>OX457000.1:12891576-14314105 GCA_949752705.1 Callimorpha dominula
CCACTCACAAAAACTTGTATTCTAAGAATTATTGATCTATTTCTATCTTAAAAACAATCCTAAAACTTAAGACATAAGCTGCATGTTGAATAGACATGATATCATTATGAGAATACATACCTATTCTGGTGTATATCATAAAAAGCATCCCAGTGTTTGTCAGCATCATCTTCTAATGACTTCATCTGATCATCAGAAAATTTAATCTGTGAGTTCAGTTCAACTTTCTCCCTGGCCACTTTTTCCAGTTCTTCATCCCAGTCCACATTATCCCTATAAAGTTAGCATTTGTTAGATTTTTTTTTAACCAGATATTAAAAAGTTATCGAATAGGTATCACACGAAAGTCAATGATCAATTATTACTATGGAATTATCTTCATTCATGACTAAAACCCATGATTTCTTCTTATTATTGTTGGTTGTCCATCCAAGCTTGCTTTTATACATCTAATGTATTTCTTGTAAGAAATTTTTTATAGGTTAGCAATAAAGTTTATATCTATTCTATTCTAAATAAGGCTGTGTAAAAAAGCAATAGTACCATGCATTGAAAAGATAAATATGTTTTGTGTCATTCAAATATCGACCACCTCCTGCTGGTTTCTTTCTATGTCTAGTTTTCTCTAGATGCAATATGGTGTTGTCAAGTTGAGAGTTCTTACAATATCTAACAAAAGAAATATATACGGTACCACGCGTTATGTTGGAAAACTTCCTCAGCATTTTCCAAGAATCTGTTTCCAAATTGTGGTCGTTTTTCAACTGGAGATTCTCCCATTTGGTTGTTCACTCTTGATCTTATTTACAATTTACCATACTATTCTTATTACAAATCGAGTATATTTTATTAGTAGGTATGTAAAGTATTCTAAGATATTGTATACTCCAATATCCACTCCTGTGTAGTGGTTTCTACGATGAAAATATCGCAATTTTATTCCAAATTCCAACTATACCAATACTATAACCAAGCAACATAAAAATAACATGCTATTGGCATTGGCATTATTGACAAAATGACAGGTTATCAGGTATGACGCAAAAGACAGACATAATAATGTTCTGGGGACAGACCGCACAGACTTGTAATTATCAAAAAAAAATTGTTGAGCTGTGTAATTAATACTGAAAATTATTTATAATTTTGTCTGATTTTTTAGTTGGTATGTAGAAAAAGAAGAAGTTTAAAGAGAAGAAAGACTCTAGTAATTATATAAAATTTAGTTTAACAGGTTTTAGAAAATTTCAAATGAAAATAAAGATAAGTAATAAAAAATGTTTGAGTTGCGGAAATGAATTTACTTTTTCCAGTTCCAGTACAGAATACATAATAGTACCAGTACGATAGGAACATTGCGAACAAACCGAAGTAGGTACCTACGTAATAAGAATAACGAAGCTGGTATGCATAATATGCACTCATTTAAGATTTACTGAGATCGGAGACAAGATCAGAATGCACAACAATAATATTTTATGTTATTATATATTCAAGTAACATAAATATATATTCTGATATGCCTATTTTGAAGAAAGATGTCATCATCATACAACAGATGGTGCTGTGTGTATTGGACTGGCCTGTTGGTCTAGTGGTTAGTGACCCTGACTGCTAAGCCAGAGGTCGTGGATTCGATTCCCACCCAGGACAAATAATTGTGTGATGAGCACAATAATTTGTTCTGTGTCTGGGTGTAATTTTTCTATAATATGTATGTATTTAGAAATATATAAGTATGTTTATCAGCAGTCTGGTTACCATAGTACAGGCTCTGCCAGGTTTGGGATCAGACGGCCGTATGTGAGATGTGTGGGTTATTATTATTATTGTCTTTATTTATTTAATATACATATAAATAACATTTTTAAATGCATTCACAATAACAAAAACAAATATATTTAAAAATATAAAAAACTAGCTGTGCCCACGACTTCGTCCGCGTGGAATAGTGTCTTTGGGTAGAATTTTTAATTATTTAGGCTAATAATAATTGATGATACTTCCATACAACTTTTCATCCACACCTTTCAACCCCCTACACCTCTTTTTTCACATTAAAAAGTAGCCTATGTCCTTTCTCAGGCTCTAGACTATCTGTGTACCAAATTTCATATAAATCGGTTCAGTAGTTTTGGCGTGAAAGGGCGACAGACACACAGACAGACCGACCGACAGACAGACAGACCGACAGACAGACAGAGTTACTTTCGCATTTATAATATTAGTAAGGATAGTGTCCCACCGGTATCGGGTACAGGGACCAAGCTACCGGTGGTTAGGGTTCCAGAGACAGAAACCTCCTCACTATGCGTGCCTTCCGCATCAGGCTCTTTCATACCAATCTTTTAGAAGAGTAAGATACGTTGACCATACGATATAAATACAGTACTATGTAGAAACTTGCGTATTGACTTGTATTGAATGATGATTTTTAGACGTTAATATCGCAATGACCGTTTGACCTGTATTTATGAAATTTGGGATTCTAGTTAATCTAAGGGGTTTTATAAATAAACCAAATTTCATGTGTTTATGTTAAATAAATTTCGAGTTATTAAGGCGTCAAAAGTGGCTACAAATGGTTCGTGTAATATAACGCACAGCTGCTGCGTCCAGGGGTATGCAACTGCCATACAATCTGGTTAATCAAAAATATGCATAGAAAGTGCTGTCTTACTGTACCTAAAACTAAAGCTTAGTTTTCAGTTTGTTCATAGATGGCACTTTACTATTTTTTATAAATTATCGTAAGAAAACACTTAAAGTTAAAAATATCTTGCAATTAAATTTGAAGAGAATAGAAACACAATATAATTATTTCCATTTAATTTATAATTAAATAATATTAAATTAGTCTGTGGGTATTTTTGACCGAAGACTGATTGACGTTGATTCGGTTACCCTCTTTACAAACGGTTTCAAAGTTTCAAAATTTGAGAACTGCCTATTTTCTTGTTTAGTGGATAATGGCATTGCAAAACTTATCTCATTTGAAAATAAACATTTAAATAATTTTGAAATACTGTAAAGAGCCATCTACCGGCGCTCGGTTCAAATGGAATGAACTCCATCTATCCGTCATAGTACATAGTTTTTCAAAACTGATTCAGAGTGGCGTATCTATCTCTAGTTATTAGTGTATAATCTATGGCTTGGCTGCGTCGTCGCCAGTTCATGTTTCTTGAACTTGGCTTGACACGCTGCTGCCGCGTGTGTAGATTTGCTATAAAGTAAAAAAAAAATGAAAAAACGGCTCTAAGTATAGCATAAATACAGCTATAAGTGTCCAGTATATATTTTCATGCCTGTTGTGGTACAAAATATATACAATGAGAGGTCAAGTAATATTGACCATTTAAATAAACCATGGTCATAATTCGACCACCACACGATTTCTATATAGTTATAATATTAATATCACCTAAATATAATGTTCCAAGACTTGCAATTTTGTGTCGAATTTTAAATTATGGCGCCATAAAAGACATTTTGATGATGTACTCTGATCAAAGTAAACACCATAAAAACGATTCCACGGATCATTAAAGACTTTCCACAAACGAAATAGCCGAACGTTCACAATTTATGTTGTCAGTTAAATAACAAACTTAGACACATTAGCCTTTTATAGATTTTATGGAATGCAGTGGCAATGGACTTGCAGTTTAGAAAACCGATTTTTCGATGACAAAAATAGCCATATAATTATGTATTTAGGTAGGTACACGGGAATTAACGCGATCACGAAATAGGTCGAAACGTCAGGCAATTCAGAAGTATGTATCGCGTTAATTCCCGTGTAAATACATAATTATAACATGGAACGCGATAGTTTAAAAATTTGTAAAAATAGTCATTCTGTCATACTTATTTCTGTACATGAATCTTTAAACTTTATATGATAGTGTTCCATATTTTATGTTTAAGGCCGCGTCCTAAATTGATTGAAGATTATTGAGAGTCAAATTGCACTTGTATTTCTTTTCAAAAATCTTCTTTGATTTTGTAGTTTCTCTGACCATAACAAATCGAAATTGTGCGGTATTTTGGAATATCAGTTCCATCGTGAAAACAATAAGGTGCGATTCTAGTTCACTTTAGTGCTTAAAACTTTGATCTCGATAATGGCCCCTTAATAAACCAGAGTTGGAAGTCGATAATGACAAATTAAAACCCATAGTGACAGTTAATTCATCACAAACCACGTTGTAATTAGCAGCATTTTCAACGTAAGTGATAAAACGCACTGATTCATTTATCTCAAATCGGTAAAACAAAAATGCTTTTATAGTAGGTACCGTATACTGAACAACAACAACAAAGCTACAAATGATTCTGAATCGGATTGTAACTTGACATGGAAACTGGATCCTGTATGACAATCCAAAACGACTGTTCGCCGCATCGGCGTCGCTCTGGTTGAAAACAGTGCATGCGGCGAAATCATATCCCATACGCAAATTGAATCAAATGAAGCTATGGTAGACCTTTGCCGGCATCAATAATTACAGCTTCCTGAAACCTGCCATAACAATTAGTGTGAGGTGAAGCGACTTGTAAGTAGCTGACAACACGCGGACACTTAATTATGATTTTTGGTATTATTTTTGTATATTCCCATTAAACCCACTCTGTAGACGAAAACTATTGGTCCCACTATCCTAGAGATCAGCTTGGGTACGCCTTCCAATACACCTGTCTTCAGTTAGCCGTGTAGCAATACACAAACTAGATAGGTATCGACTACAATGACCGAAGTCCCTGCAGGGCGGTTGTTCACGTAGATTACACAATTATTGTTCATTAAAGCAACAAAAAATTACGTGAACATTTTCCGAACGACAACCGAGAGATTTTTCAAAGCAGAATGAAAGTGATAGGTCCATTTTATTTGAACCGCGTCGGCGGCAGCCAACTTCGACTTCGTTAGATGATTTTGGAGTATGTTTTTCGCTGTATGTGGAAGTCGCCACACTAGTGAAGCAACGAACTCCTCAATCTTTTCTTCAATTTCAGACTTTGACTCATCGCCTATTGACTTTACAGTTTTGAAACATAATCAGATTGCGACCCTTGACACAAAATAGAGTTCAAACTCTCAGTAAGTAACACAGAACCGTATCCTAAATATACTTAATATTGTAACTTCGTTAGTAGCTAACGTTAAATAATATATTTCCGTACATACAATTCTCAGCTGTATCAAACTTGTAACACAAATTCGCGCTCCAAGTCTGTAAAGTGAACTGTATATAGGTAATACTTAGTCGTATGTTTCTATCGCAAACCGTGGTAACTTCATGCAAGTTATTCACTCGATTTAGGAACTGTCTAGTGTCGCGAACGCTACCTGTCAGCTGTGCTACGTACACGGTCTCTACTGACTACACTCACGTTTTACCCCTAGATCACATGGGTATTTACTATTTTCCCGTTTCCTTTTGGCTGTGGTATCTAAATATAATGTAACCAGGCTAAACTTACAATGAGTTAGTATTGTAAGTAGATAAATAAATAACGATTGCTTGAAGTCCTATAACTGGTGCAGGAGGCATATTATAGCTCTAGTAGCTCCTTGTTTGATTCGGATTAAAACAGATTAGCAGCAAGATTTATTTCTTTATACACATAAGAACATGGCGTTCATGTACCACAGTAGATATCGGTCAGTTATGATTTAAAGACCAAGCAGGCATAGATATATCTCAGTCTAACATTAAGGAGATCTTTCAATTAAAAAAAAAACTTGTATGTCATAAATGGTTTTGACAAAAAATAATATCTTAAAAGCGTTAATATCTCATAGAAAAAAGTGATCTGGACAGGACAGGACTTACTTAAAATTATCCAGAAATCAAAAGGATAAAATCATGTCAGCATCCATTCCCTTATTCAACTTTTACGACATCGAGGGGTAAATGCGGTCTTTGTTTCCTTACTCCTCATATCAGTGGGAACTATAAAGCAGATTTGGAGCATCATACGATTTTACGACTTGTTAATGATTTTTTAATGTTGTCAATATTTAAAAAAACATAACACTGAGTTTGTGTTGAAGCTCATCAGAATGACATAAATGTCAATCTGATTTAGTTTTTTATTTAGTTATTTAACTAACTGTCTAAATGTGATGTTTGTAAAGAACCAACGTAGCAACAGTTAAGTGTATAATAATTTAGTAGGTTTGGTGTTGTCAATGTATTGAAATCCAATTAGATATTTAAGACGAGCTTTAGATGTTAAATACAGGACGGATTTCAATTTGTCTAATTCCTTCAAGTCACGTGAACGGCTGCAGATATGTAAGGTTTCTGAGTATACAAGCTGGTGCCCTATCACTTTTAATTGTACCAAATTATACTCTATGCCATTCTAGATGAATTAGAAAATTTGAACGAAATATATACAGTAGTTTAGCCACAGGACATGTTTTATGTTTTTATAATTAAGGACATCATGTATTTACGCTAAGATAACTTCAGTCTCAAAAACTAAAACCCTGTCAAAAAGAAATGGTTGCCATCGTGACCAATCGTTGCCGCCCTTAGTTAACCAAAAAAAAAACGAAATAAAGGCTTAAACAAATTAGAATTCTTCAAAGCAAAATGATACATTGCAAAAAGAAACCAACAATACCAGTTTTCGATTGGGATTAATGTTTTCAATTATTGGCTTCCCCTTAAGTGGTATCCGTGGTATTTACTAGTTGTTGTATCCAATGAGAAAATAAGTGCCAGTCATAATGCTTATATCCTTATACACTTTCCAATATTTTCATATTTCTAAACCTTCCGTTTTATAGTACAAAAATGCATAGTTAAAACCATTAAAATTCTATCGAGTGTATTGCCGATAGTTTCACGTAAGTTTCCCCACATAATATTTTCAAATGCAAGCTCGCAGGCGTGGGGCCTCATTCAGGAATGCAGAAGTAGATAGCTATTTATTGTCTTCCCTTTTAGTAAGGTAAGAACCACGTAAGTATGGATATCGAAGTGTAAAAAATTAATGAATATACTAAAAGATAGTTTTAAAGGTGTCAAAAATATGGTAGCACCACTCGTCTGTTTAGAAACTTAGAAGCTTACAGAATGCATTTTTGTTATAAACGAAGACTTTGATAAATTCGAAGATGTTTTGTCAAACACAAATTCGGATTCCGTTTAGTCTTTTGTTTGGTTTAATGAAGCTAAAGATAATTTTAGATATTAGGAACTACCTTAACGCTTAAAACGTAGAACTCTTATAATATCTTCGTACAATGTATATCACAACCACAACGTGGTACAAAACAAAGTCTTTAACAATAATTTTATGATGTGAGTATTTCATAAAAAATGTTCTGAACGTAACGACTTTTTACAATTTTATAAATAAGGGAAACAGAGCACGATTAGTTTCTTCTTCTACTTCTTTGTTATTTTATTATAGACCATCGAGTTAGTACCAGTAATGGCGGAGACACATGAAGTAAAATGTTGTCCTAAGAGATGGAGTCACAGAGACCAACTCATTTTATGCTCAGAGCACTTGTTACAATGTTACACTAAAAAAGGTTGTAACGTAATAATTAAGAATTCACACTTGTGATTCATCCATTGGTTGCGGCTTCGAAACTTAATCACTACCGAGGTTGGAGATGTTCACAAAAACACAAATAATGTGCATAAAAATAGGATAATGTGTATAAAAATACGAGTAACGTGGGTTACGTTACTCGTCTTTTTTTTTCTAGTCAAGTCTAACAGTCTAATGACGCTCCCGTGTGCACTTAAATACAATACAATACAATACTCTTTATTAAAATAAATAAATTAAACCATTAAAATTCTATCGAGTGTATTACCGATAGTTTCACGTTAAATCACTAAAAAATTAGGAGTTTTCGTTAGAAGTTTACTTTATCCTACTATCGTACTAATCCTACTATCCTACTTCCTACTAATATTATAAACGTGAAAGTTTGTGAGGATGTATGGATGTATGGATGTATCACATCTTAAAGTTTTTCCGATTGCACACAGAAAATAAAAATCGAGTAGTCCAAATAAACGGTATCGCATATTTTGTGCGTTAAAACTGTTCTAAAGTACATGGACTGCATACTCGCTGCTGTGTTATCGAGTTACGAGCTATTATTTTGTCGTAGCAAGTAGCTATTCTTGTACTGTGTTTTACGCCTGATTTACACATTGTTAAACTAAAGAAACTGTCTCTAACTAAAGAAAATCCTGCGAAAAGTAAGTATATAGTGAGCTAAAGTATCGGTTATAAATTCGTTCAAAAACTGTAGTTAAAATTGGCCCATCTCACATTACAGAATTTAATTTCAAACTAAGTCTTAGGGCAGGATATCGTTTCATAGTAAAGTCTATTTCTAAAACGAGACACCCTTGCAGGCTCCATTAGAGGCAGTGGCATCGGAGGGGTGGCGAGGGGTACGAGCGGGTGATTCTACAAACAATCCACGCGGATATTGAACGGCGATGCGTTCGGAAATGCAGCGCCGCCGGCTGCGTGCAACGGAATGGTTCACGTCTCATTGCACGGGAACCAACGTGTGAAGATATGAACGGCCTCATTTTCATCTCGTTTGTATTCATATTACAATTCAATTTGAATATACAAGAAGATGATTTTACTTTTATAAACATGAGGCATTTCTATCCGATGCCGTTAGAAGTGTCATACTTGCGATCATAATGTGAAAAGATTAATGTTAGAATATTATATGAATATTGTGGCTGTTGATTCTATGATTTTTCAGAAACTTGAAAGCAATTGCACGGACTGCACGGATGGCGCAATAGTTTAAGTGGTCGCCTTGAAACTATGCCGCGCCGAGTGTTGTGGGTTCAAACCCCGCACGGGACAAAAATTTGTGTGATCCACAAAATAGTTGTCCCAAGTCTGGGTGTTCTTTGTGTCCGTTGTTTAAATGTTTGTGAAGCCCACCTCCCTAGACACAGGAATATTCCTAATGCAGGAATTGTCTTTTAAAAAATAACAAAATAAATAAAAATAAGTATCTAGAATCTTTATTCTAGATTCTAGAAAAAAGATCGATCTTTATTTCTATCAGAGTATTCATATTCTGAAAATGTCCTACACAATGTCTTTGATACATTCATCTTTTAATGAAGGCTTCACTATTCATTTTCATTATCTCAATTTTTTTATTCTTTATCACGTGGTTACCGGAGCACATATCCAATAAAAATAAAAACCTACCGTTAAATACGAAATATCCTAGTTAAAAAAACTTGTAATTACTTCGAAATTAAAATTATTAAGTTTACTCGGCTTTCTCTTAACCTAATTGAAAACTTGCCTCTAATACATGAAGATTACGCAATGAAAAGAAAGAATCCTACTATCCTACTAATCCCACTAATATTATAAACGTGAAAGTGTGTGAGGATGTATGGATGTTTGTTACTTTTTCACGCCAAAAGTACTGAACCGATTGCGATGAAACTTGGTATGTAGATAGCTGAAGACCTGGATTAACATATAGGCTACCTTTTACCACGATATTCTACGGGATCGGGATTTACGCAGGTAAAAGCGCGGGGCGCTGCTAGTATTTAATAACTCGCCCATTATACAGGAAATCTCTTTATCTAAATATCTCTTTTTCCCAGTACAATCAACGTTTTACACTAAAACTTTTAGTGAAGTTTAACAATCTAGTACTAAGACGAGGGTTAAAAAATTGGTATCCTCACTTAGTCCATCTAATAAAGCTTGCGAACAATTAGTTAGATATAGTGTTCGTAGGTAGGTGGCCTGCCTAGCCATCTGTTGCGGTCAAGTGTGCTCCTTCGGAAATGGGATGAGCCACCATCCTTCATGGACCAAATGAAACGATGCTCACAAAGTGGGTATCTAATGTTTTGTGAAAGTGCCCCGAGGACGGCTAAGTATTTTATTTCTTTTCATTCGAATATAGAATAGACAGAAAGCTTTGTTGTTTGTGATGCGTAGGCAGTTTAGATTCGGGTAATAGTTCCTTAAGGACGCATTCACAAATTTTGTTCGTTTGACAAAAAAATGGAAATAGATTATTTTTTTTTAACTATGAATACCTATGTATTTTTTTTATGGTATAGGAGGCAAACGAGCAGACGGGTCACCTGATGGTAAATAACTTCTTATAGATTCTGGTACATTTACTGGTAAAGCCTTTAAACACCTCCTTTAGCCATATACAATAAGTTATATGATATAAGTATTTTAATTTTTAAGCTCTAATTTAATTGAAATCAATCACAATGCTGTTTTTGAGAAAGCTGTAGTTTTTAAAACCAAACCCTTTGTCTATACTCTATATTAGGTAGGTCTCAGAGGAAGGGGTAGGTACTATACTTATTTCGACGCTAGCCTGGCGTCCGGATGCTTCCCTGACTGCTGGAAGAGCGGGAAGCTGGTGCTTTTAACGAAGCCGGGACGGCCTACCGACTCGGTCGCAGCCTACAGGCCTATTGTGTTGCTGGACGAGGCGGGTAAATTGTTTGAGCTGCCCGCATCGTTCGGCACCTTGGCGAGGTCGGCCCCGATTTGTCGGACGCCCAATACGGTTTTCGAGCGGGGCGTTCGACGGTCGGTGCTGTGTTGCGCCTGAGGGCTGTGAGCGAAGACGTAGTGAGCTGTGGCGGCGTGCTGTTGGCGGTGTCACTGGACATAGCCAACGCATTCAATAGTCTGCCATTCAGCTGCATCAGGGAAGCACTCCTCTATCATGGGGTGCCACAGTACCTGAGGCGGCTAGTGACAGACTATTTAGAGGAGCGTACCGTCATGTACGAGGACCGAGATGGTGTTTTGAGTAGTCGGCCCATGTCGTGCGGTGTTCCGCAGGGGTCTGTCCTTGGACCACTCCTGTGGAACATGGGGTACGACTGGGCCCTTCGAGGTGACTTTCCCCCCGGGCTGGGCGTAATCTGTCAGGGGAGACTCTCTGGTGGTCGGGCGCATCGAGGCGCTGGGCTTGCGGGTGGCCCTGGATAAGACGGAGGCCCTTTTATTCCATGGGCCCCGTCGTGGTCCACCCCCTGGCGCATCTATCGTAGTCAACTCGGTTCTCGTACCGGTTCGGGCCCACATAAGGTATCTGGGCCTGATCCTCGACGGTAGGTGGCTCTTCGACGAGCACTTCCGACAGCTTGCTCCGATGCTGGTCGGCGCTGCGTCCGCCCTTGGGCGACTCTTGCCCAATTTGAGCGGACCCAGCGTCGCTACAAGACGGCTGTACACGGGGGTTGTCCGGTCAATGGCACTGTACGGTGCACCGGTGTGGGCGGGAGCTCTGACCTCCCAGAATAGGGCGCGCCTCTGGCGCCCTCAGAGGGTTATGGCGGTTAGAGCCATACGCGGATACCGCACCGTGTCGATGGAGGCGGCGTGCGCGTTGGCCGGGACTCCCCCGTGGGATTTGGAGGCGGAAGTGCTCGTCGAAGTAAATCGGCGAACGGCTGAGTTCCGGGCGGGAAGCGGCAGTCGGCCCCCGCCCGAAGAGGTACGCAAATGGCGTGAGGCCGCTTGCCGAGCCACCATGGCTCGTTGGTCGTCCCGGCTGGAAGCTCCACGTGCTGGCTTTGCCGCGGTGGAGGCGCTCCAGCCGGTCATCGTCGAGTGGGCAGGGCGGCAACACGGGACCCTTTCCTTCCCACTGACGCAGGTTCCTGCATTCGGTCGCTAGGAGGGAACTGAGTCCCGCCTGTCACCACTGCGACTGTAGTGAGGACTCGGCTCAGCACACGCTGGCGGTTTGCTCCGCCTGGGTGACGCAGCGTCGGGCCCTCACTGCAGTCATCGGAGGGGATCTCTCGCTACCGGCCGTCATACGCTCCATGGCCGGTAGCGACAGGAATTTTACCGCGGTCGCGACCTTCTGTGAGGACGTCATCTCGCAGAAGGAGGCGGCGGAAACGGTCCGGGAGGACGATTTCCACTCGGACCTTATTCGCCGCCGGCGAACCGGGCGGCGGAGGCGCGCTTACCAGCGCCTCATGCCGCCCTGAGTGTGGCCGCGGGTGGACGGGACGGGTTTTTCCCCTTCACCCGCTATAGTGGCCCCCCGCGAGGAGGCGGCGTCCGCGTGTGCCTGGACGTCGCCTAATTGAGAGGTTTTTCACCCGAAGGTAGTGCCCGCGCTTTTGCGGGTAGGCGCTAGGGGGGGGTCCGGATGTCTTAATAAAAGCTGTTCCCGGATCCCTCCTACTTAAGGCGCAGTACGGCACATCGTGTGGTTTTAGTCGGTTCGATTCCGACACACCGCCCCACCGAAAACCCCGGTTGGGTGACGGCCCGAGTGGGTTTCCACACGCACCAAAAATAAAGGTACTATACTTATAAGTACTCTATATAAAAAAAAACAATCCATAGTCACGAGCTCCGGTTCATTTCTTTATTACATCTATCTGTTAATTATGTAGATTTCAAACTGTTATTTTGCATTGAATATCTAAGTTGCGAAATTCATCAACACGAAGTACGAGATCTACGGCCTTCCTTTCTCGTCTCTTTCTGTTTAATAATAAAAATATGTCCCAGTTAACATGTGTAATGTGACGTATATAGGCTTATCAATTAGGTCGCATACATTTCAAAATAAAAAGCGATATTAAAATTTAATAATGCAATAACTTGTTTCTTTTTGCTAACGCAGACAGAAATTATGATTGAAAGGTATACGAGAATAGATAGAATATAAAATGAAGATAGATATTTATGTGGCTTGTTTAATACATTTGGGAAGAAAGCTATCCTGAATACTATAAATGCGAGAGTAGTGTGTGTCTGTCTATTTGTTACGTTGTCACGCCTAAACCGCCCAACTAATTTAAATGAATTTTCGTATAGGAATAGAGGGAAGAAAGACAAAGGCTACTTTTTGTCCCGAAATTAAAACTTGAAGGTATGGTTGCAATGGAGAGATTCTACGCAAGGCACCAGTTAATTTTACATAAAATGGTAAAATATATTTTTACATAATTTACGCTGCCTCCGTTATTAAACCTAAAAAAAAAGAGTTTGGATATGTGGTATTATTTATTATAATAACGGGTAATGCTCTATGACAGCCAACCTTTAATATACCGCCTGTAACGTGCGTTAAATTTGGGAACAAAACAGCCTTATTACAAATCATGAGCCAAACCAAACTAACAAAAAAAAGAAACATCCTAAATAACAACAAAATAAAGATAAGCCTATAAACCTACATAGTACTTTCATTAATAGTTTCTTAGTTTCTTTAAGAGCTCACTCGGTCATTATGTGCAAAACATTTAGGTTTACGATATACGCCGCATAAAGTCTAAAAATTAATTATAATAATGACAGTGCGAAAATTGTTGAGAATAAAAAAAAATATTATCGAACCTTTATTGCCCGTGTTCGTTCTTCATTACCGCATCGTCTCGGAGTCGATTGCTTTCCAAGTTCAACCCTTCAATGTTCCATTTATTGTTCTATTTTTATTATAGATCGCCTGGTGGTCCATTTTCGAACATTTTTAAATGTTTTGTTTTATTTCATTGATCAATATAATTTGAACTAGCATTGTATAGGCTAGTCAACATATATACTGAACCCCTGTAGCTTTTTGTAGCCGTTTTCGCATAATTTTTCAACTTATAACACATTCTACGTATAAACTTTGAGCATTTCAAATTTCACATTCCTAAGTGCGCGAAATTTGCTTAAGGAGTAGTACTAAGAAATCACTTCACATATTAATATATAGGTTTTTTTAGACATGGATTAATGGATAACGGCCATAATCAAAAGACAGTTTTTTAATTGAAATATTGTGAACTTACTTATCAAATGACCTGGATGATGTGTGTGTTTAACTTGAATCGGAGTCTGATTGTCTCACTAGATTCAAGCCATTTTTAAAATTTAACCAATGTAAAGTGTTTTCGATGTTGGTATATTAATAAGTTCTAAAAACACAACAAGAAATCCTTTTTTAACCCAAACGAACTGTAGGTTCTAGAATCCGTCAATTATAAATATACCTTCTTAGACAAAAGGTTTTATTGTTAGTATGTACATACATATAAACCAATGTGATAGATACATTCTTTCATACAATTATTTGCATTGAGCGAAAAAATCGTACCCCCGTGTTTTGATGCTACAATCGAATTTTCTACCACCGCGCCACATAAGTCGTCTAAATTATCAAGGACCAACAGTTCTGGTTTTCCTATTTATCCCAAGTCACAATTGAAATGCATTCAAACTTAATTCATTTTGTCTTTTACAATATAGACTGTGGTACGTTACTCAACCCGTCAGCCATATATGATTATGGACTAATATGGATATGGGCTATTCTATGCACGAAAACTGTGTCAAGAATTTACTACAGAAAATAAGTAGATTCTTCTATTCTTATACTTTCTCGATTCTCTTCTCAGAGGCCAAAGAGTAGTTAGGTTTGACTATTTATAGTAATATATTATATTTATATCGCTGTGTTGGGCAAAATATAGCCTAGTATGCTACCGTTACCGGCACTAAGTCTTTTAGGGCCATTTTTAAATAACCCCGTACCATAGCTATTTTAAATATGTATAGTAGTGAACAGAGAAGAATTATACAGTCCGTGGAAGGTCCTTTCAAACCGCATAGTACATCATACATACCATTGTCGTGGGAGAGCCATGCTTCTGCGTATGGGCCGGCTCGACGGGAGTGTTACCACGGCCTCATAGGAAACCGGCAGTAAAGCAACTTTGCATTGCTTTTCGCCGAGTGAGTGAGGTTACCGAAGGCGCTAACCCTTTCCTCTCCCCCTCTTTCCCCCTTCCCCTATTCCCAGCTTAAAAACCGGCAACGCACTTGTGACACTTGAGTTGCAGGTGCCCATGGGCGGCGGTAGTCATTTACCATCAGGTGACCCGTCTGCTCGTTTGGCCCCTATACCATAAAAAAAAATTGTACATTGTAGTCTCTTCTAAGGTTTAGAGGTTCAATACCGCTTATAAACTTGGGAGCATCGAAAATCCTCAATTCTCGTATTTGTCAAAACAGTATTTGCTCCGTTATGTAGTACTATTTCGCTCTATTGAGCACACCAAGCTTCCTAAATCCCAGCTTTACCTTATCCTTAGATGACTAAGGATGCTGAACGTTATTGGAAATCCTAACATCAACAATACCCTATACCCTTGGGAATGATACGAGGTGTGATTTTGAATTTGACTACAGTAAATGATTACAAAAAAATGCGATAAAATTTATTAAGTATAATTATATATGTATGTGAAACTACTTAACCGATTGGGATGAAACTTAGTATGTAGATAGCTGAAGACCTGGATTAACACAGGCTTTTATCCCGATATTCCCGCGGCACCGGGTCTTACGCGGGTGTAACCGCATAGCGAAGCTAGTATTATAATATTATAGCGAATGTGAGTTACGCTTCCACTCCTCAACTACTTAACCAATCGTCAATAGTAAATGATTTACAAAATCTACATTAATGCGAAAAAAGTCACGGGCAAATCTAATATCATGATATTATAAACTGTTAAACTATTTGAGTCTCCACTGCAGGCATCAAATAAAAAAATAATACCAATTTTAAATTAACTTTATTGACCGCACTAACCCGATGTATGACATTGCCTACGCAAGCGTAAAATCTAGAAAATGTACACGACAATATAAAAGTAAATAAAAGGAAAACATTTACATTACATAAGTATTTGCGGGCTATCGACAAGCTTCTTAAGAAATGAAAGCGATACGGATGCCAACAGTACGGAGCAGCACAGGTTGGTAGGAAATGGGATTTGTTTCGATAACCAAAACAAAATACGTAAGGGTTCCTTATACTTACATTTATTTTAAAATAAATTGTTGTATTTTTAGATGCATTGAAAACAAATATCAGTTGATCTATGGAATTAGAGATAGGTATAGTCAGAAAGTTTATATCCTGGAGATGGGGCGATAGAGACTATATATATATAGGCTTCAGGTTGCCGACCCCTGGTCTAATGCTTGAAAGCTATCAGGGCCTCATCCGGTAAATCTATACCTCTCATGAAATTTTTAAGTTTTGGGAAAATAAAGAAATCGCAAGGGTCTGGACTATACGTGCGGGATTGGTCACTAGCTCTACCTTTTCAGGAGCCAAAAATGACTTTGTTTTGTTCGCGGTGTGCGCCGAAGCATTCTCATGGACTTCTTGGTCTTTTTTCCCTTACTTTTTCAAAGACACTGGGCAAACAAATGGTGGTGTACCACTTAGCAATAACTGTCTTTTGTTCTTCAAGTGGGATCGTGCAGACAGAACCCGTCCGGGATAAAAAAACGCAATAATTTTTTTGCCTACATTTCTCGCCTGCCTCAATTTTGTTGGTTTACTGTCACCTTCGAACACCCACACAGAAGACTGTTGCTTTCTTTTCGTCATGTAACAATATATCCATGTTTCATCTCCTATCACAGTGTCATACACAGCATTTGATCGTCCGTGATCGTACTTTAACAACGTTTTTTTACACCAATCAACACGAGTCCGTTTTTGTTCTAGGGTGAGTTCGTGAGAAATCCAGAGACAACAAAGTTTTCTAACTTTTAATTGTTGATGTAAGATTTTTGAATCTGGCTCATACCAATCGCCAAATGGCCTCGAATATCCTCATAAGTGATACGCCGGTTTTTTTTCAATTTGCTGACAGCTGTCTGACAGTGGCCACATTTTTCTCAGTGATCCCAGTTGAGGGCCAACCTTCAAGAGTTCATGGAGAGAAAAACGGATCAAATTCTGCGCACCAACGCGTTACGATGCTCAAATGAGGTGCTTCCCTCCCAAAAGCGTTTGAAGACGAGCAGTCTTGCGGAGTCAGTGAACTTTTAAAATCATAAAAATTATCGCCCTAAAATCTTTTCGCGTTAATTCCATTTTTGCTACGGACGACGAACTTCAACTTCAACAAACACAATTGACACGCGATTTTCCTCCATTTTTTTTAAATAATTGATTGAGTTTCTTATGTTTAAAAAAAATATAACATTCGAAATTAAAACATTTAGGAGCGGCCAGGAGCGCAAAACTTTCAGTGTGCCCTTTGTACCTACCACAAAAATCACAAATTTCTAAACTTAATATGTAAGCCCTGAAAAGGCTTTCAATATTTTAATTGAACCTGAGAAACTGAAAATAATTAAATCAAATAGAGAGCGGCTGATTCCTATAGTAAAGACAATCATACTATTTGATCGAGAAAATATACCGCTTAGAGACCACCGAGATGATGGTACATTGAGTGAAATGAAATGGGCCAAGGTAAATTTCGAGCACTTTTGAAATTTTGTATTGATGCAGGTGATTCATATCTCCAAAAGCATTTAGAGACAGCGCCAAAAATGCTACATATCTGAGCAAAACAACCCAGAATCAGCTTGTTGATTGTTGCCATTCTGTTATTATGAAAAAGGTTCTCAACAATGCCAAGGAAGCTAAATATTATACTGTCCTTGCCCATGAAACAACTGATGCCAGTGGTACACAACAATTCAGTATATGTTTCGGGTATTTGGATATACAGAAGAGTACAATTCAGGAAGAGTTCGTATGCTTCCTGTCTAGACAAGTTAACCGGTTTGGCTGCAACGTATATTCACCGAGATATCTCTGGTAGTGGTAGGTTGAAACCTAACGAAGTCTTTGAGGAATTTGGGTATTTGAGGAGGCTCATAAATGCGTTAAGCATCTTTCCCCCCTCCTCCTCTTCTCCCACCTTAAAGATCGGCAACGCACTTGTGACTTTTGAGTTACAGGTGCCCATGGCCGGCGGTAGTCATTTACCATCAGGTGACCCGTCTGCTCGTTTGCCCCTATAAAAAAAAAAAAAACAAAATAAAATGTTGTGTGCCTTTTAAGTATTTACTTTGCTAAAACCTACCCTCATTGGGGTCAAGCCCCTCCCAAATGTCAATCCTGGATCCGCCACTGAGGAGTGAGTTCACATCGGTAGTGCACTGAGCGGGGTTCGAATCCGGAACCACTTGATCACAAGTCCGACGCCTTAGCCATTACACTAGTTATTCAAACTTGTGGTTTTAAGATTTTTTTCAAACTATTCAAGTTCGTAAAAATATTTGAGATTTAAAAATTTTGGAAAGGCGGGGGCATCCCTAGTGCACATGTAACTGTGTGCCGACATTGTGTTCTGGCTTACTTCCAATACCACGACCCTTAGTTACAGTTTGATGTTCTATGCATGCCTACATATCTACTTAATCGTGACCCGAGCGAACCTGAAATTATTTGTTCAAAGTATTCCTTCATAATCAGTAAGTAGGTAAAATAAGTGTTGATATTTTTTTAAAACATTCTATGTATTGGCTTTAGTGTTCCTAGATTGATAAAACAAAATTTCAACATTAGAACCTAAATCACTTCTATCCCTACTCGCACTTAAAACTTAACATATAAAATTTAGGATACCATGGATGTGACACACTTTCTACTAGGCAACCTAATACTGTTGGATAGGGAGTAAAGTAACCTTCCATTTCATAAAAAGAAAACAAAGAAATAACTGATGAGGGTATATTAATAACGCATGTTTACCTGTTTGTACCTGGCAACTCCATAGTTGTACCTACTAGAAAAAGTAGTCAACCTATATTTCTCCGATTCTTCGTGTAAAATTCTCTCAAGTGATGCTCGATTTTGATGAATAACAAATTGGAGCAGCTGATTAAAAACAAAATTAATTAAAGTTTTTGTGTATTTTATTGAACAGTATTAGCCCGTGTTTTAGCTAGGCAACCCGTTTGCAATTTATCAATGGTCATGTTATCTAACTTATAATCTTTGTCATCATCAAATAACAGATGATTATATAACACTTGGTGTTATGGCGCACATTGAAAGAGATCTATGTCCGGCAGTGGACTAAAATATAATATTGATTGAATTGAATAAAATATAGTATTAATTGATTGATTGATATATAACACTTAGCCAAAAGAATAAAAACAAATTGAAATTTGTCTCTAAATATTAAGACGGCTAGTCAAACTTAGAATGAAGCTTTAGTTCTTTTCTAATATTCTGACTTGTGTTATCAATTGTAGTTACAGATTATACTCAAATTTTAATTGCTTAAAAAAAATATTTAAAAAGGTACTGTTATGATTATTTTAACTGTTTGTTGTATTAAAATAATTCAGTCAAGTAATGTTCTTCACCATAATAAATTCAGTATAATTGAAATAATTATAGAAGAGTTGTTAGCAATTAGCGTCAGTCGGAGGCGGCGGATGGTGCTCCTCACAAGAGCCATCTGGCGGGCCTCCAACATGGCTCTCCTTAACACGAGAAAATTCACTCGTTCACCGAGATAACTGCTTCACAATGACGACTACTCTGTGAGAAATAAAATTTGGAAATGTCAGTGTTAACGGCTGTTATTCTTTAATCGAGCTGGGACTCTTAATTGCAATCACCCTTGCAGTCATAGACTTAAATCTGTAAATGCACCCTGCTTCGTCAAAATATAGCCTCGTTATTAATGTGCTTATATGCGTACGCTTGAAAAGTACCTGTGATTTTATGAAGGTTTCATCATAATCATTATATTAATACGCGAAGAAAATTCTTTGTACCCCTTTTTAAGAAAATTTTGCGAACGTACTAACGTGATTTTTGAAAATTTACAGTATAAATATAGAAGTGCAGAAAGCTCACATTTGAAACAATGTCTTACAACTTTAAAAATTACGTGAAAACGTAATGTAATGAAATTACACGCGTCCAGTATATGTGATCACCTGTCTTGGTAAGTCTATACAATGACAGCTCAAGTTATACTGGCGAATGAAATAACCATGGTCGAAATTTGACCACCACGCGATCTCTGGTATTGTTTAAACGCCAACTGAAGGCGCAAGAGGATATGTTAACAGCTGTTTGACTAGAAAGTATATTTTATTGTTCTTTACTTTAATAGCCAGTGTCGTTTACTTGACCACGGAATACCAAAAATAAGGTTCAATTGCCTCAAGGGCTAGTTTGTACGGTTTGTATGAATAAAATAAGTCTACAAATATGCAAATACACACAGCACAACATTAATGACGTGACTGGAAATCACTATCGCGAATGCTTTAAATGATACATCGAGTAACCAACCATGTTAAAATAAAAGTTGAAGATTTCCGCCTAATTGTTAGACACGAGCGATCGCTACAAGGTATTCCTCTTATTTTTATTCTTCTGTGAAGTGACCTACCAAATTTTCATGCCGTCTAATTGAGGACCTAAATATCGTTGTTTTAAGTCACAGTTCAGTAATTTGTTATTCTAAAGTTTGGTCCTATTTAAGTTTGAAGAAAATATTCCACCTCCAAGTGTGGAACATTAAGTGACGAAGACTACAGCTTATGTAAGTTTACCATAATATTACCGTCTTTTCTCATTAAATAATGAGATCTGAAATTAAAAAAAATCTTTTGGCAGTGTATAGGTGCTATTATAATAGGTGTGCATATTTATAATGTGAAGGACTACGACCCTTAACACCATCACTATAGGGTTAATTGAATAAATGAGTTGTTACTGCTTCATTTCCCGGTCGTAGTAAAGTGTTATAAGAGAAAAATATTGTATTGGCTGGTTTGCTGAGATTCTCTTTGGTGGTGGTATATTTTCTTCAAATTTAAATAAGAGAAAACCTTTAGAATAACCAATTAAATTTAAATTAGAATTTTTGTAGATAAATTAGAATAAGTGTTGGTCTTCCTATCTCACCTGCTGGAATGTGACGATAAAGACAAGTAAGAGACGCGCCTATGAAAGAGAAACCTATTCACTCTACTATTGAACGCTCTAGGACTATACTCGTATTTGTCAGAAAAAATAGACGCAACCAGTTCATTAAAGACTTTGGCGACTCGAACCAAAGAGAAGCAGTCACAGGGTTAAGTTTACTCTACGTCCGGGATAGAGTAAACATTGATTTAAAAGTTTTCATTTATCTATATACACACAATAATATATAAGTGAACATAGGAAGGTAAAACTGGATAGAAGGGCTCGTGTTGACTCTGGTCTTATGAACACTAGACATGAATGACAATTACGATAATCACTATCAAATACTAAGAAAACTATGAATAAGCCCTAGCCAATGACTCAGAATTAGTTATAGCTTATGCTAAACGATGGAAAACCCCATTAGGTGCCACCTCACCGACGGTATTACTAATCCGATGAATAAGATAAAAACCTGATGGTTTTTCAAATGATAGCTAAGAGTAGAAACGAGTGACGACGAAGACGAGCCTGTTTATAAACTTAAAGTTTTAAAGTTTTTAGTTCACCATTTCTGTAGAGATCTTGTACACATCAACGCGCTTTTAGGTATGGAAGGATCTATGAAATATGAATTTTATATTCTGTGGTACGATTCTGCAACAAGAACTAGTTTTCTTATATTATCGTAACTTACCTTCTTATAGTATCAATGTATGTGTATTTTCTACCTTTTCTGTTTTTTTTTTTTTACGCGGGGAATGCTTTTCGCACCATACCCTCCGTCGGGGATACGAAGGGCGTGTGTGGGACTCCCGGCGAACCGGTCTACCCACTAAACCACCGCGGCGGCCTACCTCGGCAGTCGGGAGGAGCTCCAGGAACGCATCGGCGGCTTCTGGAGTCCCCCCTGCCGTAGCTCATGACTGAGGTACATCCCGGGGTGACCAGAGTCATCCCCGTGGTAGGTCGGTGTCACGCCTCTCACCGCTTTACACGTCAAGACGCGGAAAACCGACCCGCCTTGGACGACACCCCCCGGCCGCACCGGGGTGTCACCGTTCTCGGGTCGCCTACAGCGGTCACATCTTCCCCAGATGTGGCCACAAACGACCCTTAGGCGACGATTGGGGAGCTAGCGGCCTCTACCGCGTCCCCTTCGTCGCCTTCTTCGAGCGGGATGGGCCCTTTCCCGATCCCGCTCTGCGGACTCCTTCTTTAGCATAACGTCCTCACAGAAGGAGACCGCGGCTACCCAACCCTCACTACTCGCCAGCATTGCTGCAATCAATGCTGGCGGTGAAAGGTTTCGTCCGATTTGTCCGACCAGGACTCGACGCTCGGATTTTCTACCTAGAGATTTTTTTAGATTCACTTTTTGTATTCACCTCGTTCTTTTCAAAAATACGAAAATAAACCTATAAAGAAATCTATAGACTTTAGTAGCTTGATTTTGCTGGTAGCGACTAACTTATCCAATTGACTGAAGAAATACTTACATCACGTATCTACTTCGGATACGGTGGTAGAGGTATTTTTGTGTTATCGTAGCTCCCAAACAGACTAATGATAACATAGTTCGTAAATTACTATCCAATCAAAAACATAATATGTAAGATAGATCTAATGTAAAACTAAGGCGGTTAATTTATTCAGTACCTATGTATGGGTACCTGGTACCTATCCAACAACTTTGTCATAAATTGTTACCTAATTAGTTAACTAACAACTATACGCTTGTCAGATTGTTTTTGTAACCCTAAAACTAAGTTATATTGCTAATATTGACAGTGGGTTTACGTCTTTGTTTACTGTGACCGAATGTTTTAACAATTATCCCATCTTCATTTCTTTTACCGTTGGGACAATCCTAAAGATAGAGTGGCCAATGTATTCATCAATTATTTATATACTCAGACCAAATAATGTATTTACTCAAAGCAATTACTAGTTTTAGTTTCTTGTATATTTCAATGCTTAGAATAAATATTACAAGTAAGACATAAAAGGTGTGTTTATCACTTATATATGTTTAAAAACTTTATTTTTGTTGCAATTCTTTGCAACTACACTGTTATAGTTAGTAGTTTTATTTGTTCTTAGTATGTTTGTTGTAAAAAAAACAGTTAATGTGTCTATCCATAATATACATCTTTTCCTTCTCACCTTCTGAAGGAATATACATATATTGATATAAAGAGTGCGTAGAGAGAACACTATGTAGTACCATTCTATATATTACAGTTACGTTTGATACCTAAATAAGATTCGCTAATATTACTTTTTCCTTATGGCTTTGCAGTGGACGTGCTCTTTGAAACAACTTTAGACTATTTTCTTAGTAGTTACATATTTTTTTGCTATTATTATTAGGAGGTTAATAAACCAGGCTGCCATAATTTTTTTATTACTTAACATAATATGTATAGCGATATCATATCTAATAATATATCGGAGCTAATTCAACTAAGTGTGTTCACTTAAGTAAATATCACATATGTTATGTATTAAAATATATATTTGACAATCTGGCGTAGCTCCAGCGTAGACCGTCGTAGCGAATATACGCGTCAATTGTCCAATTTCTGTTTTAACTGCTCGCTGTTTTAATGTATTTTGTTTCCAAAGCATCACTATATATCATAAAGTTTTGTGAAAACTACATTATGATCGCAATATACCTATTATTATAACATAGTCTAACATAATTAAAGTTAAAACTGGCGAAGAAAGATGTCTAAGGCCCGATTTACATTGTTCGATCTGTACCGATTTGAAGGCTATTATTAATTTGCCAATTAACGCCCGAGGGCGTAATTTGATAGTAATTCATTAAATTATTGATAACAATAAAGCTTTAAGAAAAACGGTAAGAAAAGAAACTGTATCTAATTTTCGTAAGAATCCATCATTTTCTCTTCTTGTTTATTAAAAACATTGTAATAGATTTAAAGTTTTCCTTTGAGTTGTAATTCAAAGGAATACCAAAAAAAACAGACCGGATAAGCTGGTTTTTTTCGAGTCACTGGTTATATTCCATTTACTTAAAACTGAATGCCAAGAACTTTCATTCAGGCAGTTAAATATATAACAAAACCAATGCGTTAATTCCAATTAATGTTATCATATAAGAAGACCCCTAGGTTTTATTACAACACCTGTAGTGTTATAGCCTACGTGTCTGTGTGACAGCGATTCAATAGCGACTTCCTGAAAAGTGTCAGTCGCCAGCTTCGATGAATATTTCGAAGGTCGTTGAAATGCTCTCGGACTAGGCTATAAAAGCAAAACATCCTACATTTGTTTTTTTATCTACTTCGAGAAAAGGAGAATGTTTTTATAGCCTAGACCGAGAGCATTTTCAGAAGTCAATAATAATAATAAGGATACTTTAATCGTTTAGTATTGCATGGAGAATCGCTCACGCATACTGAGTCACAATACTCAGACGAGTTGGATACCCTTATCTACTTAATTAGATAGAAAGATAAATTAATTAATGTGAAAGAATTGGACGCCGTAGTTGGGTAAGGCAAGGAAGGAAATATAGTTGGGGAAAGAGCTCTCGCTGTCCTTGGTATTTGTTTTATAAAGTTTCTTCCATTACTTTTCTTAACTCCTGTTGCTTCCTTGATCGTCATATGAAGTGATCAGTCGCCTTTCGTCGCTATTCTATTATACTCGATAAATAGTTTACTTCTATAACAATGTCTAACACATTTACCAAATATAGGTATATACGATTTTAGTAATTGCTGTTCTTATTACATACTAGCAGCGCCTCGCGGTTTCACCCCCGTAAGTCCCGATACCGTGTGAATATCAGGATAAAAGTAGCCTATGCGTTAATCCAGATCTCCAGCTATCTACATACCAAGTATCATCGCAATCGGTTAAGTGGTTTTTGCATGAAAGAGTAACAAACATCCATCCATCCATCCAAACTTTCACATTTATAATATTAGTGGGATTTTGTGTTAAGTACCTGAATTGTTTAATAGATATTATAAGTATAAAGTAATTGAAAGGTTATACGAAAACAAAACTATGTGTTGTGAAAGGATAGCGTCTTACATCAGTGCCTCAGTAGTGAAGTGGGCAAGCAGTGTGCAGTGGCAGAGGTCGAGAGCCTCTGGCGTATTTCCAAACTATTCAGTCGCTCTGTGTAGGTATTTGTATCGATTTGACTCACTGAAACTGTAATTTCTGGTAACAACGCTTGAAGGCAAATTCGGATTAGCCTATGAGTAATGTAACCATATGAATATCTGAGCACTGAAAAGAGCTTTGCCGTATTTTTGCCAAAAGATTAGTTTTTTGTAGGATCTGTAAGAGATACAAGATATTCGAAGGGATATTTAGTTAGTTAGGGCCTATTACTGTTTGATACTTTAAAGGCATAAAACAACTTAGAATAAACGTATATTGTCTTCATATCTTGCGGTTTCCTTAATTTATATTTAATTAATATTATAAATAAATATAATAGTTTAATAAACTAAAAAACACGCTTTTATTTAAATTATTATTTATTTTTTTAATTGAATATTGCATTGTCATCGGTATTTGACAGGTGTGCAAAATTTGAATGAAATCTGGCCGTTTAAAGTGGGTCAAACTCGCGCCCTAAGGAGTCGGTTAAACATACAAGTGAAGCTAATATAAAGCGTGTAAAAATAATTCCATGTTTCGTTTATCGTTTGTTTTTAAGTAGATCACACTTTCTTCTGCCTATGGTGAAATCTACAAAATACACCTACAAGTGTCATTTATTTAGCTGACTACTGACTACACTACAGTTAACTTAAAAACGGCACAGAAAGTTGGTCAATCAGTCTATATTCTAGTTATTATTGAAACTTCTCGAAGATGGTTGAATTGGTGGAATAAATCACCCCGTTCAAAGACGTGCTGTGTGAATCGTCGACGATCATAAACTCACAAGCAATATTGAACTCTTAAGCCTAAGGACAGACTTTGCCTCCTTGGGCTTGCATTATATCATGTATTAGCCGTCTCCGCAGTTTCACCTGCGGTTATAGTCACTGCTCCGCTCCTATTAGTCGTAGCATGATATTGTAAAGCTTGTGGCTTTTCTGAAGGACTCCAGTATAGGGTTCTTCACGATAAAAGTGTTCAGGTTTATAAAGAGTCGGCAACGCGCATGAGAGCCCAAGTGTTCATGGGCTACGGTAACCGCTTGCTACCAGGTCGGTTTTCCACTGACCAACGTGGTTTAAAAAAAGAGTATACTTCAGACAAGAAGCAAACAAAATTAATATGGATATTATTTTAACAAGTAGGTATACACAAAGTATTTTTCATTTAAAAAGTAATCTTTAGAATTTGACCGGCAAACAGTTCTTTAAACCTGTGAAATATTCCTCATTGTAGACTCCTCAAATATTGTTACTTTCAGCTTAGAAAAGGGGTAAGATAAAATTTACGTTCTGATGATTTAACGTGGGAGAGCCATGCTTCGGCACGTATGTGCTATAAAAAAAACCCCCCACGACCTGGGAAATGTTGTGTCCTCTATAAAAGATCGATATATATATACTTAGCAGCCTAGCAGCGCCCCACGGTTTCACCCGTAAGTCCCGATCCCGTGGGAATATCGGAATAAAAAGTGGCCTATATGTTAATCCAGGTCCCCAGCTATCTACATTTTTCTACAGGTTCAGTAGTTTTGGCGTGAAAGAGTAACAAACATCCATACATACATCCATACATCCTCACAAACTTTCACGTTTATTATATTAGTAAGAAAAGTAACCATGTAAGGCCATTTTAACATATATATATAGCCGTGTGTGAGATGTGTGGAGTTATTATTATTATAACATAACACCTCAAAATTGCCTTCTCTCAGCAGTACTATGTTGCCAGTACTGTTAGTTAAACTCTGTAGGTGCTTCAGCAGACGGTCAGTTCCAACTCAACTAGACCTCTGCTATGCCTTAAATGCTGTTTAAAAATCGGTCTAGTAGATTTGAAGCTAATTGACAGTGACAGACAGATAGACGCCCGAGAGATCCTATAAGGTTTCTATTTTTTCAATTGTTCGGAACTTTAAAAAAAATAAATGAAACGAGGAAATCAAGTACTTAAGAAAAATCTTGACCATTTAAAAATACAAGATTGAAACAAACAACTGAAAAGATCAACTAAAGTACATTATTCAAGGAGTCTGCCCGGAATAAACACAGGTCTTAAGTATAGATAACTTCTGTCTAGATTATACAAACTTTAAATAAGTTTTCAGTTTACACTGTTTGCGATGGCTACGGCCAGGTGAGGTAAATTTATTCACTTTATTAATATGCAGGTAGATAGATTTATTAATCCCTTACAAAATGCACCAGCAAGCTTTCTTTGGGTTTTCTCAGACGTAATTATAGGTAATACAATAAAATAAAGTAATGTGAGTAATTAGTAATAGATACTAACATGTGTGTATCTTTGACTTTATAATTGTCTGTTCGCGATAAACTGAAAAACTACTGAACGGATTTTCATGCGGTTTTCACTAATAGACAGAGTGATTAATGAGGAAGGTTTGTAATGTGTATAATTTTTGTACCCGTGCGAAGCCGAGGCTGGTTGCTAGTTATTATATTTAAAAGTTATATGTAGGAAAATGTAAAATTTTTAAACAATATATTTTATAATTTTGACTGTGCTATGGTTAGTGACCGTGACCTTGACTGCTACGTGCTCGTGGGTTCAATTTCCACCCGAAATTCTGGGTGGTCTTTGTGTCCGTTGTTTGTGTGTTTGTAGAGTAATGCGGGAGTTGTCTTGTTATAACAAAAAAAAAAATGTAGAAAGCGTTACAAAAAGCTATAGGAGTCCTGTGAATGTATGTTTGTATATGTTGAGCTGTCGTGGTACGGAAAGTCTATACAATTAGGTACTGGAAATTAATAGCTCGACTTCTGTTACAAATAGAGTTAGAATTTAATGAATTTTGGTTAAAATTCGACCACTAAGATCTCTCTAGTAAGAATAATGGTGCTCCCTAATTGCGGTCTTATATATGTAGAGTGTACTGCATCAGTTTGGCAGATCCGTATGGAGTCGTGTATGCTGGTACCTTAAACACAAAATTAATACAACTAAGAATACAAGATGGGTGTTGAATTTAAAACGAGTAAGACAACGTATATTGCAATAAATACATAACTTCAAACACTCCAATTAAGAATAGTATGTTCTAATAAAAACACATGAACTCATTTCTACATAAAAAAAATGGTTATGGTGGGCAAATAGTGATATGAACTATACGTGTGGAGTCAGTAGCACAACTTTTGTCCAGGTCGAACTTGTCTGTGCGGCGCTGTACATGATTCGTATATTTCTGTTCAAAAATTAACTAATTAATTTTGAGATTCAGTAGCCGATTCTGAAAATTAGCCACCTGCTCCAGCTAGCAGGTATGCATATTTTCAGAGTCTCTATTAATACCTTTCTATTTTATTTATTATTATTATTACACATTTTTTTCGTCAGGAAATAAGTAGCTAAGGGCTGGCGATCCTGGGATCTTGGCCCATTAGTACCTACGTTACATGATGTGTAAACTTTACATTTTTTACATATTCAGGTAGGTAAAATACTATACTGGATAATACTATACTATACTGCCGTACAGCAATTGACCGCTACGTGGCGTTGATTCTCGGTCAGTAATTATTTTTGATCATGAAAATGTATATTTGCATTGGTCTATTCTATGTGTTTCTATGTACGAAATATATTTATTTAGAAAAAAAAATTACCAGTCAATTTAGGCCTTGATAGTGTTGTGTAATATGTGAAGAATGTTAATATTATTATATTAATTACTCGTTGTTTAATTTATACAATAATTGATTATACTTTGTTTATAAATACATTACAAACATTTAGGTATACTTTCTGTTTTTAATATGTCGATTTTATGTTATTTGATAAATATTTTGGTATTTGTGTACAGTTTATGTATTATGTATTGTGAGAATGTATAGTCTGTAAGCAGGCTCTCCACCAAGCTCGAAACTTGAGTGGCCAACTTTGTCGGCCACGCGGTGAAACTTCGTTTTTCATTTAATTTGCCCGAAACGAGTGCAGCTTACAATATTTTCAACGCTTGCAACTTTCTACTTGGTCCTTCGTTATAAATTTTATAGTTAGCTACGGCCAGGGGTGTTGTTACCCTTACCTTAACAATCACTTATAAAACCACCCCAACTGTAATGAATTTAATGTTTGAAATGTCAAGCCAGTGTAGGCGACAGTTTTAAACTAAGTTTTGGTACAGCACAACTTTGACAAAATATTATACGCTGCGCTGTTTCTTTTTCTGCCAACTTTCTATTTCATATAGTTATTTGTTTATTTGAGACTCCTGTAATGAATAAGTGTAACAAATAGTTTGTATCCTGAATAAAGGGCAGAAAAGAAGAAATGCAAACGAAACGAAGGTCTACTAGCTGAACACGAGTAACAACTCATTCTTCATATTTTTTTCGGAATTATATACACTCTAGTATAACTGCTTACATAAAATTGTCTGATGTTATCGTCAACTGAATTGCGGAGAGTACCTACATTATTTTTATGTTCCCATAAATTCTGTGTAAGTACAATCTGTACGTAGAAGCTGAGACATAACATTGAACGGTTTTCAATAAACAAGCTTAGCGCTGTGAAGCGTGAGCGCACGCCTCAATACTTACACATGCAGGCCGCGTGGAGCCGCGCAGTCGTATGTAGGATGTGTTGCAAAGCCTTTTTAGTGCAGGAGTGTAGCGGAGGCTCGTTCCGGCGGACGATAAGGACTGATCTGCGGAAGACAGCGTTGCAGCGTGCAGCAGACGCGATCGATACTGCAGCGGGGCGAACTCGTCGGCCCCCAACCACCCCACGGCGCCACCCATCCCCCTCTCGAGCCGGCGGCTGAAACTTTCGCGATAAGTACGGAACTAGCGCGTGGCGTACGCAATGCAATATTGTTAGCCGGTTACGAGTCTGAAACAGCGGATATTAAGGCTACAGAGACTCTGCCGTCCCGTTTTTACATTGTGCCTGAGTTTGAAATAAATACCGACTTATGGTGCATTGTATTAATTTTTACTGTCTGTTCGTTAGTAGGTACTTACATACGGGCTTACCCGAGATAGTTTTTACGGGAAAAGTTGAGCACTTTGGACATAACAATAGTGGTCCGGTGGGAGTGTTCTGGGGATCTGTTTGGTGTGTATGATCAGGTAGGGCCAGCAAATTTCAGTTGAAATCGGAATAACGAAAACAATTTACCCTAGAGGAGATCAAAGTAACCAGCCCTATTAGGATAATTATGTTCTTCTGCTGATCGCTGGAGGGAGAATGCAAGTGACACAGCTTATTTACCAACCTATTTGTGTAGTAAAAATAAGGATGTACTCATCACCATCTAAGTATTATCGCACAAATAGTATCTCGCACCAATAACATTCACTTTTATCATGATGCGGTCTCAGCCAATATGAAACGCAGTAAGCTGAACTCACTTATATTACTGATATCAACGAAAGCAGGTAACTACAAAAGCATCATTGGCTATAAATATCTGTATATATATATATATATACTATAAATACATATGTGCATTCACAAATATTTTGTGCGTTCACATCGTGCGGTAACATCGACATGCCGCAAAAACATGTTTCAGCTCCATCTAGCGAAGATAATCCGAACTAAGTATCTACTTATTCTGCATCGCACAATGAAAGCCTTCGCGCTCATAACAGCTTCTCATTAACAACTGCTGGGCCGCGGACTGCCACGCATTCGATCCTTACATCATCCCTTACTTTTCTTACATTTATCAACGTTTTCTTGTTTCTTCTTATTGCATTCACTGCTTACCCAAAATTTTCAAGAACTGTCAAAAAATATTTGTCAAGAGCGCTTGCACCGCTTGCTTCAATATTCACGAGGCCTGTCGCTTTGTTAGTGCAAGTGAGAACTGGAAGAAGATTGCTGACTTGTAGAATTGTAGTCGTACTTTAACTTCTGCAGCAACAGAGAAGTAAAGAAGTCCTTTTGTTATCATTGCTAAAAACATCGATGTATGCAAGAAAGATTACATATTTATTCATCTTAATTATATTTTTGTTTCAAATGCATTATATAATTTTTGATTTACTTAACAAATTTTTGCACTAACCGTACAAAGGTTTCTGTAGTCTCAAGGAACAGGTTAACAGTTTGATTACAAACAATTTATCAAAAACTTTCTGAAAAGTATGCAACTACGCCTATTACGGCGAGTTCACACATGCATTTACGGGATAAAATATTGCATATTACATCAATAAACCATTTTAATGACAAAGAAGGAAGCAGTCATTTCGGTGCACCGTGGCGAGTTCTGTAAGAAAGTTGGCGGTGGTCGGCGGACGCCAAGTTTCACTGCGACCACGCCTCGCACATACAACAGTTTGCCGCTACCCTCACACATGTGACACACATTTTTATTTCTTTCAAACAGTTCTACAATAATTGCCGATTTTTTGGTTTTGCTAATTTGAGTTAAATGTGGTGTTACTTAATTTAACAATAAAACTTCTAACAGTAATGTTCTATCACCTGTAAAATGTAATCATATCTTTGTAATAAACTGTTTAATCCTTCATCTTATATTAATCAGCGATGTAAGGGACCTTATGTCACATATTTATCTTGTTTTTATGTGAAACATCTAATGCGGCGGGTCAGACTGACTGTGGGCGTGGCGACGCGTCCCATTTTTGTAAGAAATTAATATAAATATTTATTAATAAATAATCATCTTTTACTTTAAAAAATTTGAATATTTTATTTTTAGTTATGTCATATTTATTTCCTTTCATAAACTATCCTTTTATGCATATTACCTGTACAAAATAATTTCGTTGTTTCACGCGACGGCTCACTTGTGTACCTATATTGCTTTTTAAAGTTGTCGAAAAATTTAAGATTAGAATATTCTTCGACAAATTGATCAGGGTTTACGAATTTTATTTGTGGGATGCACTGCCACTAAATTTCTAGATTCTATCTTTCCCCAACTATCAACGCCTCGGAAGTCCCTACGTCTTCCGATGCCTAAACATATCAGCACCTTGCCTTGGAATTAATCGCCAGCCTTATTACTGAGATGTTGCACTTACCAGTTTGTGTTTTCTAAATTTATTTCACTAAAAATGTCTATCTAATAAAGACTAATTTCGTAACATTTACTTTTATTATATTATTATTAAACTATTATATATTTTATACATTTCGTGTATTTATCAAAATTTTATACATTTAAGCAAAATTTCTCGATGAATTCGCGAATTCGCTAAAAATATGAAATTATTTAAAAATTTCATATTTTTAGCCAATTTGTGAAATATTGTGTAACTTAAAAAATGATAAAATCTTTTTAACAAAAAATTAAACCGACGAAAAGAACTAAAAAGAAAAAAATAAATAAACCTTAAGTCTTAAGTATTGAGCTTATTTACATAAACTATCTAATTTTATATAAACTTATTTTGAGTCGGCGCCAAACAATAAACTGATTAATTATCAAAATTTTATTTGGCGCCGACTCAAAATAAGTTTATATAAAATTAGATAGTTTATGTAAATACGCTCAATACTTAAGACTTAAGGTTTATTTATTTTTTGCTTTTTAGTTCTTTTCGTCGGTTTAATTTTTTGTTTAAAAGATTTTATTTTATGGTTTTTTTTCATCATCATGATGATGATGATGAAAAATGTAATCAAAGTAATAAAAAGTAAACAGAAACACTATTCGTTCCTATGATTTTCGAGGGTTTCTCTCAATTTTTTCAGGATCCCATCATCAGATCCTGACTTCCTTGACATGGGACCACCCTTGAGCTATACCCTATCTAACAAAAAAAGAATAATCAAAATCGGTTCATAAATAACGGAGTGAGGGCTGAACAGACATTAAAAAAAAAAAACAAATAAAAAAAATATTATACGGTCGAATTGAGAACCTCCTTTTTTTTCGTCGGTTAAAAATGTATGAGCATCTTCGTTGAAAATATAATTGCAACTTGGTTTAACGGTTTGTTGTCAATCGGGATATAATTTAAATCTAGAGAACAACCTACCTATATGAAATACATTAAAGCGGTTACTGAACATCAGCTCAATATACCAATTTCAATCTGTAATTAATTGCGACTTAATCCGTTCTATCAATGTGTAGTTCATGATCGGCAATAAATAATAGGAACGGTTTTATCAAAAACACATTACAAGCATTATAAAAGTGAAGGTCACCACTGGATTAATTGGATTTCTCATATTCTATCGTTGTTATTGCGACGTTTTACTCTTAATTCTCAAAAATGTAAGACATGTCGATCTTTGGTCATGCTTAAATGTCGTTCATGTGACATATCACCTACAATAACGAACTACCTAGCGCCTTCTTACAAACACAAGTCCACAACTATTCACTTTAATTTTAATATGATCGTAGTCTGGAACCCTGTCTTTAATTCCTGAATTACACCTTCCAATATCTACTTCTTTTTACTTATATCCGTTTAGTATATCTAAGCTTATTTCTACGTTACATTATTAAAAGCGTTGCAATAGCATAGGCGTTTCCACCGGGTGCATCGTTAAAAAAAATTCAGCAAAGAAGTAGCATAATTTGGAAATTATTAGCTTCCGTATGATTATAAGTCCGGAGACTACGAAACAAACTATGAAGTATATTTTTCATAGTTTGTTTCCTTTCCTCTTCTTTTACATACAACGTATATACGTTGTAAGTAAAAGAGGAGGAACGAGAAGCGGAACGATCGTGATTTCTTTGACGAGATGTTAATAAATGGGGCGCTTACACCTTATAATTGGGAAAAACTGTCGCGTCTTCCTCTCAGTTACAGATGGGAATAAATCTTTATGTAGACGGGACATCGTTGGGTTCCTTTAGCTCGGTATCGGTAACTTATTCCGAGCACGCGCTCGCCTGTCCTCTGAATATAAGGAATATAAGGCGTTGCGGCCCATTTATTGCACGTCGACTCGCTGCCGCTAAAGATGTTCAAACTACGCTAAATAATTAATGACTAACGTCATCTAACGCAAATTTTAATTATGTTCGGGCACGGAATGGTGGATAACCGAATATCTTTGAATTGCTAATGAGGCTATAGGTACTCGCAAATAATTTATCATAGTCTATCCGGAATGTTTATATATTACAATAGGAATATATTTATAGGTTAACAGTTAGGCATAACTAACTATATAAATTCTTCACTACTTTTATTACCGATTTTCCTGGGTAAATATTAGGGTAATTTCTTACCTCAACACGTGTCGCGTCAGTAGGCTGTTTTCACCTGTTACAGTATTTTAACATAAATTAAATTTTATTAAATTGACTCTACCCTTCCTGTTGTATTTCTTATTTGATGACTGAAACGTAAGTGATCAATGAGATTTCGTGTGCGTGCGTGCGGGCGTGCGTTTTTGCGTGTTTGATGCGAAATTAGAAGTGGACCACTTAATGTTGTTGCCAGTTGTCATCGCAATGCCTTTCAATTGGCGAGGGATGTGGTGACTTTTCTTTTAAACACGTCACGCTCTTGAACAGGTGGTGAGTGACCGGCGTTGACGTACATCGTAGTTGCCATCCTTTTAAATCGAAAGATTCAGTGTAATTATGGTACAAGGGTACGACTGTAACCGAGAATATTTAAAATAAGCACCTATTTAATTACATTACGGTAGTCAATTTAATGTAGTTTTTGTATTACGCCTACACTTTAATATTCAAATAAAATACTCACCTACATATTTGAAGATTTGTCAGTGTCAGTATAGTGCTTTTTAACAATAAAACAGGTAAACAAAGTACTCATAAAACGAAAAATTTCAAGTTATTTCATACTACTACATATACTATGATAGCAAACAAAGTAAACGTAGTATAACTGTGGGTAAATTCACCAGACAATTTAATCTATCAATCAGTTCTGTCACTAAATCAACTTAACCGAGAATAATCAGCATTAAAACCGAACAATTTGACCGAATACATACTTTAAATTTGCCGAAAACGCTGAATAGGTACCGAATACTAAGCAAATATTCCACGCGTTTCTAGTTTAAACCTAATGCGTTTGTGAGTTTATGTTTTGTTAACTACCAAGGTTTTAATACATAATAGTAGGTAGGTACGAGTATCGAGCTTTATAATGTGAAAAAAAGTCGTAACAATTTGAACTCAGTATATCTCTACCTCTCCTTACGAGTAGGTACGTACTCACATATTATATAGCATAGATTTACAAACAAAACATGAACATTAATAGTTTCTAGGAATACTTACTTACGCAAACTACTTATATATTAACGAGGGTAAACACAAGACAATAGTTTGTATTTCCACATTGATGGAACCCATGGAATGGCACCGCAGACTGGCCATAACCACGCCGGTAATAAGGCCGCGTGGACCAGTTATTGCGTCCAACTTGTTCCATTCGCACTCTAGCAATTATACCGCTGGTTAACATTATAAATCACTTTAAATAGTTCACTTTAGCTTACTGCATTTTGCTAGCTAACTGTATTATGTTAAATACACTTTTGAGAATCTGAGCATTGTTTTAAAAGTCAATACTTTTCTCATACACCTCATTAATAATTTTAATTACTTTCTAACACTTTCTTTTGTCAAATGGCTATTTGACGCAATTTATTAATTTAAATCACTAGAATCATATACAATTCTTAATAAGGGGAAAATGCCATAAAAAACTTAAGGGTAGATGTAGCAAACATTAACTCAGAAAATATTATCGCGTCAATATTGCAAATTAAAATATCCTATTCCGTTGATACTAAGTAGCCCTAATTTGATTTATCCCATTCCTTCATGTCCCTTTTCTCCTTTTATTTTCTAATAGTAAACATTTTGCTAATATTAGCAATAATTTATAAATATACCATATACAACATATTATAAAACAAAGTGCCCCGCCGCATCTGTCTGTCTGTCTGTTTACGATAAACTGCAAAACTGCTGAATGGATTTTTATGCGGTTTTCATAAATAGACAGAGTGATTCATGAGGAAGAAGAGAGAGAAACCTAAAGGTTTATAATTTGTTAAGGTTTTGTGTAAATTGGGTGAAATATGATGATGATTGTTGAAGATGGTCTATATATAAAAATCAAAGTTTGTTTGTTTGTCTTCTATGCGTTCCGAAAGCATTGATCAGATTGTGATGAAACTTTGGTAGAATGTTCTGTGGACGCCTGCGAGGGTACAGGGCCGGGTATAAAAAAGGCATTGCAACGCATGCCGGGTGCAGCTAGTATATTTTATAATATTAACAATGTTTTTTTCGTAGAGGTCCATTACTACATAAATATAGTATTATAGTATTCAAGTTATTATATTATTATTATTTTCGATCCTTCCAAACTGTGTTTTAAGTTATACAGGTGACACCATATAATGCAAATTGAAAACGGCAATTCAACAGTTCAATTTAGATAAAAATCGCGCCCAATAAGCGAAATATTTCCTTCAAATTGAAATGGAGCCAACCTTGAGTACTTACAACCAATTCAATTAAAACAAGAATGATTAAAGTCGATTCACAAATGGCGAAGATATCGCGTATCATACACAAAAAAAGTCGAATTGCGAATCTTCTCCTTCTTGAAGTCGGTTAAAAAGAAAATATTTTTTCCAAGATATAAACAATAAACATGTGGGTATTTTTATGACTCTTTGATGAAATTAATAGTACGTAATAAATTGAGATATCCTTAACGCTTCGTATAAATATTATGAGGAAGGGGACAACTCATTTCGTATTCTGGCCACATATACGCACTTCGGTGAAAATGTGACTGGGTACGAGGAAGCCTCGTTCTGTTTTAACTTATGAAAGCCAGAAATGTGTTTTTATTTTCATGTACGTTGACTAAAAGTAAAATATTTGTTAGTTAATCAGTGACTCTATTCTACTACATTTCAGTCCCGTAAGGACATGGAGCTAATTTCGTTTGTAGCCTTAAATCCTTTACGCTTTATAATATATATTTTTATTTTGTACTAGCTTTTCCTTACATCAGCTTCCGCGTACGTAAAGTACAAAGAGCTCTCGAAAATGTGATGCAGGAAATACAAGAACATGTACTAAGTTTTATTTTATGGCAAAGAGGATGCTCATTTTTGTTGCTGCTTACTTATGCATAGTTTCAGATAAGTTTGCATGAAAATGTTGTATTTCCCAACGTATGGTCGTCTTCACTAGATCCATATTTATGGCACGCAAAATAAAATGTTGCTGCCTGTCGTCGATGGTTGATAAAAATGCAAACCGTAGCCGCGGGCACGGCGGCTCCGACGCCCACTGAATATGAGTATCATGAGGATAGAGACAAGATTACATTTTAAGAGTGTTTACCCACAACGACTGCAAACAATTTGCTTAACTTCTACGCGATCGCCTTAAGGGAAAATTGCTACTGAAGTCTACTAAATTTGTGTAAACTTATTGCGGGAGTCAGACGGCGGCTTACTACGTAAGGATAATATAGTAAAATGGGACCGAGTAGCGTCGAATCTCACCTGACCGTCAGGCGGTGGCAGGTAAACATTGTAACGTGACCCGACCACGTGCAAAACATGTGCCTCCAAAATCCCTCTCCAGGAGGCGACGACTACCGCGTACGTTGTGAAATGAGATAAACAAACAAGAGAACATAGTATCCCTAACACCAACACACAAATTTAATGATTTTTACCCAGTTTTATTTTATCGAATTTCCAGTGAGGAAGCGCAGTTACCGAGTTGAACTAGTGGGCGTGTTCCAGACAGTATTGATTTGTTCTCGCTTTTCTGTCCGCCGTCCATTAGATTGGCGCGTGGGAGTAGGAGCGCGATATTGGTAGGAGGTCGGCGCCTAGTGTAGAATTTCCGTGTAAAACCGGTGTGGGATCCAAAAGGACTTAACTGTGGGATGAATGAAAGCGTGTTGCGATCCTGAAACGACGGCCGCTGTCGACGCGTCCGCTTCCGGTAAATCCGCTCTACAACTTCGTGCACTTAGTTTTGTTTAAAACTGTTCCCGTTCGAAAACTGAACTCGATAAATACTGCGTTTATAGGCAATGAAAAGTATAAAACTACACAATAGCTGTTGATGCCGCAATATCTTTTCATGTCAAAAGAATATCATAAATCATATAACTAATACCAGTGAATACTAGCTAGCATCTAGTATATCTTCAGTTTATTTACTGTATTCAATTTTATACGAGTATTACTTGTAGTATTATCTTCAATGCTTAACTGAAGTTTAGATATATTATTCTGAATGCCTTCGAATATTGAGCGGGAGTGTATCAAACACGAATAATGGGGTAGTTTCAGTAACTCAAACAAGAAAAAAAAACACTTTAACTACATACATTTACATATATTTTTAAGTTCATTCGTATTTGAAGTTAGAATTCAAGATGACATTTAATTTAAAGCTATCAATCAATAATATAAGATGGTTTATTTCCTTACCAAACGGAGAATGATTCAAATCGAAATGTTATATGACATGACTTGTTCGTAGTTCATAAAATAATATATTATCTTTTAAAAAAATGTATCACCGACTTCAATGTGCTTTTTAGTGGAAAGTAGATGTATTTTGTTTAAATATAATATGGCTAGGCCAACTAAACGCACTGCTCCAATGAGACAGCGATGTTTCGGAGTAAACGAAAATATCATCTATGTATACAATTTTTAGCTATATGTTGATTTTTCAAAAACCGCTCGACTGATTTCGATAAAATTTTAATGGGACCACCTGAGAAGCATACCCTTTGAAACAAAAAAGAATTTTCCAAATTGGTTCAGGCGTCTTCGAGTAATCGGTGAACACACATAAAAAAGAAAACATTCCGACGAATTGAGAAACTCCTCCTTTTTTGATGTCGGCTAAAAATAAAATTAATGTGAGATCTTGATAAAGACCTCGGTGGTTGGATAAAATAAGTTTACTTTTAAAGAGAGATGAAATATTATTACGATTTTTAATATAATGGATAACATCTCATTATATGTTAACATTGTCCTTATGTTAAAGTATTTCAATATAATTAGTCAATATGTTGTCTTTTATTATTTAAAAAATAAGCCCAATTTTGAAATTAATCCATCATCTTGCCCTTTTTTCATTTCCAGTCCATTCCAGTTCACATTTTAGAGTCTTTGTTGCCATTTTTGTAGTCTGCGCGGGATCTAGCAGCCGTCTTCACCGACCAACACAATATCAACTGCAAACTCTATGCACCAAGGAGCCTCTTCCTTTATGTACGATGTCAGGGCATCCATTATCAACAGTAAGATAAATAGACTAAGAGCCAATCCATGTTACACGAGGTTTATTACAGTTATTATAATAGGCCTAAATACATTTTTATTATTATTTATTCCTCGACAGCTGTTGCATTCCTGTACATCTCCTTTATTTTAAAGACGGGCACAAGTAAATTTAGACACTATTCATTTGGGGTTACCCTTTCATGCAACAACTTATTAAAGAATAAAGTCAGCCACTGACATCCGTCCTCTTACAATAACTTCCACTGTTATACCATCGGGTCCGACTGCTTTCCAATTTTCATACTTCAAATTGCCAGTCCAACTTTATCACTACATATTACAAAACAAAGTCCTCCGCCGCGTATGTCTGTCAGTCTGTCTGTTCACGATAAACTGAAAAACTACTGAACGGATTTGCATGCGGTTTTCACTAATAGACAGAGTAATTCATGAGGAAGGTTTAGGTGTATGATTTGTACCCGTGCGAAGCCGGGGTGGGTTGGCTTCTTTGGAATGTAACCCTTTTAAGAAAGGAAAAAGTAAGAAGGTAAAGTCGGATCGGATCGGATCGAATCGGATGGGAAAACGGGACTGCGAGTGCAGTAGCACGAAGGTGCCAGGGTCGCGTAGCCGTATGTCCGACTTGTGATTGGAGAGGATACTAGGACAGGGACACCACCACCACCATTTTGTAATTAATTATTTCTAAAATATTGACATGTTCTTTTATTTGCATTTATTGAGGGAATTGATGTCATTTTTTCATTCATTTACATTCTTATTTCTATAAAATTGAAATGTTAAAACATGTATTTGACAGTGTAGTTTGAACTAGTAATAAAGTACACACATATATCTACATATAAACCAATTGAACTTCACTAACCGTCTGCAACAAGAGTGGTTCGCTGAATCGCCAACCCCTATGTATTGTAGTGCAGTCTTGATTATGATATAGCGTCTTACAACGACTTACATCGTAAGGCACTTCACATGAGAATCTTAGGTGCAAAGTCATAAAAAGGACTAAATATGGGTGAATGAACTGGCGGGATACCAATGTTCTACTATACATAGACTGGTCTACAAAATATAAGTTTTGTGTTTTATGTGATATAACTACTTACTAACAGTCTGGAGTTTTGTCTTCACATATATTATGCAATGCAACTTTTCTTGCCAAATTAAATGGTAGTAGTAACGGGAAGTATACAATAACTTTTAATGAGTGACTTCGCCAGAATTTAGACGTGAATTTATCTTTGAACAAAGCTTATTAAATGCCTTTTGATTGCCTGAAATAAGAAGTCGATTATATATAGTTTTAAGGAGGTTTAATGTTTTATATTTATTTATTTACACATAATACATTGTACAAGGCGAACTCAATACCGTCGTAGACATTCTCAGTGAATATTAGGGTTATACAGAGACATGTGTATTATTTTTGGGAACAGGTTCCTGAAGGTTCGGACAATCGGACGAAGAACAAAGTGATTTTATGGGTTCCGATTTTACCTGTTGAGGTACCGAACCCTAAAAGGAACTGTATGAGTAGTTCGATGTTATTTGTTATCAATAGCTACCTGCTTTCTTGATATTCCAAGTCCGTTACGTTACGCAGAATTGTAGTAGGTACGGTGTGTTCCGAAAATAAGCTGTCACATTTCTGCTTGATACGGAGCCGCTATTTTTTATCGACTCGGGTAATTTGCGTTAAGTGTTTGTTCGCGAGAAGTTTCTGCAATATATACTTATATATAACTATACTGTTATGGTGTAAAACTTTTATTTAACATTTAAATAAAATACCGGCAATTATTAGTAAAGTTTGGAAAAAATATTATTAGTGAAATTTAAAAGCCCATTACTAGTTCTAAACAAAGCAATATGCAGAGATTTTAAAACCCGACACATAAATAAAGCTTTTTAAGGTTAAACATATTTTTACCAAACACTGCAAAGAATAATCTCAGTCAAACCGTTAAGAATATTTCTATTGAATAATCTATTAAATATCTCTATTAAATCCGGTTAAGAATCCGTTTAATTCCGTTATTGTCAATACAATCTTTATCAAAATTCAGAGCAAATAGACAAATTAGTATCTTTAAGTCAAGGAATATCACTGAAACTATGATACATTGTATTTTCTAGGGTCAGGAGTTAAATCCTGGCCTTGACGCAGAAAGAGCGAGCGAAAACAAATGGACTTGGTTCGTCTTTAGTTACGTTAAGAGGCAAAATAAAGTATTTCAAGACAATAGAACATTCGAGACAAATATATCAAGTTGTAAGTACAAAAAACTTTTCCTAAATCCCAATAAATAATCCAAAAGTATTAGTTTGATAGGTTTACTTGTTAAAATAGGTTTGTGAGAAGGAATTCTCGACGACTTAAAAGTTGGGATGGGGGAGTATTTTCACAAATATTGGAGTGAAGTGTGCGTCTTGGCCTCGGAACGCCGCGCCGGGAGCGTCACTTCCAATACCTTCACAATTGTTTTCACACAGTAAAAATATTCATTTTGCCGTTTTACCTTTGTCTAAGACGGGGAGCATGTTAGATGACTATTATTTATAAATAGAGTGCTTACTTTTTAACCAACTATTAAATCCTCTATCATCAGTTGGCTTGTATGTAATTTTTTTGTACAAATAAGTTGGAAGACAAGCGCACGTATCACTTGAGGGTAGACCATGAATTGTAAGTTAATAATAAAATGCAACATAATTTTAGTTTTGTTATTTGCCGTATGATTCAACGTTAAAAACTTTCACTTGGTAAAGTTTTAGCAATCTAAGGCGATTTGAAGCATAGATTTGATGATTAATATGAAAGAAAATACAATACGGTCAGGAATTTGCGTTTCACGACCAAGCACAGTGAAGCTTTTTTTTAGAAATGGCTTTCCATTACTCGATATCTAGAGGGTAATCAGGCACTAAATATATAAATGTATATTTTCTTAACGTTCCATACATGCTATCAAAATTATAAAAGAATTACTATCGAACTCGTCTTAGAGTAATTCTTAAGTCTATCGTCAATAGAACGATTTATAATTAAATTATCTACTTACGTTAATAATCCAATTTACATATTTTTTTGTTTTTGTTGACGTGGTGGAAGATCCTACATGGATGTCCTCCGCCTGGGGGAGGCGAAGGGGTCTGTCGGACTCTTACCTACTAAAAACCACCCGGTGTTCATCTACTTGCATATGATCAGGGGAGCGAGAATCGCTATTGCATTCTTCCACAACCCCCGACAGGCATTGACCCGTCTTATCCTAGACGGGTCGCGTCACCCGTTGCGACAATCTTCCGTCGGCCGCACTCCTCTGAGAGCGCGCGCGGAACACTGCACGCTGCTTCTCGGGCCTGTATCTGTTCGGACGACGACTTCCCCAAAAAGTTCGCCGCCTGCAGGCCACTTCCTAGTGGCTGTTGGTCATTAAACGCCCTCCGGCGCCCGGTACTTCTGCTGCGGGCAGAGAGAGTCGTACTCCGCTCTCTCTCCCGTTCCGCCGCCTCCTTTGTGGACAGCGTTCCATGCGCTCTTGCTCCGTACCATAGCCAGAACTACGGTTGGGAGCTTAGACTAGACTACCCGCAGCACCGACTGCCAAGATCAAGGCGCTGGTTAGCCCAGGCTGGGCATTCCGACAGTGTGTGCACCGCCGTGTGTATCTATGTAACGGATTTTTTCAACGTAGTTTTGATGCAAATAGTTCATTAGCAGCTATCTTTATTATTATAAGTAAAATATATTAAAAAGCAGTCACGCTTTTTACAATAAAAATTATCATTTTGTTAATTGTTATTTTAACATTATTAAAATTATAATAAACGAGTGCAATACACTATATATCGCTTTAGAACAAACTCTTGATATTTAAAGTTTTTAGTATTTTAAAGAATCCATAATTTTAAATTGATTTCTTAACGATAAGTTTTGATATGTATTTTCCAAAATCGATTTTTTTTTAAACTAAGAAATTCTTTAATTTATTTGATCTCTGTGGTGCGCGTGGTAGTGCATACGACTGTTGCGCCGAGGGTCACGGGTTTGAGTCAGTGCAAATATTTGTATGGACGAATATTTTTATTTCATTGCATTGGTCTGGGTGTTTTTATGTATAATATGTATGTATTTAAAAAAAATGTGTATCTAAGTATGTTTATCCGTGTTTTAGAACCTATAGCACAAGCTCTGCTTAGTTTGAGTCTAGATAGCGTTGTGCTGTGTAATACTTTGTATCTTTTACTGACTTTAAAGGTCAAGGCCTAAAGGTAAACGAACTCTGCTTAAAATCTCAAAGAGCAGAAACCATTATCATGAACACATTTTCGATCTGCTATAAAAACATAATTTACCCAGCTCGTGTTGGTAGTAAAATAAATGCAATGAATAAAATCATAATTCAGTGCGCACACTTATATTTAGATTTTTTTCTTTTTATTCATATCATTAGCATTTCGGCTCGGCTTTATCTACACATTGTTATCACTACATATTATAAAAAAAGTCCCCCGCCGCGTCTGTCTGTCTGTCTGTTCGTGATAAACTCAAGCGGTTTTCACTAATAGACAGAGTGATTCATGAGGAAGGTTTAGGTGTATAATTTGTACCCGTGCGAAGCTGGGGCGGGTTGCTAGTGTTGTATATATAAAGGCTATATAGGTCTTTCTCAAGGACTGGGCGGCTGTCTCTCAGTTTCACTTTCAATTCAAATCTAAGTTGCAAGTACCAGTACTAGAGATTAGCGCGTAAAACCTTCATGTTTATAACTTCAGTATAGATCCTACTAATATTATAAACCTGAAAGTTTGTGAGGATGTATTTATGTATGGATGGATGTTTGTTACTCTTTCACGCAAAAACCACTGAACAATGAACGATTGCGATGAAACTTGGTGTGTAGATAGCTGGAGACCTGGAGTAACATTTAGGCTACTTTTTATCCTGAAATTTCCACGGGATCGGGACTTACGCGGGTGAAACCGCGGGGCGCTGCTAGTTACATACATAAAATGTAGCTATTAACCAAATAAATAAGGACGTAAATCCATTCAGCGATTCTTGAACTATGAGTTGACAAACAATTAGTTAGATGTAACTTTTTCGTTGTGAATTAAAAAAAAATTGCATACGGACATGAACACCTTATTTGGAGTATATTTTGATTGTTGGACTGTTGGAATTCTACGACTACCGACAGAAATACGTAAAATATGTAGGTATATTTGATGTATTTCTATCGGTAGAAGTAGAATGGCATCGGACGGGTATACATTAGATCGTGCCGTTAGTTTAATGTCGGGTAGAGTTCGTGCGAACGATAACAAGCGAATGCATCCTTTTTTGCTATAACTAGTCATTACATCGTAGGAAAAAGCCGCGAGTGACAGCACTACTATTCTAAACACTGACAAACAATATGACTCTCAATGATATCAGCACAAACATTACTATACTAAACAGTTTTACCCCTGTTTTACAACGGGTTTTCTTACCCTACTATATACTATACATAATATACTATTATAAAAGGAAGTCTCAAGGACAAGGACTGTCCGCAATTTTGTAATGTTTGGATTAATCTTGAGAAAATCTGAATAGATTCGTTTTATTATTATAATCTCTTTCTATAGAAATGAATGTCTATTTCCCTTGGTCACACCATAGCTTGAACGACTAATGCCGCGTTCCAATAAACATAAAACGAATCGTTTTGCGTACGGACGGTAAAATTACGTTGATTTTTTAATGAAAATTTTACTGTCCGTAAGCAAAACGATTCGTTTTTTGTTTATTGGAACGCGGCATTATCCGATTTCATTCATATTTTTTTTATGTTTTCTAATACGTTATAGAATGTTATGAAACGAAAAATTAAGAAAATTGCGCAGAAAATCGTTTCCCGTGGGATAAATTTGAATTTGCACGTGAACGAAATAGCGGGCAATAGCGTGTTTTTAATATTTATTCTATTATTTAATATTTATATTTTTTTTACCAAACTTATGTAGTTCTACTAGATTACTACTACGTTCTAGACTATGTTCATATTTGTTTACAAGTACAGTTGACTCATCAGACGAGTATTTTTTACTAGTAGTTGTAAATTATGAACTATTGTGACTTTCGTTTGCATTATTTTATTATCCAGTTCAGATAACCTTGGCGGTAGTTTTACTATCCAAAAAAGTGAGTGAAGGAAACGTGGGATATCATATACCGTTTCCTACTACTTTGGCAAATTAGGCATAATTCTTATACATATATGGTGTACCTCTGTAGATAGCAGAAAGTAAAAAAGTTTTTTTTTCTGGTATAGGGGGCAAACGAGCAGACGGGTCACCTGATGGTAATTGACTACCGCCGCTCATGGGCACCTGCAACTCAAGAGTTACAAGTGCGTTGCCGGCCTTTAAGGTGGGAGCAGGGAAGGGTAGAAGAGGGGGGTGGGTAGAGGGAAGGGTAGAAGAGGGAGGAAACGGTTAGGGAAGTGGTATTACTCCGGTCGAGCCGGCCCATACGTGCCGAAGCATGGCTCTCCCACGATTGTCAAAAAAGAAACTTTGACACTCAGCAAAAATAACAAAATCACACGGTTCTTGTACTTGAAACTTAGTAATACCTGTAGTTTAGACGTGATGTGTGTTTCATTTACGAGATTACAACTTTCAGTGACATTTCATTTACCTCACCGAAAATCACGTGTAACGGCAATATTTGCAGCTATAGGCTCCGGTTGTTTGAAGCTGTGTACATGCATTGCATCATTTATAAAAATATAATTTGTTGATTTTATTCGAATTCAGAGAGTATAAACTAGCTTGCCTGGTCAGGGCAATGGCACACCCAACTCATAGTTTAATGTAATGAAGGTCTGTGCCATCCGTGTCCTACGCTCTGAAGGAATCCATAGACAATAATCCGAGCTTAACATTTAAAAAAAAGTGCTAACCTCATTCCAAGTTTACAGAAAATTCTAAACAGACTTCGAAAAAGATTCCTACAGAAAATGGAAAATAAAACGCTATGTTTATAGTACTGAACTCTCCACCTACGAGACTGGTTTTAATAAAGTTTTGTTTTTCTTTACCTGGTCCAAGTGAAGAATATGGTACTGTTATGTTCACCTTCTTCGTTTTAAATAATATTACAAATGTGAGACTTTGTTTGATTATTACGTTTACACTTTCATTATTTTCCCGATCATCATGAAGTTTTACATATACCTTGTTAGCGATAAACTAAAAAAAAACAACTATTTCCGAGGGATAGTGACAAAATCTATATTAAGGTGAGCGAATATTTAACGCGAAGAACAGACATTATATTTGTAATACTCAATATACACAATATATGATAGATAGATAGATAGATAGATAACACTTTATTTGTACACCAGTCTTACAGTAGAATTATCATACATACATTTGTCATACAGATAATGTACAAAGGGCGGCCTTATTGCAAAATGCAATCTCTTCCAGGCAACCTTAGGATGGATCAATGTGTTTCGGAGAGACAGTTATAGTTGGAGGTGCATTTCAAATTTTTTATGAAAAACTATAATTACTATAACTAAATCAATATGAAAATATACAGGTATCCTGTATATTTAGTCTACTTATGCATACTAATATAAATCATACATAAACATAAAATATACACTTAAGTCTATCATATAACAAACATACATATATACATATTTTAATTTATACTCAACATACTTTAATAAGGAAATAATTAACCTAATGTGATAAATAATATTCATGAACCATTTTCTTAAAAATTGTTATTGATTGCGCTCGCCTAATGGTGACTGGCAACGCATTCCACAAACGTACAGCCTCAACAGTAAAGGATTGGTCATAAAATTTTGTGGAATGTAGCAATGGCATCTCCAGTCTCAAATCCTCTGACGACCTCAGAGATTTTTCATGTGTATCATGAAGGAACTTGAACCGTTCTTTGAGATAAAAGGGGCCTTAGGATTAAATAAGATATTGAAAAGAAAACTGAGTATGTGAGTATTCCGGCGAGAACGAATTGGAAGCCACTTGAGCTTTTGACGGAATTCAGAAACGTGATCATATTTTCGTAGCCCAAATATGAATCTTATACAAACATTCTGAAGTCGCTCAAGCTTATCAAGTTGTGCTTCAGTGAGATTCAGATAGCTGACATCGGCATAGTCGAGAATTGGAAGGAGAAGTGCTTGTGCAAGTGCAACCTTAGTGGCAGTCGGAAGAAAGTTACGTAACCTTCGCAAGGACCCTGCTGAAGCGAAGACTTTACGACTGACTTCTTGCAGCTGTGGTCCCCAAGATAAGGTACTATCCATGTAAATTCCCAAGTTTTTGACACTAGTGCTGATCTTTAATGTGGTGCCATTGAATTGAATTTGGGGCAGTTCTAACCAGTCAATTCTTGAAACTAACCCAGGGCTGCCAATAACACATACCTGAGTTTTTAAGGGATTGACTTTGAGTCCATAATTATGACTCCATTCGCCAATGTGCGACAGGTCAGCATTGACTATGTTAATTGCTTCCGATAACTTGTTAAGTGGAGCTTGTGTGTAAATCTGTAAATCATCTGCATAGAGGTGGTAGTACGAACGTAATTGTTTAGAGATGGAGTTTATAAAAACAGCGAAGAGTAAGGGAGATAAAACGCCACCCTGCGGCACACCAGCAGAAATACTGCACCAAGACGAGACCGAGTCTTCAATGCGTATACGCTGTCGGCGACCAGACAGGTAACTATGAAACCAATCAATTGTCCTTGGAGATATGTTAAGAGACTGTAGTATACCAAGCAGAATGTGAAAATCTACAGTATTGAATGCGTTGCTATAATCCAGTAAGATAAGTACTGTAATATTTCCACTATCCATGCCTAGTCTGATATCGACCATAATGTGAACTAATGCAGAAGTAGTGCTGTGACCAGGACGAATGCCAGATTGGAAAGGGTTCAGTAAGGAATTTTTGGAGAGAAAGTTACTTAATTGAAAATGGATAAGACGTTCGAGGACTTTGGATAGGAAAGGTAAAATAGAGATTGGACGGTAATCAAAAAATGAAGAGGGTTTTACTTTTTTAGGTAGAGGAATAAGTTGTGCATCTTTCCACGCAGTTGGAAAGACACAACTTGACAGGGAGTGATTTAAAATATTGCAAAGGATGGGTAGGATTTCGTCAAGGATAGGGAGAATCATATTTCGACTAATGCAGTCGCTTCCTACTGCATTTGACGAGATTGCTAGTATAGTCTTCTTAACATCACAAGCAGACAGTTGATCAAAGAAGAAAGGTGGATAGTCGGGAGCTGGTGTAGAAGAGATATATCTAAGAGTATTAGCTTTAATTGTCTCATTAAAGTTAGACGAAGTAGAGAAATGTTTATTAAGTGAATCGATATCAATATTTTTAGGAACAGAGTCTTGGCGCGACTTTCCAACTCCCAATGTTCTCAGAAATTTCCAGACTTTGGCTGGATCTCCGTTTTCTACGGATGAGTGGATATGTTGGCGTTGAGCATTTCTACACATCTTATTGCAGTGATTTCTCAGGGATACATATTTTTCCAGTTAGTCTCCGTGGGTCGACACTTGTATTCGTTTTTTGCTGTAGATTTTTTAGTCATAATCTGCCGTATCTCGTCGGTAAGCCATGGAGCTGGTAAATGCTTTATTTTAGTACATCGCAAGGGCGCATGCAAGTTATATAGCTGTAACAAATTTTCAGAGAAAATTTGGACTTTCTCATTAACACACTTCGAGTTTAACAGATCTGACCAGTTAATATTACCGGCATCCTCTTTAAGTTTGACAGTATCCATTCTACTGAGATTGCGTTGCACAAGAATTCTCGACTTTGCCTTAGGTGGGCGGATATGTAATACTTATCTAATAAAATAGACATGAAAAATAAGTATTTTAAATTAGTTTTGATATGTAAGACCTATTAAAAGATATCGCTTTGAAACCGATATAAGAATACGTATTTTTATCAAAATAAATCTATTTGAATTGAATCCATTGAAAAGCATATACTTTACTTTGATCAAAAAACTGTCTACTAGATTTTTTTTAAATATTATAATGCGTGTATTTTGTACTTATTTTATAGCTTAGCTTAAAAAAAAAGTAAATAACCCTGAAATAAATAAAACGTAATTTGGAATATTTCTTATCCATTTTTGTTTTATTTACACGTAAATAAACCTATTTAATCTATCATATTATTCGCTTATTCAAGAATGGTGTAAATAGATGTAGTATCGCGAAATATAAACATACTCACAAACGGACCTTTATGTTATGTTGGCAAATAATGACACCACCATGATATTTCCGTTATCTATGTATCGATTTCGAATATAATTTTTTTGTTTGAAAGAGTACGCTTCCCAGGTGGTCCCATTGTCACCAAGTCCGGATCTAAGGATGGTATCTAGGCGAAAACGAGGCAAAGCCTCAGAAATTAATGACAGATGTAGTGTGTTCGTTGTTTTTTCTTGAAATTAAGCAACATTGACGTTTAAAGTAATTAACTTAATCGTTATTAATCGACTTAAAAAAAGGAGGAGTTTCTACGTTTAGCTGTTGTATCTTTTTTTATAACTTATTCAATCAAGTGCAGCAAGTTGCTAGACCAACTAAATATCTTAGCACCTTATCTGAATAAAGTATCGGGGTTATTAAACTAAACTTATTATAATCTAGTTTGTAAATTTATTATAAACTATGTATCGACACAATGTAATGTATTCGTTGCAAATCAAACTATTAGAACAAGATTACAGCCGAACACTGTCTCTTACGATAAAGGTGACCCTAGTGTAAGAGACAGGGTTTGTTTTAAGTTTACAGATTTCTACAACGTAATATATTTTTATATGTTCTACTATCTAGTTGTAACTATTGTAACTCTATCTGTTGCTATATGTTGTATGCATATTTCATTTATCTGTAAAAAAAATATTATTAGTCTTAAAAAAAAATATATGTAGAAAAGAGGCAAAGAAAATAATCTAACGAACTGTAATCCGGTAATTTACATTACAGTAAGTAATGTCCTAAATTCTCTAAAAATTTAAAAATAAACATTTAAAAAAGAGTTAAACCGACTTCAAAAAGAGTTATACCGACTTCTAAAAGCTTTCTTTATTTTTTTGCTTAGTTCCTCAGCAGTAGAATTATATCGAACGGGTGCACATTCGTACCAAATTGGGGCCTTGAGATGACGTCTGTGTAATTAAATGCTGGGTGACATTTGCCAGATCAAGCGAACGAGAGCAAGCGAAAGAATGGTTCTTAAGGCGTAGATAATTTTTTGTTGAAAAATAAAGTTAGCCTTTTAAAGGGGACGATAACAATACACTTGATATTTTTTTAACTATAATTGCATTATAATTCATATTTTTAATATGAACATACTCCCAATTCCATAACATAAATTTATTTAATTACTCTCCATCACAAGCTAAATATAGCCATGATGAGAGCGCAAATGTTTAATTATTATCGCTCAACAAAGGTATTTCATTAGGCAGAGGTAAAAACCTCTAAGAATAGCAGTTAGCAGTTCAGACAGTACATAATCGAATCGGGGGTAATAGCTCACTTCTAACTAACAAAGGGGTCACTCATGCGGATTAAAATCGGTAAATTGCTCTTACCTACTTGCCGTAGAGAGGTAATTATTGCTAAAATTGATTGCTTATGACAAAAAATACAGAACATTATTATACAGAAATGAATGCCTTGTTATTTTCAAAACTAATCTTAAAGTTCAGTTGTTTTTTCCATTTCAATTTGAAGACAGAGTTCATTTCCCACTGGAGAAATAGCACTTGATAGACAAATGCACAATGTTGTATTCCTGCGGGTGAATAGTATCACAACAGATTCTGGTCCTTCTATCTAGTACGAGAATGACAACACTGTTCACTTACCATCCAACGAGCCGTGTTTCGTTTTCCACTTTAACCCTAGCTATAGTATTATAAATGCAAATGTGAGTTTGTTTGGTACGCATTCACGCCTTAGCTACTCAACCGATAATTTACATTAAATGTTGACTACTCGTTGTCGGAAGTACAGAAAAGATTATAGAGTAAAATAATTCATTCAGAAAAGAGTACTTCAGGATTGATATATAAGTAAGTAAAGCAAATTCGATCCGATTGTGGTACAATATTCCTAACCTCAAACCCTTCCCCCTTTTACACTCTCTGTACTGTAGTTTTGGAGTTAAACTATTCAATAACCATGAAGGAAAATTTGCACCATTTCGAAGCAGTAACTCACACTGTAATTGTCCTCACTACATGGTGCAAAACATTCCAAACGTACAACTATTCAATAGAAAGATGAAAACAATAATCGAAAAAATTCCGATCTACACGCCTTTTCCTCTTATCGAAATGTTACTTTAGAGGAAAACTTGCATTGTTTTAGGTAGTACTCTATATCGGTGAGGTGTGGATACCTTTGTAAACATTCAAGACCAGACTGTTATTGTATAGGCATGAAATACATTCTAAGGTCGGCGTTTGTAGTTTTGTGCGATCAGTGAGTGTAATTTACATTTCCATCGAATTTTATGTCTATTACCACTAGTCCGACAAAAACCAACTTCAGCTCAGCCAGCTTAGAAGAAATTGTGTGAGTTTTTACAGTTAACGTATTCAAGCAAACTCGTTCATTTGCTTTTATAAATAAAGTTAGATAATAATTCTTTTGCGCTCTATCAGCCAATCTTAGCAGCTGTTCGGGTAAAGAAAAACAAGAATGAGACACCTAGTTAACGCCCGTAAAAATATAATTGATTGACGTTTTAAAAAAATAAAAACTATAGAGTCTTGAAGAGTGAAAAGAAGTTTGAATAAATAACGAGGAAACACCGACCATACCTCTTTTTCTCCATTTAGTACCGGCATTTACATTTCACTACATACCAACATCAAACACGGTTAATGTACTAGACAGAAACATAAAGTACTCAACGCCTACAACATAAGTTATGTTGAAAGATACACTGAGTGAGGTAATAAATAGTGGACGTCAAGAGGCGTTGAAAATTAACTACTTAAAATAATTTAACTCATTTATATTTTACAAAGCTTTTACCATACGTTACTTCAAAGTTTATGAATGTTCATTTACCTGAGTGTATGACGGTCTAAACAGTAGTGTTTATTCAAAATTCTTGCAGATAACGAGATGAAGCGGAACATTTACGTCTAATTTATACAGAGACAATGGGAGGTGGTCGCAATTAGTGAAATGGCCACTGAGAACAAACGCGTTTCCAACAAAAGAGTGGAGGCTTCGGCTCAGACAAGGGCCCTCTTTCATTTCTTCCAAATGAGCAAACTACAGTCGCTAGTAGTAGGGAAGATTTGTTGTTCAAGAATGAAGGGCTCACGAGTGTGGCATTGTTCTTTCCGCATCCAGTTTGGTAAGCACTTGTGTTCCGTTGTTCTAATCAAGATTACGAGGGAGACTTATTTGGTTTTAGTTGTTATTGTTTCAATACTAAGTGATGTTATCATGGTAAGAGTAGGCGCGTGTGTTGTTTTGTATTGTTCTTTGCTACTGTTGTCTCTTTCTTTTGTTGCATAAGAGGTTATACGTGTTATAAAACAGATCGAAGCCTCACATTTATAAAGCAGTATGTACTTTGATTATGTCGTAACTTTAAGGTTTTATACAACAAATCTTCGACTTTTGCTGTAAAATTACTTTACATATGTACTTACTTCATAAATACTTGTTATGTTGATTAATATAGGTATATTATATTTTAACCCGAGTGTTGAGCTTAAAGATATCCTATTTGATAAGATGTCGTGTTTTGTTTTGTATTCTAATAATGATAATGAGTAAATATTATCTACTACTAGTTCAGCTTCATATTCCTAATGCTTTATAAAAAAAGAAAAAAAAAGAAAAGATATGCGTGGATATTTTTTAATCAATGATTAAGCTTGTACAGATTTTTTTTATAAATGCCTTTATTCTATAAATGAAGCGACAAATGAAGTGATCAAAATTGATTTTGCTTTTATCCTACATAAAAACGATCTCCTTAAAAAAATTATGACAATGTGATAATCTTCTAATCCAGCAAAATACACTAAAAAGCAATAAGAAATAGTACTATGAAATTCTCAGTTACCATTAAAATATAACGTAAAAGAAGAAAGCGATAATCATAAATCATTTAAAGTATAAGCAATTGGTAGTTTAATAAATCAGGTTTGTTAGACGTGCATAATTTAACAAGTCTGTAAACTAACAACACATTATTATTCCCCCTGGCTGCGACTGAACCATGCATACATACATATAACTACACAGAACTGACTAAAGTTACAAATTGGCACCTACAGCACAGCCATCATGAAATTCTGTGAGGATTCGCAGGTGTTTATTCACGGGCAAGATTTAATTGGTCTGTATTGCCGTCCTCAGTTCGGGTAAACCTTATAAATGTACGAATATGATCACTATAGTGTTTGTCGTTATTTAAACTTTATTGCTTTTACTTAAAGTTTAAAATATTTTTATATGTTTATGTGTACCGACGATTGCAATTTTAGACGGTCTTAAGTTTGAAATATTTATTTTTCATCAATAAATGTAGATAGGTAAAATCGATACCATATAACTTCACGATAACTGTGTTATGGCGAAGAACGATGAAGAGTGTCGAGTGGCGGGGAGTCAGAGATTCTGACTCCCCGTCACTCGACACTCTTTATCGATCAGTCACTCTTCCACGAGATGCGCAACCGTCCGGAAACCTCAACATCAACCAGGTCAACTTAGAATGCGCGCATTGTACACTTGTGACTTGAAACCCCATACTCCTACAAAATTAGGGTAATATTCATAAGCTGAAAGATAACAGGAAACAGTCAACTGAACGGCGAATAGTAAAATTCTCTAATAAAATTAAAGCCAAACAGTACGTGATATTACGTTGCTTTTGGGAAAATGAACACGAATACCTGTTAAAATAACTAGAGGAAATGTTCTAACAATTTAAGAAATTCCAACACAGCTGAAGGTGTCCCGTCGAAGTCTATATTTTGAGGAAGCATCTAGCGATTTCAATCTTTGAACAGTGTACAGTTATTACACTTATTACACTTTTAACATTACTAGTAATGTAATTACATACATTACTAGTAATGTAATAAGTATTGCTCGCGGCTTCGCTCGCTTTAAAGTCGATTTAATCAAGCAGTTTAGGTAAGTATCCGTAAAGTCAAGAATTACAGAGACAGTTGTATGAAACTATAGACAACAGAAGGGAAAAAAGGTTGAACACTTGATAAAAACACGACAACTTCTTCAAAACAATATTGGAAGTAAAAATAGAGGTAAAGAGAAGACGAGGAAGGCCTAGAAGAAGTTTTATAAAACGTGACGGAGAAAGTGGGAGTCGAAACTTACGAAGAGGTCAAAAAGATAGCAGAGGATAGAGAGGAGTGGCGATTGCTCTACCGACAAGACCGAAGCTCCTAAGAAGAAGAAGAAGTATCCGTAGGAAACAGTATTTTTGTGGACGAAAGGTACCACATTATGTCCTTTTCTGTCCAACTTGTATGGTAAATTTCATGATGATCGGATCAGAAGTTGAGTATTTAAGACGTATTTTATTTCAATTTTATAATAAATGTTTACCTAAAACGTAAAGACGAAGACGTAAAGACTAATATCTATCGAAAATGGTTAAGTGATAAAATATAATTAACTTATCACAATGTTCTTTCATTATATAAGACTATCCTTTGAGAGTTACTTAACACACTGTCTACTGCGCAACATTGATAGCTGTTTCTATACAAACTATCAATTACTTCCTCCTATTTGATAACAAATGTGTCTAGTTACAAATAAAATAAGGACTAAGTACGTGATTAACGCGATCATTATGTTATCTATCTGTTTTATCATTGTTTAATGTTGGAGCATTCGATGACACAGCGACGAAATTCAATTAGAAATTGTTATTGGAATATGATGACTATTGTAAAGCGAATCTGCGTGCAAGTATAAATAACCGAATGCCGTGATTCATTAATTAAATTCAGAAATATTACCTGTACTTTTATATTGAACTAGCTTCTGTCCGCAGCTTCCCAGGCAAACTGAGTTTGTTCGCTTTCATGCCTTCACTACTATACCGATGGTCATGAAAATTTGCATACGCGTTGTAAGGTGTAAAAGAAAAGACATAGAGTATCTTTCATACAGAAAAACGTACTGTTCCCGAGGAAAATAGTGTACTGGGTATTAGGGAAACGCCGCCGTGCGCTCGCTATCACTAGCTGCGTGCTGCGCGAGATCGGTCTTTTGACTCGAGCGATAGCTGTTTTTGATTTTGTATTTTACTGCTGGTTTTTTTTTAAGTAAAGTGATGTATTTTTATACTACCAGCACTAACATGGAAGGTGTATATATGTTTTTATAGAAGACTAGCTTCCATAAATACATATATACACCACTCACTAGAAGTTTTTATTCTCATACTAGGTTTTAACGGCGATTTCATTCGCTTAATTCTAGATCATAGTCTTAATTATGACAGAAATTCCTAAACATTTTATCCCAAACCGAAGGAAAACAAACACTCTTTGATTTGTTTGAGAACGAAACGATTACTGGAATATCTATCTTATCTTTAACCTTCGTACACGTTTATTTCTAATTTATTTATTTATTCAAACAATTAATTAGTCCACATACAAAATAAATGCAATTAAGATGCAATATTAATATAAATAGAAATTGACATTACTAGAAAAAAATTACTGGAAAAGGAACAATTGAAATAAAAAATAACTAAGATGATTTATAAAACGTGTGTTGAAAAAAAATGTTCGCACACTCACAATACGTGTGTATTGTGTGTGTGCGAACATTGTGACGCTAAGTATTATTTGTGAACACGAAATTAATGTGTAAGGTTTTCTTTCTGAACTCACGTAGTCCGGGCCATAGTATTATGCACGTCTTGCTAGCACTGTAAAAACATTTTAATGCTCTTTCTAAATAGCATTTCAGCAGTAATTTTGGAAAAGAAAGATATTTCTTTCAAAATGAACTAACGGTGACTAACGGTGTGATTGTAATAAGTAGCGACTGACAGAACAAAGGCAATAAATATACAGGTCACAGAAAGGAGTGCTCACATTGTAGGGCCCCCATAGTAGACCCGGTGAATAACAATTTCTTTCTATCATATGTTCATATGTATATACAATTAGAATTAAATATAATATTATATATTAGACTATTCTCTTTTTTTTTAAATTTGAAACAAATAACTGGATTGATTATATATTCGTCCGTTTGGCCATTTTGACCACACAATTTAATGCAATGTATTATTAGACTTCGGCACAACCCCTTTTACATTAATCCTTTTACGATTCGAATTAATCGTTTCGGTTTCTTAGATGTAACCTAGGTGGATGCTACCTTTCAAAGTCATTCGCCTAAGCCGGCTTGTCAAAGTCGATGTTTCCCTAGGTCCCTGTTGTTCTACCTAAAGTGAGCCACACAGAAGCCGATACGAACAGAAACAGTTAACTACCGTCCGTAACAACTACTTACCAACCGTCATTCGTCATTGATTGAAACTTCATATTTGAATATCTCGTACAGTAGTAGTCGCTCATCGCTTACTATCGTACCATTTCTATAGCCTGCAGTAGTAAATGACACACTCGATGCTCTGATTGAACTGTTTACCTACAGCCGAGGTTGGGATAACTAATGTGATTCACATTCATTAATGTTTCACGTATAGATTCAAAGTTGGTCGATACTCGGAATTTATATCGACTCTGCGCTGGTTTATTTTTACGAAAATATACACGATGCACAGCACATTGCTATGACTAGAGACCGGACTATATGCTATAATATATACAAAAAGTATAAGTACTGCGCCCTTTGTACATTATCTGTTTAACACATGTATGGATGATATTCTACTGTAACAATAGTGTACAAATTAAGTGTTGTCTATCTAGCTACTTCTACCTCCAACTTAGCTCGTAGGCAAAAATTCAAAATAATTTATTATCTAGCCAGGTTTGTACTAAAATGTCGTCTTTTTCATCTGTGTTTGATTAGAGACTTTTGGTATGTGTGAACTTTTGCGTAAGTGTGTGTATGTCTGCGGGAGAAAGAGATGTCTTGTTAGTTGGTTAGTCGTAAAGACACTTGTTGTTACAGTCGACATCTACTTGTATTTAACATTTTTTACCGATATATACAGGTTGTATTTGAAAAAGGAACACTTACTTAAATCACTAAAAGGGCATAATTCTAGCATGCAGTTATATCAATAATTTGTGTAATAAAACTATTCGTTTACAGGTTATGAACATTTGAATTTCAAGGTATTTTTGCCTCCGTTTTTCATAAAAGTAGGTGGAATGTGTAAGGTTAAAGATTTTAAATAGTACATATTTCAAATACACAATAGTATAAAAATTAATCCCTATTTCCCTTGGTCAGGCCATAACTTGAGAACTACTTAACCGATTTCATTCATCTTGTTTTCACATTACATTTGGAATGACCTTGGGAATTAATGATAGGAAAATTGGAAAGGGAAAGGATAGTAAGAAGATGATTGACGATGGATTGGTGAATATAAGCAACAGATCGAGCAGGTCAGCGTCGCATACCTGTAACTTCAATTGGCAGTTGCCGGAAAGTCCGAGCCACCTATCATCAAAATTTATCCATTAAACACAAAACTATTTTATATTCGTGGTGGTTCAGAGTTTTAAATTCGATAGCCCCGTCAAAGGTTTTAGCTTTTTGGCTAATTTCATTTGCCAGTATAACTTGAACTGTCATTGCAAACACTTACTAACCATAATAGGTCCACAAATATGGACACATGTTGCATGATGTAGATGTTTTCATTTATTTTTTAAATTTGTAACACATGTTGTTTAAACATTTTAGTTTCTGCACTTCGTTCTTACATAAGCTTATTATATATTCCAAATTTCACGTTATTCGACTGGCTACATTTCCTTAAAAATGCGTTCTGTTCACGTTTTAATATACAGATAATGCTATTATCCAAGTGCCCTATCCCAGTGTTTTATTATACACCGACGTATGTCAACGGCAATTTGTATGTGGTTTGCCAATGATCCCTTTTTGATTTAAGGTCACGCTATCGTCGTAAGCCCCAGGGGATGAAATAATATCTGTACAACCCAAAGATATTTATGCTGAGCCTGTGCTAAAAACTATGTGATCTGATTGCGTAACACTACAAGCCGAAAATTCGAAGGAGCTTTACAAACTACAAAACTTTAAATAAGTACTTATGTCATACATTCATCTAACCCAAGGTACCTCTATAAAAACAATGAATCGAATGCCAATCTCGATAAACAAAAACAGTTTCCCCAAAGCCCTTTATCCTGAAAGTTACTCGAGTCGACACACACGAATAATGGCACAGTAATTCGTTTTTGATGTCTGTCGCGTAATATATGGCGTGCTAATCAAAATATATTGCGGGCTCCTTTATGTCGTACCATTGCATGACTCCCATTGTGCCACTTGCCTTCTGCCACTTGATACTTGGCATTTGATGACGCTTAGTGACACGTGGCGTGTCTGTGACGAGTTTAATAGCTTCGCAGCTTCTCATACGTCTTTTCATTTCGTACAAGGGCAGGCGAGTAAGTAGTTGATTGATTTTCCATATAAACAATATTTTTACTTTATGTTATTCAATATACTTTATCTTTATATTTCGTGATAACTTAAAGCTTCTTTACAAATAATATAATCTATACATACATAAATAAACAAAATTTTAATGTCAAAATAACAGCTTTTTACTAAGTACGTATGAATTTGTTTACGGTATTTATACAAAAAGAAACAGTTTTTAACCGTATTCAAAAAAGGAGGAGGTTCTACGGTCGGCTGTAACTATGTATTTTGTAAGGTATGTTCATCAATATTGCCCTCATCTATGGACAGATTTTAATATTCTTATTATTCTTCTGCGTAGCATTATAAAGGTACCTATTAATCAATTTGAAGTCAGTGCTAAGCGAACTTGATAGATAGGCTAGCTTCACCGCAGCGGCTGCAAGGTGCTTCATGCTGAGCAAAACACGCCAAACGGGCAGACGTCGTCGACGCATGTCTTAGATGAAAAGTGAGTCAGTAATTTCATAAATTTGCATATTTTGACTATTGCACAGAACTACTAGTAAGTTTATCGGTTAGCTTTTAATAATTAACAAAATATTCAGATAGTTCATTAGAATTATATTCCGTTCTTAATTACGAGTAAGCTGTTCATATCCCTAAGTATTGCTCATTGCGTTTCGGGCTTGGCACCGACTTCGAACAAACCAGTAGGTACCTAGTGCCTAATATTGCCTATAGTACTGAAAGTGTCGCATGTACTCGTATTGTAGTATTTTAAATTAAGTTGGTAATCAATTACTTTTTACTTTTTAGTGGCCCTTGTTAGTGTTTTTTGAAGTCGGTTTAATTTTTTTTAAGTCCATATTAAAAAAATCTAGCTACTTTCACAAGCTAATAGCTTGTGAAAGTAGCTAAGTAGATAGTATAAGAAGTAATTAAGGCTACTTTTATTTAAAATATAAATATGTAGGTACACGCGAGCGAAGCGAAGAACGCCGGTCAGAGCATTACTAGGATAACATTGTTTTTCTTCTGTGTAATGAGGTCACCAAAAATTTGCAAGTTTAACAACGCGTGAGTGACGTCACTGCACTGGTGTTGCGGGTTGGTAGGCACCGTTAACCGCTTACCATCGGGACGGCCATGTGTTCTTTTACCAACTTCGTTGTATAAAATTTTCCAAAAATAAATAATGTATAAAATCGCTAATAAACGAAGAAGACAATATATAAACTCTTTTAGTCAATTATTATTACTATAGAAATATTGCTTGTTTGAGTGTAATGAATAAATTAGGGGAATATGAAATAATCATAAACAGAATCATGGGTACACATACACGGCCACGACAATAATTAAGAAACATAAATCTTTTATAGGCAATTATAAAGGAACATCCCCATAATATGAGATGCATACCCTACAATTGAATTATACGTCCAAAAACTTGTAGGGATAAAGTTTAAGCGGAATGTACAAAAATACCTATTTTTAGACTTTCAAAACCTATATTACACCAAATTGTATGCGTAGTAAATATTTAGACAATACATGGTACAAGTAGGCAACGCTCGTATAACTTTTAACTCAATTACAAGTTGTACTATAATTTAATCGGCAGTGTAGATCTCTCGTAACCTGTGGCAGTGTGTTGTGTACACGGACCTACGCTCGCCCGCCCCTTCGCCTGTCGTCTCACTCAGTAGTAGCTCCACAGCTATTTTTGCGCAGACGTAACGATTAGCGTAGGTGGCGCCACGCGGCCAAAACCCGAACGTTTTGACAGGTGGCTAAAATGGCCGCGTGAACACGCGATCTGCCACGCTGAACTTGCTACGTACGTCACACGCGAAGTTATTACTTAACACCGGCCCATCGAACTATGTTATAGTGCTTTATCGGACTTTCTTTCGTGGAACGTTCGTTGAAACAATCGAAATGGCTCTCCACCTCGAGACTGCGTTGCAGCGCAAGTTAAATTTCAAGATGACCACGGTAAGTGCATTCCGCCCGCCTCGCGTATCGATCCATGCCCTCGTGGTCGAAACATATGGTGGCCGCTACGAGAGCGTAGCACCTTTTAACCTACGAACTACGTCACAAGAAGCCTATCAACGTATCCGGGCTGATTGTATGAACCAACACTAATGATATTATGACACAATCTGCGCCTTATGAGAGTTTTGTACGACATCGTTATATATGTGCGTGTAAATAGGTAAATAAACACTTGTAGAAGCGCTACGCCGACATCTATACTTATATGGAACGTACACTTCGAGTATTTGAACGTAAATTTAAGGTGTATTGCTAAATATAGCCAAATGTAAACAAACTGTTTATAGTCAACTTACGATAATAGAAATTTTTAGCTTTGGTTTGTGTCGTCGAATGTTTCGGTGAGTTGTTTTAGAATTCATTGTTCTGTCGATAATGTCTGGGCCATTAAATAGAGAGATGCAGAGAATATTTTATGTTTACATAGTTTTTTTGCATCTGAGCTTTTTCAGTGCAGGGGTAACATAACATACGAAATATTAAGTCTTAAGTATCTTAAATAGTTACGTTGCATTGTCCTAAATGAATTTTAGGAATTCCATATCTTTAATATAATAGTTTGTGTTAGAATAGTTAGTGTGGTTTACAGATAGTCTAACCTACAATGGTCGCCACGGAGGTACATGGCGAGTTGACCACTTAAACTACAATACGCGCAGTCGTGCAGCCATACTGCACAAAACAAATATAACCATCAGTCTTCATAAAATTAACCCTCTCATAATTACTGACACATTTCAAGGTTAGAATGTGATCGTTATTACATATATTAAATTACATCATTATGGTTTCGGACAATGGCCAGTGCTATAAACCAACCAACAATTTAGCCATGTATATACGCAAAGGTACTGTAAACTTTTTAATTTAACCCTTGGACTACTTCTTAATGAATTAGCCAACCGCTGCAGGTAATCTTCCAATTACTTAGTGAAAATCAGGTAAGTAATTAAATATTAACAAAAAGTCTCAGTATTGATTATTTTGTACATCAAATAGCTGCCGGATGTACCTGAGCCGAAAGCCAATAGCGTTAACTTTAACATTTTAGATTCTCTAGCAGTTTGTTAAAATATATAGTTGCTTTAGTACAAAGATATTTTTTTATGTCAAGTAATAACATTATTAAAGTCAAATAATATATAAAACTACCTTCATCTAGTCGTGCTTTGCTGTGGACAGCCTTGATTTTGTCGAAATATGTTTTAAGGTTTTCTTTTAAACCAAGCGCGTGTACCCTTGTAAATTTACGTCAATCAACCTGTCAATAATTTTTTTTTATATTTTGGGGCTGTTTCTCAACGTGTCCGTCTAATTAAATTCTAAATTCTTTTGGAGGCTGTGAACATTGTCTTATTCAGACTTCGGCACGGCCAAGTCATAACTCTGATCAGTAACTTTTGCTTGTAGAGACTGCGAGGAATGGAGTCACTTTAAAAATCACCCAGATGGCCTGATCAAAAATCAAAGAGGTGGATAGCTCGTAACTCGCGCGCTTATCCGGTAGGAGAGAATTTGTGCTGAGAGCAAGTGTACCTGGTGTCCGTTAATTGTACGTTAGTAGAGTGTCTCGTGACAATGGAATATATCTTAAGTAGGAAAGTTAAAAAAAAAACTTGATTTGAACGGTTTTGATGAGCGAACAAATAGAATATCTCTTAAGATGTGAGTTACCTACTTGACTTTTGTTCATGTGTCCCCTAGATGGGGCAGAAGCCGTCCACAGTGCGCCACCATCCCGTGCGGTCTTGAGCTTCGTATTTCATTCGCTCCAAGTCTTCCCTATGTTCTTCGCCTCTGCGATGTTCGTTCGTCGCCAGGTCTGCTTAGAGCGACCACGTTTACGCTTTCCTTGGGGATGCCAGTCTAGGGCTTGCCTTGGTATATGTTCAGGGTCCCTTCGAAGCGTGTGGCCGATCCAGTTCTAAGACGTTTGATCTGTTGGTCGATCGGGGTTTCACCGCAGCGTTCTAACAGATTTAGGTTGGAGATTTTCTCGGGCCAATAAACACTGAGAATACGGCGGAGACAGCGGTTGATAACGACCTGGAGTTCATGCGAGATGTCCTTTGTGACCTTCCACGGCTCACACCCCTACCACCCGTCTCTTAAGATATACATATATATAAAATACGAGATATACCAGTTGTTCCTCGTACTGAGCATCTTTCTTTGAATTGTACCGTAATAATATTAAATTTTTATTGTTTTTTTGTTTTTATGGTATAGGGGGCAAACGAGCAGACGGGTCACCTGATGGCAAATGATTACCGCCGCCCATGGGCATCTGTAACTCAAGAGTCACAAGTGCGTTGCCGCCCTTTAAGGTGGGAATAGGGGAAAAGGGGTAAAGGGGGAAGAGCGGGAAGACGGGAGGGGGGGATTAGAGGGTAGGAGAGGGGGTTAGGGGAAGGACGGGAATAGGGAAGAAGGAAGGGTTAGGGCCTCCGGTAACCTCACTCACGCGGCGAAAAGCAATGCAAGCATTGTTTCACTGCCGGTTTTCTGTGAGGCCGTGGTATCGAGCGGAGTCGAGCCGGCCCGTACGTGCCGAAGCATGGCTCTCGTACGTATTGTAAACTCATCAGAATGTTTAACTCTCTTATGTTTTAATTTTGTTTACTTCTCTAAGTTTGTTTTATTATTTGCATTGCACCTGCACAAAGTAAAACAGTTTGAAATTTAGCCAGTGAAGTATAGAATTATCGCTAATGATTATTTGCTTTTAAGAATGAGAACTATTATATTAATTGTATATTAATTAGAAGTTCTTTACAATCGAACTTTTGAAGTCCATTTCTGCCATTCGTGATACTATCAAATCTGTCTCACTAACAAAATTTTACGTTAAGTCACTTGTATCAAGCTTGCTGTAATTGATGTAGTAGCAGTGTAGTTAAAGACAAGTTAACTTTCATAAAAAAAAATTTAATGTCTTTTTTACGCAACAACGTTGGCAAACATACTCCTAGCCCGCCTGATGGTAAATATTTACCGGTGCTATATTTACTAGCAACAAAAGTGTTCCCATGGACCCTACCCGCCAGCAGAAATACAGAACAACAGTAGTACTGCTAACATCGGGTTTCTGCATGGTGAAGGGAATCGTCTGTACCTATATCCTCACAATTTAAGTCTGTCATATTATCTACTTAAAGCAAATTAACCTACGCCCAATAAATTATTTGTTAAACGACAAGAACCAAGAACCTCTTGAATTTTCTTAGGACACTGATGTTGGTCCTGATGTACAGGAATGATAACAATTTTAGTGTGGGAAGAATTAAGCCCATTTAAAAAAATAATCCTAAGCTTAGTTACAGCCTGCTGTTAAAGTAAAATAAGCCTTTTTTCTTAACTATTGGGCATATAATAGGTTGGGCGTAAATATTTTATTCCCGCTTTCCACTTTGGGTGTGCATTCCAGTGAGAGCTAGTTTGCAATTTATTAGTTAGCTCTGGTTTTATAATAGCTTAGTCAGAAGGGCCGCTATTTATTTAGTTGTGATTATAAAGTTTATCTTGTACTATTATAAGTAAGGGTTTCTAACTATTGAGTTTAGTTTCCAGTACTCAAATTTAACAAAATGTATTTTCATGGTGAAACGAAAAAAGTCAGTCATTATTGTATGGATTTTAGGAGAGGCAAATTTTACAATACAATACAATATTCTTTATTGTACACCATAAAACAATTTACAACATTAAAATAAAAACAAATAATGGTACAAACGGCGGTCTTATCGCTAGCGATTTCTTACAGACAACCTTTAGATGGACAGATGCAATGAACTTCTTTATAGGGCAGTAAACAGGTGCACAAATTGTCTAAGTAAGGCTAATTTTTATATTTCTTATTATTAAACAAATATAATTTTTGCTTAGAAATATCCAGTCATTATTGTATGGATTTTAGGAGAGGCTAATTTTAATATTTTTTATTATTTAAGAAATATAATTATTGGTATTATTTTCGATTACGTTGGCGTTGTGAAGATTGGCTGGAGAATATTTCCAATCTTTAAAAATTTTCATACATTCTCAAAATTCTACAACACACCTATAAGACTTTATTGTGATCCACAAATATTTTACTTCTTTCTATACAAACATTTGCTAAACACTTATTAAAATGCTTAAATTAAAATCACTTATATAGTCTAAGAGGTACATACCTGTCCTTAAATGGCACAATATGGGACTGACAAAGAGAGTCTATGATCTAATATCAACAGACCGCTCTCACGCACATACACTCCGCATTCCCTTTCACAAGCGTCTGCTGTTAAATAAAACATTAATCTCTTCTAATAGATGTTGTTGATGTTACCGTTCGTCGAGGCTTTGCGTTCGGTTTAAACGCATTACGTTTTATTGCTTATCTGGAAATCCTTGTACAGCCTCGGCGCACACGTAAAGGAGCGCAACCAAGTGGAACCAAATGGAAGGGTCGCAACAGTCCTTACACTAAATGATGCTTGCCTTAGCCTCTTTCCTGAATGAGAAATACGTAACGTTATTAAAAGGTTACTGGGAAATATAAATAAGAAATACAAAAATCTATCGCTCAACCATAAGAATATTGGTACGGGGACTTTATAATTGGATAAAAATCTTTTTAACAAAATTAAACCGATAAAAATAACTAAAAAGCAAAAAATAAATAAACCTTAAGTCTTAAGTATTCAGCTTATTTACATAAACTATCAAATTTAATATAAACTTATTTTGATTCGGCGCTAAACAACAAACTGATTAATTATCAGAATTTTATATGTACCTACGTAGAAATGGACATGGCTCTACGTAGGTAATTAATAAAATTTGATAGTTTATGTAAATAAGCTCAATACTTAAGACTTAAGGTTTATTTATTTTTTGCATTTTAGTTCTTTTCGTCGGTTTAATTTTTGGTTAAAAAAAATTTATTTTATGATCTTTTTTCATCATCAGCTCAGCTACATGATGTGATGATTTCTAAACGCAAATACCTGATAAAGTAATGAAAAGTAAACAGAAACACTATTCGTTCCTATAATTTTCGAGGGTTCCTCTCAGTTTTATCAAGATCCCATCATCAGATCCTGACTTCCTTGACATGGGACCACCCTTGAGGTATACCCTATCTAACAAAAAAAAAAAACCAAAATCGGTTCATAAATAACGGAGTGAGGGCTGAACAGACATAAAAAAAAAAAGTTACATATAGGCCGCGTCGATCACAAAGTGAATAAATACAACTTGTTTCTAGTTACTTATCTGCTACACTTCTCTACATATATAAAGCACTAGCAGCGCCCCGCGGTTTCACCCGCGTAAGTCCCGATCCCGTTTGAATATCGGGATAAAAAGCAGCCTATATGCTAATCCAGGTCTCCAGCTATCTACATACCAACTTTCAACGCAATCGGTGCTGTGGTTTTGGCGTCAAAGAGTAACAAACATACATCCATCCATCCAAACTACTATTAGTTTGATGAACCGGTAAAAAAGCTACTTTATATTTAGACAAATTGACAGAAATTCTTAAAACGTCGAAAGATTATCAATAACGATTATATAACTAATCATCATGTAATACAACTGGACTTATGAAGACATAACTGATAAGATATAATTATGTCACAGTCTTGGATTAAATCCTAACTAATATTTGTTAGGATTTAATAAATGTGAGTATGTTTGTTACGCTTTCACGTCTTAACTACTCAGCCAAATTTTGCAATTTTTTTTTTTTAATCTGTCAAGAAAATTTTAACATTATTTTGAGACGTTTTCGGGGGTACGGAAAATTACATAGAGTAAGTACCCACATTTGAAAAAGTTCTTGAGGTATAGTAACAACCTTTTACGCGAGCAAAGCCACGGAGACAAGCTAGTGGTGCTTAATATGTTTTTTTATATTATGCAAGCCTCAGCAGAAATATTTGCAACACAGCGGTGTCAACCCTATCCATTTTCTATGGACTCATGGCGCGCTTCTTAACGAGAGTTTTCTATGGAGTTGAGGCCCCTCAAATGTCGAGCAGGTCCTACAAAAATTCTTGTACCGTGACGAACTATAATTAACAAATACGAGTATAATATTTAAATTACATTTAAAACACTCAAAACTGATAAACTGATGTAATGATAATAAGTGGTTTTAAATGACACTGTTAATAGTTTATAAGTGTTTTAGTTAATAGATATTCGAAGTGTCAAGTCTCAGACATTCCTCATATCTACTACACTTCGCATATCTATTGTGACGACAAAGAACGGTCTTACGACTTTCTGAATTTCTAAAAAACCTTAGATTGAAAAACTTAAGTTATACGGGAGTGCTCACATGTGTATTTCAGAAAAACTACCATTGTTCGATATACATCGATATTTCCAACACAATGTTTCCTTAGGACATTTTAAGATATATTTCGATGTATTTTATTCGATGAGATGTATCGTCCTAATGTGTTTTTTATTGATAGGGATGTCGAAGTGAAATCAAAAGGGTATCGGACTAAAACGGACAGAGTAGAGCTAGCTTTTTTGACGTACGAATATGGCTTTGTGAGCCTTATTCATAATTTATAGAAGGGATCATACAGTCTAGAATTCTGTATTTTCGTTTTTACTGATATACCAAAAAGTTTTATGCTTTATATTGTTGTGACAGATAATTCTCATTAACATTTTTTAACATAGATACGGATTACGCTCGTCTGATCGCAGCTGGCATTGCATTCCATAAGTTATACATATTTAGTAATACTATTTGTCTGTAAGTACGTAATATGTAGGATTAAAATTTGTTAATTAACCCAGATAAGCCTGAAACTATTATTTTCTGAAAAAATTGAAAAAAATAATATTATTTGGTTTTATAGACCTTATGTAATATAAAAAAATTGCTGAAAAAAATATTGACTGTAATGCTTTCAAGGAAATAGCTGTCCTATATGTAGGACAGTAGGATAATAAGGGGGAATAAAATATCATATTATAAAATAACATGTAATCGTAAAAAAAAACAAGAAATTTTTCTTTTTTCTTTCTTTATTTCTTTATAAAAGACGACTCCCGCATTAGGAATTACTCCTGTGTCGCGGGGGACTTGACAATCATATATACAACGGACACAAAGAACACCCAGACTAGGGTGGGAATCGAACCCACGACCTCTGGCTCAGCAGTAAGGGTCACTAACCACTAGACCAACAGGCCAGTCGTGTTATGATAAATGATAACACGACTGTGTTACATATAAATGAGTTATATATAAATGAGTTAAGGTTAAAAAAATATTGTTTATATTAAGTAACTATAGATTTAGAACATTATTCATGAATATTATATGTTTCAAAACATTTACCATAGTAGGTACAACATCACATTTTTTTGACATGACACTGACGGCAGCGTGTTTGCTTGGATTGAGGAATACTCCAACCGCGTAGCACCAACCCAAGACTTGAACCCATACCTAATAGGTTTATCTTTTATGTGCTGTTTGCGGCCATGCCTCCCATAATAAGCGATCATTTTCATCTAAGCTGTAATGCTTGTCGGGAGGAGGAAAGTTCAATAACATTTTATTTAGAAGTGTTACGAGTGGGCGTACTTTTGTATATTTGTCTTGCAGATCCAGATTATCAGAAACATGAAGCTGGTGAAAAATAAAGTCAAATCTATTCCTAATCATAGCAGATCTGATCAACTCATTCTTTGTATCAGGAGAGTTTTCTCGAGCCATGAATAACCACTAACCAGCAATATGCCAATGAAACACTTCACATTCTCAAATGCTATCTCTCCAGGCAAATTCTTTTTGACGACATAATTGTTACTAGGAAATATAATGAAAATTAACTAAGCAACACACCAACACTAACAAGGAAATAACATCTTCATCTATGAAGTTTTCAAACCACTGTATTGGGCGCTTATCTTGGAAAGCTCCTTGGACCTCAGGCCAATTCACTGGCTTTTTATCCATATCTCGTTTTCTCCACGGAGAGATTAGCCTGCGTTTTGTTCGAACTATAGAATGAGAAGGTTCTTCTGTATCACTCACCGGAACCTGACCTTGTATCGATACTTCTGTCGGTTGAAATAGAATGTTTCTTGGCAAGTTGTTCAGCATCACATAATCTTCTTCTCCTGAATCATCGCCAGTGAGGCACAAGGAGGAAGAATACACTCTTTCTCTATAATGCTTCATCATGAAGAATGTTTTCCAAAGCATCCAAAATTGCAGGCGTAGGTAACGGCCAGTAAAGAAAAATTTGTCGTACTAGGAACTTGTATTATCCTACTGTCCTATATGTAGTACACCAGTATTTATAACGAATTATATCGAATTTTCAATTTTTTATTGCTATAATACTTTGTTAGTATAAAGTTAAGGTTATCAACCACGAGTCAACACAGAAAAATAATAACTTATAAAATACAATTATTTATACATACCTGTAATCCGACATGCCTGCAACTTACTGTTATTACATACTTTTCGTTAAATTGTTATATAAAACTGCTTAAATAACCTGAGTTTTTTTATTTTTCTCTAAAAGCTCATACCTTCGTCACTACAAATCACAAGAGGAACTATTAATACAACAAACAAGGGTAATCTGAAATATTTTTTTATTTCCACTGTCCTACATATAGGACAGTAGGCATATCTGGGTTTAGTTTGTCAAAGCAATTTCACTATTTTAATTGGTAATTAAAATAGTAAATTTGCTTTGACAAAGTTTTCGTTATATGTCAACATTATTGATGCTTTACATTTAATTAATTATGATTATAATCTAATAAAACTCTGGTGTACAAACAAAGTAAATACAATTATGTTTAAAAACAAGTATTGTCAAATTATAATTAAATAAATAAAATGTCTACCACCCCTGGAGACATTCGTCCAACAAGGATCCTAATAAATTTAATATCAATAAATTCGTAAATATCCAGAATATTTCTGCTGAACTTCACTTTAAGAGAATATAAAAAGAACAACATCTTCTATATTTATTGCGTTGTGTAAGTTGAAGCAAACATTGACATCAAGGCGGAAAACCAGTAATCTCGTAACGCTCACAAAAAATTTAGAAAACCATCGAGAAAATCTATAGACAAAAATTGTAAAGCATTTTTTTTCAATCGCATTGCTTCAACAAAAGACAGCTACACGTAAAAATAACTCGTACCTTTTCCTTATGAAACGTTACTTGAAGATTGAAAAGATTTTTCTTTTCATAACAATTATTCGTTCACCCGCAGAACTTTTACAACTTTTAAATAAAATCGACAGTATTTTTTGGTTAGCTATCTAATGCCTAAAGGTATTTTTAATATCTTGCAGAATAAGCGGATATTCCCTTTAAAAACAACGGTACTAATAAATCACAAAATACACAAAATATCTTTTTATCATCGTATCACTTGTACTTTCTCAGTCACACTGAACAGATTTTACTTGTGATGACTTGTCGTCCTCGATTGAGCAAAGATAGTAAACAAAAAGTAGATCGAGTTACACAGTTATATTTATGACATTGTTTCACCTGTATATTGGCTGCTGCAACTTACTTGCTGATACAATTTGTAAACATAAAACTGTAATAAATAACGATTGTAAAGTAGCCGTGAGTTTTTAATGTCGGTCTCTTCCTTCAGAGGGTCCTTCCCTTGCATTGTAAATATGGCAAGTACATTGTACTGTAGTCTAAAACTTATATTCACACCTTAAAATCAACCCAGTTGTTTTATCCATACCGAAAACTGACAAAACATAAAATAATCGTCATATTCTGAGAATAAATTGTTATTGGTGTTGAAAATCATAGCGCAGCCTAACATTATCACGGTTGGTTTGATCTTATTTATTATTGTACAAATAAGAAAGTTTAGACTGCAAAAAATAATCGACCTACAAAGTACTATTTGGCAAAAATAAAGAAAATTAGAAAATTGTACGCGGCAGGCACGGGTAGTTTTGGATCTTACTTTTTTAATCGTTTTAAATGTAGTCATGTGGAACAAGAACTTGAATCAAGACGTGTAGCATTGTATAAGAAACCAGGAAATGAAAACATTTGGAAAGTAAAACAAACGTAATATAATTAATACAATATTTAGCAGTGATTCCGTGTAACATCACAGCTCGGTGTGTCTCTGTGGAAGCCGATTAGTTTGGTCGGGAGTGTCTCTTGGCTGCAGTACTTAGCCACTTGTTTGTTGTTCTTAATGAGCACTGCCAGCCAACTTTGGGCTGTTTTCGCTTCAATTAAGACGAAAAACATGACCGAGTGTCGTTGCTGGGTCGCTCGTTTGACGTTTGTTGACTGTTTTATACCTCTTGAGTTTATTACATTTAAAATGATTTTAATTATGTAGAATGTATATGAGCAACGATTAAAAGAATATAACATGGAGCGGAATGTTGACATAGATGCATTTTGTAACAATAATAAAATTGAACAAAATAAGGAATGAGTATATTGAAAGAGTTTTGAAGGTGACCTAAGTCTCGGTAAAATAACAAACAACGGCTAGAAGAGATAACAGGAGAGAAGAACGAACTGTGTAAACAATGACATAAGAAAAAATGCAAAGAACATTTATTTATTTATTTAACATAATTAAAAACATCGAAGATAAAGACACTAATATAATGTGGCTTTTACTTTAAGTACTACTTAGGACTCAGGTAAAACATTTACGATTTTTGTATTTTTCATACGTCTATAAACCTTGTAAAGACTTGTATTGCAGATGGGCAATTCACCGCGTATATGTTTGGTCCCACGTAATAAGGGGAGAACGTATTCCCGTCTACCGGGCAGTTTTCCAGACTCCGTGCTTCTACTGAGCATTTCCTAACAGGAAACCCCAATAACAACTTTTCCTACCCGAAGATCAAACCCAAAGCACCTTACAAAGCATGCAGAAACAAACTCAAACTATTATACGCGGGTTTTTTTTTTCGTGAGTATGATTACTAAGTACTACTAATATATACAGCTAATAAAGGTTTTTATTATAAGATTGTTGTTGGCGTACCGTCAGAAGTGGGATAAAAAATAATACGTGTGCTCGTGTCATTGACTTGTATTATGCGAATGATATCCATAAATTGATATGTAATAAAAAGTTATCGTGTACAATGTGTTGTCGCCACATCAAAAACTCTTATTTATTTTATTAAAAATAGGGCCAAACTATAATAGATAATAACACAGTTCACTATTTAATAAAAATAAGTTAATAGATATTATTTTGACTGGTTATACCGGTAACGCAATACTATTGGTCGATTGATAAATATTAACAAATTGTGGGATTATAAAAGGGTAGGAATATGTTTAGAACGATTGACTTGAGTGCAAACAGAGGTACGAATAACTTGGCAGTTGTTGTTAGTTAGTGATTTTCATAGTTTATATCAGTGGTTTTGAGACTGTTTCTTAAAAATGTCAATCAAACAAGCGAGTGACGACACACGCAATTGAATACACATTTTCAGTAGTTACTTGCTGTACCTATACAAATAGGAACATTCTTTTAATGGTACCAAATACTTTAATTACTTATTGTAAAATCTTCTCTACCGCACCGGGAGAAATGAAAAAAGATAGAATACGTTCAGCTGCTAAGCCTCTCTAACTAAACACAAATCTTACATGGTGGCTGTACTGTTCTGGTTGATACAATAAAACAACAGGTTCACTACACTGTGCTCCTACTAGCTCGGCGGTACGACTAGAAGTGAGCGGCAAGCGTTCGCTCCGCACGCTCCCACCACCGCGCGCCCCACTCACCAGTAGGCGCACATATATATTTATTATGTATAACACTACAGTGGCCATGGGCGATGGGCAGGTAACCGGAATTGCGGATTAACCATGACATACGATCTTAAATTAAAGAAAGGAGATTTTTCATTGGAGTTGCAAAATTATTTCATATTATTTCCCTGTTCCTTAAATTGTACCTATGTTTTTTTTATATATACTAGAGACCGCTTGGCGGTCGAATTTGGTAGAATGTCTTGTTTTATTTCATTGGCCAGTATAACTTGAACTATCATTGTATAGACTTTTGTACAGGTCAAACTGCTGTAGCTTTATGTAGCCGCCTGTACACAGTTTTTAGTTTTTGTAATTATTGAAATTTTCACATTCCTGTGTGAGCGTATTCGCTTAAAAATTACATACAAAGAATTTTCCTCACTTATTAGTATATAGATGTAAGTAATTAATTTTGAAGCTTATAGTAATACCTAAAGGAGATAAAGACAAGCGATATTAAATTTAAATCAACATAATTTTCATTGGGACGTTAAAAATATTGGGCATAATTTATTCTTATTAGAGAAAGCGGTGTTTGACTAAATAATAAGTAATGAATAACTGTTTTACTAGAAGATTATACGTGACAGAAAATGGATATATTCTTCTTGAACAAAACACATAAGTAGCTCTCATTCAATACTATATTCAAAACATGTTCAGTCTTCATTGAATGGAACCATCTAAGATCGTCGTGTACTTCGTAAAGCCATAGCTACATTTGTTGGCGATTAATGAGGCGATTAGGTTTATTTGCGTCCAAGTTCTCACCACGATCAGACGTCTCGTTTCTTTTGAAATTTTACTCAATCCCTCTTAGCTTTCGAAATCGCAAAGTGTAGTCCAGTGACGGCGGCCAGAGGTCTTTGCCCCGTTACACGTGCGAATAGCCGCAGCCACACCCGTTAACGGTAGTTACCGCTCATAATTCTACATCTTTCGTTTGAATGGCTAGTAAAAGTAGAAATGCCATGGTTAGACCAATCGAAATCAATTCGTGTGCAAACAATGTCTTGGTTTAGCCTGACTAATTGACGAAATAGGACACAATGACAAACGAACGTGAGATATATTCAAAAGATAGCAAATTAACGCAAGGTAGGCCTCAGAATTTATAAGGCTATGAATTCACCCGTCTTCAGTTAACTTCTTTACAAACAAATTATTTTATTGGCTTTATTGGCTTGCGTACCTTTCTGGCGGCCATTGATCACACTGTAAAGTATTTGGAAAAAAATTTGTCAAATAATTTTAATCCGAATTTTTTTCATACAACCCGAGAGCCAGGAGCAAAGTTCAAAGTTATTAACTAACAAATTGAACCTAACTTTCTGATATCGTCGAGAATACCAACTTGTTGTACAAATGCAATATCTCAATATTAGATTTAGTAGTTTGATTTCTTAGGGTCGTAGTATCCAGTTTCAGTTTACTGTTCAGAGAAATGCAGTGCAGTTCCCAGTAACTAAATAAACTAATCGTAAAAGAAACAATGACATAGTATTTTTAGTTTGGAGTGCATTTTAACTGATAACTGACCCTGTGTAGAAGATACCAGAAGAGAACATGAGATATGCGCAACTCAATTAGTAAAATTCTTATCTTCGGGATGTACGTGCGATATCGAAACGAAATATAATATTCTTGTAGTTTCTCTAAACTTGTTAAAATAGGTTGTTCTTGAAAATTTCCATTAGATTATATGTAAGATCCTGACATATTTATATGTTTTTACATATATTAATAATTATAATGAATTCTGTTAAAAGCAGTGTCACATCGACTTTACGCCACTTGACATATTGAAGGGACTTTATAATTGTAAAGCTAAAAGGTAAACATGATTTTCGTTTCTCATTTGAAGAGTAAACATCGCTGTTTGCCGATGAGCTCCCTGCATGATGTATATATAACACACATAAACGTGCTTTTCTGTTGTGAAATGGTGGGCCGGTTATAGCTGAGGAGAAAACTTAATATTATAAATGCTAACGTGAGTTTATTTGTTTGTTTTGCGTACATGCCTTAACTACTTAACTTATCTTCTTGATTTTTTACCTTTGATCCAGAAAAATAGTACTGTTCCCAAGTGATAGAAAAATAATTTTCACGGGATCGAAGCCGAGGACAAAAGCTAGTTTGACATAAATTATACGATTAAAGAGACAGTATTATAAAGAGTGTCGAACTATTTATCTATTGAAAGTTAACAGAGTTTAGCCACAAAGCGCTGGAAGATCTCAGTACGTACTGGGTAACGAAAACGGCAACCTCTTTTTAGGAGAAGCGTTGCTTCTTCCAGTTCAGGTTCTGTCGAGGCGAGAGTTGTCTACGGTAATTCTGGAAATTTCTGATTTTCTTTTACTTATTACGTCTTTTGAGGTCTTGAGTTTGTCTTTGTCTTGTATTTGTATAATAGGATTGTTATGCCACGTGCACATAGTAGTGTTATATGTATAAAGACATACAATATACATTAAAACTTACTATTGAGAAATATGTAATTCTCATGCAGTAGTTTATCAACAATATCAAATAAGTAAAGTGATTATTAAACTCTTAGAAATTTAGTGTAAGTTTCTGTTTAACAATAATTAAGGCCTTAAATTTTAGTTTAAGGCATTTTCGAAATAAAAGCGGAACTGGGGAGTGCTCGTACTTCCAATTTTTATACCAGAGAACCAGAAAGCCTTATTTCTTGGAGAAGCCAGCTTATCTTTAATATCGTTTTCGATGTTTTGTACGGTAGAAAACTTCGAGAACGATATTAAAATTATACCTATACCTCATAACAAAGCTTTTTATTCTAAGACTTGTGAACTTTGATATATTTGACTAATATTTATATAACAATTGCTTTAAAACCGCTTCATCAGGATTACTTTTTTATCTCTAATGTTATAAAGATGAAAGTGTTTGTGTGGGTGGATGGATGTTTGTTACTCTTTCACCCAGAAACGGATGAACGGATCTGCATGAAATTTGGCATAGAGATAGATTATAGTCTGGAAGAACAAACATTTTATCCCAGAAAATGTACGGCCCCTGTAGGATATATTTTACCAAAATTTCCACCCGAACGAAGTCGCGGGCTACAGGTAGTAAATACAAATATATTCCTCCCAAATTACCTACTTTTTCCTCCGGAGGAGTAGACTTGGATAACGAGCTGTGACAGACGGACACGAGTAATTTCTATGACATTACAAGTCTGCTTCACTCTATTATTTAGGTATGCGAAGTGCCTATGCCTTTAAAAAGATTTATAGCTGTATTAAAGAGTGAATAAATTCCGAATAACGATAAACTATTTTCACTATTGACTGCAATGCATGTTGCCCTTTTATATCTCAGTTTTGAATCGGCTAAGTCGTTAAAAAACGTGTTATACAAAACATAAACAACTTTATTAAAGTTGAACTTTTACTGACGCGATTACGTGATGACGTGATTTATTACGCTGTCGTTTAAGCGCTACTTACATGCTTAATGCTTGGATTAACATCATATGGTTGAGTATGGTTTATACATAATTCTATATAGACTAATCGTATAATAGCCATACACTGTAATATTATGTGCAATTTCCCTTGAACATATTTTAGCAGATGTTTCTGACTAGAGGTTTAAATGTTAAGCTCAATCAATTTAAACCTATCTGTATAACACCGGACAGTGAAGTGCTTCGTTGTTTGTAACATTTAAAAATTACTTTAATTGTAAAGGGTTGTTTCTAAAATACTAGAGATTGTTATTTCCTAAAAATATAAAAACCTCCGAATACTTAAAAAAGTTTAATACTCTTTAAGTACAAATACTTCTTAAAACGTAGTAGTAATAAAGGATTTATAAAACTTTAACTTTTAAGTTTGTTTTAATTTCTTAGATACTTTATGTTCTCAAAATTTTAGAGCGGATTAATTACTTTAAAACGTAAAAGACAATTTAATTTTTAGAAAATGACAACCAATTTCAATCTAAAACTGAAAGTGTTTTTTTTTTTGTTTTTAATATGTGGAAACCTGTTCATGCTTCAGATGTGAAGTACAACGTAAAAGGTTGTCTATTAACCTCCGTCGCTAAAATTTAACGTCTGTACCTGTGTCTGGCTGTGTGATATACCAATTTTCTATATAAATTTTTGTTTGAAAGGTGACTGGATCAGGAGTATTCTTAGCTATAATTCAAGATGGGCGGGGGGGTTTGGGCCTCCGGGAACCTCACTCACTCAGTGAAACACAACGTAAGTCACGACCGGTTTTCTGTGAGGACGTGGTATTACTCTTGTCGAGCCGGCCCATACTTGCCGAAGCATGGCTGCTTTTTATCACTGCTACACCGCCATCAGGTAATATCCTAGGAGACTGGTAGTATTACAACATTGAAATCCAATGCCGATACTTTCTTCAGATACGCAAGTTCCTTTCAAACAACATGAGCTTTGGTTCCCTATCGCCATTGGTTTAACTCATGCTCAGCCAAGGGCTCAAAAAGGATAATCTTAAAATTTATTGTTTTTGTACTATTAGCCGTCTATACTGATACAGCAAGAGGGCTCCACAGACGATATTTCACGCGTCCGGAGAACTGTCTTCTGAACAACAAAGAAACACACGGAGGAACCAGAACAACGTAGGTACTTCTTATAGGTATACTACCTACATATGTTGCGCGAAGGAAACGCTGATAAGCAAGATTGTCTTGACCCAAATTTTCCACTGGCAACCAACGCGTACGGTCAGCACTACCATTGCTAATCGTGTGCGTATATTTAGTAACCGTTCCCCCAATCAAGCTGCAAGACAGCCTGTCCTATTGACTCTAGGAGAATAGGTTTTTAGGCATAGCTGTGTTAAGAAAAGCCAATTTCCAACTGTCCACGGCATCGGTTTTATATATCACATCAGAATAACTGACGTAGTTCTAATTTCTTTTAAATTAATGCCCAGACCGGGTATAATAATGCTTATGACGTACGATTTTCAATTGCGAATTTTACCTAAATGGGGTAAAATGGCCTTATGGACATAAGGACCTTTAAAGAAAATTCTTGCTTTTCCTTTGAAAAAGGATTATGTAAGTGTAACACACACTCATGAATATATAACGTGATATGAAACTCTTTAAATTTCACATTTCAGCATTAGGTATTTTTTCTATTCTAATACCTTTAAACGAGCATTGTTGTATATATGTATCCTGACGCACGTCCCCAGGTTCAATCAAATTTACCCAGGGCCCCGAAACTAAAAAAATCGACAAAAACATTGCTTCCACTACGTATCTTTTTGCATCTTAAACGATTACTGTTATCGTGTAGGTAGAACCATGTGTCCGATATGACATCACAAGTACTGATGGGATACGTGAAAAACAAATGTATTAAAATTCGCCTATAAATAGCATATTAAAAGCTGATCGTGGCCGGCTGTTGAACTGCGGGGCTCCTCGGGGAGGCGCGACCACCGCGGTAATTGACTGTTATAATGTTGCTGACACATGTAATCAAAGTTTAGCGTTTAAAGTCTAGTGTAGACATTCTATTAAATTACAACGTAAGAATTATGTCTAACACTTTTAGCTGTTTAATCGAATGAATCGTTCGTCTAAACATTCTTTTCCTTTCGAAAATTTATTCGAAAAACTAGATATTTTACCTATTTTATTTGCCACATCTTCAAGGTGACTAAATGTCACCGTTCAAACAAAAAAAGAACTAAATAAAAATCGGTCCATCCATTTAGAAGCTATGATGCTACAGACACACACCAATACACAGATACACATGTTAAACTTATAACACCCTTGTTTTTACGTTGGCAATTGGCATTAAAAAGAAAAACCGATCTGAAAAAACATCAGATCAGACCACTCATATCAGTGTTTTCACAATCCCTTTCAATATTTATTTTAATATGGTGATAAAGTTATTTACCCTGACTACGGCGCTGATTAAGATTGTTAATTAAAAGTATACCTCGGTAAAGGATGCCTTTAAAGTTTTAACATAAAAAGGCTGTTGGCCAAGTCTTTGAAGTAATGTTTATTAAAATTCTCTGAGGTGAAACCGTTCCAGCGTAGCTATTTAATTTCTCATGCTATAGCATGTGAGCATGATGAGCATGAGACTAATCAAAGCCCGTTGGGGATGCAATGTGCATTACATTATAGATAAAAATAGGGCCAGTATTAGCTTTATTGATGACAGTTCCGGGAAGTCGATATCGTTTTCCCCTTTGATATATTTTCATAATGAACTTTTTCTAAAACGGCGAAAAATAAAGCAGACACAGTAGTGTTTCATTTATATGTAAAGATAATGTACTTTAGGTATCACCACTTACCTACTATATATGTAGATAATGTGTGTATCTGACAATAGGACACTTACTTAAACCGCTGAAAAGGCATGACTAACTTGCAGTAACAAAAATATTTTTTGAAAAAAAAAAGGTTCCGTTTATAAATTACGGCCGATTGAATTTCTAGGTTTTCACCTGCGTTTCTCATAAAAGCAGGTGGAATGTGTAAAGTTAAATGGAATGTGGAAAATATTTTTTTATTTTGGAATTATTCAATCTGTTATTTATTGAGAAAAGCCATAAAAACCAAGTAAAACAATTATGCATGTTAGTTTTTACGGATTTTCTTAATAACAAAATGAATAATTTCATAATATTAAGAAAATGTAAAATTGTCATAGTATATTTTGGTTAAGTTCGTTTATTTGATAATTGTGGTTTGTCACTAGTTCACCAGAAATTGAATTGTGGCGCTCTGAGGGTTTATATTATACCGTACCCTTCAACCACCACCACCGATTGGAGATAATGTGAAATATTTTTTAGCACTATGGTGTTTTAATTGAATATCAGCCATATATCCAACTAGCTGCGCCCCGCGGTTTCACCCGCAAGTCACGATGGTGTTAATCCAGGTCTCCGGCTATCTACATACCAAGTTTCATAGCAATCGGTTGAGTAGTTTTTGCGTTATAGAGCAACAAACATTCATATATCCTCACAAACTTTCACGTTATAATATTAGTAGGATGTACTCCAGCTCTTAAAGCCAATATATTAGGCAACGGAGATCGCTTTGTTGCCGCTTACATGCATCTTTAAAGACAGACAATTCGCGTAACGAATTAATCATTTGGACAAGTAGGTACATTACACGTACATCTACATAGCTATTTATGTATAGTGGTCAATGAACAGCAGGCGATGATTACGAATGTAAACATAACCTACTAATGTGTATGTACAAACGCAAACGAGTATATACATCAACAATTATAGGATTCACAATCGCCACGTGTTAGCGTCGTGTCCGTCCGTATTCCAAAGGGCTATTTATATAAGTATATAAACATATTTAAGTTTATAACATTATACGTATGCTTACGTTTAAAAATTAAGCGATACAGCGATATTACGCCGCGGCACACGCGCAGATTTGGAACATCTGTTTTAATACTGACGTTGTTTTTAATTAATTAGGATGGAACATAGAAACGTAGTAGCGTCCATGAGTTTGATTTAATGTTTCTTAATAAATAGTATTTTTTTTTTTATTTCAAGAAAGTTTTTTGTGGACATCTTTATCTACGATGAACATCATCATCAATACAAATAAATAAAATTGAAGTGTCTGTTTGTCATAATAATAGTTTTTTAAACTCGCATAGGTATAGGTAATAATAATAATGATAATACTCTTTATTGTACACCAGGTATTGAAAAAAAAAACAAAAAACTTACAACTATAGACAGGTTTGTACAATTGGCGGCCTTATCGCACAAGGCAATCTCTTCCAGGCAACCATGGGATGGAGAGAATAGATCAAAGGGAGTTATGGGGCAGTGTCTGGTGCATAACGATAAAATATGATAAAAATAACATGTCACAGATCAGTCATATTCAGTTAGGTTCAGAATCAGTTTTTTTTTTATTTTTGTCTGTTTGTCTGCCTGTCTGTTTCTTCCGGCTAATATCCGGAACGGGTGGAACGATTTCCACGGGACTTTCACATGCAGATAGCTTGTGCTATAAGAAGTAACTTGGTTGCTTTTATTTTGGAAAAAGAATTAGGGTTTCGTGCAAAATATATAAATATACACACTTAAGCGAAGCCGCGCGGGAACTGCTAGTACGGAATAAACTTTAATTTTAATACATAATGACTTTAATGTACGTGATCTGCTGCTGTTATTAATTGGTGGGGTTCTCATTCATGTTTTTTCAAACTGTTTAAACCGGTAGTTTCTTAGTAAACATAATGTTTCTACATATTGAGTTAATGTTATAAAGAAATGAATCTGATACAGACCTGGTATTTACAACTGGCGGAAGGTATATTAAACCTAACCAAGGAATTATAATCTAACAAAGCGATCGATTGGAGCAATTTACGTGGGAGAGTCATGCTTCGGCACGTATGGGCGGCTCGACTCCGCTCGATACCACGGCCTCACAGAAGACCGGTAGTGAAGCATTGCTTGCATTGCTTTTCGCCGAGTGAGTGAGGTTACCAGACGCCCAGGCTGCCCCCAAAACACCTGCTAGGGGCAAGAGCAAGCATACCAAGGCACCCCTTGCCACGCTCACCGTGGACTTCTGCAACATCAGGGGCATACATTGTAACCTCAACGCTGTTCACCACCACCTCGAAACAGCAAAGCCGGCCTTGCTCTTTTTAACCGAGACGCAGATATCGTCTCCAGCGGACAGATCCTATCTCTCCTATTCTCCTATCCTGGGTACGGTCTGGAGCACTCCTTTGTTCCTAGGGCTGGTGTGCGCGTATACGTTAGAGACGATATCAGTTCTCGCCGCCTCGGCAATCTTGAAGGCAGGGACCTTTCCATCTTGTGGCTCCGTGTAGATAGCGACGATCACCCCCATAGAAAACGTCACTGAGAGTCGATCGAAACTTGTGTCTGAAATCGAAGCCTCCTTACAAGGAGTTTCCGATTGGGGTCGACTTAATCTAGTCCAATTTAACCCAACGAAGACACATGCTAAAAAGATACCGCTTGTCGCTTTAAGAGCACTCCCTTGACTGCCACAGCTAGCATCGGAATCCTTGGCGTCGATATATCGAGCGAAGTCCAGTTCCGCGGTCACTTGGAGGGTAAGGCCAAATTAGCCTCGAAGAAGCTTGGTGTGCTCAACAGATCGAGACATTATTTCACCCCGGCCCACGGCCTACAACTTTATAAGGCGCAGGTTCGACCGCATATGGAATACTGTTTTCATATCTATGCAGGAGCATCCCAGTACCAGCTTCTCTCTCTTGACCGCATTCAACGGAGAGCGACTCGAATCATCGATTGCCAGGATATTTCAGATCGGCTTGACCCCTTGGCGTTGCGTAGAGATGTAGCCTCACTCTGCATTTTCTACCGCATGTATCATGGGGAGTGCTCCGAGGAATTGTTAGGACTTATACCGGCCGCAACGTTTCGCTATCGTTTAACGCGACAAAACTTTCATCCCCATCACCTGGATAATTGGCAATCCACCACTGTGCGGTTTTCCAGAAATTTATTGCCTCGCATAACCAATCTTTGGAACAAATTGTCGCCTGCGTTGTTTCCGGACCGATACGACCTTCAAACCTTCAAGAAAAGAGCGAACTCCTTTCTCAAAGGCCGGCAACCCACTTGTGACTCTTGAGTTGCAGGTCTCCGTGGGTGACGGTAGTCACTTACCGTCAGGTGACCCGTCTGCTCGTTTGCCCCCTATAATATAAAAAAAAAAAATTAATCCAAATCTAAAATATCTACACGAATTTCAGTATACAGTATGTGTACATTTACATATATCTATATTAAACTAGCTGCCCCGACTCCCGACAGACTTCGTTCTGTCAAAAGTTATTGATTGACGACAAATGTTTGACAGCTGGGGACATGTGTTTTAATTATTATTTACTCTGTGTTTTGTATAGGAAAAGAAAAGTGTTGCTTTTGCTATTTTCCTTGTTATTATTACGCTTTTTCTCTCCATAAGAACCTTCCTTAGCAAAAATATGAAAAAAAAAAATATCCGAAATGGTCGACACGTTCTCCAGTTTTGCGCTTAGCAACACATTTTGCAATTCATTTTTATTTATATAGATTATTAAAAAAATATCCTGTGTAATGTGTAAATTTATACAATATTCGCCTAACATATCTTAATATCGAATTATCGAACCAATTCATTGAATTTATATTGAGAAATCCCTTTGGGTTGTAAAAATAGAATATAGAAGAAAAAAAATGGATAGATTCGTAATTATATTACTAATCTTCTATTGTAATCATGTTAAACAGTTACTGTATTCGATTTAACAGACCTTCAATATAATTTGAAAATAGCAATAAAGAGACCTCTCTCCGAAGATCTAGTCTTTTACAGCCCCCATCTGTAAAGGCAAACATAGTAAACGCCACAGAAATCTAAATGTGGTAAACGCTATTGTCATAGAATAGAAACTCGCAGTGCGTTTATCGCGTGACTTAAGAAAATCGCATCGTGTGCTATACAAACTCATACTCTGTATGTAAAATAAGTTAAACATCAAAATCGCATAACCTAACATTCAACGTCTTTATGAACAATTAACGACCTTAAACAAAGTAACAATATTACTAGTCAGTGAAATATACCAACAAGATATAAATAGAGCAACCTCACAGGGAAGTACGCAATAAAATCGAAGATGAAATTACTCTTTATTCAAATAATACAGTTTGAAAGTTTTGAACTCCCATTGTAGAACAATTGGAAAAACAATTAAATTATAGATTGAGAACACAGCCAATTATTTTGCAAAACAAATGGAAAAACGGCAAACGATACCTGAACAAGAGAAAATTGATACTTCTTATTTGGTATCTTATGTATAAATAGAAAAAATAAAATGAAATGTACCAAAGTTGTAGGTTTGCGAATGCCATTGGTCCCCAAAAACAACCTTTACCCAATCAATTTCAATATGATGGACCCTTTGTTGACAATTACAAACGGTCTCTGTTTATTACCCTGTCAAACCTCAATAATACATTCGTAATACCGGCTGCATTAACTAAAAATAAAAAACCAGCAAAGTGCGAGTTGAACTCGCGTGGAGAAGGTTCTGTACTATGTATTGCAAATGTAAGTTTGTACGCAAAATTTAGACTTGTTATGGGTTTTCCTGTGATCTTCAAAATCTTAGGCTCGGTCGTTTCTGTGATAAGTGGGAGAATGGACAATCTTCACAAATGTTCTTAAATAATTTTATAACTATTAATCTCAAATATGTATTTGAGACCTTCACAACAAGCCCTTTCATTTGATAATAGCAACACACATGTATTTCTATTTTGGTCCCCAAAAAGTGACCCTCATAATTAAAATGTAATTATTTACGTTGCACTTCAATTGCTATGTGTACCAAATTTGAACTTAATCGGTCAAGTAGATTCGGAGCAACTATGCTGCGACAGACGGACAGACAGACGCACGGGTGATCCTATATCGGATCCGTTTTCCTTTCGGACGTAAGGAACCCTAAAATCGGAGAGAATCTTAGCTTTGACTAAGTAGATTAGGAAAATATCTTCAGTGAAAGCAAAACTTACGAATCGTTTCTTATTGCATAGCTAAAACATTCAGAATAAATCTAAACGCACTGTAGATGATGATACATTGTCGTGTTGTCAAAACTATTCATAGATCAATTCAGCGAAATATTTTTCTCAATGATGATTATCTGCAGAATACTTGTCAGTAAATAAAGGATCGATGTTTTTAAATCGGATCGAAGCGGTAGATAAAACAAGTTAAGCATCAAGACATTCTCAGTAAAAGCTCAAAACTTTTAACCATAATCCAACCGTACTTGTTAGGGGATAAGTTTTGAAGTTTCTAATAGTTACATATTTTAAGTCTCTCAGAAGTTAAGCTAAAGATTATATTGTTTACAGTCTACCTAGCTTTCTCTTTTTTTCGTTTACATATATTATAGTAGTTACTTTTTGCTAACTAATCTACAATACCTATCTTTGTAATAACCTATACCTATGTATATGTTTATCTGTATTTATGTGTTAATATATTTATATGGGTATGTATGTATGTGTGTATGTAAACATGTTATTGTTTTAGTAAGTAAGACAAATGTGTACCACAAGTTACCTATTACTATACAGTATAGTCCATCAAAGGTTGTCTGTAAGAGATCGCAGACTGCGATAAGACCGCCCATTGTATGCTACTTAACATTGTATGTTGTATGTATCCTATTTTTGGTGTACAATAAAGTATGCTCTATCTTACTATCTATCTATCTATACCGCAAAAACAAACAGTTTTTTTTATAAGTTATACGCTTTTTATAAACAAACGAACAAAATTTTGCATTAAATAACATCAATAGGATGAATTTTAAGCTACAGGGTACCCTGCTTAATTCTTTCTTCTCGTACCTACCTATAAAACTATTTCCTCGTCAAGTTGCGGGATCATAACAAAACTTTACCAGTTAACCAAAGTCGGATCAAAAAGATGTACAAGTCAATGGTGTTTACTAATATTATGTTTTTTCTCTAAACTTCCAATTGCAGTGAAATATTCGCCAACTGACTGATCTAGCTATGCAAAGTGACACTTTGTGCTACACACGAGGAACTGAAATTATCTAAGGAGAACTATAAAAACATTAGTAAACGATAGTGAAATTAAACGGACACGTAATTTTTTTTTCTTTTCTATTTACAAAATAAACTGCTTTTATCCACTTTCGTAGCTTTGCCTTACTTATCGTAAGGCACATAACGCGTGCTTCATTACACATGCAACTCCGTAGTTTTGTGGCGTGTATTTGTGAAGAAGGACTTGCAGATTTTTTAAATCGACATTTTCTAGCGTAAGTAGATCTCGTAATATTATTAATTTATCATGGACATTGACATCCAGCAATTTATTTTGGAAATTAAAAACCCATCATCGATTTGGGAAGTGGTCTTCTCTAGAACGCGGCGGAGAGTGCAGGCGGTGACTGTGTGTAACTCTAATAGATGTAATTAATTGCTCTTTGCTTAAGAAAAGCCGCAATATGCGATGCGTGGGTAGGTACAACCATGGGTACAACGTTGTGTCGGACTGCATCTTCTGCGTCCCACCATACCATTAGCCTATGAAAAATGTTTTTACTGTAGGAAGGAGGTCGTAACCTAAAAGAGAAAACTCGACCCTTTTTCTTCACAATAAAATGGGATGCAACAATGTAACTTTTATTCGTTTTAAATAAGTTGTATTGATATGCGAATGGTATATAAAATAAATTTAGCATATTTAGTTTGTCTGACCTTTAATAAGCCTCGCCTTACTGTAGTTACTTATTGCTAAATGTGTTAAGGGAATGACGTCAGCCTACTTCAAGAGTGATAAAGAACACATACGGTGAAAGTGGCTCTGTGGTATATGAAAGTTATTTTCTATGACGTCAACAGACTTATTGAACAAATACAGGCTGAGTTTGAACAATCTAATGTATTACTACAACGTGGAACCCTTTTTATGTGTTTGATTATATTACTTTTGGTATAATTTCCTCATTGACACGTTTGCTAATACCCGTTGTACAGTATTTTTATTTCTCAATTTTGATGCTCGAGTGTTTTCCTTTCTATAATATGTTAAACCTTTTCCCTCGTGCATTTATCAGGATTTCCATGTAATATATCTATCACGAAGTTCGCTTTCCAGCCAATAACTCCATGTAAAACCGTGGAATAAAAGAGCTTGTTATCTTATAATATCCACCTTTGGCTTGTTTATCACAACCTCACCATGATGCCACATTACAGCAACGTCATTCAAGCTACATTGTATGGCAGCCTGTGATTAAAAAACTAACGAATTTTAATCTGAAAACCGAAAAGCCGTATGCGATCGAAGCAAGTTAAATAAAATAATGCAAATTAATAAATTATGTGGTTTAATGCAGTCCTACAAATAAAATAGAAGTGTACGGGACATTTATGTCAGAGCGTAGAGATTCGCAATTGAATAGTGGGGAGAAGGCTGCCACAACTACAATGCTTTGCCCTTAACCTTTACGCTGTGTGGGCGGCTGTGAACCGGCGGGCGGAGGGGGTTGGGCCAAGCCCACGGCACTGTTTAAACTAACGAGATCTCTTTTAATACTCCATCCATTGTTTGTGCTATAGCGCAGTTTAGTTCTTCCGTCACATAATCCGCGCATGTGTGTGTATTTATATTTGAAACTTTTTTTTCTATTTGTGTTGCCAACTGAAAGTAATTTCGTATTTGTAATGGGACTGTTCTATTTTGATACGCTAGTGCGTGAGTTATTTATGTTGTAAATTGTTATACAGATCTTGTATTTAAAGCTCGGTGTAACCACATTCAATACAATACAATAATTTAATCTTTGTAGGGGCACAATTTTCCTACAAAGATTTTCTATATATAATTATTAAGCTGAAGTTTGTTTTTATTGCTGATCGCGATAATCTCTGTAACTATCAGATTTGCAAAATTATTTTTAGCATTTGATAGCCCAATTCCTGAGGTTATTTAACATCACTCTGCATCTAGCAGCAGGACGGGATGAAACTGCGGGGACAGACTAGTAAATATTATTACACGTAATAAGGACCGAGCAAACTTCTAGCCGCCGCCTACCCGACACGTTTGTATTTTCTTTTATTTAACTTACTATATTCGCATTTTCTTGAGCCTTTGTGGTTTAAAAGTAAGCCATTTTAATCCGTTTTGCGGTTATTGCAATAATATTGTAAAATAGAGGAAAGGATGGAGGCGAAAGGTGGCTAAAGCAGTTTATCAATTACAGAGCATAAGCATGTTGTGTTTGGGATTGTTGGATTGTTTTGACATATAGTATACATAGATGTGTATTGATATGATATTATGGACCAACATTGTAAAGGCCGATAAAGCGGGGATCCTGATGAATACTGTGACTTTGTCTATTTAAAAATACAGTACATGTATAACATTATCTGAATGTGTCCAAAGCTCAAGTCGATTGTAAAGGTGACATAAATATCTCTATAGTAGAATGTCTATGAAATTCACATACAACTTAAGAAAAGTGCTCGTAGTGGTAACTCTGCTATAGTGAGGGACATTTCTAAAATCAGCTTGTTGTTTAAAAACAAACCGGTGCGGTGTCTAAACTCATCCCCAGTTCTATGGGGTATTAAGTTCCACAAACAGCTACAATGTATAACATCCCTCGATTACCCGACCATGCGTTGGCTCAAAAGATATTATGCTTGTGCTTTCACTGATAGAAAACGACAATTCGAAGTTAATAACATCATCTCTATGATGTCAACAAAGCGTTAAATTAAATATTGAATCTCTCTTTATCAGAATCTCGACGATAATATTTGTAAATTACGAGTATTATTCGGGTTACGCGGATGACAGCAACAGATCCGTAACGCGGACATCTCAAAACCGTATTAACCACAATTATTATTTCAGGCAACACAGCGCGTTAACACATTACCATTAAATCCTATTAAGCTCTGCTTTCTACGTGTGAATTTCAACTTTTATTAAGGGCGTTTTCACACATTTTGCATAAAAAAATGTATCAAATGATTTGATGCCGATGAAAATTGTTCTGACAAATAGAAGTAGTCAATTTTTAGGTAAGAAAATTGTCTACAAAAAATTGATTAAATCATAGATCAAAGTTTTTGTTGCTCAGGGATAATCTTATTTTTTTAAATAGCTAGTTCTACATTTCAATTAGTTATAAATATTTTTGTAGCCAAATCAGGAACTTACTTGAATACACCCTTAATCTCTAAAACGAAATTAGCCAATAGGCTAACAATTATCCAAAAGCTTGAAATAGCATTTGTTAATGTTACGCGACCTAACCTAAATTTAAATTTAGAGAGGAAAGGTATAACAAAACGGTCGGCTCGTGGACAAAATGGGAATTGCCTGAAATAGGAAGTAGGCACCGTCTTTGTGTAACTAAGTTTGCAAACAAACTCACAGCCATGGTATGATCAATGGCAAACCAGGTACAAATGCGTATACTTTTTCATAGCATCAGTGGTGTCACTCGCGCACTGCCAACTCATGGATCTCTGGTAAATTGGTTGTCAGAACTGATACGAACCACTGGATGTAGATGCTTTTTGTTAGATGGGAAAATACCAAGATATCAATACATATTATGAAACAAAGTCCCCCGCTGCCGCCGCGTCTGTCTGTGTGTCTGTTCGATATAAACTGAAAAAGTACCGAACAGATTTTCATGCGGTTTTCACTAATAGACAGAGTGGTTCATGAGGTAGGTTTCGGTGTGTAATTTATACCCGTGCGAAGCCTGGGCGGGTTTCTAGTGTAATATAAAAGCTTATACCTTTAAAACGGCTGAAAAGATTGCCTTTATAGATAGTACCGGATAATTCACTCATCGTTTTATTTAAATAAACCCTACCGCAGCAGACTCACAGAGACAAAAGAGTCAAAATTATATCCGGTTTTGCATAGGGTTATAAAAAAAGGAGGAGGAAAATCAATAAGAAGCGACACACCGTGCTCCAGTGTTTATCCCTATTTACTTACTACTGCCTTATGAATAAGACGCCACTAGATCCTTTTTTGTTTCGTAGGTCATACAAGTCGTTAATCAAAAGCTCCGTAATTAAAAAATCTTTTGAATAGTTTAAAGTTGAGTAACTGTGTTGTGGTGGTAGAATAACATTGGAGAAATACTAAAACTATAAGTAAGTAATAAGAACATACGTGAATATCCTGAATTAAGTTATAAAATAGACGAAATTTTGTGTGATCCTATAATATTTTGTTCATATACCCATCATCAAGATCTCCGACGGTGTCTAAGAAGTAAACGCGTAAGCGCCGTCAAATACCGCGCATATACGACCTTTTGGGCGTGAGGTTACCGCAGTGCGTACTGAGCGTACAGTTCGAGGGCATTTATTGCTGTGCTCCTACTGTACAATTTCATCCAGATACTGAGCAACGTGATACACGTGGGCCTTTAGTAGTGTGCGCCTTAAAAATAATATAACGTAATTGTACGGAAGCATTGAGCCTTGTCCTCAGACCGAGTGCACGCGCCACTAGTTATTGTGCTTGTTTATTAAGCAGCTATCCTTAAACTTGCCGGTCTAATATTTGCCTTGCACCTTACTATATCATAATGGTTAAGTGTGTTCGCTGTGCTGATGAAGCGAGAGATGCCATCAAGTGCAGTGCCTGCCACAAGCACTATGATTACCAGTGCTCAGGCATTACTGAAGCAGGGTATAGAAAGCTTGGAGGTGATAGGCAGGCCACTTGGAGATGTCCGTCTTGCAAAGCGAGTGGCTCTAGTTCCGGAAGCTCACCAAGAGTACAACCCAAACAGGACAGTAGCCCGGGAGTAGCGCCTCCTCCTACTTTGGAGGAAGTACTGAAACAGCTGGCCAGTATACAACTGTCTATGGCAAATTTATCCGCAAAATTGGAAGGCATAGAGGCCATCAAGAACGACCTAGGAGATCTTAAAAACTCTGTGGGCGATTTTTCTTCAAAAATTCTTAATCTCGAGCAAAGAGTCCAGATAATAGAAACATCTCAAGTGGAATTCCAGGAACTGAAGGGTCGTGTTGCTCACTTGGAGAGCGATCTCAATGAAAAGAACCAATTTCTGCGTCTGAACAATGTCGAAGTGAAAGGAGTTCCTTTGAAGGATCGAGAAAATTTGTTTGACATAATTAGCAAAATTGGTGAGAAAATCCAGTATTGCGTTACTAAGAGGGACATCAACTTCATTACCAGGATTCCTACCCGTGAAGATCAGACGAAACCGATCATCGTTTCCTTTTTAAGTCGCTATATGAAAGAAGATTTTATTGCTGCTGCGAAATACTATAAGAAGCTATGTCCCGCTGATCTTAATCTGCAAGGAAATAACCCCATATACGTCAACGACCACCTTACAGTGAGGAACAAAATACTTCTGAAAAAGGCAAAAAATTTGAAGAGGGAAAATAACTTTGAGTACGTGTGGGTAAAAAACGCAAAAATTTTTGCACAAAAGGACTCGCAATCAAAAGTTATTCTTATAAAAAACGAGGAAGATTTGCTCAAGATGAGATAATAGTAGTAATTGATATCTGCTTACTATTTGTATTTTTTGTTCATTATTTTAGTTTGATAAGCGCTGGTTTGCTAACCATCTTTTGTTTGCAACAATGTTGCGCCTTTGTATTGCTCGAGTGGGCTCTTTGCATGTCACTCCTTCTCTTGTCTGTCTCTATTGAATGCTCAGTTGTGATCATGTCCGTGTGGCACGTTCAGCTAAACTACCTTATTTTTTCTTTTTATTGCGTTGTACTTAACCAATACTGCGGTGTCTTTATGGGACGTGAAGGTTGTCTTTTATTACGGTTAGCATTAGTTACACTGATTTTTAATGGCTAATCTTAGTATATACTACCAAAACTGTCGGGGATTAAGGACGAAAACAGTTAACTTTAAGCGTAATATAGGGATGACCGACTATGATATTATATTATTGACCGAGACTTGGCTACTGGATAGTGTTTGCGATAGCGAACTGTTCGATGATCGCTATATTGTGTACAGAGAGGATCGGAACTATGCTCTGACAGGACAGAAAAAGGGTGGCGGTGTGGCGATTGCAGTGCGGAGACAAATTATGTCAACTGCTAACTATGACTGGCACTCTAGTGCTGAGGATGTGTGGGTTTCACTCAAATTACACAACTCCCGTACTCGTGCCACGTTAGTACTACATATTTGCGTAGTGTATATATGTAATCAAAATCTAGGCAATTCATTTGTGGTACAACTAAAAAATTTCTTAAACAATTTGTCGAATATTGTAGATAAACACCCATCTGATAAATTTTTAATAGTAGGTGATTTTAACATGAGTGACATCCAGTGGTTAAATTCTAATTCAGGCCTTCAGCCGACAAATGTTACCGAGACTAGTAGAATAGATTTTTTTAATATTTTAAACGAATGCAACTTAAGTCAATTTAATTATCACAAAAATAATTTGGGAGGTATCCTGGACCTCGTCCTATGCAATGATTTCGTAACTGTATCAGCCTGTACCGATCCGTTAGCTTTACCCGTTGATCCGTTACACCCATGCATCAATATACGACCCTTATTTTTTGAATTACACGCTCTGAAGTTAAACAAGCGGACCGCTTTCTCTTACTATCGTGGAGATTACGATGAAATTTGTAAGCATCTTAGTGAGGTCGACTGGGAGGCAATGCTTGAGGTTGGCAGCATTGAAGAGGCTGTTGAATACTTTTATGCCACTATATATAGACTAAGAGATAATTTCATTCCAAAACGCCTTGTTACATCTTTAAAATACCCTCCTTGGTACAATTCCTCGCTCATCAAAATCATTAAAGAAAAATTCAAGTATCACTCAAAATTTAATGTTTATCGTAATAAATCAGATGAAAACACATTTAAATTGCTTCGTGACAGAGTAAAAGTAATAGAGGAAAGTTGCTACAACAATTACATACTTAAAATCGAAGATATTATTTCCACTAACCCAAAAATGTTCTGGTCATTCTTAAAAAGTAAACTGACCAATTCCTCATATCCAGCTGCTATGACCTATGAGGGCCAAATCAGTGATACTGGTCCCGAGATATGTGAGTCATTTTCTTCATACTTTAGCTCAACATTTTTGAAGTCTGGGAGGGCAGCTGTTCCTACCGCTAATCAAATTTACTCTAAATTTTCCTACGACATCTCTTCTATTGATGTATCAACGCATGAAGTATCCAAATTATTAAGGCAGCTTGACAGGAACAAGGGCGCTGGCCCGGATTCTGTACCAGCTGTTTTTCTTATCAATTGCGCAGAGGAGCTGTCAGTCCCGGTAACTTTAATTTTTCAGCGTTCACTTAAAGAAGGTATTGTCCCCAACATATGGAAATCAGCATTCATCACACCCATCCATAAAAAGGGTCCTAAAAATGCTGTGGAGAACTATAGACCTATTTCAAAGCTTTGTTTGATTGCTAAGATTTTCGAAAAAATTATATTCAACCAATTGTATACATGCATCAAATCTGCTTTTATCCCGCAACAGCATGGCTTTCTTAGGGGTAGGTCTACGGTATCCAATCTTGTTATGTTCAATGAGTTCCTCACTCTCAGTATGGAGAATAACAACCAGGTGGACACAATTTACACTGACTACAGCAAGGCGTTTGATCGAATTGACCATGATATACTTCTATCCAAATTAGCAAATCTTGGCATTCGCGGAGACTTGTATCGCTGGTTTTGCTCTTACGTTCAAAATAGATCCCAGGCAGTTGTTCTTAATGGCTTTACGTCTTCCTGGATCAGGGTCCCGTCTGGGGTTCCTCAGGGATCACTACTGGGTCCCCTTTTATTTGTAATTTTTATTAACGATATTGGTTCTTGCTTTTTGCATTCTAACTTCCTTTTATTTGCTGACGATGTAAAAATCTTCAAAGTTGTTAATAATGAGCTGGACGCCTTAATGTTGCAGGATGATTTGGATAGATTGGGGGAGTACTGCCTAGTTAACAAACTTGATCTAAATGTTTCCAAATGTTTTTCTATGCATTTCACCCGCAAACATACTATTTTCAATTACATCTACCAAATTAAAAATCAACCCCTAAAATGTGTTACATCTAGCAGGGATCTTGGAGTTATCCATGACGTAAAGCTCTTGTTTGATCAACACGTTTTTGCTGTTGTTGATAAAGCTTTTAAGGCATTGGGATTTGTGATTAGAGCGTCTAAGAACTTTAAAAAGATGAAAACAATAAAAATATTGTATTGTGCGTATGTTCGTAGTCACTTAGAATACGCGTCTCAGGTTTGGAACCCATGTTATGGTGTATATACGGACTGTATTGAAAAAATTCAAAGGAAATTTACCCGCTTCTTAATGTTTAAATTTAAGTTACCATACCTGGACTACACAGAGCGTTGCAAAAAATTTCATTTATTGCCGCTGCATCTTAGACGGGATATTTCGGATGTTAGCCTTTTAATGAGGATCGCGCAGGGTATTGTTGACAGTCCGGATCTCCTCAGCAGGATTGCTCTTACAACTCCCACACGAAGACTAAGGAAACCAACACTTCTTCACGTCCCACTCAGCCACACTCAGTATAGAAAAAATTGCTTCCTACCACGCTGTAGCTATCGATTCAATAATCTAAATTTAGACAACCGCTTCGATTTATTCGCAGGTAGTATTAGAGCCACTAAGAGTGCACTCACTAGAGATTTTATGAACAGTTAAATGATCTTAAACTGGGCATATCTATCTATAATAGTTTATATCTTGAGCCGATTAGTTTAAGCATTTTGGCATTATATGTGGAAGCTTGTAATTGGCATCTGTTACAACGAATGTCATTTTATAACTATTTAAGCCGTAAGCATCCCAAATAAAATAAAATAAAATAAAATAAAAATAGATGACCACTTACGGTCTTGCATATATTTTTCTACTACACCGCTAAGTGAGTCAGATCAGATCGTATTTTGATAATGCGAAAAAAGTAAACCTTTTTTTAGAGAACTTAAAAAGAAATTCTCGCTCTTAAAAAGCAAGTTAACCCCGCTAGTTACAATAACTCATCTTTGGTGACCATAAACAACTCAAGAATTTGATTTTCATGCATAAAAGGAAACGAAAACAGCGTGACTTCTATTATATTACATAACTATGTGTTAGACTTAAAGAAATAGGCTTAAAAAAACGTGCTAAACAACGATTTCCAAGTCAATAATACAAAAAATTATGTAATATACGCAGAGGACTACTAGACTCACTTCCTGTGCGTGTCGTAGAAACTGAATAATTAAACGTCGTCTCAGGTGTACCATTTTTACAACAGAGAATAATCTCCATGCACTGAGCTCCCCAGGGCTGAGACATATTTTTCTAATTTAACAATTTGTCAGTGACATTCTCGGTCACTCCTCTTTACAAACTTGGATAGCGCTTGAACTTTTTTTCATATCTGGTGCTACCCACGTCAAGCAACTTATACAACGGAGGCGTAAAATGTTTCAGTAATTTTCTCACGGGAAAAAATATTAATTACAAAAGTTTGAATACGACCCTTTGTCAGATATCACGGCACAGGGTCGTACCTGCCTATTTCTAGCCTTGTTTGCCTATTTTTGATTCAAATGTTTTTCCCAGAATGTTAATTTAATTTCTAAATTTAAAGACAGTTGTTTTATAAGACTATTCTTGTTATTTTAACACACTAGTGTAACTTATTTAAACAAGCACAAAAGCTAATTTGCCGGCAGCGATCACCAGCGCTGTACTTTATATATATAATATTGACAGTGCTAAAATGTACTAAATGAAAGGAGTTTAGTTAGCACGTTTGCAATACGAGCTCCCTTTGGTCAAGTTTCTTTTGTATTTTATAGTAGTACAGACAATTATTACGTTTTTCCTGCCCAAACTTAGTCAAACGAGTAAAATATATTTTTCATAATAAAGTTGTTTTAGAAATGTTTATTGAATTTCGGGTTTTGGCATATCTTCTTGGTTTTGACACAGAGATTCGACAAGGTTGCTGTGATAAATGTGTTTACCGAACCGTCTTGCGCCGGGGAATTTGACATAAAACACTGCTTAGGATATCCATGAACCAAAGAGTTTCACAAACTAAAGAAAACATTTTCAGTTGGTGAACAAAGAGAACACTTGATAAAGAATAGATTTATTTCTGTTTTAAACTGAGATTTCAGCTGGTAACTTAATGTTTTAATATATTGACGGGTCTTGTCAATTAGATTTTATGCTCATCTAAGCTCTTAACTTTTATGAAAAAAATTAAAATAGGCAGTCATAGGACTGCCGACAGAAGTGAAAACAAAACTTAAAACGACGTATCACATTAATAGTATGACCGTGACGCGAACCCATAACTTTTGCACCTACCAAAAAACGCTCAACGCGGCTAAAAAAGTTTTCAAACACAATTCAGTACGAACTTCATAATCCTAATATTAGCACGATAAACCACTACTACACTCACTAACCTTACAACGTAAACCAAATAATTGTTAAAATAATTATTATTACGTACCAATAATAACTATTAAAGTAATAATGACAATTATTACGTATTAATTGAATATTTAAACACAGCGACACAACAGCGAAGAGCACTGTATCTTTCTCGCTCGGGTACACTCGGCGGTCCCGAGTTCACCCGATCGACCCTTTCACCTCAGAGCGTGACAGATCAGCCCAACTTACTACCTACGAAAAGATGTGTGTGCGTTGCGCCAAAAGAAGTTTTCACTTCAAAAATATTAAATTTAATGTTGGTATCAACACTATGGCAACCATTGAACATCCATTACTGAACGTAGGTCTCTCAAAAAAAGTTATAATATTCCCACCCGGGACAAATAATTGTAGTCACCATGACTACAATTATTTGTCAGGGGTGGGAATCGAACCTACGACCTCATGCTCAGCAACTAGGATCACTAACCACTAGACTAGACTAACAAAAACGTGTAATGTACTGTAATTAACAATGTTACACACACAATGTACACATTTAAAAAAATAATTTTATTTTGAAACTCAAATGTATCATCGAACACTCTAGATAAAGTGATATTTATAAGGATTAACACTTCAATTAGCGGTTTTCGCCCGGCGAGATGACTAGCGCTAGTGATCCGTAGCCGCACCATCAATCAATAAAAATACCTCACATTGAAATACTACTTGTGATATGTTTTTGTGGTGTGTTTTAACCACAGAAACGTTATTTCTTATAGATTATAGAGCTCTGAACCGTAACTTCAAAAAGAAGTAATATTTTTGGTTTCTACAGGTTAGGCAAGTCATATGCTGTGATACTTATTCTTCGTCTACGCGTAAAGAACAATAAACAACAGCTAACATCTACTTAGGGTCGGCGAAGCGCGAATGACACACGTAGTGTTTTTCGACGCGGAATCTCTATTGGGAGGTGATAGTATTGGCAACGAACACGTAAAACATTACTTAATTAGTTCTTAAAGGCGTCTGTAACCTCTTTCCTAAGTAGTATTAAAATGTAAACATTAGCATATATATTTAGACATCTTAGCTACACAAATTAAAATTACTCAAGGATATCAACCTTCTTATAGATCGATCTCTTCCTTAAAATAGTTACATTTTCCAATGCAATTTCAATATCCACGCAATTGAAATCTTCGTTTAAATAGTGAAGCAAAAATAAAAAAGAAGCGCTTAGGCTCCAATCTTCTTTCTGTGGAGCATTGATTGCACCCCTACCATGGCTTCATAGTTGAATAAAAAGTCGCTTGGTAAAATGCCAGCGCTATGAAAAGAATAACCGTTTCGCTGTAGTGAAATATTATGGAAGCTCTAAGGTTTGCGTACACTGCTTTTGTGCGAATAAATTATATTGCCAACCGTAACCTACATATTTTCGGGAACTAAAATTTATGTTGTATAACAAGTGATCGAATCGACTGTTGGTCTAAGATTGTGTTTTAACACTCGAACAGTATTAAAGTTAGTTAAGCGAATCCTAAAAGTACACAAAGTACCAGTTAATGCATTCCCAATGTTAGTATTTAGCTTAATTGCAGCGATTCACAAAAATAATATTAATGTGTTTGTCAAAATTACTACTATTTAGGTATTGGGACTGTAAAATTGAGAGTACAAAGTACAATGATAGTAATGAACCTTCATCTACTTTATAACCAAACCGACGAATAGTTTCAGAGAATTGCGCACTCAATAGTGCTGTATCCTCTTATGACCCTGACGGCCATAATCGAGCTAAAAACTTCCTGCCCGCCCAAGGTGAGTAGTAGCCGCGAAAGCACGGCCGTCGCCCTAATAAGCTGCTTCGGTTCGGTTTCTAAACTGAGATCTGAAGTCCCATCGGCTATCGAGTATGAGGCCCAGATATCTCATCGAGGGCTCGATGCCGATGTCAACACCTCCCATAACAAGGCCGAATCCCCTAGGTCCGTTTGCGAGGCCAATGGAAGCAGGGGACCTTAGATTTGTTGAGAGTCGTTTGGAGACGCAGCCGCTGAATTCTTGTAACGACTTGGGCAACTGTGGGCTGGTCGTGGCCTATAAAGTCTTGTCGCCGTGCGTATTGCCCCATACCATCACGAGTTTAGACAATTTTATTCGTCCTGGTACACGACTCAATGAGTTATAATTGTAAGAACAAAGCGATTAGCAATACTTAATTATTGTCTATTATAAATGTAGAAACTATTAATTAGTTTCCCGATTATGATTCATTACAAACAATGATTGTATTATTATTACAAACGTACGCGGTCGGAATGTGTATCGGTATGTGGTTTTGCGTAGGCTCGTACTTGCTCGTAGTCAGTGTGCGTGCACTGATATTTTATTTGTAGTGGAAGGGCGCCTTACCGACAGCGAGTGTCTGGACCGTCTGGTCGCTGGCTCCACTACACAAGGGTCAAGGATCTGTGGCCGATGCCTCGTGTAAGCGAAACTTACTCATTATAATAATTGTCCTTTCGCAATCGTTTTCATGTAGAACAATGTAATTAACGTTACAATTATAAGTTATTTAAAATTAGAAGCATTTAAATACTTTAACAATATTGCGTGTTTCGTTACGTATGTAGTTTCTGTGTTAATGTGGTTCACATTGTGGTAGAAATGTGTTAAAAGGTATTTAAATTGATTTTTTATTGTAATAATTACATAATTATTTAAGTAATGGTCTTAGGAAGTTGTACGTGTTAGCGTGAGCACCATTTTAACCGATTAAGCAGCCTTGGGCTGAATATTATAATAAGCTCAGACGTATGTCAATATGTATATTCCTTGTATGTCTTCTATAGGCAAATTTGCATTTACAAGTAATATGTTTTGCATTATTATTATTATTTTATAGTCATACTTTTTATTAACTACTACAAGCTTGACTACAGCGAGATTGTAAAACCCCAAGTTTTGATGAAACCGATGTATTCAAAGACTTATTTATTATACTTATATATGGGTTCAATTGGATATTTTCTCTTTTGATACTCAGTTATAATCTCAGGTAAAAGGTCGTGTTCAACGAGTTGGATGTAAGGTTAACTATCTAGTACAAAGTGTAGATGATATGATCCTCTGTCCCCAGATAAGAACTTAATCGAATGTAAATAATCTATCGGTATCGGTCCACTATTAAGCGGTGGACTGCTTAAAGTTACTCTTCACTTCATACTTACAAATATTAATAGGCGTCATTATTGATCTTCTCTCGTCTGAGTCGCACATCGTGATTAACCACTCAGTGGCTGCATTAAAGATATATTCAGCAAAGGATATTTTTTGTGATTTTAACACAAAAATATGTTAGTTAGAATCTTGAAAAATTAGTAGCCATATAGAAAAAATATTGCTCTATCCATATACAACAAAAATATTTAACGATTTTTTTAAAGAACATAGTATAATAAAAGATTTCGGTAGACGATTTCGCAAATATGTTGTCGCCACATTAAAAACTCTTATTTATTTTATTAAAAATAGGGACAAACTATAATAGACGATAACACAGTTCACTATTGAATAAAAATAAGTTAATAGATATTATTTTGACTGGTTATACCGGTAACGCAATACTATTGGTCGATGGATAAATATTAACAAATTGTGGGATTATTAAAGGGTAGGAATATGTTTAGAACGATTGACTTGAGTGCAAACAGAGGTACGAACAACTTGGCAGTTGCTGTTAGTTAGTGATTTTCATAGTTTATATCAGTGGTTTTGAGACTGTTTCTAACAAATACAAACGGGAAATCCGTTTTTCTACAATTTAATACCTGCTTATTCAGAAATAATTAAATAATTATCTAATAAAATAATTAATTAAACCCTCACCATTCCTTTATCGGTCACTAGAGCTCAGACAGAGGTTCCATCCTTTAGTTGTCGAAACAAAAAAGGTGGAACGCTTTAACAGCTCATCTTTGGTTCGAGTCGCCAAGGTGGAATGAGCTACCTGCGTCTATTTTTCTTGTCAATTATAATCCTGGAACGTTCAAGTGTAGAGTGAATAGGTTTCTCTTGAATAGGCGTGTACCATCTTCATCGTTACTTTCCATCAGGTGATTTGGCAGATAAACGTCTATTCCATTTTACAATAAAGAAATAAATATTAACCTTCCTTTTTATTCAAAAGCAAAAAATTGTGCATTCACATTCCGACAAGCGGACTTGTGGAGGAACGGGCGTCATGTCCTTGAGATGGTCTGCCTCCCCGTCCGCGGCCCATCCGTTGATGTTGTATTTATATTAATAAACGCTAGAACTTTCATTGCGCGATGCAGGATCAGTAATTCGGCTAGTCTTCGCAAGATGGTCCTGTTAATCTACACCTCAAGCAAATCGACCAAATAGGTCTACAATCGTTTAGGTAAACAGGGCTTTGAAATCGACACAGACTTTAAAAATCGATAGATATTACATGTTACCATGGTGACTCATATATAGGATAATGAATAGTTTCTACTGTATGAAATAATTGTTAGTGTACCTATATATACAATAACTCGATAGTGGTGATAAGTTGACGCCCACCTAATGTGGTACCTACTATCTCGATTATCATTACCCACCGCTGGCTAAAGATAAAATTGTATCAAAACTGTTTATAAAATATGGAGTTAGCGCAGGTTACACCCTGAGTAGGTACTTTTTTAACATTAGCCGGAAAGGCATTTAAGATGTAATTATGAAATAGTGGAACAGAAAAAGGCAGGCAACGCTTCCACGTACCATGTATTTTATTTAAGGATGTACTCAGAAATTTTGTTGAAGTAATCAAAGCTATGAACTTAATAATTATAATTTTGAAGTATTTTATTATTAAGTCTAGTAGGCATATATCAGTTGAAAAGTGTATGGCTCTATTTTTAGATATAAATAACATTTATATCTAAAAATAGAGCCAGTTATACGGATTCGCAATTCTTAATCTAATTTACTTAAGTCAATGTTATTGTTGAATAAGCATAGATAATTATTTCTTTTCTATGCATCTAATAATATATCTTTGAGAGTTAGCGCACTGGTACTAAAGTTATATAGGTAAATACACATTTAAACCCTATTTAGATATCTTATCTAACACTAGTAAAATTTCTAAACACATAAAAAGGAATCTCATCAATCAAAACGTCATTGCCAACTTTTTTAAATTCTTTTATTCTGAAATAGTAATACTTTAAGCGAAGTAACTCAGTGCAGTATCGGAGCCCTATTTGTAATGATTTTGTAATTAGCTACTCGTACCTACTTAGCTAAGTTTGCATGCTGTTCTGGTTTGTTGTCTGATTGTATAGTCATTTATTTAAAACAAGCAACTATGTGTAAATCTTACGTCAACGACTTGTACTGCTGTCTGCTAAATTAACAGTACGTCAATGTGTTAGAAAGAGCAGCGATAAATCCTCTAAATGAGACCACACAAATGTAATTACTTTGCCGGATTTGATATATTGAGTTTTCTATGAAAATATCTAAATACATCCGCCTTTGTTCTGGTTACTAACGAAATGTGTAAATTATGTATTGAGTATTGTCCTTCAAGTAAAATAACTGTAACGGCTGGATTAGTTCTAATGACAATAACATTGAGATTTTGTCATACACAAGTATTGGGGACCTTGACCCGTGTTTATTCGCGTTCTTGAAGCCATTGTACAAGCTTACGTTAAGTCTTGAAAGTGCTGTGGTATATGAGTGACGTTGGGTCACACTGAAAGTTTTTAGAAAATAAAAACGGAATGATATAGAAGCCTGTTAATATTTTTAAGCCAGTTTTTTGCTTTTCGAAGTAGTCTCCATTCCCTTTCTAAGCATCGTCGCATGCGATGGAACTATTGACTGAAGCAGTGAGCCCCCTCTTCTTTAGGGATCTGTTCCACGCCTTTTTCATACGCAGCCACGGCATCTTCAGGAATCATAAAACAAATTCCTCTAAGTTTATCTTTTATTTTTTGGTCGGGACTGTAAAGAGAATGACTCACTAGCTCCACAAATATTCGATAGTCCGTCTGGCGGAGTGAGCTGGAGCGTTGTCGTGGTGGAAGAGGATCCTGCTTCTTGGGCGCTGTTCGCTAACATTTTAAAAAACAACTGGTAAACAATAATTGACATACCAATCTGGAGTTACAATCCTTTTCTCTTCTAGAATGATGGTTGCGAAATGAGCCGTCCGTCCAAAGAATGAGACAATAGTTTTTTCCCTTCACTTCTACCCTTCTTTACTTTTGTCGACAAATCGTCGAATGGTGCAATGGTGCAATTGTCTTTTGGTTTCGGGTTAGTAACAAAATATCCAGCTTTCATCACCTGTTACGATGTCATATACAGCATTTGAGTCACCTCCGTCATACTTTTCAAGCATTGAGCGACACCAATCCAAACGGCGTTTTTGATCTTCCGTCAAATTATGAAGTATCCACCTAGTACAAAGCTTTCTGAGGCCTAAACGTTCATGTAAGACTTTTTGTACTTGACTCATACCAATGGCTAAAGCTGCCCGAATCTGCTGATATTTCACCATTCTATCAGCGTCTATCATTAGCCGCACAGCACTCACGTTATCTTCAGTAGTCACCGTAGAAGGACGTCTTCTCGAAAATCATCAGCGAGTTTGCTTCGACCACGCGGCCACGTTTAAACTCATTAAACCAGTTGTAAACAGTGGCACGAGATGGGGCTTCATATTGAAATGCCAATCGAAGTCTATAGTAACATTGTTTTTGAGTAAGACCGCAACGAAAATCGTAATAATATAATAAAATTTTCTCTAGTAATCCATTTAGTTGCATGACAGACACTTTTAAATTGCCGCCAATTTGTAAAAACAAATGACACATGCTGAATGCAAAGTTAAACATCTATAGATTTCCAAAGAGTTCCTAGTTCGAAATTTCCATAAATTTTTCATCGGATGCTTTTCTTACTGGCCTATTCTAAAAACTTTCAATATGACCCACGTATGTAATGTAACCAACGCACTGCTGATAAAACCATCGGAACTAATAAATTAATATTTCACTTGTAAGTGAACTATACAGGGTAAATTTGAAAAAGGAACACTTATTTAAATCACTGAAAGGGCATGGCAGTTACAATGAGAATAAAAAAAAAACTATCCGTTAACAAGTTATGACCTTTTGTAAGTGTCCCTTTTTCAAATACAGCCTGTATAAGTGCTCATTGAGAACAAATGTCTTCAACCTGAAACTATGCATTTCATACTTGATGGAGGATGGGGGTAGGATTAGCATGTGTGTCAGACAGCCATCGTCCGAGTACGATACTTGCAACCGTATCAGTGTAGAAACAACGTACAGCTTTACGTTATTAATGTTTTGTTTCATATTCAGTCCCTCAAATGAAAACGTTTATTTATTTTACTCAACAATCACGATTTATTCAGCGTGACCCGCGGGCGAATTATAGAGCTTGAATAAAGTGAACACGTAGGAACACAACAATTACAATATTTATGATCTACTTGCAATATATTTTCGACAAATAAATTAATTAAGTGTAAGTACATTTTTTAAAGCCTCAGGCTGGTAAATTGGTATTTATTTAAAGAAGTATAAACATAAACAGTGAATTTCCACTTGGTACCTCTCGACGTAGGTTTCTTTTAGAGGTTTTATGCGCGAAAGCTGAGAATCATGAGGGGGTGGAGTAAAACTTAACTCAAAAGCTGTACGAGAAAGCTAGGCTGTGAAGCTATGTGATGCTCAGTCAACTTTTTTCTCTTTCTCCACAGCAAAGAAATATATCCCCTGCTCGCATCATTGACACGCTCACTCGCCTTTTGAAATGTTGTCTAATAAACACAATGAAGCACACTTTTATATAAGGTGACAAACAATTGTGAGACCCTCCCGGTAGTAAGCGGTAAAACCAAAGGTATCAGCCACGTGTTTCCGCCTCTGTAAAAACCTTTTTGAAGAATCCTATACTGTACTCTTCTGAGAAAACCTCGATATTTTCTCACAATGCGCACATCTTTCAATTATTTTGTATGCGAGAAGGACCTCGCTCTGTTAAGCTCTTCCATCTAAGCTCCCTATGAAAATAAAGCAATCCTATTGATGGATTTTTCTACGTATACTGCCTAACTATTTTAAATTACATAGAAAACTGGATCTAAGATTCCAGGGTTAATAAAAGTTCATGCTCTGTTTCGCTATACTACAACACATCTTAATTTATTCAATACGTGTAGTGTACTCAATACTACGCGATTGTATAACTGCTTTGTTCTGGCAGATAGAATTAATGAAAACTCCGCAATCGCACTATTAAAACAATTAGTCAAGATACGATCCCAATATTGGATATTAGTATGTTAATACGTACTAATAAATATAAGCAAAAACATGCATGGATTATAATGAAAAAAAGTGACTACTTGGTGCGCTAGTCTAGTTGAGTCGCCAACTCGAGTGTAAACAGGCTAGAGTCGAAACAAATTTCACTCTAGTACGAATGTGACAAATTCACTCGAGTCTTTCTGATTGTAAATTTCCCGCAAAGAACTCGTCAATAATATAATTATAATATTGTTTTGACGTTATTCATCATTTTGCATTAAATGTTTTATTCATACAATCTAATAAAATTTGAAACATTGTCGGTATCAAATTTCTTTAAATATAGGTTTCGTGGTGTGGGCCACGCGGCGTCACGGCGCGACCGCCTTACGCCCACCGCACCCACGCGTCGAACCCCGACCAGAGCAGCACTCCTACGCTTTCTGCAATTTATTTACACATACAACACACTAGTTTAGTGTGCTATCTAGAATTCCTACCTTGAAATGAATAACGCCTGCTATGTAATTAAAGAATGCTGACTCAGCGTTCTACTACCTGACCAATAGCTAAAGAATTTAAAAGGACATGTCGTAACTCGTAAAATACATTTCTAATTTTGATGTTACTCAGGCACCTTATCATAAGTTTACTTAAAGAGGTAATTAGCATGTTTAAATACTACCACTACCAAAAGATAACTATTTGTGGTGCACCTTTTAAAGGAAATCTTTGTGAAAATTGTATGGCTACTACTTCTTATAAAGTTGCAGTATAGTTGAGAGCAGTAGTGTAGCCTTCTTCGAAAAGTTTTCGCAAAAGTATTGTGTATATGAGTCGTGAAGGGTTACAAATAGACAGACAGAGTATCTGCATTCAAAGTGCAATTTTATATATCTAATTACTTCAATTTTAAACCCTTGCGACTTGCTGGTATTACATTAAAATATAATATGCTTAATCTCCACCAAATGGCCATCGGTAAAATTAAATAAAAATGAAATAACTTAAAATCAAATTAGATCGAAACATTGAGTAAATAAAAAGTATTAACCCACAGTGGTCACATAAACTACCACTAGGTATTAAATCCTTGCGAATAAGCAGTCCAGCATTAAATAAAATTAGAATTTATAAAGAGTTTGTTTCTTGTTCCCTAGTTCAAATTTGGAATGCGTTTGTTGTGTCAGGAAAGGCGAACTGTTCTTTAAAAAAAAGAAAAAACAAAACAGAACTTACGGCCACAACAATAGGAATTACTGGTTCAAATATGGAGCTATTCCCTTTATTAAAGTTACATAATAATATGCTAATCAAAGATAATATGTTACTAGAGATCTCCTGGTGGTATAATGTTGACTATTAGTCATTAAGTTTTGAATGTTTATAAACTTGAACTGAAATTATATAGACATTCCGTACCATGACAGGTCTGCATTTATACCGGGCCCCTGTAGCTTTTGTTAGCCGTTTTTACTTTTTTTTTTCAGATAATGATTAAAAATTTTAGCTTTCACCACTTCTTCTGCATATAAACTTAAGTATTCCAAATATGACATGCCGCTTACGCAATATTTACTTAAAAAGGGGTACAAAGAAATCTCTTCACGTATTAATATTTAGATAATAAACCGTCTTCCATGTCTGTAAGATTCTTACGTCATTGTACCTACAAATTACATGTCCTCTCGGTGGATATTCATTCTGTATTGAATGAGCTATAAGGACGTATTGTGAACATCTCGATGTTTGTAAACGCGCCTGTTTTGTTTCGCGACACAATAAATAATATTTTTTTACGTAAAAAATATTTTCTTCTTATATTCTCTAGTTACGCGTTGACAGTGTGCGCGGAGAGTGAACAACTGAACATAAATCATTTGGATTCGTATAAATAAGTAATATCTAGGTTTGTCAGAAACATTAAGTTAAGTAGGTATATTACATTACATTACTTAATAAAAAATAAGTAGTCATTACCCAACCGATTATGAATTCTTTCGTGTGTTTCGTGTGTGTTAAAAATCTCTCTTATCACATAACGTGAAGTATGACGTGTTGTAATGTGAAGGCCGTCAGCACCTAGTACAATAATCCTACCTTCCCTACTTAAACATAGTTTGCGGGGTAGTTATAGTATAGTACGTTTGTGTAAGTCTTGAACTCCAACTCATTCAAGATTTCAGGCAATTTAAAACTTGCATTGTGTTTCTTGGAGCCCGTGACATCTATAAAGCTTTTATATTAAAGTCTGTGCTAAAAACGGGCAACACCTTCGACCATCTGGGTGGATATCCAAACTCACCACCGATCCACTCAGTCTATTTTAGAATCTTACCGAGTTAGTAAGTAGGCGTGAAAATGGCAAAGTACCTTCACCCAGCAGAAGACCACGGGTAAAGATGTTTTTTTTTGTACCACGTAATAGGGAGCGAGTCTATTGGTGGCTGGTCTGTCACCGTCCACGTATGTGCTATTGTGAATTTTCTGAAAAATATCAATAACTACCCAACTCGACATTCGAACCCAGAACCTCGTTATGCAAACGTATTGGCGCGTTATGTTACATAAATATGCAAACAGAAGTAACGAGGCAGTCACAGTAATTGGCCTTTTAATGTAATTTGTCAGTCGAAGGCCAATGATGTTGATTCCTACGGCCATGCGTGCTTCACCCGCTGTGAACGGAAAACTTATTTATTATCCATTGCCGATAGTAGACATAATTGATTTGAATTGGTGACATCATTGCGATAGTAAAACAATTACCACAAACAAGATTTAGAAGATGCGTAGTGTATGTAGTATGCAATTAATAATAAATTTGACTGTGGAAAAAGTTTTTGTCTATACGTATTACCCGTATTAAGATAATTTCACTTCTTATTAAGTTTCAATTTAATTAAAGCATCGCTTTCTTTTGGCTGCAACTAGAAATATCATAAATTTTAGATTTAAAGTTACTTTAAATTACAATAATACGTCATTTCACACCAATACGAAGCTTTGTCAGTGAAAGTCTCGTCGAAGCTACGTCAGAGAGGACCACGTCAGAGCTACGCCACATGAAGAGTGACACGTCACTCAGTCCAGATGTCTGTGTATATAGAAGAGAAACTAAAACTTCATCACAGAAAGGTCATCTTTTACTTACAATTCCGTACCCACTTCCTTACTATTATGCACTCTGTCCCAATAGACATAGGTTCGTGGAAGTATAAATGTGTACACACCGTACTCAGAAGAACTTTTAAACATTCAAAAGACGTTTTTTTTTTAATATTTTGTAACAAATCAGCCAGCCATGAAGTTCTAGGAGGTAGAGAACTTTAGGACACAGAAGATTTCTGTCTACAAAAGACCATGGTCATCTAGCACTACAAACATTAGGCTGTTTCTGTTAGTCTGTGATTAGATGCGTTAGAGCTCTATTAGTTGGCAACGGGATAGTAACAGAACGGGTGTAGCTAGTATTTCTAGGAACCAATAATCGCTTACTTCGTCGAAATCTTTCTTTCCTTGTCACTGTGTTAAGTTACTATTAGGCGGTCGTGTCCTTTTTTACTGTGACTAAATTAGTTTATAGTTGACAAACATGACAACAGAGTCTCTTACCTTAAAAAATCGAAATAAAAATATATTACAAGAGTGGCCGCGCAGACGGCGCAAGAAGTTAATAAAACCCTATTTACTGCAGGAACACATACACCAACCAATTTTATTATGATTGCGATCTTTAGTTGATTGGAGGTACCTACTTTCAAACCTATACCGCTTTCTGGTTCACATATTCAATGAATGCGGTATTTATCTACCTATCTATATACGAGATGAGTGCTCCTAAGTTGTAAGTACAATAAAACATTATTATACAAATTGTTTCAGACTAAGTGTACCTAAGTAAGCGTCACCTAAGTCATCAGATACGCGAATATAACATTGTATATAATATGGCTTTTGAGAAGAAAAAAAAAACAGAAATAAGTAAAATGTTTACTTTTTGACATCGGCTATAAAATTAACACCTATCACATTGCTACATTTATTAGTCACTGACTTTAAACAATTTGACCCTATCTTGAAGCCACTTGTATGACATATCTATATATGATATCATAAGATTGCACCGGTCAAATAACAGGTCGACCTAGTTGACAATTTTTGAAGTTTTGACTATATAACACTATTTTTGTTATGTTTTTATATTCTTAATTGTGTTTATGTAGCGTCTATTGGGTGTACACATTTGAAGACTGTCTGACCGCTGCCAGTAAAATTGTGAAAAATCTGACAACATTTACCGTGGATTTAACAAATCTTTAAAACATAGATATACTTACCAAAGGTACCAAATATTTAAATAGTATACTCACCTTTTATTACCACAAAACCTTACCAAATTATATACCTAAACCTGCCTCATGAATCGCTTTATCTGTTGGTGAAAACCGCATGAAAATCCGTTCAATAGTTTTTGAGCTTATCGCGAACAGGCAGACAGACGCGGCGGGGGACTTTGTTTTATAATTTATGTAGCGATGTAGTGATTACCAAACGCTGCACTGACCCCACAACTGAAAACTTTCAATTTCCAGAGTTTGGTCTTTATGTATTTCAAGCTCCCATTTAAGTAAAGTTGAGCGATATTTCTCCGGTTATTGCGATATTTAGCGTCTACAGTACGTAACAAAAAGGGTAGTATCGAACACAACATGTTATGTCGTTTTTCTAGTTTGTTTTCCCCTTGTCGGTCGTAAGTAATTCCCTTATCCTCGAAGAAAAGTTACAGCAGAGGGATCCCTACTTTACACAGGACTGTAGTTTTTTCTTTATTTTTGGGAACGTATAATTCTCACTTTACCAAACAGAAAACCCGCTTTTTTGTTCTCGGCCCTTTTATTGAATTCCGTACTTGGTAGCTGTAGGAAGTGTGTATTGCCCTTACAAGATTCTTTGAATTCCTCCTTATCTAATGTGATTACAAAAACCGACTGTCATGTTCATTTTTGGTTTCTGTATTTTCTGTAGGTACATTTATTCGGAAAACATCGGAATGCTAGACTTGTTTATGTCTTCAAACTTACTTATATAAGTTTGTATCAAAACAGACAAAACAAGATATCTTGCCAAATTATAATGGTATTACTGATTTAGGCTTTGAGAGGAAATGTTTAGCTCATTTAAGACTCGTTTCAAGAAAAATAAACTGCAGCAGTATCCTCTAGCTTGTTGCAAATGACATTTTCTTTGTGTGTATCTGTGTCAAACGTTGGAAAGAAAGTCCTTGCGCGTGGCATTGCAACGTGGGCGCATTGTTCTCCCTACACGACTGACTCACAGACTGCATTGACATTTTGGTGCAAGCTGCAACATTACAGCGAGTGTATTGAATGTAATATTTTGTTTATTACTTTCTATTTTAAAACGCCAACGGACTAAAGAAATTCATTAATTTTTAACCGACTTAAAAAAAGGTATGTTCGGCTGTATGTATTTTTTATATGTGTTCACCGATATTTCCGTTATCTATGAACCGATTTCCAAAAATCTTTTTTTTTGTTTGACAGGGTATGCTCCCTAGGTGGTCCCATTGTCACCAAATCCAAATCTGATGAATTTTTCACTTCGTAATTCGCACCAAAAGGAAGTTAAACTTAAATTATAAAACATTAAATACGTCTTCCCCATGGCTCGCGTCAGATATTACACTAAATTAGTGGCTACTTGCCACTGACTTAGTGTAATAGTTTTTTTATGTTATAAACGAGCAGACGGGTCACCTGATGGTAAGTGACTGCCCATGGACACCTGCAACTCAAGAGTCACAAGTACGTTGCTAGACTTTGAGATTGGTGTACGCTCTTTTCTTGAAGGTCTGAAGATCGTATCGGTTCGGAAATACCTCAGGCGACAATTTGTTCCTGAGATTGGTTGTGGGAGACAAAAAGTTTCTGGAGAACCGTACAGTGGTGGATTGCCAATTGCCAGTTAATGTTATGTATCAACTGGCCGGGACATCTGGAATGTACTTTTTAAGTAGCTATAGAAATTAGCTTTTAATTCAAATATGAACACAAAGTGGATCTTCTGCATTACTATTACTTACTATTTTTGTGATTACACCCAAAATTTACCACATAGTATTACATAAACAGTAAAATTGTGGCGTCTATTAGTCATGCCAAGAATTTTGCCCTTTACTACGCTTACGATTAACAGTTCTGTTAATTCGTTTGTATAAAGATCATAACTATGTCCTTAACAGCTTAGAACAGGTTTTAAAAAACGTAATTCTTTCAAAAACTGTGTTTAATGTTACCAACAAGTGTTAAATGAAACGCTTTCGCTTACGTCTTACATTTGTTAGGTTTCTGATTATGACATACACTACATGGCATGTTCATCCTTGGCCATTTAGTAGTTAGTTGAATACATTATCATTCTAAGAAATATCTACAGGTAACATCCATGTTTTTACTGTACTGTGATCACATGACATTCTTTTGAGATATTAAATTGCTTTAATAATCATTTTGTAGCCGCAAGCTACCTGGATCGCAACAATTTTAATAAAGGTTAGGTACTGATTATTCTTAGAAACAGATAAAAAGTCGTAGCACGTTGATACGATATAAATTGGAGATAATGCCTTACGATATAATAGCAGGTGGTCGCTCGCTAAAGACACTGTGATGAGTTGTTTAAATATTAGCTATTATGTTGCTTATGAAACTAGCAATACCTTGTTCTGACAAGTAACGATTTATTAAAAATATTCGAATAACGTAAAAAAAACACGATTAGAAAAAAACGTATATTTTTCAGAAAGAAGAGAAGAGAAGAAGAACATCCTTAAACCACTTGATCTCCTTTTTATTTCGATAAGGGAGCGGATTTTTTATTGTTTTCTTTTTATTGAAAAAACTGCTAGCATTATACATTGGATATAAACGACACAAAAAATCGAAAAGTGAAAAAGGGCATCCAGGATAAAATGTAAGATTGGAGGAAACTATTAGCGGCTTATAAAAAAAAAATCGGTCTGAATATCAGTCAATCAGTAAAAAAAAATTATTGGCTGTTCACTAGGTTTGACAGAATGAAGTACCTATATCAATTCAAATTCAGCCTGTATGCGAATTACGTAATAGATACATTAGTCGTCTCAATCCTTACTAATATTATAAATGCGAAAGTAACTCTGTCTGTCTGTCTGTCTGTCTGTTGCATTTTCACGCCAAAACTACTAAACCGATTTAAATGAAATTTGGTACACAGATAGTCTAGAGCCTGAGAAAGGACATACTTTTTATTACGAAAAAAGGGGTATAAGGGGTTGAAAGGTGGGGATGAAAAGTTGTATGGAAGTATTGTCAATTAGCCTAAATAATTACAAATTCTACCCAAAGACACTATTCTAGCTAGCTATATAGCTAGTAATTAATATGATGGAATGGACAAAAAACATAAATTTGACACACAATGACACAAACATGATTCTTACATGACGCGACCTCTTTATTCTAATGCAGTCCGTACAAAAGAAAGGGCCTGATATAATTTGTTTCTATGAATTAATATTCCTGACGCTGCTACATACTTTTGGTTGGCTATTTACTGTGTACCTAGTTATTGTTACGAGTGATATTTAAATTTATCATTTCTCATAATAGTAATTTATTTTAAAAAAAATTCCGATGCCAATAAGCACTCGGAAGACCAGTGTTCCAGATCTAAGGGTTTTTACAGGTTAAGTAACGCACTTATACTTAATACCACTTCACCGTTAGCTCCGGTGAGATGATGACCCGTGGGGGTTTCTACACGAAAAAAAAAAAAAAAAGGGTAAGTAACGCAAAGGGGTCGTCTTGTGTTGTAAACATCAATTTGCTTGAATTCAAACAAACATTCATTCCAATATTTTGAAGACAAATTTATTTAAAATGTTGTAGAGAGAGCGTGGGAGAGCCATGCTTCGGCACGTATGGGCCGGCTCGACTCCGCTCGATACCACGGCCTCACAGAAAACCGGCAGTGAAACAAAGATTGCATTGCTTTTCGCCGCGTGAGTGAGGTTACCGGAGGCCCTAACCCTTCCCTCTTGCCTATTCCCGTCCTTCCCCTCTCCCCCCTCTAATCCCCCTCTCCCGTCTTCCCGCTCTTCCCCCCTCTCCTCCTCTTCCTCTATTCCTAATTTAAAGGGCGGCAACGCACTTGTGACGCTTGAGTTACAGGTGCCCATGGGTGGCGGTAGTCATTTAACATCAGGTGACCCGTCTGCTCATTTGTCCCCTATACCTTAAAAAAAAAAAAAGAAAAGGTGTATAGGGATATGGTACGGAGAGAAATTTTAATTTGATGAACCAACCATCATTATGCCTGTATATATAAATATTTTCCAATGAACTGTTTGGGTAACAATTAATACACGTATTAGTTAAGGACTACTTACTTCCAAAAATCTAAAACGAAAAATTCCATATGCAAAAGATAAAATCTGCGGTCTTGGGCATCATTTAGAAAGAAAATGGAATCTATTTCACTGGAACCGGTCGAAAAGAGCGAGCATTTAAATCGTAAGTCATTCAGGAGGGCTAAAGTAAACATCGTGAGATCTAAAGGCGATTTGTCATCCATCACGAGAGGGCGAGGGCGCGCACACGCCAAGTGCAGTCTCATGTCGACCGTGACTCATTAGACAATCGATCCTCACGAAACCTCCAACGTTTCTTTTGCCTACGAGTTACTGGATAGATACGCCTAAAATAACGATAAGAGTAAATATTGTTCATCTGGCCATAAATACTACAATTTGGATATTTATTACATTTGAAAAGTGCCACAAATTTTAACCTATAAACATAAGTAAAAGCTGAATGGTACACAGAATATACCCTAAATTAGTCTGTACAGGTGAAGACATAGATGTACACACTTTACTGGTATAATATTGAAAAGAACTACTAAAGACGCCTCGCTCCTTCTATCAGTAAATCTTCGATCCAAGTTTAGGAAAGGTATCGTCTTGAATGGTATAGCGAATTGTTCTTTTCCAAGTGATTTACTTTTCAGAATTCTGATATTGGCCACGTAGAACTCAAGGCCATAGGCGGTCAGGACCTCAGATATTCACTCAGGAGTTCAGATGGGAACTCCTTGAACTACGAATTTTAATCAGTACATACTAGAGGACAGAATCCTTTCGTCCCTCCAGTATTGAATTTTCGTAACGGTTATTTAACTTTTTTTTTTTTTTTTAACGTGTGGAAACCCCCACGGGTCATCACTTCACCGGGGCTGGCGGTGAAGTGGTATGTCGGAATCGAACCGACTAAAACCACACGGTGTTCCGACATAAGTGTGTCTATTGCAAGGGACTCGGGTATACCCTAGGAAGGAAGTCCCCGAGAAAACGGTTATTTAACTTAAAGAAAGTTAAATCTTGATTCTTTGAACAATATATAATACTTCGTAACGTTTTTTTTTTTATAAAAGTACTAGAAATATTTTGTTTTTTAAAGAGGCAGCCAATTATTGAGAATTGTAGGACATGTAATCGAAATTATTGTTTTTCTATTACACACGTGTAGTGTGTGAACTATGAAAAAGTACACGTTGATCACCGATAAAAAATATGTCCAAATACAAACTAAAAATAAAACGGTAAAATAAACAAGTATTTTTTCCTTTTATAAGATTTTATTAAAGACTAGCAGTTCCCGCGCGGCTTCGCTCGCGTGTACGTATTTGTATATTTTGAGCGGAATCCTATATCTTTTTCTAAAATAAAAGTTGCCTAAGTGAAAGTCCCGTGGAAATCGGTCCACCGGTTCCGGAGATTAGCCGAAACAAACAGACAGGCAGACAGACAAAAATGTTTAAAACTGATTTTTAGGTATAGGCATCGTGCAAATAATAAAATAAGTATGAGCTTAAAAAGAAACTATTATTTTGACATTACAAACGAACAATTCAATTTTATTTATTTGTATTGATGACTACGCACTTGTCATAGACAATTGCTAAAATCAGTGAAGCTTATAGGTAGGTAGGTTATAGGTATTTTTGTAATTTTGTGGTACCTATCAAAAGTTCTGTTCCCGAGGGATACAAAAATACCTGTATGGCATGCAAAGCCGCAACTTAGTTTAAACAAATATTTTGAAATATTGCCTGATGCAATTTAAAACAATGCAAGGTTCATATTCGCAGAGTTCGTTCCCAAAATTGGAGCAATATTGCTGTGGGGAAGTTGAGTCATGTCATGAGCGAACGAAAACATTTTTAGCACAATTGAATGAAATTGGTCAAAAGGTTGAGTGACCTTGCTCACAAATATAGGTATAGCAAGAGTAAAGAGTCACCGCTTGAATTATTATCAATGAAAATGTTTTAGTGAGTTCTTGAGACCATGTTTTATTCCCACATGTAAAATGATCTTGCGTACTAACACTGCTAAAATTCTGGTTTTCTCAATAGCTTACCCATTTTGTTGTCCTTTTCTAATATTTTATTGATCAGAGAAGTGTTCTATATATAGTTTTTTATTAAACTTGCTTTAAAATGTCATTAAATTATACGCACCTAGTAGAATTCAAAGTACAAACACATTTAGGAGTAAAAATTGCAGAGGATCTGAAATGGGAGGCTCATATAATATCAGTAACAAAGAAAGCTAAAAGCCTAATCTATCTCTTTAGAAAGGCCTTTGGAATTTTGACACCAGAAATGATGCTGAAGGTTTACAAAACTTACGTAAGAGCTATATTAGAGTATGCATTTCAAGTCTCTAGTCCGTACTTTGTTAAGGACATAGACCTCCTAGACAAGGTGCAGCGTAGCTTTACAAAAATACCCAGAACACTCAAAAATCGAACATATGAGAAGCGTTTGTCGTTTGTAAAACTCCCAACTCTAAAGGATCGCAGGGACCGAGGAGATCCAATCGAAACTTACAAGATACTGCATGGGCATTACGACATAGACTACTTTGACTTAATATTTACACAAAATGACAATGTTCAGTCTTTCGTATAATAATCCTCACAGGCATTTTATCAGTAACAGAGTGGTCAGAGCGTGGAACAAGCTCCCAGAAAATGTGGTTTCAGCTGATACTATAAATAGTTTCAAAAGTAGGCTTGAGAAATATATTGAACATGGAAAATTAATGAAGAAAGCAGGGTACAGGCCTTATCAGTTGAATATCAAATGCTGCCTGATAAATAATAATAATAACTGGCAACGCTAAGAGGCAGTCTTGTTTTACCAACTTACAACTAATATTTATATTTGTTATCATAATTAAACACTAAAACAATATATTTTGATAAATCTATACAGAAAAATGCAAACCAAAAGCAAATTTAAAATAAAAACACCGAAAGATTGACTAAAATAGCCATAAATATATTTTCCAAGACATGACATTTAATGACATGACATTTAATGTCATGTCGAACAGAAAATTTATTAACATAATGTAATAGACGATGTAATATAGACGATGCTTACAAGATCCAGAACCAGAGCGCATTTACCATCCCCGGACTCGTCGCTTGGCTCCGCATTGCAGCCCCCGGAAATCGCAACAAGAGGTGCGGCCACTGCAGTGACGTCGAGCTCGACATCCAGTGATGAGTTTTTCTCTCCGCCGACGTCGCCAACACCTGTACGTCGGCAGGGGAGAGGCCGGCCACCGTCCAGCTTGGCACTCCGAGGCCCATCGGCTTCGAATAGGGCCCCCGCTACCGGTGGTAATGTGCGTCGCATGAAATGGACGACTTCAATGAACGAAAATGTCATGCCAGCATATTTTGTGGCTACAGAGGGAGGAACTAACCTCACTGCGTATCGTAATCGTATGATGCCTCTGTTTCCGGAACTTGAGCCAGCTGTTAACGTTTCGGTGCAAAGATTATCGGATCAAGTGCGGGCCATTCAGCGATGTAATTTGCTGGATAACTCCGTACTTGAAAAGCTACGCTCGGACTTGCAGGTTAGCCTTACTACTTCTCCTCCTTCACAAATTGTGACAAATATAGACTCTTTGTTGTTGCAATCTCATCCTGCTGAAGGAGGGGAGGAAAATGATGCTTCATCTGTAAGTACTCAGTACTCTGAAATAATAAGGAATACTTTGGAAGGTGCTATTCTAGAATATCGGTCCATAAGTTTTGAAAGTAGACCACGTTTACCGCGTTTGCCAATGCATAAACGAAACAAAGCGCTAATGTGTACCCTTGATTCGATGTTACCCATTTATTTAGAAGAAAGCATAGATCTTAGCGATACCCACTCAATTATGTACTGTGCGGCTGTTACAGCATGTCGAGTAGCTGGTGTTAAATTCCCAGGAAATGACACCGCTACTCGGTCAAAGCTTGTTGTTTCGGTGTGGCAATGCAGGATTGAGCGTCGTATCGCTGAGTCGAGGGTACTCATTGGCAAGTTTATCTGTTTCAGATCGGGCAACACACGTCCGAGAGTAATGCGCTTTGTGAATCGGGCTTTTTCGGGAACTGGTATCAGTTCCTGTGATTATATGGCACGAGTCACAGAGCGCATTGACTTTCGGAAACAAAAGGTTTATGCATGGGCAAATCACATACGAAGATACAAAAAAAGGGTGGACCGTTATACTCAGAATCGCACATTCCAAAGGGATGAGAGGTGGCTTTATAGAAGGTGGGAGCAGCCTGATTTAGTGAGTGACATTCATTTACCAGATGCTGAAATCACGAATTCATTTTGGCGTAACATCTGGTCGATGCCTGTCGCTCACACTGAGGGTGAATGGATGCGAGATGTCGAACGATCATGTGAGTCAATTATTAGAATGGATTAAAATGGCTCCGTAGCTCACATGTACGTTTGGCATCTCAATTTCAATCATGCTTAGAATCGGGTTCGCTCCCAACTTTTATGACCACAGGCGTGACTCATCTGCTCTATAAATCTGGTGGTGCCACGGATCCCAAAAACTACAGACTCATAACATGTTTACCAACCTTGTATAAATTACTCACGTCCATTCTGAGAGTGAAGATAACATGTCATGTAACCAACAAGTCTGTTATGTCTTACTCTCAGAATGGATGTAGAAGTGGGGCTCGTGGCACTAAAGAGCTCCTTATTATTGACACGACCATTATCAAACAAGTTCGCGGTAACTGAAAAGACTTGGCGACATGTTGGATAGATTATAAGAAAGCCTATGACTCTGTGCCGCATACGTGGCTCCTGAGGGTCATGGAGTTGTATAAGATTGATATAACTCTATGCACTTTCTTGGAGGCATGTATGCAGCAATGGAGAACGGTTCTTTGCTATCCAGGATGTCGACAATCTCAGGGTAACGGCGAGTATATACAGATCAGACGGGGTATATTTCAGGGTGACAGTTTGAGTCCCTTGTGGTTCTGCCTAGCTTTAAATCCTTTCAGCACTATGTTGGAGGGTTTAGGACTAGGCTATCGTTTGCGGAGAGGAGGTCAGGTTATATCCCATCTCCTTTTCAATGATGATTTGAAACTTTTTGCCTGCAGCAATTTCCAACTGATAAAATTACTAGAGGTAACTGAAAACTTTAGTAAATGTATCAGGATGGAATTTGGTGTGGATAAATGTACAGTCATGCGTGTAATTTGAGGATAAGTAGTAAGAAGGATTGTGGAATCTGAAGGGATGGAACTCTCAGATTCTACACACCTTAGATGTCTTTCCGCGAACGATACTTACAAGTATCTAGGAATGTACAGGCAAGCAATCTACAGGACCGCTTCTATGGCCGCCTGAAAAAAGTATTAAAAAGTCTTTTGTCAGGTGGTAATAAGGTGCGGGCCTATAACGATTGGGTCATACCAGTCCTAACCTACTCCTTTGGCATACTTAGATGGACTCAGACGGAACTTGATGCCCTGGATAGAAGAGTCCGTACATTGCTAACTGCGTACCGAATGCACCATCCACGTTCATCGTTATGAGATTGTATATCCCGCGGAAATGTGGGGGTCGTGGTTTTTTAAGTGCCAGGACACTACATAACCGCGACTTATGCAATCTTAGAGATTACTTCTTCTCTGTTAACGTGGAGGTGCATCGGGATGTTGTGGCAGTTGACAACGGGCGCACTCCGCTTGCTCTAGGTAGAGAGAACTGGCGCAAACCTGCAGTACTCAATATTACAGATCGCAGGGAGATATGGAAGAACAAAGAGCTACATGGACGTTTTATTCGAGCCCTAAATGGGCCCGAAGTAGATCTATTATCGTCTGTGTCCTGGCTACGTTTCGGTGACCTCTTTAGAGAAACTGAAGGTTTTATCTGTGCAATTACTGATGAAGTTTTTATGACAAACAACTATCGGAAACATATCCTGAAGGACGGCACGATTGACATTTGTCGGGCATGTCATCGTCCCGGAGAAAGCCTCAGGCATATAATTTCCGGTTATTCTCGTCTTGCCAACGGCGAGTACTTGCACAGACATAACCAAGTGGCCAGGATAGTCCATCAGCAACTTGCTCTTCAATATAACCTTGTGACTATGGAATTACCGTACTACAGGTATGTGCCCGACCCAGTTCTTGAAAATGGTCGTTTAACATTGTACTGGGATCGGTCTATTATCACTGATAGGACTATTGTTGCCAATAAGCCTGATATCGTGGTAATAGACCGATTAGAGCGCCGAGCAATTATTGTTGATATCACCATTCCACATGACGACAATCTCTTAAGGGCTGAAAAGGAAAACCAATGAAGTATTTGGATTTGGCCCACGAGGTGGTCGACATGTGGGATGTGGATTCGGCAATCATTGTGCCGATAGTCATATCAGCCCATGGGCAACCAACCAACGCCACCAACACCTTCAGAGGCTCACGTTAGGCAGCTGGGTTAAGGGCCTGATGCAGAAGGCGGTCCTTCTTAATACGGCACGTATTGTAAGGTTTCTCTCTTTGGAACCTTAACCACCGGTAGCTTGGTCCCTGTACCCGATACCGGTGGGACACTATTTTTTATATTTTTAAATATATATTTTTTTATATAATAATGTATTTAAAAATGTAATTTATATGTTTTATAGATATAGACAATTTAAACGACCAAAAAAACTAGAAGGTGCTCAATTCTTTAAAGTCTTCTATCTATACTAATGTAATAAATCTAAATAGTTTGCTTTTTGGTTGAACGCCCTAATTGCTGGATCTACTGGAGCCGGATTTGAAGAAGTCTTTGCATTTGATAATTCAATTCTTGAGGTAGGTTATATTGAACTCCAGGCTACACCAAGCACGGTTAAAACTGAAAAGATTATGTAATATATTATACCCTACATTATGTATCATCAATCTTGTATAAGTGGCGGAGCACAGCTGATTTTAAATGCAAGTGAGCTGACCGGCCTTAGAGTCACTTCTATTCAGCGAAGACTTAGCGAAGCTCTGTTACAGAGCAGCAGAGGGGAGATAACAGCTGGTGCAGCGAGTATTTAAAGGAGCGGGAACCGCTAACCATCAGACGGATATACAAAGCATGTTATCCTTTTATAATTAAATTCGCGGCTTCGCGCAATATTTAAGAAGAGTAGAACAGGAAAGAAAGAATAAATAGTTTCATTATTTCTTTCTTGTTCATAATTTTTTTCTGAATTTTTCCTTAAAAAAAGTTTATGTGATAAAATATGGGCCAAACTCAAAAGCTCAAAAGCCAAACTTAATTTTTTATCACTATACGTTCTTATATAGTTAACAATAAATAAAAACATACGCCAAATATTATTGATCGATACAATAAACATAATATAGAAAACAGGTGAAATAAAATTAAAACCATATAAATGAATCTTCTTCTCATCATAATCATTATTTAATTTTGTTTTCGAAGATTACCGACATTCCAGTCTGCTAAGCTTCTTTAGTGAAGCCCTACAAACAATTTATAATTACAAACTTCGAGTACTTTTCACAGCCTTGGTAATGTTTAAGTACCCTAACAATAGAATTATTTTAATGTTAAATGTACCAAGTTAGAGCAGACGGACTCTTTACCTTTTAAACATCGTAGTAATTTACCCGAGGTTTAGCTTTCATTAATATGCGATTTTGTTGATTTTTTTTGTGAAATTACACTTAGATAAAACATCAGGAACAAAAAATTCTAAGCGCTCAATTTATCTCTCGTTGGCCTGTAGCTCGCAATCGACTCTCGAATTTTTCTCATCCTGAGAGCTACAAAATCGCCATGCAAACGTAAACGGACCGACTACAAACACACGGTGTGCTATACTGTGTCTCAAATAGGAGGGATCCGGGTAACAGCTTCTATTAAGAAATCCCTCAAAATTTTATTTTTGCGACAAAAAATATGTCTCCTTTTCTAAGGTCCCATCTATCTCTATACCAAAATTTATTGTAATCGTTGTAGCGGTTTAACGTGAAAACGGAATAGAAAGATAGACAGACAGGCAGACAGACGGACAGAGAAAGTTACTTTCGAATTAATAATCCGTAAGCGTAAGTCCCGATCCCGTGGAAATATCGAGATAAAAAGTAGCCTATATGTTATTCCAGGTCTCCAGCTATCTAAAAGCTCTCGTGTTTCGGGTATTTATAGGTACCGCTAACACATAAGTCGTGTGCTTGATAAAAAAAATTGTAGTTGTAAAAAAAGAAGAAATCTAAACAACATTACTTTTGATACATATTAGATGTGTAATTCGGGACTTAATCGCGATAATATTTAAAAGGTCCAATACCTCTTGAATATTATCGCGATTAAGTCCCGAATTACACATCTAAAACATTATTTCTTTATCTATCCTAAACCTGGACCTATTGAGTTAGATTTTGATTAAAAGTTAAAAAAGTATTAGTAGGTACCTAATAGCGATAACTAACATGGTGTCAAGCTCCGTAACTTTTCCTGGAAATCTCACTCTCGATGAGCAATGATCATTGACTTTCTCTCTTTTCTGATCATAATATTACAATCGGGTAAGTTACTCATTCTTAACAAACTACTTTCCACTTTCAGGTATACTAAAAATAAAGTATACACGGCAAAATTTACAAGGTACACCTACATTAACTGCCTCCATAACACATTTTATGAGAACATGCAAAACGTTCGGTAAGCTATAGTTATAGTATTTTATTTACCAAGAAAATGCGAACGAAATATTTCCATTCAAGTTTTTTAAGTCCCTGCTCGAAGTTCTTGGTTTTGTTGAATCCTCCTCATAGTGTCATGCGGCGCTTTGTTCGCACACAATGGATGCGCTGCATGTGTAGAATTGCACAGCCGCAGACCGGCCAACTCATTGCATCGGGGATATTTGTCATGAGAACGTCTAGTTGCCAACCGCGCCCGCGTCTACCAACGCGCCTTTCATTTTCTCACCTATTCAGCTTGAAGCTCGTTTAAGAAGTTATTTTCTGTAGCACTTTATAACTAGGTACTCAAACTTGCCAAACAAGTTTCAGGCTCTAATGGAGTTAATTGAAAAGATATATTCAGCTAAAAAAACCTTACTATATTTTGAGAAACATGCAAGTCTGAGTTAAAAACCGGTCTAGAAATGTTTCAGAAGTAAATTCAATAAGTAGGTACTGCTGTACTATAAAAACACCTTTGGCGTATTCCAAATGCAAAAGATAGCTAATATTATAAATCTAGAGTATGTATCATCATCCTCCGCACCTTTTCCGAACTAAGTTGAGGTCGGCTTACACGATCAAGAGTATGTATGAACAGGTAAATATTGGGAAGTTCGATTCGAATATTTTTTTATTAGCCTGTTCGTTGAGGAAAGTCATAAAATAATGGATACAGTTTAAGACTTCAATCTTGTGATTTACCTTAAATAAATGTAATAAATACTCACAAACGTCGGCCAATCCAAACAAACACCTCGCTAACTGAAAACGCGTCGAGTGTTGTGTATTTAATCAATACATGTGACAATAATTATTTGTATGATCCATAAAAAGTTGTCCTGCCTTTAATTGTACTTTGTAGTTAGTTATTATGTTCTTAAAGTCCTATACTACTCTAAAAGTATTCTCTAGTGCAGCAGTTTTCAGTTTTAAACCAAAAACCTGAGATCGCATTCCATCCATTTCATTAGCACGGAATAGGCAATGTGTAGGGTGTACGAGTATAAGGTGCGTTTTATAAAGCAATGTTTCAAAATTAGATAAATTAAACACCGTAAATACCTACATACAAACAACTTGACAGTAAGCATCACATTCAATAAAACTATTGCTTATTAAAATCGTAACACAAAACTAACTACTATTCAATTAAAAGCCTACTGTACGTTACTGTCAGGAAAACGTATTCCTGAACAAATATACATTACATAATAGGCACCAAGTAATAATATGAATGAAAGTTTCCAATAGTATTGAACATTCCTAAGATGAGTAAGTATTTAGAATGGCGTGCTAACTATGTAGGTATTCGCTCAGTAAAGCTATGTCTAGATAAATTTTCTAGATAAATGTTTGCAGCAGAGCCGACTCGGGCTATTGCAGATAAGCTTTGCAAGCATGCAACCTGTTAAGTATGTGGCCGATAAATCAGTGGATAGAATACAAAGGACTTGTGTATCTACTCAATTTTATCACCTGGTTTACAAACCGACGCTGTTCTTACGGAGATAGCTTTACGGTGACTTTCTCAAATATTATCAAGTTTTATAAAGTATTTTATTTAAGACTACTTGAAGCGTGGGGCACACATTGGTTGTATTCTTATATAATTATGTATACGTACGAGAATTAACGCGATCACGTAACAGGTATTACATATCTTTGAATTGGCTGATATCATCAGTCGGCCTGTAACCACAGTCAGGGCAACCTGGTCGAAACTTCAGGTAATTCAATACCTATTACATGATTGCGTTAATTTCCGTACGTATCTTCTTCTTCGTCGTCACACTCTTGACAGAGTGTCGTCAAATCAGGGGTGGTGGTAAGGTTCACATCAATCCGTCGCCATTCCTCTCGTAGTGTAAGCTCTTGTACATTTGTGGAGTGGACCATCGAGAGCAGTTTTGACTTGGTCTGTCCAACGCATTGATGACCTGTCGCAAGCTTTTGTGCCTTAAACTTTTCCCTTTACTATAAGTCGATGCACAAATCCGTCTTCTCGACGTGTGAAATGTCCAAAGAAAGTGAAACTACATTGGACGATGGAAGAAAGACGCTGTTTGATAGCGAGTTTTTGAAGGATTGAGACGTTGGTTCGGAACTGTTTCCAGGTTATGCCAAGCATTTTTCTCCAGCACCACATTTCTAAAGCGTCTATCTTCTTTTTCTTGCTTTCTCTTAAGGTTCAAGTCTCATACGTGCTAACTAAAGGCTAATTTTGGATGAGGAGGTACTTCCCGACCTGACAGGTAATTTTTATATACTTACACTAAACATGTATTTTAATGAATTGTCAACGACTTGTAGTATCTAATACCTTTAAACGAGCAATTCTTGTATTCATATATGTATATATATATGTATATATATAATCTGAATCTCGGAAACGGCTCCAACGATTTTCATGAAATTTTGTATGCAGGGTTTCCGGGGCGATAAATCGATCTAGCTAGGTTTCATTTTTAAAAAACGTAAAAAACGAGCAAAACTCGGTCAGCCAGGCACTTTAATTTAAATACAAAACATTACCATTTTAACATGACATTCCTAGCAAACATATTCTCGTTAGCGGTCAGGAAGTCAGTTAGGGCAAGCTAGTTTTATGTTTGTGTATTTGTGTGTTTATGTATTATATATATGTACAAACGAATTTATGTTTCACTCACAGGACGTAGCTACGCGTGATCCCGAAAGAGACTGTTACACCTGTTGATATATATTTACGCATGCTTACTAGACATTTTGTCGTTTACTAAACGCACTTTGGAAAATCAAAATCAAAGTCAAATATCTTTATTTCATAAAATTCTTTAAAAATTGTCTGAAAACGTCTTTATTTTTAAGTAAAATTTAAAAATGTATAGGTCAACTTTAAAAATTTATAGATTACTTAGTGAATCTAAAACCAATCCTACTAATATTATAAACGTGAAACTTTGTGAGGATGTATGGATGTATGTTGTCGCCACATCAAAAACTCTTATTTATTTTATTAAAAATAGGGCCAAACTATAATAGATGAAAACACAGTTCACTATTTAATAAAAGTAAGTTAATAGACATTATTTTGACTGGTTATACCGGTAACGCAATACTATTGGTCGATTGATAAATATTAACTAATAGTGGGATTATAAAAGGGTAGAAATACGTGAAGATCGATTGACTTGAGTGCGAATAGAGGTACGAACAACTTGGCAGTTACTGTTAGTTAGTGATTTTCATAGTTTATATCAGTGGTTGTGAGACTGTTTCTTACATGTATGAATTTTTGTTGCTCTTTCACGCAAAACCTACTGAACCGATTGCGATGAAACTTGGTATGTAGATAGCTGAACACCATGATTAACACATAGGCTTTTTATTCCGATATTCCTACGGCATCGGGACTTACGCGGGTAAAACTGTGGGGCGCGGCTAGTAATATATATCAATAAATAATACCGCGTTGCAAATAGGAAAGATCTGCTATCTGCCAATGTCGATTTATAACCGCCCGTTTCCAAGTAGTTGAGCCTTGTGAGAAGAAATCGGGCAAACAAACTCACGGCCACTCTTTTACATCACCGGATAGTTTACGAAATTAGTAATGCGATGCGATATTGACTTATCTCGTTGCTGTCTACGTCATTATATAATCTTGATAACGGAATTCGATGGAATTCCATTATAATCTTGATAATGGATTCTATCAAATGGAACTTCGAAGAACCAGAATTGTAGCACAATTTTTTACGCAATTTTAGAAAAAAAAAATGTATAGTGTTTTATTAAGGTTATGAAACTTTATTATAAAAAGATACATTTAGTATAACGATAACAAAGCGTTACGATAAATACATTTCCGAAGGACTCTTTAAATTATTTTGCAAATTTCATTTTCGAAATGCATTTCACTTAATAATGGGTTAACTGCGTGAGTAGCGATGATATAGCTAGCGTTTTTATTCATATGACGCTAACATAATGTTAGGTAGCTGATGTAGGACGGAGGCGAAGTAGGTAAGCCCGGTGCTGAGGACCGATCGAGTATTGGCCCTCGAGACGAGCGCCCTGCACCCGAGACTCTCCAATACATACCTAGCGACGCTTTGTAATCACCATTCTCGACAGTTCGCTATCTATCACCTTTGAACAGCCCTATTGTTAATAATTTATCTCATAGAGATTATTAAAATCGTTTGATATTGTAATGAAACATCCGTTCTTGAAAATATTCAAATGCCGTACTCTCACATTTTTTGGAAATGTTACGCTACTTTGATTGGCGTTTACTAAAACATTGATTCACGGCGCTGAATATATGAATCTCATTTCATTATAATAATTCATAAGTCGAGAAAAGCTCCTTTTTTATTCATCTGTGTAGTCGAGACCGTGAATTTGTTGAATGATTTTGTAAATATGACTCCCCTTTCTTTAATAATTACGTTTTGTTTATCTGAAAGAGTTTTATGTTACTTTTTATGAGTAATTAGATTTCATAGACCACAATACTTTTTATAGTTCTATGCGTAAGTCAATTTTATAGACCAGAAAAGCGATCAAATTTTACGTCGACAAGAAGCATCTAACGATAAAAATGTTGGTATTTTACCACTTACATTAATAAATATATATATGCGCTTCAAGAATGCATTAGTTGCAGCCATTTAGCAAATGACTTTTATCTTGGGACCGAAGGTTGACAAGTTACATGGAATTTTAAGTCGATATATCATTTTGTTTATAAATTTGAATCCTCTAATAGAAAGATATTTGTTTTTGTTCTCTTATGATTTAATGGATTTGAAGGCTGGGTCAGACAGAGGGCGGGTGATTCTTCATAATTTTTACTTTATTGTTAGCAACACAAAATTCTTTAAAAATTTAACTAATTTCTTAAAATAAACTGGAAATATTTAAAATAAAAAGTATTTTAGGACAATTACCAACGATGCATTATATTTCTATATGAGAACAATGACATTAGTACAAGTACATTACAACCTTTGTAAGGGTTGGGTCAGACAGCGGACGGGATATAAAAGATGATCGGCGCTCGGCTGGCGACCTAGCTAGCAAATTACAACTGTCCGCTGTCTAATTCAACTTGCTAGAATTTCAAACACATACTAGAAGAGAAGGTAGCTATTTTGCAAAAATATTTACCTCTCATTCTTAAATGCTAACAATTCAACTCTAGTAATATGGTGTCTTCGTCTGTCTCATTTGAGAGTGAACATACAAAACGCTTACTTAATAGATACCTATTTAAAGAATTGAAATTAACCAATGATGATGACATTTGACTCGAAGATTGAGGGATTAAATCCAACCCGGTACCGACATGAGCTCAAATCACAAAGTTAATAATATAATTCTAGTAATATATTTAATATTAAGGCATTTCTAGAACTAGTACTAGAACAGCACAAACACCTAAAATTTATTTAATGTGTAATTTGCAATGCATTCCAAACTTAGGTCAATTTGTGTCGTGGCAAATAGTGAACAGGACGTGACCTCACAAACGACGTGCAGAGACATCCTAGTATCTTGATGCAATCAATTACCATTTATTGCAATACCTAGTCTCCGCGGAGTCGATTGCCATCGGACGGCGAGACCTGTTCTATTGTCTTTCATTAGGCTTCCTGTCACTTTATTAGAGTATCGTTGAGAGGGTTAATAATTTAAACGTATATCGAGTTCTATTTATTGTTCTGGTGTTGTGAAATAAAGTCCGTACTGTCAGCTTATTCCAATTCTGTAAAGACCAAGTAACCAAAAGAAATTCTCTTTGTTTCCCGGTGCGGTAAACTGATGAAATGGAGTCAAGTGACAACTATGTTCGAGTCAACTTTTTGACATTATTATATTATAATCCGAGGAGAATATTATTCAGAAACAAGTTGCTTTACACACAATTTTTTGCTTATTTCAAAAAGTACTAAACTAATAAACAACTTCATATTAGAGAAATGAAATAATTTCGAATATAGATGAAAAATTATAGGTATGTAAAATATTATGCTATTAATATAGTTTATATTACATTAATAATGGTAATGTTAAGTGTAATAATTGTTAGCTTACCTAATAAATAAGTAAAATGATAAAAAAGTAAAGAATATTTTTGTGATAGTCTTTGTGACTACTGGCTTGTTTATTGACTGCCGTAAAATATGCGTCTTAGTGGGTCAAATTTTGGGGTAACCATGTCAAAAATAACAAAAAAATCTAATTAGTCCGTAATTTTTTAAACACTTATCGTTGTCCGTACTCTAACTACTACCACAGAATAGATAAAATGTCTTCGACTACTTTCATTGCACCACATTATTTTTAAGTTTTTAATTTTTACGAACATAGCTATTTATTTGTGCGCATGTTGATTCCATATTTACATATATTTTTTATATGTAAGTAGATATTTTATTTATTTATATCTTTGCCAAACAATATTTTGTTTAGCAAAATGCCATTAGTTCATGGTCACATTAAAACTTTTTTCTTCTTCATTAAGAATTTCCGTAAGTATCGAGTATTTTCACTGTCTTTTCAAACAAAATAAATTTCAACGAAACAAAAATGGTATCAGTCGCATGACGCTTTATAAAAGAATTTCAAAACTCATTGCTGCTTTTTGCTAATAATTGCTGTATAAGATTTTCCAACATTATTTCATAGGGTTGGTCAAGAGGATGAAAAAGTTGTTGCAATGTATTAACTAGCCAGTATACAATTATAATAACAGGCAATAATCGAGAGAAATTAGCCGAAATTTCAATGTTATTGTTTTTGGAAATAACTTGAGGAATTAACTTAACCTAATACTTACGTGTACAATACATTGTGTTGATTCACTGTCATTCCTGAGTACATTTAATTAGTTGAACAGGTTTTGGATCCCTAATGTGCTCTATCGTCCGTACGATGGTTTGTGTTCAGAAGATCTGTTAGAGATGATCAGGGTGGCTATTTTTTGACATAGCACGCTCGCTACAGGCAGAGGGTTAGCCCTCACACTTAGAAGGTTCTTCCGCGAAAGCTCAAATTGTGAAAGGATGTATGACCGGATACAAATAGCCCACCAAAAATAGCGTTTAATTGTTTCAACAAGTGACGTTTGAGGGTTTTTACTATCAGGCAGAATGTGTATTTGTAAGCTTACTTAGGCACTAATTTAACAAGACGCAATTAAAAAACTGTCTGATTAAGGCAAACCATAAACAAGATGTAAGGCATGTAATTACATTCAGCGTGTTCTAAATACATAGAGCCAATTACCCTGAGAGTTTTACAAATACTCGACAAAGAAGGATCAAGTTAGAATGGACTAACCACAAACTACATTGCGAGATCCAGACTTACCAAAGAGAATGTAAACTAACTTGTTTGTAGGAAAACTTTAAATTGCATTTAAAAATTTTCTCGTTAACATTACACTTAGTCATTCGAAAGACCATTAAAGTTATTCCTAAACTTATTTTATATATTATTTCAAATGTTACACTGTATCTTTACATTCATAAGTAGCAATATGTTTTAACCACAGTTGTTAAATGTAAGAGGCACTTACGAATATCAAACCAATAATGTAATTCAATCTAAAATCATTAGACAAAACTGTTACCGTGGTTTCATAATCAAACTAGGAAACCTTATATTTCACCTTCTGGCTGATCAGCTAAATGTAACCCATTTTATTCCTTGACTTGAAATTACATTTTCAAATATTGTCAGAATTCTTGCGTGCTAATTTTGACTTTTTAATTTTTATATCGTACCTACCTACTACCTACGTCCTTAATAATTGTTTTAGAACCTCAGACAAGGAGCTTACTGTTGTTGGAAGTTCAATATCCTTCGTTCCCCTTAGAATTCTAAATTCAAATATATAAAGCTATGATATTTCCTAAAACAATAAATGGTAAAAAAGTTTTAAGCTACTTTAAATTGATATCTATATTATGAAATTGAAATTCCGCAACTGTTTCAGGTAATTACATTAGATATTGGCTTACATTTTAGGGTAAATTAGTTTCATAAAGTATTTAACAATTTTTAACCGACGAAAAAAAAGGAGGTTCTCAATTCGACCGCATTATATTTTATTTTTTTATGTCTGTTTAGCCCTTACTCCGTTATTTATGAACTGATTTTGATATTTTTTGTTAGATAGGGTATACCTCAAGGGTGGTCCCATGTCAAGGAAGTCAGGCACTGATGATGGGATCCTGAAAAAATTGAGAGAAACCCTCGAAAATTGTAGGAACGAATAGTGTTTCTGTTTACTTTTCATTACTTTATCAGGTATTTGCGTTTAGAAATCATCACATCATGTAGCTGAGCTGATGATGAAAAAAAACCATAAAATAAAAATCTTTTTAACAAAAAATTAAACCACCGAAAAGAACTAAAAAACAAAAAATAAATAAACCTTAGGTCTTAAGTATTGAGCTTATTTACATAAACTATCAATGTAAAATGTAAATAAGCTCAATACTTAAGACTTAGGTTTATTTATTTTTTGCTTTTTAGTTCTTTTCGTCGGTTTATTTTCTTGTTAAAAAGATTTTTATATTTTATGTAATATTGGATCCGTTTTATTTAGTGTTGTTTTACTTATTTATACGTTTATTTAGATCGGTATTCATTGTTGACGAGCAAGGTAGCTGTAAAAAAAACACATCCACGTTCATCATTCAGAACACGTACGGTATGTGTGTTTGATTATAGATATCAAGATGTGACTACTAAGCACACATTATGTAAGTGTAATGTTTACGAGAAGTAACGTCTAGGTAAATCATCGGAATGCCGTAGTAGTTCATGCAAAAAGCCAGTTATAACGGTACTAAAACATATCTATCGACGATTGGTGTCTAGCCTAGTCTCGCATGTGATCTAATTGTGGCATGCGGCCGCTGACGTAACGGGCTTTAGAGCCGGTTGAGTGACCGCATCGCATGCTACCAAACGGCATCCCGAACGAACTAAATCGTATCCATTTATTACTAGCCGCAGCATGTCAAGACAATCCCCTTAATTTTGCAACATAATACGGGATGACTTGACCACTGCACACGTATAGAAATAGAATTACGAGATACGGTTCAATACAGATATTGGGAGATATAACACGACCTTGAGGTAGCTATGTGTGATATTATAGTCTACGCATGCTATGCACAACAAAATAAACTTGTTTACAATGCGACAAGAATGTAGCACAAGTTGTTCGTTCATTTCTAAGGTTTTTTTAAATCCCGTTTTATATTCAATCATCTTTCAATTCCGAATAAAATGGTTTGATAAGATTTATTATAGACTGGGAGTCAACACAGCTAAGGGTCGTTTCCTCCTCCTGGTATCATTTTCTCATTAACAATCTTCCTCCTATCGGTCGGCGGGTAAACGAACTGTAGTCTGTAGTGCAATGTGGGTGTGAGGATTTAGTCGGATCAACACCTTGGGCTACTTAATGTTTTTCTGACTCGCGTCTTCACAATTCGTAGTTGGCTGAGTCTGCCTAAAATTTACAAGCTTTGATGGCTGTAGTAAATTTTTATGTAATGTAATGTAAAATTTATATAAAATCATCGCTACAGATAACTGTAGCGGTGGAATCAAGAAATGAGTGCGAGCCTCAGCGCAAGTTCATAGAATCGTGAAAGCATCTCCACATCATTTACAATGTTAATGTTGTGTGCTATTGCTTTGAACATGTATTAAGTAGCTAATATGGAGCTAGAGAAAACTACTTTATTAATGATTTGCTTTTTTAAACAAGTTGTTTAGCAATACGCGTAGTGCTAGTTATATTTTAGATTTATATAAGTATGCGGTATAGGTTTATAAATTTATTATTAAGTTTTCATCATAAATGTAAACCTTAACTAGACGTATCAGAATACATTTTATTAACCTACCATAAACATACTACAAAATTAATGATCAATTCGTGTTTATTGGATCTAAACTTAATAATCTCCTTTGCTAACTGGCCTTATTAATACATTTAATTGATTCAATCGCAAAAGTAATTTACGGCTGAACCGCTGAATACTTAATTATAAGAAGGTGAAATATTGGTATCATGTACTTTAATGTACTAAATTGTAAACAATACTACTAAGGCTCATCTGCCTACTTGGAAACGGGCAATTATATCGACACTGGCAACAATGTTAACTATTGCAACAACACAGTATTATTTATTTTTATATATTTTTTGTTTTACTTTCGCAAAAAAACCTATTGTTGCGGTGACATTAGTGTTGATCTATAATTTTTTGTTTAAAAAAAAAGACGTGTTTAAAACCTTTTCTAAAGAATTTAAATAAAGAAATTTGACTTTATCTTTAATAAGTACATATACAGCGTGTGGCGTAAATAATGAACAACCCAGTACCTGACAATGAACCTGCTAGTGGGCTATTCTAGTATGACTTTTTTTTTATTTCTGCCTGGTCTTAGTAAAAATGGCGTAAGTCATGTTTTAACAAAACATGGTACTGTCACTCGCTAATTTTGCTACAGCTGCCACGAATTTTAAAATTTTTGTCTTTTTGTAATATAGCTAAAGAGTTTGTGCTATGTTAACAATAAAGAGTTTCCTATTCGTGCCTCTAATATTGCAAAAAATTAACGTGAAATGACAAAAAAGTCTTCAAGATTTTTTGGTTGACTTAGCGCAAAAAAATTTTTTATGAGAGTTGACTTGCTCATTATTTTAAAAACATGTTTGTTTATTACAAATTCCGAAATGATAAAACACCTATTCCATATCGCGATATTTCCGAAAAAAATTAACACAAGTTCTTGACGACCATGATTTTTTTTAAATGAATGAACGAAAACAGGAATAGTCATGAGTTTTCAACCTGTATAAAAACACTCATGTCTTTATCCCCAAACTGGTAGGCCCCACTCACGTAATAGGGGGCAAGGCTAATAGGTGAAATTGGGACAAGGTACATGGAAACGGAACTACCTCTCCGTTTTCCGTAAGAAGATACAATGAAACGAAAAGGATATTGCTGATAAGGATGGATTGAGGAGTGTGAGCAGTTCGAGAAGGTCAGGGTCTGATACCTGTAACTCGAACTGGCTATTGTCAGAAAGTCCGAGCCCTCAAAAAGATAAGTACATCTAGATTTCGACAGCTATGTTGGATCTTACGTAATAGATACTAAGTATTTCTAGGCATAAAAACTCAGAAGACTCTGTCAACGAGTCATATCCAAGACCTTATCGCGGCAGTAATATATTATACACTAGCAGCGCGTTAGTCCCGATCCCGTGGGAATATCGGAATAAAAAGTAGCCTATATGTTTATCCAGGTCTGCAGCTATGTACATACCAAGTTTCATCGCAATCGGTTCAGTGGTTTCGGCGTGAAAGAGTAACAAACATTCATACATACATCCATACATCCTCACAAACTTTCACGTTTATAATATTAGTAGGACTAGCAGCGCCCCGCGGTTTCACCCGCGTAAGTCCCGATCCCGTGAGAATATCGGGATAAAAAGTAGCCTATATGTTAATCCAGGTCTGCAGCTATCTACATACCAAGTTTCATCGCAATCGGTTCAGTAGTTTTGACGTGAAAGAGTAACAAACATCCATACATCCACACATCCATACGTCCTCACAAACTTTCACGTTTATAATATTAGTAGGACTACGCACTCTAGGCAATTTTAGAATATTCAAATACGCTTGACCTTTTTTGTTAAAGAAAGAGTTCGTAACTTTTTTATTTTATGCACAGTCAAATTTTTATCTTAATTAATTTATGCTAATTTCATAACATTTTTCATAAAACTTTTCTGTATACATAAGCAATTCATATTTGTTAGAGTTTCAGTTTGCTAATATAATTTGGAGAGCGTCCTTCGCGTCGAGCTTGAGCGAGCGTGGCGTCCTGGATTAATCTTAACTGAGTTAGAAGTTGCAAGTGCACTGCGATGACCTTTGATATTGCACTTGCTAAATTTAGACAGCATATATAAATATCTAAGTAATATTAGATTGTATTATGATAAGTTTATATGAAGGAGACGATAAAGAAAATCGTCTTCAAACTCGTTCGTATCGTTTGGCGTTGGTGCTGTTCTGTGCTTGTGATTCACGGATAGTTTTCTTTATACAACTAATTAGACAAACAATTTTTTTTTTGTACTTGTAACACTGGTGATTTCACTTGTTGTTGTTGGTGTTGTGAAAACGAATGGTATTATGACAGGACGTAGGCTATGTTATGCTAGTGCTCAAAACTCAAAACGCCACTTCATCTTACCGATTTAAAAAGATTTTATTACCTATCAAATCAAATGAAATTCTTTCTTTATTTCCAAATAGGCCTTATAAATAAATTTATACAAGTGGTTGCACAAGTGTACATTATTAATGAAAAATAAAACAAGTTATAAGAGTTTGAACAATAAGTATGAAAGCAGAACTACTAATGTGGTTTAGAACATTTCACTAGCATAATCCTCACATGTCATAAAATACACAGTTCACGTATATAAAAAGTACTATGCAAAAATGTTGTAGCGCGTAACTGATTTAAACAAAAACCGTTTTTAGCAAAACGTGCCGCGAATGGTTTAAAAACGTTGGCCTGCCATCAAAGCAAAAGCTTTATAAAAGCACTGACGTAGTACAGCGATGCAGAATAAATCGTGGAAAACGTTTACAACCTCAATATTTTCATGTCATTAAGATAATATTTTTATGTCATTAAGATGAGAAACAAGTTTATGGTATTAAAAAGCGTAATGAGCTATGAAAAACACGGAGAAATCCAAAAGAAAACGGAAGAAATGGATCAAACAAGCTCTTACCACTAATTAGGAAGCACAGATCTAGATGATTTCTCTTGAAGAGACAGAAGACGGCTTATTATGTAAATGTTCAGGAGATGCCTATATATATTCGGCGATGGACATCATACCATTGATCTTTACGAGTATGTCAATAATTTTATTTTGGTTATTAGCATAAGTCTCCGTTAAGCAGCATTCCCGTTATAATAGACCAGGTTTTGAAAGACTCAAGAAAGCATAATCGATGTATTTAAACACAAGAGTGGTGAATGGTGTTAAAAGCAGTCATCATCGTTTTAATTTAAAAGAGAATTAAAAACTGTCCAAACTTTAGATGATCAAACTTGGGACAACATGAGACGTCCCTAAAAACCTACTCTTTTCGCGACTAGCGACATCAAATATGATAGGTTGTGATTGTGTATAAAGTAAAAACTAATAAAAACAAAATGATTTTCAAATTAATAATGCTCGGGACTGATTTCAGTCTATCATATCGAAAAATAAAGAGTATCTGTTAAACATTTTATACTGATTGAAAATACAAGACACGGCAGCTCAAACCTGCCTTATTTTTTTTTAACGTGTGGAAACCCCCACCGGTCTTCACCCCACTTGGGCTCAGCGGTAGGGTGATATGTCGGACTCGAACCGACTTTCTGTCACTCCATATTGCCGGGGCCGCAGGTGTACCCTTGCAAGGAAATTCCTGTGAACCCTGGCAGAGCTCAAACCTGCCCACAACTATAGTAACATTATGTTAAAGTCGAAATGCTTTTTTTTTCAATATTTCAAATTTACCAGACTGGAATGTAATTATACCTGTTCTCTGTTTCATAACATATATCTTAGATACTTATGTATCCCAGTAGGATATTATGTTTTATTTTATTTGCGGTACCGCTAACATCAGTCCACTTGCACGATGCCCCTGCGCGCAACTGTGAGATTTCCAAGAAAAACGTCAACTCGGTTACGTTGCCTTCCGTTCTCCTTAGTTGAACTGTAAATGTAAGGCAAAATTACTATTGTTAGAATGTTTTAATGAAACCTTATCCTCTGTACATACGCTGAAGCAGTTTTTACAGTTAAATTGCTGTTATTTAACTAGCATTTCTTCCATAAATCTTAATAGTGCACAGTGGTAAACAACAAACCAAATAACGCGTACTGAGTAATTTCATATTGAGCTATGATATCACTTTACTTACTAAATAAACTTCTAAAGAATTTCTCCACAAGATGCTATAGGTGAATTTAATCTCTTATCTCATTTAATCTACAAGTTGGTAACTTTGAAGTCTGCAAACTATTTCCCGAGGACGGAATGTTGTCACAGAGCGCGTGCGGTGGCTAAAGTAAACATACACATGAACATTTATGATTAAAAGATAGCCCGAGCTATTTAGACAGTCAAGTTTACCGTTAATAGTTGTTATATACCTACGTGTAATTTCTAAGCATGAAATGTGATTATTTGTTATTGATAAATGATAACCATCTGCCTTTTAATACTACATAATATGTTTATAAAACAACAATACAATTTACTTTTATCTTCAGATAACAGTTATTGTGAGATTTTATAAAAAAGTAGCTATGAAAGTGTAGAGTTCTGAGCAGAATACATTAGAAGAAGAGAGAAAATTATTTTATTTAATAGATACACAGTATACAACCAAACACATTACCTTTAACCTACAAATAGTTCGCTAGCAAGCACTAGCAGTTCATGCGCGGCTTCGGTCGAGTGTACATATTTATAAATTTTGCGCGGAACCCTAATTCTTTTTCAAAAATAAAAGTATCCTAAGTTACTCCTTATAACACCAGCTATCTACCAGTGAAAGTCCCGTGGAAATCGGTCCACCCGTTCCGGAAGTTAGCCGGAACAAACAGACAGATCAACATTTTTAAAACAGATTTTCAGACAATACCTATATTGTGCCAATAACTGTATGAGCTTAAAAAACTATCATTTTAATATTACAAACAGACACTTAAATTTTATTTATTTGTGTATAATAAATAATAAGATAAACCGCTTACTTGCGCCCTTTCTAAAAATACTGAAAAAGAAACTCATAGGTAGGTTTTTCAGGTTTATTCCTTTTCACAAAAACATGTTAAAGAATACAAAGAGAATTTCCCTAAAATCTTGTACAAAGATTAGGAATCTATTAAAACAACAAATAAAGAGTTGTAATAAAGCTCTTACAAAGTTTTCTCGTCTTGAGTTGTTTGTCATCGCTCCAAAGTTCACAGGTTTACGGAGGAGGTTTATCGATGCCTAAAACTTCGCCAAATTTGGATAGTTCAAAAGTTACGGGTGAAAAGTTCATTATAAGTTGACGCCGCTCACAAATATTAACAAGTTTCGAGTACTTTTAAACAATCCTTATCGCAGATGGTATTCATTTTTGAAGGTAAGCTAGTAGAACTGCCTGCGTCCTGCAAGCCTAATTTCATTTCAAGAAAAAGTAGGCAGGACTTGCTCTACCTCCTAAAGTAATTAGAGTACGGCAGATGTCGAGGTGGTGTTAATGCTTGTATGTATTTACCATGGGTAAAAATAAGTTTATTTTGTAATAAATATGTATACAAAACTGTACATAATATAAAGTTTTTCCAACATGTTTACTGTACTTTAATGAGAACCCTCTCAAAATAGCGGATTTATGGTTTTTACTAAACTTTCGTGAATTTCATAGTATTTATTGTAAGCGACGCGATAAATTGAGCTGCAATAGTTTTATTGCCCACTATAATGTTATAAAGTTGTTATAAGGTATATCAATTAATTATGGACCCTCTTGGGCATGGCAGAATAGGAGAGAGAGTTATTATACATATTATTATGTACTTAAGTATGTGTATGTATGTAATGTTGTAAATAAAATTATTAAATTCAACTTTCGCTCAAATAATAAACTATATTTAGCTTTATTTAAATAAATATTTATCTTAGGTTATTTTCGTTGTTATTGACTAGTTATTACTAGTAGTAGTTGCCAATATTTAACTTAATTTAAAACACGCTTGAACATTTTACTTATTTTACTATTCTTGTAATGTAAGTAGGCTTTATTGATTAATATCTGTTCTATTGTCTGTAGGAAGTTAGTGTCACTTTCCTCATTTTTAAACCGCAAAAAGAGGGGTGTCATAAGTTTGACGTGTCTATGTGTCTCTCTGTGGCATCGTATCTTCCAAACTGATGAACCGATTTGAGTGCGGTTTTATTTTATTGAAAGGTGACTTGATCGCGAGTGTTCTTAGATATAATTCAAGAAAATCTGTTCAGCCGTTCGAGTCGGGGGTATTTTAAATTTATGATTACTTTTTTAATGTGATCTGGGATCTTCTCTACATGGTATAAAACAAAGTCGCTTTCGCCGTCTGTGCGCTTAGATCTTTTAAACTACGCAACGATTTTAATTCGGTTTTCATCAATAGTTAGAGCGATTCAAGAGGAAGATTTATACGTATAGTTATATATTGTTTTAATTTGTATTATCATATGACGATTATTGCTAACCACATTAGTATATACATTGCACCCGTGCGAGGCCGGGGCGGGTCACTAATGTTATATATTTTTGTTGACATAAAAAACGGATTACAAGACACGTCTTGTGGTGAGTTTGACTCGTCGACTTGGAAAACGGAGCTCACTACAGGAACAAAACCTTAGTTCATTGCAAACTTACTAACCCTTCCTAAATCCGTCTTCTGGAACCATACCATACCGACCATACCGTCACAATAGCGCTATGTGACCATACCGTCTGCTCGTTTGCCCCGTGTAATATAAAAAAAAAACAAAAAAAAATGTTGTCAGGATGTTTCCTTGCCAACTTTAGTTAACATTTCAATAGAATCATCTTTTAGAGGGTGAAACAAGAAACGAAAGTTTGTACAAGAAGTGTGTGTTAGCGATTAAAAACTAGTTATTTGTTATTACATAAAAGGAGTTGGTACATTTATATTTTCAAATACGTTATTAACACTGGTTCAACATTTAGAATAAAATTGTGTATTTAATTAGGTAATCTTTTAAAAAAACCAGACAAAGTCCCAAGTTCACTAATAAGTATGACTGTTTGTCTATTCACAATAATTGACGAAAACATACTGGTTATTACTAGTTTTTATTAACCTTTTTTGCTTGTCTGGAAATTTTGTGCATAGGAGGAAGATTATCAATAAATAACATTCTAGATTGCTGTAAAACAAATATCCCAAAATATAAGACAGTACTCAAGCTCTTATCGGAGCTCAATAGTAGCCTTTCCACATGCATTAGAACGACGATTTCAGGCGGTATATAATTATGTACCTACACTTCGAAGTGGTCTTCGGTGAATTTGCACAAAATTTTATTGTTCATAATAGTAATTTATTATATATAATTGCAAGTTGCGTTAGTCGGTATAGAAAGTTCAGATCTCGAATCACCGAACTTCGAAGGAGCTTCGTACTTGTGTTACTAAAAAATATTTTTTTCTGTGGATTTTTGTAGAGGTAAGCAGGGAATCCCCCTGTGCACTTCTTATATTTGAAGAAGTTACAATAAATAATTTTATTCCGTGTTTTTCTACTTTCACGCATTACACATTGTAATTGCGATAATATTGATAAGTTCGTCCTCGTTAAAACAAGTCCGTGTATCGATGAACAGTATAGAAGTAGATTAAGTACTGTTGAAATTGGTGCCGAATGGTGAAAAACCAGATTACTTTCTGTATTTGCTATTATTATGTTTCTTATGGTGAATAAGTTCGCCAGAAACTTTATAGTGCACTGTGTGTGATATCCCTGGTGTGGATAGTACCCGATTACTACCCGGGCCTGATGACAAATAAACTTAGTCATGTAAAAAAGAAATCTAGTAAAACCAAGTGCAGGCAGATGCCATAAAAAAAATCCCGTATCACATATCCAATAGATGGAAATGTTGTGAACCTAAACCTAGCTTCTCGAAACGTCCATTTTTTTAAAACGTGGGGTACACAAAGTTTTTCGTAACTCATTAATAAAATAATTTACCTGTAAAGTAATATACTTACTGCTTTTCGAAGTATTCTCCATTACATTTTAAACACTTTTTCATTCAGTCAAACCATTTTTGAAAACATGAGAACCATTGGTCCAAGGGCATGTTTTTCACGTGCTGGTTGAGAGCTGTCACGGCTTCTTCCGGCCTAAACCTCTCAACATATCTTAAATTTTTTGGGAAAATACAGAAATCGCATGGTGCCAGGTTTGGACTATGTGCGGGATGGGTCACTAGCTAGAGCTAGTCTACTTCAAAAGGTAGACATTTTCATAAGCCAAAAATGACTTTGTCTTGTTCGCGGTGTGCGCCGAAGCATTGTCATGGTGCAATAGGATGCGACTTCTTGGTTGTCTTCCATTAACCTTTCTAAAGACACTGGGCAAACAAATGGTGGTTTAAAACTCAGCATTAACTGTATTTTGTTGTCCGGGTGAAAAAAACGCAATAATTTTTTTACCTGCGTTTCTCGCCTGCCTCAATTTTGTTGGTTTGTTGTCACCTTCAAACACCTATGGGTGTTTGAAGACTGTTGCTTTTTTTTCCGGCATGTAACAATGTATCCATGTTTCATCATGTGCTCAAATGAGGTGCTTCCCTCCCTAAAGCATTTTGAAGATGAGCAGTGCAGTCTTGCGGAGTTGGTGAACTTTTAAAATCATAAAAAATCATTGCCTTAAAATCTTTTCGCGTTTATTCCATTTTTGCTACGGACGACGAACTTCAACTTGTGCTAGAAAACAATTGACACGCGATTTCCCGCCAATTTTTTTTAATCAATGATCGAGTTTCTTAAGTCTAAAAAAATATAACATTCGAAATTCAAAGATTTATGAGCCGCCAGGAGCGCAAAACTTTCAGTGTGCCGTATGTATCGGGTGACCCAATAAAAGTGCACGATTTAATTTAAAAATAAAACGCATGTTTTTTTGAGCGAGTGAGCTCTTTTCATGACATTTTCACAAAGACGTGGCTCTGCCTCACCGATGACTCGTTGGAACTCGGCCTTGAGCTCAGGAATTGGTTGTGGTTTATTCACATAGACCTGAGATTTCAAAAAACCCCAAAGAAAGAAATCGCACGGCGTTAAATCGCACGATCTTGACCGCCAATTGATATCGGAATTTCGGGAGATGATCCGGTCTGGAAGTCGTTGCATCAATAGGTCGATTGTTTCGTGCGCGATGTGGCAGGTGGCGCCGTCCTGCTGAAACCACATGTCGTTCAGATCCATACCAACCAGTTGAGGAGACAAAAACTCCGTTATCATGTTCCTGTAACGAATGCCATTCACAGTCACTGCATTTTTGTAATGGGTTTTCACAATGATAACACGTTGTTCAGTTGTGTAGAGCTCCTTTTTTAATAATGGGAACAATCGTTGATGCCAGCTGTCAAATATCAGAGCTGCAACCTCCAAAGACAAAAAATGGCGTCAAATTTGAATCGTGAACTCTTAGTGAGACACCCTTCATAAGCAACTTAAAATACTCACATTCTAAGTCTGTTTATCAGGTTGAAGCTGGATTTTCTCAGTATAGCGACTGCAACGATATACCTGTCAAGTTTTCAGCCGTTCCTGCAATCATAAGAGTCAGAGACTTTTCTTTTACCTTTGCCTCTTTTTTTATAAATGGTGACAACCATTTAAAAAAAAACCCATGAATTTCCACCATCACCCTGACACGTTGAACAGGTCATTGATTCATCAAAATTTTCTAATGTATATGTATATATATAGATACATATTATGTATTATATAAAAATGTTACGTTACACGTTAGCAGTTTCTTTCTTGCAACTGAAGTCTCTAACATAAAAACTGATGCCACCCACGACAGCAGTAGGTACTGAGTGATATATAATACTGACCAATAGAAAAAATATATTTCCACTAAGTTGCCCAAGTTTTTTAATTTCTTACATATTAATAACTAGCAGCGCCCAAGCGGTTTCACCCGCGTAAGTCCCGATTCCGTTCGAATATCGGTATAAAAAGTAGCCTATATGTTAATCTAGGTCTCCAGCTATCTACATACCAAGTTTCATCGCAATCGGTTAAGTGGTTTTTGCTTAAAAGAGGAACAAACATCCATCCATCCATCCATCCAAACTTTCACATTTATAATATTAGTGCGGTTATTAATTATTATTATATTATTAGTGGGATTAGTGTGATAGTGGGATTAGTGGTATGACACTCCAACCTGCAGCCACCACAGCGACATTGAATTTTTCCCTGATTATTCAATGGATTCGAAGTTTCCCATAAAACGGGTCTTAAATGTTCTATTTCGTCGTTACATCACATTATTTTTCGATAAAATACTTATTATGTGTACCAATATAATAAGTATTTTAAAAATATTTATTAAAATACTTCTTTTTAATTATTTTTTCTGAAACTTGTTATATTGGTACACAATTATACAAATGAATTACCTATATTATACGCTAAAATTACCATGAATATGTCCAAAATTATAGTTTATTGGTAACCCCTTTACAAAATCAAAGAGTTAATGCCTTGTTGATTCATCTACCTATTTAGTTTGAGTTTGCACGATGACTTTGAACAATGATCAGTGTTGTTTATCTGATGGTGATTGTAACGTTTGCTCATAATCTAGATAGTGGCAAGTCTTCGAGTCGTCGAACTTGACAGTATTATTGATAAAGTGAAGTCATTACTGTAATCTTGTTTTATTATCTTAATGACGCTCTAAAACTATTGCCAGCCATAAATTACAGGTTCCCTTTTAATTCTGATAGAAATACAGACTAAATTATAACTTAGAAAGCAACCTTACTTTATCTTCGTCATCATTTCGACTGTTGACCTATAATTGGAATTCATGGTTACTGGTAAATGTAGAAATAGTAATCAAGTTATTTTTTAATTTATAAAATACTCTTCAAATCTCAAAAATACCTCCACATGATTCGGGTAACACATTTTCGGGTAAAATAACAGGTGGGAACCCTAAGATACGACCACATAGAAATATTCCAAACAATGCCGTTCGTACAAGTACAAACAAGTATATCGTACAAGTATCGCCTAGTGACGTCATAGCTTTGATCAAAATGTTGTATGTACATATATTAACACATACGACGAGCGTATAAGTGTAGATAATATGTGCCGTATTGTTGCCATAACGTCTTAAGGTTGAAGGTATTTTGGGTATATTTGTTTAATAGTTTATTATTCGTTGTAAGTGCCTGTAAACAGTTAGTGTTTTACGACCATTGCTAACAATGTTTAAGTTCAAATCTTTGGAGTAAGGGTTACATATTTGTCACACTTCGTCAAGTTTAAAATCTTTAGATGTCAGGTTACATCATTTATTAATATTCAGCGTTGGTTAAAAAGTATATAAGTAGATATAGTCGACTATTCCAATATTTTCAACGATTATTATGGTATAAAAAGGTAAAATGTTATGTGTTTATACTAACAAATGTACGTGCTCAATCAGTAACTTCCTCATTACTTTGTCATTGTTTAACAAATCCTAACAGTGTAGTCATGTTTATAGGTCACCGTTCTTAGAAACTCCGGTTGGCAGGTAAAACTGAATTTTCACTCCTATAGAAGTCTACAGCACCATGATTATATGATTTTTCCATGTGAAAGTATTTATAAATTTCCTCGAGTTAACACTAAATGGCGCTTCTTTCGATAGCGGTCGGTAACGGTGAAGGAGAAAGAAGTTTTAAGTTGCAGGTGACACAAAGAGATATCACAAGACACAAACAAACTATAAATATCACATGTCATTATGTGCGTAATTCAACGATGACTACGTTTACATATAATTAAATTGAAAATTTTATAATTTACCCTAGTTAGGAGTTCCTACGGAAAATAGTTATTTTCCGTACCCTTAGTATTGACTAATCTCTTTAAATTTTAAGCAAAAAGATCTACTTTTTGAAGTGAAAACTTCTTTTGGCGCACCGCACACACTTTTATTCGTAGGTAGTAAGTTAGGCTGATCCGTCACGCTCTGAGGTGAAGTGCTTGATCGGGTGAACTCCTGACCGCCGAGTGTACCCGAGCGAGAAAAATACATACAGTCAGGTTCTGTTCGCTGTTGCTTCGCTACGTTTAGTATATTCAATTAATACGTAATAATTGTCATTATTAATTTAATAGTAATTATTGGTACGTAATAATAATTATTTTAACAATTATTTGGTTTACATTGTGGGGTTAGTGTGTGTAGTTAGTGGTTTATCGCAATAGTAATATTAGAATTGTGAAGTTCATACTGAATTATGGTTGAAGACTTCTTTAGCCGCGTTGAGCGTTTTTTGGTAGGGACAAAAGTTATGGGTTCGCGTCACGGTGATACGTCGTTTTAAGTTTTCACTTCTGTCGGCAGTCCTATGACTGCCTATTTAATGTTTTTTGAATTATGCATATCTGAACATTTAATATGTTTATGTTTACTATGATAACCCTTCATTCGCTGTTACTCCGCAAGATATCTTTTATAGCGGGTATCGAATAACTTACTGAGTAATTTTTTGTGCGACAAAATATACAAAACAAACCATATTACTATCGGCATTATTACTGATTCTTATTATACCCCAAGAATATGTTAGAGCCAAGAAACTTTACTAAAAGTAAAATTATGTATCATCATCATCATCACAAAGGCTATTCAAAATAATTTCTATCAATCGTCGAATTTCTTGAAATCCTTCCTTCCACCTTGCGTAGTTATTTTTTATACCATCCAATATTTAAAGGTAACAAGGTAAGAAAACCTTCCAATATACATAATTACAGTGACTCCGAATGTTAAGCAAACTAAATGTTTGCTTGTAAATGAAAAGATCAAAATTAACTCTGATTGCAGTAAGTTCAGACTATCACCGTGAAGATTTCTTAAATCTTAAAAATTCTAAAAATTGATTCCTAATTCGAACAAAACACTATATAACTCATATTATCATGTGTAAAGTTGGGGTAAAATAATATAATAACTATACAATAGGTATAGATTTGCCGTAATGGTACACTCATAAATAATAACCGATGATTTATTATATACACTTACATTAAAACGTTATCTATACCACAAGAGTGATATTTATGGAACTTTATAAATACCTCTTTTATAACTGTAATAATTATAAAATAGATGATGGTCTCCTACATATTAGGTCATTAGTCTGTATATATTTAAAGTACTTTGTGCACTTTTGCTATGGGGAAAAATACTGAACTCGTGACCGTCACGCTAATAATACATATATAGATCCACTAGAGGGCGTTAATCTAAAAATTGAGTTCAGTCAGCTCGTTATTAATTAATGTCAACAACCTGCTAATGTGACGTTTTAAGTTCGTCGTTTCGTTTAAGTTTTCACTTCTGTCGGCAGTCCCATGACTGCCTATTTTTTTTTTGTTGTATTATCTACAACTGCAATTATAAATGACTCTCTTCTTCCTGTATAATGTATACCAATTATGCGTCTGGAACCAACTTTCTTTGTCTATTTAGTACTTATCCGATTATAGTTAAATCTTTACTCTTCAAATTCTATTGACGTTGAACGAAGTTTCGACACTGTTGTGCTTTTAATAGTTCTTAAGCCGTTAAAATAGTGAATCTCGACGCTCTAACTATCCTCTTAATGAAAAGGTTAGGAAACTCTTAACTTAGCAGTCCTGCAACTAAAACTGTTAACTGTTGGTTAAATCAATAAAAAAAAAAAAATAATATATATAAAGAAAATTATATCTGCTTGTATCTAATTAATTATTATCTTTATAAATAACTTCTTCGACAATAGACTATTATACCATATAGGTTTCTACTATGTTTAGATATACTGAATCTATATACATAAAAGTGAATCCTTGATATAATCCTGAATATAACTTGATAATGACTTAACCGATTTCATTCATGTTTTTTTAAATGTTTTCTAATACTTTGTAGAAGGTTCTCACGGAACAAAAAGTTTATTAATTTGGATAGATTTCAAGAAAATTTCCATGCGAACGAAGTCGCGGGAACAGCTAGTATAAAATATAAGAAAGTTCCCAAAACGTATGACAACATTATAACTTAATACTATTTGATACAATGTAGAGATGCATTCTTCTTGCATTGATCTAGAGGATCACTCCCTCAACTTCGCTTACATTCAAGAATTTTGTACTCACCGATATGAAATTTTTTAAGACATCTTGAAGAAATTTACAACAAACTCGTTGAACTTAAAATACATTATTTTATTCGAACAAAGTCCTCAATCAAATAAACACTGTATTGTGCTAAATCAGCTTCTAGATTGCATAAAAATCTGAGTGACCAAGTGTCGTCGTAAAATATATTTATTGTTAGTTCCTATCCATCCAATATTGCCTGGAAGATGTTTTTCTAAGCGATAAGACCGCCTATTACAACTACAAGTTAGTATATTGCGACTTGAAATCAGAAAACTGACGTATCAAAACAGTAGAATTTTACCATTAATATCTATTTTCAGTTTTGCTAAAAGACACGTTATAAAGTCATGTCTTTTGTAATGGTAAGTTTTAATGTAAAATATTGGAGTTAAACGAACATATACTTGTAAATACGGCGATGTTAGTAGTGTCATTGGTTTTGGCTGAATTGTACAGATCTGAAATACTATGCCTACAGTTGCAATGATGCCAATTATTCAATAAAATATTTTTACCATTAGTTTTAAAACTCCTATAGAACGTAACAGTATTGTGTAAAAACGAGATAACTAAATATGGTATTCGCACAAAGAAACACTACAAAAGCATGATTCAGTAGCACGAGCCACATTATTCGAGTCCATCCACGTCAAATGTTGTGAAAAATACGCGTATATTTTGATGGCCAACGTTAAAGTCCGCTATTTTATAACACCCCGATGTTTACACGAGACCTTTCATTGAATCGAAACATTAAATTCACCGCAATAAATGGTCTATACAATTTCATTTGAAAAAACTAAAAGGCGTAAAATCTTTTAAACTTCCATGTAAAAACTTGTATTATGTTTGTGGCTGAATTTAAAAACAGATTTACACATAAGCAAGGTATTATTAACTTCTTTAGAGAAAACTCTTCCTGAAATCTAAATAAGGTAAGATTTATCTGGTACCAAGTAAATAATTGCACAAAATCTAAATATGTATGTAGAATAAGTATAGGCAGTGTAGCTACGGAAGGAAAAACCGTCTTCGGGGTCGTCTCGGTCCCGTGTCGGCCGTCGCAGCGCGTCGTGCCCGCCCTGTCACTACCAGCTCTAGATTATATCGCGAAATCCAATTTCGAGGTTTTGTTATCGCTCTCGCAGGAAATTTACTACTATTATTTTCTTCTAATGAAATTTAAGTTTTTTTTTGTACTATATCCTCATTTTATTGCCTACACTTCATGGGACACCTCAGTCAAACCAAATTAAGTTTGAATTCCAGTTTAATTTATAAAGCAACGAAACCACTAGTACGCCTTAAAATTAGAGCTCATTCCCTATTATAAAGCAATAATATAGTGACTTTGCTACCTGCCATCGGTAAATTAGTCATGCAAGCTTACCTGCTATAGAAATAAAAATAGAACGTTCAAGACTTTAGGTTTCACTAAGTAGATTTATTATTGGATAAAGTTGTACGAGTTAGTAATATTATTTGAGAAATGAACGTTATGTCAACGACGGTGTGCTACCCGGGCTTTGGGGCAAGATAAATGAACCTACGTATTGCAACGTACCATACCCAACATCGGACAATTTTTATTAAAAATAACATGAAATATTTAAAACCGAGTGCCTAGTTTAAGGAATTAACATACCATGGCAGTTACATGAATTGTTGGTTGATCCGTTCATTTAACTTCAATTTAGGAATAAAAATGTGGTTTACAGAAATAATTTCTTATGTAACAGCTTTTATCTTTCCAGAATGAATAGACTTATGCATAATGAAATCGTCCAATGTCAGTCCAGAGGATTTTAGATTAACTCGCGTACAGACAGAATATGAGTCTTTACAAGGATGCATATCAAATTTGTCCTTTCATTAAGTAAAGAACATGTCCGATATGCATCCGTATTTATTTAAAAATGGAGGTTTAGTTTGAAGCCTTTCCATACATGGTCAAGTAATTACAATAGTTTTTTTAAAGCAACCGATTCAAACTCATTTGTGTTACTAATGATTAGCCTTTATTATTAATACTGTATGGTACTCGCTGGAGAAGTTGCTGCATTCTCCGTACCCCTTAGAAACCCTGTGACTCACTTATGGGTTTAAAGAAGCAAACACCTGGAAAGACTGGGACTGGAGATATAGGTGGGTCAGTTCGACGGGAAAGGTGCCGACCGGCCAACAACACACACTATCAGCACTTTTAGTTCTTCAGGTGTTGGTGGGTTCTTGATTCACCCAGTCAGGAAGTAGTTAGGAGCACTAACGGTCAGCTATCCTCTAACGAGTTTTATTTTGTATAATATTTGAAAACGTGTGTCTCACAGCGCGCGCGTATATGTACGACAGAGGCGGTAGTTATATTTTCACTCGCGCGTGTCATTTATGCCACAGATAATGTAGAACCCATAGTGGCGGGAAGGGCGGGAAGTTTAAACATGGGTTTCAGGATAAAAACGAAAGTAAGTGGAAGGGATGGTTAAGGTTCGTCCAAATACATTATTCTGTATAAAGAGTATTTGTACCTTGACTTCAATACATATTTTAAATGAACAGCCTCTTTTCCTCTTAATTTTTTTTGGGCTCACAGCCATTTCTTTGTATCAGTGACAGTATTAAATATCTGTATCATTTTAAAGATCAAAAAACGACTTCAACGAAATTGATTGTGAAAAACAAATTAACAAATAAATACTTCTACTGAAAATATAGGATACGTTAGTGAAACAATAATGAAAACTCGGCCTTTACTTTTTAAGATAATCGCGGACAAACATACATACAGGTCGAATACAGAACCTTCTTTTTTGAAGTCGGTTAGACATGTATAAAAATGCACCAAATAGCGACTTTTGCGCGTTACCCAATTTCCTGCAGATTTTAATGACTTTTAAATTTATTGAATAGGCTATCCAGGATGTACCGATTTAAAATAAAAACATAAAATTATTAATTACGGTCTTTCATTGTATTGAGGGCTCAATTGATTAACAATTGGGATGACAAAACTGAGAATCCACCTTTTTTGATTTACTTATACGAATTCTCTCTAGGGAAATTATATTTAGATCACCAGCGTAGTAAAAAGAAAGTTTCAACGTCAAGATTGTTTGAAACAAATAAAAACGAACTTTTAAACAGCCTAAACAATAACATAACAAAGTTTCACAAAATAATTTCAAACAACAATAAATACCGGTTCTTTGAAAATAATTATGAAAAACTTAATTATTTAATTCTTTTTAAAGGAAAAATACTTTAATATTGAACAAAGAGGTTTTATGGAACACTGTATTTAACCCATACCCCATTCGCCCTAGGCTTACAAAACGTCATTCTGCGGATTAAAATGAGTTACTTTGTTGCTTCTACCTGCATATTATCACAGTCGGCGTCCGTACAATATGCTGTACCACGTTTACTCAACCAACCATCGGGGATTTGTTCAGGAATTAAGCTTAATAATCTCGCAAAAACTGAATACGGCTCTTCTGCTTATTAAGAATGCTAATAAAAGATAAACACACTATCATTGTACTTTATATTTAGAACGTGATATTGTAGTAGCAGGTAAATGAATAACTTTTACCTTATTTTAAATATCTATATTAATTATTCGGTCAAGAGGTACGGTAGACTCGATTGAAACCTTACCTGAATAATAAAACATAAAAAAATTATGATTTCGAGTCGACAACATATATCCGCAAAATTCGGATTGTCGAGTATTTTGTTAAATTCTAATGGTGCAAATGGCAGTCGCCATATTGGCCACTCGGATGCCATCTTGAGTTAAGGCCGATTTACACGTATATCTTGAGTTCGTTAAGGCCGATTAACACGTATACCTACCTTCATTTTGTAAAATATTGTGTATTTATGAGTCACATTTCATCCGAGCGAAGCCGGGTTTTCATCTAGTTATTTTATAAATCGGTTGACGTCAGTTCTCAATGTAGTCGTTATAACAGCCCCCTGTCTATTCTGTCAGACATCGTTTGGTTATAAGGTATCTCACGACTTCGCTAAAATAAGGATGGAATGGAATGGAATGGCCGCTTGAGAGTATTTGAGTTCATCGAGTATGCATCGCAATCATCTTTATTCTCGATTTTTATTCCAAGAACTCTAGAAATAATTTTCTAGTACAGAGAATTTATATTTAAATACGTAGTAGTGTTTTCAATAGTAGAAATAAAAATGTATAATGATTATACTACTTAGCCTACAAAATAAATATGTCAGGGTTCGTCTGATTTTACGTTTACCGCTTTTACGAGTACCAGTAAACACAAGAAACATCTGACCTTTAAACCCTTAATCTTCTCTGAAGGAGCTCTGGTGATCCTATCCAACAACATCTCTACGCAAGTAGATAGTGTTAAATGTTTCTGTACAGTGGAGGTACTTCCCCACTCCCTTAGATCTTTTGAGCAGAAAATCCGGTAGGCATAGGAGAATAACGGGGCTTCCCCCAAATAAATATAATATTAATTATGATTATATGACATAATAGAGATTTATCCATTCATAATATGTCCCTATTATGAAGTATTTACATATTTTAATTAATTTATTAACCTTTATTGCATCTTTCTATTTCTGTATCGCCCTATGGTTGTTAGGTAGAGAATAACAATTTCATTAAGTCAGCCTATGTACCTTGTAAGAGAAGTTTTATTTTTATAAAATTATATTACTAAAAACAAACTAGGTAGTATAACAATAGGCAGGTGCTGGTCTCACTTTAGTTTGAACGTGGTTGTTATCTTACTCATGTTCGATTAAGTTCGACCTAGCGTCTAAACTGTATGACGCATCATCGATGCATAGAATTAACGCGCAGTACCAACAACGGTTTGCTCATCTACTGATACTTATGCTAAGAGCCATGTTGCGAGCCATATGGCCTACATCACACAAGTAACAATGTATCTCATAGTATACCTATATGTACTTAAATACTAGTTAGCATAATTATAAACAAATGTAATATAATAGTTACCTAAACCAATACGCTCATGTCGTTATATTATCATTAAGTTAATTACACGATGTCTTATCTGTCAATGGTTTATAAACAAATATCGAAATGTAATTATTTTTCAGTTTTAAAAACGGATAGGTTTTTAGTATTTACAGATCTATCATAAAATATAAAACAAAAAGTTAAAACACGAAAAAGTAATTGGGTTGGAACATGTTTTGAAGGAAATATTTTAAATTCACTTAATGTGACGTGTTACGTGGTTCTCAGATAATCTAAGTATACTTGGCGTCCGTTCGTTTGGCAAGTCAAGGCATATTTCTTCAATACGGAGTTGTTTTTTTTTTAATAATAAAGCATAAAATGTAGTAGCATCAAACATAAAGTCAAATACCTCATCGGTTGAAAAATAATGCATCAATGAAGTTGCCAGTAATGGATGTTTAAAAAAGACTTGAACACTAACATCAAATACTAGGAATCCCCGGCATATCGATATCGATCAATATCGTGGATAATGATATCAGGAAATTACGTACATAGGTATATGTATAGGGCCAATGATACTTGCATTACACAGATAAGTTATATTTTGGAATCTTATCATAAGTAACTACACGCAAAACATTTCCCATTCATATCTTTAACGACAAAATATCACAATTCGATGTTTCCGACATGTTTTTTAACTTGTTTTTAATGTACCTAATTAAGTGTCGAAAGAACAGTATTGTGTGTTGACCATTTTTAATTGTTTTCGCGCCTTATTTATATATAACTGTTTTAACACCCAACGTTCAATTGAAATAGGATACTCAAAATCAGTATGGAGTCTGGGTATTGTAAAATAAGCTTGGGTACTTAGTATCTATTATATTTTTCTGTCGGCAACCTTATACTGTCAGAAATCATCAAAATGAAAAAGGAAAAATACTTAGTTAATATAAAATAGTCGTTATTGTACACTATGAATACAATACCCTTTACTGTACATATATATACCTTATATATTTATTTAATAACAAACTTATATGTAGGTATAGATATTTAAAACACTTGTAGGACCTTACCACTAAAACCTTTTAGGCTTGTGTGTGGAACTTCACAATTCATCATCATGTGTTAATTAGGAACATACATGTACAACAATATTTGGGTAGGTGAAAGATAACTGAACAATATAATTTCGGGCAAATGAATTTTCGGTATGCGGTATGAATTTGCGTTAAGACTGAAGTCATATTTTACTAAGAAGTTACTACGCTTAAGTGCCTACAATTTCTAACAAAAGTGATGGTGGTTCCAAATATGTACTATAAAGACCTTCTTACCTCTATTCGTATTGTAGTTAATAGATAAATATGTTCCATCTATATACGTATACACACTCAACGCGTCCTGCCTTCAGCAGTGTAGGACAAAAATATACGGCCAGCAATTGGCGGCTCACTCAGAAGGGCTACTTTACGTGACGTGTAATAAATCTATGTCTCGGTCTCTGTGAAAGGATAGCATTCAGTCTATTCCAACGCTAAGTATTACAAGTATAGTTATGATAACAATATATTTTAATATATATTTTATGTTTTTAAAGTATGGAATAACACTGCACTGCGGTTGTTTGATTAGCTAAAGTTATGAAAATAATACTACCTACTGCTTCTATCCAAACTGTGAAGTCAGTTAGTTTATTTGACTATAGGTTGGGAAACAAACACACTCGCCTGCTTGATAGTAAGCGGGGATCGGTGTCTATAAATACTTCAGTCACAACACTAGGACGTGTGGTGATGAAAATACAAGTCATGTGTGGTATCACTTGTGAGATGTCAACCTTATTAACACCCATAAGTATCTATTGAAAAGTGGTTGACCGTATCTACACTTGCAAAATCAAACTGCAGACGTTTATGAGGATGTATGGATGTATTTATGTTTGTTACTCTTTCACGCAAAACCGAGACTTACGCGGGTGAAACCGCGGGGCGCAACTAGTGTGTTACATATTTAACAATATACGAAAACGGCTACAAAAAGTTACAGTCCAGTATATATATTGAACTGTCATGGTACGGTAAGTCATACAATGACAGTTCAAGTCATCCTGGTTATCGATACAAAACAAAACATTTAAAATTAATGACTTATGGTTGAAATTCGACCACGTGCTCTAGTATGTGTATAAATAAATTGACACATAAAAAAATATACTTAGTTAATAATTGTAACAAAAATGACATTTACGTTCGAGATTCGTTTCGTATACTGTACTCAGGGCTGCCAGATTGTAAATATAAATGGATACAAAATTCGTACAATTTGGTTATCTTATATATCCTGGTTGTATAGTAAATTGGTTGCATTGTATAATTGGATACAATGTCATTACTGATGTTATAGCGCAATAAGTACCTACGTACATACACATAGGTAGATATACTTAAAATAAATAAGTTAAATCCTTATTCGTAAGTTAAAGCACCTTTTATTGAAAATCCAAGCGTGCGTACTATAGTTGTATAACACTGATTTTGTATATTATTACGTGATTTTGCGTAAGTTCTGAGACTCGGCGGTATAAAACAAGTTGTCCCTATTGGCAGCCCTGGCTATATTATACCTATGCATTGACATATAGCAATTTTGCGCTCGTATACTGTTCGAACTTTTGTAAATCATATAATTGTGATTATAACATGGACATAGGAAACGGCAATGGGCCGTAATGAAGTCGTTTTGTCACAAATATTGTGTGTGTGGCGTAAAATATTAATATTTCTATTTTTATTCCATGAAGTGGATAGTGGAACTCTTCAGTGGTTACTAGTAAACCCCTCATGTTTGAGTTTGGGCTCATATGATACGTCTTGACAAGTCCAACAGATTAGGTTAGGGGACGATGGTCCGATGCTGAAGCCAGGAGATGGATGGTAAAACCCTTTTTTCCTTTTTAATTCGAGTCGCCATTAATGCGTTTTTTTTACGTTTCCTAAACTATAATATATTAAATATACAACAGCCACACACGTCTCTGCATCACCCAAAGGTTGGAAAAGAAAGGAAAATCACTACAAAGTCCCCCGCCTCGTCCGTCTGTCTCTTCGCGATAAACTGAAAAACTACTGAACGGATTATCATGCGGTTTTTACTAATAGACAAAGTGATTCATGAGGAAGGTTTAGGTGTATAATTTGTTAAGATTTTGTGTAAATTAAATTGAAATATGTTGATGATTGTTGAAGATGTCTCTGCTACCCGTGCGAAGCCGGGGCGGTAGCTAGTAATTATTGTTTTTTTTTAATTAACCTTTTCAGGGATATGGTAAACATACAATTAACGTACACAAAGTCGAACTCAGAACTTATACTGTGTACGCTCCTATATGAATGCCATATAATTTCTGTTTCTGATACTCCGTCTTAATAAAGTTCGTAAGCCATAGATCCACCCTAAATTACCTATTTATAATGTATTTTCTAATTCAAATCAAAATATATCACTGGTAGATGCAGGACATTTAAATTTGTAATCCTCTTTATTTCCATAACGTATAAGTATAAAAAAATAAGATTTATTACACCTTACAAAAATAATTGTACCTATTAATACTACTGGTTTCGGAATCACTGTTTAAAAGGTGGTTCTATGCTAAGAATCCTTTCACTATTAATGCAATGGAGAGGCAATATCTGCGTGTATTGTAAAAGAATAAAAAGGGAAATAAAGTAACTTGTATGGCGGGTTGGTTGCAAGATGCAGAAATCTGTGCGGGGCGTGGACGTGGGTGAACCGGTCTAGACACGATGAACTTTAAGGATCCGACAAAACAAAAATAAAAGTTTCGCTATACCGCGACACCGACCTGGGGACGCTGGGCTTAATGTCTGATTTTAGTCGCGGCCTGATTTACTACATTTTACTGAACTATAAAAATGTAGCCAGCCGGCCTATTAAAATCTTTTTCATCGTATCTTCAACACAGAAGTGGAACGTTCAGATATCGGCAGCTCGCTAAAAAATAAAGAGGACAGTCGGTGTCTATTTAGTACCTATCTGTTGAATGCTGTTGCGTGTTACAAGAGTGTGCTAAACAAAGGACCCAGACCCAGTTTATCTTTGACTATAAGTATAGCTTTAACTAACAAATAAATGCGCACGCCAGCCAGTACGTTGTCACGTTTGATTTGAATTGAGTTTATCCTCCTATCACCGGTGTACTGTGTTGATTATAAGAGTGGTTATTAATTTATAGGGGTTCAGGGAGTACTTAACAGGAAAACTACCAAAATTGGATGTAGATGTTCCTCAAGCAAATGAAATATTAGGTAACCAGTGCAGCCTTAGATTAAAAATAGGTAATGTAATCTAAGGATGCAGCATTCTAGACCCAGAAAATTATAAAAAAAAATTGAAAGGAAAATTACATAATTTTACTGTTTTTTTGTAGTTTTATTGGTTTTAGTTTCAGTAACCGTTTCATATTGATAAAATATAAAATATATGCTAAGTATAGTGTTTCATTTAATTTTTTTTTTTTTTTAACTTTATTAAGTACTTAAACATGTAAATAAGGTTTGCTCGATGCTTACGATGCTTTGCGTTGTAAAAAACTAAATTGGTTATGTTTGACGATAATAATTTCAGTTACCTAGGGAATGTAATTTAAAGAGAGAGAAAAGTTTATTTAAAGGCACAATGAACTTTGTCGGAACTTATTTTGAACTCCTAAGAGAAAACTCTAATTTACCTCGAGTGGACACAATTGGAAGAAAACACGAGAGAGGACGTCGCGGCGGATTAGATTAGTGCCGATAAGATTAGTGGCGTCGCGAGCGAGCCGCGCTGCAGCCACTGTCTGCCATATGAACCAGCTAATTGCAAACTCCTCCCGCTGCGTTTTAACACATGATTACTACAATTAGATAAAGGCTCGACATGACTTATAACTTCCTTACGAACCTTCTAATGGTTCATATGGTTCTAAAACATTTTACCGAGTTTAGAACGGTTATCGCTATGATAATGGCGGATATCTAGCCCTTGCTTTATAATGGCATTGTAGCGTTTCGCAGCCTGGACTCGGGCGGGGCTGCACCCTAATGCAATGATTCATATTATTCGGTTTGCGGGCGAGTTGAACGTCTTCCATTATTGTCATTCATCGGAGGAAGTGGGCGGCGAGGGGCGGCGCGGGTGTCGGAGGTAGCCCCCCGCTCAGTTCTCAGTCGCTCGCCGACACTCTCGCCGTTAGCACGCGAGAGCCGCGATGCACGTTGCCTAGACTTGACGCATTCAGTCGCGGTCCGCGTGTGTGTGCCCTTCTCCGTGATCCGAGACCGGAGCTCGTTTAAACTGCGTACAGTGTAGCCGCAGCCAGTGCACCCCTTCGGATCTTACTACGGTCCGAGCAGAGCGAACAATCGGAGTATCAGCACGCGACATCCGACGGCTCAGCTGACCGGCGCGCCTACTGCCTGCGAGCGCACGGTGAGTGCGATCGATCAGTGCATGCACGCGCTCCACATCATTTTGTGTCTATTTCGAGTCGCTCGCGAAACAGCTCCCGATGGATCGCATGTATACATGTCGTACATCCGATCATCAGCTGCTAAAGGTTGATGATTTTGCTGTGGAATGACGTATTTATGTCATATGTCGTCGCACCGGTGCAGTGAGCATGTTGATAAACAGTGTCCGTTTACTGCGAAAATGGGCTAGCGAATGAAGGTGCTTCCTTCGTCGATTGAAAATTGTTTTAAATTACAAGTCGAATCCGCGATCTTCTGAATGGTGATATCGTTTAGGACCTCGAGTGTAATACGTATTATGATGTGGTGTATAAGTGAGCCGACGTCCTCTTGGCGGTTTACCCTCACAGTCCGTTCATCGGCCAGCTGACTTCCCGTCGAATCGCACTCTTGCGCGAAATGCACGTCTAGCGCAACGCGCCGCCTCCCTGACGTCGCTACTAATAGTATTACCTATCTCATCGCAACATGTCAAACATTTTGGAACAGTTTGCTAATGAAAATATTTATTGATCGCAAATAGCTAACATGGTACACGGCAAGCAACGGTGCCTAATTAGATTTGCGCCCTGCCTCCCTTCATAACATATGATTGCGTATGACAAGGCCTATCTATTATATAGGTATTTTATATAGCTTAGAGACCATGCCATGATAATAATGTTATTAACATAACCGAAACGTTCATGAAAGTAAAGAAAAAGCATAGGAGAAATGATTTAATACGCTATACAGGTGGTTCGTAGGTATGTTAAAGCAACAAAACTTGTTATCTCTTATCAATCTGCTCTTGCGAAGGTCACGCTGATATACTGATTCCAGTAGTTAGGTACCACTTAGACTTACATTATGAATACATAATGGAAATGAGAATAACATTAAATTGATTCAAACAAACTTTTTTATAATTTACTAATTTTTTAATAAAATTTTAGTCAACAATTTAAATGGCAAAAAAAATAAACTTAAAAAACTATACCTACTGACTGACTACAGTTGAAAAATACCTAAGTTCGTTCATACACATTTTTATTTTAACTTGAATCTAATCATTTTTGGATATAAATAATGTAGGTACTTAAAAAAAATACTTGCACATACTCTAATCGGCCATAACTATTTCCATATACATATTTACCACATAAACTCGATATTAGACCTGTACTTAGTATACTTATAAACGCTTTTAATATAATTACGATTTTACAGGTTATTAAGTCCGATTAGCATCTAGCCTTTATAATTTAACTACATTATATGTAGGTATATCAAAGCAAATAACATGGAGCTCAAAAACAACATAAGACTCCTTTAATCACCTACCTACATTGGATTTTCGTAACGAAAGTAGAAAATGAGTTCTAGGCTCAACTTTCATCAAGTGAAGAAATACTTGAATTAAAGAAAGTAATTGCTAACCTCAAAAGTAAAATTTTAAATAACTATAAATTTATCGCCAATTACAATAATTAAAACAATTTTAGGTAACTTTAGACACATAAAATTTAAAAAAGCCAATTGTTCGTTTGAAGATCGCAACTATTGTAAAGTACCTAGAAAAAACAGATAAACACTTAAATAAAACAGATTTCTTTATCTTATTAGAGGCACAGTACAGGTAGAAGATACAATGTTCATTATTCTATAGTGTTTGTTGATTGTAATTTCATAGGTAAAATTACTCAGGTTTCTGGTATAGTACCTAATCCTAAGTAACAAATAGCATTAATAATTATGTAGTTATGTGTTTTGCTATAGGCTCACTGTACATGATAAGTTGTATAATGTTGTTCGCTTATCAATCCATTTTCAAAATAGGCGCTAAGTAATCAAAATCTAATATGTAAATATCCATGTTTCTTCGTATTTTATTCGCTACCTCATGAAATTTTACATACACGTCGCGTAGCCAGGAGTTCCCTGGCTACGCGACGTGTATGTACGCAGAAGAAAATAACATTTAATTAAAAAAAATACTGTTCGATAACTGGTAATACGATATAAAAACTAACAGATAAATGAAGCAAAACATGTGTTCGCGTAATGCGTTTCAGAAAACAATAAATATTTAATGTCCATTCCACCCTTTAATATTATTTTATGTACCTAGCAATTTGCGATAACGAAACACAGATAGTGTACGTGACTATTCTCATTTCTATAAAGAAGATAACAGTTTAAAACTTATAGGTAAAATCATCGACTAATGGGTCAGTCCATTGTCAACAGGTTATTCAACATCGAAGAATGCGTTCGGCATTAAGGGCAAATAGACTCTCGTATCTTCAGTACAAAAGAGTATTGACACAGGCAGATAAGCATATCTGAGTGTACACTAATGTAGGTATCTGTGCGGCTGGTGTACACTCATTGTTCCGTTATCGTGTACGGTTAGCGCATTATGTGCCCGATAAGCAAATAAATGGCCGTTCTCTACTGTAAAGACGTCACTACTCGTCTGTTCTCAAAGTGTCACTACAACACAACAACTACACAATATTTTTTTTGTCATCTATAGGATATGCATGACGCAATGCGACAATCACTTGCATTTAAGCCACCATTTTAGATGGCAAGTGCAGTGTCGCGTCGTGTAATTATTACAGTACCTAATATTCTACAGTTTCAAGATATTAAAGATAAATACTAGCCGTGTTTCCAAAGTCAAAATGTTCATTTATTGTGGTGCCAACTTTTTACAGTTAATAAAATGTATGCAAAAAATGATCTAGCCTTTTAACTGGTTAAGCTCTGCACATGGACCTGACACGTGTTGTGATAACATGATATTCTGTGACACAGCTCTAACCAGACCCAAACTAAGCACAGGCTTCTTATACTATTATATAGAAATACCAATGAAAATAGACTTATCCATGCATATAAACATTTCCACTAAGAGAGAATCAAACCCGCGACAGTTGCCGAATTCTCAACCGCCGCATAAAGTTGGTCGTCAGCATTGACGATTTGCATGATCATGATCTTTGTGAGCTGAATTTTTTCCGTCCCATAATTTCTGTGTGTTATTTACTTTTTGCAGATTTGATCCAGTCTCAAAATTCTTACGGTATATGGATCCTCACGAATTCTTTCAGAAAGATGTAAATATTTATTTGGAAAATTTTAAATATGCCATTTTGGGGAAAACGAAATAGAATAAAACATAGGTAACTCGTACTGAGGCAACATTTTCCAAGAGTCTAAGAAATTATGTACCTACAAAAAAGTTGGACGGGCTCTGAGTTTGGAACGATATTCGGCAAACGTCTCGGTTTTGGCTACGAATTTTATGTAGCTAGTATATATGTGTACTTGCTGTGTACAGAGTTTCATTAATATCGATCGGACAGAATAGTGTGACAGCGACGGTTCAATAGCTTGTGCAGTTCGGACAGCAATTTTCATACCTTAGCAATTTCATTGGCAGCGAATGCGAGAGTGGCTTGTCGACGACGCCGACGTAAGGGCGTGAGGCACGTCGCGTTCGTTCACTTCGCACAGGCTATATTTAGTGGGAGCGGAGTGCGGTGTGCCGGCGGCGGCTGCTGTGCCCGCACGCCGGCTGCACGCGGAATGCAGTCCGCCGAGTGCCTGACCTACCACAACACAACACTGTCACAGATTCGTGGCACGCACAGCCTCTTGCCTCGCATCAGGATGCCTATACCCGATACGAGTATACCCGTGTCACACGCCACGACTTACAGAGTCTACCGACGTACCGTTGTTAAGATTCACGCTCATTCCACGCCATTTACGACCACACTCGTAAAAGTACGTTATATGTACTTGACACCAATTAGATTTCTCCGAAAACGGTAGGTGCAGCTTGTGTTTTCTGGAATGCAGTTAAACCTTACCGTTGTCTTTCTTTTATATTTTTATAGAAGAACATGTCATTGTTACGTCTTCTACGAGTGTCTACGTATGATAGGCCTTATGTTTCCGCGACTTGCCAAACGTGACGTCACGGTTTTCTTTACGTACTGTGACGCGTGCCAGTTACAATACAATAGTCTTATACAAATAATATTTATGTAAAATAACAAGTAACATTACAAAGGTTTCTGTCGAACTTGTAAAAGGTCAGATGGCGGGTATGTATTCTGTAATACGTACTTGATATTTATTCCGAAGTTGGAAGATGATTACCATAATAACTTCTGTCATGTCATGTCGTTCAGCAAATACTGTAATATAGACGACGGAGGAGAGGCACAGACCTGAATAAACGCTGAGTGCTATGTCGTTGGTCTCAATGTGGGGGTGCGTCGGCCGCGGTGGCGCCGGCTAGGTCAGACGCCGCTATTAGATCCGCAGATTGATCGCAGCTCCGTCGCGTTTCTTGTACAGACGTCTTATTTTATTTGGTAGTAGAGCATGACGCATATCTATTATATTTTTTTATTTTTGATATACCTACCTAAGGTTTCCTACCGTGTGGCAATTAGTGTCCGATCCATTTTGTTATTCTTCTCTTCGGAACATCGCGCGAACGACGCCATTACACAACCCTGGCCTGCATCATGTATCCACCAAGGTTACATTATGATAAAGGATTTTACGTTGTACCTGCGGTCTGGCTTTCGGTAATCATTATCGTAAACCTTTAAAATTTGTTGTGTACATACAAAAACATATAAGTATACTTTTATGTATAATGTATACTGTTAATGTATGTTTCATAAGTAACCTTTATAAGTAACTTTTTAAACAACCAAGTGTAATAAAAATAATATACTGATTACACGTAAATTATTTTTTGTAAAAAGTACTAGGTACTGATAATAATAAAATACAAGAACTAAATAATTAACAACACTAATCTAGAAGTAATTTTTTAGCGTAGAAACACCGATGTGTCAATATCGAACAATATTTAACATAACAAATAAAACTTAAAAAAAAATTGATGAAATTTATGATAAAGTCAGAAGTGCTTTACTAAGAATACAGATAACCATGTTTTAAATTAGTTCATAAGTAGCACACTTTCTTAAAGTTAAATCTGTATCAAGAGTTTTATGAAAGCCACTTTGAATATATTTTTTAAATACAAAAAAAAATTACCGAATGTATCTATCAACCATTTCCTACTTATTTTCTAGTCATAAAATTAATTTGCCACTACAGTAACATAAGCCAGAAATAAGCTCAGACAATTATATATGTTTTTTTTTGCTTTGAACGCATTCTGCATTAAATATGCAAGCAACGCACGGCAAAATTTTGTCCTTTACGGAGATAACTTCTTGTCGACATAACCGTTTTAATTTTAAATTTTATAGAATATCTATACTACCCAAACGACTTCCATCATACTCCTGGCAGGCTTTTGCAATGTTATGACCATTTTCCATTATAAAGAGAATAAATGGTTCGAATGTCTTTCGCTTGTAACATGAATATTTTTATAATGCTCGCGCATTTTCACAAATTTATGGGCACTAAAATGTAGTTACAATGCACGTACTGTAACGCTAAAAATTTAACTTAATTCTATAAATTCTAAATCTAGACTAATATAATTGGCAAAATGATAATTACATGAAATACAAAGTACTATGAAAAGTACAGTTCTAAGGCCAACAATTACGTTAGAAAAACACTGGCTTTCTCGAGTTATACAAATATATTAGGGTGAAGTATAATTATTTATTTTGTAAGTTTATTACGCCGACATTTTTCTTTTATTTCAAGATTAAAGTTAAAGGATTATATTGTAGAAAGTTATAAAAAAGGTTGTTCTTAATTATTTCGGTTCTAAGAATGGAATAAAATAAAATTGATGAATATAATTTCAAATGTCGCTATCAAAAATTAGCCTACGACGATGTCTGGTGTTTCGGCAAAAAGCTTTTATGTAAAAGGACAATATAAGAATAGTTTAGAAGGCAAGAAATAAGGGATTCGTGCCCTTTTGGCATGGTGAGCAATAAATCATTCCGCAAAAGAAAAACTTTCTAAAAACGCTCGCGTTACAAATTATGTTGAGCTAAAAAGTTTTATTTGAGATCAACGCAGAGTCGCATGGCCTTGATTATATTTCTTTTGTTTGGGAGCATTATTATGATCAACATTTGTATGTAAGTGCGCCATGTGCATGCAATATTGCAGTTATATTCACGAGTGTACGTGGGATACGTCGGATCATTATCTGAACATAAACTTTCGTTTTTCATTTCATTATATGTATAGCGTGTCTCGTAACAATGGACAGGGATGCCGCAGGAATGGTTCTTAGTAAAATGTGAAGCCTCTAGGCCACACACTAAGTGTGTCGGGATATTGTAATCGTAATGTATTCAAACTAGGTAGACAAAAACGATTAGGTATTCTATGAAAAAAATTGTATGTATTCTTTTCTTGAAACCCAGTCTAAAAATGTTTAGTAAAGTAAACATTTTTTTTTTATTAAGACATATTCTATTCAATCAAAGAAGAAAAATTAGAACGTAGAAGAACATAAAGCATTACGCGCTTTTTCTTCAAAGAGCTAGGCAGATGTGTATATTTGTGAGATTCAGATTTTTTACTACGTAAAAATATCTACATATATACAAATGAGTGTTTGTTTGTTTGTCCTCTATGCGTTCCGAAACCAAAGATCAGATTGTGATGAAACTTTGCTAGGGTGTTCTGGGGACGACCGTGAGGGTTCCTGACCCGAAAAATCTATATGAAAAAATGACATTGCAACGCATGCCGGGTGCAGCTAGTATAATATAAAAATATATGTATATGGTTTTCAAGACCGAATGATCGATGACAATAAATAAAAAATAACAGAAATAACAGAAAGCCTCAAATTAGTGGACCTATAACAGCTGAGTTTACTTCCATTATAACGAAAGATAGACTCCTTACAAATATTAAAAAGTACAATCGGGAAAATAGGACCAACCGTCTCAACAGCTCGCATATTAAAATGCCGGGTAATGTCCCCATATTTATATAGGAAAGTCTTACCACTAAAGCTAAGAAGCTTTACTATAAAGCAAGAGAGTTTACTAAAATAAACGACTATGCCTACCACTGGACCTCGCATGGTAAAGTGTACATTAAAAAGAAAGAAGGTGCGGCTACAAAGAGAATAGATCAGGAGTCCGACTTTGAAGGCCTGGAGCAGCAAGAAAAATGACTAGCTCCGCTGGTTACTAAACAACATCGTATCTCACCTGATAACTTAGTATTTAACTTATTAATTGCATGCTTAATAGGCTTTCCTGTTTTTTTTCTAGTTTTAAAATATTGTAATCGATTACATTCTTTCTTTAACTATTTGCTGTGCATGCTAATACACACAAGTATAAATCCACGTCTACGCATACATATTATATACGATCAACAAACAACTATTTTTTTATACCACACACATTATAATAAACATATGTTAACATATATTATTACACTATTTAAACCACGCTTTCTGAAATACTTAGATTACTGCACGTTTCATGGGATTGTGTGCTACTTACAAGTTCTGATTAATTTTAGACTCGTCTACAAAAACAGTTGTAAAAATAAAATTGACAATTACAATAATTATAGTAGTATATTACTGCAAAAACATTTCAAGTACGAGTATGCTGTGCACCTTTTGCAATTACTTATTAAATACTGTCAAGGCTACAACAAACTACTGTTCAATAACTTACTATTAGTATTGTACAAAGCAAACAAAGTTAACTCATTCACTGTTACTAGTATAACTAAAAACAAAGAAATAAATGAATATCCACTTACCTTGCAGGAGTCTGATGCTGTTTTGGCGTCACTAAAATTTCTAATTAAAATTCGATCACAACATAAATTTAACTATAACAGAAGAAGTAGATACATCTGACCAGATTGAATGTATATCCCTCAGTGATACCAGTCTTTGTTCTGAACTAATTGAGTATAATCCAAAATCTCAGCCAATAACAATAATTAGTCTCAACATAAGAAGTATTAATTGTAATTTCGACCTAATAATTGCTTTTATTTCCGCCCTAAATATACATATAGATGTAATAGTATTGTCTGAGTGCTGGACAAACTTGACGGGGTTGTAATATATGTGCATAAGGAAATCGTGTCATATTCCTATGAGCCTAACATTGTTGAAGGGAATTGTCTTATTGTCACTGCCCAACCTGACTATACGATTATTGGCTCCTATCGCCCACCATGCTACAAAAATCCCACTCCCTACCTGAAATCACTCGACAAAGTTTTATGTGTATCAAAATCAAGAAACATAATTTTCACCGGAGATATAAATATAGACACATTACCTGAAAACTTATCTGCTGCAGCCCAAGATTACCTAAACTTAATGGCCATACACGGACTAAGACAAGGTATATACAAACCTACACGTATCAAGACGTGTATTGATCACTTCATGATTAAATGCTCATATCGTTGGAAAACTGTTGTATTTGAACAGCCGATTACAGACCACTCTCCAATACTGCTATACATTGATAGTTCTAAAATAGTAAAAAATAATGATGTACACAATAAAATAATGGTAGACTACAAAATAATTAAAGATTCTCTCAGCAAAGTATCCTGGGATAATCTCTATAAAACTACCTATACTAACATTGCATCGGAAATTATTACAACAAAATTATTAAATACTATTACAGATAACACCAAAATTCTAAAAGTCTCTAATCGTTATAGGCCTCTAAAACCGTGGATTACGAAAGGAATCGTCAAATGTATAAGAAGAAGAGACAAGCTACACAAAGACACAGTAATGACACCAAATGACTTAAATCTGCAAAATAAGTATCAGAAATATAGAAATACGTGTAATTTTATTATAAAAGGATTAAAAAGACAGTATTATCAGAGTAGACTAAACACAAGTAAGGGTAACATTAAGGAAACATGGAAAGTTATAAAGGAAGTGTGTGAGATGAAAAAAAGCAATGAGCCAAATACAGAATTACTGAATATAGAAGCTTCGCCTGCAGAGTCACTGAATAGGGTGAATAATTATTTTACTGGAGTTGGATGTACATTAGCTAGTGAATTGTTTAATAAAATGAATAAATCTGAACAGGAATTATCACGCAATACTGCTATGAATACCTCACCACTAAATTCCATGTCGTTTGTGCCTACGGATCCCCACGAAGTAAGAGGTATTATACTGGGACTTAGATCACAAAGTGCTCCTGGGTGGGATAAAATTACTGCCGAAATATTAAAACAAAATATTACTTCACTTGTCTCTCCCATTACCTTTATGTGCAACCTTAGTCTGCTAACGGGCTCTTTCCCGACCATATTTAAAAAAGCCGTTGTCTGCCCTATCTTCATATCAGGCAACAAAAATGAGCCGAATAACTACCGCCCCATCTCCCTTCTATCAACCTTATCCAAGATACTAGAGAAAATTGTCAACAAGAGAGTTGTAAAGTATCTGGAAACTAACAAATTCATTAGTGATTTTCAATTCGGCTTTAGAGAAAAAAAATCAACTGAGGACGCAGTTTTGACACTAACATCAACTATAGTGACTTACTTAGATAGAGGAGACAAATGCTTGGGGGTCTTTTTAGACCTCCAAAAAGCATTTGATACGGTGTCCGTACCGATTCTAATAAGACGCTTGGAGAACGTTGGTATAAGGGGGGTGGCATTAGAATGGTTCACAGATTATTTGACTGATAGGTACCAGCGAGTTAAAGTGGCTGGCTATGAAAGTTCTTACTCAGCCTGCAAATATGGCGTTCCTCAGGGTAGCACGCTGGGCCCGACGCTATTCCTTATCTATATTAATGGTTTATGCAATCTGGCTACCCTGCCATACCTAGATTTACTCATGTTCGCTGACGACACAGTGCTGATCTTTCATGGACAATGCTGGAACCTCGTATTTCAGTTAGCTGAGACCGGTTTAGCAAAAGTGACCTCCTGGCTCGAAGACAGCCTTCTATCCTTAAACACCAGCAAGACGAAATATGTTTGCTTTAGTAAAACATCTGTAGGGAAACCACCTGCATCGCACTCCCTCAAAATACATACCTTTCCGTGCAATAGAAGAGCGATCCATCAAAACTGTGATTGTGCAACTCTCTCCCGAGTAGCTTGTGTTAGGTATTTGGGTGTAATGGTGGATGACCAACTTACCTGGACTATGCACCTCACTACAACAATTGCTAGAGTCAGGAAACTGGTTTACATTTTTAAAAACTTGCGCACAGTAGCTACTGGTACACTACTTGTAGAAACGTACAGAGCATTGTGTAATTGCATTATTAGGTACTGTATTTGCGTTTGGGGAGGCGCGGCAAAGTCACATATGATTGGAGTCGAGAGAGCCCAGCGTTTGGTGCTTAAAGTACTTTTATACTTACCTTATCGGCATCCCACGTCTTCTGTGTATGAACTGGCAGAAGTGCTGTCCGTTAGAAAGATATTTGTGTACGAAATGCTACGAAGATACCACAAAAGAGTTGTTCCACATTTACCTACATTGCATAAGCGTGTAGAACGCTGCCCTGTGCCTTGTACTAAATCTACATTAGCTAAAAGACACTATAACTTCTTGGCTCCGCATGTGTATAACAAATATGACAAAATTTATAAAGTACGTAACTTCAATAATAATAAATTTAAAATAACTTTATCTGCCTGGTTAAAATCCGTGGAATATGAGACTGTTGAAGGCCTTTTAAAAGTGTAATGTATCCTGCAGATCACAAACACACACACACACACATACATACACACCACTCTCTCTCTCTCTCTCACACACACACACACACACACACATACATACATACACATACATACACACCACACTCTCTCTCTCTCTCTCTCTCTCACACACACACACACACACACACACACACACACACACACACACACACACACACATATATGCATGCAAGCATATTATGTTATTTAAAGGTTTTTTTTTTTGTAACTAACTTATAGGTACTTTTAATTTTATATTCTTTTATTGGACTTCTTTGATATAAAAAATATTTATGTCAATACATTGGGGGGAAGACATTTACATCTGCAACACAGTCTTTACTAGCGCAGGTGTCAGAGAATCCTACTATAAATTGTACCACATTATGTCAATAAATATTATTATAATAAAAGACTAAAATATACCAAAATAAATTATAAAATGTACAATCATACAACTTAATAGATTGTTTTTAATTATAATGAACCACTGGATTTTATATCGCTATAGAACAAATTCTTAAACGTATTTAAAAATTTGTTTCTGTTTTCTAGATCGGTTCAATAGCATTAGAGCGTGATTTTTTTTTGTTTTTTACTCCACATTTTTTTTTTTTAAAGACAGTTCGTTATACTTTGCATAAATATATGATGAGAGCCGACGTCATCTCTGTTGCACACGGCCTCTCCTAGATAATATCACAAAGAGAAGTCTTCCCACATACTTATACTTTAGATTAAAGTAAGTACATATTTACAAATAAGGTATCTAATACTACCAAATAATTCTAATACGACCTACTAATTTCGTTTTCAAAGTAAATTATTGTCATCATAATGTGCAAATTCTTCAGCCCGCAGTTATTATGTAATTTTAGAAATAATAGAAATACCTTATCTGTTGGATTGTGATCCCTCGTCACGGTGGGCCTGGATGTCACGCCGCCGCTTTGATAACGGTCTTGTAACACTGTCATGTGCGACAATACGACGCACAGATGTATTACCTAACTCAACTACAATGATAAGCAAACAATCGCCGCGAAACGTTTTACGATATATTGTTAGATCACATTTTAGCACCGATTTTAAAGCACAATAATTTCTGAAATATGTAGATCATATTTCGGCAACATGTAGTTGCTAAAGTTTGGCTACATTTACGCTACATATTATGATAACTCAATGTTTCTTGGTCTATATATTTAAAATATTCGTCTCGTATTCCCTTGATTAGTGACTGGTTTATAATAGTCCACATACACACAAATTAGATGACTCTATTAAGTATGGTGCTCATGCATTCCAAGTGCGACACATACCTCTAATAAAATTGGCGTTTTATTACAGTTCATAAATCAAATCAAATAGGTGTTGGCCGAAGTAATTTTAAAAGTTTCCTAGGAAATATTTCTTTCAGAAAGTTTTGCAATTTGTCTACAAATTATTTTAAGGTACACTTTTATCGAACTACGTGCAATTTTGAAGTTATATTTTCTCTGTTCACTATCGTTCATTTGTCCCGTAGCTTATCTTGACGCTTTAAATTTTTGTAGTTTTCCTTTTGCTTTTTGCCTAGTTTGTTTAGCTTGCACATCATTTCATATCAGTGAAATAATTTATGTTTATTTTTAAATTATAACAATTAAAATATTTACCTATTTAAAATGAGTGACCTATGGGTTTCCTCGGAACTAGCAACTCGATTTCTTTTTTTTTTCCAACGTGATGATTTCATACACTGTTGCACACACTTAGTATGTTTTTACAAAATAAATAACATTTAACTTTGACTAAACTATGAGAGTCGGGCAAATTAATCAACAGGTTTTTTTATTTGGAATTATTGTATATGTATAAAATGCTATTACTATTCGTGGATATACACAGACGGGAGTATCAATAAAACAAATATTTTCTACAGTCCCCTAATTAAATGTTTTCATAAAATAGAACCTTTCAATATCTTTCATTCGCTCCACTTTAACGATTCCAGCTATATACAAAATACGTTTGTGCTACTGTGTCCTTTAATACTCGGAATCTTTTCACCAAGGAGCAGGCGGACTTTGTCCTGGAAGGGGTAATAGCCCACTCCGCGTGCGGCGAAGACGCCGATAATTGGGCCCATTAGGCGTTGCCTGCAGGTGCCTTCCGAGACCCGAGCAACTTATTTAGTAGCTTTTACACTAACGTCTAATGTTACCTACCATAACTTTCTTTAACAATAATACTCGCTGTAACGAGAACTACTCACGAGCCTACGAACATGTAGAGAAGTAATAAAATATGCCTAGTCAAAGCATAAAACGAACTCGAGCGGGTACTTGAAATGCTGAAAAAAATCTTATCATAGATCGTTTATCAGTACGGACGTGAAAACAAATTGTTGAAATTGTATTTTAATTACTCATTCCTTCTACTAATATGACATCATTGTTAGAAGCATAAACGTTGATTTGTGATCAAAATGTTTTACATACTTTACTTGAAACTCTGTCCTCAACCACGGCCGTTAATAATGCGTGATAGTTATGGTTATTAGAGATTCAACCTTTCTTTGTACATAAAAAATTGTTTAGTACTAAGTCGTATACCTATACTGGACAAACCGGAGACTCAACGAAAGTTCCTTTTTTAAGTTTAATTAAGGCTATTACCCTGCTTAATGACCTTGAAGATTTGATCTCTGTACTAGTATTTGTTACTTTGGCGCCGCCTACCGACAAACGACCATACTAAAATATTATAGGCCACAGATTAAGCAAGAACACAGACATGTCGCAGAGTTGTTATCGTTTTTGCCTATTTCATTCGCTCTCTGAGAGAATTAATTAACATTTTGTACCTCTAGTTTTTGTAGTCTTACACTCTCTCTAATTAAGCACGGGTGCTACTATATGACACCTTCTGAAGGTCTGATGATTACCAGGTAAGTGCTTATCGGTTCTCAGTAACGGAAATAGTTAGGATGACCTAGCTTCTAAAATTTATCTAATTGAGCATGGGTGCTACTGCATGATACATTCTGAAGGTGTTATGATGATCAGATAAGTGCTTATCGGTTCTCAGTAACGGAAATAGTTAGGATGACTTAGCTTTTAAAATGTATCTAATTGAGCACGGGTGCTACCGCATGATACATTCTGAAGGTCTTATGATGACCAGATAAGTGCTTATCGGTTCACACTAACGGAAATAGTTAGGATGACTAAGCTTTTAAAATGTATCTTATTGAGCACGGGTGCTACTGCATGATACATTCTGAAGGTCTTATGATGACCAGATAAGTGCTTATCGATTCACAGTAACGGAAATTGTTAAGATAACCTAGCTTTCAACGTTTACTTAATTATGCACGGGTGCTACTACATGTTACATTCTGAAGGTCTGATGCGTACCAGGTAAGTGCTTATCGGTTTTCAGTAACGGAAATTGTTAGGATGACCTAGCTTTCAACATTTACCTAATTGTGCACGGGTGCTTTTGCCTTTAGGACTTTGCCCAACAATTGTTTTATATATTATGGAAACAGGTTTCCTTTTAGTGTTAACTGTTAACTGCAAACGCTGAACATCGAGTTTGGTATCCACGCCGGCACGAGTAATTCACTCTTTTATTACCCACAAATTTGGCAACCACGCTATGAAAATTTTCCACGATGTTACTGTCAACGAGACTTCTGGAATGCCCTACAATAATATTTACAACAAAACATATTTTCTGCCATAAGAAGCTTGTAAAAAATGCTTGCAGTAGAATCTCAACTTTTGTGGACTGTTACAGAAATGGCTTTTACAATTAGCATGGTTACCAAAGAAAGTAAATGTACAGCTTGATGTCCTCAAAAAGTTTCTGAGTGCTAAAATCTAAAGGGGAATACTCTGCTAACTAGACCGTTCCGTCCTGGTTGTTAACTTTTTCCAATTTAAATTTATAAAAAAAGTTAGCGTAGTAATTGCTTACAAAAATTCAATATTGTTTTTTTTTAACATTGTTTCTTGATTGGAGTACCAATCAAAAGACAATGTTTAAATATATCGTGTATAGATATCTATAAAAAACGTAATAATTTATAGTATACCTGAAAAAAAATTTATCTAAAAGATACCGCAGTGGAAGCAAACAGAATAAACTACTGTCATAATTTGCTCTGCCCCCTCAACTACAATCATACTAGACAGATCGTATGTTCTGTTGACTCCTAAAGTTCCTAATTTCGTAATTTGGGTTTCTTAATTACGTTAAAAATACTAACTTCAGTATGCTAAGGTACTATTTTTGCTATTACAGTCTGGTAATAAACAACACACCACAGAAATACAAAAGTGATACTTTAGTTTCTCTGTAACTAGGTATTTTTTCTCAAAATCAAGACTGTCATTTCCACAGTCAAAGTAATCTCTATAAGCCCTTTCAAATGCGTTCAACACGATGGTTCTACGGAGTGCCGTCAATGAGATACTATACCCACCTTCAGAGTCCACCATCAGGTTGGTGATAACATCAGTCACCAAGGTCTGCATGAGACCTTTCAAATGAGACCAAACACGATTTTTCTACGTAGTACCGTCACTGAGATCCTATACCCACCTTCAGAGTCCACCATCAGGTAGGCGACATCATCAATCACCGAGGTCTCCATGAGACCAAACACGATGGTTCTACGTAGTGCCGTCACTGAGATCCTATACCCACCTTCGGAGTCCACCATCAAGTAGGTGACACCATGAGTCACCAAGGTCTCCGTGAGACTTTTCAAATGAGTCCAAACCCGATGATTCGACGTAGTGATGTCACTGAGATCCTATACCCACCTTCGGAGTCCACCATCAGGTAGGCGACATTATCAGTCACTGAGGTCTCCATGAGACCTTTCAAATGAGACCAAACACGATGGTTCTACGTAGTGTCGTCACTGAGATCCTATACCCACTTTCGGAGTCCACCATCAAGAAGGTGACACCATGAGTCACCAAGGTCTCCATGAGACTTTACAAATGAGTCCAAAAACGATGGTTCTACGTAGTGCTGTCACCGAGATTCTATACCCACCTTCGGAGTCCACCATCAGGTAGGCGACATTATTAGTCACCGAGGTCTCCATGAGACCTTTCAAATGAGCCTAAACGCGATGGTTCTACGTAGTACCATCACTGAGATAATATACCCACCTTCGGAGTCTACCATCAGGCAGGTGACATCATCAGTCACCAAGGTCTCCATGAGCCTTTTCAAATGAGTCCAAACACGATTGTTCTACGTAGTACCATCACTGAGATCCTGTACACATCTTCGGAGTCTACCATCAGGTAGGTGACATCATCAATCATTTAGGTGTCTGTCCTCCGTCAAACGATTCGACCAATGGCAGGAACCGAGATCAAGTCGAACTAAATTGCGTTTTCATATGTTACTCAATGAATTTCATTGAATAAAACGTGAGTACTCAGTTTAGTTGAACAGATTTTCCCGGCCTCGCTTACCTTTCATTTATTTTTATAATTAAGCTTATTCTATGACACGTTCTTATAACAAAACGAAATTACAAACTACTTTACATATATTTACGAACTTAATATCTATTCTTATTTTACAAAATATTTATATTTGTACCATTTGCGATATGATTTCATTCAAAAATCATACAACAGGAGAACTTTTAGATTTAATTTGGAAAAAAATAACGCGCGTACAGCCCACCCGTCACAAGAGTCATTGAGACACTGATGTATCCGGACCTGGACTGTGCGTCACAGGCCTTTGCGGGGGTGCTCCAGCGAGGTACTGGTGAAGTTTTGGGTTTTTAGTTATTATTTAAAATATTAAAAGATATTAAAAAGAAAACAATACAAATTGTGAAGTACGCCATTACATATTTTTTGGTACAATATTCCTGTCGAACTATTTAGCCGTTGCAGAGAAAAATTACAGTTTAGGTTGAAAAATGACCTGTTTAATGATATTTTTTAATAAAATTTGGTAAATATTATTAAAATTTTAAACAATACAATGTATTTGTGACGACCTTAAGTACACTATATATTTTTTATATGGAAAACGCACAAAAGGATTCATCTACAATCGTTTTTAAACTTATGGTGTTTTTAGGATTTAAGCGAGGTAATCCCCTTAAGTTGCTAACAAGTGATAACCCTACAGTCTGTAATAACCGTTCCAATGCTTGTTTGCAGAAGAAAAAATCCGTTGGCGTCGTAACTACGACGCTCTAAGTTTTAAACAACCGAAATTTTCGCACGAACTTTCTCAGCCCTACGGGCTTAATACGGGTGGCCGTGTTTTAGAAGTAGGTAGTCAATATTTCCTTCGGCAACAGACTTTCAGCCTCTAAAAATGTTATATGGTATTTATACATATAAACATTCAGCTTGCATCAGGTGAACATACCGAACTTTAATCACGGCTTTCCGAACAAGGTAATGTTTTCATGTTCGCGATACAGTAGGAGAGGAGCTAAGAAGGTAGTTTTTGCTTTTTTCTTTAGAATTTTAAATAAAATGTCACCATATTAGATTATATATATAAGAATGAAAGGTATAGTGGGATTAGTAGTTAGCGGCTATGGATTATAATTATCAATCAAATAGTTACAGGTTTAAATCACTTTTTATCACATGCATAGAGTTTAGATGAAGCACCGCAGAAACCCTTACATCTAAAGTGAACGCTTACTTGAAGAATACTGGTAATGTGTAACAATTAAGATGCAGAGAGATGCATCTTTGGTCCTTTGTCATAGTTGTCATTTATTTTTCGTTGCATTAACACTTTTTCCGTCTAGCCCCGATTCGCCGAGTGACTGAAGTGTACCTAACGTGCGATAACTTCCTTCCAAAAATACTTATTAATGTTTTTTTTTTTCAGGTACGTCACTGTTTAGCGAGGTTGCGGTATAGTAAGTGCGATCGAACTACTAATCACTTTACTACCCTGAGAGTGAGTTTACAAGTTAAAACCCTGGACGACCGGCAAGGCATTGGTGATGAGTGTGATGATGATGAACAATATACAATTAAAAACTAAAAATCACATCCACACACTACATTTAAAAATTAAATACGGGCTGTAAAACTTAAAATCATTTGATAAAGAAATAATCTTATTAAACGGAGCGGATCTTTTTAATCATACTGACTGATCCAGCACCCCTTGCTAAACTCGACTGAGGGGATTTCAAAGCGCTACTTAAGGACGCCAAAAATTGTATTGGTTTTGCTAAAATTATTTTGTAATTATTTAAGGTCGTTCAAAATTTCGCAAATAAACTACTCTGGTTAACCAGTAAAACTACTCCGAATCAACGTGATTAGCAATCACTCGTACGCGATTGGAGCCAAGAAACAGTTGTTCCAAACACCATTAAAGTTGATTGATTGAATTCGTTGAGAAGGAAATGCCAGTCTACAAGTGTGTGCCATGATTATTACATTCACATTCTCGGCGAAATGGGGACAATGGTCTGTCGATGTCTGCACCGAACAGGGGTTGAACGTTGAAACTTCAATTAAATCAGAGGGTTCATAACCTCAATCGGGGCATTCGAAAGCCGCCCGCATTATTCTGACAAGACAGCCAATCACGATCGGGCTTAGTGCGGCGATGTACATCATGAACGGATTTAGTGCCTTTCGTAATTTACACATTTATCAGAACATTCAGTTACTAAAGTCGCCGAACAAAATAATCTATAGTTAAAAAATTTGATATCGTAAAGTCCTCGTTCTTTCAATACCGTTCACGTTAAATTTACTTTATTACACACGAGACAACTTAAAATTGCAATACACAACATTTGTGTATTTAACCGTGATTTTCATATATTACCATATTACATAACTTGTACCAGTTCAAGAATCCAGAATCAATCATCTTAAGTGTGTGCTATCTTCGCCTTCATCGTCTTTCTATTTTCGACTTTTCACAAAAAAAATACAATACAAAATAAAAATCTTTTATTAGGCTAATTAGTCCTGATAGGCACGTCTGACGCTAAAGCCTATCGATAATGAATTAATGAACCAATGAGTGACAATAATAAGCAATTAACATTATTATCAAAAAGCACTAGTCAAATTAGGTGTACCTCGTTTGTGTAAAGTACTTAATATTGTGTCAAGATCGACAAAAAGTAGTGAGCTCTGTCTGTTCCTTGTAACTCTAGTAAGCAAATATTAATCGGTGTAGGTACAATCAAGTTTATTTATTTTCTATTCTAATTTGCATATAAACACAAACTTACGCCTTTCTTACTTTAGGCAGGCAAACACAAGAACCCTTTCATTCGGTTCTATCCTCACATACCTCACGTGTTTCCTCTGCCGTCATTAGACCTTTCATGCACGTTTGTAGCCGGTTTTGGGAGTTTTTATTCCACTTCTCTGAATCCTAGCAAGATGTTATCCATATATATAGGCTATATATAACTTTTGCAATAAATGGGCAATTGAACGCAAAAATGTATGAAATAAGACTTAGTGCCTGAAATTATTCGCACAAACATTCAACACTTACAATTTTTTTATTTGTTTGCTCGAATTGCCTACTTACGTGTATTTCCACGTAACTTTTTCTATTGTCTTGATACCTTAGCCTACCTATTATACATTTTCCATCCAAAGAAGTGTTGCTATTAATTGATTTTAAATAATAATGTTTATGTACAATGTATGAATGAAGTTTTTATTATAATGCACGTGTCTATAGCTAATATATTATATCATTACGTAAGCTCTATGTTATTAACTTATAATACCACATTATAATGATTTCAAATAAAATCCTACTCATTTATATAAACATATATATGAATCATTGATTTCTGTTTATGATTAAGTGGCTTATTATAATGATAGGCGTTTCCGCGAAAATAAGTCAACTGTGTAACAGGCAGCTTGAAGTGTAGCCCAAAGTGGCTGGTTACTAAACTTAGTGATGGTATTTATAATATGAGGTTCCTATCACACCTTTTAATTTATCACCCTCCTTCGTAAAATAAAGCGTGTTAAAATAAGTAATTTTTAGGACTTGAATGTTTATTTTTTTTCATAGATTTAAAATTTGCACAGGTTTTATAATGTACAGAGTATAACTTTCATATTTATTATAGGTATTAGATAGTGAGATCAGGAAACACGAATGTTTTATTTCACTGTTCACTTTAAAAACTTTCCGTCACAGCTAAGGTTTTTATATTATTCTTTTTTAGTTTTTAATAAACTTTATACACTTACAATACATACAGGTTATCCATTTTAAATTCGTATATAGAGAAAATAATTTATGTAGTGACAGGACAACGTCTACCGAGTGCCATAGTTTACTATATAAAACTAAAGGAGGTCTATGTTTGCAATCTTCAGCACTAAGAGTATTATGTTTATTATTTGTTATTTTAATTATTTTTTATTAGAAAGTTATAGGTCATTTAACATTAAACTGCGTTCCAAAGAAGGGGAGTAAAAATAATAAAAAATTAACGAGGGTGAAACTGTAGCTAACGAAACTCAACCTGTAACTAAAAAGATCCCACTTCTATTCTCATAAATTTGAAATGCACAAAACCTTGTTGAATTTTCGTAACATTTTTATCATACTCATGTTATGTTATTATGTCTAGCATATCGTATTTTGTGTTGACCACAACATGTCCTCCATCCTATGGAGCAAATATTTGTCGAGTAACCGATCACCGGCCTTATTGACTGCCACGCAATACCCTGTGCAAAACACTCCCATGATACTCTCATATGGACTTTACCGGCCACAATATGCGCAGCTTAGATGCACAAACATTGTAAAAGCACTTCATAACATTTGAAAGTGGGCCTATCGGGAATAATAACTTGAATATTAGAATGTTAGGGATTAATTTTGAGTTAATGTGCTTATGACACGAGGACAATAAACATCTGAAACATTAAAATTACCTAACTTCGAAAAACGGTCTCGTTTTCAAATAGCGTTTTTGCTTTTTTAACCGTTATAAGCTGCTGTTGTTAAAGCTATGGAACTTATTTTTTCTAATAGTAGATAATAAATTGTAAATCATGACTAAATACAGATTGTTTCGCCTCAGGAAAATGAGTTTTCAATTCTTTGAATGCTAAAAATATCTTTCTTAAACTCACTACGTCAGTTCATCATTAAAATGCAAGATTAAGGATGAATTTGATGAGATGAGATGATTAAGGATGATGAGAATCATTAGTTATTTTTAACTAGCATAGGTATAATTTTTAAACGAAAAAAAAAGATGCGTTTTCCGGCAGAAAATTTCAATGATTTTCGACTCAAAATGATGATCCTACTATTTCAAGATTCAGCAGGCCGTTACATTCACCCGTTATAAAATACATTTTATGTTTAAAACTAAGTTAGTTACTGACTGACACTAAGTGTCACATAAAACTTTAACGTTTTTTGTTTAAAATTACGTTTCGTCTAAGTCCAAAGGCAGATAGTGTGTATTATTAGGTAGTTAATTTCAAGAAATTAAAAAAATTAAAACAGTACACATTTAAAAAAAGGCAAAAGACTTAGCTCTGGTTACATTACACGTCGTTAGGTAATAATATATATTATATTATGCAGTGTTATATTTGATAAGATTGGGTTCTATACTGAATGGTTTGTGTATTTTTGTATGAAAAAGAACTACGAGAATAGGGAAGGGTTTCGAATTTTCGATAGAAATCTCCATAAGTTCATACTGTTATGTTACCGATGTTTCAAGGAAGCAATTAATTAAGGAAAAGAGAATGATCACTGAATGTCTGAAATAAAATCATCGTATATTAAAAACACTGTGTGAAACATATTTGTGTGTACATATTGCTAGTGATGACTGCTATCAGAACGATGTGAAGGTTAAAGACATATAGCATCGACCTCATTTATCGGAATAAGGGAAGAAAAATTACGATAGTACTAATTAATCTTTTGATTTTAATTTATTTATACAATGTTTAATCTCGGCCACAATATGCGTCTTATGTAGTATACAGTATAGATATCGTAAAACCACTTTATTCAATCTGGTAATGGTACCAGTCCTTTCATGTTTTTATCAGTAAATATAAGACAGGAATTCTTTCAAAACTAAAGCCTACAGGATTATATTTTTTGATACTTATCTCTTTTTTGCTTGAAAGCGATAAGCTCTGGAGCGGCCGTTCCGTTAAAGTCGGATTTTAATAAATCTTTTTTTGCTATTTATAGCCTAATTCTTGAGGTAGGTTGCCTCATAGGCTGTTTAACGTCACACTGCGACTCTTAGGAGTTGAGCAGTGGCCATAAATGCAAGGGGAACTGCGGCAATGGCCTAGTGTATGTATATATATATATACTAAGTAGTATCTGGATGACATTTTTTTACGTTTTCCAAAAATTAAACCTAGCTAAATCGATTTATCGCTCCCGAAACCCCCTGCATACTAAATTTCATAAAAATCGTTAGAGCCGTTTCCGAGATTCAGATTATATATATACAAGAATTGCTCGTTCAAAGGTATTAGATGTAATAAAGAGCAATGAATCCTTTCAATGCATTTATACGCTGCGCTGTCTTATCTGTTAATGTCGTCCTTTTTCTGTTTAAATATTTGTGTATATAACAAGATATCTACGTATATTTATTATTGCATGTTTACCTGTTAAATAACGTTACTGTCACACTTATCTTTGTCGCGCTAAAAGGTTAGTGAGTTGAGAACGCCTTTGACATTAGATCCGCCTTGTGCAATGTATTTGCAGAAATTTAAATAAACAAATGTCAAGTAAAGATGTAATGTTTAAGTATATGATAGGTGAAAACTAGTTAGGTAATAAGTAGATATATGTAGATAAGAAAGACTTTGTAGAAATTTTATATTTAGGTACAATGAAATTAAACTGTATTCTGTATCACGCTGTTCACTAATGAATTTCGAGGGTTCTAAATAACCCAGCCGTTCTGTCTACTTTTTAGTCAGCCTTGTAACATACTCAGTTTTGCATCAGGCAAACACATAATGAAATGTGAATAAGTTTAGTGTCCCTATTACACTGAATTTGTAGGAACATTAAATAAGAATTACAACAAAACAAAAACAAAAAAATAGAATTACGTACGAATGTTTATAAAACGCGGGGCAGCCACATCTCACAAAACCAATGCGTAAAGTCGGTTAACGCAAAAAATAGTAGCCTCTACCACTCTTTTTATTATTATGTTCAGTAATAGCCTTAGACGAGACGAAAGAGAGACAGACATTCACATTAAAGAATAGACTTCACATACCTTATACATTGAAAGATTATTCGTTGTATAAAGTGTAAAGAGAACGATTTACAAAATATTACACCTTTAAGACAATCCCCAAATCAAAGAGACCGCCTAAATCGTGTTCATTAAGGGAAATCCACACCTGTATAACCACAACAGATTACGTACCGGAAAAGATATAAAAAGCGTCGCGTGCGGATTTCCCCCACAGCTCAGTCCTGGAGGACCCCGACCACCCAACACTAATTAAAAACTTCGCCATCTGATGTAAATTAAAATGTCAGTACATACATTTTTATTCAAATCTTATTTGTAATGATTCTGTTTGATCTGTTTCTTCATTATGATCGTTAAGTTTCGTTGGTTTGTATGTTTTGTTTTAAGATAACTAATCTACATAACTACATCTAGAAAATTTTCATTTCGGTAAGGGGTCATCCATAATTACGTCATACGTTAAGGGGGTCAACGAATTCTGACAAGGGATCATAAGCTTCGTGACTTCAGAATATTTCAAAATCTTAAGTATTAAACTCAGAACATGACTTGTAAATGAAAGACTACACACTTTTATTTAAAAAAAAACGGGTTGCACTCCGGGAGTGCCGGCAGAAGTGAAAAATCGAATAGGTTTAATAACGATTATACACTACCCTCATCCCTACCGTGAGCTGTCAAAATTATCATCCTAAAGAACTATGGCAAAAATTGTCTCATTATTTAAAAATGCTCATAAATATTATTTATACTAAAGTAATTTATTGTGAAGTGCGACATTATTTACGGGACAGAGGACATTCGGACATCACGGTCACGTGTCCTGACACGAGTTTAACATTTTTTACCCATCAAAAAGTGCACAACGCCGCTAAACAAGTTTTCACTTCAAAAATAATTTTAGAATTCGCCAGTAGACGTAGACGTTTCAACAGGAACGCGTGACAAGGGACGTGGGTCTAAAAATGATGAAATTCGTGAGACGTAATTTATGGATGGCCCCTAATGTGTAAACTATAGGCATCATGCAAAGTCTTGTATGATTAAATTGACCCTCACTATACCTGCTTCACCACGCGAAGAACCTCGGTTTCACCCGCGTAAGTCCCGATCCCGTGGGAATATCGGAATAAAAAGTAGCCTATATGTTAATCCAGGTCTCCGGCTATCTAGGTACCAAGTTTCATCGCAATCGGTTCAGTAGTTTTGGCGTGAAAGAGTATCAAACATCCATCCATCCGTCCAAACTTTCACATTTATAATATTAGTGGGATAGTGGGATGGATTAAATACTTTTCACCTTTGAGAGTGATATTCTAAACGCCAAAAAGAAAAACATAATTATGTTCTATTTATTCTTGCAATATATTTGATTAATTTTTTTTAAGATTAAATAGTAAATAAAATAAAAAATTTGCATTTGTTATTAATTCCTCAAAATTTTCTCTTTGTCCTATGTATGCAGTCGCTTATAATGCCAGGGCTTGATAATAAATATATCCGTCAATACCACAGAAATCTAAATATTACCTTATTTAGATTCTACTATCAATACTAATATCAATACTAATTTGTATAACAAAAAGAGTGGGGTGCTTTTTACTATACTTTTACAATAACTGTAATTTTATAAATAACTATTAATAAGGTATTTGTAACATTTGATGTCAAGCACCCCACATTTTATTACAATCAAATTAATTATTTCGTAAATAACTTAATTCTTATTTTAAACTTATTAGGGTTTTTTTTTATTAAAATCAACCATTGGACTATATATCGCTATAGAACAAACTCTTCATATAAAAAAATCGGTATTTAGTTTATTAAAGTGTGTGTTTTTTTTAGTTTTTTAAACTATAATTTATTTTATTATAGTAGCCTCGTACTGTCATCGGTAGGTACTTGATACGTGCGCAAATTTTCAAACTATTCGGACGTCTTGAATTTGGTAAAACCTTAGAAAAAATCCGTTACACAGATACATAGGTCATAGGTACAAGTCAAGCTAATTTAAAGCGTGTAATAACAACATACAAAATTAAAATAAAATACAAATACGGGTTGACAAGAGAACCTCCTCCGTTGTTTCGTCGGTTAAAAACTGAAGACTTGTAGTAGTAGATCTATTAATCCCCTTTGTAAAATTATTTTGTGATAGAATTGTATTTGACCACATTTTTATTTCTACTTCTTTCGTCAATCGCAAGCATTGACGTTGTAATTGTCCTCCGCATTAAAAGAATCCAGACAAGACAAACCTAACCTTAGGATCAGACGGGCTATGTGCTTGTTTGCCAACTTAGATGTGTAAAAAATTTACTGTAGCAATAATACCTTTCCAGTTTTGATTAACTCATAAAATTCATTGTTTCCGTGCTTATTATCCCGTAAAACTAGGTCACTGCGGCGTTCAGCGCGATGCACTGCTAACAGAAATATTTACTTTACCCGCCTATAGTTGTTCGGGTTTCATACCATTTAAATTATAACATTTACCGACAGTGAATCATGTGCAATATTTCTACAGTATCTGCGCCAATTTGTGACAACTTCATCGACTGCAAAATTGTCATGTTTTCATTCCATTGCTTACCAAGGAGGTTAATTACTGTGCTGTACAAAAGGAACTTCCTTCCTTGGACGCCTTAATAACACAATGACCAATGTCATGGTTCTTCAATAGTGACTAAAGAGTTCGTAAAAAAGCATTAAAGTGTATTTACAAGGTCGTCAGGGATCGTGACATCACTGATATTCTTAAAGTCTATAGAATACGATCACCCCATCCTTTCCATCAGGCCTATGTATGGTTGTTTCCTTAGTGCTATAAAATTAAAAACGTAATTTAAAAATAAACTACACGTTTGCTGCAATTTCAATCGTACAATCTCGTTGTAACATAAAGAGTTAGAGAAACCATGTATCCGATCCACTCACTATTCAATTTTAATAAAAGCATTTTAATCGAGTCTAGTACACGATTTTAATTAGCTATTCTGTAATACATCATCTTAAGCGAATGTTTATTTATGGTTCTGTATGAATCAGCACGAGAAACGGTACGTGGATCGTGATCGACTCCATTCCAATTGCAGCAAGCGTTCGCGAAAGTTGGTGCGGCGGCGCATGCTGATTTTAAACAACGGAACGTCTGAAACGAAACTGATGTAGGTAGACAGAGATGCCATTTCATAATTATCTATCGAGTAGTAACTTAATTAGTAAAGTAGCATTATTACTTTATGTAATGTAACTACATTACAATAAACTAAACTAAGTAATATAAGAACCAGATGAACGTATCTATATTTTCATAATTTTACAGGAGAGCAAAAATACTAATATACTTTTTTTTTATGGGATAGGGGGCAAACGAGCAGACGGGTCACCTGATGGTAAATGACAACCGCCGCCCATGGGCACCTGTAACTCAAAGAGTCACAAGTTGCCGCCCTTTAAGGTGGGAGTAGGAGAAGAGGGGAGAAGGGAAGGACGGGAATAGGGGAGAGGGAAGGGTTAGGGCCTCCGGTAACCTCACTCACGCGGCGAAATGCAATGCAAACAAAAGGTTTTCTGTGAGGCCGTAGTATCGAGCGGAGTCGAGCCGGCCCATACGTGCCGAGTTCCTTGAGGTTCCTTAGCTATTTTGTTATTTTGGAATTTGTAAAATACTGCATTTACAATAACGTCGTTTTGGCATTTCATAAAGGAGCAGTTAGTGACCCGTATTATGAAAAAACTCATTTTTGACTTTTTTGTAGATACGTTCATCTGGTTCTTATACCGCGAATTTGTTGAACAACACAACATATAAAAATTAATGTTATCCTTGTATTTTAGGGCGTTATAAATAATTTAGTAGGATATAAGGGTAAACTGTCACGAAGTCATCACGTAATTCAAACACCTCGCACACTATCGAGCTCTGTCTTGGTTTGTTGGAATTTACTTTTATATATATATTAAAAAAAAAAAGAAATTGTATTATTATTTTGAATGAAACCAAGTTTAAATTTGTATTTTATTAATTTTATTTTACATACCTACAGTTCTATCAATAACCGACTGCACGGATGGTGGGTTTAAGTGGTCACAACACAGGAATATTCCTAATGCGGAAGTTGTCTTTTCCAAAACAAAACATTTTTCGACCTAGACACGCAAAACTGATTTCCCAAGAAAATATATTATCGCAGATGTATTGAAGTGAAAATTATTCTATAAACTGCATCAGAGTGTAAGCAAAGTCACTGTTATTGCGATATGGTATTTCCTATTACCTATGCGATCGAGGATGGAATGTGAGAAGCCGTGGTCGGGTGAATCATGCGAGCTACGTCGACGGGCGGTGGTCCTGGGGTCACGTGGCTCGTCGATGCCGTCATTGTTGCCTTACGTAGTTTTACGACCATCAAACTACTGTAGATACCCATGTACTACATGTATTGATAATGTGTTTTAAAAACACTTAAATGATACCAGCACTACTGGCGTACGTGTAAACTTAGAGATTATTGCTAATGCCAGTTTTATCCTCGTTTAAGTATACATTCACATTGTTGCGGATTTGACTACTACTTAACCTAAATTATGCAGTTGGAAAAAAAGAAAAAATCTTCAAAAACCTACGTTAAGTATAAAACTTTATAAAAAATTATAGTTTTCTTGTCTGTGTGACATTATTCCTAGCTACTCAAGCTAAAGTAAGCTAGTCATTTACCAGTTTTTCGTTACTTGAATATCCAAGTAAAGAACAACTGGTAATTTGTTTGTCTTATTCACTGCGACCGAACTATATCCTAGTTTCTACACATCATACATTATTTTCGTATTTTTATGGCAACTCTAAACCGATAACATGTCTGCTTGATCTCCGATTTCCGTTTTTCTTAACCAACGAACGCCAATTACTTTCAAATTCGAATAATATTTGTTTTTATAGATTAGAGTTTACCTCAATTTTACGAATATACAAAAAAAAATCAGAAGATCCATGCAGGTCAAACAAATACAAAGCAAATAACAAGTACTCTACGCTTTACTAAACTTACAACAAAAATAAACTTTAAAAAGTGTGAAGTATTTGGTTTCAGCCATTAAAAACGATAAAGTTAGATGTACCTATTACACCATATTTACCTATATCGTGTAAAAATTAATGGAAAAGCCACCTTCTAAATTTGAAATGGAACAACCATGTTTAATAGTTCCGCCAACAGTCAATCGTACTCTGTACTCTGTAAACGCGTGGAATGAATGGTATGTGCCACCACAGAGAACACGCTGGTCAATTCAAAAGCTATCTATCATGAAAAGCTATAACCGTCGAATATAATAACCGAGTTTATTCTTTATGACCTTTAGTATAGAGGTGGTGATTGCATGACTCACAGTCCAACGTTTAGGTCGATATATCTTGGGGGCGTTTATTGGCGAGAATTGGGCGCATCCCGGTTGTTCGACGAAATCGCTATCCTTCCTACGCGCTGTTATTATCTGATGGGATTTAGTTCGGACAAACCAGGTTTGATATGACGTTAATGTAATAACGAATAAAAAACTTCCGCCTTCACTCAAACTTCTGAATCTGCTTTGATATTCCGTTTAAATTCTTTCACTTTTATTTGTTGGTTATTTGTTTCATCAATACTTTGTATTCGAACGTGTAAGGTAACTTTGTACTTTGGAGTCGAATTTATGCCTCATGCGAGTTTGTTTATTTATATTTGATCATCAACTTATCCTACAATAGCTACCTATATCCTAACAACGCAACCTAAAATTATCGATGTTTTAATTTTAATATTTCCAAATGTAATGAAAAGAATTTTATTTTCTGTTTAGCAAGTCACATTACTAAAATAAGTGAAACAACAGTGACACGAAGTCGCATCACCAACTGCCTCTGCGTTGAGTGTTGTGACAATCATGTGTAAATTATTTGTGTAATTCACAACGTCTTGCTCCGAATATGTGTGTACTTCGAGTTCTTTAATTATATATTTGTAAATACGGTACACGACACATCCGGAATTGTCGAAAAAATAAATCTAGACTTTTTTTTCATATTTCATATAATGTATGTTTAGGGATATCTTATCAATTAAATCAATTACAATTACGTAGGTCCTTTATTTTTACTAACGTACAGGATCTTGTAAGATAACACAAAACTTACAAAATGTGTCAGGACATCGCTGTGCCAGTGAGCCTGTGACTACGGTCAGTGTAACCTAGTCGAAACATCACACAGACTCTTCCAAGGCATGTACAAATCTAAAGTAAGACCGTAATAATTCCAATGATAATAATTTATATATATATATGTATGGCTTATCATTAACCTGTAATTCACGCGTTCATCATACCTGTTATGACTAGGCCAAAATCCTTCATGAACAAAACTATTCATCAACACATTTTCTGACCTTCCTGAAGGCGATCATCGATAACGTCCCTTGACACGGCTAAGAAACATTAGCGTTATTGAGCTACATTCATAACTAAGGGTGAGGGATAGCGCTTGAGTGTGTAAGCGTACCGCCCGCACGCCGTACGACGGAACGGGCTCGTTAACGACTCATTCACTGGTGGCCATCTGGTCATGTGAACACCGCTCACTTGCCCTTTTTATCTTGTGTCCTACTTACAACTCTCATGGTACCTTACCATGGTACTTACCTATGAAACGTTTAATGACGTGCCGTATAAATTGATTTTTATGGATTTCAAATGGTAAGATGATGCAAGCTACAAAACTCACAAACGTTACGATAACCACTTTCTTTAAGGTAGACTGCTTTAGAATTACTAATGTTTGTATGATACTTTAAAAGTAGAGAAAAAAAGTCTGAACAATGTATAATTGTGTATTTTTGTTCATGTATCTTGTGCCCTCAAAATATTCTACATATAAACCCTGTGTGTATTGAGAATGTAATACAAATTAGGCTAATCTCACAGTAAGATTGGCGGTTAAAACATATTACACGAACGTTTTCATCGTTGTAATCTTAACTTGTGTTTGGAGATTGTTATATTATTGAATTATAGTCCAAGCACAAACATTGCACTATTTATAATGCCCGGGCAATATGAATACTAAGAAGTATTATCGGCGTTGCCCCAACCTTGTAAGTTGTATGTCGGCATCAAACAACTAAAATGCATGTATTGGTGCAATGCTTCGTCATGTGATGTGTTCATGTTTTTCTTGTTAGACATAATTCTGATTAAGCTTAAAAAAAGAAAACGTGTTTTTTATGTTTTTTTTTACATAAATAATGTTTGTTCTCACCAACCATATTGAATTTATAATAATAAGGTATGTTATCATCAAAAGAATTAATTAATACACATATCTTTATTACTCTACGCCATATGTGAGGGACCTTATTCATTCAGTTCAATAAATTTCTTTATTTCAATGGTTTTTATCATATGGGGCATTTTTCAAACTGTCTGGACATTAAGAAATCATGGTCGATACAACTGCATCTCCGGCATGTGGCTCTTGCGCAAAACAGACAGAAGTTGAATTTCTCAAGTTATATATAACTTTTTAGAGCTGCAAAGAAATTCAACACTAAATAAACCCAAAATTGATGGAACGAAATCCCTCTTACAAGTAATTAATGTTTGAAAGGCGTGTTTCCTTCGCTGCCTAATTTAATATCCTCGGACGCCACCGTTTGGGCAAAGAGTAAACTAAGAAAACATTATTTAAGATAGACTGCTAAATGGATGCAACGAAGTTATACAGATAAACGCCACATATTGTCACATTGTAGCGCAATGAGTTATAATAGTGTATAGGATATATTATCGTGAGTTTTTGATAGGGGATCTGCGCCTCCACGCGACGCCGCGCCATGTCAGCCGTGCTTGCGATTGGACAACCACACTCAATTGGTCCTTTGTGCACTGCGCCGCCAGCCCGTGTCGCCTCATCACTTCCCTACAATCATTGACGGCCCTATAAATAGCACTCCTCACAACAAATGGATCGATTCATACTAAATTGGTTATTAATTTAGCGCATAATATTCCCACAGAATTTAAATAAAGCATTGTGTCCCGGAGAAATAAGAATTAATATCGTATGGCTATTGTCCGCGTCTGCGTTACGCCTCTTTTATAATAATGTTTTGTTAATAAACATATCTTTTGTATGCATCCGTAGCACGTCTAAGTGGCAATTGACTTTAATATTTTACCTACCCACACAGGCTACTTCCCTGTTCATGCCGAATAACAAAATGCATAGCTTTTTAATAATATTGAACAGGTAATTGAATCATATACTTACTAAAAAATAATATTCTTGAAATACACTATATTATCCACGTTTTAGAAGGCATGTTTTGGTACTTCGTGATTGGTAGCGCAACTTAGTCTGCGCAATGCTCCGTAATAGCGTAATGAAGGTTTCGTCCGTCAAGCCACTATTGTGAGAACATTTTAAAAAACGTTTCTCTTGCCACATCTGTGGTTTAAGGCATCTTCAAAGTAGTGTTTCATTCTATTTGTACCTTTTTTTTTTTACCAAGTATACTAGTAACGTGGGTCACACATTACTAGTATTCTTGTTAACCCCTCCCTCCAGCTAAGCTAAATTGCTTGTGTTAGGAGTGGGTTCACGCCGGTAGTGCACTCGATAGGGTTCGAACCCGCAACCACTTGATCGCAAGTCCGACGCCTTAGCCATTACGCTACCGCCGCTTGTAACTGTGGCAGATAAAGTTTGTTTTTACATTCGTACGTTCTTAAATACCTGTTGAGATTCCCACATGACTATAAAAAAGTGAGAGTTCGAGTCGAGGAGTAATCAATATTTAAGTTTTAGTACATTTCTCTTCCCCCATCACACTGTTAAATGAAACGACGCGCAATAAAACAAATAAAAATATTCTATTCTTACTTTTTCATATTTGCGATTTTCACTTGTTTTTTTAGGATTTGGTAACCCTATTTGTAAATCTACACAAAGACTAACCTTGCCGGCACACGTTTACCCAAAAGATTAGTAATCTCTAAACGAAAATTTCCTAGCCACATACGAGTATATGTAAGCAGACACGTATTTATCACTTGCACAGACCGACGTTTTTCGTGATTAATTCAATCGGATGCGCCCGACGGATACATCGACCCCAAACCGACCCTTTTGGGAAATTTTCCCAACAGTTGCTTTGATTCGCCCACCAGGAAAAACTACATAAATATCCCCGTTTGCTATTTCTATTTACTTCATTCGTATTTCTCTAAGGCTTTGACGCTTCTTAAGATACAGTGAATACTGTAACATTTATTTTTAATTTGCAAACACGCCTGTGTTGACAAAGGAATCAGTGAATTACAAAATGTGAAGCTGTTGGCAAAGCTTGCGTTTACGTTTAGCTGTAATACACTGAAATGACAAATCTGTTCCATTATTTTTAAAGTCTTTCAAAGGAGGGAGATTCTACTGAGCGTTATGATTGGGAGGAACAATTTCCCGACGGGACAGAGAGCCTCATTTCCTGCGAGTTCACGAGCTGGGGCGATGCGATTCGCCAAAATATTATTTTAAGCTTCCGCGACATCTTTCAACGCACGACAAGGTTTATCTCCATTCAAATTTTGTATTTCAATACAGAAGTGCGAAATTGATTAAATGTTTTAGTGCTTTTAGGGTAGACTTAAGCCATTTACGGATTGTTAATTGTACTTAAAAAAATCTGACACAATATAACTTTCAAAGTTCGAATTTATTTTAAATATTTATGAGTTTTATGTTCACTAAAATCAGAATGCTTGATTTACGATCACCTTATTTCAACCTTTACATGCCTCAAAATTAACTCTAACCAGAATAAATATAAAAGAACGACGTAGTCGGTAAAACTTTAAAACACTTGTCCCGTTTAAATACGATGTGCACTCTAGATTTCATTTTTATGAATATATTCGTCCCTTTTTTATTGGGTAATGGGATAGCCGTTTGTCTTCGAACTCACCTGATGGAAAGTGACGATGAAGACGAAAATGGTACACGCCTGTCCAAGAGAAACATTTTCACCTTGGAATTTTATGAAGCCGTACCTACCGTAGATAGACCGTTTACTCTTTAAAAGTAGGTGTTTATTGTTAAAGGAATACCTTTGTGGCGAATACTTCCGTATAGTATATTTATGTAGCTTCGCCGAGCGCAACCCGGAAGCAGTTCAATTAAGTCTGGTATTTAAGGTTGCCATCTACCGGCAAGCTCTGATTGCGCCTCACCTCCCCTACTCGAGGGAATTCCTATCTTCCTTTTAATTTTCGAATACAATAAATACTTTTTCACTGAGACGTCTTCAACAACAAAGAGTTAATATAGATATCCATCCATGGTAAAAATAATTTCATGGCTTTGTATTAGTTGTACCATGGATAGAAACTTTTATTCACTACAACTTTTGCGTGTAAGTATTTATTTATAAATACTTACATCTTATATAAATACTTATATCTTCAAAATAACATTAAGACATCCATAAATAATTATGTAAACTGCATAAACGACAACGATTAAAAACGGTCACTAGCTACGGTACAATAGATCCACTTAATTCCCTGCTTTATCATTCTTTAGACATTTCCTTTAATGAAAGAGTGTGTAATTGTTTAAGATGCCATGCCATGGTGATGTTTTAGTTAAATTTTAACAAAAAGTGAATATTTTTAGACATACGTAGTAATTTAGTTAATTATATTTTCGTAGGTTTGTGTATATGTGGAACCCACTGCAACGTTGGAAAAAATATTTCACCATTTATGGAAGGTATATTATTCTAGATTGACATAGACTGACTACCGGTAATTATTCAATCCGTTCGAAGTCGTTGTTGGTTATTAATGCATAATTTTATAGAAGATATTTTTAAAAGAGTATTAGAAACTGACTGAATAATTTAAGTGGTCATAAATTGTTAATTTTTAACCTCAAAAAGCAAACTTAACGCATGTATAATTCCCTCGAGCACTAATGTTTTAAAAAAAGAGCGTAATATATGCTTACAGTCGAGTAATTTAAATGAAAGTAGGTGACACGTGCTATAGATAATCCAAAGTTTATGTAAAATGTGTATGCAAGAAGCAGGCTGAGTATCATCTCCGGTATCGTTTCACTTAGTGCACCCGTTCCTGAACGGACACACTTGAATAGCCCCGGGGCGTCGAGGCCGGCGCCCACGGAAACGGTACTACTGGAACCGTCATAAACGACTCTGCCATTTACATAATTATTAAGTAGGCAATCATTTCTGAAGCTGTTTGTAAACTGCTTACATTACCTTTGTAGAGATTAGCGCGCTTAAGCGCTTCATGTTTTCCTTCGTCTCTGTATCACTTCCTCAGTTTACTTCATACTTCCGTTCGTAAATAAATAATTACATTTTGAAATATTAACTTTAAAGTGCTAAGTGTTAATGATCATAAATTAAAAGAAATTGAGGAATGTTGAAATCCCCAGACAGTTTTATTTGTTTCGTGCTCCAATGTTGCAGGCGTGAGCGATATTATAGTGTAAGGTGTAAGTGTGTTAAGAAATAAATTTATGAAGCGTTCAGTTCCGACGCTCGCTCCGTAACTAATTTTCTTTATACCTGTATTTACTTGCCATGAGCTAGTACCCGTTAAGGCTAGACTGCGACTTAAAACGCGCTTCCAGTATCCTTCTTGTCCGATGACACTACTCAGATTTATAACACAGTAAATCCAAACTGCACATTTGCTGTGGTCAGTTTTACGCTCGCACCACATCTCGTACGATGAACTGCCCTTTGTTTCCCAGTTGTATAGAAATAACCCGCTACAATATATCGCTAAATGTTTAGTTTTCTCATGGTGATAACGATTCCTATGGTTAGCGATTCATTGAGTGTAGATTCTGGCGGTTGTGCGCTACGAGACAGTTCATTTGAGCAGTTAGCAGATAGCGCTTCTCTGTTTCTGTGTTGAAATTTATTGCGCTGTAAATTCTCAACGCCTGGGGCCGCCGCGCGCCGCGCCGGTGACTTGCACTTTGAATCACTTCGTCCCTGCGAGGTTTGCTTTTAAAACATTTCCAGTAATACCAAAGGGGACATTAATTAATTTTGTCGTGCGTTACTTCGTGTGTTCAATTTGAGTAAAGCTGTGTGTTAGGTAGTTTTTGTTCGATAATGTTTTGTGAAGGTTTGCTTTTTGCGCTTAGCTCCTTTACTGGCTGTGTATGCATGATTGTAAAGATCTGGGTTCGATTAACGTGTCAGATTAATAAATGTTAGTAGATTTTGCTCTTATCCTGTTCTAAAAGGCAGCTTGGAGTCTGGAAATGTCACAGTTCGACAGCAAGAGGCCCTGTCATAGTATGAATAACGTTAAATAAAATACAACTCTAATATTAGAATATTATACAGACGTGAATTTATACTATACTTCTTTAGTGGTAGAAAACTAGGTATGAATTATTATTTATTTTCTTAAATGATGTATACACATACACTCGACCTTGCGTAGAAGCTGCTTTTAAAACTGTATTCTGGTGTCTAAACTGCATAATTAAGTGTATCTTGTTTTCCTTCTACATTCTTAGAAGCGTAACCGCAGACTATTAAAACTGCTGTGGATTAGTCATTAAAGTATTGATTATTCGATACTCTACACAGCTGTTTGTATCGCGTTAACGCTGTAAATAAATCACATACGTGAAGCTAATGAACTGTCTGTATCTCTGTATAATGTTATTCTAACATCTCCACTATTGTTACTAGCATTAGCGGTTGCCATGTTTAGTCCCTAAATTCATATACCCGATACCCCGACACCCTACGCTTTTGTGCTGAAAGCCGAGCGGTCTATGATTGCCAGTGACTTGCAATTTACACAGTTAATTGTGCCCGCGTTTACAAAGATATACATAGCTACATAATATGTTACCTACAATTATAAAATGCGTACATAATTTACCTACCTACGTAGCATCGGTGCTTGCTACGACAATACGCTACATTTTTTGCGACCTACTCACCGATACCGGTACGAATACGATTCATACAATACACACTTTTCTGTCTCACGTAGGTACACTATAACAAATGTTGTAGCAATTAAAATTTATTGAGGTTTTTAAGTACCGTTACAATTTAAGCGTGAACTACCACCGTGTAAATAAGTAGTAGGCGGGAAATTTAAAAAAGCCTGTAAAATATTATGATTAATTTTCTCGCACATATGGAATCGCACAGACACAACATAACAGCAAACTGCAGCTACACTGTTACCATGTTGTTGTGATACTCGGAAAAAACGATAAGAAAAAGCAGGAGGCATGTTTTATTAATTCCCCGTACACACCGCTCGGCTGCGGAATGGAGTCGACCGCCATTTTTCTGCGGACGAGATTTAAATATGGAATTCCGGTGTGCGAGCGGGAGAGGCGCGTGCCATTGACCTTGCGCCATCGCCAGGGCCGCGCACGCGCCCGCCCGCCTGCGCTGCGCCCGCGCCTCGCCGCTGCCGCCCGCGACCCAACACAACACTGCACTTCTTACGTTTACATTTTGCATTGCTACACTTAAGCATAAGCCTTAGCCAATTATATGGGTAAATAAGTAATAATCAATAAGCCGATCTGATGCGTCGGTAGCGTAATGGCTAAGGCGTCGGACTTGCGATCAAGAGGTCGCGGGTTCGAACCCCACCCAGTGCACTACCGACTTGAACCCCCCCTCCTAATACAAGCATTTAGCTTAGCTGGAGGGGTCAACAAGAATACTAGTAATGTGTTACCATCGTTACTAATATTAAAAAAAAAAATAATAAGCCGATATTACGTTTAAAGTAGATCCGCCGCTTTGCTTGAGGCAATGTTACCGAGCTGTACAATGGCAAAACTTAGACCATTTTATACATTAGTGTTTCAAATCAAAACTTTATTTCACTTCGGTCGCTAGCGATGATTAAAAGACATATTAGGTTAAAGATAACTCAACAATCACACATAGATTGATAATAATAATGGCTTCTCGACCGATTTTAATCAATTTCTTGATTTTCTACATCATCTCTTACTAATATCTTATCCAAAATGCCCAACTTACCTAAATACCACCAATACCACAGATAAAATAATAGTTACTTCGTCTAATACCAACAAGCGGGTTGACAGTTGACAGACTTGACATTGGCCCCAATTCTGTTACTTCACTCGCTAAATTAAAATTCACTAAATTTTCGTCATATAAGAAGTAAACCTTGCATACTTAGAAACAAGGTCTTATTTCAAATTGAAACAAGTAGGTAACATATGTCGCTATCGAAATAAGCAATTTATTTGTCGACTAAAGTCTGATACGCTTAAATTAATACCACGTAGCGAGAGCCGCTATCCGTTGAATGCCATCTCTTTTGCTCTGTGTTTTTAGTAAGCGTCTTTGTAGGTGTACATTAAAAACACGTCATCCTTGTTCGATTTGAACAAGTTTTTATACGGCAATTATACAGCGTTTGAATAAATGAAGACTCTCGCTGCGTGGAAATAAAGTTGAGTATACGTTGACAGGTTTTATTGAAATTTAGCGGCGCTGAGAAATAGATGCTAGTAATAAATAGACCTTATTACGAAGAGCACTAGGTTGATTTCATATGAAGAAATTAAGTCAGGTTTTAGTTTAGTCGAGTGTACAATAGAATCGGCACCATTAACCAATAAGCGACTGACTTTTTCAAACAAAAAGGGGCGTACCAACATATAAAACAGCGGCTCTCAAATAATATCGATTGTTATACGTATTTCGGTTCATCGATTGCACCTATTTTTTTACATAATAAAAGAATTTATGATAAAAAATACTTTTCCACTAACAACTGCTTTAGATCTTAAATCATAGGAAATCGCATAAGGTGAGTAATATAATATATTAAATTTATTCGTGTACAATCCCGCTGCCATTATGGCGGATCTCCTTTGTAGAAATCTCTATTATTTTATTAACTAATATAACATCGTTATATGTAGTAGCCACGTAGGTCATACTAACTTGACAATAAAATTGTTGGAGTTGTTACTACCCAACAGAGATGTCGATGTTGGGTTTTTTATGTAGACAAACAGCTCCCTTGATGGATTTATTGCTACTAAAAGTATAATTACAAAGTTAAAGATCCGTCGCTTTGCTAATATTACTCCGTAATATTATCTATCCAGTATTCTGTCTTCATACAAACGAACGGTCGGAATGCGAGTCATACTTACGCGTCTAAAGTTCAGTATACACTCGGTACACAACCAGTCGCAAAGGCGCCGCAGTGACGAATGAACGGAGCATGCTATGGCAACTTGGAACATAAAAGAATTGCCCTTTTTTTATTGAGTCCAGTGCCATCCCAAGGATAGATACCGGAACTAAAATTACTGTGCTACAATATTTAAATTTATAATTTGTATGAGGGGAAATTTATTACCCTCAAATGTATTACGATTTAAAATTCGCATTTGTAAATACCAAAATATTGTGTATTAAATATCTAAAACCACTTTAAATTCTTTACAAACAACAATTTGTTTACCAACACACTATAGTATTAATTAAAAATACAATCGAAACAATCAACAATTTTTTTTTAATATTTGGAACTTATTAATATTAGGTTGGCAACACTTCACTTATATTGCAAATGGCTGCGTATGAGTACCGATTGCCGGTTTCTTGTGCTTTTCTTTTTGCAATAAAGGTTTTGGTTTGAATATAAAAATCGGAGATTAGTCATAAACATACATTAATTATCTAAAGTATAAAATTCTCATGTTAGAACCAAACCAAAAGTTAAAACAAGAAACAGGTAACAACAAAACACATTCATACACCGTATAAGTAGGTACCTATATATTGTTCAAATGTATATATATATATACCTATAGATATGTATATTATATTAGTTTTCGGTATCTGACCGCCAGGCAGAGTTTTGTGTTGTCATAAAAAGAAGCAGAGTTGCCTGTCTATATCCTATATACTATTGTAGTCTTTGGAACGGAGTGATGGTTTTGTAAGCAGTAAGCGTGCGATTTGTGTATTTGATTGAAATAAGTACAGGTACTTACTTAATATGACAATGGACTTTTTATACTATTAAATATCCGGAGCGGGTGGACCGATTTCCACGGGACTTTCACTGGCTGATAGCTGGTGTTATAAGGAGTAACTTAGGCTACTTTTATTTTAACGCGGGAACTGCTAGTTTAACAATAAAGCCTTTGGTACGTTTCAGTCGAGGCGTAAATATTTTTCAGTTTCAAATTTATGTTTTTTTATTAAAAATCTAACAAAAAAAACAACATGTATGTTTATTGAACAGTTGCACACTTCCTATTTCATTCACAACAATAAAATTTTTTTTTAATATAATATAATATTATAATATTTACAATCACAAAACTAGAAAGAAACTCAAGTAGATGAAATTCAAATACTTTAAGCGGGCAGCCCTTTCGTGTGTTTACGTACCGCGAGGCTGTTGGTAATTATTTTGAGGACTGCACTGAGTCACAATACTGCCTACCTTAATAAAGTAATGTAATGCCGATGTATATTATATAAGTAGGACGCATAAACTATAACACACACAAAGGTCAATGTGCAGCGTAGCTCGTACAGAAATGTTATTAAAATTTGCTAATTCTTTACTAATGTTTGTCCGTTCATATATTATAATTTCTTATGCATATTTAAATTACCTGATTCGATGTCCAACCATAAATATGCACAACATGAAATGACATTGTATTCAAGTTAAGTGCCGCCACTATCATACACATACTTTATCAGATCAGATTACTGGGTATCAGAAACCTAGTTAAACCCGCAGTGTTAAAAGGGAAAAATAATCAATACTTGCCTACTTCAGCGAGTAAGACGAATTAAAGTTGTGTCGATGAGATCGATGGGCGTCGCATCACGAACACTCTACGTAACGCCACATCACAAGTTGAGTAAGTATTTTACTTGATTAGGGAAATTGCTCACTGTTTACACACCCATGTTGGAAACTTGCCTATATCAGCACTCGGTAATCACCGCAGTGACAAAATCAAGGAACGCGAATGAAAACATATTGTGTGTACTTTTCATACGATACATAATATTATGTCCAATGTATGCAAATATTATTTAATATTGTTCATTATTTACGTGCCAATAGAATCCAAATGTAAATCGTTTCAATCGATGCTAAGCTTATACTAGACTTCAACTTCAACAAAATAGGACATGACACGTAGGTACATATATGTATATATATGGTATATATATTCATATTATATGTGTAAAGTGGGACTACGTTGCTGTAATACTTATAAGGTAGGCTACCTTTGCTATTACCCGTGACGTGAAGTTCCGATCCAATTGCACCGATCCCAGTCACGGTTAATGTATGCATTTCATTTGCCTATCAATTATATTTTGAATGAATGAGAAATTGATAATAAGTTTGTTGTGTAGTTTTAAGGCATGGGTAGAATTAAAATCAGCAATTGTGGTAAGTGGTTGCAATATAGTGTGGCTGAGCCTTGTTATCTGTGAAACCCTCCTCCACAAGTCATTACCTCCCCTAGGCTAACTGTTAAGTGGCATATATAAAAACACACGAGGTTCCATCACCGTAGGTTTAAAAACTAGAAAGGCAATCCCTGTGACTCGTTGACTTATAAAACAATTAAATAATAGGACCGGCAGTATGCAAGACATCAGTCGCGCGTTAATTTTCTTCTCTTTCCAAGAAGATCTTTTCATCTTAAGTAGTTGGCAACGTAAAGTATCCGTTACGCGGGTTTCATACGGAATTTAATGAAATCATTAGTGCGGAGCTCGGTATAAGCTATTAAAATTATTTATTAGTTACACGACTCAGCGTTCGGTTTCAGTGTACGTTGTGGAGTAAAATTAAATTCTAGGAAGATCTTAGACCACCTCAACGGCAAGCCTATTACAGCATAAGCATTGTGTTATCCGAGATGGCATCGGCGTCGCCGGCCCGAGTGTCTCATTGCACCCATTGGGGATAAAATAGCTCACTTTACTTATTTTGTTATTGATCTCAGAATGCTGATTCACCAAAATGTACTAATTTCACACTGTTAATAATATTATGTTTGTAACAAGATATAATTTTTTTTTTAAGTTTTTTTTTAAGGAGCAGCATGCCCATAATCTGAAATCTAATATTGCTTGTGTTTGTACTTTCGTAAACATTTTCAAATTTCCAGAAAAAATATTAAAGGATGGCAAACACGTGAAACCCAAACAGCCTACTTTTTTAAAGCAATTTTCTTAGAGTACACTTAATTACTTACACAGTGATCAGATTTCAAAGTCCTTACAGTAATGTCAATCAAAACAGAAATTACTATCCCATTATTCCAATAATATCAGTTACAGGCAAATTTAGGAAAAGTATAATAGTACATAGGTTAATGTCCTACATAGTCTTTTGGGAAATGTAGTAAATTGAAAATCGGGTATCTATAGAAAATGTAATTTGATGGTAAGGAGCAAAGTTTTACAGGCTTTGTTGAACGCAAGGCCCTGCAAAAAGTGGTTGATTTGTTGGTCATCCATCAGTCGCAACTTTGTTGTATGTATATGTAGTGTAGCTACCGTTGGCGAACGTTTCTCAGTAATTTACCTGTCTTCGTGCAACATAGTATTTTTTTTAAATCACTGTACGTCGCATCGTTAGTGTGTGGTTTGTCTGAGGGGACACTTTCGTGAGCTAGATATGTAAGTACTTGTTTCTGAAAACTGAATAATGTTAATTCGGAATAGATAGCAATAACATTGTTAATACGTTAATGATAATTAAGACTTTCCAATCCTCGATTGGTCACCGAATTTGTGATAAAAAACAAGGAGGTAAGATTTTTACCTTCTTTTTTATTTGTGAGACATAGAAAGAAAAGACCATTACTTGTGATTAAAAGTTTAGTAAAATGTACGATATATGTATAATTTTTATATTACTTGCCTTATACCTTTTATACTGATAGATTAGTTAAACAGTGTCAATTGAAAAAAGATGTCACTATGTAAGAAATTACAGTTTTTTATTTGTTTAATGGTAAACCTAATCTTCAAAATCATGTTTCATTAATTTTAATAAAGTTTTAGGGTACATTTGCGTACTGACGAAAACACATTTATAAAATAACTAGCAACCAGCCCCGGCTTCGCACGGGTAGTAGAGACATCTTCAACAATCATCATATTTGAACCAATTTACACAAAACGTTAACAAATTACACACCTAAACCTTTCTCATGAATCACTCTGTCTATTGGTGAAAAGCGCATGCAAAATCCGTTCAGTAGTTTATTGCGAACAGGCAGACAGACAGATGCGGCGGGGGATTTTGTTTCATAATATGTAGTGATAATAATATATATTATGTAGAAAGAGACTGTACTCAAGACCATCAGAGCTAAACTTCACTCGCTCACTCAAAACCAAGGTCATTCGTTGTCTGTCTAAGGAATTATTTGTCACCCCGCAGCCGATCCCAGCTTAAATAGTTTTGTGTGTGTGTGTGCCGTGTTTGTGATTTCTGTTCTAGACACATCAAACACAAAGGCAAGAAAAACCAGTCGAGATCTGTTATATCTTGTGATATCGATGATTCACTTAATTTATTCAATACTTAATCAGAATCATAGCCTAAAATTAAATGAGAGGCAAACTACGAAATGCCTTGAATTTTTCTTAATGATGTTCTATTAATATAAAGTATGAGGTAAACATTCAACAGATAAAATTAATGAAATCATTTTAATTTAGGGCGCAGCCATCATTACTCTGAGCGCGAAATGAAAAAGGGAGAAAACCTTGCAAAAGCAAAAAAAAATGTAACGAAAGCGATTCACGGTGAGATTGCAACTGTTTTCAAAGTTCCATTGAAAAAGATTTCTCTGGATGAAACAATAATCCGGTGACTCATCACATTCTCAATTTAAAAACATTCTTTGAAAAAAATAAGACTAAACTCTTAAATACCGACCTAGAACGTATTACCGATTACAGACAAAATTTGATTCTGTTAATGCTAACAGCGGATTTATTCATAGTAGCAGTGTAGTAATAGTTTACTTTTATTTAGGTTAGCCTCTGTTGCTATCGCACTTTGATCTTTAGGCGGGAAGGTTCAATTATGATGAGCTTTGAGGTCCTTACTTAATAAAAGCCATATAATTATTGTATAATCCCTTTTGGTGTTACACAGTCTTGTTGAAATTGGTCTATTTTATGCTGACTTCTAACTTCTTAATGGACAGAATTCAGCATACTATAAACTTTGAAACTTTATTGAGGGTAGTTTTTATAATACGAGATTCTTGAGCTGTAAGTAGTTCCGTAGTTTCCAAACCAAGCTTGAAGACAACCTGTTTTTTACAACCACAGAGTAAATGTAAGAATTCGTCACTGCGGTCAATTATATACGGAAATTATTCTCATGTTCTTTCTACTTCAACCTCACACCTAATCTGTGGCTAACATTTGCTAATTTATTTTCGTAATTAACTGTCATTAATTAGGCATTAGCATTACATGTATTGGTCAGGCACACACGATATCAACACAATTATCTATCACATAAATTATTTATAACTCACGCCCCCTTCCCACCCATACTTCCCCCCACCCGCAGTGCGCGCGCGCATACGGGCACTACGACAGAAACTTAACAATTAATAACACTAATTGAATTGTCTATCAAGTTCATTGTCGTCACATTTTTCATCCATTATTTTTTATGGTTTGATTATTACTCTTTATTACCTACGGTCATTATGTTTTTGAAAGTACGATGATGACCGAGATAAGAGTTGAAGTTCGGGGAATCGACTCTTCGTACTACACACTTAATACATTTTTTTTATATACAAAGATGACGTGTTCAAAAGAGTACTTGGGTTCAAATAAACACACATTTTGCCTGAAGACGTAACTGATGTTGACGAAGTGTGACGCGACATCTTGGCTTATTCCTATATGTATAAATAAATAATCACTACGAATTTATTAGAGTGATGATATACCGTGTTGTTTTACAACTAAGCAATGTATTTGTTCTAAGTCTGTCCAGGAGAGCGAAGGCGGAGATTCGAGATCCCTATATTAACGAGACACGAATAAGACTAGATACTATCACTTTTAAGACTAGATACTATCACTTTTAAATGAGATATACAATTTAAAAATCGAAAAACTTAGAAGTTTTAGATCCGGTAAGAGCTAAAACTCAAAAGGCCTACCCGTTATTTATGAAACGAGCCTTTACATGTCCATAAAAACAAATCGAGGGGAGTTTTTCTTCCATGCCAGGAGGTAGAGGCGATGACGTGACTACGTGAATGACGCGACACGTCAAGCGACTCGGCGACAAGCGGGGACGTGCCCGCCGCGTGTGCCGCATACAGCGGCGACAGTTCCGGTGTATCGCCTCCGGGCCCCGCAACCCGTTCCGAGAGACTGATGACCGCAAGATAACGGAACGCAATACCACTAGAGAGGCCCGCCCTGCGCATGCATACCCGTGCCGCCATACTCACTGCCTTGGGAACCACGCCACCCATTCATTTTAGCAATCTCACAGCACGCGTTACGTAAACCAAGGGCCGTTAAGTAAATGCTGTGCAGCGGCTTATTATGAACCTGTTCCATACAAATTACTGGCCCACATACGTTCCATGTCAACGTCGACTTGAGTCGTAAACGCGAACGCAATCACAGTAAACAAAAGTATTAAGGCTCTCAGTTCTCGTATAAAACGTTTAACCTTTTCATAATTTAAGGGACGACGATGATGTCTTAGTAGGTACGTAAGATTCACAAGTCTACAGACGAAGAGTAAAAAAAACGATCAAAACAAACAATGGCTTGAAGCTGGGTCGAAGGCTATTCAGAAAAAAATAAACGTTGAATCTCAACTGTGTGCCTACGACAAGACACCTGCGCTGCGCGCCAGACGGACAAAAAATTCGCGCAAAGCAATCACACGACTGATCGTGCAAGCCCGCCCGCCGTTGAGCGGGCCGACTTAAAATCGCACAGGAAAAGAAATGCACACTTTCATTTCAGATAGAGAAAAACATTTAATATTCGCATGCTGATACTTCGATAGTGCAAATGATTGCTTTATTTGATTTTCCGATTTTTTATTGTTTTCCGGTTTAAAAGCTTTTAGAAATAAAGTAAAAGTCAGTGGAACTCAGAAAAACAATATGTTTAGGTACCAAGTTTGTTAATACAAAATATTTGTAGTATGTACTTATTGACTTTCCAAATTTAAGACTAACAAACTAATATATCTAGTGTCTGATTAATACCACAGAATACATAATAGAACCAGTAAATACGTAGAATTTGGGGCTTTAAAAGGAAAGGTGGAACCTTGAAACATTACGTCTTTCTTATTAACATATTTTTATCCTGACTCATGGAAATACATTATTTTTATATGTATACTATATACATATATGTAAATGTACAAAACTTAATCATGTTCTGTAATCGTAATCTCAGACAACAGAGGTTTTCGAACTCAATGATTAGTAAATAAAACGTTCACCATAAGTCATATTGTATTGATACTTCTCTAAATCATCTTAATACAATACAATACACAATTGACGGCGACGGCGAACTTATACGTGCATAAACATTACCAGACCTCCAGAACTGTGGCGCAATTTCGTGTCTAATAACTATTTTAAATCGATAAAATGTATGTATGAGTATGTTGGATAGTTCAACGTTATGTGTTGTGGCATAAGAAGCAGAATCCACCGAGCGCGGTGGCCGAGCGCGACGGTAATTTTTCGCAGCCGGATACCGTGTTACTTTCAACTATGAGGAATGCGGCCAGTGACCAGCTTCTTATGCGGCCCGCCGCACCCGTCTCCGAACAACACTAGTCCCTCACTAACCTGTACACATACATACTTATGCTCACGTCTTATTAGCGACCGGGGTGAGCAGACACGATAGAAATAATCTGTGATAGTACTATTACCACATAACACTACATACAGTACACTACTAATGCGGCACCGAAGTATTAACCTAGGGTTGCACATCATGCAACCACAGGAAATACAAACAATCACTGCTGATAGGATCTGGAGGTTTCTCGAAGCCATAAATAAGTCTGAGTAGTGAACTGTAAAGTAGAAGTGCGCCACAAAAGACCAGAAATGGTCGAAGTAGTACTAGGCACTTAAAACAATAATAACATATAGTGCATAATGATATATAATAGTCTTTACTTTATTTTGTGTACCTGAACTTTAAATTTAAAAAATCTGTAGTAATAGAGCGGCTTCACTATACTGTGTACCACGTGTATGATGCAATTATTGTCGATATTAGATCATTAGTGCAGTTCTACGAGCTAGTTTGAATCACCACTAATGATGATGATTTAAAACTGACTAGACAAATCAATTCAAAGAATTTGTAAATAAAAGAGTTTCCAAAGCGTATCATTTACCTTTTAAATGAAGTTATTAATCGTTTAATTTCGCTTGTCCACAAGCGTTAATCTTATCATGTGTTGGAAATAAGCGCGCAAGCGACAGACGCCTCGATATCCTATGTGTAAACATTTATCTGTCGACCGATAAATCATTGCATTGTTTAGTGAAAGACATCTGACAGACAAGTATTTATTTCCTTTTCACACTAAATTATGGCAAATCAATATTAACAACACTGGTCGTGCATTTATTATATAAACTTTATGTGTAATAACTATTAAAGAGGGTTGCACCTCTTGCTTCATAGTTAATCTGATTCAAAGGGAATTGTTCAAGGTCTCCGTCTTACCTTATCGTAAATCTATTGGATATGTTCTAGACTCCCATGCTTAGTACTCATGTACATAACTATACTCATACTCGATTACAAAATCCAAGCGACGAACAAAAATATTTATTTTTTATTTAAATATTGAGTGTGTCACTTTACTTGCTCATACTTTCACTGCAAAATCACGAATGCTGGGTTTGGTACTAGGTCACTTTTCATAGCCCTAATATTAAGTACTAGGTAGGTACTCGGTATCTTATTTAAGTATATAAAAGAACATATATAAAGTATTATTTACCTTCGACTACATATACTGGTTTGACAACTGACTTAATGTCTTTCCTAGTTGTACAGTATTACAACAGGTTCCTTTTGTTTATATGTTTGGCTTTCAAAATTATATATAGGAACACTGTTAAACTGAATTTCACAAACGTGAAGTGTGTAGAGAGTGTAATATTATACATTTGTTTTACTCGTCGATTAGGTATTAACTAATGACAAGCTGTATTAAAATGATGAGTCATAAAATCGTTTGTGGATACACATGATTAACTGGTTTCAAAGTTCAAAATGGCATATTTAATGTGTGGTTTGCAATGCAAGTTATAAATTGCGAGCTACCCAGGCAATAAAAAGTCACGGTCACTGTTTTCAAATGCCAATTATGACTTACATGTTTTCTTATTTACAAACGAGATAAAATTAAGTCATTGCAAGATTGCAACCAATACATCCAGTATATCTAAAAAGTGATAAAGGATTCATTAAGAATAAAATCCACTATAGTATGGTTTCGATGTTTCTAAAATTAGTTAAAGGATGTTCACTCAAAGCTACGAAACACCTACTTGACATTAAATCTAATGTCTTTCATCATTTCGACCCGGTTTGGGTTCGGACCGAAATCAGACCGAAACTACGAAAGACTCGGTCAAACAGCTGACTTTGTAATACCCCAACATTCCTTTAACACGTTAAACTAACAAATAAATTTCGATCGCTTGCTGCTCCTAAACAGAAGGTATTTATGAATCATACATACATATATACATAAGTGGTGCACACACGGTGCCGTCTGGCCTCGCCTTGGCCCGTTGCAGGCTGTGTGACGTCACACACGTGATAGATTGAGTCAACAATCATAGTTACCATCTCTTATGATGACAGCATAGATCAAAGATTACATTTTGCGTTATTTAGGTCGTCCTTTCGGTTTTTAAGTCTATCACACCGCACGCCGGACAAGGTCAACTTACTTATCTCGTCGCTCGCCAGCCAGTGCACACATTGCATGCTTGCCTTGCAAACATAATAACAGAGAGTGCTGATAATACCTAAATATATCCAAGTCCGCAAACCTATATGTCGCTTATGAGAAATAAGCGCTGTAATATCACATAGAATAAGAATTTATTGGCATCTCATTTTAGGAATAAAGTGTTTGTATAAGGGTAAGAATCTAGTAGGTAACTTATAAGGGACGCTTAACAAACCATGTAAATGCCGTCCCACAGAGAAGAGAAATTTGCATACCAAGCGTTTGTATTTGCGAATGGCGTCTAGCACCGAGAGCTTGTCGAAATTCGCAATGCTAATAATACAATGGCCAGACGCACCTCGTGTAGCATCGCATCTGTCGAATTCAATCGGAAACATAAAATAAGCAACCTTATTTACACGCGACAAGTCCTTGTTTACGTTGAATTTTAGTACTCAATAACGAAACGGAGAGCTAGACAGATAATTTCGTGATCTTCGAATGGCTGAGCGATTGTAAGGTAAATACGGTTTATTTATGAATGGTTTTAAACGCTACATTCGCATGAGGAGGACGGCTCAGGAGCTCTTTGTAGGCTACGCCGCCGACGTATTCACGGATAACTTTCGACAGTCATTGAATGGAGGGTTCGATGACCCGACACCGAAGCGTTGTTCGAATTTGCATGTGTCAATGACACGATCTGCAGCGACGGCGCGCCGCACCGCTGCGGCCTACACTTTTCCTTTCAGTTGCCGTCGTTTACTGAGAAACACAGAAACACTTTTCGGAATGACCTCGTGACACAGCTGCAACACCGGTCGCGCACCGGCATCACATTTTTGAATATGATTACGAGTGTTGCACGAATACAATAATTGTTTATTTTTTTTAATATGATACTGACCATCACGCTAGTTACATAATTTAATGTATTTTCACCGTGTTGACGTTTAATTACTGTACGAAATTACAAGGAACCTTTTTACTGAATTGAAATTGGAGCTAAAGGACTGGTTAAAGGTGAGAGTAATAAATGTAACTCATTTTCTATCTATTAAATACATTGACGCTACAATAGTTAAGTAGCAAGCAAGACCAAAGATAATTTTGGAGGAAAATTAATATCTAGCAAAAGAGTTTAGCAAGAATCTTGGAGCTACCAAACACGTCGAGTCGGAACGTGCGAAATCCAATAAAGAACTTGTGGCACCTGTTCCTTATTACATTCTTTTGGTGATGCTCACCGGTCGGTGCTCCACTGAAATTCGCTCCAACTTTCCATGTCAGGAGATTGCTTGTTGTACAACTTTTACTTTGAAAATTCATTCCATTAGTATCAGCGGTGGAACGAAAGTTTTATCAACGAAATGTTTTCATAATTCGGTATTAAATTCTTGTTCGTTTCGGATCTGAATGTAGTTTGAAGTCGATAGAAGGCTCTCGGTAATCTAGTGTATTCCGTTAGTGCACACTGTCAATGTGTTACGAGTAACGAGACGAGTACGAGACGAGTAGATTGCGTCTGGCGTACTAAATATTATATATAAATAATAAGTAGAAACATTTCACATGTATGAAACAATAGCGTCCCTAGTGGGCGTTGTGATTTTAATTGCAAATGTGTTATTAGCATATGCGCTTTGTGAGTTCTTGAATGGTGCGGGCCCAAGGCGACGTGCGATGTCCTTATGAGCAATAGATGGCTGTATCCACGATCGCAAACTAAATACTTAATAAATCATCTCTTGTCGATCACATTATTTATTATTTTTATTAATATTATGTAGAAGCTTTTTAAGCATAATACGCATTGGTTTTCTCCGATGGTGCTCTTTACAAACAAAATGGTTGTTAACCACAAAGGTACAAAAATTGTTTCTTTGCTAACAATTCAACTATTGATGTAACTGTGTAGACCTCATTGCAGGAACTCAGTGGCGTTATTTTGGCTTTGCATTCTGCAAGGGGAAAGTACTTATTTCTACCAGACCGGCGGATTCGTGCGGATTCAGCTTCTACTTATTTGCTAGATACGACTTGATAAACGGAAAAGGAAAATATCTCCATGCACTATGTACCTACCAAAAACTCTATATATGCGTGGCGTTCTATCAACAAGAGAAAAAAAAATATGGAACAATTTCAACATTACAGCATGTACGCCGTTAAATAGGGCAAGTTTCAAATTTTAAAAAGTCCAAAGCAATGTTTCAAATCATGTAAGTGGTAGGTAACCGTGCTCACTGCAGCGTGTTTAGCTACTAATTAATAAATAGAACACTCTAAACATAGTTTTCCGAATGGCAGCGCCGAGGAAATTATAATTAGTAACTGTGTGTGAAACATAATTGGTTTGCACCCATTACATACATATAATATGTGTAGGTAGATGTAGTATATATAGGCAGGTATGTATGTAGGTGGAAGTGGATATGAGTCATAAAGGCACGATTAATAACTTTTCATAGCCTAATATTCAAATAAAGCCCCTCATAGCGAAAAGCAGAAAGGGATAACTAATTAGATTTGTTGCAAGAAATTATGTAGTAAACAAAAATTTTTTTATATGCATTTACTTGTGCTCTTTCTGAGCGCCCCTATTAGTAAGGACCGAAAGATATGTTGTTACTCGTGCTTCTATTACACAGTTCGAATAGAAATAGAAAAAGTTACATTGGCATCACAAGGCCGTGCTGGTGTGCCGTTCTTGAAATATGGCGAATTGTGATTGAGCTAATCCGAATGTGAACGCAGTGTAGGTTTAAATAAAGTGACGACGAAATATTAACGCTATTTGTTCGCAATAGTTCCCTTTTTAGGTATAAGTACTTTAATACTTTTTTTACAAAAAAATTGGCAAGCCGTCATTTTAGTCTGATTCATTGTACATTGTTATTAATTTTATAAAAGACAAAAGTCCTTTAAAATGCTCTAAATTCTCACTGAGACAAAGAAGCTTGGGTAACAGCGGTTTGACAGAAGTTAATAACTATAAACAAAGATACGAATTATTTATTGTTGGGTCAAAGGAAAAAAATGCATATCACGCTTACCCCACCTAACACTATTCTGAGTAAAATTTTATAAAACCGGAAAACATTTTCCACACTTATAATCGCCAGCCTCCCTTACTTTTAGGCTTCATTTGGCAATACTATTTTGCGTGTCTGAATTATTACTTCCTAAAATCCTAACGCATTGACCATGTCGGCACCGAAAACTAGTAAATACAATATACTGATCAAATAAATATGAAATAACAAAATTATTAATAAATAGCAAAGAAACATTCTACAGCTATAACCATTTAAATGCCATATAAACTGTTTTAATTACTTAACTAATTTAGCATTTTATTACCTAACGGGTTTACTATCAAACGTTTCGGAATTATTTGTGTTATTTACAGTCAAGATTATTAAATACCTTCGGTTATCGTCGTCTTCTGACATCTTTAATTAATGATAAACTAACTAAAAATATTATAGTATTGTAACATAATATGAACTTGGACCAAGAAGTCAAAAATAAATTAATAATATGAAGTAATTTAGATATCAACTTTGTAAAATTCATGAACAAATTCTTAAGAGTTAAGGGAACAACACTAGTATTTAATTAAATTATGCCTAAATAACGCTCTGTATTTTACTTTGTAGTAAAGTAGTTAGCTTTTTATCAGTTGTGTCTTACCTAAATGTTGTTTTATTACGTTATTACGACTGTTGTTTCAGTAACAGTACCTAACAACTGTGTAGGGTTTTTGAAGTCCTATTTTCATTTATATTTACTGCTAGATTTGCAGTACAATATATACAGCCACTGAGAAAAGAATATTGCAATAAAAATTAACAGCCCTCATCAATTTATTGCCTCTTATTACAAAGTTTCTGACAACATACGTATAAGTAATTTACGTCTCTCGTTTGCACTACAGGTATAGGAATAAATTAAATAGTAGCATTATTGTAGTCTTCACTGATTGTATAAAAAACAATACATGCAATCATTAAAAACCACGGCATCAAGGCTGACTAAGTCACAAGTAGCACACGGTCTTATTCTTTATTGTACACAAAAAACAATCACACAATATACATAAGGATAATGGCATGTACAAAGGCGAGCTTAACCCATACTTGAGTTCTCTACCAGCAAACCTTCGGAGTAAAAAGACGATAGTAAGAAAAATAAGAGGCAAAGTCGTGTGTACGTAAAAGATAATTAGAATACAAATATAGAACATATTACATAAGTGACTACATACAGAGGTAAACCTACATATATACTATAACTATAATATTAATACATATACTTACACATATACAATATAAATATAACATATACATACATACTTACATATAACCTAATATCAGTCCGATTATTGCTGAGAAAGAAAATAATTCTTGATTCTTCTCTTAAAAATGTTTAAAGAAGGGCTGTCGCGTATTGAATGGGGAAGGGAATTCCACAATCGTACCGCAGAAACACGGTCGTGATCAGCCATCTCTAATCTAGATCACTACAATATCCTCCAAATCACTGTAGTAATAAACATATAAATGGCGCACGCGTGTTTACATGACAATTGAACTTTATACCATCTTTCCCACTATACTGGTTGTTTTGAAATACAGTAGGTACCCATATCGACTACCCTATAACCACTTGTCTGGATTTTTTTTTTTTTGGTATAAATATTATTCGTACTTAAGAAAAAATTACAAATTGGTTCTGTATTTTTACAGGTGTTACCAACGTATAACATTTAATTTTTAATACTTGTCTTTTATTTTTTGAAAACCCCTTTTTTCAGGCAAGACTCCTATATAGATAAACTTAAAAACAAAATCTTGTTTTAATACAAAATTTGTTGTAGCCGTTTTAGAGATACACTAAATATACATATTTATACATGTACATATTGTACATACAGGAGTTACTCGTTTAAAGTTATAAGATTTATAGATAGTTTTAGGTCAGTCCAGTGACTAACTATAACTACGATATTCTAACGACTTACCAACATAACTATAAAGTGTTTAACTCTTCTTAAGTCGAAATTCACATAAAAACTAGTTTTCCCAGTTTTCACGGGATCCGTCTACTATACAACACTACAATGTAGTTGACCGCACCTTTCGTAACACGTTGTGTAATAATTTGCTATCCTATCAGGTTATACAACTGTCTGGGCTTCCTATGTATTCATTACGTGAAATATATACGGACACAGACCCATAAATAATTCAAATATTAGTACTTCGCTGCACGGCAATAAAATTGATGTATGGAATAATAATTTGACTTCCTCCTTCCGCTAGTTCATAGACCCCAACCACAGTTTAAAAGTTAAATGCAAATGGAATATGAAAGTAAATATTGACACGGTTATTTCTCGCCTATACGTAGCAGGTAGATCACTACAAAACGACTGAATTCTAGCCACCCGAGTGGAGAAATACATACACGGTTCTCGTACAGAAAACTAATTGGCGAGTTATGCTAGTGATCAGATAGATAGCGTTATAAATACGTTATTATGGCTGCTATAGCGAATAGTAAAGAATATTAAAGATACAAGTAATCATTTACGATAAAGTAGACTGTGAGCTTTGCTTACTTGCTACTATTTAGTTGTATTTAATTATTATGTACATAACTCATGCTTCCTTATGATGTAAATTTTCGGCAACCACTCACAACAGCAGTTATTATTTAATTTCTGCCCTATAAAATTCATACATTGCTTTACTAACAACATCAACGGTAAACTTAATTAGAGAAATTAAAAGACTGTGACGTGTAGGCCGGCAGACGCAGACACTAGACAAACAGTTTAAAATCAACGAGCTGTTAGGCCTAATTACATAACAGATTCTGTAGACATTTTGCTTTGAAACAGTAAAATTGTTATCTAAAATCTAAAATCAAATCTAGTATTTTTATAGTCAAATGATCAATAATTAATAAATTTCAATAGTTTGTTTTCTGAAATGCGAAATTCTTGTGTGTACATTAGGGACGCATTAGTAAATTTACTGCTTCGACTAATGATTAGCATCTTGTATTATAAACTAAAGTGTGACAATCAATAGTGATGTCGAACAACTTCTCTCAAGATATAAGATTTTTAATTTTTTTTTTTCTTACAGGTACGTAACATGACATTGTGCCAGATCCAAAGAAGCACCTACACTGTCAGAAACGACATCATGCATGTAAGTAGAGCTTAAAGTGGTAATTAGTGTTATAAATAATGTAAGTATGTATATGTATGTATAACGCCATAGGTCAATGTCCCACATTTCTTAAAACAAGAAGCCAAACGTTAGAAGACCGATCTCTTTTTTACAATAACTACTGAATTTTATTTTAATAGTTAATTTAGGTGTTTCTGCCACACTTGTATAATATTAGCTAAATTGTTTAAGCTACTAATTTTACCATACCACTCTCAGCGGGCCGAAAATACCTAACGTCCACCTCTCAAAATCCACGATTCTGGTCTACCGGGTGCAGAACGGTTGGCGCAAAAGTTCACGGTACAATCTTAGACTACAAATTTAGTGCACAGGTATTCAATCATCTCATTTTAGTCAAAGGGGGAAAAAAGACAAAATTTTCCTTTAATCTTCATATCCAAATCCATATCGAGTTCTATATACAGAACATGTGAGATATAAAGTACAATTCAAACACCTGGCTGGGATTCTGTTTCGAATAAAGTATTTTACGGTACGAGCTTTAAAACGTGTCAGACCAAAAATGGGACACGTGTATTGCGGTCTAAGGTAATTCTTGGGGTAACAAACGATACCGAATGCGTGTAACGATTTGTCAGTTAGCCAGTATCGAGTCCGAAGGCGAGTGTCCCTTACTACCTCGGCTCGGGCCGCGATGTCTTTACGACGTCGTATATCGCACGCGCCGTAATTGAAGCCAACAGTGCGTGACTTGTTTGTTTCTTCTGCCCATCCTACTTGTTACATCAAACTGTAAATTTCAACGCTCCAGTTTAATTTATATTGCATTTACAGAATACCTGTTCAAAGTTTTAAAGTCTGCTTAGAGAGGTTGAGCGCTTAAATAATAATAATAATAAATCTGTTCTGTTTTATTAACATTTAATTATCACATACGGCGTAGGCTGGGGCTGCATGCTGGTTGGCATTTGTCTGGATTCGTCAAACATTTCATTATGAGAGAGTGCGACTCTCAAATAAATGCAAAGGCTTTCAGCGAGCAGCCTACTGTATAAAAAAACAGGCCAAATACGAGTTGAACTCCGTGACGAAGGTTCTGTACGATCCTACTATGGTTTTTTAAACAAAGTTAACATTGTAGTTGAAGAGCATGTTTTCCCATACATTCCAACTGTAAATATAAGTTTGTAAGCCTTCGACGCTATCAATGTTGTAAGCACAATATTAAGAGACTTACCATGTTATATTAAGACCATAGACTTCTTATAGGTTTTCCTGTACCTACTGTATAAGTAAAGAACTATTTTCTGTATTCAAAATTTTAGTCTAAGTAGTTCCGGAGATAAGGGGTGGGGAATGGTAAATTTTCGACTATTTTCTTAAATAACTTTAAAACTATTACTTATGTACTATATTTTAAAATAATATATTTTTTTTATTTGACAGCCAAAAGTGTCCCCTTGTTAAAAAATATTTATTTATTTACGTTGCACATCTGTGTCTGGGTGACAGGAGTTGATATGTGTACTAAATTTCAACTTAATCGGTCCAGTAGGTTCGGAGCAAATTGGCTGCGACAGACACAAAGACAGACGCACGAGTGATCCTATAAGGGTTCCGATTTTCATTCGAACGTAAGAAACGACACACGTTAAAATAAGTGCTTATCCAAGCTATTTAATTTTATTATTACAAGAAATTACATTTTGCACTTGTAACTGCAAAAATAGTCTACATAAATCATGTCATATTAATCTACTACGTGTGATTAATATTATTGAAAGTAAACTGGTTGATGTTTTATTGTTTCCACCAACAAAAATATCATAAATCCGTTTTCCGATCTGGCAATCTGGCGTGTGGTACCTACTTTAGAAATAATTTATCGTAAATGGGTGAGAACTTTTAAACTTCCATGATACGCTTGTGACCACGGCCAGTGCAACGTGGTTGAAACGTCAGGCAATCCAGAGGTATGTAATACTTATTTCGTGATCGCGTTAATTCCCGTATAAATAAATAATTAAATGGGTCAGAAGTAGTTATAAGACTCAGATTCAATAAAGTCTCTATTATTAAAACATCACTCGGGAAGAAATAAGAACCTATAACAGCCCCATACTATCTAACAAGGCTCAACCATTTGGAAACCGCCGGTTATAGATCGACAGAGGCAGAGACAGTATTATCTGTTATCCTTTTTTTAACCGACTTCAAAAAAGGAGTCTTTTTTATTACACTCTATTGTTTACCGATTACTCGAAGACCAATTTGGAAAATTCATTTTGTTTCAAAGGGTATACTTCCCAGATGGTCCCATTTAAATGTTATCGAAATCAGTCGAGTGGTCTTTGAAAAATCAACAAATATCTAAAAATTGTATACGTCGATGATATTTTCGTTTGCTCCGAAACATCGCTGTCTCATTGGAGCAGTGCGTTTAGTTGACCTACTCATATTATATTTATACAAAATACATCTAAGTACTTTCCACTAAAAGCACATTGAAGTCGGTGTTACTTTTTTTTAAAGATAATTATTTAATATGCTTACATTTGACAAATGTACGTATTTGGATAATTGTAAAAGATTATTCGGTCACCGAGCTACCTTAGATTTGATAGGTGAATTATTTTATAATTAATATTTGATGTTAACACAATTTAACCGTTAACATATTTTAATCTTTTACATTCCGAACCTATCAATAGTAAGCTCAAGTAACATAAATCGGTTTGGGTTAAAATCCCTTTTGCCCGAAAGTTGTGGTTCGAGTAAACTGTTGATTAATCTCGTTTATTGTGCTGTTAACGCTTTGCGCTCGAGTACTGAATATGGGTATCGGAACCATTGTATCGTTGTATTTGTTCTTTTCAAACCACAGGAATTCTCGGGGAGAGGTTAAGCGAGTTATCTGGTAAAAAAGATAATTATGTCGAGTGATTGAATGATTAGGAATTTTCAAACTTTGCTTTAAAATTGTAAGTTCCAAGTTTTGTAATCGTGTAAACTGTTTTCCGTTAAAACAATCTAAAATGTAAATGATGTTGTATGTTTTAACAAGTTTACATGTCAGATTTTATCAAGAAAATGATTAATAACCATTATTTTTTTACTAAACTACTTTAAATAAACATTTAACATAATATAGTTATGTTGATTTTTTTTAATTCTTGCTTCAACTACTTAGTATGAAGATTAGATCTACAGACGAAAATTTGTAACCAAGTTTCTGGCGGTATAAAGTAGAAAATAAAGTAAGAGGATTTAGCGATATTGCAACATTTTACGGCGGCTGTGAACACACATAAAATTTATAGGCGTTAACATCTCTAGGCTGGTCATAAACAGTTAGTGAGCTGAGTAAGCAGAGGCTGGTGGAGCGCAACGGGACGTTTTAATATTTTGCCGTGTGCGGGGCCGAGTTAGGCCCGGTACTCTGCCGCCCCAGCCGCGGACGCACCACTCCGCAATTAAGGGCCAAACAAAAAGTCGTCGACGGGGAGCGAGCGCTTCATCAAATATTAAAACCGGCCTGTGCCCGTGCAGGAACAAATCCTACACAGCATTTAATATTTTACTTAAAACGGTCTGTAGTTACGGGCGGTGGAATTTTCTTGCGGCTTTTCACGGCGATTTCAGTTGTATTTTAGTAGAAGGTAGGCGTGAGCCGCTTGCTCTCGAGAAGGCGCTAAATATTTTATGTGATGCTGTTATTAGTGCCTCCTTCAAAGTTCCGCGGTCTCGTCAAAACACCACTAAACATTTTGAGCTCTCCGTATGCAAAATAATTTCCGGCGTCGTTAATCCTTTAATGAAATATGTGGCGTAATATGTAACCATGCTCGGTTTAAATTAATTTCTGTTGCTCACGAAAAAGCCATTCTAAACACTAAGGCATATACAAAGCGAAGTAAAACAGTCGCTAATGTTTCCCCGAAAACAAATTGCAGAATCGTGCTCGGAGCTCCCCGCTTGAATAACGAAAGTAAAATGCGGAAAAATATCAACATTAATCGGATGCGGTATTAACTCCCCAACTCAGTAGCTAATGAATATTCAGACAAACTGACACCGCTTGTCTTGATTTGCAAGGAATAATCCTGGCGTCCGACACCCATAAATCTTTCAGTATCTTTCGAATCTCACAGTTACCGAAGGAAAAGTTCAAGAACCTATACCTAATCTTTAAAATTATTATCTTCCAAATAAATGTGCCCTACATTAAGGAAGTATGAGAAAACTTTACTATATACTTATCAATTACTTTGACCCAGTTTTGTTCCATAAAGAATCGAATTTGTTTCTTGTAGAATATTTAGAAATATTTATTTCGAACATGTACTATGTTCAACTAGGACTTCTATTTGCCTAGACTGTCATAGAAATGAGAGAAGCAAACAGCTTAAAAGCATTGGTTTATGTGCTAATTAAGAGGTAGATTCTGAATTGGGAGTAGAAGGTAGGTAAAAAAGGAAAGTTCAGAAAAAATTTTAATACAACGCTGTGTAAATACTGTGATAGACATATTTATAAGCTATTTACCAGTGTGAAATATGCTATAGTACTGATAGGGATCCATCTTGAATAACATAAAATCCATTACTTACTGCTCAAGGGGTATTATACAAATGGGGTCTCAGACCAAGAGATCTTATTGAACTATGCACCTGCGACTCAGCATGCACATATCTAGGTTGTGAATAACATTATTCCAGAATGGCATCCATATATATAAAAATTAATCCCTATTTCACTTGGCCACGCCATAACTTGAGGATGATTACACGACTAAACCGATTTCATTCGACTTTTTTTTTACGTTTTCTAATACGTTGTAGAAGGTACTTACGGAATGAAGTCGCGGGCAACAGCTAGTAAACTATATATGGATGCTTACTATTTATGTTGTTTTTCCAATCCGAAGTAGTTATATACATACATACTTAGTCACACACACATATTTATAATACGCTTGGAATGTTAATAGTGTAAGGAATTCTCTTAACTTAGTCAGATTTTAATCATCTTAAAATCCACTGCAGGTTTCTTTTGGGGTGTGACATCGGAATGCTGAGGTATCTCTTTACAAAGGTTTTACCTCAAAGCTACGAATAAGAGCTAGTTTACTTAAATACGTACATTCTTGTCTAGGGGAACGGAGAATTCAACTGACGTTTAAAACCACTTTATATATATATATATCTAAATACCACTTACGGCTCGCAAATATGTAATCTTTGGTAACGCAATACTTACATTATTGTACCACACGCAGTTAAACAAACAAGAAGATCTCATTAAAAATAAAAAACCCGCATCCCCGTGAACAAGGGACATTGTATTATTTAGTACAGAGATTATTCTTCTCTGTGAATAATGCATGTCGTACGGCTCCACAGACATAAAGCGCTGTATAAACTTGGATGGAATACACCTTGTTTTATTTATACTTTTGTAATTCGTTGAAAATCATTGTGTCGTAAGTATCGTTGCTACTGACTATATGATCTCGTCTTGAGGAGGCAGAAACGTTACGTGTTATTTTATAAGAAGACATTTTTCTTCTTTGAATATTTTAGCGAATACACGAGACAGGTTAGGTTAAGTGTAAGATGAGGAATAGATGACGCAGTCAGATTATAATAGAAAGCATCGGCCATTTTTAATACATGAATATTACGGTACTGCAACTCTACTTTTGTTCATACATTAAAAAATTGAATGAATACACTTCTTTAATAGCCTTGTCAACCTAGCAGTTTTATGATCAAACATGGACCTTTGATTACCACGCATTTTTATTTTTCTATAAATAGTAAAAAAATGCGCTGATTACGAATTTCGATACAGTCTAGAATGACAAGTAGGGCGTCATTATTTTTATAACAATAAAATGAAAAAAAAGACTTTTTTTTTTCATTTCATGTGATATCTCGATTCCAGTACGTTTTTCGTCATATGTGCTCAATACATCGCGTAAATAAATGGTATACCTCAAAATGTCGTTATATAAAAATCTTTTTCACAAAAAATTAAACCGACGAAAAGAACTAAAAAGCAAAAAATAAATAAACCTTAAGTCTTAAGCATTGAGCTTATTTACATAAACTATCAAATTTTATATAAACTTATTTTGAGTCGGCGCCAAACAACAAACTGATTAATTATCAAAATTTTATATGTTCCTACGTAAGTAATTAATCATTTTATTATTTGGCGCCGACTCAGTTTAGAAAAGTTTAGAAAAAAAATTGGCGCATTTTTCAATTAAGGCTAAAAATGAAATGATCGTTCATAATTTCAAAATTTTAAAACCGATCTTAACTTCTAACCAATCTTTAACTTTGACCTTTCTTTGCTGTTAAACAAAAGCATTTAGTGACTTTGAACAGATCTCATTTTGTAGATAATTTAATGGAGAACAAAATGCTTTGGGCATAAATGACGAGAAACGTACTGAAAACGAGAAATCACACAAAATGTAAAAAAAGTCTGTTTTTTCTATTAAATTATTAAAAAAAAAATGACGCGCCACTAGTCCATACTACGGGTATCGAAATTCCTAATCAGCGCATTTTTTTACTATTTATCCAAAAATAGAAATGCGTGGTAATCCAAAATTTAGGTATTTCCTTATTTATTAAAAACTATAAAAACTATACGGTAACTTTAGCAACCCAGTGTGACACCTGACACCGTCGCGGTAGGACGCTTCACTCCTTGAGAAAGGGTCGGGTCCGAAACTAGTCGGGCATCCCCGAAATACAAACGTGAGTAAAACCGTATAGTTTTTAATAAATATGAATACCACTCACGAAAGTTTTTATTGTAATTTTAGTTCCTTAACTGGGCTATAATGAATTTTATTACAAAATAACTCTACCAACCTCTTGAATATAAACCTAGCTCTGAAATGCGCTGCACTGAACTGTGTCAACTGCATACGACTAGATTTATTTATAGGCGGTTAAGGTTTATTGCGATTTCAGTCTCGTAAATTTATTTAGATGGCAAGCTTGAATTGAAAAAAAAAACCATGTTATTATGTGTAATGGCTTGAATAGCTATCAAGTGCAAACTAAATAAAATCACCATGCATATTCAAAAAACATTTTCATTAAGATAGCTCGTGTCCTGTGCATTTAAATTTTAAATAATTTATTTGTCACTTGCCTTGCGAAATTATTTACGCAGCAATAAATTAATCTTCTTTAATATTAGACTACACAAATAAAACCAATAAAAAACTAGTGTGTCAGATTCGTGTTAAATCTCTAAGGTGGCCTTTTAGTATCATCCGTACCTATGTATGATGGTGGTTTCAGTATTTGAACCTCACTCTAGCTTTCCATCAGGCTGTTTGAGGTCACCTTGACATAATAAAAAATTAAAAAAAATGGTATAAAAATTACGGCTGCGTGACATATACTATCTTCAATAATATAACACAACACAGGGAGCGGCGGACGCTTAGTATGTTAAATTTTAATATTTAAGGAGAATAATTTAGCAATTTAACGAACTATATTTTTTGTGACCCAATTTCGAGGTACAGCAGAAGTGACTCTCGCTCAGTTCTAAACAAAATTTAAAGGTTTAGAATTTCTCTGTTCTAATTTTTTTTCTTATAACTTATTGCTCGTTGAAATATTCGCGACGATGCGCTGTAATATTCATGTCAGGTCGTAATCGACAGTAGTGGGAGATGCTTGTTTTCCTTTACACCGGCGGTGTTTGGAATTCCTGCGTCAATTAAATGCTTGTTTGTAAACAAAACAGACACCGAGAACAGTAAATGCGATCATTTACACGGAACACGCCTTTCCTCGACCCCTCGCGGCCGCAGTACATGCCGTACTATGAAACCATGCGACTCTTTTGAACGAACAGGCACGGGTAACTCCCATAGGCCAATTGATCGTTTGGTAAAGACTTGTACGTAAACCAATTGGAGTATCCTTTTTTTCTGTGTTAAACCGTGTTAAAATATCTAGCACGTTTTAAAACATTTTGGTACTTAGATTTAATCTGAATCGACCCGATATCAACCAGAGAGGTTTAATAGATATGAGGCCTTCTAATACGATGCCTGATAGCTTTTTAAAAAGACGAAGATTTAATAAGTGACATATGTAGGTAGGTAGGATGATTACTACTTTGATAATGTTAGTTCATTGCAAATATTGTTCTTAGGCTCCATAAATGTTGCTCTTGTTTGCTAACTTATTACGGCATTTTGTATGAGTTCGACACAACAATAAAAAACCCAAACTGATCGTTTCTAATGTCGAATCGACGAAACTATTACGAAAAGCTATCACCAAAAATATTTGCAAAATAATTTTTGGTAACAAACGATACTATTATGTCTGTAAATAAAACATAATATATTGAGTGTCAGGGTATTGTACCGTCAATAGAAGATAGCTGCGTTTTGTCGTTTTGTTTCAACTGAGTTCACCGAAAACTGTATTGTGGCGGTGTTGGACAAAAGGCGCCGGAAACGAAACGTCAGGCTATCAGTGATTGGAGCGGGGAAAGTCGTCATCCGCCTCCCGCGGTCTACCGGCGACGACGCGAACGGATACCCACCGAGCTGATTACCCAGAGATGCTTAAGTAATTTCGTGTCCGTCCGTCGTTAATAGCGGGAAATTAGTTAATTAATTGTTTTCCTTTTCTCTTAGATTTTCGCTGTAAAGAGCCTTGAGTTTATTCAATTGACCAGTCATTAAGGCTTTCCTCTTGTGTTTAACGCTCGAAATAAGTTATATGTCTGTGTTGCCGTTATGAAATAATTTGTCTAGTCGGAAACCAGACAGTATCATAACAATAAATAGGATTAGAAAGTTTGGTATTATTTATTATCTTCGGAATTATTAAGTTTACGGTGTTACGTTTACCAACTCACGAAGTTACCAATAACTCATTGTATAACAAGGGAAATTCAAGTAGCCATTAACAAAGGCGTCGATCGTCATCGTAAAAGAAATAAATACAATATTTTGTCTATAATCTGTTAAAACACTGTTTAAAACTTATATAAAATATGTTCAAAACTTAATTTGATTATTATTTAAAAAGCAAATAAAATTCTGGGGCATGTTGTATTTGATAATGACAAACAAGGCATATAGAACAATCCTAAATAACTTTACTAATAATATAAACACGAAAGTTTGTGCGGATGGATGGATGTTTGTTAATCTTACACGCAAAAACGACAACAGATTTTGATGAAATTTGGCACACAGATAGTTTATTACCTAGATTAACACATATGATACTATTTGCCGTGGTAAAAAGGCCAACGGCCCAGGCAAAATAGCATTATACTCCCACCTCAAAGGCCGGCAACGCACTTATGACTTCAGTTACAGGTGTCCATGGGTGGCGGTAGTCACTTACCATCAAGTGTCCCGATTGCTCGTTTACCTCCTATGTGATGATAGTGAGTTTATTTGTTTATGACGCTTTCACGTCTTAACTACTCAACCGATGATCCTACTATATATATATTAGCGTACCTATATTTCGTCCAGATTTTTTTTTTATTTAGTAAAGACAACACCGGCATTTAGAATATTCCTGTGTCGCGGGGGTAGGATTGCCAGATGCCCCGTATTTTACGGGTTACCCCGTTTTTCCCGTAATTGCGAAAATAAAATACGGGGTAATTAAAGCTCCCGTATGTTTTACAAACTGATCCGGTCGATTCGGAGTTGGCTAGCGACACCAAACGCTAAAGTTAAGGCTGGCTGGCGCGTGATGTGGGTTTTTAATTCCGTGGTTTAAGGGGCCGTACTAGGCAATCGTGCTATCGGAATATGATAGTTTTACATTGAAATTTAAACCAATAAGAATGAAAAACATCATCATATTTGCTTCACAACATGAAGAGCTTTTAAAAGCTGTTTCTTCAAATAATAAATATAAATTTAAAAAATAGATTATGTTCATTAAACATTGCTGTTTTAATTGTCTCCCGTAAAAATATCTTAACCCCGTATTTTTTATGCTGGTAAACCTCTAATCAAGTAGTGGCAACCCTACACGGGGGGCTCACAAATATTCAAACAACGGACACAAAGAACACCCAGACTCGGGACAACTATTTGTGAATCACACAATTTTTTGTCCCGTGTGGAATTCGAACCCTCAACAATTGGCGCGGCGTAGTGGCGAGGCCGGTGACTATTTAAACCATTGCGCCATCCTTGTAGTCGTATTTTTAACGTGGGATAGAAAAATAAGCTAACCGCGAGCGGAGCCGCGGCCGAACGCTAGTATGATATATTTTCTAACATAATGTCGCACTAGGCTTTAGCGACAGGTCGATAATAGTTGCTCAAGATCTGGAAAACATCTGGTAGGGTTTTTTTTAGTCTAGCTATCGATAGTACATTATTTTTCTATGCAGCGAGATGTATACCACCATAAACTGTTGAGCACATACTACATTAAATCATCTACTACGTAGGCTTTTAGTCAAATCGGTTTCTTATGTGAAATCACCTTTATAGTGTGAGTACGTACGTACGTGTATACGTACAATGCTTAATTTTGAGGAGGTAGCATATGTGTGAATGGTTATTTTACTATATATTTTTGTATGTATACATCGTGTTCTATGAAGTAATTGAAAATAAATAAAAAATTTAAATATTTTATGTACCATTCTAAAATAGTGCATAAATATATAAGTAAAAAATCTAGATATATAAAAATGAACCCCTATTTCCCGGCATCACGCGTGAACGGCTCAACCGATCTCGCTAATTCTTTTTTTTTTGTTTTGTTATTGTCAGGATAAGGTTCTTATGAAAGAAAAAATTAAGAAAGTTGCGCGAAAAATTAGGAAATTTAAGAAAACTTAACGAGGGACTTACGCAAGTGAAACCGCGGGGCGCGGTTAATCTACAATAAATTTACTTTAATTATTTTTTTTTTTTAAATAAAGAATACTAGCAACGTGGATCACACATTACTAATATTCTTGTTAACCCCTCCAGCTAAGATAAAATGCTTGTGTTAGGAGTGGGTTCACGTCGGTAGTGCACTGGGTGGGGTTCGAACCCGCAATCACTTGATCGCAAGTCCGACGCCTTAGCCATTACGCTACCGCCGCTTAATATTTATATACTATTGTAGAATTGTATTTATAAATACTTTAAAATTTTAATTATTTAATAATTTTATAGACCAAGACATACATAATAGAAATATCCTAGTTAAATATTCTTTACCGCAATAGATTGTAACACCAGAATCGTTAAAAGCAGATTCGTACAAATGTCGTGTCATTAAAATTAAAAATGTTTCGCGGAGTGCATCTGCTTTTGTGTTTTGTCGATGTATTTATAGGGGCGAGGGCGGCGGCCGGGCGCGGGCGTCGACCGCACCGCCCGCCCAACCTCAGCCCTCACTGCGTTTGAACGCAACTTGTTATTTACGTATTCTGCACATTCAGACAAAGCAAAGTGACAATATTTTGAAATATTCATACATTCATTAAACATATACGGTTTCACTCAGGTGTGTATTCCGAGAATGACCGACTTGTTCCGGAACTGACAGGTACCCTTTATCAAGGGTCAAAGCGACCTGCCACGTTCGTTATATTCATACAATTTAAAACTATTCAGGCTGCAATACATTCTGTGCAAAGATATCCATGTAATTTACTGTTTTTTGTTCATCTTATCATGCAGTGATACGGTCGCTCTGTCCGGTACAAAGACGGAATTAACATCCAGACAAAAAAGGTTTACAACCTCTTTTTGCGCTCCTCGTGGTTTTACTGTTTACTTAATTGACCATAAATATACCTAACATCTGTTAGATGTAATAAACCGCTCAATCTTTGCGGGATTATTATTACCGTTATCAGATAATCCGATTTAACTTTTCATTTTAATTAACGTAGATATTAATATTCGTTATCGAATGGCACGGATCTAGGGACTGAATCTCGATGGTAATGTCATCTATAATAATTCGGTACAAACAGCCTCCGATTTAAGAATAAAAAAAAAAACTGTACAAAATTAGCTGCTGGGATTTTTGTTTAGGATTTAAGTTAAGAGTAGCTTGTGTGTGTTAATAAATCAGTTTAGTTAAATTAAGAATTGAAAATGTGAAGTTTACAATATGTCTGAAATCCCTTCGGCGTGAACGTATGAAAAAATGTACAGATATATGAAACACTTTAACAATGAACTACAGTATCGACGCCTTTAGGCCTATAGCATTATGTGGGTGGACAAACGTAGCAAAAACACTAATTGAATAACTGTTATTTAAATCATTATGCTTCTGCGTCATACATTTTTTGTAAAAAGTCTGTGTTTGCGAACGTCATTAGGCGATGTGAACGAGAGTTGAGCTAGAGCAGTACTGAGAATAGGATTTTGAGTTTCGTCAAAGCTGTTCCTGGTATATACTGGACGAAGTAGCGAGAATACTTTGAAGGTGGGACAAAGACAGCGATACGTAAGTGATACTTCTAATGTTGCAATTGTTTAAAGGCACATAATATAATCGCTAGTCATCAAGCTAGCTGTGTCCTTCTTTGATACCTCAAAATTATTATACACTAGCATCACCCTCCGGTTTCACCCGCGTAAGTCCCGATCCCGTGGGAATATCGGGATAAAAAGTATGTGTTAATCCAGGTCTCCAGCTATCTACATACCAAGTTTCATCGCAATCGGTTCAGTAGTTTTGGCGTGAAAGAGTAACAAACATCCATACATACATCCTCACGAACTTTCACGTTTATAATATTAGTAGTATTAGTAGGATATGTTAGAGGAAAGAAAAGTAGTAAACCGTATCTTCAAAATCAATAGATTATATTCTGGTAAAATTAATTGATTTCAGTTCTTGACATGGCTTCGTTTAGTAACAATAAAAAATATAAAAATACAGTAATCACATGCACATCGGGAAAAAAAACATCGATTTCGACAAATCGAAATGTTTCCACTGCGCTATACGAGTTTATATTTTCAATTTGTGCGATTTATAAATACATTCATTTGACCAAATGCAAAATATTCATCCATGAGTCAGGGCTTCGCCCGCCTTTTAGTTGCATTTACTAGCTTATTTTGGTAGAATTCCAATCAGGTTCAAACAAATCAGTGACACGCATCAAAAGAATATACATACGCGACCAAAAGAGCACCTCATCCTTTGCGTTGTTATTCATGAGTCCCTAAAGGATAAAATCCCTTTATTTTTTACTGAAGTTGTTGCATATTATAATAAAATATAATGTCAGCCAATCAAAATGTCCAAAAACAATTGTTAAGAGTATATAATAACCTAAATAAGACATTAAAGATTTGTTAAATGGACAATTGAAAACATTGTGACTTAAAGAAACCGAAACATCTTTATTCATTTAGGTCAAAGATACATTTATGAACGTCATCAAATGCCATTTACTCTCATTTACATGAATTTATTTAGTCAAATCAAATTTATTTATTTAGGAACTCAAACATTATACGCATTTGATACCCCTCTAATTCTAATGGGTATACCGAAGTTTAAGTATAGTAAATTATTGCTTATTCTGTGGTTAGGGTATTAGAAATTGGTCTACAACTTTTGAGACAAAATTTGAGTTCCAAACATGTATAGCAAACAACTTATTGGCTGAGTTAATATACTGGAAAATGTGTCGTGAATACGCTAGCAATATATTTCACAGGAGCATGCAGGATATTATTCGGTTGGGGCGCATCATTAGTCAGTGTCCGCCTCGCATAAGAACCAGATGAATCGATACGTGGCGACAGAAAGACTCCGGTAGTGTATCAATATCCTAGAAGAGGGACGCTTAGATGCAACATGTAACTCAAGAGCAATTATTAGTCACCGACAACCGTACTTTTGAACTGCGGTTTGTGACTCATTTGTGCTGCGGTTAACGTAGGAATTATAGATTCCAGGTACACTTAGCTACTGAACTTACTAGTTTTTACCCTAGCTATTGTTCATACGAGGCCACTCACACACCTTAAACCTAAATTTGTTTGATGATTTGTACTTGACCACCGTCGATTTGGCAACCCTTACTTACCAGCTTGTGTTGGTTGAGGTTCTACTCAACACATTTGATTTTTAATAACACCATTATACATGTGCAATTCAGTCGAACCATGGGCTACAAATATATCTTTCATTAACGAGAACCCCTATGAAACACAAGTACAGGATGTCGTCCCATTATTATAGAAATTATATAAAATACACGAGAAAAGTGCCAATGGACACATTCCTATTATCTTATCTTTTTAGCAGACAAAGTTAAAATATTCACTTATTAAATTGTAATTAGGGTTTTCCTAAGTAACTATTCGGCTTTATTATAATGAATAAATACTTCAAGGAAAAATAGGAATATATAATATGTGTTAAAAGTGACTTTTAAACCAATACCAAAGTGCATAGAACATAATGAATCATTAATATTAATGAATAAAATCTAAATAAGAATATGAGATGTATTTCAGATAAGCCTGCAGCGCATTTTCTTGCCGTATAAATCTTAGAATGTTACGCTAAATAAATTAACAGGCCCCATCCTTCGGAGAGGTCAGATAACATCAGATCAGAACAGATTTATACGAACAGATACTAAACGTGCCGTACTAAGTAATATTGCGATTTATACCCTGCTTATGTACCTAAAATACTTAAGCGTTTTGTTTTACAACATATTATTATGTTAAGAAAAGTTCGAGTAATTTTATTATCTTGTGATCCTTTGTACAATGTAAATAGCTAAGTAATGAAAACGGCCGAATACAGCCCAGAAGTTATATGAACAAAAATGTTGGTCCTTTTGTAACTAGTGCAAGATAAATCCACTTCATATATATAGTACCTGGGAGACCGAGGCAAACTTTTCTTTAAAATTTTTTTTTTTGGAAAATTGCGTTTCACAGGATATACAACTATGAAGTCGAACTTAAAATGCAAAACTGTATCCGTATACAAAATTTCATCAAAATCGTTACTTTATTATTCAATTTTTTATTAAATACATAAGATATTTTGGACTTACATGTCACAAAATAACTGCTGAACCATCTACCTGCCGGATACAATAATATTCCTTTCCTTTAACTGTATACTTTTTAACATCCCAAAACTTCACTTTATACTGCAACATGAACACCATGCAAGTCACTATTAACGAGATGACTGACACTTTCAACAAGAGAATGGAGGAATTTGAAGCCCAGCTACTAAAGACATCCAGCCCCCCTGCAAGTGTATCCTGTTTGGCTGCAGAATTTAAAACATTTAGAGTCTTTGTTTCACAAGCACTACAAATGCTGCAGCAGCAGATGGAGGCACTGGCACACACAGTTGATGGGATGGAGATGCAAAGGCGACGGAAGATTCTTCTCTTGCACGGTGTCGAGGAGACAAAGGACGAAAATACTGCAAACACTGTGTGTGTTGACATTATCAGACAGCGCTTCGGTGCTCAAGACTTCTTGACGAGCGATGTCAAGCGTTGTCAAAGGTTGGGCCAGGGCTCTTCCACCAAAAAACCCCGGCCCATACTTGTTAAGCTCGCTGATTTAGCTGTGCGAGATAAATTGTGGTATGGTAAAAAGAATCTGAAGGGCTCTGGCGTCACAATATCGGAGTTCCTGACTAAGTCCAGACATGATATTTTCATGGCAGCCCGTGAGAAGGTCGGAATAACAAGGTGCTGGTCCAAGGAGGGCGTAATCTACGTGTTGGGCCCTGATGACGCACGTCACCGAGTAGTGTCCTTAACCGAGCTCAACAAGATTCTTGTAATACCACCAGAGCCACCCGTCGCAGTTCCAAAAGCCCCCGGGACGAAGCCCAAACGTGCAGCTACTGCTAAAAAGTGAAGCACTTTTCTCTTGCATTGCACAGTCCAGGTACATTTCAATACTACTGCTTTAAACTGTGAAGTGTTTACCTTTTATGTACATACTATCAAAATGTACAATTAATACCTTCGTATTATACTGTGTTTAATATTATTTTACTATTAATATTTTTATCAACCCACAACTTCTCCGAGAATTAATATTTGTTTACTATAATGTCACATTATGTTCTGCGTTGAGTGCGTTGCGTTCCGCAACCCTACAATAACGTAGTAACAGTAGCATAAACTTTAATATCTTTGTCTCTTATTCTTTCTCTCGTTTCAACTATAGTAACTGAACCATAGTCTTTTGGACTGGACTGAAAGTAAATGTTTATAAATTTCTTGTTCGTTTATTGTTTTTATATTTTACTGTTGTATTATCTTGATGCATCTATATGTTGTGTTATATTTAATTAATATTACTTGTGTTTTTGTAACTAGTAACCGGCAGATGGAGTTGAGGACTTGTTTAGTTTTTATTTTAATTTTTTTTTAAGTACTTGCTATAATTTACTGACCTCTATCATAAATAGTGGTCAGTGCTATAATTACATTGTATCTTTCATCATATATATATATATATATATATAGATATTTATTTACTTCTCACACACACACGTTGATTATCAAATACATAACATTTTATATTAGAACTCGAACTATCGACTTGGCTATTGACAATGTCTTTTTCTGACTGCAGTAGTGATAGTGACGATTATTTTTCTGCTTGTAGTAGTATTAGTTCTCAGAGCGACCCAACAATAGTTGAGACTCTCTTATCTCAGTTCTCTGACGCTCCCAGGAATCTTAACCTAGTGCACATTAATGCTCAAAGTATTACGGCCCATTTCCCTGATATGCTGGCATGTTTTGACTGTACGAATTTACACGCTATACTTATCTCTGAATCGTGGCTTAAGCCTTGTTTACCCTCTACTGCATATTCCTTGCCAGGGTTCAATCTTATCAGGAATGATCGTGCTGCAGGTGGTGGGGGTGGTGTAGCCATCTATTTACGCTCTCATATTCCCTACTCCGTTATTAGTTTGTCCCCGCAGCCGCCTCCATCAGATGCGGGTGAACATCTTCTCCTGGAAGTTGAGCTCTCTCACTCTAAAATCCTTCTTGGTGTTTTTTATTGTCCATCCTTACGCATCGACTACTTCTCCACGTTTGAGCAACTTCTAGAAAAGTTTACTCCTTCGTACAGTCATACCATAATCGTGGGTGATTTTAATACTTGTCTTCTTAAGAATGACTTTCGTTCCTCGACTCTTAAGTCCATTATTCAATCTAGCAATTTATATATTCTTCCTTCAAGTGCAACGCATTACTTCCCACACTCTGTTCCTTCTCTTCTCGACCTAATGATTGTTTCTTCTCAGAGCCATATAGCTAAGCATGGGCAGTGTTCAGCTGCTGATTTTTCCTATCACGACTTGCTATACCTATCCTATCGTCTCCGTCCTCCTAAACCTAAATCTAAGACGATCCTGCAGCGGAACTTTAAGGGTATGGATCTTGATGCCTTAGGCAGGGATGCAGACAACATCGACTGGAAACCACTCTTCAGTTCCGAGTGTATTGATGAGAAGGTCACTTGTTTTGTTACCAAATTGACCACTTTGTATAATATACATGCTCCAATCCAAAAACTCAAAGTGAAACGTCTCCCGTCACCCTGGCTAACCGATGACATCAAAGCCTTAACTCAGAAAAAGCGGTAGCCAAATCCAAATACAAAAAATATCCAACTGAGACTAACCGGGATAAATACGTGTCCATCAGGAATCATTGCAGCAAGGTTTGTAGGAATGCGCAACGCCGATTTATCCATAGCTCTGTCGAAAACGGAGATCCAGCAAAAGTCTGGAAATTTCTAAAATCATTGGGAGTAGGCAAATCTGATAATGAGTCGATTCCGAAAAATTTAAACTTAAACTTACTAAATCAACATTTCTCTGCGTCGTCAAATTTTGATAAATTGACAAAAGAAACTACATTAAAACATCTTTCATCTGCCTCCGCTCCCGATTGTTCTCCCTTCTTCTTTAGTCAATTCTCTGATTGTGATGTTAGGAAGAGCATAGTATCGATTACTTCAAGTGCTGTCGGATCTGACTGTCTAAGCCGTAATATGATCCTCCCTATCATCGATAAAATCCTTCCTGTAATTTGTCATATCTTAAACCATTCTATTACTTTTAGCGTGTTTCCTACGACTTGGAAAGACGCGGAAATTATTCCCATTCCCAAAAAGAGAAACCCCACATCCTTTTCTGATTACCGCCCTATCTCTGTCCTGCCATTTCTCTCCAAGATCCTTGAACGCCTTATTCACATTCAACTTACGAATTTTCTTTCCAAAAACTTGCTATTGAATCCCTTCCAATCTGGCTTTCGTCCCGGTCACAGTACCACCACTACCCTAGTTCATATTACGGAGGACATCAGATCAGCTATGGAAGACGGTGAGCTTACGGTTCTAACTCTTTTGGACTTCAGTAATGCTTTCAATACCGTGGACTTTGAGGTTTTACTGGGTATCTTGCGCTCTCTTAACATATCTCCAAAGGTGATTGACTGGTTTCATAGTTACCTGTTTGGTCGCCAGCAGCGCATTAGTATTGGAAACACTGTTTCTTCTTGGTGCAAAACTACTGCCGGTGTACCACAGGGCGGCGTGCTGTCTCCCCTACTCTTCTCTGTTTTTATAAACTCTATCACTAATGACCTGTCTTCTTCCTACCACCTTTATGCAGATGATCTCCAGATTTACTCTCGGGCTAAACCGGACAAACTTACAGAAGCTGCGAAGACTGTAAATGCTGACTTGGAAAACATCTGTAAGTGGAGCAACTCGTACGGTCTGAAGATAAATCCAAGCAAGACTCAAGTCATTGTAGTTGGAAGTCCGAGGATGATTTCTAAAATTGACTGGACAATTGTACCACAAGTCACTTGCAACGGTACACACATTCCATTCAGTGACAAGGTCAAAAATTTGGGGATTTATATCGATCCTACCCTATCCTGGGGTCCACAGCTGCAAGTACTGAGTCGCAAAATGTTTGCCGCTGCAGGTTCCCTGCGCCGACTTCGCAATTTTCTTCCTACCACCACCAAGATTGCGCTTGCACAATCCCTTCTTTTTCCTATTCTTGATTATGCCGATGCCAGTTATCTAGATCTTACCGAAGACCAATTGAATAAGCTTGAGAGACTCCAAAATCTCTGTATAAGATTCATATTTGGACTACGCAAATATGATCATGTTTCTGATTATCGAAAAAAGCTCAAGTGGTTACCTATACGCCTTCGCCGGAATGCACATATTCTTTCGCTTTTATATAGCATTCTATTTAATCCCCTAACTCCTATTTACCTTAAAAAACGGTTTAGCTTCTTACACGACACTCATTCCCGATCTTTGAGATCGTCGGAGAACCTGATATTAAAACTACCTGGACATTCTACGAAATTCGTCGACAATTCCTTCTCTATCCAAGCCGTTCGTTTATGGAATAACCTACGTTTGACAGTAAGACGTGCACAGTCACTTCCTGCTTTTAAGAAACTGGTAAAAGAACATTACCTGGGTGATATCAACATATTATAATTGCCTAGTTATCTTCTTATTTGACTTAATGTAGTATAGTCCTATATTTGTATGTTTTATTCGATTTATATGTGAATCTTTATACCTATGTTTGCTTATGTATTTATTTGTTTGTTGCTCTCTTGTATGTATATTCTTACACTATATGTAAGATACGTCATCTCTATTTAACTCATATTATATACCTACTGAGCGTACACCATACTGCCCTAAAATCAATATCCTATGTTCGCTCCATCCCATGGTTGCCTGTAAGAGATTGCCTCAGTGCGATAAGGCCGCCAATTGTATCTACCACAAAACATTGCTGTGCTTCTACTCTTCAAAATCATTTTGGTGTACAATAAAGAGATATATTATTATTATTATTATTACATAAATAAAAACATACATACAAGAATTGCTCGGTTAAAGTAATAAGATATACAGGTTGTATTTGAAAAAGGAACACTTATTTAAACCACTGAAAGGACATGACTCTAGCATGCAGTTATAAAAAGAATTTTTGAAATAATCTATCCGTTTACAAGTTATGACCGTTTGAATTTCCAGGTATTTTCTAATAAAAGCAGGTGGAACGTGTACAGTTAACGATTTTAAATCGTACATATTTTTTAATTTTGCAAGTATTTACTCAGTTTTGAGAAAGTCCATAAAAAGTAACTTAAAAAAATTTCGAAGTTAGTTTTTATGGATTTTCTTAGCTATGAATTAAAAATTCAAAAAAAAAAAAATACGTGCGATTTAAAATCTGTAACTTTACACATTCCACGTACTTCTCTTCTATGAAAAACGGAGGCAAAAACACTTGGAAATTCAAACTGTCATAACTTGTAAATAAATTGTTTTTTTTTTTTCAAAAATTCCTATTGTAACTGCATGCTGCACTCATGCCCTTTTAGCGATTTAGTAATAAGTTTATCAAACTTTTTCTTATTCTTTATTCACCAAAACATTTTCATATAATATGGTAGACAATAAACAATAAAATATATATTCAAACCTTGTCTGATTGGAAATTGCACACAGGTAAAGCACTTTGTAAAGGGGATTACAACTCATAAGCATTTAGATAAGCGTATATATGTTTGCAATAACATTCGGATTAGAAACCGAAATATTCAATATTGGACTTTAATTTGGGCAATGTCAACGTCTTCGGGAAGGAGTCGAGATGGTATATTGCGGTCTAAACACCCGTATGATTGGAACCCGTTTTCCATATTGGATAAGCGCTATTTGCAATTCATGCTTTCAAACGGTTAGAACGTAGTATATGTAGAAGTTATTAAAGCTTAAACGTGTATTTTAGAAGTGACTACTGTGTTGCCAGCGAATAAAATCTACTTCGTAAAACTAGAAGATTACCTCAGAGTGCACTTTTCGGTGTACGAAGGCTCTAGTTTCGAAGGTAGACAGTTTTCGCCTTGTCGTCAAGAGGTTTCACTCGAAGCACCTACAGTTTTAAGATCCGAAGTGAAAAGCTCTTTGCGCTAATAGTATTACAACGTTGTTGCCTTTTAACTGAACATTTTATCGAGAGTTTTGGCAGTTCCCGTGAATCCTATCCGCTTTATAGTTTTAAATTCATTAGTGATCATAAAATTGGTTATAACAGAGCGCGTCCCAGTCTGTTTATGGCACGAGAAAGACGACAGCATTACCTCTTATTTTCCGGGATTTTAGTAATTGGCTGTAAGATGTAAAACGATTACCTAAATGCGAAATTCTTTTCTCTCACAATCCTTCGTTTATTTTGGTTGCGTTTTCTCAATTTACCCGACGGTTCGGTAAACGAACTCCAAAATTCTGAATCAGACTTGATTGAATCGCAGTCGTGCCCGCGGGAATGGAGTTTTCCAACCTATTTCATGGCACATCGCTACGATCGACAAGTCTCGCAGTCGTGCACTCGCTCGTATTTCATGTTTGTGCCCTCTCGAGAAATTTCTTACAGTTCATTTATTTGTTTGGATACTGTTGTTCCACTCACAACCCCCATATTTGATGTTGTTACATTTTATTATTGAAAAGGAATCAGTTGCTTTTATGAACTTTCGCCCTCTTTCCATGATTGTGATTTGTATCGCGAGTATAAAGGTTTCCTTAAGAAATAAATAAAAGGAGTTTAATAAATCATAAAAGTGCTACGCTAACTAAATAGCTATTACGCTAAGCAATAACCCTCACAAATAATTTGTAGTTGAGTTTGATTGTTACCGTAACGGTCATCCATTGTTTATTGGTTGCCAATACTAATACCTAATTTGAATTCACCGCGATGGACTTTCAGGAATAACTCTTGGTGAAAAACATCATTCCGTAATTCATTGAAAAGTTCAACTTTTTCCATACTTTCAACATTTAATGTTAGAGCAGTATTTTAATGAATGTTCACAACATATGTTCATATTTCGAAATGTAGATGGTACTATGCTATGAGGGATAATCGCGAGCAATAAAAGAGCTCATTTGTGTTACTCGTCCAGTTGTTTCGATTCACGTTGCTCGGACAATGGGCAAACGTACGCACAATGTGGCCCCATCGTCATCAATCAAAGTCCCGGTATACCCCACCCCCGCTTCACCCCCGCGGCTCCCGCCCACGCACCCTCAGCAGACTGATTTACCCCTTACATTACAGCAAATGCACGTCTACGTAAATACTAACTGAGGCAAATTGAAACTAAAATAGCAACCGTACAACTAAAACAACAACCCAATGGAAAACTGAAACAATTATTTGTAGACTAACAGGAATGCATTAAAATGGTAAAGGATTCGTTTCGAGTTGTATCTACTCGTATATTATATATTATTAGGTGTTTCAGGGATTCTAAACTTAGAAGTTTTAAGTTGTATCCTTGGAAATAAATACATACGAGTACATATAATAATATCGTTGGCTTCTGTGATAATATGGTAGGGGTCACATAGAGTAAAAATAGTTTGTGTTCAAGTTGAATACAGATTATTATTATTTTACACTTCTCCATTAAATTAAATAAGTCTGAATCTTATATCTGTATTAATGTATTAAAATATGCAAATAAAATGATAAGATTATAATACAAATTTAATACAATAATATTTGAGTCCAAGTTATAAGTATCTATAATAGCTTTTAGAGATGGATGAAAACACGTAATATCTCATTAGTATTAAAAAAGACAATAACCGTGTGATGATCATTAATTACATTTGTTCTAGTTGTCTAAAATATATTATGGTATATTACAGACACGCCGTTACGCGGTATTCGTGTTCCAATGTTTGAAAAGTTAGTGTTGTAAAATGGTGCGGTATTTACTACTGCACTATCACATCTGATTTTTCAATAACAATCAAGCACACAAAGCTATAAGTTATGTTACTAATATAAATAGAATTTACACAGGTCGTTATCGCAAGATGACATTTAAAGTTATTATTTAAAGCTATTATTATTACATATTTAGAGTTATTTGTAAATTACTTAATTTCGGCCTCTGCTTTGTGTGAACTATTATACAGTATAAAGGTCAAGTTGTATCTGTTAACTTACTGAACATAGAAATATAATGCACACATTGCACACCAGTCTTTAGGTTAGATCATTATCGTAAGTTTTAAATCGGCGATTCGTGTTTTGTAATTTCTAGTGTCTCCTTTTTTAGGTTAAAGATTTTATTGTTAGTCATTCATGTGCTAGTTAATGTACATTTGATGACTTCAAATATAACAGGACAGACTCCTTACAAAATATTGCATTATTTTCATTTATTTGAAACCTTGTGTTGTCAAAACAAAACGTTGGACGCCTCGAAATTTACAAAACACTTCATCACCTTAAAGTTAAGAGCAATGCCCTTGTCTGTGAATTGTCATTCAGTTCTTTGCTATGCTTTTATCCTGATATCCTGGCGTTTTCAACAACAAAGGCAGGTGCAGATTTAAAAAAAAATTGTACTTGAAATATTGTGAAACCTATGTCTGTCCACTAGATTCTGCAGACAGTAGAAGGTTGGTATTAGATCTCAGTAGGAAAGTTTAAGAATTGTTTTTAGATCTTAGTCGTTGAAAAATACAAGACACAAGTTAGTTAATAATTATTAAGTATCGAACATTTTTATTTTTCACCTTTACACAATAATAACTGTTTCGTATTCTAAAAGTGTTCTCGCTATGTAGCTTAAATGTTTTTTTTATTTTTTTAAACATTATATTTAGATATGTAGGTATAGGTATACATATAATTATCAAAAAAATATTTCCAAAGAAGTTTATTTTAAAAAGTGTGCCACTTCTGCTTCGACAGAGTGTTATCGCAAGTAGCAACGTCTCCCCCACATGAAAAGAGAAGCTCTTGCTTCTTTGCCAAACAAACATTGAATGGAAATGTATTTTAGCGATTAGGTACCCCTTTATACTCTCATATTCAGATACCATATTCCATATATGGAAGTTTAAATGTAATAAAGCAACTCTCTGATGCAATTTACTATACAATACTGCGACACTTGCTTAAGTCACTGATAAATGCCACTCTATGCACAGCGTGAATGACTAATTACATTGTCGCCCATAGTCATATTGCATACTAGATTTTGAGTGCAGGCGTGTTATGTCTATTAAAATTAGTGTTCGCAAAGGTAAAGTACGTTGGTCCCAGCGTGCAACACTGTACAACACAAACAAAACAATGTCAAAGGAGACAATCAGCAATCATGCGTCATTCCCGTGAGATTGCACGAAACTTCCAACTGCGTAGTGTACACACAATACTATTTGTGGCGTCTATGTATCATATACTGCGCTGTCTGTTGAATAATTATGTGCTTTATTATTGAAGTAAATGGACTGTATATTGCTTGTTTAAACAAAGTATTTACAAAGTTTTTAGTACCTTCCGAGATAAATAGCCGTCATCGTTTCTTCGTAAACACGTCTCACATTTTTTTCGTATCGATGAAGCTTCACAATATGTACTGTGAAAGAGTTTTCTTATTTCAAGTTTTATAACTTTAGTTGACGTTTTTACTAATTATGTCATATGAAACAAGTGTAAAGATTAGTGTTAATACATATTTACGTATCGCTACAAAGATACTCCAACGAATAGAGATAATGTACAAAATTCCTTGATGTACTTAGAAAATTAATGGACCTTCCTGTACATTGTGGCGATAAAGAGATATAGCTGTTTCAAATTAAAATATTGGCAATAATTTCCAAATATTTAATTGAGATTAGTTAATACATATATGTATTAACTAAAGCATAAAATCTATCGGTATTTTCGAGTCGAGTTTTAATTCGATCAGAAATCTGCTGTGACTTGCTTTCGTCATGATACAATGATTTAATTGAGATAATACGATACAGTTGCAAAAATACTAACAACTAAAAATAAAATATTGTATTAGAAAACTAAACCAGAAAGGGATTGTTGTGGCGATTAGCACCAACGGCTCATTACCATATGCCTGGTTGTCCAAACAGGCTAAACTCCGGACGTGTTGCGTGACTTGCCAAGACATTCCCCCCTCCATTACCACTCTAAATTACACAGTTTAACCCAACCTATTATATTAAATTAAAGGAAAATCTAAACCCATTTCTTAGAAAATTTCGTTTCGAGTTTCGTTTTTATCGTGGTTCATAATTGTATTTATCCTTCTACCATTTGGTATTTTATCCTAACTTATATTATAAATGCGAAACTGAGTTTGTTTGATTGTTACGCTTTCCCGCCTTAACTTCCACGTCTAACCGTTCCTAACATTCCTAAAATTTTACATGTAACAGCTGTCTGGGGTTTAGTGTTCCCAAGGGACAGCAAAATTTTTACGCGAGCGAAGCTGTGGCCAAAAGCTAGTTGATTACAATCATCATCAATAAGAAGTAAATAATGCTTTATCGGACTATTAGGCGCAGACAGAGGTTACATCCTTTTGTTGTCCAAACACCAAAAAGTCGAAATAAACGCTTTGACAGCTCCTTTTTGGTTCGAGTCGCCAAGGTATGGAATGAGCTGCCTGCGTCTATTTTTCCAGTCAATTATAATCCTGGAGTTTTCAAGTGTATAGTGATTAGGTTTCTCTTAGGCGTCTCTCTCTCTTTCTCTAGGCGTGTACCATCTTTATCATCACTTTCCATCAGGTGAGTTGGAAGACAAACGCCTATTCCATTTCATAATAAAAAAAAAAATACCATGATTATATTAAAGTAGTGGAGAACAGTACAATATTAACTAAACCGACATACGTGAAAATAGAAAAGAGGTAGGGCATAGCTTGAATTATAGTCTTGGGAGACACCTTCACAACACAGAAAACCGCTATGACCTATCACTAATAACGTAGTTTTGTATTTCTGATTCAACTCCACCGTCCGGTTGAGTTGAATCGCAGAGAATCGCTCCTTGAGATAAAGTTGACAATACTCGAGGTCATTTCTGTTGCTACCGTTGATTGGCAACGTGTTGTTCTTTGCCAAATAATTTGCGTTCGAACTTAGACATAATCACAAACAGTACGCAAAATTAGTCTGTCATCTGTGAAGTGATACTTATCCAGTCTTTATTGTAGCTTCAAAGTTGACATGCATACTCACCACTTTGTGAATGTACACCACATACATACGTTGACTTCTGGGTTAACTGAATACTAAGGGATATTAAGTGCTAAGTAAAACTAAATCAAACACGATTGCTTAAGACATTTTATTACTTATATGTCTTGGCTTGAATATTTCGTAACATCATGTATATAATGTATATGTGCTGTCACAGATTTTTCAATTTTACACCCAGAACTGAAAATAGCATTTCTAATTTTTTTTAAATAAATGTTTAGTAGCGTGTCCAGCCTTTCGTGTACAGGTTATGTTTTGTGTTTAATACTTTAGATTTTGACATGTGACGTCACGAAGCTTATTAAGCTTCCCCCCCCCCCCCCCCCGAAACAAAACAAAACGTTCAAAGTCGAAAACCAGGCGATCTCTAGTTACCTGGAAAAAAATATCATTATAATTTTTCTTTGTACATTGTCCTGTACTATGTCTTAGCGAATCTTATAAACCGAATTTGTGGAGAAGATAAGATAATACTGGGGAGAAACGAGAGGTTATGTTCCTCCGTAAACAGAGGACTATCCAAAAAGGACTATTTACTTATACTACTATCTAAATATATTAATCAATTTGAGAACTTTCAGATCTTACGAAGCTTATCATATCAGATGTACGAGTATGATCCTACAGTATGTATGAACTATCACTAAAAATTTTTTACATTGTCAACACAACACTTATGGAAGGTTGAGAAGGACTCCTATAGGATTGGAGTAAGAACCTTACCGCGGTTGGACTCTCGTTACACCGGTAGTTCAATATATTATATTTGTGAATGTACACTTTTATATCATTCTGGTCGGCATGCAAAACAAACAAAGAAATACAAACTAAAAACAATTCGTTATTATCATGCGATATCAAGGCGCCACTGACGTTTTTATTGGCCAAGGGCGTTTATTCAAGGGGAAATAGATACATGATGTTACGATATATATTCATATTATAACAAATTTTAAAATAACAAATATTTATACTCTACAAAAATCAGCAATATTCGGGCTTCAATGTAAGAATAGGTTAATTAATTTCAAAAATACAATAGTTTATGCAAATACAGCTTAAAGTCGAATAATTCAGATGATTATGGGTTTTTTTTTTTTCTTTTTTATCGTGTTGAAACCCCCACGAGTCATCACCTCACCGGAGCTAACGATAAGATGGTATGTCGGAATCGAACCGACTAAAACCACACGGTGTTCGGTCACAAGGAGGTCTATTGCAGGAGGACCCGGGTATACCCCAGGAAGGAGTCCTCCGGGAACCCCTGCAGACCTTAGTCGCCTTCAGCAGGCGACCACACCATGGAGTACGGGGGGGCCTTACCCCCCTCCAGGCTAGAGAGGTGCGCGTGGAATACGTCGCGCCATCGTCTTGGGCCTGCTTCTGCAAGGGTAACGGTCAGCCCGACCCGTTACCCCCAGGCTAGCGCTCATGGAGGCTAGAGATCATTTTGCGCTCTCCGGCGCCTGGTGCGTTTTCTGCGGGATGGGAGAGTGCTTGTCCTCTCCCGTACCCGTTCCGCCGCCTCTTTAGCCAACATCATCTCCTCGCAAAACGAGACGGCGGAATCCCACGCACTCTCACTTTGGACCCTGGACAGAACCATGGTCTCTAGCGAGAGGCTTCCTACCCCAATAGATGTCGCGAGATCTTTTCGCTGCTGCGTCCATGCTGAGCACTCCACCAAAGTGTGGAGTGCAGTGTCCTCGCGACAGTCTCCGCAGTGGTGGCACGCAGGCGATGGCTCCCGGCCTATGCGATACAGGTACTTACCGAAACGGCCGCGCCGGTGAGTACCTGCGTCAACCGGTAGGAGAGGCTGCCATGTCGCCTCTCCAGCCAATCCTCCATGATGCCAAGCCAATCCTCGGTCGCTCCAGTCGTTCTTTCCACTCGTCCATTAGGATCTGGCGAAGCTGAGACCGTTGCGCCTCGAAGATGATTATCTCCTGCTGGTGTTAAGTATTTACATATTTCACTATGTAATTGATTGTTAAACTATTTTTATTTATCAAAAGTAGTTATAAAAAGTAACGGTACCTATTTAGTCATTACTATTATCTGAAAATGTTTCCTAAAAAATAATGTGAAAGAGTACTTAAACACGTACAAAATTTGTCTCATCTCACATCACATCTCATATTAAATAAAATATTTACTCCTGTATCCTGCTATCAGTATTATAACGGTATCGTGTCGGATATTCTAAAATGATATCAAGCCACTTCGTCATAGCTCACATATTCCCTATTTGAATAACAAAGCACAACAAAAGATCCTAATCGTATTTGCGTTTGCCAAGCAGCCCGGTGTGGAAATATTCAGTTTGGGCACATTTCATGTGAAACTAGAGTCACTGGCTGCCACCCGCCAGCCGGCGGGCGCGGGGGCGTATGATTAGAAATCGATAACTGTGAGTCACATTTTGGCTTAAACTTACATATTGTTGGTCCATCTATTGTTGTCCCCAATGTTATCTACTACAACGCTTTTAGTACGTCGATAATCCCAATCAGTGAGGATTTCATCATTTCCTTTTTGTTGGGAACCCTTATCGTATCCAGATATTTTTTGCGCCCGTCCCGCTTGGGTTACAGTTTTTACAAATAAACATCTGTCGATATGATATTTGTCGACTAAAATGAAGCTGTGAGACAACGAGAGCTTAGAAAAAGCTATTTGTAATTGTTTTAATGTTAGCACTACTGATAAACTGGTATTGCGCGTTGCACTGACCAACGCTAACCCTCAGATGAAGCTCTGTTTACCCAGCTCACCAGCAGAAAAACTACACTAGCAGGGGTGTCTAAACGCGGTCTTCTGTACGGTAGAGGTAACGGCATAGTTGGGGAGATATAATTTGAGCAGACACCAGGTTAGTGATACCTCTTTTAAGTGTTTTACGCAATGTCGAATAAAAATCAACATCTGTGCTCTCTCTCTCTCACTAGTAAGAAAACAGAAAATTACTGACAAATGGACCGGCTAAGGAAGAACTTATAAACGACCTTCTAATAAACTGATAAATCTCGAATACTCCTCCCCCCTGTAACTAGCCGCTTGCCATCAAGACTAAAACACACACAGAGCATGCCCGGCCCTCCAAGGATCACAATTTACCAGCAGAAATAGGAAACCCGTTTTCTATAAAGTCCGAATACCAATACCTCGTATGAGAAATACGAAAAAGATATTGATAGGAAAAACAGTCAAACGTATTTGACAGAGAGACATGACTTACTAAATTTCGCGATCTATTAATTATATTCTATGTTAAGTTCCCAAGTTTTAAAGGGTCTGTGGACGGCGGGAATAAGTTATATTGTACATGTTTATTTTGTTCAAACAAAAAATGTCCTTTAGTGTAATATGCTGAAGGTCGTTTCTTGTACAGAGCGAGCTCTTGTTTCTGTAATTTATTGTATGGGCTAAAATAATTTACAGTAGTTTTGTTCATCATGAAATAATTTCAACCGTTAATAATGACAAAGTAAGTCTTCAACATAAAGTGTAGTCAATCATGAACATTAATGACTTTATGTGAATTTCACCAATTTATATCAGTAGCATGCCAATGAAAGTAATAAACAATTGAGTGCAATTAAAAACAACACGCCAAATGACTTCCACGCTAAAACAATATTTGTCTATTTAACTTACTTCAACGGTGTAACACATATTTTTGGCTTATTTTTGTAAAAAAAATAATAATTTAAGTACATTAATTACTTCATAAACAACCACCTCATGTATATAAAATCTAAAGAAATTGATTAGCCGTATTATCACACTCATCACTTATCTAATCACTTCATGGTGGGGTTTCAGTTTTTATGTACAATTTATATTTAAATGAAAGGAGGTTTTACACATATTAAAGTTCTACGTTAATGTTACTTGTTAGAAAAAGTATTGAGCGTCATCTTTTTTCAATTGTTTAATAAACTCCATTAAAATACACAGGACATAGTATAGTATCTTGAGCGCTTGCTATGCCTTTCAAACGATCGCTATATTTGACTAAAACTATACGTTTTCTTTATTGATCTAGGATTTTGTCAAAAGAGAATAGAAATCTAAGCCTTATTATTCGCGAAGATGGATACAACAATAATGGGTATACTAGGTTCAATTACTTTTGGTTGGGTATTAATTCCTTTATGAAGAACCAGTTAGAGTAACATAATATCGTTTTGGTATTAGAATATTTATTAAGGTTGGTCTCAGAGGCACGATAGGATAATACTTTTTGTGTCCGGTCACCAACCTTCGGCCAAAGGTAACCGCCTTTTCAGAGTATTCGGTAGATTAATTAAGGAGTTCGTCACGGCCACGAATGTTATAGTAATATCTATTATAATAATAACGTGACGATACATCCGCTCGATAACATCTCTTTTTATTAATTTTTAGTCGCTTATTCAGATTAAGAAGTAAAATTGCTAAACAAATAGTAGCGTCAGGTTGATAGAAAAAAAAGAACAAATTTTTAGATATTTTTTTTATTTTGATTAAAAGTTATAAGAAGGCTTCCACGTCGATTGTCCTTGTACCATTGTAACTTATCTATTAAAATTATTTTTAAATAAAAACATGAATCGAAATAATTAAATTCTATAAGTACTGCTCTAGTAAGTCTATACATCATGATCTAGACAAGAACCATTACGTACTGCCCTATGTAATGGTACTTGGCGACGTACCATAATACATATTATTTATACATATTATACAAAATGTTGGACTTCAGACAAAAGAGTTTTTATGACCTTAAGAAAAGGCGTAACAGTCATATTCGGGTGATCGTCGCAGGCTCATTCCTCTCATAACTTGGCGTCACCATTACGGCATTCTGCACGCGAGTGAACAATAAATCAGCCTCGGGCTCTGCAATATATTCTGCATGCAGGGAACTGCGCTTCCTACGCTGGCAATTATTACTCTCTGTACGAGATTGCTAACTTATCAGAAGCCGTAGTGATTGTGTAGTAGTGCCAGTTATTTTTTTTCAACAATGTTAAACCGTGTAGAACCTTTTGTGGCAGAAAAAGTGTATTGCAAGGTACGTGCATGGTTGTTTCACTAATGTTATATATATATAATATAATGTTATATAATGTTACACATATTGCACATGGGTCGTAATATACATCTATATTGCACAGAACTACTAGATCTAGAAATTATTTACAACAAAAAATTGTTTCAACTATCATACGTGGATAAACCAAGTGATTTGTTTGCACCTAATTAACTTGTAATATTTATAGTGATCCAAACAGTTTAGGTAGCCGTAACAAATGGGCTAGTAACACAAAGCTATGAATATTGCTAGAATACAAATGATAACTGGGAAGCAATAAAATATCTGCCTGGATTGGATAGGAACTGTGGCGCGCCTGTGTGCGAATGAACCGGCGCGGCGTACGCCGAAGGACGCGGCCGCATTCCGCACCGCACCACTACACTCAACATGGCATACATACCAACACGTACTACGTCTGTGTGTGCATGCAGCCACACATTAACGCTAAGGTAGTTTTGCGCTACGCCAGGTCGCCAGTACTGGCGTTAGTGTACCGCTAGTGTTGTGGAATTCCTTATTACGATGCAACACGTTGCATTCACAAAATTGTTTTAGAGCACTGTTATACTGTTAGTCGCACGCTGACTACGCACTGCACCGTTATCGGTCTACATGCTACTTTAATTAAGTATATAAAACTTTCTATTACAAACATTCATGATTCAAGATTTCGACTAAGATTTAACTTCTTTACGGCAAACGTCATAGTTTATTTGCTCAATCTGAAGCTACTAGACTGAGGGCGCAGTCGTGACTATTAACCGCAATCGCGATTAATAATAAATAACGTAGTTTTAAACAGTTCCTTTAACACGATGTCGTGCAATCAAATAAATAGCTTCTATGTAGTCCCTTGTTGAATAGTACGTAGGTACAAAGCCGCGCGTCTCTGCATCTCTCGATAGACCGGAAGTATACCCGCTAGTATCAGCAAGGCTGCGCTGTTCTATAGATATACCTTGCAAAATAATGGTGCGAAGCGAATAGAACTCAACTTACAGCAATATACGACGTATAGCACTGATAGTTGTTCTATTAACCCCTACATATAAGTAGTCCCGTATATGGGTTTTAATGAATTGGATAAAAACCCCTTTAGCATAATTTCATGAAAGCGTAAATGCTTTTGTTTTGCTTGTATATTTACTATGATGTGTGCTTAAGAAACGAGAAAGCTTTATCTAAAAATAATCCTAATAATACACTGAGCCATTTTTTCATTTTATAGTAACATTGTTGAATTTAATACGAGGAAGCATCGTCTTTTTAATCATTAATAATAATAATAATTTTATTGGTCAGCATTACTTAGGATCATCTGGCGGATTTATAAACAACAGTAAAATAGTTATTTTTTTCGCGAATTTCTTTAATAAATGGAAATGAAAATTGTATGCTACTTCTATTTTGTTATCCTATCTTTAGTCGCTGTTTCCTATCCGGTATGAATAACTTAAATGCGAAGTAACACTATTTTTGCTTAATGGTGCAATATTATATATGTTCATGTATATAACTACGACCCTTTAACCCTGCCGTGAGAGATAGAGACTAAATGGAATATCTGCAAAGCGGAAACAGTTTAATCACGCAGCATGTACGCTGGCAGGCGCTAATCTTGCGTCGCGGGCAGCCGTCGCTGAATGGAATCGCATACAAATGTGCCGCCAGTCAGAGTAAAAACTGCTGAATAATATCCCACTCATAGTTTTGTGAGCTTCATAGCACGCATAATAATGCAGTCATACCACGCTCTATGCATTTAATACTAACGACAAGTTTTATATTCTACAGGGCGTAAGTGACAGCCTTCCGAAATCCAAAATAGTGGATTCAGATCATTATTCGGAGTTCTTTTTTTATAACTTTACATTTGTTTGTTTATTGGTAACATGATCATTATGTTACACAGATAACCAATAAATACCACATACTTCCTAAAATACTGCAATGAAATCAATGATAAATAGTAACTTGAAATGTAATAAGTAAATCAAAATAATCTTGCATATTTATGATAAACCAACTTTTACATCGTGATAACTATACATAAGAAAACGTTTAATATATGTTTTTTGTTACGAAGTCCCTCACAACCTGTACCTTCAAGTATAATGTTGGGGTGTCGCCATATGCGATATAAACAGCAAAACGGATCAGTACTCCGGATCGGGTTGCTGGCATGTGCCAAGTGCGTCAAAGCCACGGATCGGGTGACATCATACCATGGCCATGACGGAATAAGCACTTGGTTACGTTTAACTTATTGTGCCTGTCTAGAACGACTGCCCAGAGAGCATACGTCACTTTGACGATACCACGAAGAATATTTAGATTGTCATATTTAATACATACTTGATTTACATACTTAATGAGTTTATTGACTGACAATGTTTCATTGCTCTTTAAATCGTTGCCTATAAAAAAGTTCTATATGTCAGTATATATAAAAAACGGACACAAAAAAAAAGTTTCAAAAATAAGCAATAAGTAAGTAAACACATCTCTCAATATAATGAAATATATGTCAGAAATGTTGAAATGAAAAAAAGCACTTAAAAAACAAAGTCATTATTAATAAATATATTATCATTATTAATTCAAAGCCAAATAATATACGGACATCCAAGTATGAAACTTAACACAAACATCATTTTATCTGTTAATCTTTTGATAAAGGTGGTTTTCTAAGGGGGTAATACTCGTTTACGAACTTTGCTTTAAAGCCGAATACAGCTAAACAGAACATAAGGCTTTGTCTTTTTAATAACAGGAAGCAATTTAACAATACCTAAGGTGCTTACATTATCATAAACATCGTACGCGTAGCGATCAATTTATATATTATTATTATTACATTTATCACTGAATGTTCAATTCACATATCTACCAAATCACAGTTAGATATAATCCCTGCTTATAAAAGCCTTTATAACACACAATGTAACTGACCTACGCAAGATAAAATCTTGCAGGTGAAGCAATTTAGTAATGGCCTTTTTAAACTTGCAGTTATGTTCAGTTCTTCGAAATTATTTATTTTCACGTTAACAAATCATGACTCAGTGATGCCTGTCCAGGCATTGAACTTTTCTTTGTGCATTTCTCAGTCTGTTCAGACAGCGCTATTCATTTTACTTACTGTCTATAGTCTTCTTTAAAATATTTCATTTGTTGCCGTTTCGAAAGCTTTTATTTTAATAAAGAATATATTTTCTTTTCAGTTGTTAAATCATTATTTATTGTGTAAAATAACAATTTAACTATCAAAAGGTATAGTGTAGTATAAATTATTTACGTTACTAACGTCTAACAATTCAAGAGCGGTATTTGGAATTCGAGAAAGACAACTGCGCTCGTCATCGCTTTGTTTGTGGGCCGCTGTGAGCTGCTGGTAATAATCAGAGGAGGCGGGAGGGATTAGACGCGGTCGACGGCCGAGGGACGGGGACTAAAGATGTGACTGCGACTAGTTGAAATGTCTGGGGGTTCCTAATTTGTAGAGCCGTCGCAGCGAAGGGTTGACCTCGTCTGCTCAGCGCCCACTCTGTTAGGAATTTCACTTAACCGTCAACCTTCACCGCGCTACCGTTTTAATTATACTAGCATGATTAAACCCAATTGCTACTTGATTGTCAGTTTCTCAATTGATTATTAGCTTAGTACAATGAAAGCAAACTTGTAAGGCGTCCGATTTCAAATAAAACTATTAAAAGTTTCGAAGTGTGCCATGAGTGGTCGGACCCAAGCTTTTATTTAATACTTGCTTTATTAAATCCTCGCTTTTATCGAAGTCGAGGAGCAGCTTGACGGACCAATTTTATTGCTTCTTATTGCCTAACGTTTCAAGTCTAGGACATTAAAGTCTGTACAAACATCGCTAGAAACAAGACTGTGGCTAAATTGATCAAGCGGACATGATATTCGTGTGTAATCCTATTAAACGTAAAGTGAAAATTCAATGAAGGCATTTTCGCTTTAAATAAAGATCGAAACACAATAAAGTCATGAAATGAAATAAGACACTATCCCGTTTCAAATCGAATTTCATTTTGATTCCTGGCCGTATCGAATTTATGTCAATCGAAGTTTGAATGGACGATAACTTTGTTAGTGGAAGCTGGAGATCTTTGTAGAGAATATTATAGCACTACTATCTTGTAGTGGCCGTTTATGTTCACTCCAATTCACATTAGTTATATCATAATATCTTAAACCATACTAGTTATAGTCATGAAAAATACCTAATCTACTCACAGAAAATGAGAACTTATTCGTATATTTAAGTCATCATCATTTTCTTACCCTTTCCCCAAATTTATTTGGGGTCGGCACAAAGTGTCCGGATACGGATATTTAAGTTTGTTTTAGTATATACCTAATACCTAATATTTTAAAGTATAACCCCACCCATTTCTAACACGAACACATATTTTAGCTTAAAGGGATCAAAGATGTAAGATGTTATAAGATGAGAGGGTAGATAACTTGAGTGATACACGGGGAGTGATCTAGTCTTTATTCAGTCCTCACTTACGGGGTAAGACTTGACCTAATTTTGCATTCATTTTTATTACCACAAAGACGGCAAAACAGTAGGTACCTACGGAATTTAACGATTACATAGTATTTAATAGAAACAACAGCTTACAACATCAAGACTTATTTATAATCGAAGAAAACGAAGTGGACCAGGTTTTCTATTCAAGCGTATTATTTTTTTAAATATAAAAGTGTTAAAATACTCTGTAGAGAGAGTTCATTAGTACCTATTTTAATGAGTTTTTTTAATAGATATGATACTTCGAAGTTGGTGTCCATTTACAATAATTATTATTATAAAAACGCCTAAGGATACAAAACCATGGTACAATTGATTTTTATTAAAACTTAGTGCATATGTTCTGTTGATGTAACCAAAAACTAAAATATAAAGAACTAACATAAACAAAAAGAAAACCAACATAATTACTCTTAATACCTAAGCTCCCAAAACGAAGAAACAATGTATATAATTTTGAGTCGGCGCCAAACAAATACCTCAAAAACTTTTTAACAAGAAGTAATTACATACTTTTACGCTTTATGTACTTATTTGTTTGTTTGTTTTGTCTGTTTTTTTTTTTTTGTTAAAAGTTATTTTTCATACATCAAGTAAGCAATAACTTGTGTCTGTACTTGCAACTCATATGTCCTATCTATGCCATAAACAAATTTTGGCTAATAGTTCTCATTCATAACAATCTTCTTTTGGATGGAGGAGCTTCCCAAGTCACACCATATGGCATGTGTCATTACGAGTCTGGGAAGATAGCATTTGTTGATTACTAGCTTATTCAAGTGATATGAATTGCAAAGACCATTAATGAGGAACAAGAAAAAAAATATCCGGTAGTTTACAGCTTAATTTGAGGACTAGTCTCGAGCTCTTTTTCAAATTTGCGACTTGTGGCAAATTGGCGTTAAAATGCAGCAAATAATGGGCATTACTAGATGCCCCTTAAAGACAATTTGTTATATTATATTTAACGTTATATTGTTTTATTAAAAATACTAATACCCTAAAAGTATAGAGACGAACGCAGTAATTTGTAACCTCTAACAATGTTTGTAATTAAACCCTTTATCTACATAGTTAGAGGGCAATGACCTTTGCAAAACCGATGTGTAAATATATAGGTACTCTTCACAACTCAAGTGTTTATAGCGGTGTAATCGCAAGCGTGTCCATTCCAGATTAAAAGCGGATCTTTAGTGTAGGGGAGTGAGGAGGCACCAACAAGCAGGCCGGCGGACGTCGAGACAGTGCCGGCGCGACCCACAGACGCCAACAATCCCACTCAACATAAAACTAAACCTTTTCAAAGTCACAACAAGAAAACGCAATACCTCTCAACAGAAGACGACGTGAACACTGACTCGAGTATCAGTTCTACTACGGTATCGCATATATGTTTTCCTCACTATATGCAGGGCCGACAGGGTTAACTTGAATCTTTACGCTTTAAATTATTATGCAACGCACTTTTTATCTTGTTAATGTTTCGCTTCATTGTTTACTATATATTTTTAAAAGACGATTAATTATATTCTAGTCCAAACAAAACTCAAACCTCAAATTAGATAAACTTCTTTTAATATGTTAGAGGGCTCGAACTTCCCTTCAACAGCTTATTATCTACAATCCGCAGTCCATACTTAAGCAATATCCCATTTCTTCCATTGCCTTCCCTTTTTAAATTTTTTTTATGATATAGGTGGCAAACGAGCAGACGGGTAACCTGATGGTCAATCACTACCGCCGCCATGAGCACCTGCAACTCAAAAGTCACAAGTGCGTTGCCGGCTTTTAAGGTGGGAGTAAGGGAAGGGAGGAGGGGAGATAGAGAGAGAGGGAAGGGTTAGGACTTCCGGTAACCTCACTCACTCGGCAAAAAGCAATGCAATCATTGCTTCGCTGCCAGTTTTCTGTGAGGCAGTGGTATCACTCCGGTTGAGCCGGCCCATACATGCCGTAACATGGCTCTCCTACGAAAAACCTACTTACCATACTACCTTTCCCTTTCAATATACTCCAAATTTTCCCATGAATTACGGAGTGGGACTAAATTATAGTTGACAAAACGTGGGTGATTGATACACCTATGCCTATGTATAGTGAGATACACTCTGTGTACCTTTTTCCTTATTTACTACCCGCAGCATTACTAGAACTTGTCTGATTACATTGAAGTCAGTAATTAGTGTGTAATTAGTGAGTTTTTTTTTGTATTCAGTACTTTTATTTTAATTCACGACTGAATTATAAAAAATCTAACTTTAGTGAAGTAAAGTTCACTTAAATTGATATAATTTCAATAATAACCTGCCATGTCCAAATGTCGTATCTTGTATCAGGAATCAAATTTTATTCTCGTTGAATATTCCAATTTCTATAAAATAAAACTTCATTGACATAGCTCGTCACGACCAAATTAATGACATGATACTTAAAAAGTCAGGTAGCCCCTTTAGTAAATAAACATTTCTGTACTGTTTAGTAGATTTTTCTGTGCCAAAATATCATTATTTTTTAATAACTACATAAAGAATGCTTCGATGTTGAAGATGGAATACAAATTTGTAAAAACGTACCTTGGCTTTACATCAATTACATTCGTTTACTGATAAAACAGAATGTTGAACACGGAAATTACTTACACTGACACTACATGCTTCTAAATTCTTCACATTTACTGTAACAGAAATATATATTTGAAGCTAATTCCACGTCAGTACCCTCACGCACCCTAAGCGGATTGTAGCTTATCGCCTTACAGACATACTCACCTATTTTTTCAATAGCAAGAAATAGTTTTAAAAGTATAATAATGCTACTTACCGAGAAAAAAAAGCGACAACAAAGCCTTGATCCTTGAGGCTTTCCTAGTGGGTTTTTCGAATTCCGTGACTCAAATAATTAAGTCCCTAGATGGGGGTCGTTGGGTAAAATTATACATTGTTATTGCCACTATAAATCTCATTTTGGGTGAACGTACCCGGACAGAATAACAAATAAAGACATAACAGAAATTTCATATCACATCCCAGACAAGACGAGAATTTTTTTAGAATTTTAAGTTAACATGGCAATATTTTTATTATTTGTCTTTTAACCGATTCTTCATTTCTGCATTATCAAGATAGTAAAGAATCACTGGACTGGAGAGAGGGCCTATCTATACAGAATCAAACAAATAACCACATAAATCAAAACAATATATTAAATAGTACATGCCACCAAGTATTATTACGTAATTTTTTATAATAACTAGCGATGACTATAGTAGTAGGAGAGTACATGAACTTTGGCATAAATATAGTAAAATAAAATACTTCCATGTTCTATTTACGTAACGGTGACTGTACAAACACTTTTATGGTTACCTACACTGTTGAAGTTTTAAGTCCCTCTTGTAACTTTATTTTCTTTTTCTATAACAATCTCTTCACTAGTGGGAACCGAGAAACATTAAACTGTCTTGAAACCGCTTGTGAATTTAATCCGCGTTCCGTTCACATTGTCGGTGGCTGCCACAGTTTATATGGGTATTAAAATAGTAGCGTCTCAGGCTTAGGGACATTGTAAATATTTTATGACCGTGCATATTTTTCATGGTAATACTTGTACCGTTTTCTCGGCTGGCGCAAACGTTAACTGAGGCGGCTGGCCAACTTTGTTATTGTGGGTTTATCGTTACTTTCATTAAAATAGTTTAGAGATTTAGTTTGGATACTGATTTGATCACTTGTTAGTTAAATTAAAGTCGTTACCGCCTAGTGAGAGGAGGCTCATATTATAGAAGTCTGTTATACTCTGAAAACGTTTGTACTATGTGAAACTAACACTAAGTTATACATCATCCTCCTCCGGCCTTTCTTAAGTTAGGGCTTTCAGTCTAACTATGAAACGGATGAACTTCGATAGCTTACGTGAAGCGACTGCCATCAGACCTCCATAACCTAAGTACTAGGCGATATCGAAGTTCTATAGTTAGAACAGGTTGTCGGACATTTCAGGGCTCTAACTACCCGTAACGAATGCCACAGATGTTCATATTGCAACCGGGACCGATGGCTTAACGTGCTCTCCGAGACACGGAGGGATCCCACTGTGTTAAGAATGATCACCCATCCTAAGACTGATCTACCTGACCTGACCTTGTGAAGTGCTAACCTACTCGGTTACCACTAAGTACCCCCTACACTAAGTTATACAATGTAAAAATATTGATTGTATTGTTTTAAGTTTTAATGTTCAAAGCCTTTTAAGAATTCTATCTATAAAAAGTCGAAAATAATTACAATCATATATTGTAATTATTTGTATATTGTAATTGTTTGTATTATTGTATATTGTATACTCATTAAAAATCTCCGACGCACGTGTATGTATCTGATATTTTCGATACAGCTAAATATATTTTAAGCACACAAAAGTAAGATCATCTTAGTTTAATCAGCTTCCATTAAAAAAAAACATTCTAAAAGATCCATCCGATTAGGACTTACAATGCCACAGATAGAGACGTAGACTTCAAACTTATACCTACACATCCCTCATTTAGCATTGGGTTTCTTAAAATCTAGTTTTAATTACCAATAAGTGCTATTGTAGTCATCTTTTGAACCCTTATTTTATTCAATCTGATGACTATCAGATTACAGAGACTATGAAAACGTGACTACGTTTTCATTCATTTCAATCATCAAAACCATCCATTGGTCCTCCTCGTTTTCTATCTCTCTTAAGTTTCTACTTACTAAATTTCAGACATCGCTTGAACATAGCTTTGTGTACACACTTGCATGCGTAAAGTATTCTATATATGTATGTATTTGAGAAAGTTTGCAGACACGCTTCGTCACGGCTCTCGGCACACACAGATGCCAATCTGTTTTAGTCATACATACTCGTATGTCTACGTCAGTGTCGTGATGCAACCAAATGGCGGATCCTGTAGAAATGCTCATCTCTGTATATGCATCTGCGTTTTATGTTTGCAATATTTATCTCGAATGAAAAGTTTCAACTACAAATAAAAAGTTTTTCTATGTTCTGAATATTGCTTAAATAGTGGATATGTAACTAAGGTACTTCAGTTTAGAATAGAATTTAGTAGTCGCCCAATTGGATAAAATACAACAGCACTAACACTCTTCTGTAGTGTGGATTGAATGTCCACTACAAATAAATGTTAGTAGTGTTGTGTTTTTGCTGATGAATATGGTCGGCAGAACTCCAAGGAAGGTTAGCGAGCGTTCAATTACAAACGCAGATAACCCCTCACCAAGGCGTCTATGTTCTTGTATAAAAACAAATAACATATATCAACGGGAGAATTCCCTTCTTCTTGCTATTCAAAACTTTTTTTCGGTTTTCAACGCTTGTTACTTCCCCTGATATCAACATCATTTGTCACCTTGCTCTAAAAAAGAAACCGGCCAAGTGCGAGTCGGACTCGCGCACCGAGGGTTCCGTAAAATGTTTTTATTATATTGATGTAACTAAAAATTTACGGTTTTCGCAATTTTGCCTTTATCTGTGCTATAAGACGTTGCTTCGTACCAAATTCCCTTGCGAGTGTCGAAAATTTGCGGCATAAACGGCTGTATCTTTTGATAGCGTTGGCTTAGAACTTTGATTTTTCACAGCTCTAAGGGACAGTAGACCTGAGTATTTGATATATATTCCAGCTTGATACCTCCACGCGTTCCTGAGAAAAAGAGTCTTGACAGACGGACGGACGGACAACAAAGTGATCCTATAAAACGTCCGTTTTTTCCTTTCGAGGTACGGAACCCTAAAAAAAAACACCGTGAAGAATGTGATATCAATTAAACGACGGTAATTTAATCATAGTTCGTCATGGCTTGCAATTAATTAACGTTCATTTAGTACAAAATTAGGTATATCACATTCTCGGTAACCAAGAGTGTCGCGGGCGTGTTGGTATATCGAGTGTGAACTGTGAACTTTTTGAAATAAACGGGTGCTTTGTAGCTCAACTTTTATGCACATTCAGGTTAACTTCATATATTAAAGGTCGTGCGGCTTCATCCTGTTGCACACATAATTGAGTTAATTGGGACGTTTTTTCGTATAGCATATTATTGGTACACGTTAAACTACATTGGAGTTAAATACTTATTTTATCTTAATCCCGTTTATAATCTCTATTTATTTGGTTAGATTGTCTATTATTATAACATCCATTATAATATTATTATCCTACCGGCAGATAAAGAGTAAAATAAAGAAAAAGATATTATAAATTAATTGTTGATAGAGTCCTGATATTAGAGTGGATGATTCGACGATTCCAAGAAGGATATCCTTTGGTTTACACGAATGTTTCAACATCGATCAAATAGGATTATGAAATTATTTAATTCCCGTAAAAACATTTACCAAACTTATTTACCACCATTGACGGCTAATGTCATGTTCCAATATTCTTTTCAGGCTAAAAAAATGTGTATTTCTTTATTTTACAGAGCAGCGGCGGTTGTCGTTCAGCTAGTACTGCGGGCGTGGGCGCCGTGACGGTCGCGAGCGCAGGCGCGGGCGGCGCGTGCGCGGCGCGCATGGCAAGCGCGGGCGCACAGTACCGCGGCGGCGCGCAGCAGTGGGCCACGGCGTACGCGCCGCAGCCCTGCCGCTACCCGCCGCCGCAGGCGCAGCCGCAGCCGTACGCGACGCCATACACGCCGCACCAGGTATACTAATATCCACATTTACCTGATACCCAGAAACGAATCTATATCGCTGCCCTACCCTGCCCCCCCCTCCCGGTACGTCCATGCATGTACGCCTGAAAAGAAAGAGCGCTGCCTCATATAATCATAGCAACATCATTACCACTTCTCTTATCTTGTCATCTTACGGATATAATGGGGGCTTTGCAAATTATTCGACTGATCGCAAGGCTGGGTGCAATATTTAGCACTGTTTACTCCACTCTAAAGTACGAGTAATCTTCAATGCTGAGCATTGACTACTTCTTTATACGAGTATTGCCGTTAAAAAAAACCAGGCACTATCGCCCTGAATCCCTGAGAGGCAGCGCCTTGATAACAACTAAAGCTGTTTGGTTTGGTACAAATAAAATATGAAGTTGTGAGTGTCATCGCAGATCTTAAATTCTACCTCTACGATTTCACTGCATTAAAAAACTCCCAGAACGTATTTTGGCCTTCCGTATAGTAACAACGTACTGAGATCAATATCAGGAGACGTGACGTCTGCACAGCAACACAAAATTATTGTGGCCGCTTTGAATTTGCCACATTGCGTTGCTGCCTTTTTGCTCAGCAAGCGTTGGTTTTAGGTTACCGCTTACCACAATTTGTTTCAAGTGTTGCCATATTCACATTTTCTTTGGTTACACAAATTTCTACAATTCCAATTCCGTTTTTGTCTTTTTATAATTTTGGACTTCAAAAGCGTACTTTAAACTCTATGAGGTATTCATTCTGAATATGATAGCCATGGGAAGTTAAAAAGATATCAATTTCTTTACGTTGTTCGTCTATCTATGTTCAAATGTAAAGTATTTACAGTTACCATCATTCAAATATGCTTCACCAGCTCCAGTCTTAAGTTATTTTGCTTAAACACAATGTCTGTACAAAATCACGTAGGAACATTATTACTGTACCACCATCGTTTTCTACTCACAACGCAAGTGCACCATAAATAAAATAGAATCTTTAGGCGGCGCCATGTTATGCATGTTATAATGAGGTGTGTTTAACTTTATGATCGGATTTACGACCGACGCGCCTTGTGGTTCAGCTGACTGCCGGACCACGACTCTTTCCTTAACTTTATGAAACATTTTGCTTTCAAACAACTGAGTAATAACTAATAAACTACTGTTAACAATGTTAACTTGACTTTACTTGTTTACAAACCTTAACTCTATAACTTTAACACAAATATTGAATTTATGTTATCAATAAGCACTGAAGAGAAATTAATAAGTGGCCAATCGCGGTCCCCAACTTCAATATAATAGCTACGTTTGGCTACGTTGTTCTGATCTGGACTGGATAATTAACCGCGAAGTCGGGGAGTTGACATTGCTTCATCAATTTCTTCGCCCGCCACTACGGCTCCTGCTCGTTATGCATTACACACAAACAATGTTACGTGATTAATGTCTTCTCGGAGCACTTAAAACAACACAACTAGATCATGATTTGCATAAAACTAGTTAATTTACAAGTTACTGCAGTTTATTATGTCGCTCGGTGTATTACAAAGTTCTGTTAGATCAATACTAATAGTCTTGAAAATTTACCCATACGTTACTTTTAACAAACAAGCACGGGACTCCTTCCTGGTGGTAAACCCTCTGTCTGTGTGGTACCTTTGTCTCTGAACAATTGTAACACCAATGATCGGAGCATGCTCTAACCTCTGACCCTGTTCACGTGTAGAAAAGGCACCATTACGCCAGTGGTGATCTCGTTTTAATCCCGTTTTTGCCGCAGCAAGATATCATAAATGTAGTTGGATATATCACTTCTATTCTATCTTATCACTTCAGGAATATTCTCCTTAAGTTCTAAGGCTATAGCCAAAGGTTATTCTGAGCGTTTCAGAGGCTTCACTACTACTACAAACTTAATTAATTACTCAGACTAAAAAAGAAGTATTATGTTTACGACTGTTTGTAGACAACAAATGCATCACCTTTATGTATGATTTATACTTCAGAATGTTACTAGTGGCTTAAGGAAAGGATTTGATAATAAAAAGTAAGTTCAAAAACTAAAACCTGACCCCTGAAAAGTCCCGTTTTAAAAAGTACAGTGAGTTACCACTACGGTCAAAATCATAACCCTCCTATACTTTGCCGTAGTCGGGTAAAAATACGACCTCCGTATTTTTTTTAAATTAATAAAAATGAATATTATATTTTAAAATATTTGCTTTTGTTGCAACACTGAATGTTTTTGAAGTATTGTACAATCCTTCGTGGTTTATAGCGCTATATATAGCACAACTTGCAATTTACTTTTGTTTTATATTATAACAACTAGCAACCCGCCCCGGTTTCGCACGGGTACAAATTATACAGCTAAACCTTCTTCATGAATCACTCTGTCTATTAGTGAAAACCGCATGAAAATCCGTTCAGGAGTTTTTCAGTTTATCACGAACAGACAGACAGACAGACGCGGTAGGGGACTTTGCTTTATAATATGTAGTGATAAGTACTATAACCAAAATCCTTATAACATAGATCCCATCATCAGATATTGGCGAAATTTATATGGAACTGCTCCAAGGTGACTATTTTCTAACAAACAAATAATAATCAATGAAATCGGACAACGTAGTAAAGAATTATTGCTAAACATACATTAAAAACTTTTTGACGACTTAGGAACCTTATATGTATTTGCAATAAAATCAACAACCACATTAAACGAATGTGAAGTTTAAGCTAAAGTTATGGTATAAACAACGATAAAACGTTCTCAATATTTTAAACGTTCTTTGTCAGCTAATCAGTTGTATGAACTGTGTCGACAAAGTCTCGGTCGGGTGTTTACGACGCAGACACAAACCAGATGTTGCACAAAGAGCGTGTTCGTTGCACCTCACCACACCCCCCTCCACAGGAATCTCGTAAAAAGAATTTCTCTCGCCCTTATCGCTTTTCGAAATAAAATGTAGCTCCCCGCGTCGTACGTGTTTTATTACAACGCGTCTACTTCAGGATTTATCTCATGGTCGCCACGCCGATGCTGAACTTGTTTTTTTGTACATTGGGAAACATTTGAAAAAGAACTTCGCTTATGCGATTTGCTCCGCCCGTGTTCCTTTTTCTTGTGCAATTTAATATTGTCTAGGAATAATACGCTTTCTTATAGAAGGTTTATAGTTTTTTCTATCTTTGCTCTAGCTCCTCTAGATGAAGAAATAATGATGACAAAATAAATGATGTAACTATTTTCAATTTTCACGCTATTATGATTATTTTAATGCGTCCCTTCTAAAGTGATTGTAGTTTTTGTAAGACGAATCATACGTTACAAACTGGTGTTAAATTAAATTTTGGTAGACAAATGTCGAAAAAGCCGCTAAAAGTAGGTCAAAATTATTATTAGATAGGGGTAAAGAACCTTTTAGTATACAGCTAATAATGTCCTATATGTTATTCTATTTTTTAGTCTAATCAGCAACTTCACGTGTAACTTAATGTTAAACAAAAAAAACATTTACGCTAAGGAAGGTTTTGTTTCTAAATTTCAAAAAACCGTTTATACCGTATTTGATAATTTCCCGAAAACTGTCTAAAAAAAAACGAAAGTGACAATAGCAATCGCTATATTGTTCCATTTTTTTGTGAACCCCGACGTTGATAGGACTTCCCAACTCCAGTTTGTAGTCGTAACATATATCTATGACTCGTTGATTAATGACCGGAATATGTCAGCTGTCTGAGCTGTCACAACTCCGAAGCTTGTTAGATTCATCGCGCCCCTTTCCAAATATGGCAGCCCTAAATAGAGGTTACGTTTTTTAGTAAAGGACCCAACGTTTTTATCGTAAAGAGTGACAGAAGTGTCTCGTCTCTAATACTCTAATGCGTTTTACGTCTGAGACCACCCTAATCCGATACAATGGATATATAAATATAGCATATACATATTTGATGGAATATATAACTTTGTGTAGTAAGCAATTGACTATTGTTTCAAGTGAATGCAGCCCTTTCTCTCCATCTCAGAAATATCAGTATTTCTGAGAGGGAGGGAAAACAAATTTTATCAGAGTATAGTCTGGATATAATTTTTTTCATAAACTAGATAAACAGTTAATGTATGTAATGTAATGGTCGGTATTCCACCGACATTCTTTTTCACTCGCCCTTTATCCTTTATGCAAACCAATCATGTAAACAGAAAATAATAAATAATAGTAGGTACTTGTTTACTAATTACTTATTTATTTATAATCATAAATATATATTATTTATACATAATAGCAGCGCCTTGCGGTTTCACCCGCGTAAGTCCCGATCCCGTGGGATTGTCGGGATAAAAAGTCTATGCGTTAATCCAGATTGCTTTCGTCGCAATCGGTTCAGTAGCTTTTGTGTTTCACATTACAAACATACACACAAATGTTTCCTCTTTATAATATTAGTTTAGACAAAATAGTAGCAACACCCTCCGGTTTTACCCGCACCCTGTTAAGGTTTATGCTCTGCTCTTATGGAAAAGCTAGATATTATATCGCCTATAACCTATGTCAATAAACTGATTATCAAACATAATGAAAAATTTAACGGATCTTATAATTTCTAAGGGTTAATTTATAATATTTTACACTGACTAAAATTAATAATGTTACATTCAAAACCATTAGATTAAAAATAAAAAATATCCATTACAGATTTATTTACCAAACGTCATAAAAATATTAAGCAAACACATTTCAAACGTCTTATGAATCCTCACAATCTCAGCTTACATATTTTTTATAACTTCTGGCTTATAATTCAGGGATTAATTTTAAAATGTTATGAAGGGACACTGCACCATTCAATTAATAAAATAACGGTTTTTTGTTAAACTTTCTTTATCTAATTTAGCGTAGATGTATTAGTTATAGTATATAATTTGTGGCTCTGGCAAAAGCTACTATAGGATTAAAGGCAGTCATACCTTTTCCTCGTTTGCCATTAGAGTCGTCTAGTTCATTCTCCCTCGCACGCATTCAAAGATTATGCTGATGTATTTAAATGTATTCGCAGTGGTGAATTTTTTTTTTGTAAATGAAATTACCACATTTATTTTCGCGGTTTCACTGGCGTATAATTTATATTTAGGAGATCCTTTTTCAATGTCGAACAAGGTAATGGAAATAACTGCGTCTATTTTGTAAATGATGTCGAGTGATCATTTACTTTTTAACGTAACGATGGACGTAGCTAAATGGATCTGGAACGTTCACAGGATGTAAATTCAACTTAAAATTTCGCTATTATATTGTCGTGTAATGTGCATGTGTTAGTTTTGACAGTCTAATAGTTTATTTTGGTACAATCGAACAGATTCCGTCCCACGTGTGCAACCCTCCTGCAACTCGGGGTGAAAGTATAAATAAACAAGGCTTGCTGATATCTGTCATCCAAGGAATTAGATTTATTTCGGCTCTGGCGGAAGGTGAAGGACCCTAGCCCTCGTGAACGGCTGCCGCGGAAACATATTATCGCACTCCATTGACGTATATTGTATGAAATACGGAACGTGTTTATCGTATTAAACATGATACATACTATGTTTCTTTGAAAAAAGATCCACGCAATAAATGTAAAAGAAAAAAAAAGCCTGACGGTACATAACTTGAATTGTCACGAATTTTGCTTATTCATAAAAAGTACTTTTTTATTTAGGTAATAAATAATATAATAATAGACTGTAATGTACCTACAAGATACTAGATAATATTAAATATAGTTTATTTAATTAGTTTATTCTTCGAATAGAACTGCCTCGTAGAACAGAGAGCTGTCAAACTCAAATTCTCAATTATTATTTCCTGTCTTCTATATAAAAGTAAAAGTTTGTGAGGATGTATGGATGTATGTATGGATGTTTGTTACTCTTTCACGCCAAAACTACTGAATCGCTTGCGATAAAAACTTGGTATGTAGATAGCTGGAGACCTGGATTAACATATGGGCTACTTTTTATCCAGATATTCCCATTGGATCGGGACTAACGCAGGTGAAACCGCGGGGCGCTGCTTGTATTTTTAAAAGCATTCATTTTGTTTTTAAAGATCGAATAAGTAAAACATTATGTAAGTTTCATTAAATTATTTTTAGGGTGCAATCGGTGTAAAAAACTTGACCAATATTATTAACTGTAAAAAGATCTTTTTTCCTGTAGGGTGCGCGTTTTTTTTAGCGCAATATGTTAATGTTGCCGTCACAGCGGGTAGATCCGCTACCGATGTTTAAATTCGTCCATTCCAGTGTTCTGGATCATTTGATATTGAGTTCAATTTATGTTTGAGTTTCTGTATTGTTGTCAAAATATTTACTTAAGTCTTTAAACGTGCATGCCTGCAGTGTAGGTAATGGAATTCCATACTGTTATGGAATTCCATTACCTATGTCTTCCATAGGTTTATGAGGTTTATACCTAAAGATTGAAATATGTTTTCATAATTCCAAGTTTTAACCAATTTATACAATTACCTATTTGTATAATATTACAGCTCTCTCTGAAAATATTGCCCTACAAGAAATTAATAAGTCAATACCCTGAAGTGGGTGAAATTAAAGGTTAATAAGTAAATTCGCTACTGGCCCTGCTAGTAACTTGATGATATTCGTAATTTTCAAGCACTATCATCAGATTGAACTGAAATGTGGTAGGCCTGTGTAACTTAGGTGACAAAGTTATAATATATGATAGTGATTATCCATTAAACTGGTATGAAGATGACCCAATAAAGTAGCCATAGAAACTTCATAACCACACAATATCCTTACCGGTTTGAGCCCTGAATTTGTTTTTACATATAGTATAAGACCTACATGACTCCAGAACTATTCATTATTTTATCCTTTGGTTGAAGTTGCTGGTATACCTACTCGTACGTTCCAGTGCTTACAAACTTGTGGAAGAATCTTGCAGACAAAGTAATTTGTGAGTCGTGCTTACACAAAAAAAAAACGAAGGAAAAAAGTGTGTGTGTACTTATGTACGCACGTAAGAAGTTATACTTCTTTGGCGCTAGTTAAATAAAGTTTATTTAAATATCATCTCTCTAATCCCACTAATATTATAAATGTGAAAGTTTGGATGGATGGATGGATCGATGTTTGTTACTCTTTCACGCCAAAACTACTGAACCGATTGCGATGAAACTTGGTATGTAGATAGCTGGAGACCTGGATTAACATATAGGCTACTTTTTATCCCGATATTTCTACGGGATCGGGACTTACGCGGGTGAAACCGCGGGGTGCTGCTAGTTGTTAATAAATATCAGTCACCACGATGTATTATTTGAAAAAATAAATATTTATGTATATTCATACTATATTTATACACGTGTTGTAGGTTCAGAAACACTTGAATGAATATCGTGACTTTGGTAACTTTTTTGATAAACTAAAATGTTGACTAGCTAACTTCAGGGTTCATCGAAAAAATTTGCTCTCATAATTTTTCCCTAACGCGCCAAAAGAAGTATAACTTCAAAAAAAGATGCTGGCTCGTATGAGGAACACTCTTCAGACACCCAAAAAAAAAAAAAAAATACAACGTTCGAGTACAAATTTCGACAATTCTGATCGTTTCAGCAAATTGCAAACTCACACTGGGCCTACAATAAATTGGGCACTATGCCTATTAGGAAATAAGATTTATTTTGCGGTATTGGAATAGTTTTTTTCATCACAGAGACATTCAGATACGAGCACTATTCATCAAATCAGTGTTCATCACGGGCCATGGCCACTTGAACATACGTGGTTCAATTATTTGGAGTAATGTAGTACCTAAGTCTTGTATTTGAAGCGTTAACTATGTAATATGTATATGTTTATATCATATAATTATAATTGAACGTTGACGTTTCTAAACCTGTTGACTGTTTATTTATAGACAGTGATAGGATAAAAGGCACACCGAAAAATCCTTCGAATAGCCAAATAACTCGTAGAGAAACTCCAGCACCCCTTTAATTATATTGTTGAGTGATTTTGTTGAGGTGTATTTGATAGATAGGTTGCCTAGGTACATAAGATTTAAAAAGATAAGGTTTAGCCAGCAGTTGTTAATGACAAATATATACCAGTCATTAAGTGGACTGTCTCGCCATATTAAATGACGAACGAATCGATCGATTTCCTGATTGAATCGACGATAAAACAAATGGAGTGTTCAATTTAAATAGATTGAATGGGATTTGTGTTTCATTTCGTGAGCTTCGGCGTGAATCAGTCGGATTCCGCTCTGTGAATTTGTCGGCCACCACGACACGACGGTGTCGGCAGCCGTGCGGACGCTTTAAAATTGAAACCGGAATTTCATCGTTATAATAAAACTCATTATAAAATACAAACGGACCAGTTCACACCAATTTCATGTTCCCAATTAGCGTTGAAGTAACGTGCCATATGGGCACGAGCGGGTAGATACACAATTCGAAATTGAAATGCAACTTAATAGAATGTTGTACCGTTTGCGTGATCGCCGACCATGTGACGTCAGCCGAGACACGCACGCGCTGCGCTATCGAGCCGGGACCAACTGTTGAGTGCTATCTCCCACCCCCTACGCCCATGCCTTTGAGAGACTCTGCACCCCCTTGCCCCTCGTACTCCACGTCGCGCGAGTGACGTCATCACCACAGTCATATGCTCGAGGTGTGTGCGTTAATGTTGTTACAACATTAAATTTTACTGTTGACAAAATTAAAAATCGCTTGTTAAATTGCCTCGGTGATTGCCGGCTACGGGTTTGAAACGCGTGTTGGAATTATTTTCCATGCAATTTTGACATTTGATTTTGTCCTGTCTAATTATTTTGCAATTTATTGAATGTTGTTTTAATTAGTTTAATTAGATTGAGGTACAACATAACTTATTAAGTTATTGAGTTATCTTGATGAATTTAATACGCAGAATAATTGCTATTTTTATAATAAATAAAAGGGGCTATCTCAGGAACAGACATGTTATAAGCGACTTCAAAGAAATAATACTTAAAGAAACACGTAGAAAACTTGTGGGAAAATAATAAATAACGTTTCTACTAATAAATGTCAACTAAATATCAAACAATTTAAAAATGTACCTATAGTATTTACTTGGTTACGAGGGCGGCACTGAAAATTTCGGGAATCAAGGAAGTGACACAACATTACTATTTAAAAATGTATTTATTGCTTTTCGAAGTATTCTCCGCGAAATTTGACATATTTTTCCATACAATTGAACCAATCATTGAAGCAACCATTCCATTCGGAAGTTGGGTCTCCAAAATGGCCGTTTTGGCGTCCACAGCTTCTTCTGACCACGCAATTTATTCTTTATTTTAGGGAAAGTATAGAAATCTTTAGGGCTTAGGTCGGGGCTATACGGCGGATGGTCTAATAATTCTATGTTTTCTTGCTTTAAAAACTCTTTTGTTCTGTGCGCGGTGTGAGAACTCGCATTGTCGTGATGGAGGATGATGCGGCGGTTGCAGTTTTCTTTACGGAGTTCAGAAACGACCTGTGGCAAACAAATGCTAGCATACCATTCTGCATTAACCGTTCTTTGTCCCTCAAGAGAAATAGTCGCAACATGGCCGGTTTTGGAGACAAACGTGGCCACCATTTTTTTTGCAACACTCCGTGAACGATCAATTTTTGTTGGCTTTAACTCATTTTCGAACACCCAAACTCGTGACTGGTTTTTTGTTTCGGGTTCGTACGCGTATATCCAGGATTCGTCACCTGATACGATGTTGTATACAGCATTTGAGGATCCTGGACTCTTTCGAGAGTTCTGACGCACCAAGTAACGCGAGCCGCTTTTTGCTCTTCACAGAGCGAATGCGGTATCCATCGGGAAAACAACTTTTTTACACCTAATTGTTCATGCAAGATTATTTGTATTTGACTCATGCCAATGTCTAAAGTTGCCTGAATTTCGCGGTATGTCACATGTCGATCTTCCTCAATCAGCTTACGCACAGCATCAACGTTTTCTTGGGTGGCTGCAGTTTTTGGACGACCTTGACGAGGATCATCACTGAGCTTGACACGTACACGTTGAAATTCAGCAAACCAGCGATAAATTGTGGTTTTGGATGGGGCTTCATCACCAAATGCAGAAATCATCCGGTCAACACACTGTTTTTGCGTTAAACCACTTCGAAAGTCATAATAAATCATCGCTCTTGAATTTTCTCGAGTCAATTCCATTTTCTCAACGACTAAACAAGTTTGACAAAACCTTGTGATAAGACCGAGAATCTTTTTTTAAATAAATAAATGGTATTCGATTTTTAAAACCAAGGTGTTTTCAATTAAAAAGATTTTAATATGACAGAAACAGTGGAAATATTCCATTCCCGATACTTTTAGTGCAGCCTATGTACACTACTATTTAAACAGTGTTCTACTTCTTTGATCATAAAGACTAACACTACACGCATATAGGTACCCACAGATGTTAACGGCATATCTACATAATATGATGTATATTTATATACATATATAGCTTTATAAACATTTATCTTTAAAATATACATTAACTTGGACAATCAAGGTTTATCTCCTATTTTTACTTAACTTTAAATAGAAGGTGCTCATATTCAAATTCAATTTAAGTTACACGCTTTCCTTCAGGTAAAGAAACCTTTTTAGAATAAATTATTTTTAAACAAAAATAATTTATTCCCAAAATATGACAAAACTTTACCGCAAAGAACAGGCACTTACCTTAAAACTTCGACCAAGTTTCCAAACGTGATGATTGCTTGTCATGAACTGTCGTTCCGCCTCCATACTGTGACGTCATCTTTCACCTTTCGCATTTTGAAGTGTTGACATCTGTCGAAGCAAAGCCAAACTGATTGGAACACATTTCCCTCCGGGTTTATGTACCTACTTGTCGACATACCTCGTTATATAGCTAGGAGTTCAGGACCTTAACCAAATTATAGTAGTTATAATTAGATTATGATTGATTGTAAATGTAAACATCCTTCTACTACTATCTGTTTCAATGATTAATAAATTATTATTATTATATACATATATTAATCTTGGATAGTAAGTAGTGTTTAGTCCAAAGTACGTTCACAATCGTAACATTATCTATTTTGATTTAGCTATAGTCAAATAGCACTCGAATGACTTGAAAACTTGAAGTCAACTGTAATGTAAATATCATAATACATGTAACAGTCGAACAAATATTACATAATAATTTAATTTTATAAGCTCTGCCATCAATCAACCTGATCGTAAAAGTCAGCTACCGATTTGGAGTGTCCCTCACATTCACATAACAGTTTGACATACAATGAATACTTCCTGCTATCCGTTTTAGCAGACTGATTGGTGATCGTTGTCAGATGTTATCAATACGTGCCGGATGCTGCTGTCAGAAAGGTTTAATCCCTAATCCAACACCAACAAGAAGTGTCCGGGTAGTCTATTCATAAGCTACGGCAACCAAAAACAATGTATTACGTTTACAGGCAATTATATAGTTTGTACGCTTTAAATCTCTTTACAGTAACGGCATATGTGTTTTCTTTTTTTTATGGTATAACGGGCAAATCAGCAGACGGGTCAACTGATGGTGACTATCGTCGTAAGAGTCACAAGTGCGATGCGGCATTTGAAGTGGGAGTACGCTCTTTCCTTGAAGAATTCAAGGTCGTATCGGTCCGGAAATACCGCAGACAACAATTTGTTCCACAGACAATTCCTTCAACAAACTTTAATCATTGACCAACAATTTACCTATATGAAACAAAACTTTGAGTGTTCCGGCCCGCGAGGACTCGCGTCACTTAATTATCATCCAAAATGTCGAGCGATAATAAAGTTAAATTGAGTAAGTTGCACAGGTGGCCGACATGATGTGAACTCGTTTTAGACTACACAGTTTTAATTGCAGTAATCGGACATTTTGTATAACTGCCACTTAAACACCGTCTTGTTAATAGCGATCTTTACGTCTTTAACTGCGTTAAATTATATGTAAGTATCAGAATAGACAGTAATGATCATAATGAAATAATTATATTGAAGCCCGTCTTACATTTTTTGTTAAAGTTATTGGATGGGAGTTTATTGGATTGTGAAGAAATAAGTTATTATTGCTGTTTATGTACTAATAATTACTTGGTAATAAGTGTCAAGAAAGTATACGTGTTTATTCAAACTAAAGGTTTTAATGGCGTTTAGTACTTGAGGTACTTAAATAAATACCTACCTATAATTACCCGACGTTGCGATAAACTCACACCAATCATGGTCACGGGTAGATAGACTTAGATATGGTGTAGAAAACGTCATTATGTAGGTAGTAGGTAACAGTAACCATTACGTAAGATACACGGATTCCTGGTACATTCTTCTGATACTTATCTCATATTTTGGTTGATTTTCCATTAAATCTATCAAATACAATTGTTTCTATACCGTGCCGTAGTTTTGTTGCAAATTATAAACTTTTTATTACAATATCTAATGAATAAAAAGCAATTTTTAATCGAATCGCCAACAGCTGCGCTAAGTCTATGATTATTGTATCTGTTTATTAATTGACATTTTAAAATGGCCCAGGACAATGTCTATAAAAAAGAAAAACCCGTTCCCTTACACATATTCTTGATTGCGTGGTGACGACAGCGTAAACTTATTAACTACGTATGTATTTTGCTAATTTGTTTTTATGTTGGCATCCTATGTACCGCAGCGGTGGTCGTTCCGACAGTTAACACAAATTGCTCCAATTACCCTCATCTACTACCCAAGATACCAATTGGATTACGAATCCAAGTGCGTTGGGAAAAATATCATCTTGTATGTTTAAAGAAAATATGTTTTCCGAAACGTTCTATAATTGAATAAAAACGAAATGACATTGAATTAACGATATGACGCAAAAACCGGCTGAAATCTATATCTATACTAATATTATAAAGCTGAAGAGTAGTTGAACGTACTAATCTCAGGCACTACTGGTTCGAATTGAAAAAATATTTTAGTGTTGGATAACCCCTTTATCGAGGAAGGCCTTATAACATCACGCTACTACAAATAGGAGCGGAGTAGTGGCCATAAACGTAGGTGAAACTGCGGGGATGGCTAGTTAATAATACTTAAATACACAATTTTAGATGAAATATATCATATTTTGATTAGCCAAACAAGATAGACCAGTTAACATGTGGTCACTGTTGTCGTATCCGTTTTAGAACCCATCCAATAATGGTTCGCGAGTATATAATAAGTATAGGATAGGTCGTAACCCATACTTTGGGAAAACTGCTTTCACGTTAAATCCAATTTACTGCTTAAACTATTTATATGGAATAGGGAAGAACAGTCGGGAATCTCTTTGGGGTATATCTGTATAACTCTTCAGATTTCTAAATTTAAATTTAAAATCGGAAAGAGTTTGTTGCTTTGAAAGTGCTTACTTTAATTCCTACTATTACGAAAATGTATCCCATTTCTTAGTAACATAACCTCGTGAACATAACGCTACAAAAATTATAAATGGATGTGGACTGCACTGATGCTAGAGTAGTTTAAGGGATATTCCATATGGTGTGATGAAGTTTTTAAATGTTTTATTCGTAAACAAGGCGTATTAAAATTCTAAAAAACATATTATAATTTTTTACACCATTTGATAATTAGTAGAGTTTTGGTTTTAGATATTTAAAAAACACTAAAATATTAAAAGGTTTGCAAAAACTAATAACAAGCGTCTCCCCTTAAATAAGCTCATGGCTTCTCGCTCAGAGTCAATTTAGTCCCAAACGGAACTGAGGGGACTAAGATTCTCGGATACCCTTGCCTTAAGTGGTTGCAAACTGACAGCGAAGTCGAGTTAATAGAGTTAAGAGTTCTATTCCCATTTATGTATTTTACAACTTATATATATCAGTACAAAGTTAATAATTATATTTATGTTATTCCTATTTCATTTGAGGATATTGGCACTATTTTGTAATAATCAGACATGATTGATAAGAAAAAAATGACTAATAAGTATGAACCACATTTAAATATAATCTTTTATATATTTTTTTTGTTTGTCGACAACATATTATTATTTTACATTTGTATTCTATGATTTTTATTTAATGTTACACATTTCACTAACTACAATGTAATTACAATTAAATTATTAAATACACAATATAGTTTATAATGCGACTTACACATTAAAACTAATTAAAATATAAATATTTATATACAGGCTATTTTTTGTTATATTTTATGACGCATGCATGTAGCAAGCGTCATAAAATTCCTCCGCATCGTATATATTTATTGTATTATATTATTATCTATCTATCTAACTTGTTATGTTATTATTTAGTTTTTATGTTTTTGCAAGAACTTTATGTAAATAAAGAAAAATCGTTGCAGGAGTAATCCTTGGGGGGAACAGGTAATACGTTAACAAACAGTTCGTTTAAGGGTGGGTGTGAAGAAATTACTTTATGAACATACACCAACTTTATGCCCACACATGTAACTACAAGCTTGATGAGTCGTTACGTCAACGACACACAGTTTATGGGATTAATATGTTAACTAAATGCAAATAGCAGAACCGTATAGATATATTATACGCACTCATGCAGACGTTATTAATAACATATTATATCATCCGTAGTATTTATAAGTATAACTATGCTTATGTTGCAAAGCGTTTACTCAAATTTGAGCGTTACTTTGTATTTAATATGTTTTTATTATTTTAAGTTACAGACATGTTTTTTAAATGTTATCACTACATATTATAAAACAAAATCCCTGTCGTGTCTGTTCTCGATAAACTGAAAAACTACTGAACGGATTTTCATGCGGTTTTCACTAATTTCACTAATAGACAGAGTGATTCATGACGAAGGTTTAGGTGTATAATTTGTTAAGATAAAAATATGTTGATGATTGTTGGAGATGTCTCTGCTACCCTAGAAACGTTAAACGATGCAATCGTATTTTGTATCACAAAATGTTCACAAAATCAGTATGATTTTTGTGTTAAGAATAGGTCGTTTCGAGACTCGTGTAGTCCTTGCGGTACATTCATTAACGCTTTCATGTTAAATACTTGTTTATCGAACCAAATTGCTATTTATATTCGCTCGAGCCTCCTCGTTAATCCAAACTAACTGTTCATCCATTTACAAATTGCGGTGTTGCCAGAACACGCGGAATCCGTACCGTACCGTTGGCTTTTCTTAACTCGGTATCATGCGAGTCGATTAAGGGTGCGTGATCTGAATCGGCATGCGCTCATTACTCCTCCCTATTCATTACTCGCCGGCTAGATAACTAATAGCGTACGCCTTAACACGTTTCACTGAGAACAGTTATTTCAATGAAGTCGCTCGCGTTCGGGTCCCCATCGCGCAACATTTCTCTCCTTCCGCTCGTTTCACTAAAGTAATACGAGTGTGGAACGCTCATATTATCACTTTGATCGGGTGGAAATAATCGTCCCGACTCCACGTTACAGCTTCACTCTGTTCACGGGATTAGAGCACTCATTGACATAATTTCTTGATTGTACACGGAGTATTGCGTCGAAATAACTTTCAATTTTAATAAAACAATTTAGAGGAACACTGTAATTCACGGAACACTTCTTCTTTAAAAAAGACCATGGCCCCAATTCTGTTACTTCACTCGCTAAATTAAAATTCACTAAATTTTCTTTATATAAGAAGTAAACCTTGTATACTTAGAAACAAGGTCTTATTTCAAATTGAAACAAGTAGGTAACATATGTCGCTATCGAAATAAGCAATTTATTTGTCGACTAAAGTCTGATACGCTTAAATAAACTTTAATACCACGTAGCAAGAGCCGCTATCCGTTGAATGCCATCTCTTTTGCTTTGTGTTTTTAGTAAGCGTCTTCGTAGGTGTAGCTTAAAAACACGTCATCCTTGTCCGTTTTGAACAAGTTTTTATACGGCAATTATACAGCGTTTGAATAAATGAAGACTCTCGCTGCGTGGAAATAAAGTTGAGTATACGTTGACAGATTTTATTGAAATTTAGCGGCGCTGAGAAATAGATGCTAGTAACAAATAGACCTTATTACTAAGAACACTAGGTTGATTTCATATGAAGAAATTTAGTCAGGTTTTAGTTTAGTCGAGTGTACAATAGAATCGGCACCAATAACAGTCAATCAGTCCTGTAAACTTAGGTATTTCTATTGTTGAATTGAAAAACAGTTTTATAAAGGAATAGGGTCGGCAAGGCACAGGAGACCGCTAACGGTGCGAGTGTTTAGATCATTCTTAACTACTTACCATCAGATGGGTTGTATGCTTGATTGTCATCTTAGTTGGATAATTTTTTTTTATTAGTTTACTCAATCTTGCATTGTTTATTCTTGCTTTTGTACATACATTGTCCAGTAGACAGTCTGTCCCTGTTTGATTGACTAGATATTTCCATATTTCGCTAACTTCAAAAAAGGAGTAATTTTTATTTGACTATATATTTTGTGTGTGTTTTGTGATATCTTTACCAATTTTAATCAGATTTCAATGATTTATTTTATTTTTATTGCAATTAATTAAAAACCCTACTAATATTATAAACGTGAAAGTTTGTGAGGATGTATGGATGGATGTTTGTTACTCTTTCACGCAAAAACCTCTGAACCGATTACGATGAAACTTGGTATGTAGATAGCTGGAGACCTGGATTAACATATAGGACACTTTTTATTCCGATATTTCCACGGGATCGGGACCTACGCAGGTGAAACCGCGAGGCGCTGCTAGTAACTAATAAATGTTTCAAGTAGCATGATTTAGACTCATGGATAATAATCGTTTCTATTTTTAAATAAAAGATATTTCAAAAAATATTTAAAGTGGGCAACCTATTTCTGCACCTGGGTTTGTCAAGCCCTTGACTATCAAAATTCCTTAAAAACCGAGGGTGAGTGAAAGGTTCCCACACAATTGTTATACTATAATGATTCCCTGAAATCTTTGTTTATATTGTAATACTGTCACACAATGTTTTTGAATGTCATCTACAAATGAATTAACAATTTTCTATATTTTGATCGCCATCGCCAGGGATGAACTTTACAACATGTTCCTTATTCACAAACTATCATCAACATAGTATGTTGACACTTATCGTTAAGCGTAATGTAGGCCTTAATATTGCAGTTTTCGGGCTCTGGTATGGGCGGCGGATGCGGCGCGACGAGCGGACGAGTGCCAACAGCGGCCTCGCCTGCCAATACGGCATCTTCATCCTCGTCCAACGGCTCAGCCAATGGCACTCGCTCTACCAGCTTGAGCACGGTGCCGCCTCCACCTGCATCATCAGCGTCCACAACCGGCGCGGCGGGTGAGCAGCTCAGCCGCACGAACCTCTACATACGGGGCCTTAGCCAGAACACCACCGATAAGGACCTCGTACAAATGTGCCAGATGTGAGTATTATCGAACACTAGAGTAACATGTGTATTATCGAATTACCGGCTTTAATTGCTGTTCTGTTTTTTTTAGGTATGGCAACATTATTTCAACAAAAGCAATATTGGATAAAAATACGAATAAATGTAAAGGTAAACAACATTCATACCAGTACGTCCTCTTTTACACTGTCATAGCAGTAACAATGTTATTATTACCTACACGTAAACTACTTGTTATAGTTATAAATCTGTGCATAGATCTCACGTATGTATTTAAAATATTGTTTTACAATTTATTACTTGAATAGATTTGCATTATTACCGACTATTCGTAATTGAATTATTTAAAACAATATTAATATTTTCTAGAATACCATATACCTACCTTCATTAAACTAATCCATCTATGGTGAGACTTTTTTCCAATATATGCACGAACACTAGATACATTCAGTTTTATTCATATGTATGACATTTTCATATTTATAAATGTTTATTTTATATACCTGTTATTTTTCTAGTAGATATATTATCATGTTCACTATATTGCACTTAAGCACAGAAGATTCTAATATATATTACCTCGATATGAATATGCACAGTAATTTTAATGTTCATCACGATGTTAATCTTTTTCGATGTCACATTTCCATCACGCTACTGTCGAGTAGGCAATATACTCGCGCTCATTAGTTACATAATATCAGATGTATGTACCATAGCTGTTCTTTTTGAAATTTTAGATAATAATATATATTTGAACATACATATAAGTCCAAGCATGAGTTATCGAAATATGAATACCAAGTATTTTCTAAGGCTGCCAGTATCAATCAGCCAAGGTAACCCTTTATTATACATACGTTTCACTTTGTTTTCCCAGGTTACGGTTTTGTAGATTTTGAAACGATCGCGTCGGCCGAGGCAGCAGTTAAAGGATTACAAGCCAAAGGTGTTCAGGCCCAGATGGCTAAAGTGGGTATCTGGTTCCTGCGTAGACTGAACCGTGTACGTTGTGCATGCAAGTAATACTATTATGACTAACCGCCTGCTCCTTGTCCGCTCTATCATCCCATCGTCTACTATTTCTGCTCCTTCGCCTTTAAGACACTAACACTTCACTCCTTTATCCAAATCCTTCAGTAATGTCCAAATGCCATCAAACAGAATAGGATTGGCAACTGTGAAATGAAATGTATTGCTACTGTAAGAGATTGTTCCATCGCGAATAGCATTCGGAAATTTCAGAATTGGGAGTTGGAATCGTACAACGCTTTTGAGCCTTTCATAATTTAATTTATGTTGGTCGTTAGTGACGCAGTAGAGAGACTTTGTGCCATTTACACAGTTGTCTTCTCCCTTGATCCGACCTTATATTCCGTCTTCCCTTACTTATAGCTTTAGTACTTTACCCTGTTATCTATCTAAGAAGTGCTGTAATACATACATATAAAACCGAGCATTAATACATTAATACTGTGTTCTATCTTATGACATTTGCTAGATTTGACATTTCGTGCATAAGTAGCATATCTAAGCATCCCGTTCCATGTAATATAAACTGAAATATTTGATATGATCCTAATTTCAGAAACATAACGCCTACATTTGTTGACTAAATAGATTTTTTTTAATTATCTAGATGATGTAGGTGTGTTTAGATCATCGACTATATGGGCGATAAACATTTTGAATTGACCCGGTATTAACACAGCTACTGATATACACAACCATTCATTTGTGTAGTACATTTTAGGAACAACACAAATGTAATTAGTGGTTCAACGTAATCACACACAGAGCAATGTAACACTAATGTGTTGTAAGTATGTTATCCCTTCAATGGTTCGCAAATCGATGCCAATATAACGCTTACTTAATTCTATACTTCAGACATTGTTTCATCCTATTAATTCTATACTATTGTCGTATGCTTCAGCGTTAATTATAACAATGTATAATTATATTATCGCTACTGGGCTCGGGTATTTCTATGCTTTCGATATTAAATTAGTGTGTATGCGAATTTTAACTAGCTTCGTAATCTCTATGCTAATGTATATGCCCATGTCGTTGATAACACCTCCGTAATATTTAGTACATTAGATCAATCTGCTGATTTACGTCAAAGCTGGCTTCAGTGTCTAGATAATCTATGCGGGCTTCAAGCTAATATAACATTATAAAAACAAATTCACAGACACGTTAAATTAACGCTTAGAAACATAATCCAATAGATTTTGAAAGAAAATAACAAGAAACAACCTGCAGTTGGTGATATCAGTCGATGTCATTGACTGCACTTACATACACTGACACATTGACAACACATGTAAATATAGCAGTTACTTATTAACATTCCAATGCTGGTGACGCTTTTCTTCACTGTGGGAGGTAAAGCAGAAGCCACGCAATATTTTACAAGTCACCAACGCACATATTTTAAGGTCTTTACTGTGGTTTTGGGGCTTAACAAGTTGCTTACCCCACAGTAGCTTTGTGTGCTGAGCTCTTAATTCATTAATTTTAAATCCAAGCACAAGTGCAAATAATTTTGGCCACATAGAGTGGAATTAAATTGTCAGACAATGGTCACAGTAATTCATACATAATATATGTTGGGAAAATTTAAGAGCAAATTCTTCAGCTTCCACTTGGGGGATTTTACAGCAACAGGAGCAAGACCCAACCAACCTGTACATGGCGAACTTGCCGCCACACTTTAAAGAGAACGATGTCGACCAGCTGCTCGCTAAGTTCGGCCAGGTCGTCTCCACCAGGATCCTGCGCGACCCCCATGGACAAAGCAAAGGAGTCGGTTTTGCAAGGATGGAATCAAGAGAGAAATGCGAGCAAATCATTCAAGTAAAAATCTTTTTGTACAATAATAACTTATGTTTGTATGTAGCATCCATTTAGCAAAATCTTGAGGGATGATTTAATGCTCACTAAATTTATATAGTTATTAAATTCCTGTGCATAACTTATGCTTGGAACCCTTCGGCTTAGACTGTGCTTAACTACCATATTAAAACTGCACTAACCCTAAGCAAAAAGAACTTCTTCTTCTTCTAAGGAGCCGAACTTTCAGAATTTCGGTTTCATAAATATTAAAATAAATGATGAGGGACATTTTTAAAGCATTTATATTACCCATAACTTTTGCGTGAATATTTTACATATATTTTCGAATGTGTTCAATATTTCCTTTAGCAATATCAAATACACAAACAACTACTACATTTTTGTTCCTTGTGTATACTCAAGGATTTAAGTTTTATATGTAGTTTCAAAGCCTAATTACCTTCGTTTATTAACAAAAAAGTAGGCATCTTTGGGTAAGATTAACATGTAACTTTTTAATTTTTTAACATTTATGCCCATTTTTACCCATGCTTAATATGGGTCTAGATAGTGTTGTGTAATATTACATATTCAGAAAAATGTGTAAAACCTGTGTAAATTGTAAGAACCTTGATATAATTATGTATTTACGGGAATTACCGCGATCACGAAAAGGTATTACATACCTCTGAATTGCCTGACGTTTCGACCAGGTGGCACTGGCCGTCAGAGGTATGTAATACCTTTTCGTTATCGCATTAATTTCCGTAAATACATAATTATATCATGGAACGCGAAAGTTAGTGTAAGTAACTTGATCTTTGTTACAATAACATCAGTTCTTACTCATGTCCTTAAGCCTAAATTGCTATAACTGTTTTGCCGTTTCGAAGTAACGTATTTTTGCAAAGCGATATAGAATAGCTTATCTTATCCAGATGTTTAATGGAAACCCAATCCCGGGAGCCAAGGAGCCTCTACTAGTTAAGTTCGCCGACGGCGGTAACAAGAAGAAGGCGCTATACAACAAACAAGGCGACAATAACGGTAGAGCATGGAGGGACAATAACGAGTCCATTACACAGGTATTCAGGCTACACTGCTTTCTATCTATAATCCGAATGTTTGCCTGAAATTGCGAGTTTTTGGACTTGATTCCCGCGAGGCTCAAATCTTTACTGCTATGAAACAAACTGAAGAACTACTAGTAACGTGCCTGTCAGACTGTAAGAGGCACGCTTCCTGTCAGGTGTAGCTAGAAATTTAGTTTGAAAAATGTGGACGTGCTTCGGAAATATACATTCCTTAATATATTTTTTTAGTTTCTACGTCATATTATTATCATATTACCGAACCTATTTACTATATCAAATAAAACAAAAGGGCTGTGTTTTTGTCTAAAGAACCGGTAGCGTTATACAACTTAGTCTTCATTAGCGTTAAAATTTGCATAAGAGTCTTCCGGCAGCGATAGTTATGCAAGTTTCATTAGCAGGTAGAAAACTCGCCGTTCATAATTAATGCAATCGAGTGAATAGTTGAAACGTTGTTATCCAAAGAATTTACAATTGACCAAAATAAAATTAAACGAACTATCAATTTAAAGTTTATTCACAGCATTTTTTCTTAAGTTCATATAATACTAATTCACATTTATTAAACAAATATTTTTTTATTGCTAGGATACCAATTTAAATACACGTCATACAGACAGAAACATGACGCTTAAACGTGCTCATTTTTCTTACAGCATTAACTTCGAGTGCTTACAACGTAAGTATAACAAAAAAAGTTTGAAATGTTGCAGGCTGCGATGGCGGTGAGCGGCGTATACGGAAGTGGCGTAGGCGGTGCCGGAGCAGGCGGAGAATGCGCGGGCGTGTACCGCGGGGGCGGCAACGTCTATGGCGTAGCAGCCTTCCACCATCACCCGCAGCTACATCACCATCACCACGCTGCGCACCCCGCAACCTGGCTGGCGCCCTACGCGGCGCTCATACCACCCGCGCACCCTGCGCATCATGCAACTCACCCGGCGCACCCACACATACCCATCGATGCTGTACCTAGCCAATATGTAAGTTACGACTAGCACCTTCTATTTCTGGGATCAATTAGGACACACAGAGTGCGGTAGTAAATGTCATCGAGAATTCATGCCAAGGCGATACATTCAGCGTCCGATGGCTTACAACAAAATTACAGTCAAAAGTATCTGACTGATAAAACTGATGGCCTAGATTACTGATGAAGAACGGTTCACACGAGAATTCAGTCAAAAACAACACCAATGACTGATAGTAATTCTCTGTTTTCCAGGTAAACTGGGACAGCTTAAGGCCGGAAAATGAGTTATACGTGAGTCATTAAGTAAAAATTGTACGAACGCTCTAACCTTCTGTGTCCCATTGCTTACGTTCCACCGCTCACTTAGCGCTCCTCTCGCTTCCTTCGCCACACAATACGCTGTACCTGCTACACGAAACTCAAGTGCCTGATGTTGTAACCTCCATATGCTAAAAAAAGAGACAATTGAAAAGACGATACTTAACACTCATATGTCAATATTAAAAAGTAATAATCGTGGGAACATAAAGCTTACTGTACAAGAGGTTAAGACTGGTGGGTGTTGTGTTGCAGTATTTCACGTCGCCGCCGTACCAGTACTTCGCGGGCCCCACCCCGCCGATCATCCAGATGCCGATGGAGAGCGAGCACGCGTCCACGGCGGCGTCCCCCGACGAGGCGTACCAGCCGTACCCGCCTCCCAAGTAGACCGTAAGCCACGCTACAACACTACGTGCTGTACACGAGCCAAAAATCAAAGCAACTGTGACTTTTTACAATGTTAATTTGTTTTAGTTTTAATTTGCGGCCGTTATAGACTTCATCGAAAGCTCCGCTCGCGCGGTACCCTTGTGCCGCCGGCGTCTCCTTCTACTAGTTGTTAAGCCTATTATACTTGATCGCCTCGACTATTTATTTTCTCGATGGGCTTCGTATTTGGCTGGTCCTCTTGGCTTTATGCTGGACGTTCGATTTGCTGTGATGTTTTGATGAGGTCTTTGCACGGTTCGAGGAGAGGATTTGATGTATAGATATAGTTGCAATTTTAAAAGTGTTTTGCATTATAATTTTATTATTGTTTTATGAAAATTCATTAAGATTTTAGGCGCAGATTTCGTACATGTTGACAAGATTATTTAAGATAGTTAGGTATTTATTTTAGCTTAGAGTGTTTTCATGCATGACGTGGCAAATTAAACTTGTCCTCGGTGCAGAAAATCGGTATATTTATTATATTATTTGATTGCTAGTGTCATATCCGAAACTGTAACTGTTATGTTACTGATTGTTTCTGACGGTCAACTATAAACATCACTGAAATCCAACAAATGGTGCAATCGATTCACAGTATACATACAAAAGTATATATTTATATATATGATATTGAAATTTGTAAAATCATTTGTGTCATTTGATTTAAATTATATTTATGTTATATCGGAGTATATGAGGAGAGCAATATCTGAGAGAGTCGGGTAGATGGATAAGTGGAAATGGTCATATCATGGATTCAAAAATATGAACAAAAATGTAAAGAGTAATGAAAGATTATGTGTGTAAGGGTTAGTAATGGTGGATTCACCGATTAGATCTTGTACGAAAAAGTGCCGGAGATTTAGAATCTTCCGATGATGTGTAAGTATTTTTGAAATACAGTCGTTACGTCATTATTATAGTCGGAAACATAAATTCAGGCAGCTCTAAGTAGTAAAAGGATACCAAGTTCACTGCATGAGATTTCAGGGGCACGGTACCTCTAGCCTCCACCACGGAACCACCGTCGTGAGTGTGCAGTTAGTACGTTTTAAAATACGTTTAGCATGGTGCTCTTACTCATTATGTTCCCGCAATATTTGTATGAATATATAAACAGTATTATTTATAAGAATAAATATTCATACTTACGCAGTCTTCCAAAGATCGCGATATTCATTTAGTACGGCTTATTAGAAAAAAACAAAATTACTTTTAATGAGACTGATGAGGTAGTAAACCCTCATCGAACAAATTTGATTTTTGTAAGAGGTACGTAAAATTGTATTTCTTTCCTAGAATGGTATTCTCTCATCACAAATAGGATTATTTGTTTTGTTCATTATCTGCATGTATCAAGTGCAAGTATGAAACAAACTGTTCAATAACTATAACGTCGTTGCCAAACCCGAACACAGACTGAATTTATGTATACCTACTGTTAACTTCCAAATATTTCTGACCCATGTTTTGGTTCATAAGGGACTGCATATGTACTACTTAGCGTATATGTACGTAGACGCTAATACCGGTGCAACGGTGGCCGCGAGCCAACAGACCGTGCACTGCGACTACTGGATGGGTGACTTCGAACGACGACGTCTGCGCTTATGTGGCACAACAGTGCTGATGATACGGCAACATTTAGCAATAAGCAGTTGTATGTAAAGTCTATTTATACATTTTACGAGTCTATACAAATTTTTGTACGTTGAAAACACATGTTTGAAATACGCGAGTAATAAAATGATCCTTTTTTGAGAATCATGTACTGAATCAACTGTAGTTGTTATTTTGTAGGCGGTCGGCACATTCCACTGAAAACTTCAAACAAAAATTCCACGATTGATTTCCACATTATAAAATGTAAATGGATTTGAAATCCAAAATGTAAACACCGTTTTGGTGTGATTGAGCACTTTTTGTACCATCACGTAGGTTTTGGGTACACTTTATGACTTTATATGAAATTTGATATTTTTATATTGAATATATATAAATTATACATGGATATGTATACATGTATATACATTGTTGATGAGTACGAGTAAAAGCCTACTATATCGCAACTGTTTAATTCTATTTTGGCACGTCAAGAGTTTCATCAGAACCAAAGTATACAAATCATTAAAGTCGAGTAAGAAGTAGGAAAATATTTATACAACTCAGGGACTGAAGACTAGATAAATGTTTGATATATTAACTGTATTTTAACTGACAATTAAGCGGTAACCTCTTTATTCAAAACCTGTGAACCGACTTAAAAAAACAATACAGGTACTGAGACTAGCTAATGGCAGGTTTTGAATGAATAACGTAGATTTTGAACGAATAAGTAGATCTGTGTTTCGTTTGTTGACTTGACTTATTTTATTTAGAAAAAGGCTGAATCTGTACTGTTGTTCCGTAATGAATTACTTTTTGAAATGTACATACATTAGCTCAAGGGGTTTTTCAATAGTTACAGCCTTGTAACTTTGTACTAAACATCTATCTTGTAGAGGCATAATCGCGCGCCGGTCGGTAAACCCGAGATAATTAACGCAAGCACGTAGCCCCAGATAGTAGTTGTATTAGCTGACTGCCTCACTGTACCTACTTACGATCGCCATGAGTTGAACACAATAGGTTTCTCGACACAATGAAACTCACGTCATAAACTCTGATAAAAGTGAGATTTTTTATAAGTGTAACCTGCGAGTAAAACGTACTGAAACATAATACTCCGTAGATCAGTTTCGTACCCTTACGATGTCTGGTCAAGCCAAATATTTTGTACTGATGAGAACCGCCTGTGAAAATTGAATAACCATAAAGTGCAATGTAGTACCAATGTCTCGTGGTACTTAGTTAAGTATTGATCGTTTAGTGTTCCACGTACACTGTGGCTTCCTGAAAATGCAGTCTTCCGATAGATATTGCCGCTAAACTTTGCATTTAACATTGATGTCGACGTATTAAATTAACTCCTTTCACGTGTATGAAAATCACCCGAGCCTTGGTTTAAACGTACCATTTTTGTGTTTATGGTTTCCTCGCTCTAACGTTTTGATCTTCATTAATGAGCAAGTCGTTGTTTCCGTAAATTGGTTATATAAAGCATATATATATATATCTTAGAATAGTGACGTACCAAAACGAGCACACGTTAAGTATTGATCTAAGTGACTTGTAGTATATAGATAACGAAATGCCACGATCCTGTGTAGAATGACACCGTCGAGAGCAAAGGTATTTTAGCACCAAATTATTTTTCTAAAGCTTTTCTTCCAGTTTTGAAGCAATAATTTTTTTCATGGTAGTGCCTTCAGCTTCCTTAAAAATAACAGATGATATGGATAGCAGTTGCATGTGCTTTACACAATATTTTTACAGGTAATAGAGAACTTACCGTATTCATAAACGTAGTGATAATGTAAAATATTTTGTATTAACAACTTAAAAGAGATAATGTGGCTGTCTAATCGTTGCATTTTTTCACACATGATGTAAATTGAACTTGACTTTAAACGTAGATGTTCCTAGTTAACTCATTTCAACATTCTTGGAATGTGTGATAAGATACTGTACTTTGAGATTACGGACGATGATTTGTTATAGGTACATAAACGTATGTAGTGAGAACAAACGTAAGTGAGCACAAAGATGCGCATTGAGGAACCAAGTCTTGAAAACCAAAACTATGTTTCAACAGAAAACCATGTCGAAGAATAGAAATGTTAAGTAGATGTTTTTAAAAATAAGTCATTTAATTATAAGCGAACGCACGGAACGTCGATACAGTGAATAGTGAAGCTATGGGCACGATAACGAATGACGGCTAGGTTTAAGACATAGGCTTAATTATAGATAGGTTAGAATAGAAAACAATGTTTCGACGCTAAGATAGATAGATTAGAGCCTTAGATTTAATATATTTGTGCGGGCGACGCGGGGCTCGCGCGCTTCTTGCCGACCTTAGGGTAGTTTCCTTTGTTAGTTTATTAAATAATTTAATTTGAATGGACTGAAGCCGGCACGCAGCGCACGCGCCTCGCCCCTCCCCTAGCGTAAGGACGTCTAAGAGAATAGTGAACACATTCTTGATAAGTTTCAGTTGAACAACGTTTGCTTTCACCTCTTTCGTTATGTAGTTGAATAAGTGTAAAGAAAGAAAATTAAATGAAAAAAAAAAACGGAAGTGTCGATACGAATGTATTTGTCCAATGTGTATTAATATAGTGTGGTGTTCTACCCAGCAGACTAGTCTAGACAGTAGCATAGTATAGGTAAATATTTAGTTAGGTAGTATTATAGAATTATGAATGCAAAATAAAAAACTTCATAAAATGTAAAAAAAAATGAAATGAAATTGTTGGTAAGACAGATTATTTTTAAGGGACATGTTGCTTCGTTGTGTTATGATGTGAGGTTTGGCATAACTATGATAATAGTGTAAAAGCATTTCTCGCAGAGAAAAGACAAAGAGGAAAGTTATGTACCTATCTATTTTGTTACAAAGTGTTTGCAAGTTTCTATATTGTGCTATGAGCATTTTATGTGACCCGCATTATTTATAGTTATGCTGAATGGAAACTAAAATATAATATAAATAAATCAAAATGGTACTAAGAAGCATGTTTTATTGTGACGAGTCATGTTCCTTTGCATTGAACATATTTTGTAAGAGCGAAATGATTGAAATAAAACAAGCGAAACCAAATTTAGTACATTATTTTCTTTCTGCTACCTTCCAAATAGCTTAACCCCTGTTATGGTCCTACACATTGCTAGTGGCTGCCTACTCAACACAAGTCGTTAATGGTGATGTTTTATATCATATTAAGGAGAACTGCCAAAGTACATCCACGCTACAGAAACTGCAGTTAAACAGTGATTAAGATTAATTGCAGGTTTCTGTAGTCTAGAATAATGTCGTATTTCAGAAGTTGAGTAAATACGCTGTTTTTTAAAACGTCAGTGGTGTTACTTCTGACATTTGTGTTCATAAGACTGTTGTAATAATTGTGTGAAAACGAAGACTTCCATAAAATATTAGATGTCAACAAATAGTTGAATTTTTCGACAATGTTCAGACTTTGAATCTATCTCAGTACAACGAAATACGTAACGTAACCGGTAGATTACTTGACTTGGTCGTCTCTAATGACTACGTTAAAGTTATTAAAAGTATCGATCCTTTATCTACACCAGTGGATGCGCACCACAAAGCTTTGTTTATCCAAATCACTTATGTAGAACTTCATAAACGAAGTGAAAATGGCATGACTTTTTATTGACGGAGTCATTAGAAAATACTGTCACTTAATTCTATGACAAATTGTATGAACTAAGAGATACTTATATTCCATTAAAACCGTGAAACGATTATCTCATCCCCCATGGTACAATGCGGCTCTAATTAAAATGTTAAAAGAAAAACACAAATATCATCAAAAAAATATGGCAATTTATCTATCAATCATTTACATTACTTCGTAGCAGAGTAATTGAATTGGAAAGGTCTTGTTTCGACACTTACATGGAGAAAATTTAATTCTCTATTATTAAAAATCCTAAGTTATTTTGGTCGTACCTAAGTATATTAAGACAAAGCAACACATACCTAAGAATGGTTCCAAAAAGCAATTCTAAGAAAGGGAAAAATCCCACATTGCACACAATCGCCCCATATCTAAGTCTATGTCATATGTCTATTTTCAAAAAAAATATTATTTAAAAAGAAAAAAAGCAAAAAGTATACTTCAACTTATTTATTTATTTAATTAATGATAGGTCTTATTTTCTAATAAAACAATTTATCTAAATAACATAACCGTTGAAGGATTTTTTTTTGTAAATGTCGAGATAAAAAATGTTCTTGTAAACTAATCCGTAACAATAGTACATCTTATACAAATAAGATCTTCACGCATTTTCGTAGTGTTTCGCTTTGAAAATTCTTAGCGTGTTATCACTGGAACCACTGATGAGGAGAGCTGGGTTCGACCAATCGCAGCACAGGACCTTGTCCTCGTGACCGCTCAGGTCGTAGAGCGGCGTCCGGGGACTAGAAAGTATTTAACGTTACTCATTTCATTTGAAATAATAACTTTATTATCTTTTTTTTAAATTGAAGTATCGAACCACTTGTTAGTGGCAAAAAATATATAAACTGCATTTACTGGTAACACTTCTACCAGATGAAGTAAAGATTCATGGTAAACGATTTGGCATTAGTCATGGGAAATCCACAGCTGTTATATTAGTTATTTGAAATTAAAAAAAGAAATATTTTCACGCTAACTTCCATTTTTTCGTACTTTTCACTTTGACAAATAAAATAAAGGTTGGGTCAAACAGCGAGCGGAACGGGAACGGAGACGCGGCCTGAGCGGTTGAAATTGATATTACTTATACGGTGAGATTGGAGAAGTGTATAATAAACAATGCTAAAAATATTGTACTAGGTTTTCATAGGTCAGTCAGTTCTTAATGACATTACACACTTTTAACCGTGTGGAAACCTCTACGAATCATCACCTCACCGGAGCTAACGGGGAAGTGGTATGTTGGAATCGAACCGACTAAAACCACAGTGTTCCGTCAGAAGTGGGTATATTGTAGGGACCCGGGTATACTAAGAAGGAAACCTCCGAGAACCCCTGGAGACTTTAGCCGCCTCGCCTGGCCTTACCCCCCTCCAGATCAGTAAGACGTGCGCGAAACACGTCGCGCCACCGTCTCGGGTCTGCTTCAGTAAGCTCGCTACCCCCAGGCCAGGCTCATGGAGGTCGGAGATCATTCTGCGATTACACACCTTCTAGTCTCCCATAGTTTCACTTGTCCGTCGTATCCAGCAGACAAGAATAAAGTGTCGCGTGTCGTGGACCAGCGCACGGATTGCACCCATCCTGTGTGAGACGTGAATGTTGTCTTCACAATACTTTCTGGAAAAAAATAAGTAGTCATTTATACTAATATAATACAGCTGAAGATTTTTTTTGTTTGTTTGTTTAAATGCTAAGCTCTGGAACAACATTACTTTTGTATTTAATGGAGTACTCATTGAGGAAGGTTCCAGGCTATGTAACATCATCTCCAGCAGCGGAACTGTTACCATAAACGCGGTCGAACAACTAGTCCTACTAATATCCTACTAATATTATAAACGTGAAAGTTTGGGAGTATGTATGGATGTTTGTTACTCTTTCACACAAAAACTACTGAATCGGTTGCGATGAAACATGGTATGTAGATAGCTGGAGACCTGGATTAACACATAGGCTAATTTTTATCCCGATATTCCCACGACACCGGGACTTACGCGGGTGAAACCGTTGGGCGCAGCTTGTCATTAATAAAAGTGTTTGACGTGTGTTGCAATGTCTCATTTTTAGTTTCATTGTAATCGGGTAAGAGTAAGCACAGAAAACAAAAGAACCATCTACCTTTTTATTTAGACTAGAGATCGACTGGTGGTCGAACCTCGACCATAATTCATTAAAATGAATGAAATGTTTTCTTAATTATGAATTTATACTTATTTAAAATCTGAATTGCCTGACGTTTCGACCAGGTTGCACTGTTCGTGGTCACAGGATGACAGTCAGTCTGTGACCACGGCCAGTGGCACAAAATTCAGAGGAATGTAATACCTATTCGTGATCGCGTTAAATCCCGTATAAATATAATTAAGTATATAATAGAAAAAGTTTAAAAGTGAAATGTTTTATTTCATTGACCTATTGTAACATAAATCAAACTATACACATCTAGTATAAGCTGAACTGTCATTGGAGAGGCCTTTCTTACCATCACAGGTCAACATATATACTGACACGTAGAAGATAGTGTAGCCGTGTTCACATATTTTGAAAATTCAAAAAGCATATTGTTTACAATTTACAGTAAACATATAACTTCTTCCATCTAAGTTCTTTCTTTCTTTAATTTAATTCCTTACTCTGTGCGCGAAATTGACTTTAAGAGGAGTACAAAGAATTCTCTTTGCATATTCTCTTTTAAAAAGACAACTCCCGCATTAGGAATGTTCCTGTGTCGCGGGGGGCTTCACAAACATTTAAACAAAGGAAACAAAGAACACCCAGACTCGGGACAACTATTTGTGGATCAGACAAAATAGCGGATCAATAGTATCCCGTTTTATCATCCGATAAATACTATTGTGATTACTGTAAGTATGCTACAACACTAACTGAATATTAAATTCATAATAAATATCTATGAAGACAATAATTATCCTATTGCAACCAATATAAACAAGGAAAGTTGCAAGCAATAGAAACAAGTATTACAGCTGGTGAAACTTGTTCTCTCCCAAATTACAGATGTTCCTTGTTTGTATTGGCTGCAAAATGAGCATTTTCTATATCATTCGCATGTAAACAGTCAATACGGTTTCTATAGATTTATATTTCGGGTATCTCGGAAACGGCTCTAACGATTTTCATGAAATTTTGTATACACATACAGTTTTGCGTTTTAAGTTCAACTGCATAGTTGTATTTTCTGTAAAAACGGAATTTTACAAAAAATACTTTCTTTTTTAAATGACGATTTTACGAAAAACTACCTAGATATACCGGTCTCCTAGATACTATAAGTGAAAAAGTGATTGTTATAGTTACATGAGCAAGTTGAACTAATTTTGTAAAGGTAAGCTGGCTAAAATTGTGTTACTACTTGCCAATACATCACGATAAAAAAAGAATAGAAAAATTAGTGTACTGGCATGCTAATGAATAAATATAGTTTTATTCGTGAGAGTTTCGTCAACTTTTAAAGGAAATCTGATAACTCCAGTCAAAGTTGTTTTACTCAAACAATGTGAGATCTACTCTGGTGTGAAGTGAGGTTCTAATAGATCAGTAGGGCGAAAATTTGGATTTGATTGTTTATACAACTAAGATGTCAAACAAGGATCCGGCCCTCATACATTCAAGCATATAGGTTTGCAAAACTACGAGCGCCCAAGATGTTGCGTTACATTCGAAAATATAAAATAGGAAAATATATTACCTGTTGATCTAGGGTCGTATAACCGAATGTGTCTGTCTGCGGATGCTGTTATGAGGCTGTTATTTAATGGTGACCAATTCACGTCAAAGAACGCCTTATTACCTAAAAATTTAAATAAACTGTTATTAATTGTTTTTCCAAGAAGCAGGTGCAACTACGTGATTCTGTCATATTCTAACTTTTTGGTAATACTTGTATTGTGTTGATTAGTAATATGCCTATGATAATTTTCAAAAAAAAAAAAACCTAAAATAGGCAAACCCTAATGAAAATCCAATACTTATCCAATTAAAAAAATTATAAAATTGCCATTTAGAAAATAAATAAATATATATTTACCAGCAATATCTTGCTTGATAGCGCCTAATTCACAGTCCCATATTTTCAATAAGTGGTCCCACCCACTAGACAGTACTGTATTGAAATCCATCCATTGTACTCCTGAAACTGCCTCTCTGTGACCTTTCAATGTAGAAAGGGGCTCCCTGGAGTTCCCATGTTCTGGTTTACTCCTTTTCTTTGATGGGACATTGTCTTCATCCGATAAACCTGAATAAAATAAATTTATAATTTAATTTTTATATATTACTAGATACTTGGCCATGCATTGCCATGGCTAGAGAATTTGCAATAATAAACTATCCTACCTCTCAAGTTGGACCAAACTGCACACATTGTGCAAAATGTTATTTAAATGATATCATTACTATAGAAGTTCATCGGGAACCAACAACATGATACGAAATTGTCACAGCATTATACACAAAAAAAAAAAAGAATGAGGGCTAAGAAATAAGAAAGTGATGAAAGAAATGTTATGGCAATATTATGAAATTAAATTTAGAATGCTAAGTAGAATTAAAGATATTATTATTTATACTAGCCATCATTATAAATCGGCAATTTCATAGGTAAGGACCTTATTTCACAGGGATTTCCTTGTAAGGGTACACCTGAGGCCCTGGTAATATGGACTGAGACGGAACGCCGTGTGGTTTTAGTCATACCACCCCACCGCTTAGCCCAGGCGGGGTGACGACCCCCCACGGGCTAAGCGGTCCACATGTTAAAAAAAAAAGAAAAGGTAAGAACCTTATGCCTTAAACATATAAGACACACACACACTTACAGAAACAATGTTTAAACTTACTAGCACTCCATAAACATATATTGTTGTCCCAACTTCCAGTTACAAAACGGCTAGCATCTGCTGACACTGCAAGGCACTCTACTCCTTTGTCATGACCACGACATGTCACCACACAGTCCACAGAGTTTCGAGCCACATTCCAAACCCACAGCATCGCTGACTGATCATGGGAACCACTGAAATTTGCTACAGGTTATACTTTTTGAGTCACAAGTTTTTTACAACCAAATCTTTTACGATAATTTTGACAATGTCAATCATGATCAATTCTTTAATACCTTATTACTAAAAAAATATTAAATACACAGATATTAAGTACAACATTGTTTTAGATGGTGTCAAGCTAAAGTTGATTTTCATAAACTTGATTTGTGTAATAATGTGTATGAATTTAGAAGTTTAACATAACATTATAAAGGAACCCAAGTTTCACACAACAATCACTCAAAAATATATATTTTTAAATATGCAGATTTTAAAAAGCAGGAACAAGCCATATATATATTTCTATAAAAATAATTACCTAGCAAATACTGCCTGATCCCCATTGAAAGAAACCCAACAAACAGCTTTGACCGGAGATGTGTGTCCAGGGATGGCAAGTTTGTGCTGGCCTTTTGTATTCCAAATATGAAGACTGTTATCATAGCTCCCAGATAGGATCCTGAAAGGTAGGTGGTGGTGGTGTTAACTAAGACACATTATTTTTGAAGTGAAACTTCTTTAGAATCTTTGTGATTTAAAATTCGATAAAACAGAAGCATCACGATTTCCTATAATCTTTGTCTTTGCTCCTGCATACTATATGTCATTTTTGTTTATTTATACTATATGTCATATTCACTATTGTAATTTTTGCGCATTTGCTTATTAAATTTATTTTAGTTGTTTTTTTATTTTCTTACACAATTTAAATAAAACTTTTGTGCTTACAGTAGGTATTCTTAAAAATTATAAAATTGTTAATACATAATTTTTATAACATTATTTTATACTAGCAATCTGCCCCGGCTTCGCACAGGTACAAATTATACACCAAAACCTTCCTCATGAATCATTCTGTCTATTAGTAAAAACCGAATGAAAATCCATCAAGTAGTATTTCAGTTTATCACGAACAGACAGACAGATGCGGCAGGACTTTGTTTTATAATATGTAGTGATAGGTACTTAAGAATTTTCTTATTACATTTCATAGAGTAGGAATCATTTATATGATGCTCATATTTTCAAACTACTAAATCTTACTATTTTTACAGCACTCAATAAGCACAGCAGTCGATCAAGAAGCACATTACAGCAAGCGTCCATGAGAAACAATTAGGTTAATTGGACTGATCTACATAAGATATTAGTGTTATCCATTATTAGTAATAACTAATTTTGCATAAAATATAATTATTTACCAATTTTGATGTGCTTGCACTGTCGACACCCAATCATCATGCATCAAACAATCCTGTGGTGCAGGTGCAGGAAACCTCTCTAGATATTCAATTTCTAACGTTTCTTCTGTAGAAACGCTCTTTTCTTGCAAATGTTCTGATAGCGACGTACATAGCAATTCTCCGCACACCAAGAAGTCAAACTCAACTGCCTTTTCTATTGCTGCGCTGCTTTCTTTCAACAACGCATTGATTAAAGTGCTCAATTCCGACGACTGGACATTACTTTGAATAGCATACGGACTGTCTGGAACTGCATATCTAAAAAGAAATTACCCATAAATAGTTCAAACATTTGATGAACACCATGCGTGCGCTGAAAAATTCCACTTACTGCTCTTGTTTGGTTATAAAACGAACTTGCAGCTGAGCTTCTGAGATATCTGCCGACATTGTAATATCCAATAGTTCAGCACTTGTTATGCATTAAAATACAAAATTAATGAATATGCAACTAGTACTTTTAAAAATATATAATTTCAAACGCCGTAAATATACGAGTTGACAAACATTGACATATGGTTTTTAGGGATGGGCTGGGCGATATTTATCGATATCGCTGAAGTATCTATTCTAAAGTGTCAAAATATCAATTTTATTTTTGGAATAGTAGAAATGTTTTTTGCTAATCAAAGAGTTCATAAAAATACATCATCATAATCAAAAAAATAAAATTATTAAATTTACACTAAATCCCGTTACGTTGGAAAGTTGAAAGTGCGATGCAAAGTCGTAAAGCGGAGCTAGTATAGACTATTTAAAGCCATTTGAACTGAATTGGTCTTAGACAAAGTGTGACATTTTGTTTTAAGCAAATTTTAATGATTTTTTATGACAAAACCCAAAATTTTGCAGTTACTTCTTTACAAATAATGGGTATATATTTTTTTATTTAATTTCATTAAAGGAATGTGTAAACAATTAATAAAATATAATTAAGACATCTGTGTCATCGTGAGACAATTTTTTTTACAGATATTTGAAGTCAATGATTTTTTTAAGAATTAAGAAAGCTGTTTTTAATAAACACTACTAACATTTTTAAAAACATGCCTGGTTATCGCTCTTTCTTTTAAGGTATCAACTAAGCAAATAGCTTACAAATTATTAAAATTAGGACCTACTAACCAAATTGAGTGAGAAAAATAATATTTATGGGCAAAATAATTAAAACAATTTTTTTATTAAAATCATTTATTATTCGTGTTCAAAATGTTCGCCGCGGTTCCTAACACAAGCATGGGCCCGTCTTGTCAGTTCTGCTGTTGTTGTTTTTAACTTCATCTCCAGTTTTATCGTTTCAAACGTTGAATTAATTCTCTCAATCAATTCTTATTTTGTGTTTATTTCCAAATTCGTATAAACTAGTTCCATGGCCCAACCCCAAACGAAAAAATCGATTGGAGTCATCTGTAAAAAAATAATTATGGATTAATTAATATGAATACCACTGACGAAAGTTTTGATTCGAATTATTAATGATTAATAACTAATAAAAGTCAGGAATGTTCTTCAATAAACTGTTTACTCTGTACAAAGCCACAGAATACATAATAGTACCAGTACAGAAGGACCTCTTCGCAATACCATTTAAATAAATAGCGACTCTTGCTTCGACACAATAAGGTGCAATTCAGATCGCATACCGCTAATCCCAAACGGGTTATATTAGCCTAAAACTTGCCTCTCTTTCTATCGCATAACTCTTATCTGTTCTGATGCCGTTAAGGTTGTCTTCTGTAAGAAGAATTAATCTAAATATCAGTTATGTGCCTATTATTTTACTTCCGTGAACAAATGAAGTTTTAAATAAACCTAGGCTAGGTATTTACTTAGAAGTACCTACGTAGATGTAACTTATATTAAAGAAAACTATTTTATTTCACAATCTCTGCATAGATACTTTAATCTCTAAGAAGATCTACGTTAGTATGTACCTTGGAATGAAACTACTCTTTTCGTTGTTTAGCTAGGTAGGTATATGCAAATCAAATCGCGGAACCCTACTCCTTATAACACCAGCTATTTGCCAGAGAAAGTCCCATGGAAATCGGTCCACCAGTTGCGGAGATTAGCCGAACAAACAGACAGACAGACACAATTGTTGTAGTCCTAAACTTATTAAAGCTAAACTTGACTAAGTTACTCCTTATGACACAGCTATCTGTCAGTGAAAGTATCGTGGAAATCGGTCCACCTGTTCCGGGGATTAGCCGAAACAAACAGAAAGACAGACAAAAATTGAAAAACATTTTGTTTTGGTATATGTACCGTATATACATCCAAATGCACTTAGTAAAAAGCGGTTATTTTAATATTATAAACAGACACTCCAATTTTTTTTATTTCTATAGAGTATAGATGTATAGATGGAAGATGTGTATAAATTGTTGTGGTCTTAATAAATAAATATACTTATCAAAGCTAAACTTGACCTTGTAAACAGAACTTGTAAATATCTAACTATACTGATTTCCCGTAATTACGTAAATACGGGAAACGTAATTCGTAAGCGACGTAGCGCGTGAGTGAGTATCGAAGTAACGTGCTACCCAAAGACTACAATAGTATATAGGATACTGTGCTACCTGGCCGGCGCGTGGCAGCCCACTGAATTTCGCCCGACTCATCGACGCTGCTTACCTTTTTTTTTTTTTGTGCGTGTGGGAACCCCCTCGGGCCGTCACCCCACCGGGGTTTTCGGTGGGGCGGTGTGTCGGAATCGAACCGACTAAAACCACACGGTGTGCCGTACTGCGCCTTAAGTAGGAGGGATCGGGAAACAGCTTTTATTAAGACATCCGGAACCCTCCTAACGCCTGCCCGCAAAAGTGCGGGCACGCTGCTAGGTACCTGTAGCAGGGCTACATCACTCGCTCGAGGTCGCGTTTTATATACCTACCAATTTAACTCACCGTCCACGGTAAAAGTGTCAGTAGGGGTGACAATACATATCCGAGAGCACGCACGCACGGCAGAACGGTATTCTCCGTAAATAAAAACAAAATGTCAAATCGAACTTATTATGAAGTGGAGATGTTTTGTTATTGCTATAGGTATGTATTTATTATGTTAAATTGCGTTATTGTTAGACGTTACTGATCTGTGAAATCCTTTAAAAATAAGTTGCAAAAATGATTTTAGCTATTACTTTCTTGTTAATATAATAGAAAAACATCTCCACTTCAGGTGTTTATTCTTTACTCACCTTTGCCGCGTGGCTGTACTAATAATAATTAATAGTTATCTTCACAACAAGAAAATAAATGAAGCAACATTTATTTATATAAATTCTATACGATGTTGATAAATGATGATGATGTAATAAATGTAGTCTATTAAACCGTCAATAATAAACCCATAATTTCTACGAAAGGTGACGAACTTAGTAGGTGTGAACTGCATGCATATTCATTTGTTGTAACTTGTAGGCAAGGCGAACTGACGGCTGCTTCTCTCACACAATATGTAATATAGTTAGAAATATAGTGAAAATAATAATAAGAGCTACTGAAATGTAAAACAAATTGAGATCGGCACGGATTGAGGTTTTTATTTGAGTAGGTAGTTATTTGTTATTTAATACTTTTGTGTAACATAATATGTTATACAAAAGTTTAAATTATCAGAGTATCTTTCTCTAGTCTACGCAACAGCCATTACTAGCAACCCGCCCCAGCTTCGCACGCGTATCAGAGACATCTTCAACAATCGTGATCATATTTCAACCAACTTATACAAAACCTTAACAAATTACATGCCTAAAGCTTCCTCATAAATTGCTCTATCTATTGATGAAAACCACATGAAAATCTGTTAAGTAGTTTTTGAGTTTATTGTGAATAGATAGACAGACAGACAAACGCGCCGGGGGACTTTATTTTATAATATGTAGTGATGTAGTGATAGTGATGTATATGTCTACAGCATCAACATTTTATGTTACTATCGAAGGTTTAAGGGATACTTTAATTACCTATAAAAATTAAAGATATAAATTTCATATGGGAAATAACTTTATTTATCATTATATAAAATTCACCCATAAATTTGATTATCAAGTGTGTGTTCCGATATGCACTGCGAGCAATATAAGGAGTGACGTCAATTTAATATACTGCGAAGCTGTTCCTTTATAATTAGCTATACTGGTTACTGTTTAATACGGAACGCGGTCCAGTATACTGTCATCAATGTTTTTTGGCGCTTTTTTGATAAAATAATTATCATATATAATGACAAGTTATCTGTTCAACAAGAAAAATTATTCTTTGAATGTAGTTATATTTAAAAATTTAATATTCAAGTCAATTGTCAATTGTAAGTAAGTTTACTTTTTATTAAAAGAAAATATGGTTTTTCAAGTAACCGAATACATAATAACTTTATAACCGAATTATTTAAATGGGGCTATGTACGTTAAAAGGGATGAACATATTTCGACAAATAATTGTTTACTATTTAACAAAAAAAAAATTGTAGTTGATCACGTAATCAAAGCACTGAGAGCACCTTGGCTCGAAAACGCCAGTGCTCACAGTACAAAAATGGCGACGATTTATGACGTCCTTTATTTCCCTAGGATACTGCGGCAGTATACTGTCAGTCCATAACGAAACGAATTTTTGCGCGGTAAGAGCACTGAACAGTGCTCCCAGTGTATATCGGAACATACCCCAAATAAATAATTTGTTTCATTATTTGTGTACTTTGTACAACCCTAGAGTGTCCGGCAGTTCGGCTACACACACATACGAAGGTCGCGCGGTGGGCAAGGCGTTCTCAACTTTCGAAAAGCGTAAATAAGATATATTTCTGGTCGCAGCTAACGCCAGGTATTATTATTTAAATTTTGTAGGCTATTATAACGTAGGTATTTTCAGTTTTGTATGGGAGTGATGTATCTGTTACGAAGTAACTATTATCTTATCTGTGCCTGTAGCTTCATACCTAGTGATCGGAGTGCGCCTAGCCCTTTGGCCTAGCCTGACAAAGTACAGAAAGAAGGAAGTGTTGCCATCGTAGATACACAGATGGCGTTAAAATAGTAAGTATTTAGTGATTCACTTCACGCTGCGGACTCCGCGGCGAGTTGCAGATTGCGGACAACTATATTGTTTTTTATTATATTAAAATTGATTAGAAAAATCAATTTTCATAGACGATTTAATCTTTTTTTTTAATAAACGATAACTTTTTCATATTCTGTGCTATACTGGTACTATTATGTATTCTGTGGTCTAAGTTACTCTGTGAGGTTAGGTTCTGCTTCAGACTAAAACAACAACAAACGAGATCTTTTGAGGTTATCTCATGTTGATAATGTTTAAAGGTTATTGAAAATCATAAAATACTTAAAATGGGTGTTGTTACAAATAGTGATAGTATCAAAGTTGATAACTATAATGTACATCGAAAAGCTGGTAGGAGTATAATAGATCATCGCCCTATTTTCTCACCAGACGGAGAGTCAGTATTATGAACGTTTTATCTTCCTTCCTTTATTTATAAACAAGAAATATACTTATCAGGTATCTAAAATTTCAGGTCTGTAGCTATTATTGTGGAAAATATAGTCCGTGTGTATAATATACAAACAGGAGACTCTGTTCGAACACTTGAAACAGAGATTGCAGTAAAAGAGCTAGTTGCCATACAATTTCCAGAAAATGAAGATTACAACTTATACGGTTGTTCAGACACAGGCTATGTTACAATATGGACATGGGATAAAGGAGCTGTGCTAAGAGAAATTGTTGGTACACCTTTTATATTATCTAAACTAAATAATAAGCCAAGTTTTTATTATGTGACTCTGGGTTACATTCACTTTAAAACTTGTATCTCCATAGTAATGTGATGATGATAATGTCTCCCAGCACCTTACTATGCTATCATAATACTAACAACACATGTGCTCAGTAATAATAGTTGTAGGAACCATTATGGGCCATTTGACCTTGAATCAACACCTAATCACCACTCTCTATGTACGAGTTGTGTTAATAAACAGGAAACAACTGCCCATATTATGCTGGAGTGGCCAAACAACTGGCAAGTATCCTCACGGGTATGAAGTCACTCCTAGAGGCCTGTTAATGTACTAATGGACTAAATATGAGCCTAAACTCAGAAACAGAGCCTTATACCAATACCTATGTTATCAGTGTCTCAGAAGGTTTTTCTCATGTGCAAGAGATGCTACTTAACACTCTTCAAGTTGAGGATTATCATATAGGAAACAACATTTTTCTGTTTTTCTTCAATATTTGTACATTTAAAATAAAATGGGAATTTATAACAAACATTAACAGTAAGTCTTTATAACTGTTCTTATTTCACAGAATATTTTTTTTACATATTCACAGAAACTGAAACTGCCCTCTAATGCTAAAGTCTTAACATTTGACTTGGTAGACAGCAATGAATGCTGCGTTACTTATTCAATACCAAAACAGAAGCACCTTGTACTCAGCAATTTTTCAGCAAAAACTGGAGAACTTTTATATGAGTACAAAGATACTAAAATTATTTGTTACGACATGTTACGAGTATCACTGGGTTGGTGTAATGGAGACAGATTTGCAGCTATCACTAATGGAACCAAGAATTTATTCATTCAGAATCTTCAGCAACCACATTTGAAGACACAGTAAGTTTTGGTTGGGTGCATAATAGTATATATGTATCATGAAAATGAAATAAGCCCTATGGTATAGAGAAATGCATTTGAGTTAAATTAATTCCCTATTTTGATCCTGAGTTGGTTACAATTATGATATGTCATTTTTGATAACTTTTTTTTTAAATGCTCATATGGCACCTAAGCATAAAACATTGTTAAGTCTCCCTACTGTTCCTATAAAGTGAATTGTAGGAGCAACAACAAGGTTCAACAACTTAAACTGAGTAGAGTTTAGTATTTGGAAACTGTAGTGTAATGTCACATACACACACACACAATATAACATTATTTCTATGACGTTACATCACTCGACCTAAACTCATAGAAATTATGTATATATCAGATTGCCAAACAGGATATTATAATGATCTGCTATTTTGTTTAGTTGACTGGCCTTTTTGGCATTGGTAATGGCTACCAAAAGAAATATTAAGTGTTTGTACAATCGTACAAACACTTAATATTGATTAAGAATATGATTTTGCTTTATAACAACAATAATTGTTATAAAGCAAAATCATATGATTTAATTATCTGTTTAACACTTTTAAATAAAGTATTTGAAACTTTAATAGCTTTATATTTTGTATATTATGCTTTACTTTCCAGGATCATAAACCACAATCAGTATCGCATAACATCAGTGGCGGCACATCAGAAAACCAATGCTGTTGTCATAACAGACACTCTGGGCCGCGCTACCATTATAAGAGGCAATTTGTATGACTACAGGCAAATTGCCAGGGAAGTGCTGCATTGGCACTTCTTACCACCACTTGCAACATGCTTTTCTTTGCATGGTAACAATATTTTTTTTTTCCTTTTTATTTCAGACTTATGTCTATATTTTTGTTAGTATTTTTGTGTTAGTGACAATAGTGCTTACAACTCCTTCTATTATGTTTAGCCAAACTATTATTAGTATTTCAAAAAGCAAAAAATAATTATTAAATAAATAATTATATAAATGTAGTATTTCATTTTCTATGAGTTAATCTTACCTTGTCACTGACAGGTGTGTATTTTATTTAGGCTTTTTTCAACATAAAAAGTTAATTAGTAACAAACATATATCATATCATTCATATCATATGAAATTTTTAACTGTTCACTTTTATTCCAGGCAACTATCTGTACACTGGTGGAATGGAGAAAGTTTTAGTGAAATGGACAATGGGTAACCTGGCTTACAGAGCCAATGAGAAAGCTTTTATACCACGACTGCCTGGAATGATTAGATTTATTACAACAAACAACAACCATGTGGCAATAACTATGACAAACAACTGTAAGTAAAGTTTATAATTATAAATGTTTTAGGTTTTTTTTCTAATATTGTAAATTTTTAGAAAGTTTGACCTAAAACGTTGAGATTTAATTTATTTTAATATATTTCATGCAATTTCAGATATTATATAATGAAGAGTTTGAATCCCAAAATATTATTAAAATAAAACTTTTAATAAATATATGTCCGAGTAGTATTTAGACATTGTGATTTGGAACCCATCATCTCTAGAAGCTGTGTTTGGTCCTCAGAAATATGTTTGTAGCTAAGCGGCGCAGCACATAGTCGTAAACATTTACTACACAGAGGTCCATGTGTGACATTGTGTTCCCATACTGTGTTGTGATACATCACACTACACACAACACCATGTAAGATGACTCTTATATCACTGGAAGGCCAAGTCGCTGTTTTAGTCTCGAACATTGCCTTGAATGATTTTTTTATGAGATCGTGTGGAAGAGACCATCTGTAGCTGTTAGTTGACGTTTCCACTGAACCTCGTCGTTGAGTACTTTCCTTGGCGACGTGCCGCGACAATTCGATGTCAATAAAATATGTAAATGATATCAGGCGTACTGGTGTAGGTGTATGTACAGGCGTAAGGTTAAGGTTAAGGCATCGTTTGGAAATGTGGACATCCGCGCTGTTATCTTTCTATTACCGTACCGCACTTCTAAAAGAGACACATCCATCTTCGTTGTTTTCTGTTTGTATGCTGCGGCAGGTCGTAGGTATACCAAATATAGTTTCATATCCACCGTGTATTGCATTCGCGTCAGCCATCAGCGACGCACCTTAAACGAGGTTGGTCGATCACCCCAATATTGTCACCGGGTATAACTTTCACATTTTCGGCAGTTGTAATACCTTAAAATTCACTTCAATTATTCAATTCTTCTAATGGTGTGTAATTTTAGCGGTAGTAATTGCAAACGCACAGTTGCGAGTGGTCTCCACAATCCTGGAATGCGGTGGCTTGTCTCCTGCCGCGCGGGCCGTCGGAGGCGCGTTGGTGTATCATCAACCACTTGAAGCATTGATCACAGCTGGACGTACTGGCCATTTACAACTCTATTCTACTACTACAGACAAAGTTTTATATAACGTAAGATCAACATTTCCTCATTTTTACAAATTTATCATTATGTATATAAGGGAGAAGTTAGCAGCAAAGCGGTTATCAATTGGGTTCTCTGGTAGAGAGTTCATGGCATAGATTTAAAAACAATACCTATACACTTTCACAATCACTTATTATTTTTCCCTTTATCTGAGCGAGTGAACCAGCGGTCCCGTTTGGAGGTTTCGAACCACTCCATGGCTTCCAAAAGATTGCACCTTAATGTCCATCCAAATCCGAACTCAAAGCGTAACCGTCGCTCCTCCAAACGTGACGTCAGTTCCCCCGCCTCCGTACAATAAAATCAATTGACTGTCTTATTATCGCTAAATTATCGTACTCGCCGACATATCAGTACAACCATAACCATAGTAGCATAAATAATCACTCCTTGCCGACCTAGCCTAGATAGCCTATGATGGTCTGACGACTGTACTCACATGCAGAAACACAAACTCTTAGCTAGTAGTGTTGTTTAACCGCAGTGTTCTGTAGGAGCAGTAGTTCGAGCAGAAGTGTGTACATAATCTGTTTGCGAGATATCATCAATGTCCTCTATCACATTATATTTTCAATTAGGAACTGAGGATCCTCTCATCACAGAACTCCTCTCAACAAAGGCTGTCCAATCATTTTAAATAATCTTCAAATAAGTATTGTAACTACCAGTCACTACTTCAGTTTTATTATTTAAAATAAACTTTTTATTTTAGCTAGATATTACAGAAACAAACAGCCTACCATCAGAAAGATGGAATTTACTGCCATTAGAGACAGAGGTAACCTGCGCGGCGGTAAGCGGCAATGGCGAGTGGCTTGTGACATCGGAATATAGAAACGATGGAATTATTTACCCTGAAGAAAGGTTAAAGTTCTGGCAAGCACAATACAATAAGGCAACACCATTCCACCTCAACACATGTGTCAACCTTTCTCACGGTGGATGCAATGTCGTTTCTTTAGCACTTAACAATAAAGGTGAATTTTGTGTATCAGCTGGGGCAGACCAGAAGTTTAGAATATGGAAGAGAGACAATACGTCACAGACGCATCGTAAGACAGTTGCTTGGGCCTGTTTAACGGCATGCTATTATTCGTCAGGCATTGGTCAGTTCATCTCAAATAATGTCTTGAATGATTTCAAGGAGCCTTCCAAGTATAAACCTGGGAAAGATGAGGACTTGCCATATTTAAGAGAAGTCAATAACAATAATGATATAATAAAGAGGTTGTTTAATATCCACAAAGAGCATTCACTCGCAAATGAAATGGGTAAAGTTTCTATTGGAAGAGATGATGGTTACAGTATGGGGGGAGTTGCGATCTCGCAAGACGGATCTTTGATTGCTGCATGGTTTGGTTCGAAGCTGACGTTATGGGATACACATCTATGTAACCTTAGGACTACGTTATCACATCCAGCGTTGCGTCCTAAGGGTGTCCATGTTCTGTTTGGTAACAAGGATGCAGCACACTATGTAAGTATATTATGATTTTCTTTTATTCTATATTTATCATTTCGTCGGAAATATCTTTTCCTGGTGCATATTTCTAAACAACATAATTATTATGAATGGAATGGACCTCTCTTAGCTTTATTGGTAAATTTTTAAGATAAATTTGTCAGTTTTCTGTATTAAAAATAACGAACTTCCTTAAAATTGTTACGCTTTACGTTATTTGCGGGGTCTACTGTACGGCCATGCTATGGCAACTTGGAACATAAAAGAATTGCACTTTTTTTATTGAGTCCAGTGCCATCCCAAGGATAGATACCGGAACTACAATTACTGTGTTACAATATTTAAATTTATAATTTGTTATGGGGAAATTTATTACCCTCAAATGTATTACGATTTAAAATTCGCATTTGTAAATACCAAAATATTGCATATTAAATATCTAAAACCACTTCAAATTCTTTACAAACAACAATTTGTTCACCAACACACAATAATATTAATTAAAAATACACTCGTTACAATCAACAATTTTTTTTTAATATTTGGAACTTATTAATATTAGGTTGGCAACACTTCACTTATATTGCAAATGGCTGCGTATGAGTACCGATTGCCGGTTTCTTGTGCTTTTCTTTTTGCAATAAAAGTTTTGGTTTGAATATAAAAATCGGAGATTAGTCATAAACATACTTTAATTAGCTAAAGTATAAAATTCTCATGTTAGAACCAATGAAACAAGAAACAGGTAACAACAAAATACATTCATACACCGTATAAGTAGATACCTATATATTGTTCAATTCTAAATATATATACCTATAGATATGTATATTATATTAGTTTTCGGTATCTGACCACTAGGCAGAGTTTTGTGTTGTCAATAAAAAGAAGCAGAGCTGCCTGTCTATATCCTATATACTATTGTAGTCTTTGTGTACGGCCCTCAAATATGACCACATCATTCTGTAACACTCTGTAGGTATAAATAGATCAAATGGTGAGATGTGACTAAACCTTCCGAGATATTCCCTATAAATTATTATTATGCCGCGTCCAGACGCTTGTTAAACCTCAAAAAGCAGTCACAAATTCTGGATAGTGTGTTTGCTCGATTTGCCAAACGTTTGGCTTGGCTTGCCGTCGATCCAAACTCTGTCGGTTTTTGACGCCAACATCAAAGGAAGCTTGTGATGCATCCACATGTTTGTGTTGTTAGTATGCCTTGCGCGCTGGCGACAAATAGACATGTGCGTTCGTACCGAATACCGATTGTTTTTGATACGCAATAATCAAAAAAACGAGTAATTGGTCCACCCAAGAATCGGTACGGTTTTTATGAAGTTTTAACATCCACCATCTTCTTTGCCGTATTTTTTCTTTTACTTATTTTCTTGTTTTTATAATAAAAATAACTTAAGCCAAATGTTATGGTCGACAGTAGTTCGATGTCCGTCACGCTTGCCTCTTCAGAATACACTAACGCACTCGCAAGCGTGTGGATGGCGATGACTGATTCCCAAAATCAAGCCAAACGTTTGTAGAGGTTTGTAGTTTGTGGCAAGTGGCAAACAAGGGGCTTTATATGTGCTTTTTGGATTGTTGCATTAAATGCGGATGGATGACGGAGACGGTCAGTAACATGGTTGCATTCGGTAGTTTTTGTTTACGGTAAACGGTTCGTAATTTAAACCGGTACTTCTAACCCTCAAGTGGTATGTTTCTTTAACACTTGCACACACGTATACATCCGATTCATTGATATGTTCAAACATGTTAAAAAAGTAGTAATGTCTTTTTTTTTCAAATTTGAGGCACCAAAGAGAAAAAGAAACAATTTTGATTACAAGGTTTTTTATGATTATTATGAATAGTATATTTTTATTTTTAGTTAGTGTGTACAACGGAGCACTGTGTTGCGGTTTGGAGTCTTTTGTCATTAACAGTGAAATGGCTCGTTCAGATAAAACCAACTTGTATAGCTGCCCACAGGTTTTCTAATAAAGTTGCAGTTGTGACAACAAATAACGATGGTAAGTAATTAATTTGGCGGCATCTTTCACACTTTATATAATTCAAGAAACATTTGTTCGAAGCATGAACATTATATACGTGATTTCAATGTTCCTGCTTGGGAATAAAAAATCCTTGTTATAATGTATTTATGTCGGACAGTATTACAAAAATAAAGTATTAATTAGCTTTATAATTTCAGTATACAATTTCACAATAGTTTTCTAATAGTTAATTTAAGGGCCGAGGATCGAGCCTTTTAATAAGTATTAAAAAAAATTGTAATGGATAGTTATTTCATATTATGTAATTAAAGTAGGTTATTTTTCAAGCGGACGAGATCTGGGTTTTCTATATATGGGTCGCTAGCTATAATATTGTAGGCAAGACCTACTGGTAGGTAATCATTAACGGGAATCATTCCGGAAAACTGCCAAAGTCATAAAGAGACAGAGACAAGCCATAAGAAAAAAAAAAAATTAAGGCTAAAGCCCTCTGTCCTTTCATTAGTGATTCCTGCACATAACTGCGTAACAAAAATATCACTCTTGGTCTTTTGCATTCCTAGCATGTATTAGACAGATTTGACTACCACAGAGAAACGTTTTTGGTTATTGTAATAGACCGAAGTTGATTTTATAACACACAAATAAGTTACGCCGCTATTGATGTTTTTTTGGAATACTAATTGTTGGATTTGTTTCAGTTTATGTATTCAGTCCACATAATTCGACGCCAATACTGACAAAGAAAAAACTTGTCGATCCCTCAACTGGTGTATTCAAACAATGTACCTTTGGGACTTGTTACGACGACGATATTAGATTGTATCTTATGAGGAATGACTCGGTAAGTAATATTTATATATACTTTTTTTGTTTTTATCTATCTATCTCTCTCTTTCCTTACAAAAAACGCTCAGTGTGTTTTTATTAATTGTTTTATCACTGCGATAGATCTGATGGGGCCAATTTTTCAAATGAGTTTTGTGTTTATTACTTCGTCATGTCAAAATCATTTGTTCTTAGTGCCTATATAGTTTAATGATAAAAAGAAGACAAATAATTGATGTAGATACTTTTAAACCCTCTTATATAGGTTAACGGAGGAACTATAACAACCAGTGTTGTACCTTACTGCCTTCTATTTATTTGTTATTTTAATTTTAGATAATTAATAGGTATAGCGAATTTTATATTAATTGAACAGAAATCACTGTAATAAAGAGTGCTTAATACAAACCGATGTTATTTTTAATCTGTGCTATTTTGTAGGAAATATACTGCATAGAACCGGAGGCAAGTGAGGAAGGTCGTTTAGAAGTTATATTACATCGCAAGTTGCCAACTTCGAACTTTAGTGCGTTGCTGGCGGAGCAACAGCTGTCCGAGGTACGGGCGGGGGGCGCCGTCGACGCTCACGCTGTGGACGTCAGTGCCTTGGCCACTTCCAGTATAGCTCAGGTAATATTACTCAAACAGATTTAATGAATATTAAAATATTACACTTACAAATATTCAGTTTATAAGTATTTTCACACACAATTTGTAAGTAGGTAACTATAATCTAACAATTTAGAAGCAATCTGTTGTCCAACTCGTATGAATCCTAAATACTCAAACGCTACTCAATTATGAGTTATCGTTATGTCATACAATTTATCTCAAAGTGACAGTGACCGGACATATTATAATTGAGGGGCGTTTATACGAAAGATATATTATAATTGAGGGGCGTTTAAGTATTTGGCCATACTAGCAGACTTATTTTCCAATTACATATATATTTCGCTCCTTCGGTACGCTATCACCAATTCAATTCATAATTTTATTTTTGACCCTCCTCAATACCGATTTTCGTAATACTCCTGACGGTGGGTAAAGTATGCTAAGTATAGAACAAGTACTTTGATGATGAATGATGATGAGGATACCATTGATGTCAGATACTGTTCTAGTCGTAAGTACGCCGTAGTAACTGTACGTAATCTCTTTCAAACCCAAGAAGCTTTAGCCATAATAAGGTTTATTATGTCTGTATTGTATGATGCACGGATGGCGCGATGATTAAAGTAGTCATCTCATCACTAGCGCCGCGCTGATTGTTGGGGGTTCGATTCCCACTGGATGGATGGATTGACAACAAAATGTTGTCCCAAGTCTATGCAATCATAGAGCAGATAAGAGTTTTGTTGCAAATGATCTGTCCATTGACATTTCTTTTTTTATCGGACGCATTCTTTATGTTTATGAAGCGATCTGATAAGGTTAGTAACAGTAACAGCAAAATTTTGTAGATAGGAAAAAAAACTACGTATGATGTGTGCTTCTTTAGTATTTACAATGACAACAGAATCAAATTCAAACACAATATACTGTAGTCGTTATCAATTTAGACTTAGGTAAATGTAAAAAAGAGATGTGAACAATGATGTTTGTTTAAACTCGTACCTATGTATATATATTTTATTATAGCTTGCTTTAGCTTGTCAGTATATCCTTAACCCGCCCGATGGTAAGCTAAATTGAGGTCCAAAGATTGAAAGATTATAGATACTAAGTATACTAACAATACCATAATGGAGGTCTTCCGTTTGACGGCCTCGAGAGATGCCTTTTGCATGCCACGCTTAAAGGGTTCCAAATTTTAATGGCGGGGCAAAGAAAGGAGGTGCGGAATCGTTTGGTTCTAGGCTTTACATCGATATTATTGTCGGTTAACGGTACATTGATCGGGAGCAGTAAATTCTAACAAGCAAAAGCAAAAAAGTAACGAGCAAAATGTCGTTTCTAAATATATACACACGTTTGTTTTTTGTCTCATGTCAACAACTTAAAACATCGCTGCCAGAAACAATCAATCACTCACTGAAGTCATTGTTCTGAATTACTTTGCTCTGTTAGTTAAACAAATCATAAGCTATTTTATGAATTAATTATTTCGATGATTTGAAATTAAATTTTTTTTCTTTTTTTATCGTGTAAAACCCCTACGGGTGATCATCTCTACGGGGTTAACGGTGAAGTAGTATGTCGGAATTGAACCGACTAAAACCACACGATGCCCTGTCACAAATCTAGGAATAAAGGAATAAAGTCCTTAAGAACCCCGGCAGACCTCGGCCGCCTCTTAAACAATAGGCAGCCATATCATTTCGTGTGGAGGACCTTGCCCCTTTCCGGTTTGGAGTGGGGCGCGCGATACACGTCGTGCCACTGTCTCAGGCCTGCTTCTGCTAGGGTAGCGCGCAACCTTACCCGCTACCCTAGCAGTACATACACGTCACCGCTCACAGTACTAACCCTCTCGCGTTGTCTTGCCGCCGCCTCCTTAGCGGATACCACTTCCTCACAAAATAAAAATAATAATCTTTATTGTCTCAGATAATACAAACACGTTACACATTACAATTTTATATCAGGTTTGTTTTGTCATTTTGTTTTGTTGGTATTTACTTTATGATAAAACTGAAATGGTGCTAATGTAATAAATAACTGAGAGTTTGATGAGACAAAAACATTAATGTTATGAATATGTTCGGTGGTTCTATAAAGATATTTATTATTTATACAACAAAGTCACTCGCCGCGTCTGTCTGTCTGTTCGCGATAAACTGAAAATCTACTGAATGGATTTTCATGCGGTTTTCACAAATAGACAGAGTGATTCATGAGGAAGGTTTAGGTGTATAATGTGTAAGCCGGGGCGGGTTGCTAGTTAGTAATAGTTTCTCATGAAACTCAAGCTCATGCTTGAAAGTATCTTATCTTTAGATTTATCGTTCCAGTTCGCCTTGGCGTCGCCACACATGGTACCACCAGTTAGTCTACTATGTACGTCATTCCTACAACGCTTATCTGGAATGGAACAGCCGGCACTGACAGATGACATGAAAGACGAACCTATGGAAATTGAAGAAGACTCCAGTGATGACGAAGATAATAATGACTCTAAGCTGAATGGACCGTATGCACCAAGAGCCACTGAACTCTGGACTCCAAACTATGAAGCTGTTAAAGAGAAAAAGCTGAATAAAATCATGACAGAACCGTTCTTAGATTTACATTCAACGAGTTCTATGTTTGGTTTGTAATGTTGTCGTTAAAATTTTTTACTACTAGTTTTGTTTTTTTTTTAATCTACTTTACAACCACAGTTCCTGAAAGAAAGAAACAAAGAAAGATATTTATTCGCCAAGAATATGGAACATTTATAGGTGATAGTGATAACTGATAACATTAAAAGGTAGCCCGACATATTCGCCTATGGCATGCGAATTTTTACTTAAAACTATTTCATTTTACAACAAAAAAATTGTTTATGGCTTAAACACACTAAACTTTAAATTTTAAATTAAATTGTTGCAACGGTAATTTAAATTAATTATATTTTAACGGATATTATATAACTATTTTTGCATTGAAGATTGCTTTTATTGTCTTTTCTTAGCTTAGTGGAATCTTTTTTAATGGATTTACCCTCCTTTCCTCACCTTATTTCCTCACCTACTTTTGAAATATTTTTTTATTATTTCTAACAAACTTGATAATTTCCATAATATACATAGCTAACATAGCACCCTTAACTTTTTAAAATCTAGGTCTACAGCTTGTTAAAGAGGATATACCAGTTATTACTATCAAGCATTTTTTTGTACAATAAAAGCTCTTGTAACACCTTGTTACAGAAAGGTGTGGTCACATTGTCGTCTAGTAGACCCCGTGAACGAAGTAAAATGGTGATAATTTCTGAAAAATTAAAGATTATTAATACTTACAGAAATCGTATTTTGAAACTGACCCTGATCATTTGAACTATACAATTGGCCGGTAATGCTAATCACTACATCATCACTACATATTATAAAACAAAGTCTGTCCGCGATAAACTCAAAAACTACTGAACGGATTTTCATGCAGTTTTCACCAATAGATAGAGCGATTCATGAGAAAGGTTTAGGTATGATGATTGTTTAAGATGTCTTTGCTACCCGTGCGAAGCCGGGGCAGGTTGCTAGTATTTATTAAGAGAGAGGGTTGACATTAATCAAACTATAGGTAATATATACCAAGTTTGTTGATGGATGTTGATCGAATTTGTTCGAACATGTGAACCATGAAAAGTATTTTCTGAAGAAAAAACGCTATCTAAATATTTCACGCTAATTTAAAAAAAAAATCTGCTTTACATATATTATATGACCAATTCTTTCTTCAACACATTGTGTATTTGTAAAGCAAAATGTAGCAATAAGATTGTCTAATTAAGCGTTCTATTTGATAAAGTAAATTATCTTGCCTCTTGTTCGTTAGAGGAAATCACACCTAGCAAAGACGCAGTAATGTTTAAGTAATATATTTACACTTTTAATTCTATCTGTATACACCAACACTTTAAAGATATTACTTGGTAATTATTATTATCAAAAGTATAGAATATTGTCGTAGTTTAGTTAGACATGCACTGCTATCGTTCAAGTATCACACACATCACATATCTCACAGTACACAATGGAATTATTGAAGCCGGCTGAAATTTTCTTTATTGCGAAACAGTGTGGCTTTTCCAAAGTGTTAAAATGGACTTTTCAAGAAATGGAAGAAAAAGTTATTGGGTATTTAGGTGATCATTTAAATCTAATAATTGAAGTGGAATCAAATGAAATTAAGTCGGAAATAACGCTTTTTATAAAATGCATGCCGAGATTCGACAAATGGAAAGCGGATTACTTAAAGGAAGTTTTGTTTTTTAAAAAAGAATATATTATGCTGACTCGGCTTTTCAAAGAATTTCAAAACCCAGAAGGTAAGATACATTTAAGGGATAGGTTTATACATATCAATTCGCTCTGTAACTCTTGTCAGTCTTGTTGAGTATATCATTGAGTTACTTTCTTTTCACCGAATATACGTGTCCAACCAAACACGAAAATGCTGATTGCAAACTCTAGGAAGTACTTTCTTTTTATTATAGCTCAAGGTAGAGCTTGGCAGATTCTTGTTTAAATTAGATCCATTTTAGAAGTACTGCCTTTCCATAGAAGTATATGATTATCTAGTCAAGTATTTTCTGGTGGATATCGCGTGTGGATGGGGTTAGCAATGCATAAGTGACACCATTGGTGTTTATAACCAGCACTTACAAAAAGGCAGACCTTGTGCTTGCTTGATAACTTGACTGTACAAAATAAAAACTGCTTGGTGCTTCCAGATTCACGCAAATGGAGACCAAAACTACTATTTAGTAAAGAAGATATATTTGTATTCGAAAATGTGTTAGTTCAAGGATATAAAATGCCTCATCACCAAGAAACGTTAACTTTTGAAGAATTGAAATCCACCATCGCGACGTTAGCCAGGTTTCACGCACAATCATACATTTATGAAGAAAGGAGAAGTAAAGAGTTAAGGCGACCGTACAGGATTTGGGAACAGTACAGTGATTACTTGCAGGAATCCGTGAAGGGACTGACTTGGCGAGACACTGGAAGAAACGCAGTGATCGATTATCTCAAAGTATTTTCCAAATATAAATCCAATCCTAATTTCGACAGATATTTAGAAGCCATTGTGCCAGGGCTATACGATAGGGCTATGGACCTAATGAAACCTTCCACCGAATATCGGAATGTTGTAGTACATCGAGATCTTTGGACCAACAACATATTTTTATTGAAATTAAAAAAAGAAGGCCATTCCGCTTGTCACGCAATGTTTGTGGATTTTCAAACAGTTATTTATAGTTCACCGATGCTTGACTTGTCTTCTTTAATATATTTTAATACCACTCGAGCCAGCAGACTTATTTGGACGAAAGAATTAATAGATTTTTACTACAACATGCTGTCTAACGAATTAGAAGCTAGCGGGGTAAATGCCAAAGAAATAATTAATCCAATCTCTATTAAAGAAGCTTACGAGAAAAGTATTGTATTTGCGGTCACGCAAGCTAGTCTCATTACGCCTATAACAGCTATGACTAAAGATAAAAGGGAAGAGATATTTTGTGACCCGGAGACGTCTCGAATAGCCAACGTCGTATCTCGCAGTAAAGAGTTTATCGAAATTGCGAAAGAAGATGAGAACTATCGAATTAGGGTAACTGAATTGCTTGACGAAATCGTAGAGAGGTTCGTGTTTCCAAATGATAGTGGGGTAAGTTTATTAATTTATGTAAATACATTAACATTTTTACTTTTATTAATATAGACTAGTAGGTAAGAATTAATTTAATTAGTGGTAAGTTTGCTGGTTACGACTTATAGTTTGCAGGGATAATGTATAACTACGTGTATTGTTACTTCATATGTCTTGACTTTCGACTGAAGAATTCTTTGGGCTGTTGTTATACTGACTACAAATGTAAGTAGGTACCTTAGTTAGCAACTCCCTTTGTATACGTCATATAAAGACTAACAATATTTACGGTTACATTAACAAATCACATATTTACCTTCCTGATTCTGATGAATGTTATCAATATTTAGTTTTTGATAACCCACAATGATAGGCAGGTGATGTATTTTGTAACGTAGTTATCTCGTGTATGTAGTAGACCAATTTTTTTAGCTCTGCTGCACTAGTGTTTGCTCCAGCTCTATTTATAAATATTCATAATTATAATTATTCGCAGTTATATGACGGCATGGCAACTTTAAAAATTGAAGAAAGTTTTCATAATACTATCAATTACATCACAGAAGATGATATCAAATTAATTATATCAAGATACAATAGCACAAGTGAAGGAAACATCTTAACTAGTTACTCTATTAACACCGCTAGCAACAAAATGTTGGGTTTCCTGGCAGAATATTTGAAAGTGAAAGTGTGTTTGAGGAATGAAAAACCCCTTTATTTCTTCATCAAAGCCATTTCTAAAACAAATGTAGCAAAAACTAAAATGGTTAAGGAAATGAAGTTGTTCGAAAAAGAGATGATGTTTTACTCAGATATAAAGAACATTTTAGAAATACCTGGTAAGTGTATTAATTTCTTATAACATAACATTTTATATCTGGAAACATGATAATATACACAGTTATGCACCTGGCGTATGAAAGACCTACCCCCAATAATAAGAAAATACCCCCTACTGTTTTTATTAAAATAATTGTTTTTGAATAAGGCTGTACACAAAAGGAGCCTAGGGGCCTAATGATAAATGTTTATCTTGATTTACGTTGAACTAAAAATATGGTTAAAAAAATATATTCTTGACTGGCCTGTTGGTCTAGAGGTTAGTGATCCTGACTACTAAGGCAGAGGTCGTGGGTTCACTCAGGACAAATAATTGTGAGATGAGCATGTTCATTTGTTTTGTGCCTGGGTGTAATTTATCTATAATATGTATGTATTTTGAAATATATAAGTATGTTTATCAGCAGTCTGGTTACCATAGTACAGGCTCTGCCTAGTTTGGGATCAGACAGCCGTGTGTTAGATGTATGGAGTTGTTATTATTATTATATATATTGCTATAAGTTCAATAGAAGCGTAGAAAGTTCTCCCGCTAATTTGTATAAGTGTAGAAGGTGGCGTAAATGTAATGTGCCTTAACTTTTGCAAATGTCTTCAAACGTCATTGTGCTTTGACATAATTATATATCATAGACCTAAGAGCAATCCAGAGCGAGCCAGGCATGATCACCTAGCCTGGTCGTAGGTTCTCCTTTAGGTTAGAGGGACATCATATCCGCTCCCTTACAAAACAATTTATATAATAATTTTTCATTATGTTTCAAAGGTATTGAACCATGGAGTCCAAGACTAATAACACAACTTAAAGATGCAATGGTATTTGAAGATTTAAACGCCCTACAGTACAAGTTAAAAAATAAATTTCAAAGATTCGACATGGCTCACACTCTGCAAGCCCTAAAAACATTAGTGAGATTTCACGCAACTTCTATCATACACGAAGTAAACAAAAGGAAAGAGACTAATGGGCCTTACAAAATAAATGATGATTATGAGTATATATTGAATAAGGGTGGCTACCATCTTTCATGTGTGTGGTACGTTCAATGCATGACAGGAGCCTTGGAAGCTATGAAAATATATTCAAAATACAACGAAACAGAAATAAATTTTATTGAAAGCCGCTGGAGTAATATTTGGGCTACTGCTTTGGATTTAAGTGAATATCATCCTGATCAAACAAATGTTATCTGTCATCGAGATCTCTGGAATAATAATATTATGTTTCATTATGAAGACGATAATGAGGTAGTGCCCGATAATTGCTTGTTCGTAGATTTCCAAGCGGTTCGATATCAGCCACCTGCCTCAGATGTCATGGCACTTCTTTGTTGTAATCTAGAACCAACATTTCGTCAGGAAAATATTGAAACATTCTTAAGTTTCTATTATGAGCAACTTCAGGAAATACTTTATAATTATAATATTGAAATCAATGACATTATGACTAAGAATGAGTTTGTGACTTCTGCTGAAGAGCAAACAAAATGGGGTCTCGTTGTTTGTGCCTGTCTAATACCGCAATTTTGGTTAGACGATGATCTAACTACAACATTTTTCTCTGATAACATACAGTTTGATGAAATCCTTTCAAAAAATAAAGGATTGTTTATAAAAAAAATGATGGCAAATAATTACGATTACAGGACGAAGGTCATGGAAATTTTCGAAGAAATAGCTGAAAAATACTGTTTTGTATGACAATAATAGAAACTATTTGATATTTATTTTTCTGTTTATTTCAATTTCACTACATTTTACAGCTCAACTAATACATTAGGTTTAAGTAAATAATATTTTTGTACCTTCCTAAATTATTTTGTGACCAATAAGTGTAGCCGATGCTTTATAATCTACGATAATATTTTTTTGATCGGATATCTAATAACTTTAAACAAGCAATTCTTGTATATATACATAAATATATATATTTCATGTATTACCGAAACGGCTCTAACGATGGGGATCAATTTTTATATTGAGATAAGGTTTTGCTTTTTAAGCCTATTTGCTTTTCCGAAAAAACACGATTTTACAAAAAGAAAGAAACACCGAGCGAAGCTAGGTAAACTTATGAATTAACGCTAGTAATTAGTTGATTAAAAAATACTATAAAATAATAATTGAATTCATGTGTTTGTTTAATGATATGATACCATTTGGATTATGAATTTTCCTTTCATCTACAACAAAAGGTATTGGTATTTAAAATTTAAGAATTTTTAACTAAATTTTTATATGTTCTTGATCCTTTATTCCTAGACCGTTAGTCCTTACGACCAGCGTTAAAAAACTTATCCTTGTCGTTTATAGGTTGGACTGCAGTCCTGTGCCTATTAAAAGTCCAGCCCCAGTTTGGGATAAAGTTATTGTCTTGAATTCTTCGCATTCCAAACTTTCTGTGCCATGGATCGTCATCACGTTGACTGTAAATATCGCAAAATGGCCGGATCAGTAATATGTAGAATAGCTCAACGAAGCTTAGAATACTGGCACCAAGAAAGAGTCCTCCGGTTCCACCCGTAGATACTACAATATAAAAAAGTTAAACGAATAAGTCACCGTATGAAAAGAAAACTTAAAATAAATAGAGCAAATTTTCAATAGCAAATGTTGCTAAAACTTTTGCTCCAGCAACCAAGTAGTCAGGAGACCCAATAACTACAACCGTGCTGATGAGAGAAGCCACGCAAGTTTCTTTAGGAGCCCTTTATTCAGCCCTGGACTGGACATGTATAATTGTATATGGCTCACAGAAAACTAAAAAGCATATAAATTTGGGGCGTGGGAAATAATAAGATTCTTCCTTAAATATCTTCAAAATGTATCTCGAAACTTACCTACTAAATCAAGAATTCCACGTACGACGTTTCTCCTGTAACGTTCACTTGGCAGTACTGCCAATTCTATGTGTACATTAGCGAAACTCTCCGGTGTAATAAACTTGAAGTCCTTTGTGATACTGATCTCTGCTTCAGTACATGAAGGCAGACAGCTACAAGACAGTCCAAAGCGATGCGACCAACGAGCTTTGAGGACCTGGGTAAGATAAGGAATTAAGGTACCTATTAGACAAAGAATTACTGACTATTAGATGACTATTAGAAAGAATCCCCGCTCAAATGAACCAACCGAAACACATCGATGACTTATTCAGTCATTATATTTTGGTAGACAATATGTAGCCGCCGCTGATTTACTGGTTGAAGAACCGATACGTACTGGTGGTCGCGCTACATAAACAAAGCTAGTAAAATCAGACTTATCGTTGAAAGTTGGGCTTGAAATATGGAAAGATATACTGATATACTGAATTATTATGTAATGTGTAGGCTATTTCGGAACAAGTATAGGCAAAATTCTAACTGAACTTACCGAAAGCTCGTGGACGTGACTATTTAAACAGATTATACCGCTGACATTACATTTGAGATGTTCTGGAACCCCCGGCATGAAGTAGTTGGTACAATTACACAATTTTATTTGAGCATCCTTTCTACATTGTACTGTGCACGCTGTATATGAGTAATGTTTATATACTTGTAGAAAGTTCTCGTCTGTATAACGACATTTACGTTTGACTGGTGATATGATACGTGCACCTACATCATTCTCGATGTTTCGAATTGTTATGTATCGCCTGTAAATTGTTGTGAAGTATTAAAAAAAAACAGTCGATAAAAGAGAGAGGGATTCACAAAAGAAAATGTAAGTTCGTTTCACTTACTTGTAATTCACTTCTTGTCCAACTGTTAATACATCTGATCCTATAGTAGTTATAGTTGGAACTTCTTCTGCGTTCAAAATGTAAATATTTGCGGTAACCATTACATCAAAGTTGATTATTCCAGGGCCTGTTGTTCGGTTGCTTATCATGTCTAGCTTGGGGGCATTTTCATCTCTAACGAAAAAAAGTCGACAGGCGTCTGAGACCTTAAATTGTGCTTACCTACATATGAGGGCACTAGAATTTTTTTATTTTTCAAACACAACGTAACTTAAACTTTTGAAAAGCGAATATCAATAAATTTACGTCGATTTAATAATAAATATTAAAAAAGCCAAGAAGAATAATTTATGTGAATACTTCTGCAGTTAAATGAAAATATAGGACTACGAATGTTATGAATTCATAATAAGTAAAAGATTTTATTTTATTACCGTCCTTGGAGAGTATTAATCGCAAAACATGTTCCAAGTTCAGTCTCCATTGGTGCGAAGTACTTACAACAGTCAAAAGGTTTCCCGTTCCATGTGCAATTTGCTAATGTCTCCTTACAAGTTACTCTTACCTAAAAATTGGGCATCTTGTTACATCATAGTTATAATTATTATAACCGTGAAAGTTTGCGTCAAGTTTGGATTACATACCCATACCGCTGAACAATAAAAGTTATCCTACAGGCAAAGGAGAATTCAGACCCACACGGGTGGAACCGCAGGATATTTTTTTAATAAAGTTTAAAGCTACATAAATGACGTAATCTACATCGTAATCTTTACATTACTAGGGCACTGGGAAGGACCCTTAACTCTTTCCAAGGAGACTACGATTTTCACACAATTTTGGACTAAAATTCTATTTCATTACTAATATAAATATAGAAAGCCGGCCTCGGTAGTCTTCGAAGAATAAGTAGACGATTGTTAGCATGCGATTGTGAGGTCTTAGGTACTGTTACGAGCTGAGGTTCGGGATTAGAGAATTATACCAGATTGTTACCGAAATAGACACAATTTATTTGAACAGATCACAAAATACACAGGGAAACTAGCAACAACACAATTACAATAATTTATTATCACTATTACACTTAATTCACTTCTACTTTACTCGCTGTTAATTCACTTGACACTCACTTGAAACTAACTCACTTGATAACTAAGCTAACTACTCCGCAATGCCACGATTTATATAGCAAAACGGCATTTCTAGAAACATTGCGACACCTCTGGTTAATTCTACAAAACAATAGAACAGTCTAATACGTACTAGGACAACTTCGATTAATGGATAACTACTCAGTTCCGTGTTGTCTCAACAGATGGCGTGTATCTTTATTTTGCAGCTCTCTACACCTTCCCACAGTCGCCAATAGATGGCGGGTTATTCGTAACAGTACGATACCCGGGTCGGATAAATGTTCTTGGGTATAAAACCTGTCGGTAGATGATAAGTAGGTAGGACTGTATAGCGTGGTATCAAAAATAGAGTTAATTTGGGTTTATAATACACCTAAGCCTACCTCTTCGGGAATATCTTATTATTTAATAAAGGCGAGGATATATTCAAAAAAACATACATACCAGGTTAGCAAAATAAGTAAGATTATTTTGCATGCAGTCTGGCAATGGATCTACCAAGTTACAGAATTCAGACGTGTAATATGTGATCCCCTTAAAGAATGCTAACTCTTTTAATACTTCTTCCATATTGAAGTCGTGATCTTCTCCCCATAATCTAAAAAATAAGGAATGTGTAAATATTAATTATTGCTCTGAGGAGATTAAGATTACCCTTGTTGTTTGCTCCTTTGGTTACGTATAGTGCGGGAACTTTTTAACGAGTTGATAACAGCCATAATTAATCGCGGAATGATTGACATCAATCACAAACGCCATGCCCTTGCTGAATTACTTGTCGAGTTTCCTATGTATGTAAAACCGAATGGGTTTAAATGTGCATTTAATGTGTTGCATGTTTCTTTGCTCTCATTGTTCGCAGAGAGGAAATTCTTTATTGGGCACTTTATTATACTCGCAATGCACTCACCCATCTAATGACAGGTGGTACGTTTTTATAAGACGTTACTCAACATGATTCCCATCCAGCGGTACGACAATTGGGCGGACGTAATGTGAAAGCTTCAACTAGTGCTTAATACTATCAAGTATCGCACTACCCAGTGCTTTTCTTTGAACTAGCTTGTGTCGTTCGTTGGTTTGACGTTGCGACTCCATTGGAGGGTTTTTTAGGAGACGTAGCTTTACAAGGCCCTTGTCCAAATTTGAGGTCTTACGAAAAAGGAGTACTTTTGTTACTCATTATTTTTATTCGTAAGCAAACGCCAACTGCGCAACTGGTTTGTGTACTTCGCGGCGCTGCTGGACGTGCTACACCGCGCTGTGTGCGCGGCTGTGCTTGAACGCTCGTGCGCTCAACAAGCGTGCAGCTGCTGGACGCGACAACGCATGAATGCTGGCGCGATCACCAGCCTGCAGCTGCTGGGTGCCCTAAGCTGCCCCACGAATTTCTTGTGCTAGTGCCACCGCGAGACAGCGTTCTTTCCTTTTAATTTGGAAATAACTAATGTTTTATTCTCTTTCTCTAGCGAAATTGTTGGGATCTCTTTCTCGAAACTGTAGATTTTTGTGTGGTAGGTATGGATAAAATCGAGGATTTTAATCTAGTCAATTTACGTCTATGACTTGAAAAGGCGAGTTGCCTTCTGTTGTGCCGATTTTCAGCTGTAACCACACAACTTGTCATTCAGCTCTTCAGAAGTAACTGGAGAGAAGCAACTCGACATCTCCGCGGTGAGCGTGGCTATCACGCCGCAAGCCCGTACTATAACGAGTTCGAGCCAGGACCATCCACTCCAAAGCTAGACACAAGAGCCGCCGTTAAGGAACGACGAGCGACGTCCGATATTTTTCGTTTTAATTCATTTGTGATTTGTCATTTAATTTTCTTGTGATTTTTGTGATTATTATTTTATTTAAAAAAAATATCTTGGATTTTTCGGGATAAAAAGTACCCCAGTCTCAGAATAACAACCTATGAATCACGTTAGTACTTGTCCCATCTACAAAACTCGACACAGTAGCGATTACCGACGTAACTTACTCGTATCATTGGCTGTCGTAGTCACGTCACCCAAACTATTACTAACTAGTTAGAGGTAAATGTATGTGTGAATGAATATAAGTTTAAAAAAAAAATTACCGATCAGATATTTCTTCGACACGATTTGAATTATCGTTCTCACACACAACAACCGAGGGAAATTCAGTATCCCAGTCCTTGTAAGTAGTCTCAACGACGAAAGAGATGGGATTGTTCTGAAAGGCATCATACTGAGCAGCGATCAGCAACGATGACCCATACCAGGACAAAGCTACGACTATTAACCAAAATATCCTGTAAAAGGAAGATGATTAAATCAGGTAATGTTTTTAAACTCTGAATTGAAAGGTGTTACTTCCGACTCTGTAAGTATCATGACCCTACAGAAGACCGTGATTACCAGCGTAGTGCATGAGACTCCTGAGTCTCGTGAGAAACCCAGGGGTTTGTAGGGTTTTCAACCCAAGACACAACTGGTACTGCAGCTGCTTATAGTCACTGTCTATCATTTACCGTCAGTCAAGCCGAGTGCTGTCGTATAAAAAATATCGTCGTTCTGTTCATTCGCTGCTTCAGTATAATAAGCTAAAGAAGAAAGAAAAAACATAAGTACTTTTAGTAAAAATTGTTTACTTAAACTTCACATTCCATTAAAAGAACTTAGAAATACCTACCTACAAAAATTTTCTCCTTATAGTTGCTCTCCCACGTGGGATATACAAGTATGCTGTGAATTCAGTATCCTATGTACTAAGAATTTTCTTGTCGAGATATCTAAATACAGAAGCCTAAATATCGAAACAAAAGAGACACGGTTATAAAAAGAACAGTACCTAACAAGCTTCTTTCTTCAAAAACATGTATCGTAAATAGATAGTTTCATGTTCAAAGAGGTAACATATATATTTTATGATTCATGTAGGTACAGGCACCTACATAGATAATATACTATTGTAATTAATTAAGTTAGTAGTCAAACATACGGCCTACCTACTTTATGATTAGCGGTAACTGCTGCCTGTACGTACTTGCTACGCCTACTATGATCACCTTTTATTTTACATTTGCTCGTTTGCTACATTAATGTAGCAAACGAGCAAATGTCTACTCTTACGGTTGGCCGTCACTTTTAAAACGGACATTACTAACCCTATTTCCATCGCATGCAATTCTACCCACTGTGTGTGTTCTGTAGGATCTAAATATTTTCTTAGTCGGATAGCTATAGATCACTGTCAAAACTAGAGTCAAGCGCGGTGTAGAATGTAGACCTCTAAAACTTGACTTCTTTGTAATGGACATCAGTGGCGGATCCAGGATTGACATTTGGGAGGGGCTTGACCTCGGTGAGGCTAGATTTTAGCAAAGTAAATACTTAAAAAGCAAACATTTTATTTTACTTAACGCATTTATGAACCTCCTCGTATAACTTTTTGCAAATTCCTCAAAGACTTTGTTCCGTTGAAGACTACCAGAGATATCTCGGTGAATATACATAGCAGCCAAACCAGTTAACCTGTCTTCGGTCATCATAGTACGATTTTATTAGTTTAAGTGAAGAGAAGCTGCGCTCCACACTCCAGTGGTTACTAGTAATGCAGCGAGAATTTTTATATTTAGGAAAAATTGTTTGAAGGGGACGTTCTCTATCACTCCAAAGCTCCTTATATTTCCGATAACGAGAGAGGATAAGATAAATCGTCACTGTAAACGCGTGCAGCTGCCCCTATCGAAATGTCTTCATATTTACTTTCTCTGTACCTACCTTTCCAGTGTTTTACACTTTCTATCAATTTCATAACAAAGGTTAATATCTAATACAAGAGCCTACAGTTGCCGTGAACGTCAAAGGTTAGAAAGGTCGAATCGTTGAATAGAAGCCAGAAAACTTGCCATTTGCAATGACGGAGAAGTTCTCTCGTTTTCTACAAGAAACTGTACCATAAATTCAAAGATCTCTTTAAAGAGAAGGAGGGCATCATGCCTTTTAACCCAGCGTGTATCACCAAGACTTTGTAACTTGACTCTTTCCACCGCTAGGTGTTTGTCAAAGATAGCTTGCTTGAAAAGTTCCAACCTATTTGCTCTCGCACAAAACTGCTAAACTTACTATTGCCATCATACTGCACTTGGCAAGCTGCCTGCCTTCACGATAAGTAGGTTTAGTTTATGCGCGGCACACTGCGTGTAAGGCGATAGCGGTTGGATCTGCTTTATACGAGATTGTACACCACTAAACTTTCCAGATATGTTAGCAATCCTTTTTTTTTGTGTGTATGGAAACCCCCTCGGGCCGTCACCCCACCGGGGTTTTCGGTGGGGCGGTGTGGCGGAATCGAACCAAATAAAATCACATGGTGTGCCGTACTGCGCCTTAAATAGGAGGGATCAGGGAACAGCTTTTATTAAGACATCCGGACCCCCCTGGCGCCTGCCCGCAAAAGCGCGGGCACAACCTCCGAGTAAAAGGCCTCTCAATTAGGCACACGCGGAAGGGAAAACCCGTCCCGTCCACCCGCGGTCACACTCAGGGCGGCATGAGTTCCTGTCGCTACCGGCCATGAAGCGTATGACGTCCGGTAGCGAGAGATCCCCTCCGATGACAGCAAGCCGCCAACGTGTGCTGAGCCGAGTCCTCACTGCAGTCGCGGTGGCAGGCGGGACTCAATTCCCTCCTAGCGACCGAGTGCAGGTACTTACTGCACCTCAAAAGAACCTGCGTCAGTCGATAGGAAAGGGTCCCGCGCTGCTGCCCTGCCCACTCGACGATGAAAGGCTGGAGCACCTCCACGGCGGCAAATCCAGTACGTGGAGTCTCCAGCCGGGACGACCAACGAGCCATGGTGGCTCGGCGAGCGGCCTCACGCCATTCGCGTACCTCTTCGGGCGGAGGCCGACTGGCGCTTCCCGCCCGGAACTCAGCCGTTCGCCGATAAACTTCGGCGAGGACTTCCGCCACTAAATCCCAAGGGGGTGTCCCGGCCAACGCCCACGCCACCTCCGTCGACACGGTGCGGTATCCGCGTATGGCTCTAACCGCCATTACCCTCTGAGGGATATTAGCACTCCTGTCATAACCTTCACCTCTGTAATTCTCAGTTTTTAGGCCGTATCGATTTAAGTGTTGAATGATTTGATAAGCGATCATGCAGCACTTGTCAAGTCAGTTGCAGACAACTTTTCCTGTATTGTGCTGCTCTGTATATTCAAATACCTGATAGATATACTGAGTTGTTCTGTATCACTGGCATCAGTTGTTTCATCGGCAAGGACCGCGTAATATTTAGCCTCTATGGCATTGTTGAGACCCTTTTTTTATGATAACAAAATGGCAACATTCAATCAATTGATTCCGAGTTGTTTTTCTCAGATATGTGGCATTTTTTGGCATATCACTAAATGCTTTTAGGGAGATGAATCACCTGCATCAATACGAAATTTCAGAAGTGTTCGAAATTCACCTTGGCCAATTTTATTATTATACATCAATGTACCATCAGCTCGGTGGCCTCTTAACGGTATATTTTCTCGACCACATGGTATTTTACTGTAGGATACCTTTACTATAGGAATCAACCGCTCTTTAACTTTTGATACCGCCATTTTGTGGTAATCGGTAACGGAATGGTTTCTGAACATTTCTAACGCCTTTTTATATTTAGAAACTAGACGAGTGACTAAAAATCCTGGAGCCACAGAATGCTTTTCCCACTATCAGGGCCAGTAAATAATAAGTGAGGCAAAAAATATGCGCCGTTCTGTTGTTGGCTATAGAGAGTATAGATATAAGAGATAAGAGTATTTCTTTAGCCAATCAGATCGAAACTATTTTTTTTGTCCACCCTTCGTCTACTCTGGATAATTATAATTAAGAGGTTGTTCTAAAGATTCCATCAAATATTTATTCTTGTTTGTACTGTAACTACTGTACCTACTGTAATAAATAGCCAACCGATAATCGTTGAAGGGATTCAAATAGTACTCGAGTAGGGCGCTGGTTCAAATTCGCCACATAAACAAAATATATAAGCAATAATTTTTTTTTAAACAATACTTATTAAGGTAACGATAATTGATGACAATTGTACCTTAGATAGTGTAAGCTTGTAAAGAAGATCAATTAGAATAATATAAATTTCAGATTAAGATTTGTCACAGAACGACTCAAATGCTTTGGGAGGGGGGGGGGGTTCTGAATCCGCTACTGAATTACTGATGGATATACTAAGTAGGCAAGTACTTCGTTTAATGGCTTTATCACCTAAAGGTTGACATATTCGACTATTTTTAAAGGTTACGAGACTATTGGAAAAACGGACGTTGCTTAATTGCAATACCTACCTTTCCACCCAATGTCTATCTGAATCAGCGATAAACTTGAAACCGTGTATAGAAGTAGTTTGCGGCAAGCTTTTGATGCCATTCCACCATATCTCAAGGTACCTTTTCCACGGCTCTTTATAATCCACATTGGTCTTCATGCTTGATATAATGGGTATTGAATAAAACGTTGTATTTTAACATTCTTTAATTATTATACCTACCACAACTTTCGTGCGTGACAGTGTTCACAAACGTAGCTAATAAATAATGAAGATATACAATCACGATAGGTGCCTAAACTCGAATATAGATCACAATCAATATGTGAACGGGACAGTTGTACTATTCCTAAAATCATTATAATGATAACATTTTTTATGATATAATGTTTCACGCTAATGTGAGTTAAGGCACCGCTATGTAGGCGCATATAAACACTAAATTCATAATAGGTATATGTATCTTTACCTATTACATTAAATGATTTTAAATTTTGAAAATAAATTGCATTTTATACGGTTAACTACGAGCTACACAGGTATTAACTTCTCTTTTTAATGAAATTTATGTAATCAGTGTTGGAAACCAGTAAGTTCCTTCCAATATATGGGCCTATATTTCCTAATAGATTCAAAACGTGCTGGACTCTGAGGTTCCACGATGATTTTTGTACCGTAGTGCAGTTGTCGTCTTCGTTCACGCATCTCACGAACCAACTTCACCGTGTAGAAGTAGATGAACTCGAGTATGGAGACAAAGCTGAAGCCGGTGATGACGCCACAGGTTGAACCGATATTACCTTAAAAACTTCAGACTTAAACAAAACAGAAACTTTACCAAAACAGGATATACAATTACAAACAAAAATAAGGCGACAATTTCCTTGGACGCACTTGCACGTCACTTACTGAAATTGGTCACCGCTCAGCATTGATGCTGATGGCGCCGGCAAAGAAGTTGCCGCACGCCAAATAGCGCTGATTTTCAGCGGTGACCTTGTGGAGTAGGTGCGCACACATAAATAAATAATATTATTATAGCTGCGATATCCAAATAGTTCAAACTGGGTAAGTAATGTAATTGTGTTTGTGGCTGGCAACACTAGTGCGCCTATCTTGCGGGCGACGCTTCATCCGTCAAATGACGCAGCCCCTGTAAACCCCATAAACATAGTAAGTTTATGGTAAACCCTAAACTTCCGGGACGCTTGTAGGCTCTGCACACAGTACTTTATCATAAAGGCTCTGTCAGTTTAAAGTTCTGTTCGGTTAATTATACTCTGTGCTATAACTTGCCATAATAGTCCCTTTTTGTTTCATAGTATTTAGTTCAGAAAACCTAATAAAAAAAAAGGATAATAGCTTTGTCTCAAAAAAGGAACAGGACAGCTGCAAGGACTGTTTTTATTATCCATTAGAATTGGTGAAATGGCCCTTAGTTAGGTACCTACTTTTATCGATTTTATATAAAGAAAATAAATTCAAAATAAAATATTACATTAAGAAATTAGATAAATAATCAAAATAATACTTACTGATTAAATCAAACCATTTCATAATAACATTCTTTCCGTAACAGTCGGCTACATCTTTAGCGTACTTTACATGAACAATTGATGTTCCAGTAAAATTTGCACCTTCCCTGCAACAAATGGGTTTCGTTGTTGTTCAAAACTAACTAATGTATTCCAGATGGGTTGCAGTTGCCAATGTAGGTACAAAGTTTGCCTACACTTCTCTATTTGCGCTTTGTCATTGTAGTAACTTAGTCCCAGTTTATAACGTTAAGCCTTCGATCTATATACCTATACCATGGAAGTTTGATCGGCTGCGAAATGCAGTTTAATACACATTAGGCACACAACTGTGTTATCGGACGTTTTGCGCCCGCGTTAGCGTTAACCATGCTTTGGAAATGTAAAATATGCATTAAAATGTACTTTCGGCAAGTACAATATTTTTTATGATAGCTTAAATTTTTTATAAATTAATGGCACTGTAACAAACCTTAAATTAAAAAGATACTTATTTTTGAAGTGAAAACTTCTTTAGCGGCGTTGTGAACTTTTTGGGCAAAATCAACAGGGCGAAAATGATGGTTAAGTTCGTGAATGGGGGATATTCCCCAAAGGGGCGTGGCGAGTATAAATATTTTATACTTGGACCGCCACCTTTCACAATGCCGAGTTGCAGCGAATCGCTCCGCTTATAAATATTGGACCAAGTCCTTACAAGTAGAACATTCGAGATGTTACGCATGAACGCGCTTGTACGGCGGTAGAGGATAGCGGCGCACGCGCTTCCAGACCATTCGGGACTCGACACTCGCTGCGCGCGCTTATAGGTCTTAACATATAGTATATACTTTTTGTAATTTTGTAATCGTTCTTAGTGCAGTAAAGCTTTTACTAAGCTAGGAGCTCGATACTCGTGCAGTGGAATTATACAGCTCGATATAATTGTACAGGGGGAACTGGGGACCGGATTTTCAAAAATCTGTTTTTTCAGCATAACTTTTTTCTTATGTAAAATATTCTAAATTATTCCACCCTTAGCTTGGGTAGAGTGGGGGGGGGGGGGGGGCAATTTGTTTAAAAAATTCATAGCTCCGAAACTGTAAACCTTTTTACAATGGGTAATATTTTTAAATGAAAGCCAACTTTTTATTTTACTCTACAATGTAGACATTTAAAGTTTTTAATGCGACTTATATTTTTGGAGATAAAAAACACGAAATCTACCTCTGCGGGCCTGCTGCACCCCGGAATGTATAAGATTAGCACTTACAAAATAATATGAGTTACAATTTGTTATGTCCCAAAACAATTATACTTACACTGCCGGATTTTTTTACGTTTAATAAAACCTAACCACAAAGTTAGTAATTATTACGTACGTATATATTATTTAATCATTATTGGAGAAAGTTTAGTAGTGTTAAAAATTGCAGGAGATGTAGGTATAAGTTTTACAAAGTTTCGGGGGTGTCGGTGTATTTTGAAATAACACCTCTTTACTGGCTCCATGACAACAAACAGGCTTGTTCGATTCCTTAGCATTCGTTTCCCGAACGACGCCAAACAAATGAAAAGAATCAACAGAAGTCAAAATGTAAAGTTGTTACTTGGTATTTATAAATATTTTAAAATAAATAATTAATCTTATTCCTAAAAATATCTACAATGGCTGTCGCTAATAAAAAGGCGGGGTTAACAACGGCAGATTTTGAAGTCTTCGGTAAGGTTCAAGGTGTTTTCTTCAGAAAACATACTCAGAGAAAAGCCTCTGAGCTTGGTCTTAAAGGATGGGTGATGAATACTGCTCAAGGGACCGTCATAGGACAGCTGCAAGGACAGTTTGGAGCTATCGAAGATATGAAGATTTGGCTGCAAAAAGTTGGAAGTCCAAAATCAAAAGTCGAAAAAGCTGCTTTCCGCAACGAAGGACCTATTAATACCTGTGCTTTTCGAACATTCGAGATACGACGATGAGTTATCTGCTACTTGGTGTTCATGTCCAATTAATTTGTGTTTCTTAGTAAATTATTCCTGTTTGTAATTTTGATATTAAAATAACTAACTTCCATACCTAGTTTTATGTAGCCCCTCATCAAATTGTCTTTACATAAATATACTTAACTAAAAAATATTCCATTATCAGCCCGGTTAAAGTATATTTCTGATGCCAAAGGATTTAAAAAAATCCCATTCAGTAGGCTGAACTAATATCGAAGATATTGCTGCTAATATTGTCGTTTAAATGATGTAAGTGCATGCTCGGTGCAAGTTTGAAGAGACCCATAGGTGAGGTCATAACTTTGAAAACATTGTCTAACGAAAGTTTTTACAAGGTCTTGGTTTTTTATTATTTTAACTTACAGCCAGTCTTCTCGGTCACTATCCGGCACGGTGTTGAGGTACTCTGGATAAATGACGACGTTGTTGAAGTCATAGCCGTAAGTTGTTTTAGAACATGTAGGGTTACACATTGGACAATCAATACCACCATTCACCAAATTCAATTCTAATTCTTCCAGGACATTCTCTACGTCAAATGGCCGAACCGATATTGATTGAGCTGAAATTTGCAGTACGTTATATATATATCATGACAAAAACTTAGAAAATAGAACACCCACTTAAATCACTGATAGGGTATGGCTCTAGCTATCCGTTTACAAGTCATGACCGTTTGAATTTCCAGGATTTTTAATAAAATCCGTTTGTCATAAAAGCTTATAGGTTTTGTTTTCTTAATACTGCGGTATGGGGTGTTTCACAGATCAGATGGCATACAAAAGTTAATAGAAGGTCGGCAAAGCTGTGTGACACCGTAGCAGTTGCGCTTGCACTTCAGAAGTAAACAAGATAGTATTTAAAAATCCCTTTTCAGAATCACAAAAAAAGTCAACAGTTTGGACTGTGCCAGTACTTTAGGCATTTTCTAAACATGGTCGAATGTGCAAAGAGATGAACTTCAGCACTATCTCTGAATGTGATGGAAAGGAATGTCTAATAGCTTAACTCTATAGTAAGTAAACCCAGGAAAGGCATCAAAAGCAATACTTGGTTGCATTACCGAATATACTACCGAGAATTAAGAACCAATGGTGAGTTTCGTTGAGGGGCAATTGTTTCAAAAGAAATAAAACTGTACTTTAGCGGTTATAAACACTGTTAAAAAAGAAGGAAACTGAGTGCGAAGGCCATACGACGAAAACTTCATAGTACGCGTGAAAGAGAAAGTGTCAATCAATGCCGCATCGTGCAGAAATTACGAGAATATTTCGTATTATGAGTAGTCATCCTCCTTCAGTTTTTCAATTTTTAAACTCAAATTATCGACGATTTAGGAAGGACGCCAGTAACAGAAAAAGTACTATATCAGTAACGAGTACGACACACATCAATCAGTGCGTGTACGACATGATACGCATACATAGGTTCCTATAGTTTTAATTTACCACTCTTTATTACAGCTTCAGGCGATTGCGCGTGCTGCAACTCTTTGTTAATGGTCTAGATGTGGATCAAAATATAGTTTATTCTTATTTAATACTTACAATAGTACAATTGGAGGCATTGAACGTCCCTCATATCGCACGTTCTAACCGTGTTCATCTTGGGCATGTTAAAAGGCGTGCAGTTACAACGATTCAGTAGAAAAAGCATCCGACATTTCAGCAAACAGTCGCTATACGTGTAAAACGAAAGAAATGAAGACTCGTCGTAAAATCTACATTTTCTCAACTTAATTGGCACGTGTTCGATATCTCGGGAGGCTTCTGTAAAACTTGCTGACACCTGCACTGTCATCTAAATAAAAATAAAAGTACTGAGAAGTGCTAGCGTCTAGTGGAAAAAATAATATAGGTTGCGAGGCTTGGATAACAAATTTTAATTTTCTTTTTGTAATCTGTTGAGTATATACTTTGAATAGTAAGTAGTATGACTTATCAGTTTATCAGTAAAGGAACCTACTAAACGTGAATAGTTCAGATAATTATCTTATAATTTAGTTCATCTTATATCTTTAACCAATATTATGTACGTCAAGGCTTACACACGAATGAATATTAGCTTAAAGCAATGTTTACTCGCGTGAGTCGCTTCGTTGTACTGCAAAGTCATTTTTTACACTTAATTAAATAGACGACAAAGTACCTACATTTTAATGATGTTTGTAAGGTCGGTGAGCAGGTCAATGAAATTCCGAACTCAGGATATTCTAGACAAAAGGATAGTTGCCTTTACATAAAAATTTGGGTATTTAACTGTCATGAAATTAAATGTTAACTAAGAACGTTCCGTTACTACTTTTTGTTATTCTTTTTTAATTGTAGAAGAAAATATTTAAAGTAAATTAACGAAAGCAAAATGTGACGTCACACATTGTAATTTCATACAAGTCCCTGGGCTAGACAACCTACTTCCAGTTCCAGTATTCGTACATAGGACACGCAATATCAGTTTCATGGGTAATTAGGCCAAATAAATAGAATATTTCTAATAATGAATATCAAAGTAGTTATGTAAAATGTCTATTTACTTGCACACTTGGACTAACAATCTGCATCGCGAAGCTTCCACTAGGTGAGTCCGGAAAGTCATAGGCATCTGAGAATTGTAACTGTAAAAGATTATAATACCTATAACATTATGTTAATTTCAGTCAAAGTCAAAATAATGGTCAGTAAGAAAGACTAAGAGACTGGTAATCGACGTCCTTGACGAAAAAGCACATCGTCGATCGTGGTATGAAAGTACTCATGATAACATCTAACTTCCCAAAAACATTACAATTATGTAGAATTAAATTTAAATTTTAAGAATAAACAGTGGCCACCACCGACCTCGTGCAAATCCTTGTTCTATGACCTACATGTGCTATTTATTAAAGCCATTCACGCACTCCATCGGTATCGATATTCTATTGTGCCTGAAGTTTAATTTTGCAAATAAATTGGAATACTTCTTCGTACGCTAGAGGTGTATAATGGGACTTAACCGGGATAATATTTGAAAGGTATGATACCATTTTGATTACTCGACGTTTGACGAGTGGACTGGTGAGAGCAACGCCTCCAATATCGCGATGAATTCCCCTTTTACACCTCTTATATGTTTACAAATCGTAAAAGTTTAAGAACTTCTTCGTATGTTTAAGAATCGGTTAGAAATAGAAATTTTTGTTCTATTCTTTACCATTATTATAACAAACCTGAACTCCTTGTAATGGTATGCTATAGAAGAAACCGTCGCTATAATTGATTCTCAATAAAACTTTCAGACCTTGATCAAAATCGAAGAATGATTTATTGCCGTATTTGTACATATCCATTATTCCTTCAGAGAGGGATACGCTGAAAATAGTTTGAATCCTGAAGATAAGAGCTTGTAAATTAAAAACTAAGACTATATGTTAACAAATCGCAAATAAAACTGTCTAAAGGTCAACTCAGATTGATCGGATAAATTCTCGAACATGTTCTTTGCCGCCACTTACACCTAGCCTATAACATGCGCGTATGATCGAAAAGCCGCGCGTATGCTCGAGTCGCGGATATTCGAATGCGTGCTTGTAGCGCGCGCATTAAGCCAATACGCAGTGCAGAGTATATAGACAAACATTTTTTATCTTTTTAAGAGAACGTCGGATTGAAATTTGGCAGTTATAGTTCTTACTAGGGCTTTCAATCCAGTAGGCTACTGGATTGAAAGCCCTAGTAGCTCTTCAGCCTCGGTATTTGAAGGGCTAACAATTTTCAATCCCGCAGATAACCTACCTCCATACTTGAGCGATCGCGCTCGCGAGTGATCGTACATGCTTCTCTTTAGTCCCGCAACACGCGTGACTGGAAAATGACGCGGGATCTCGGTATACCGAGATCTCGGTATTGCGGGATTGGAAGCCCTAATTCCTACATCGCCCTAGTCGAAACAGCGCGCGTGTGCGAGCATGATCGCATAATCGCGAGGAGGATGTCCGAAGGCACGCCACAGTCCGCTGGACTAGATTAAACATACTTACTTGTTAATATTTTACATTCTAAAAGTGCTCGAGCATTTTGCCGCTCTATCTGAGCTGACTAAAGCTATTTAAAATCAACAGTATGCTCAACCTTCGCGTGGTGTAGCTACCAGCACGGGTATCCACAAAACTCATGTGTCCATATCTAGGTACTACAATGGTAGTATCTGTGTACTATTGTAGTACCTAGACTACTAACGTCTAGGTACTACAATACTGTTATTGTAGAAACTAGGCGTTACCTGTAGGTATGCACTGTGTCTCAGGCACCCGTGGACGTATCAAATTGAAATTAATACCAAATACATACATAATCCAAGAGTCTGTGGTCCCTTGAAGCTGTAAAACAATCAAGCTTCTAAGTCAACGCAATCAAAAGATATGGCCATTAAGCCTTAGATTTGACTATATTTGAACATTTCGCAGGTAAATCAAAACCTATAGGGTACCATTGACCTAGAATCATTTTGGTAACAAGCAAGGTCTGACAGCACAAGTATAGGAAAAAATGCAAAAGTAGTTAATTTGTTGTTTTATCACATAAAAAAAATTGATTTTGTGATTACAAACTTACAGCTTAAAGGGACCGTAGACTTATGTATTTGGTATTAATTTCAACTTGAACCGTCCAATAGACAGACAGACAGACGGACAACAAAGTGATCCTGTGCCGGTTCTTTTTTTCCTTTTGAGGAGCGGAACCCTAAAAATAATAAAATGTTAAATTTACTTTCCAAAAATGCTGTCGTATGTCCGCAAATAGTTGAACGTGCAGCAATATCCGTTCATAGTTAATCGAAAGTCGAACAAGTCCAGACAGTTTTTCGGTTCTGTGTTCCAAGCGCACGTTACCAACAAGTCTTCACATCTGGGTGTTAGCTGTTGACAAATGTTCACAGTTAGTACACAAAACGGCTTCACAAAATAAAATAAAAAATTAAATCTGCTGAATAAAGTTAACGGTTAACACTTTCTTGTACTCGTGGAAGCCTCGACCACAGATAAGATAATAGTTACTTCGTAACAGATACATCACTCCCATACAAAACTCAAAATACCTACGTTATAATAGCCTACAAAATTGAAATAATAATATCTGGCGTTAGCTGCGACCAGAAATACATCTTATTTACGCTTTTCGAAAGTTGAGAACGCCTTGCCCACCGCGCGACCTTCGTCTGAGCATGTAGCCGAACTGCCGGACACTCTAGGGTTGTACAAAGTACACAAATAATGAAATAAAATATTTATTTGGGGTATGTCCCGATATACACTGCGAGCACTGTTCAGTGCTCTTACTGGAGATAACTTCGTTCCGTTATGGACTGACAGAATACTGCTGCAGTATCCTAGGGAAGTATATGACGTCATAAATCGTCGCCATTTTTGTACTATGAGTACTATCGTTTTCGAGGAAAGGTGCTCTCGGTGCTTTGATCATGTGATCAACTACAATTTTTTTCCAGTTAGATTATAAACAATTATTTGTCCTAATATGTTCATCACTTTTACCGTACATAGCCCCATTTAAATAATTCGGTTATAAAGTTATTATGCATTCGGTTACTTAAAAAACAATATTTTCTTTTAATAAAAAGTAAACTTACTTTTATTATGCGAGTAATTGTCAATTGACTTGAATATTAAATTTTTAAATATAACTACATTCAAACTATTTTTTTTTTGTTGAACAGATAACTTGTACCTATAATTATATGAAAATTATTTTCACGTCAAAACAGCGCCAAAAAACATAGATGGCAGTATACTGGACTGTGTTCCGTATTAAACAGTAACCAGTAAAGCTAATTATAAAGGAACGGCTTCGCAGTATACTAAATTGACGTCAGTTCTTATAGTGCTCGCAGGGCATATCGGAACACACACTTGATAATAAAATTTATGGGTGTTGAGTTTTATATAATGATTAATAAAATTATTTCCCCTATGAAATTTATATCTTTAATTTTTATAGGAAATTAAAAATATCCTTAAACCTTCAATGGTAACATAAATTTTTAATGCTATAGACATATACATCACTATTACTACATCACTACATTTTACACCGCCGCGTTTGTCTATCTATCTATTCACGATAACCTCAAAAACTACTTAACGGATTTTCATGCGGTTTTCATCAATAGATAGAGCTATTTATGAGGAAGGTTTAGGTATGTAATTTGTTAAGGTTTTGTGTAAATTGGTTGAAATATGATTATGATTGTTGAAGATGTCTCTGCTACCCGTGCGAAGCTAGGGCGGGTTGCTAGTAATGGCTGTTGCGTAGACTAGAGAAAGATACTCTTATAATTTAATACTTTTGTATTACATATTATATTACACAAAAGTATTAAATAACAAATAACTACCTACTCAAATAAAAACCTCAATCCGTGGCGCTCTCAATATGTTTTACATTTCAGTAGCTCTTATTATTATTTTCACTATATTTCTAACTATATTACATATTGTGTGGGAGAAGCAGCCGTCAGTTCGCCTTGCCTACAAGTTACAACAAATGAATACGCTGGCAGTCCACACCTTCTAAGTTCGTCACCTTTCGTAGAAATTATGGGTTTATTATTGATGGTTTAATAGACTACATTTATTACAACTTCACTCTGGCTAATCACTCAAAACCTGATTTAGTGCAACATTGTATAGAATATATATATAAGTAACATTTATTTTTTGTTGAGAAGATAACTATTATTTATTATTAGTACAGCCACGCGGCAATGGCGAGTAAAGAATAAACACCTAAAGTATTTTTATATTATATTGACAAAAAAGTAATAGCTAAAATCATTTTTGCAACTTATTTTTAAAGGATTTTACAGATCACTAACATCTACAATAACGCAATTTAACATAATAAATACATTTAGCAATAACTAAACATCTCCACTTCATAATAAGTTCGATTTGACATTTTGTTTTTATTACGGAGAATGCCGTTCTGCCGTGCGTGCGTGCTCTCAGCTACGCGTTGTTGCCCCTACTGACACTTTTACCGTGGACGGATAGCTAAATTGGTAGGTATATAAAACGCGACCTCGAGTGAGTGATGTAGCCCTGCCTCGACGCGTAATCGCCTTACCGGGACTAAAGGCCATTGTACTGTTAGTATCAATGAGATGTTGACGCTTAGGGATTTCCATATAAAAAAAACAATGTAGGAATAATTACACGATGTTCTCACATATAATTTTATTTTGCATGCTATTTGTATAAATAGGAAATAAATATGACTAAAACTTAAGAATAAAAATCTTTTAAACAACAAATTAAACCAACGAAAAGAACCAAAAAGCAAAAAATAAACAAACCCCAAGTTCCAAGCATTGAGACCATTTACATAAACTATCAAACTCCACACAAACTTATTTTGAGTCTTTTGCGTAGATATAACCTACGGTAATTCATGGGGACCCATGAAAATCCTTAGCCATTAATTGAATAACGGACCACCTTACAGTGAACTGCAGGGAGGCTTTCTCCCCTTTGGATTAGAGAGTAGAACACATCGCGCCATCTGGGGCCTGCTTCTTCTTTGGAGATTGGCAGCTTGATTTTTTCAAGAAATTAAGAGTCTATTCTATAATTTAATCCTCCACGGAAGACAGTTCCTTGCCATACGAACTGTACGCGTTTTAAAGTAAAAAAAATTACTTTTGAAGTGAATAAACAAGAACCATTATAAAAGCTATAGAACACAGATGAATCGAGACAAAATGCTACTAACAACTTTGCTAAGGCTTGAATTCCCCTGGTAAGTACAAAAATATTTGTATAAAGTCCAAAGGTGACAGCGATTCTTCCACTTCCACCTCCGCTTTTTGTGCCACACCAACTCAAAAGCTGACAGTCAGTGCCTAGCCTCGACTCTCAATTCCTTGCATCGAATGGTGTTTAAGATAAATAAAAAGAACACAGGTGTCTATGCTGAAAGTTGTATTGTCGTTCAATAATGTCTTTCAAGATATCTCAGAAGGTGCATGTTTTTACATGATCTGTTGCATAATGAATGAATTTTGGACAGACTTTGCGACTACAAAATTGCCATCTGAAGAATCAGCTCAAAATTAATCCTGAATGTAATAATAATCAAAATGAACTTAAGATTGTAAGGTTGCCATAGTAATAAAGCTTAAAGTTTAAAATGATCCTCTCCAAATACTCACTTTTCTCATTAACTCATGCACATCATATTCACCCAAAGCATTGTGTAAAGCAATTGGAGACACATTATTTTGATTCATTGACAAGCCATACAACTGACCTAAGCCCGTGAGGAGGGACATCATTTCACTTTCATTGTATTGCCGGTTATGTTCTTCCTTAAGCCTGTAACAGAAACCAAATGCAGGTGTATGGAAGACGTGTAAGTGCAGGGGGCATTACTTAATTGCATATCATGCATGTCATTGCTCACTTTTGCTTTCATTTCTAAACAGGTAGGAGAGTAAGAAAATTCCAAAGAATAGTACGACCGTCGCGTCACCGTCGTATACAAGTAGAATCATAGCCGTCTTTAAAACAAAATTTACAAAAAAAAACTTACAAATTCTTAGCAAGTTCCGAAATCGCCTTTTTGCTGATTCTGTTGTTCGTACACAGGCCAACGGCTGGGAATATAATCTTGTCCACTGGAATACCATCGGGCATCTGCGTCGTCACTAGTGGCGCACTATAGTATTTGTTAAATGTTATCAATACCAGCGCCACAGAACAGCCAAGACTGACCACCAACATTATTATCCATACCAGCCTGTTAAAAACGTTAAATAAGTTCTCGGTTACTCGAATATGGGAAGATATAAGCCGTAAAACAAATGTTTTTTTTTAGTTAGTAGAATACAATAGATATTATTTATTTACGTTTAAACTTGGTTATAGATGAAAGTTTTATTTACCATGTATGTTCAAGCATGTCTAACCTTATGTAGGTATAGTATGCAAATGTGAATTAACTTTATCTTACGAACATTATAAAGACGAAAATTTGTGCACAGATACCTATAGATTATAGTCTGACCACTACTTTTTATCCCGGAAAAATGTAGTAATGTGTAGCGGGCAACAGCTATTGTTCAATATATATATAAAAAAAACAATAATTAGAAAATAAACAAGCGGCTATTTGGCTTAATTTTTTTTTAAATCAATATATTCCTCAAACTGCTAAGGTTCCCAGAATAACTAGGCTTTGGCACCGACGAGTGAAAAATAGTAAAGAAATAGAACCTTTTTAGTTTATACTTTTATTTCCCTTAGCTCTTCAATTTCATCCTGTCCATCTTTGTGTCTTTGCAATATCATTGCTACTCTAGTCACGGTTACCAGTGCTAAAGCCACTATTTAAAGAATCAAAAATGTACTTAGTTTAGAGACTATATATAGGGGTGGTTTACAGTACCTACTCTGTAATAAGGCTAGGTAAAACGAAGTCGTTTAAAGTTTAAAAAACAATTAGGAGATAATGTCAAGAGTGTTTCATATTCCAATATGTTGTAAGCTGCTAACACTTATCTACCCATGTCATCATACTGAACCGTTGCTTGTTAAAATATGTTGAGTTTGCTAATACGTATGTGTGTAATACAAGTGTGTAACTTGGTACGTCTAAGTGGTTATTACAGAGGACAGCAGATAAACAAGTCTTGAACTTGTTCAGTTGCCGAAGCATAGCGCGTCGGTTACCGTAATTATCTAAGTACTATATATGTTTATGAAACGTAAAGATATGGTTTACGTCATTCTTTAGTATTATTTATAAGTAGGTAATCATACCGACTTGTTACTTAACAAACATATGCTATATTTGAAAGACAAACAGGTTAAAATACTTATCCTGTAGGACATGCCCAGCATAGTTAGCATGATGGGCAATTTAAATAGCTGTCGGTCTTGATAGTGCCATAAATGGCCTATCATGCTAATGAATCACCGTCAATATAAAATTACAATTCGCAATCGATGTGTCCAGAAAAGAACGCACTGTTCTAACTCTCAATGTGTTACTAACTTTTGAACGTCTTTATCACATGTAGTGTACTGTAAGTCTACTCATATGGATAGGTACACGTAACATCTCATAATCATCCCCGACACTTGCATCTGTTAAGACTTCAGTCAAGAACAGAGCTTACAATCTCTGTGCCTTGAACATTTAGAGCGGGAGCTGGATCATGTTCAGCGGGTACTCTCGAGTAACGGAGATCAAGGGAATGGAAGACAAGGAAGCAACCGACAATAAGATAAACATCTAGTAGCGAGCAGACAACCAGAATAAATGCTGTATATCAAGCGAGTTAGGATAAAATCGGATCCGGGTTAAAGAAATACTACATCCCGACAATATACACACCAACTATTATGGTTCACAACATCGTGAGTACACCGAAGGATGTATTGCTTTATAAACTCCAGGTGTCTATAAAATAGACTGCAGCTCCAGTAGTTCCCACATAAGCCAAACTACACGGACTATTGCTGAAAGGGTCTAAGAATATATCGCTGCTGTAAAAAACCGACAAACGAGCAAATCAGCAGAATGTAGAACATGCACTCGAATGCAGGCGATTACTGCATCGAATCAAACCCTGCGTAAGTCGTCTCCACCGAACGCTCTTACTTAATAGTACGTGAAGCGATTGAAATTAAAAAGCATAAATTTTTTAATCGGGAAGATAGCTTTAAATTATCTACAGCGTGGAGTCCAGTGATAAAAACCATACCTTTTATGCACAGTCGGATAAACAATAGAACAGGGACACTTTATTTGGACGGTACATGGCGAAACGAATTAAACAAAAATATCGAAAAATTGCGGATGGTGCATGAAGAACCTTCTACCCCACGGATTCGACAACGGAGGGCGTTCACGACTGAGCCAGTCAGCCTGTGACCACGGCCAGTGCAACCTGGTCGAAAAATCAGGCAAATGAAAGGTATGTAATCGCGTTAATTCCGACAACATAATTATATCCCCAACAATGGGCTATGAAGGATCTTGAAACTTCGAAATAAGATGGCGTCAAAACGTGTTCATTGTGTTTAAACATTGTGGGCAGATTGTTTTCGCAATAAAGAGTCCTCATGCTCAGTAACCCTAGTATAAGCTTTTTCCTGACGAAACGGAGCGCTGTCAGCAAACCAGTAATTGACCAGTTTTTGCAATTAATGAAATTATCAAATCACTTAACTGCAATGCACATTATTGCAGTGCAGTTAAGTGATATTTTTCTGTACTTGAATAAAAAAAAATCATAACATACCTATCAATAAAGGGCGTAGTATCATCAACTAAGTGTTTAAGCCCACATATAGAAGATTCTTGGCAATATTCTTTACTGACGGTCTTGATGCTTGCTTTCAAAATATCAATTTTACTAGGATTCGGTGCTCTCCTGTGTAAGCGATGACGATATGCATATTCATAGTAGGAGTGCTGTGATATTTTATACATGACTAGCCGTTTCCTGCATTCACGCGTATAACCTCCTTTAGAAATTGGGATATCAAAGCAGAATGAATTTTAAACTATGACTGTCTACGACTAGTTGTTTACACAGCTCAGCGCGTTTAACAAAGACGAGAAAAAAAAGAGGAATGACTTCAACTCGTTGTATGTGTTTTTTATTTATGAGTAATTCTACCTCTAAAATCAAATATTTAATGTTCAAAAGCTCATACAGGAACGTAAATACCAGTTGTTAAATATTCTATTTTCCGATAACATCTGGTCTGATGGAAGGTTAATTGCTGTGATTGATCGATTCTTCTCGTGCATTACTACTAGCTACTGATGCCAAATAGATAAACATAGTTTAAACTATTTGTAGATAAAAGTATGGTTAAAACAATAGGAATCAAATGAACGTATTTTATGGATACGTAATTGTTCAAGGCCTCCTAGAATAAAGGTATATTGCATTTCACTACACACACAACTGTAGTATATATATCACACCTCTATGATATACATTAGTACTGATGTGTGAGAAGTCCGCAGTGAATTCAATATATAATTGTAAGAAGGGATAACAAGTGAAGAGTGTGCGTCGAGCAGTCAGAGTGAACTGCTCTCAAGTTGCCGCACTTCTAATTCAAGAAGTCTTTGATATATTTGAATGTAAAAGTATTTAGTTTAGCCTACAAAATATTTGACTTGATTTACAGCCTCTATTAATTGATATCCTCCTAAGCTAACACCTCCATCTCGAACAAACCTCTCAGCCAAGCGAGGGCCTTACACAACACAACACAATACCACAACAACATTAGAACAATCTCTTTTGACGAAACTAATTCACCTGAGCATAAAGGCAAACCCCGCGATGTTTACAAGTAATACGGCATACCACTAGACTCGTAAGATAATTTATTGCACCACTCATCGTCTAACAAGAGCTCTCCCAGAGCCACCTACATTCACTAAAGCACAGATAATATAATACTAAAGCCATATTTTATTTGTAATTTAAGAACACAAAGTATGTTAACAGAACACAATTGGTTTGGATTTGGATTAACGTGACATATTAATTCAGGAAGTATTTTAATATCTAGCTCCAAATTAATGTTAACAAAATAAATTTACCTGAATACCTCCGAAATTCATGAAAAAGTTCCACAAAAGTAATAAATACAATTGTTGACAAAACCAGTGATCCCAACAGCCGAAGCCCAGCGATTGCCTCGCACCCGTTCACCGCTGTTTCGCCCCACATAGTTTAAACGAACCCGGTCGCCCCTTGAAAGTCAAAATGATGTTGTTCACCACTTATTACAAAATTTTAATTGACGAATGTACTGTTTTGACGTAGGTATATATTTACAAGGGGGCGAATGGGTGCTTCAAAAATATTAAAAATATTTTCGCCCGTAGCAAGGGGTGCGGTTAGGTATAAGGGGCGAAAGAACGCTTTAAGATAATGGGACAAAACGTAAGGGGCCAACGGGTGCGACACCCTGATAAACTGTTAGTTCTTTTTAGTCGGGCACAAGTTATCAACTGTAATCTAAATAAAAATATAAACCGCATAATGTCGCACCTCCGGACTTGCAAGGCGACCCTGAGCTTTATGCTATCGGTAAACTCCATAGTAAATCAAGTCAGAAATCAAGAGAAATTAAGAAAGGTGTCTAGGCATGAAGATAACGCAGCCTGCTGTATCAAGTAACGCAGCCTACTGCCCCATACCATGACTCTAGAGGGCTATACTCATGTCCAGTACAATTAGAAGCTAAGGCATCTCGTTGAGGATTTGCTATGTCGTAGCCTGATTTTAGGTTTAACATCAATCAAGACGATGACCATCTAACTTAAAATACGTAAAAACAACATATACATATGTCCACCTTCCGTTTTACGTACACATTAGCTTATTCTGCGAACGACTCACTAAATGTATATAAGTCGGTAATATCCTTTGTGTCGTCATAATTCTGCACCTTTGCAAGATGCAATCACTTGCATGTTACGTACACGGTTGTTATTGCATCCAAATATTTTAGCCAATCTGCCTCTATAAGCGTCCTTTCCCCATCTTGTGATGCGCAGGCACCGACGCTGTTGCGCTTGCGATGGTCACGTGCTCTTGCGTAAAGAAATCTGCTTGTGACAATAACATCGTTTTGTGTCACATTCTATTGAGATGATTTAAATATGAATAATGTAAGCGGATTAGGATTAGGATTCTAGGTCATGCACTGGCATGACCTAGAATCCTAATCACACACACATCTAGAAATAACGTTGCAATAGAAGTGATGTTATGAAAGTTTGAATTTAATATGTAACTCCTGTCGAGGACCGGTTTGGTTGATCCTGAGAATTGCAGAACATGAGAGTCGTACGTAAAGGTTAAAAATAAAGACCAAACTGCATACTGACTTATTTTTGGACTAGGTAAATGAAAATAAATACGTCCAATAATATCACTGGTGGATTGTGGATCAATAATTATCTTCTGACTTAAAGTAAAATTCTTAGTGTACCATCAGGTCCTCGTCCTCGTCTCATATATCATTTTTCCAAAGTAAAGATTCGAGGCAAGGTAAGAAGTCGTTAGAGAGAATGCTTTTAAAATAAAAGATATCAAGTTTTAATTTATTTGACTTTTTTTCGACTTGTATTCCCACTTTATAACTATGATTTGTCAGGTTATCGTATATCGTACTAGCTGCGCCCCGCTGTTTAACCAGCCTAAGTCCCGATGCCGTGGAAATATCGGAATATAAATACCCCTCTATGTACTAAATGATCCTGCAAATCGTTTCAGACACCTTTACAATGCCTACATTTTCTGTCCCCAATTGGACCTCGGGTGTGTAACCAATATATTTTAATTTACGCTTATACTAAATAAGAATATACCTTGTTATTAACGATGGTACATTGTTATAGCAGTCACAGAACACCCATAGAACTTAACAAAATTGGTAGTCTTAAGTGCATGCAGAGTATACTTGAACTTGACGCTGACTTCGTTAACAACAATTAACTACCTACTTAATGATTTTCTACAGCAGCATGGTAATCTGTTTAGTCGTTCCAGTACTGCATGATCAATTTTAATTTTAATGAGCACTCATATACCACCTACAACTAACTATAACAGACAGCATAGATAGTTTACAATAATGTTATTCACGTAAGTGCCTGTTAACACTACACAAAGTAATTAGTAGGATTGTTTAACTATTAGTATAATTACATTAATCATTACTACAAAGGACTACAACTTTATATTCCATATGGTGTGAATCGGCTGTCCCCCTTTTCAAAATTTAGTAATTTTGCTAACCTAGTAAGTTCCTATTGACAATACAAAGACACATACTTTGAAAGCTTACTAGAAAGCGGACAGATATATTTATCTAAGCATACACCTAGTAAGTGCCCCATTTAAGGCATTTGTGAACATTTAAAAACTCACCATTTTTAATGTACCTACACGTATGTTTAAATATTAGTATTTCATACAACTGTTTCGGATTGATCCAGGTATTATTTCAGGGATTTTAAAAGAATACGATGTGCTCCAGTAAACGTAAAAATGTATAATTATAAATTGATAAAATTTAGGTAGGCTGGTGAAAAATTATTAAAATAAAGTTTGATTTGCAACAAGGCCTTTTTGCAGGAACATTCCCCCGGGCGTTGAAAGCCTGCCTTTCAACCATCATCTTCTGACTCCGGATGGACTGGTAGCGGTCAAATCTTGCTGAATGATCTGCGTAACAGACCACTAGAAGTTTTGACGTTGGCAACTCGAACTACGCCGTCTGTTCCTGGATACATAGCAACAATCCGACCCATTTTCCACTTGAGTGGAGGGAGGTTATCTTCCTTTAGTAGGACTAAGGAATTCAGCTTCAAGGAGCCTTTACATGCTCGCCATTTCTAGGCATATGTTAAATTTATTAAGTTCACATTTCTTAGGTAACGGTTTATTGTTAAGTAGCAACCGGTAGTCCTTAAAAGATTGTTTCTGAGAAATACGTATAATATAATTTAAAGACCTATCTAATTCATTAGGATTAAGAGGACCACGAACAGGTTGTTTCCTACAAGCGTCAATAAAACGTAAAACATAGGCTACTGTTCGTTGAAGACGTAAAAAGTTTGAAAAACGTGTAAAATCAATTAATTCATTTAAGTTGTTCTCGTGAAATGCAACATACAAGGTGACGTCAGATTTTATTTCAGGTAAGAATTCATTTAAATTAATTAATTTAGAGGGCCAATAGGATACTTCTTTAATTAAAAAATATGGACCGTACCACCAATCATCCAAAGTAGGTAATAAGGTAATGTCTACTCCGCGAGACAAATAGTCAGCAGGATTTTGGTCAGTTGGGACATGTCTCCACTCACAGCCACCAGTTTTGTCTAAAATCTCCGCAACTCTGTTGCGAACAAAAGGCTGCAGTTTATTCGGTACCATTTTGAGCCACCCTAAAACGATAGTGGAGTCAGTCCAAAAGTAGGTGCGACGCGCACGGACTCGTAATGCAGCAACGACTTTTTCATAAATGCGAACACCTACAAGAGCACCGCACAGTTCGTGTCTGGGGATGGTCATCGGCTTGAGTGGCGCCACTCGACTCTTAGACAGCAACAAACGCACCAAGACCTGACCTTGAGTGTCAACACTTCGAATATAAAGACAAGCGCCGTATGCGCGTTCAGACGCGTCAGTAAAGATGTGAAATTCCAAAAACTCATAAGAATCAATTAAAACTCGACGTGGAATATGAATTTCATTTAATTTAGGTAAATTGATAATAATTTCATTCCAAAACTTACTAATGTCCGGTGATAGCTGTTCATCCCAAGAAAGTTTATGTAACCATAATTTTTGAAGCAACATTTTCATGACAATTACACATGGAGCTAATAATCCAAGCGGGTCAAAAACTTGTGAAACAATTGAAAGCATGTCACGTTTTGTATTATTAAAGTTAACTGATTGATCAATTGGAAAATAAAGGTAATCTGACATTGGCTGCCAACCTAGGCCTAAAGTTTTGGTTGACTCAAATCTACCAATATTCAAATCCAGTGAAAATTGGAGAAAGTCAGAACCAATCACCAGTTACATATCATTCGACTTCCACTTTCTTAAATTCATCTTCGCTGAAGCGAGAGTTGAAGTTATTTTATGACGCAACGCTTTGACCTCTTCAAGGTCATCTCCTCCCGTCAAAAGGTCATCTACGTAGAAGTCATGTAAAATGACCTCGGAGACCTTCTTATCAATACACTCTAAACCTAATTGCCGAAGACACCGAGTTGCTAGGTATGGAGCGCCGGCCGTGCCGTAAGTGACGGTGTTCAGTTGATAAGCTTGTAATGGAGATGACGGATTATCGCGCCAAATAATTTGCTGAAGATATCTATCATTAGGATGAACAACAATCCTCCGGTACATTTTCTCAACATTAGCAGCTAGAATGTACTTGTGTTGCCTAAAACGCAACAGGATTGATATAAGATCGTCCTGTACCACGGGGCCAACCATTTGGATATTATTAATGGAAACACCAGTATTAGTTAAACTACTCGCATTAAAAACCACCCTCAATTTTGTAGTGGCGCTGCTTTCGCGCAAAACTCCGTGATGCGGAATGTAAAAGGCTTGATCATCGATAAATTTACATTTTGACATATGGCCTAAAGTTTCATATTCCAGCATGAAATCTTTATACATTTTACAAAATTGAGGTTTAGATTTAAATCTACGTTCCAATGAAAATAAACAATGTTTGGCTTTTGACAAAGATTCACCCAATTGATCTGGAGAACATTTCAGAGGAATCCTAACACAAAATTGACCGTTTTTTAAACGAGTAGTGTTTTTTATAAAATGTTCCTCACATAGTTTTTCTTCTGAGGAATATGGTGATGAAGTACACACTTCTTCAAGTTGCCAAAACTTTGTGAGTTGTTGATTAATTTTACAATTCAATTCATCATCACAATCTGAATACACCTCTATTAAATGACATTTTAAAACCTTACAGGAAACACTACTTTTAATTGGGCCAGAGACCAACCAGCCTAATTTAGTCTCACAAAGAATTGGTTGACCATCACCTAGTTTTATTCGCTGTGACTCCAATAAATCCCAGAAGATGTCAGCACCGAGCAACATATCGATAGGGGCCGGTGAGTGAAAGTTGGGATCAGCAAGACAAACGTGAGATGGAATTGTAATTTTTAATAGGTTAACATGTGTACTCGGTACCTTTTCTGTAATTGAGGGGAGAATAAAACAATTCACATTAACACTAAAATTATTTCTTAAACATTTCATTGATACAGTACACATTATATTGATGAACGATGACGAGCCATTGATACCCAAAATAGAATTGTTCACATTCTTTGAAGTCAACCCAAGTTGGCGATACAGCCTTTCTGTCATGAGACATGACGTGCTGCCACTGTCAAGCACAGCACGAGCAACATACTGCTGACCATTTATACCCATGACCTTGACCATTGCAGTAGACAACAACACATCACCCTGTTCAACACTCGCCGAGAGTGACAAACCGGTACCAACAGCTGGCTAAGTGGAGACTTTCGCACTGCTATTCGCGTCGTCACTGTTAGAAGAAACACCAGTGGAGTCTGACCTTAAGGACTTAAAAGCATTGTCAACGTGAACTAAAGTATTATGCTTGCGGCGGCATATTTTACAACCAAGCTTTTTGCAGTTGTTTGCATAATGTCCCGAGTTAAAACAATTATAACAAATCTTATGTTTAGGTAACAACTGCAAACGACCTTCATTGCTTAACGATAAAAACTGAGGATAACTACTTAACCTATGATCACCGTTACACATAACACAATTATTAGGTTTACTAGAATGACCACTGTCTTGTTTATTATTATAACCAGAGTGGTTTTTACTAGAATCCTGTGCCACCATTGATTTAATCTGTTTAGAGTGTTTACCAGTGTTTGAGTGTTTAGTACATGTAGATGTTGCCAATTCCAACGTTTCCAATATCTCAGCACGGTTTTTAATGAAAGTAATAAAGAACAAAAAGGTAATTTTAGAATCTTTAGCTTGGCAGCCCTTATACTCTTCCCATTCACGATAAGTTTTACTGTCCAACTTGTTTGTGATAATATAAATAAGCAATGTATCCCAATGTGAAACAGGTTCACTTAGAGATTCAAGGTCACGTAAATTTTTGTTAATAATATCAAGTAAACCCTTCAAATTTACTGATGACTCCTTCTGAAGAGTATCAATTTGAAATAAAGCAGAAACGTGATGTTGGATAAGCAGGTGTTTGTTATCAAACCGCTCGCAGAGAAGATTCCAAGCTACCGAATAATTGGTAGCAGAAAACTGAATTGAGTTTATCACCACAGCAGCAGACCCTTCTAGTGACGATCTGAAATAATGAAACTTATTTATTTCGTTCATATCGTCGTTTGAATGAATAAGACTAACAAAAGTGTCGTGAAACTCCAGCCAGTTTGTATAGGAACCACTGAACTTTGGCAACTGAATAGTCGGTAATTTAACAAACTTATGAATGTTAGAACGCGAACTTACCTCACCCATATCATTAGAATCTGTTTTCCGAAGATTATCATCAAGTAATTTTTGAGCTTGAGCTAGGGTTTTATAATAAAGAGATTCAAACTCGCTACGTTCCAACATTTGATTATCCAAATTCTCAGTACTACACTCCAGTAAAGATAGCACCTCATCATATGGGGCATACAATGCCTCGAGTTTATTGAAACGAAATTGCAATTCGCTTACCTCGGTAGGGCTCAAAGAAGAAGGATCCAAAGTATTTAAAAAGTTTAAAAACACGGTAACCTTTCCCTTGAAACTCGCTCGTTTCCTAATAAGCTCCTTATCCTCTGGCATTGCGTTAGCTGGTGCCTATCAACCTGGAATGTATACAAACAAAAGTTTAAGCAACGTTTAAAATATAAATACAAATGATGCAGCCTGTAAAACGTATAAGAATTCTAATATACCGAATTTAGGGTAGATCAATATAGATTAATAGTTAGAATGTACAATAAACTATACGTATAAATGGTTATCTAGTACCAAACTTTAATAATTACAATTAAAATTACAAGATTTCTATTGTCTACCTGTGCTAACTTAATGTGATTAAGTAACTGTCTCAGTAACTATTTTAAGTACATTGCAAAGCTAAAAATAATGCAGTTACTTCTAATAACTACTCTTTAACAATGTATAAATAATGAAAATAGCAAAAAACACTGATCAGTTAATAATTATTATAATTTATAACCACTCACAGACAAAGAAAAAATAACAATAGATTTTCAAGTACTAACCTGGTAATTTACGGCCGACTTAAACTAATAATACCTGGTAAAAAGAGTGTTGGGTGGACTAATTTAATTATAAATACGCCTTTTTTTAGCTATTATATCTCCAGACCACGGCAAATCCAATTTCTTCTGAATGACGCAACAGGATTGACCGTCCTTGCAAGGGCGTTGAATATAACATTTGAAATCCACAAATTCTCTTGCAATCCTTGTAAAAATAACGCTGTTCGGAGTAAATATGTTTTAAAACTCCACATCCAGGCTCGATAGGACCATGTTTCGGATTGATCCAGGTATTATTTCGGGGATTTTAAAAGAATACGATGTGCTCCAGTAAACGTAAAAATTTATAATTATAAATTGATAAAATGTAGGTAGGCTGGTGAAAAATTATTAAAATAAAGTTTGATTTGCAACAAGGCCTTTTTGCAGGAACAACAACTATTATTTTTTTACTTCATAAATACTTTTCGAAGGCTGACCTGTTTTACGTTTAGGTATGCGCCCTCCTGTAAAATTTGTTTCAAGTCCTTACTATGTAGGTTTTGAAATAGGATAGCCGGAATAGTATACAATAAGAGATGTGCGTCATTTAATACATAAATAAGATAATAATTCGTTTATTTGGTACCTATGACTTTATATATCTATACTTCATACCCATTAAATATTTAATAAGACAATGGATCTCAGAAGTATTATTGAAACGCCAATATTTGACAGCTATTTATAATACCTGACAGAGATTGAGATATATTTAAATTACCCAAACCAAAGGTATTTGTATAGTTAGTATAAAAAAACTCAATGTGTCTTTGTGCTCCATCTACACAAGTGCACAAAGATTCATGCTTCATAAGATCATTAGGATCTAGGTACTGGACAACCGACGCGGTTTCAACGAACTATTTTAATACGGTGACAACGTTTGTATTTCGTGTGTCAGTAAAGGTACCGACAAGCACATACCATCAACCAGGCCGTTTGGTTGTTAGTCACCATGCTAAAAAAATACTAGGCTAATACATTGGCTTAATTTCTATTGACCGACATAGTAGATGCGAGCTCAGTAAGTCTCGTAGCGAGAGGTCTGCCAACAGAGAAGTTTAAATAAAACAGAGCAATATATTGTACAACCACGACTGTACGAGCAGTCAGCGACGTTCTTTCTTTTGTAGGTCTGCACATTTATGAATCTTCTCGAATAGATTATGGCCTCGAACCCTTCTTCTCTTTTCTTATAATTTTTAAAAATTTATTTGGATTTAAATACTACGAAGGTCAGGGAAGTAGGTCTATAAGTCGTACTAAAAACAACCCCTCCACACGAAGTCATCGGTTATTTTTCACACACACATAGCCAGGAGTCCAATCTATGACACGCAAGCCGTATGAGATATACGCGTATCTACCTATCGATGACCGCTTAAGAAGCCATTGCGTGACAGTCATAAAAGTAAGAGGGTCCACTAAAATACAGCAAAATATTCCATTGTTCTTATTAGTTTGTAATTATTGTTCTTACACACCTTTCCAACCAGCGGTAAAGTTGCGCGGTGTTTAATATAATAGCGCAATAGTCAGTGGTGGTGGATCGTAGGCGCCATTGAGCTCGCTGACCGCTCGCTAGAACCCACACCTCAAACATTGGACCGCAATAACCGAGCACACCAGCTTCTGTAGTTACAACATATTTACACTTACGTATTTACACTTAGAAGGTTTTGTGTTTTAAGTTGTCAGTTAGTGCAGTGCTATTTAAAGAAATACGAATTTCAGTTGTGTCTTTTGATCAAAGGATTCCTTTCGTTAATTTGGTAAGTTGTTTAAATTAGGTACTTTTTTTTATTGTTAACTAATAAATCATGCTGTATGTATGTTGGACTTGGACAAATCCAACAAACATACAGTATGATGATAAATCGAAACAACAAATCTTTCTTAAACAAGTCATATTAACCTCTGTTAAAAAAAATAAAAACCACCTAATATAAGAAAATCACTCTTGCATTGCATACCAATAGTAAATCTGAACCGAAAATTAAAAATTAAAACAAAAGAAAATGTAATGCTACACATTTCATCTTTTCTTCAAAAATTTCGCCTCTAAGGATTGTTTTTATTGTTGCTGTATTCTGCTAAAATACCGTTTTATTGTTAATACACTCGACCCAAAAGCAGAATGTTATTTGTTAAGAATCAGCATCCTATGTTTCGACCTATGATATTTTGCATCTATCTGTTATTATAACTCGAGATTATCATGCCTCATTTGGACAACTTTACTGATATTTTTAATTTTTTCTGACCACTGAAGTCAAAATCTGACTATTTCAGCTGTAGTGTATACGAAGCTAAAGTTAAGCATAGCAATTCCAATAGGTGGCGTTTTATTTCTGACACTAGTACCTACTCTAGTGTAGGTAGGTTCAAGTTCAATAAATAATAAAAATCTACCAAACCGAAAGCCTGTAGGCAGTGTAAATACACTTGTCCCATCAGAAATCGGACGAACATAGTACGATTAGTTAAAAAAATCCAACAAACAAACGGTACATACTTAGGTCAGGGAAGGAACAATATTAGAGGTAAGACGGGCCCTGGCGAGAATTTACAGGGCCGGGAAACACTTGCATCACTTAGAGTGCAAGTCAATCCTGTTTTACGAGGATTTGATTTATACTAAAAGAAGCAGCACAACGGAAGTAAGTGCTACTCTACTACGCGTTCAATAGGCACATAAATGAGAATATCCCGAATCAGATTGTTACATGTGTGGAAAGTACGATCCTGTATGACAATCGAAAACTGCCTTCCTACTGGTACATATGGGCAGTTGCCAAAATATGTCCCAAACGCAAATAGAGTCAAAAGAATGCTGCATGTGAGTGTTTGGGTTACCTATGCCGGTGCTATTTTCAAGTATGTTGTCGCCACATTAAAAACTCTTATTTATTTTATTAAAAATAGGGACAAACTATAATAGATGATAACACAGTTCACTATTTAATAAAAATAAGTTAATAGATATTATTTTGACTAGTTATACCGGTAACGCAATACTATTGGTCGATGGATAAATATTAACAAATTGTGGAATTATAAAAGGGTAGCAATCTGTTTAGAACGATTGACTTGAGTGCAAACAGAGGTACGAACAACTTGGCAGTTGCTGTTAGTTAGTGATCTTCATAGTTGATATCAGTGGTTTTGAGACCGTTTCTAACAATTACATATAGCTTTTTGAAAACTAGTAAAGGAATGTTACTCGAAATCAGTCAGACGTGAAATAAGAAAGAGAAACACAATAAAAATAAGTGATAAGTATGTATTAAGAAGAAAATAAGTAATTTTCAGCAATAAAAACAAACACGTTAGGAATTAAAAGGATTTCAAACGTATTACAATTATTCACTGTTATTTATAATAAATGGTTGAACCTAAAATTAATAGGTACAATCAATAAAAACTAACAAACCTTACTCAAAATCTTATTTATATTAAAGTAAGATTACTTTGAAATGTTGTAATGAACATACATATCTACCTATATATTTTAAATTACATAAACAAAATACGTTAATAAGTCTTGCCTTTTAAAGGGTATTCTGAAAAAAAACCAACAAAAATAATGACACCGGCGTACAAATTCATTCGTTGTGCTTCATTATATCATTATTTACATTGACACGGTCAAAACATCAATTTCTACAATCTTTGTGCTAATAGGCTTCTAAATTGAGCGGAGAGGTAAAAGGTGTACCTACGCAATGTCAGTTATATTCTCGTTCTCGAACGATCACCATTTGATTATTATGCTTTTGAAAGTGTGTTGTTTTGACAGTTCGACCTTGGAGCCATCTCTGCACGTAGTTTAGAAACATTCATAAGAATTAGAACTGAGGTTTTTACCGACATTGTACAGTTTTGGGTTTGAAGCACGGTGTTGTTGATGATGCGACTTGTAAGATCTCTTTCGCCTCTAAAATGAGTTCTTACATTTTATGTGAACAAAAACGTAGTTTATTTGTCTATTCACAACGATAAAAAAAAAGACTTAAACATTGTGCTTTTCATGAATAAGTCTATTCTCTAGTATTTTGTCAGATAAGCCCATAATATTCTGATAAATTTTTTTAAATTAAATTTTTGCATATGTCACACTTAAAATTGTATACAAATACTGCACATAAAGGCTAGATCCTTATTCCTTTGATATTGTAAAAAAAATTAAAATTCAAGCTTCCTATTAAATTTATTTCCATCTTTTTGCCATATCAGGTTGCGCAATTTGCGCATGCTAACATTTCATACTAACGTTTTAGCCTCAATCCATTTATGGAGACAGTACAATTTTGTTTATATAATTTTTTTTACAATTCCAAATATTTTTTGGATTAAACTTCTCTTTTTTGTTCTTATGAAATCGGCCATCTTATCTTTCTTTTCACTCCATTTGCCAACAATAAGCGTAAGTAGTAGTATCGGAGTTAATTGTTCTATCCATCCTGAATATGACAATTGTGACATATTAGGTGTGCGATACTAAAACGTATTATTTTGATCTCCTTGTTTTTGTAACTAAGGCAACCATGTTCTTACCAATTTCATATTTTGAATACATGTTTGATAATTAGGGCTAGTCGCTTAGTACCTACCAATAAAGAATGTTCATTATTGCAATTACAAGAATGAATTAGATTGCCTCAGATAGGCATTTAGCAGTAATTTAACAGTAACAGTTTGGAACGATTCTTGAAGACGGGCCAACTCATAATAACTTATCAATGCCATTAAAAATTTTGTCGTTTAATCTTATTTTGTTTATGTTCGAAATTCAAAAGGATTTGAAATCGTTATCACTAGAGATCGGATAATCGGATGCATATTTACCTAAAGCTATTTTTTGGATAACAAATTATGGAAGCGGCTTCTAAGTATATTTTTATTTACGAATGCAGTTGTATTGTTGCATCGCTACTTGTGCACAAGCAAGTATAATTTGCCGTCTCACTCGCACTCTTACAAAATGCTTACATTTCCTGGGGTTTAATAGGCCCGATTTGACACTTGTTACAACGTAATAAGGTTGTTTCTGCTTTGTCAAAAATCACTGACAATAAAAGTAGGATAAAGCAACCATTATACGTTGTAACAGAGCAAGTTTCATTTGTGTCAAACTGGGGTTTATTACATCTCACGGAGTATAGATACACACTTAAATTTGAGTTTCCTGGAATTCTTTCGATAAAAAAGTGCTTTCCATAATAGCCAACATCTCAACTTTAGGTAAATATGCATCCGAATATCCGATCTCTAGTTATCACACTTCAAACTTTTATTAACTAGTTATTATGAATGTGTCGTGGTCAGGTCTTAGAATTGATCATTTCAAAAAATGATTGTATGTCATGGTAACCGCTATGACCGTTTAAACGTCAACGTTTCATGACTGTAACTCCACGTTTGGATATACATATCATAAACGTAGGGTCTCTATGATAATAAAAGAAGGAACTTATAGTCTTATAGAAGGAACTCTTGTCAGTTGTCATAACGATATTTCATGTACTTTTATCTTGTATTTGTACATTATTATTCGCTTTTAAAATAGAAAAACTGTCTGGCCGCCATGAGACACCATTAAAACAATATCAGCGCCTCTAACTAAAAAAAATAATATTTTACGACATGAGCACTAATGTTTGATCATATCTGGAAGTAGTCGTGCGTTTAGCTGTTCATCGCATGATCGTCAAATGCTTATTATTCACTGAGCTGGTCAGACCATATCATGGTGTAGTTTTTGAGGCTATTTCCTATTTTTCTTTCCAACTTTAATGGGACCACCCTAAAAATTAAACCGCAAACAAAATACTACTGTAAGATTTTTTTTTATTTAAACCATAAATGTAATGAAAATAAAAGCTTATTTAACAAGGTCTAATGACTGATTAAAATTATAAAGCTATTATACTCTTAAAACATTTGAATTGATATTAAATAAGTTATAAATATTATTTCATGTCCTGTAACATAGTAAGTATCTACACTCACAATGAGTGTTCTACACTAGCTGTGCTGTTTTATATAGTAGGTAGGTACATAATAAGTATCTATATACTTATTATGTACCAACTATATAAAACAGCGCTTTATTAACAAAATGTTAGATGTCCACGTCGGCGTTTAAACGTAATTTAGCTTTAACATTGAACTTTACTTATACTTTTGAATACTAATAGAGATTTTTTCTTAATAGTGAATGATATTCTAAACGTAGTAGATGCAAACCTTGACCTGCCTCTATCAGTACATTCTTCAAACAATAGCCATAAAAGATGTGCGTTTATTTTTCAAGGTAACGCAGAATACAGTTAGAATGCTGTCTTTGGTGTTGATGCTCGCTACGTGCACTTGTTTAGTGAACTCCCTCCCTCCACCTCACCCTGATGTTGAAGCTGTACGGAAAGAAGAAGAACTTTTGCACCCACTACAAAGAAGTCCAGCATTACGCAACCCACGCTTACTGAAGATCTTACCGTTAAGTAGTTTATTACACGAAGGAGAAAAACTGGTAAGAAACAACTAAGTCCTTACAAGCTACCCTACCCTAGACTAGACCTGCTGAACATTTACTATCTAAAGTTATGGCAAAAATTTCCTGCTTGCTCTGGGCAGCAATGTTTTATCTGTAGTCAGGATCTCTATGAAGTTTCTGCACGTCCAAAAGACAAGTATTCCATTGACTATTTGTAACTAAGGAAACTATTTACTATCTGTACTTTAATTATATATACAATTTTTAGTGGCATGATGGATGTCGTGTGGCATCGGATTTAAATAGTATGTAACCGCCCTAAAAGTATGTTTCCGGCTTTAATGTCTCTGTCTTTGTACGGTTTGCATGCCGTAAAGGAAGAACAAATTGTTTTTTTTTTATGCTTTTCTTCTGCTCTTTTAAAGTAATTTAACAGTAATAGGTTTGCTGGTAGAAAGCTATGTGATTTGATCATAAAAGTATTTTTATTTTTATTTAAAGGTATTTGAACGCGACGCCCACGACGTGTCACGGAAGGAAATATACAAAATTTTAACTCACGCAGGCTTAATTCCAAGGAGATTGCATCCGCCCTCATCGGAATCACTAAGTCTGAACCATAACGAAATCCTTGCATTGTTTCCTGAAGAGCACATTGACTTTGATGAATCTTTGTATTTGCCGAGTCAAGATCTGTTACAGTATTTGTAAAATGTTGTAGTGCTAGTAATTTATGGCTACTGATATATTAGATCAGAGCCTTAAATTGTAATGTTTTCGTCTCACAGTTGAGATATTGCGGTTTTAAATCCCACCCAGTAGACACGACACGACACTTAACGACATGACAATAATTAAAAATTGTATTTCAAAGCAAATATATTGTACTTATTACATGTCATATGCGTTAGCAAAACATAATTAAGCACCTCACCCACTGCTACTGACCATCCGCGTATTACTAAATCTCCCCTTACTAATGCATTCATTTTTGTAATCACACGGTCAGTATAAAGTTATGGGCACATTGCGATTCACGTTCCGCTATAGGAAATTTATTTCCAATTTGACAATACCCGATTACTTTAACAATTTATTTGTCACACGTTATCCACCCTAACTATATTTATGTCAATAATTACTTTCAACAATAGACAAACACATATTTTTCCGGAAATTTTAAAGAACTATCTTACTTTCCGATAAAAGATTGCTACGCAGGCAATAGTTGTACAGAATATATTATGTACATATAATTAGTTTTTACCTAGTTCATAATGTATATCGTATGTAAATATCTTAATTCATAATGTAATGTATAAGAACCTGTTAAATGTATAAATATGTAAATATAGAATAATTAGTGTAACATATTACATAAGATCTGGTACTAGATTTGTGTAAACAGTTGTATGATTTAAGTTTGTTATTTTTATTGTGGTTTCTAGTTTGTTTTCAACTATGAACCCTTTGTTGGGAATAACAAAACAATGACACATACAAGGCTGTTTTATTACGACCAAACCTTGCACAATAAACATTGAATGCTTTAATATCACGACATTGCATAAGCTTCAAATTAATTAGATATTAATAATTCATTGCATTTGCACAATATGACTGCTTTATTAAAACACATGACGTTCATGTTGTTGTAGGTATTGTGGTATTCTCATTCCGTTATAGAACAAAATTCTAGTTGATGAAATTAACTTAAGAACTGACTTAAGTATCCTAAAATGTCTGATACTAAAACTATTTGTAAACAATTAATTAAGGACTATTGTGCTAATTGCTCGTTCGCTGGTATCCATTTCATTGCTGATCATACTAAACACTGGATAGAAAGGTAACCCCACCCATTATATTACAGTGGTATAAGTTTTAGGCTATTATTTGATGATAATCTGCTTATAAATAATTCCAAACTTCTTAGTTTTCCATTCGTAAAGTACGTAGTTATATATTATAATGTGTTTATTGTATTATATTTCACTAGATTGGTGTGGCTTATATTAGTAATTCTATCGTGGTACTGCTCTGCGTTACTCATCATCGCAGCATGGGAGACTTTCGTTCTCAGTCCAATAAAATTTGGCGTCGAGACAGTCTACATAGATTGGGATACTAAAATGCCAACAGTGGCCATTTGTGAGCTAAACAACAAAAAAAAACAATATGAGGTATCTGATGCGTAAGTATTGGAATCATTAATAATATAGATGGTAAGAAACCTTGTACCAAAGTGTAAAGTATCCACTTATGCCAGTTGTATCAAAATCACAAAAGGATGCTATCACCGTTTTCTAAGGTAGACCTAGTTTACAGTAAACAGTATCGACCGTTTAGTCGCAGCCTATACCAACCTGGACTTTTGAACACTCATACACTTTAGGTTGACCGAAGACTAGACCTGTCCGGATGTCTTAATAAAAGCTGTTCTCGGATCCCTCCTACTTAAGGCGCAGTACGGCACACCGTGTGGTTTTAGTCGGTTCGATTCCGACACACCGCCCCACCGAAAACCCCGGTGGGGTGACGGCCCGAGGGGGTTTCCACACGCACAAAAAAAAAAAAAAGACTAGACCTCAAGTAAGTCACTTGTAGACCACAGTATTATTGTGCTGTGATGTGTTTTAGGTAGATTTCGAAGAAAAGTCTACCTATTGGTTTTGTACCAGTTGTCGAGTTTTCCAAAAATTTCTTCACAGGAGGTCTACTTATGATCCCTAAACACAGCTACACAGCTATATATAAACACATCATGCACATGTATAAACTGAACTGGATAAAGTTAAATAAAATTGAGTAGGTACAGAACATTAAATATCAAAATATGAAAGCACAAGTCGTAACATAAATAATAGAATTAATATTAGTATGAGTTTAACCAGACTTATATTATTGAAAAGACAAATGCTGTAGTGCCATGTTAAACATTGTATATAGGTATACTAACGAAAGGAGAGGAAAAAAAAATTAACAATAACAGTATTCATGAATTCACTGTGATTAGAATTATGATAATTGAATTAATAAATACATTATTAAACTTTAAAAACACAATATAAGATTATTAATTAAGAATACAATAAAATAAATACAAAATGGAATAACACTAGATTGACAATAATATACAAAATGAATACACTTAACAATTAAATTTTAAATTGGATGTCAGTTTGGTATTGATTTGTAGACCTAGACTCTTGAAGGAATTTAAACTTGATGAAAATATGTCTATGGTCCCACAGATGTCGTTTAGAGCTCTACATAATCTTTGAACCGGGGAGTTATAGCCTAGGACTGTCTTGCGAAGTGGATGTACCATCATTGATATTGGTTTGCGTGGCATTCGCTGTGGTATTTTGTAATTAAAACTTTAATTAATTGAGGACTGTCTACATGAGTACGAATTATTTTAAAAGCAAAAGTTAGATCTAGGAGTGTTCTTCGTTTTTCTAAAGATGACATTTTAAAATAATCTAATTTTTGGTTATACGATTTGCACTTTTTTAATATACCAGCTGAATACGATAAATGCCATAAGAATTGCTTCTGAGTGCCTAAAACAGTTTGCGTCAAACTGTTTAAGGCTTAAAACTTTTGTGTACAGTAAGGGATGTAGGTACCTAAAATCTGTTTTATTTTTACGACGATGTTTTCCGCGATAATATAAATAAATAACTGCAGCAACTTCTTCGACGTCCATCATGTCCAATATTTCCAGAAGCACTGACGATTACGGCAGACCGCAATAGAACCGAGACGATACGTTCCAGCAAACTGTCACCTGCCGCTAAGGGACGCCACATCACGGCCAGCCGCTAGTGCGTTTTAAGCCTAATGCTCTAGAGATTAAATCCCACCTAATCCCATTATGAATGTGAACCTCCTCAAAACAATAAAGTAGCTTAGCTTAAAATTGTTAACAATATTATTAATGACAATAAATATTATTTAAAATTTACGGTTTTACTCACGTGTATATTTCGGGGATGCCCGACTAGTTTCGGACCCGACCCGACCCTTTATCAAGGGGTGAGGCGTCCTGCCGCGCCGGTTGCAGGTGCCAGACTGGTGCTCTGTCTGGCACCTGCAATCGACGTGAGTAAAACCGTATATTTTAAATAATATGAATACCACTCACGAAAGTTTCTATTCGAGTAACAATAAATACATATTTAATTAATGTCATACCTATACCGTGTTGAAAACCAATTCCTGTACTAGGGAAAATATACTTGTGTTGCGGAGGATTTTCATATCATCATTATCAGCCTATCGCCATCCATTGCTGGACGAAGTCCTCCCCCAAGGAGCGCTATCTATCCCGGTCTTGGGCAGTCCGCATCCATCAACTGCCAGCTACACTACTACACTACATTTGCCTAATCGCGACCTCCATTCTAGCATATGTCGGCTCTAGCGACCATCAGTCCGTCTAGAGATATAACTGGCCTATAAGTTACCGTATACAGTTAATAAAACTACGAACGACTTTCTTTGCATTAGGTAGACAAATAATTTTACTGTGTTTACAAAGTAGACGAGGTTCTACTTAAACTATTACGCCATCCCTGCAGTGTTACGATGAAATGGCATACGGATGATTGTCCTGGTAATTATAATAAAACCTTTTTACGAATATGTTCTATAGTGTTCTAGAAATAGGTTAGAGTCTTTTTAATATTCTTTAATTCCTTACAGAATATGGACTGATAAACATTTAACAGATCTGGAGGATGCGTTGAACGAAATAGTCTACTACCGGGGAGTAAGCCGCGTACTCCTAAGCAGATGCTACCATACCCAGTCACCAGATGTTAACTGTCCAATGTCCAACTACAGTTACTATGTCAAGTTGGTCCGAAGTGATTGTGAAATGATCTTGAAGAACTGTTCATATGATAATAAGGAGTTTTCTTGCTGTAAATACTTTCTGCCTATACAGACTGATATCGGGACATGTTTCATTATCAACTCTGTACAAACAAAGTAACGTATTTTTTATTGTAATAGTTAGGTACGGTAAGTAAGGGCGTTTTTTAAATGATACAATGATAGCCCCAACATTTAAATTCCGTGATACAGTAAGGGTCTTTTGAATAAGGATATTTATAATGTTCTTTTATGGTGGGTAAAGATTAAGCGAACGAAGTGTGTAAAGATTATCAATAAAAGGAGTGTGGACGTTACAGCAAAGGTAAGCTTACTTTCATAGTCTACACTTGGTATGTTTTTGTTTGCCTAAACTAAGCTTAATGTCACTGTAAATATCGATACTTTACAGTCATTCGTGATGACAGCCTTCACTCTCGTTCCCTTGGTCTATGTTGCATTCACAGCACTAGAGGATTGGCAGTGTGCGAATGACACCCATGGTGTTGTTTGCTATCTTTATCGTAAAATCCGAGCTGTACTGGACTTGATTTTGGTTAAGGTCTTTATGTGCGGTTGTACTCTGTTTAAAATATTATGCATTTTGCATTTCTTACTAACTGAAAGTGCACAACTGACGTCTTAAACTACTGTCATGATAAATCGTTAATTTTTTTATAATAATAAATACATACCTACACAGAATACTCATACTACTTACTCTGACTATTAATTTTATTTACTTGCTACTTATTTACTATTACTTGCGTGTATTTCAGAAAACAGCGTCCGTATCCAATGGTAAAAAATATGCATAATAAACAAGGAGCTCTAAAGTTCAGTGTAACTTTAACTTCTACGGTAAGTCTTGAAGGTAAACAAATGGTAAAATTAGAGGCTCAGACCACAACATTATCTTAGGCATTTTAGTAAAATGATTATAGGAGAGCCATGCTTCGGCACGTATGGGCCGGCTCGACCGGATACCACGGCCTAACAGAAAACCAGCAGTGAAGCAATGATTGCATTGGTTTTCGCTGAGTGAGTGAGGTTACTGGAGGCCCTTACCTTCCCTCTCCTCCTCTTCCCCTCTTCTCCCCCCCCCGGCACTCACCCCTTTCCCCCACTTCCTCTACTCCCACCTTAAAGGGCGGCAACGCACTTGTGACTCTCGAGTTGCAGGTGCCCATGGATGGCGGTAGTCACTTACCATCGGATAACCCGTCTGCTCGTTTGTATCACATAATAGGGTTTAAGGAAAGATTAAATTCAACCTACAGTCCTTCTATCTCTTCAACGACACTGCTAACTAGCTAATACGGCTAGCTCCACATTGTAAGAAACTATGTACGTCGTAGACGCAAGCAATTAGTAGTCATAACATATTAATATATTTTTAACATGAAAATCATCTTCTTTTCTGTCTCTCTCATAACTCCAGTTTAGCTCCTTCGTCCTTCGCTTTACTTCACAAGCTGTAAGGCCAGAAATTTCTAAAACTCACCCATGTTGAAGCTATATTATGAATTATATCAGCAGGTTGCAAATCTGATCCCAAGGATAATGTTCGCTTGAAAGTCAATCAAACAGTATGTTTAATTTGATAAATGCTGAAGAACGAGCGAATCTCGTAGCTTCTAAATTTCAAAGTGAGATTTCTTCACTCCTCGATAAATACTTCAAGAACACCCTTTAAACGTATATTGTGCAAAAGCAGCATACATTATACTTCCATTTTATCGGAATCACATAAACGAGTGTATCTTGGACAGAGTCTAAGCCACATAGTTAGCATATCTATAATAAATAAGTAAGCAATGTGTGAAGTCCAAAAACATTACTTTTTGAGCAAGAAATAAAGAATTTTACTTTTTTTATCTGCATTGATCCGACACTTATCAATCAAAACTAACTTCACGTTAAAATTAACAGATTACGCTTCACCTATCGTGGATAATATTATTTCATAACGCATGATTTAAAAAAATACCAATTGTCTTAACAGGTATACCCTTTGTTCTTACCTATACTTGAAAACGGAACGATTTAAATAGTCGTCTTAGTAAAATTAAACAAAAAACACGTGTGCGTCTCGGGACAGGCAGACTGGCGCCGTAACGAGTTACGTAACGAAGCGGTTTACCATCCCACAAGTTAAATTTAAAAATTTTCTAAGCTGGTAGTATTAAATTCAAATTCTGTACATACAACGTACTTTATTTTTTTTAGGTTTACACAATAGTGTTCATTGTTAGATGTGTTTTGGCTCATCAAAACTTAACATATTACAAAATGTATACACTTTCTTCAGGCTTTGTTGAAATTTCTTAAATTATTGGAATACTTTTTTATGGTATATTCTGGCATCACAATTGTTCTTCTCGTACCTACTGTTTTTCCGCCGCTCAAGCAGTGTAAATGTAAATAATCTTACAATATATATTTTTTTTAATTTATACAAAACACCAAGAAAGCCTTGTACATCCATATTACACAAATGCGCAATCTTGTTTATTTGACATCTGTGTAGGTACTATAGTAGCAGTAAGCAGTGTTATAATAAATTTACAGATGTATACGCTAGGGGAGGATGAAGTCCCTACAATAACTACATCGCTATCGTCAACTCTAAAGCTTCAACTAAATCACAAATATCGGTAAGAATTGTTGCACAAGCGAATTAATCCATATAAATCATCTATAACATTATTTTACATTATACTTTAAGGAAGAGCTTGTAACCACTTGCTAACCGACTTAAAAAAGAGAAGGTTCTCACTTCGACTGACTTTTTTTTGTGTATGATGCGCGATATCTTCGTAAACCGATTTCAATTATTATTTTTTTTATTGAAACCTTAGGTGTAAAATAATTGATTGTACTTAAGGTTAGTCCCATTTAAATTTGAAGAAAATACTCCATCTCTAAAGGTGGAAAATTAATAGAAAAGAGGTTTCCATAGACTTTTGGTACTCTAATCATGGACACGGGTAGTGGTTTAAAGTATCTCTGGCAATGAAAAGCACGCGTATCTTTCTGGTAAGCGTCTCAGGCACAATGAAGTTAAAGATACAATGAAAATGAAATAAAACGGAAAATTTAAGAAAAACAATCGTATTTCAATAACGCTTTTTTACTTTTATCTATTCACAGCCGAGTTCTTTCCGTCCGGGACATAGAAAACGATCCTTTTATATCAGAGACTACCACTGGGCAGAGGGTCTGCCGGTTCCCTTACGAGAACGAAGGTGGCCTCTATCCTCAGTATTCATACAGTGCATGCACGGTTCTGTGCCGAAGGCGAGCACAGTTAAAAATGTGCAAGTGCAACGACCATTTCATGCTAAACACAAGTAAGTCTCCTTCCTTACCATTACTATCTAAGTCTACTCATCATCGCTAAATTAAGACTGAAATTCTTGAATTTTCAAAATAAACCTAAATATTAATTAAAAACTAAGGGGCCTCTACTGAAGTAGATCAATGTGTTTATTTTAGGCTATTCTTAGCAATGTAGTTCTGTACCTTCTGAACTAGTTGACACTGTATCTCATAAGATAGATGTACCAGTGCCAATAATATCATAAATTACAAATTTGTTGAGATGTAGATGGATAGAGATACGCAAAATCGAAATTAGGTAGGTAGTCATTAAAATTACAGTAGAATGGTATCACACGTTTGTCAAGTTGTAATCAGTATCCAAAAAAGATTTGGTGGCATCATACTCTGAGGTTTTTATAATTTTTTTGTTTTTTATGGTATAGGGGCAAACGAGCAGACGGGTCACTGATGGTAAATAACTACCGCCGCCCATGGGCACCTGTAACTCAAGAGTCACAAGTGCATTGTCGCCCTTTAAGGTGGGAGTAGGAGAAGAAGGGGAGGGGGGGAAGAGTGGGAAGAGGGGAAAGAGTGGAGAGGGGAAGGACGGGAATAGGGTAGAGGGAAGGGTTAGGGCCTCCGGTAACCTCACTCACACGGCGAAATGCAATCCAATTGCTTCACTGCCGGTTTTCTGTGAGGCCGTGGTATCGACGGAGTCCAGCCGGCCCATACGTTAAAAATGGTTACTTTTTATTTTATTGAGTTTAGGAAGATTTGGAATTATCCTAGCTCGTCTATTATAAAGGAAGGGCCCGAGAAAAGAAGCAAAAGTAATTCTGCATAATGGGGCTGTAAATATCTTGTCTTTGCACCGCTTACTACTTACGGATGCTGTAGAGTAGGCGTATTTGTGTTGGTCCAAGGCTGTTTGTAGGATTACCAATTGTCTTATCGTAAGACTCACCGATAATTCGTATAACCGCGATGAATGAAAATAGAAAGGGCCTAAAATATATAACTTTAAGCACAGCATATTGTGCCCTTTCTGTTATCAGTAGAGTGGCCGTACTACAGCCGCTCCAACACGTAATGCATTACGTTATGATGTACTCACATAGGGCAAGGTAAATAGAGTTTATTTGTTTAGTTTTATAGAGTTTTAAAAACAAATATGATTTTTCTAGTTGGAGATGTAAAGATGCTAATATTTTTCTTTTAACGTGTGGAAACCCCCTCGGGTACCATCGCACTGAGCTGATACTCGGTGAAGTGGGTATGTCAGAATCGAACCAACTAAAACCACACGGTGTTCAAGTATAACCTAGGAAGGAACTCCCTGGGCCCCCGACAGACTTGACTACCTTCCCATAAAGCAAGGTAGTCTCGCAGACGTAAGTGGGAGCCGTGTCCCCTTGTCCTTGTCGCATTTCAAGCGCGCGTGGATCACATCGCGGCCACCGTCTCGGCATAATTTTTCCTCTTAAGGAAAGCCAGCGTTCATGGAGGCCGTAGGTCATTAGATGCTCTACAGCGCCTGGTGCGTCCTCTGCGGAACGGGAGACTGCTAGTTCTCTCCCGTTCCCTTTCCGCCGCCTCTTTGGCGAACATCACCTCCTCGCAAAATGAGGCGGCGGAGTCCCACGCACTCTCGCTGAGTACCATAGCTTGCACCATGGTCTCTAGCGAGAGGCTTCCCACACCTATAGCTGTCTCGAGGTCGTGGCGCTGGTGGGCCCACGCTGGGCACTCATGGAGTGCAGTATCCTCGGGACAGCCCCCGCAGTGATAGCTGCTAATATGGTGTTTAAAGTTGAAGTTGCTATTTAGTTCTATGTCCAAATACTTTATGGTTGTGTCAGAATTGATTGTAGTTGTGTAGAATACTAGCAACGTGGTTCACACGTTACTAGTATTTTTGTTAACCCCTCCAGCTAAGCTAAATGCTTGTGTTAGGAGTGGATTCATGACCAAGGCTGGTCGGCGCTGCGTCCGCCCTTGGGCGACTCTTGCCCAATTTGGGCGGACCCAGCGTCGCTACGACACGGCTGTACACGGGGGTTGTCCGGTCAATGGCACTGTACGGTGCACCGGTGTGGGCGGAGGCTCTGACCGCCCAGAATAGGTCGCGCCTCTGGCGCCCTCAGAGGGTTATGGCGGTTAGAGCCATACGCGGTTACCGCACCGTGTCAACGGAGGCGGCGTGCGCGTTGGCCGGGACTCCCCCGTGGGATTTGGAGGCGGAAGTGCTCGCCGAATTATATCGGCGAACGGCTGAGTTCCGGGCGGAAAGTGGCAGTAGGCCCCCGCCCGAAGAGGTACGCGAATGGCGTGAGGCCGCTCGCCGAGCCACCATGGCTCGTTGGTCGTCCCGGCTGAAGGCTCCACGTGCTGGCTTTGCCGCCTTGGAGGCGCTCCAGCCGGTCATCGTCGAGTGGGCAGGGCGGCAGCACGGGACCCTTTCCTTCCGATTGACGCAGGTTCTTTTCGGGCACGGTTGCTTCGGGAAGTACCTGCACTCGGTCGCTAGGAGGGAACTGAGTCCCGCCTGTCACCACTGCACACTGTCACACCCGCTATAGTGGCCCCCCGCGAGGAGGCGGCGTCCGCGTGTGCCTGGACGTCACCTAATTGAGAGGTTGTTACCCGAAGATGGTGCCCGCGCTTTTGCGGGCAGGCGCCTGGGGTAAGGTAGGTCCGGATGTCTTAATAAAAGCTGTTCCCGGATCCCTCCTAATTTAGGCGCAGTACGGCACACCGTGTGGTTTTAGTCGGTTCAATTCCGACACACCGCCCCATCGAAAACCCCGGTGGGGTGACGGCCCGAGGGGGTTTCCACACGCACAAAAAAAAAAAAAAAAAAGGAGTGGATTCATGACGGTAGAGTACTGGGTGGGGTTCAAACCCGCAACCACTTGATCGCAAGTGCGACGCCTTAGCCATTACGCTACCGCCGCTTACTCACTTTATGACATGATATATCTTTTACGTAAGCTATGAAAAGACACGGTGCGAGGACACTGCTCTGTGGTACGTCAGAGTGATGCGTTCCATGGTAGAGCTCTATAGTCCCCCCTCTGTATTTTTGCATTCTATTTGTTAGATAGTAAGTAAGAAGCTCTAGTGGTTTTCTTCGAATTCCCATGTGATTTAGCTTGTTGATTATGTGGGAATTGAGACAGATATAGATAAACAATTACGAGTATGTTTAGAATCTAGAGCTTAGGTTATAGACGATGTCAATGTAAAGGCTGTGTTGTAAAGTACCCTGTGTTGATTGATTACTATGAAATCCAAATTGATTTTGAGGTAAGTTCTTTACTTTCCAAGTAATTTCTTAATGCATAGTTTATTGCTTTTTCGATTATTTTAGATCAGGCTGTTAATAACGAAATAGGTCTGTAAACACCAATACTACCCATGATTTCATCTATTTACATTTGGTGTACAATAAAGTTTATTTATATTTTATTCTGTGGTTTTTGATGTTAGATTTCTCACTGTTTAGGGTTCCGTTGTGGTTCCGTTCCTCGAAAGGAAAAAAGGAACCCTTATAGGATCACTTTGTTGTCCGTCTGTCTGTCAAGACCCTTTTTCTCAGGAACCCGTAGACGTATCAAGTGGAACCAAATACTTATGTCTGCGAGCCCTTGAAGCTGTAAAAATCAAGCTTCTAAAGTCGACGCAATCAAATGATACGGCCATTTAAGCCTACGATTTGACCAAATTTGCACATTTCGCAAGTAATTCTAAACCCATAGGCCATGAAATTTGGGTAAAAAGCAAGGTCTCACAGCACAAGTAAAGTAAAGGAAAAAAATGTTAATTTGTTGTTATATCTGTCTGTCTATCTGTATGTGTGTCTATCAAGACCGTTTTTCTCAGTAACCCGTGGAGTTGAAATTGACATCAAATTTTTATGTCAGTACTCCCTGGAAGCTTAAATTATCACTAGATAAATATTTTATAATTGCATAATAAACAATTCACAGTAAATTATAACATACTCGTAGGTACTAGCTGTTGCATGCGACTTCGATCGCGTAAATACAAATTTAGGTATCCCACGCGAACCAATTTTTTCTCAATTTTCTTAATTTTCCTTCCGTAAGAACCTTCTACAAAGTATTAGAAAACATAAAAAAATATGAATGAAATCGGTTAAGTCGTTCTCAAGTTATGGCGTGACCAAGGAAAATAGGAATTTATTTTAATAAATACATACTAGCAACCCGCCCCGGCTTCGCACGGGTAGCAGGGACATCTTCAACAATCATCAACATATTTCAATGAATTTACATAAAATCTTAACAACTTATACACCTAAACCTTCCTCATGAATCACTCTGTCTATTAGTAAAAACCGCATGAAAATCAGTTCAGTAGTTTTTCAGTGTATCACGAACAGATCGACAGACAGACAGACAGACGCGGCGGGGGACTTTGTTTTATAATATGTAGCGATGATTCAAAGAAAAACTTTCCGAAAATACGAACATGTTTCCTTGCGAAAATATATGTTATTTGCGACAGTGCAAATGAACGTGTATAGCTCGTCAACCGTACATGCGTAGATATATGTATTTACGGATCAGAGGACACTGATTCGATTAAAAAAATGTTGTTGTCGAGGTGTTAACATATTTCAATACAATTTTTATATGGAAATAATGTCTGTAAAGTTCTCTTTTTCTCTTTCTCTTTTTCATTGTATTTTTATTTTACAAATAAAATTAAAATTATTGTTAACCGAGTACAAAAAAGGAGTTCCGTATTCGATCCGTATGTACCTATGTATGTTTTTATTTTCGCGACTTTCTTCAAATGAATGGAGCAATTGTCATGAGTGTTTCAATAACGTATTCTACATAATATTCAGGAAGGTTTAGTATAGGGTAATTATTTCGTTGAAGTCGGTTTATTTTTTGTTAAAAACAAAACAACTATGTGAACACGCATCTACCAAGGCCAGCAGAGTAAGACTAACCCTAGGTAACTAGTCTGTTTTGTAAAACTTTTTAATGCATAATTTAGAAAAAATCGATACTATGCGATGGTCGGAATTCGGTCAAGTCCATTTGCATTTAATTATTATACCCATGATAGTTTTGTAATAAAGCATAGCTATTTATGAAGTTATATGTTTGAACACATGCAACAAAAACTGACCTCGGACAAATAGCAAACCAGTTTAAAACCAGTTATATTATTTATATGTATAATAAGCTTTTACTTTGATTGTTTTTACGGATTAGTTTAGGAAATATGGAATTAGTTTTAATAACGTTAAGTTGTTCTCCTAATTGTAGGAACCAGTAGGTAATACTCAATAGTCCTATGAATAGGGCTGCCATCCATCCGGGTTTCCCCGGATTTGTCCTAGTTTAGAGCTCCGGCGTGGAGTCCGGGGAGCGTCTGGGCGGGGTTTTCAAAAAATTTCCGGGTAAAACCCGGACACTCTGTGCCAAGGGACAATTAGGTATAATTGTTAGATGAATCGTTAACAAGCTAAAAATTTTAATGGAATCGCCTTTTTTTTAAGGTGTCCGGGAAAGAAACTGGATTTCACACATGTGTCCAGATTTTTTTAAGTTTTTGTCCGGTACGTCGACAAATTAGGTGACGGCAGGCCTACCTATGAACAAGCGCTTTCCTAACTTCTATCAATAAATTTCATTTATTACAGCCGAAGAAGAACGATGTAATATAACAGGAATGGACTGCCTTAATTCAGCGTCAAAATATCTGACTGCACTGAAACCTCCATGGTCACAACGCCCTGGACTCACGTGTGACTGTTTGCCTTCGTGTGACGAACGGGAGATCACTGTTATCAACGATGTCAACAGAAAGTAAAACACATTCTTTGTGTTTCGCCTCTGAGGAGCTAACTACCTACTTTGACACCAGAAGTCCGAAAGGATAACCATTGAATAAAGCTCTTGAGTTTTTTACACAACGGTTCTAACCAGAGCTGGTGTCAAAGATAACCAAATTATCTCCTCAGATTATGTTTTGTTTTTAGTTCAAGCCTTATGATCAGTGACTTTCTTTGATGACTGATTACGAAAAGAAGTTAGTATGTTGCTATTGTTTTCAGGATGGGTTCAGACAATTGGGCGTTTGTTGAAATTATTCTCGCTTATTTACCAACTGAAAGATTCAAAAGGAATGTCGTCAGGAGTCGACTAGATTTAGTTGGTAAACCTCTCAAAATGTTTAGATCAATTAGTTACCTGGTCAAAATATAATGAATATTTTAAACCTTTTCTTAGTTTCAGTTGGAGGAACAACAGGTCTGTTTGTGGGCGCCAGTGTACTTAGCTTTGTTGAACTATTTTTCTTCTTCACGGTACGATTATTCAACAACATTTGGATGAACAGGCAAGGGAACAAAAACAAGCATGTGAGACGAAATAATGACTCTGAATCTAAATATCTTGAAGAAATTACGCTAAGGAACTGGAGAGAAATGTACTTAAAGGATCATTATAAAATCCGACTGCCCAAGTAGAAGCAAAATTTTATTACGAAATCATGACGTCTTGTTTAAGCCTAACAAAGTCTATCTTACAACTTAATTTAAATTTGTCTTTTAATAACCTGAACATTTCATATTCACATACTTCCCTACCTATAAACCGTTTTCGTTTATTACCTACAATTTACTAATACTAATGCAAACAGCACCATCAGATTCTAAATATTTAGGACAAAACAGCATGACAACCCTTCCCTCTCCCCTCTTCTCCTCCTACCCGCACTCTCCCTCTTCCCCTTTATCCCTACTCCCACCTTAAAGGCCGGCAACGCACTTGTGACTCTTGAACTGCAGGTGCCCATGGGCGGCGGTAGTCACTTACCATCAGATGACTAGTCTGCTCGTTTGCCCAATATCCCATAAAGAAAATTTAAAACCGCAAATAAATGTGTCGCGAACTAAATAAAGGTACCCATGTATGTCGAACATCGCCTTAGATCATTATCACTATAATATGGATAATCACAATTCGAGTACATATCTTATACATATATATACATATACACACAAGGAACATAGACTAAAAGCTCTTTGCTCTTGGTTATATACATTATTGTGCAGCTCTGGATTCACTGCTTTTCAATTACCGAAAATTTATTCAGATACCAATTTTTACAACGTCATCTGATATAATAACTTGTGCGTTGTAAAGGTGTTATCGTCGTAGATTTGTTTGTAATATCGTTTTTGAATATACCACAAAAGAGTTATTAACCTGAACCATTTTATAAATTTGAGACTAGTACTGGTAGAATAAAGTTGTATTGGAGGTATGACAGACGTGAATCATACTACTGGTGTTGCGCGTGCATATTATATAAGGCTACTCCTTGACGCCTCGTCTTGGATCACTCCTGTGGAACTTGGGCTACTACAAGGTCAAATCCTATATCTTCTTCAGTCTGGGCGAAATTTTTAACCTCGTCACTGCCCTGGAAGGTTCTTTTTCAAAAGCGAGGTCACGCGTATAATTGCACTGGGCTTCAGGGTTGCATTCAACAATACGTAGTCCAATTTGTTTCACGGGCCCGCTCCGTGCTTATACCGATCAGGGTCAGAAAGTTTCTCCTCGAGAAAGTCGCGACGAGGTAGCGTTACTCTGCTCTCGAATATCTACATTCCTCTTTGGTTTAACTAATCTAATTAGCCAATGCTATACAATACCCGGACTTAACTAAGTTTGTCAGAACTTATATAAGTAAAAGATGCACTCAGCAGCAGTGTTGTATACAGCAAAAGACTTTTTCATAAAGCTGGCTTGTCTATAAGGACAAGTGAAACCGTTTATTTCCTCTTAATGCATTTAAAGAATGAATACCAAATTCATATAGTAAACTCAGGCCGAATACCGAATAGTTGCCGGATATACGTTTCATCTCTATTTAAGAACTTTTTAATTCGTTTCTAATAGGTAAATATTTTTTTTCTAGCATACATAGACCGATAGACGGCATTGTAAATTAATCTTAGTAATCTTGCTAAGCTTGTGATTTTTTCTTAAAATACATTTATTCACTCCGAAACAGATATTTCTTTTATTATGATTAATTGTGAACGAACTGTATTTAAATAGCGTTTTTCTAGTTATGTGTATGTGATGTGTAACTCCTGTGAGGTAACACCTACCTACGATAGCATTTGTTAGAATCGTTTCCGAAAAACAAATTGTTTACATATAAATTACTTATTTACGAAACTTTTTTACGAAGCACTTAAATACCTACCTACTTACGAAAATTGTTTTTTTTAAGTTGTTTAAAGAATATGATGTTTAAAACAGAAATAAGTCAGAGCGTGGTATATCTTATCTATTTACTATATATAAACTGTTCTGTAATACATGCTACTGATGCAGATTGTGCGAGGTTCTGGTGTGTAAAGTAAGTGCATTTCCTCATTACGCCGAATTACGTATATATCAGATTAATGCACTTACTTGTACGTTAGCTGTCTCTTATTATGACATAATACCTAACATGATTCACAAGAACTTTATTACAAAATGGTACAATCACCAGCTGCACAGATGCAATAAACCATTATAGGTACAAGTAGCTTCTGGAAGCGACCTAGTTACCAGTTAAAACAGGAAGCCCATTCATCTCTACGGACAGTTGGTGTACCTACCTAAAGCGATAGTATAATTATACTCAGTTTTATCACTCAAGTAGTTAGTTCCTTTATTGAGCAACTGGTGTTAGAGAACAATGAACCTTGCAATTTATCTTCTGTAGATGTGTCGAAAATAAAAGGACTTTTTAAAATCGATAACTTTACTTTCTAATAACAACTAAAGGTTGACTATCTAACTTAACTTAAATATAATACCTTTATAACTAGATAATTGTAAGGTGTAAGTATAATAATACTGATAGTTAAGTTACAATTTATAAGTACTTACCTAAACAATATATAAAACACTTTAGGATAGACCATAGAATACACATCATTAAAGCAATATAGCGGTGATTAATTGATATCCAGCCGAATTAAAAGTACCGGAGATAGTAATTATTAGCAAAAATATTGAAACAGAACGAGTGAGCTCCCAAAACATTAACAACAATAAGGTAAAATATAAAAGCCCTTTTACGGGCCAGTAGTTTTGTCCAGTGGGGCAAAAAGCATAAACCCGATTAAAGATTTTTCGGTATCATCATGACAGTGACAGTGGACGCCTTTTCACTGTCATTTTACAATGATTGAATGACTGTGCATTGTAAAGGTCTTTACCTTTACAAGGCGCAGTCATTCAAACATTTTTAAAATAGAGTAATATCTAATAAATAGTAATACATAACAAAAACCTAAATCTGGCACTGCTGGATAGCGTGCCCCGATTAAATTTAATAACTTTTCAAGTAAAAATGTTCGCGACCTGTAATTGCTATAAGTAAAATTAGAAGAGTCTATTAGAATAAACAAGGTACCTACGCATTGGCAGGAGTTTACATCTATTTTGCCACAAAAGACGTATGCCACCGGCTGTTTCACCAACACCATAAATCAACTACCTAGACTACACCGCTTGAGAGCGATTTTTTAAATCTGATTTTTTTTTTACAAAATTAATATTTTATGTAATTATATTTTATACAGATTTTTTTAAAGTTTTGGGAATTGCAGAAATCGTATAAATGTTTCGGATATTCTATGCGAGTGTGTATGAAATACATACATCATTAAAGTCTGAAACAAAATTTTGCGAATGCTCCGACAGCAAAAAATTGTTTTGTCATTGTCTAATGCAGGAGTTGTCTTTAAAACAGAAGAGAACATTGCCTGTGTATGTAGTTACAATTACAAGTGCGTAGTACAACATTTGCATGTAAACAAAAACAACAGTTCGTTATGACTTTTTTGATAAAATAATGTTATCGGAAAAGTTGAAATAGATTTATGTCATTAGGGTAACTTAAATATCTTATTACTGTAGGCTTATGGTTACTAAATCGAAAATTAGTCATAGTATTCAATAGACACTCGAGTTTAATTATCCAAATAAAAAAGGTCCCTAAGTCAGTCAATAATTACAAGAGTCCGAAAGTTACGCAAAACAGTTCATGAATCTTTATATAAATAGATTAAAATTCTTTTGTCTACTATGCATTAAAAGTCAACGGCTCTAGTGCTTCGGCCTTCGTCCAGTGTATCAGGTCCTTCGCATGAGGAGCCATCGGCTGCAGTGGCCGTGGAGGTGGAACTTTCTGTACCTCATACAATGCCATTGTGGAACCTGCTGCATGCGGCGAAGAGCTTCTATCTGAAACAAATTTTACTGTAAGCTTGTGAGCTATTAGATGAGCCACACAGAAAGCTATTTCACTATGAGGCGAGCTCTAGTAATTAAATGCCCCACCTTTTCGAAGATATCTAGTAGGAAGACCGAATTCTACTATCAGATATATTATCTACTTTTATATAAAGGCCCTTGCGTCTTAAATAGCGTTCGTGTGGCTTAGAAGAAACAGCACAACAACAACTTACAACACAGGTTTCGTAACCTTTCGTTACCGTACTATAATTAAGTATTACAGGTAAATAAAACCACCGACGACACCTTTATACTTTTAATTTTAGAAGTTTAATCATTTAAATAAAATCCTGGGTCTCTGGTTTCACAACTTACACAAACATGAAAATATATTGAACGTTAAGATAAAAATTAGTGGTCGTTGATGTTTTGTATTCAAAGGGTGAATATTTTATCTACGTGAGAATTAAAAAAAATATTGTTTTTATTCTTTCTTTTTATTTTTGTTCTTTTTTTTTAAGACAACTCCCGCATTAGGGATATTCCTGTGTCGCGGGGGGCTTCACAAACATTCAAACAACGGACACAAAGAACACTCAGACTCGGGACAACTAATTGTGGATCACACAAATTTTTGTCAACGACTGAGACGGCTACGATTTGAGAATAAATTAAGCAATGTATATAATAAACATAGACATATCAGAGAATAATAGAGACATCGAAGACATAAGAATGATGAGGGATAACTGTGATTCGAAAATACGCGTAGAATGAAGTAGTACCCCGTATTTGAAGTCCGGTAACGAAAATGTATTGAACATGTTCTTTTTCAAGTTCTACTTTTGGCCTAATGACTAGAAAATTCCAAAAAATATGACAAAATATAATCCAAATTATTGTTTCTTCTATGAGTATTTCGATTCTATGAAATGGAATACTTATATATTTATTTATGACCTTAAAATAGTTTTCATTTGCCTTGACCTGAACTAATTTAGGGTGTTTGAACTTCATTGATCATTCAGTAATGTATTTACGTCTCTGAGATAAACTTCTGGGAATCTAGAATTCTAGTCTCTACACACTCTACAAATAATTTAAAGAAATGGTCCAATTTGTAGTAAAGAAATGGATGTTGGTTGAATGACGTATGGTATTTTTATAAATGCAAGTTTTGTAGTGTAAAAACTAAAGATGTGCCTTGCATAAGCATGGGTATGCACATGGTCTCTTGAATAGAAGCTAAGTGACGGGAGGGGGCAAAGCACATCTTATGTTATTAATACGAATAAAATAAAAGGAAGAAATCTCTCACCGCTGTAGTCGCATTGATGACTGATCTGGCAGGAATAGGCACATCACAAAAACTGACAATTTTCACGATACGGGTACGAGTGTCACAAGGCGTCCATTACACGCTCATGCAAGCATCACTCAATTCAAAAAGTCATGGGAACCTATATCATGCAACCGTCAACCGTGTAATGGACGCCTAACACTTAGTAGTCACAGTAATCAGCGCATTTACGGGTAATGGTACCTAGAAGTATATTTATATAGCAGTGGGGTGCGAGCGATGAATCCTATATATATAGTCGTATATGTACAAAAATATACAGATAACATAAGCATTTACTATATAGACTGCGGTGAGTAGGGTCACATGAGCTCCATAGGGTAGCAACATGCTGTGGCTGTGGCGTTGCCAATCATAGCTGACTGTATTCGCTAAATGCTTATGTTCAACCTTTTTAAACAAGAGGTACACCAGAATCTAAGCTCAAGCACAGCCACATTCAGAGAGTATGAATTAGCAATTCTTCCCTCGACAGGCCTTTAAAACCACCCAGTGTTCCGCTAGTTGCCTATAATCGGGGGAGTGAGAATCGCCATTGTATTCTTCCACATTCCCACTGGCCGTATAACCTATATAGAGTGACTTTAAATTGATGTAACTCCTTCAACCCATATAAAGCGTTATCATCAGTTTCCTTTTTTTAAATCAAATATGGTGAATATTTACTTTATTTACCCTCAAATATTTTTAGGTTTAACCAGGGTCAGGAAACCCACTGGTGATTCCCTGGGGTATTCAGCTGCATATTTATTTTAATAGTAGCTTCTTACAGAAGCAATGAGACATAAAGATTAGGTTGGGCTCTATTGAAAAGGTGTACCTAAATACCTCAGCTTTCTTTCGAATACAAGCTCAACACTAAGTACGGTTCAATATTCCTTATAGCTTAGATACTTAAATAACATGAAATGTAGCCTATACTTATAGGAGTTTTTTTATGTAAAAGTGCGATTTTACAAAAAACCGCCCAGGCTCTATTTAATTTATAGTGTGTACAAGTTCAAAAACTATAAAAACAATTAAAAGAAAACCTTCCAAATTTATTGTTTCAAAACTTTTCCTAAAGAAATATGTTACTCAAATGAAATGACAATCAAATTATATTCACCAGAAATAAGTACTTAGTTTAAATATGTATTGTACTCACATAATCTATGTTCCCTGCTTGAAACGGAAACGCTTCGCACATAATAATAGAACTCAAGATAATTCCGATCAGTAACCACGCGTATCGCAACTTCATTTTTACTCGCACCGACAATTTCTCGTAAAACGCCAAATGATTCCAAGCGGTGTTGAGTCGTTCTGGGCGTCTGGTTAGCGCGCGTTTGGTGGGAGGAATATCTGGATAGATGCGACTCCAAAGACTTTTATGGGAGCAAACACCTACGCGCTTTCTTCCCGCGACGCGGACAAACGGGCGGCGGTGCGGCCAATGACAAACAGCTGTCTGCGATTTTAATTAGCTAATGAATAGTCTCAAGTGTTGCTAAGTATGAATAATTGAAATCACTTTATTAGGCGAACTTTACTTTACTCTTTACTCAACTTTATCTGAAAAGACAAAATAAGAACGCGTTTACATTATACTGTACTTTTTGCACACTACAGATACCTAACTAACAGTTCGACATTTTTTTAAATAAAATAAATATATTAATTATAACCGGGACGATGGGCTCGCGCTGCAGTGTAACACAACACAGACAAAGCCATCAATAAAAAAACTACAACTCTATCAATAACTCTACTTTTTTAAGTAGTCACACCAATGAGCTATTAAATTTGTAACATTTGTTGTCAAGCTTTTTTCAATCAATAATCATTTTCTGCTTTTTAGTTCTGATTAAAGCGTGTTTTTAGTTCCTTTTTTTACAGTAATTTATTTTCTGAATTTTTTAATCTAATATGTATTGTCATCGGTCCTTGATGTATGTGCAAATTTTCAAGTGAATTCTACGTCTTGAATTTTGCGAAAATTACGTTGAAAGATTCCGTTAGATAGATATGTAGATAGATACAAGTTAAGCTACTATAAAGCGTGTAAAAATAGAGCACAACCCGACGCGGCCGGGCGATGCGGGCGCGGATGCGAATATGTAAATCGAAGCGGATGTTCCGCAATTGCGGATGCGAATGCCTATATTTTACAGGCACCGGTAACCATTAACCCTCAGGGCGGCCCTCTACTTGCATTACGATGCATTATTACCAATAACCAATAAGTGTGAGTAACACTGGACAGCCGCTATTCATCTGCTCATTAAGTTGGACACACTTTTGAATCGTTGTAATCCTAATAATCCTGTAGATTAATGACACCCATAGCATCGTCGCGAGAACATCAGATCGATGACAATCACTGTGCTCTCATTCATTTTTATTAGGCACACATTAGATACAGAGTAAGCAAATAATATTCAATAATAATTTTATAGCATCGCTTTAAAAAACTTACAGTGTGCGATCGCTCTAAAGGAGTACGGATTAAACCTGGTAATTTTGTTCTGAACCCGTGTATATATTCTCAAGAGAAATTAAAATGTTCTAAGTGTTAGATTCTTTAATCAGTCTGATTAAAGAATCTTATATATTTGAATATCTCTGGTATGTTAGTTATTTAAATTATCCTCATTATCGTTGAATATTTGTCCATCGTTGCATTTAACTCACAAAAAACTAATCTCTTCTATGCTAATGGGCGTAATTAATCCTGTTTTGGTAAATTTTGGTACAGGTTAGTACGGAAGTACCAAAGCTTATGGGCTAAGAAAAACTACAAAGAATAGAATCTCTGTGCTCCTAACTTCCAATGGATCGGTACAGCTTACGATAAATCTTTAGAGACAACAAACAATCAAGTTTATGATATTATATAGATTCTTTATCGTCTCATTTACACATACAGTACATTCTATTTATAGAAGGATTCTACAGAATTTTCACCTAGACTTTTCGTAAAAAAAAACATTCTCGTTGTTTGAGATCTATGACGAGTTTCGGGAAAAGTATGTTATGATAACATATATTTGACAGAACACTTACATTTCAGTACACACCCACCAATTGACAAGTAAAAAAAACAAAAAAAAATCGGGTATCCCAAAATGTTCGCAAGGTTTGAATTCGAAACAAAACAGGATAGGGCTAGTATGGTAGGGTATGGAATATCACATCGGAAAAATTGTCTAAACGGCTTTGCTGTGGCATATATGCATTTTTACATGAAATTTTCCATGACCATTTCGCATAATTATGGATGAACTCCGTTGATGAATCTCTTTCAATGCACCTTTGACTTCAAAAACCAAATAAAAAATAATCCAATGTTGTTCAATATCCTAGGCATCCTAGGGCAGTGTTTCCCAATTAGTGGTACGCATATCCCCAGGGGTACCCGAGATTGCATCAAGAGGTACGCGGAGCAATCACTTGACTAAGAAAATCAGTATAAAAATTAGGTAAATAGCAATTGTCAAAATATATTGTTAATCGATCAGTGTGCAGAGAGTCAGGCAGATGTGCCCTCTGTCACCTTTGATTTTAAACATTTTTATTGATCGGGCTACGTGGAAAATTCTAGGTACAGGTAAGGGCAGGGACAAGAAATAGCTCTTAAATTTGAAGATCGAGATGAAATATTAAAAACAAACAGATTTTTTTATTTAATAAGGGGTACGCGAGTTTCATGTCTTTCTTGAAGTGGTACGTAAGAAAAACTAATTGGGAACCACTGTCCTAGGGGACACCCTTTATTTGTGACCTTCACAATGAGTATAAAATTATAAAGTTGGATTCAAAGGTCAAAGGTTTTAACACACTATTGCCCTAACACTAAAATTTTATTAATTAAATTTTTATTTGTCATCATTTAGGGGCGTTGTAGTCGGTTTCTCTTTTTTTCAAGCACCAATTATTTTGCAATTGTGATTTTTTATGGGAATTTAACTGCGACATATTTTATAAAACAAAAGTTGATGAACGGGAGAATAACGCTCTTGGTCCTTTGTTTACCAGTCCGATGGGTGAACAATAGACTCTTCTCGGTGAGATACGATATGCGAGGCAAGGTTTTGTTGTCTAGTTTCTGCCATCGTCGTCAACTATGATAAGAATTATTCTCTTTGAAAGCATGCTTTCTATTCGTGTTAAAGAAAAAACATGATAAGTGTATATCATAATAAGTGATTATTTTCATGGTAATAGTTTGGACTTACATAAAAATTGTTTTGTTAATTAGTGCAGTCGGTTTGTCAATTACGAAAAAATAAAAAACCACAATTTTTCCATGTTATTGTTGATATAAAAAGACGGATTTTTTTTTTAAATCTTGTGATCTTATAATGTGTAAATATCAATGAACCTATTATAAACGGGCTCGAGGCGAAAAAAAGCCGTTTTACCTAATTTGTTTTTTTTTATTAATCCTGGGAGGGCCATACTCTGGCACGTATGGGCCGGCTCGACCGGAGTGATACCACGTCCTCACAAAAAACCGGCAGTAAAGCAATCCTTGCATTGCTTTTCCCCGAGTGAGTGATGTTACCGGAGGCCCTAACCCTTCCCTCCCGCCCCCCCCCTCTCCCCATCTTCTACTCTTCCCTTACTCCCACCTTAAAGGCCGGCAACGCACTTGTGACTCTTTGAGTTGCAGGTGCCCATGGGCAGCAGTAGTCCTTTACCATTAGGTGACCCGTCTGCTTGTTTGCCCACTATACCATAAAAAAAAACTTCCCTGACGCCTAGGCTACGAGTATATGCATACAAGGAACATACAGATCTAATTCTAACTACTTTTGCATCATCTCTATCAAAATGTTTGCTTGTAACTCAATCGCTGAGACATGCGTAATCTCTTCCGTGAAGCACATTGAGTCATGTCATAATTGAATTAACCTTTACATTTGTGAATTCTTCTATGATGTGACGTGCTGTATGAGGTTTATATGACGGCTTCCAGGTCATTATGCAAAAACACCGAGAGCAGTACTTCATTGGTGATTAAACCATTTCGTTTCATTTGGAAGATTAATTTTATAATTGAACGAAATGAAATTATTTAATCATGTGGGTCACAATGTGACGGTCTCAGTGGTTCGCGGTAAATTAATTTTTATTGCGTAACCCTTTTCTCAGAGGATCCCGTTGAGAAAGGAGGTAGGCAATCAAAATTGATAGACACTTTTTTTTCATCTGCAAGATTTATGGTATTTCTTTTACAAACAAGGCAAAAAACATGGTGCTGCAATCAATACACAAACCTATTAACCAACTGATAATAATTAACTACCTTTCTTTCAAAAATTTCGTGCAACGCAACGCAATAGATCATAAATTTTGGTTTGGTATTTTCCTGCGTTTGATCGTTACACACTTTTTTTTTATGGTATAGGGGCAAACGAGCAGAGGGGTCACCTGATGGTAAATGACAACCGCCGCCCATGGGCACCTGCAACTCAAGAGTCACAAGTGCGTTGGCGGCTTTTAAGATAAGAGTAGGGGATGAGGGGGAGAGGGGGCAATAGCGGAAAGAGGGGAGAGGAATGGTTAGGGCTTCCGAAAACCTCACTTACGCGGTGAAAAGCAATGCAAACATTGCTTCACTGCCGGTTTTCTGTGCAGATATTTTAAAACAGTTTTCCTAATTTTATGTAACTTCGCCCGAGTTTTAATTGTTATAGATCCTTCATAGAACGTGATCTCTCTTAAACCCTTAAGAGGCCGTGTACGAAATTTTGCCAATTTCGCTGATTTACGTGGTTTTACAGACGTGATTTTACAGTTAAAATACTATATATATCTATAAGTTTTATGAACAACATAAAAGATCAGTTCTATTTAGATCTAATGAATGAACCACTTTTTTAATTTTATTATAATTTATAATACGAGATTTAGGTTGTTTTAAAACATTTTTATTAACATATTTTTTTGCAATTTTTTTTCAGAAAATGGGTTGATTTTGAACTGAAGTTTATTTCTGTTGTTGTAATTTTATAAATAAGAGTGCCTCGTAGCCGAAATCAAAAGCAAAACTTTATCCATTTTCTGTAAAATTTGACTATGTTAAACATTTTTTTACTCATTTTTTATATTAAAGTGGTAAAAAGTGTTACATATATTATAGTATCTTTTACAGCAATACATTATAATTTTTTCATACCGTTGATACTTCAAAACAGTTCGTACTATTAATAATATAATACGTGATATTCTAAACCTCTTACAGCAAAAATTTACAAAACAGTCACCAGTAAAAAAGTGGCTCATACATTAGATCTAAATTGAAGTGATCTTTTATGTTGTTTATAAAAACATAGAAATATAGTATTCTAACTGTAAAATCACGTCTGTAAAACCACGTAAATCAGCGAAATTGGCAAAATTTCGTATACGGCCTCTTAAGAGTCATCCTCTGTATGTATTTGTGCTTTGCTCACATCGTTTAGCTATCCATATATTTGTTTGCTACCTTAGTGTAAATGATAACAAACTATAGGGAAGTGTTTATAACAGACAAGGTTTTCCGCGTCAAGTAGACCGTTTAGAGCGAAACCTTAGAAATTAGTGGGCATTAGACGTAGTACTGTGACAATACACACAGTGTGCCAGCGATATAATACATATACGCTGTAAACTCCTATATCCTATAACATAATATTATTTGATTAGTGTTCAAAATAATAAGAGAGATTGAAATCTTCTGTGCCGTAAACTCAGAAATTGAAAAGCCTGTTGTGCCTTTCATCCTCTCTAATACGTAATCGTTTGTGGCTGTGTTGTAAGTGGGCCAGTTTATTTGTAGATCTTGTCGATATCATCAGAAACATCATCTCCAATAACAGTAGAAATAAAATCTTTTTTAAATATACTATAAAATAGTAATAAAAAAAAATAAGTAAAATATTTTTTTAATTAATTACGCATTATGACGATTCCAATCCAGGTCATTCATTCCATCAAATCATTCTAACACAAGTACATAGGGCACACTGAAAGTTCCGCGCTCCTGTTCGAATGTCGAATGGTATTTTAAATTTTGAATGTATACTTGTTTAAGTCATAGGAATTGCAAGCGTCCATAGGCTTACCATTATGCTATGCTAGTTTGCCACCGACGTGGTATAAAAACAAACATCACAACAAAATATCTTCCGTCAAAGTTTACAAGCGATTCTGTAGGATCTATAGTAGTGGGAATTGATACTAACCTCAACTCTGGTTTTTCATAAGACACAACGATAGCTTTCTTTTAATTTAATGTAGGTACGCACTTATAATCAAAAGGCAAATAAAAAAATGCGTATGTATACTTAAAAACAGTTTTATTATAAGTAGAGATCGGATATTCGGATATTTACCTAAAGTTGAGATGTTGGCTATTATGGAAAGCACTTTTTTATCGAAAGAATCCCGCGATTCCAGGAAATTCAAATTTAAGTGTACCTATACTCCGTGAGATGTAATAAACCCCAGTTTGACACAAATGACACTTGCTCTGTTACAACGTATAATGGTTGCTTTTCCCTACTTTTATTGTCAGTGATTTTTGATGAAGCAAAAACAACCTTATTACGTTGTAACAAGTGTCAAATCGGGCCTAATAAACCCCAGGAAATGTAATCATTTTGTAAGAGTGCGAGTGAGACGGCAAATTATACTTGCTTGTGCGCAAGTAGCGACACGACAATACAACTGCATTCGTAAATAAAAATATACTTAGAAGCCGCTTCCATAATTTGTTATCCAAAAAATAACTTTAGGTAAATATGCATCCGATTATCCGATCTCTAATTATAAGTATCTCTATTATATTTATTATTTACTAGCAGCGCCTCACGGTTTAGCGTACCCGCGTAAGTCTCGATCCCGTGGGAATATCGGGATAAAAAGTAGCCTATGCGTTAATACAGGTCTGCAGCTATCTACATACCAAGGTTCATCGCAATCGGTCCAGTAGTTTTTGTGTGAAAACATTACAAACATACACACAAATGTTTCCTCTTTATAATAGGTATTAGTTTAGACAACTCATTATCTTCTACAAAAGTACTGGATATTCTTATACTCAGACTTATAACGTAACTATATTATCTATACTCAATTAATTCGAGTTATCTATTTAGTAATTATGTGTATAACAGTTAGTTCGTCCAAAACGTTTCCCTAGCAATGGTCACCCCAACCGATATCCCATATCGATCGCGAGTGAGACAACAAAGAGTGGCTATAGCTCTACACCGCTCAGTTTGCCGCATAAACATGAAAACGCGATCTTATTTACCTGCTAATTTTGCAAATCCACCAATCCACAACTAAATATTACCAAACTTGTATATCAAGTGCAAAATTACGTGGTTAAATATTTCACTGAAAATGTAGCTGAGCATTGGGAACAATCTAGATAAATATATCTCATCATTGTAATGATGGTAAGTGTAAGCCTATATCACAATTTAAGGATATATGTTTCGAATTTAAAGATATTTAATTTCCCGATAGCAATTGGTGTTACACATGTTAATTAAAAACGCAATAGCGATCCTAGAATAGCACTGCGTTTTAATAAAAATAAAAAAGTCAACTAGCATGGTCATTTCTTAAAAAGAAACAGCTGACTGAAAAAAAAGCACACAAATATATGCAAACAACAAAAATAAGACGAAAATATGTAATAAAGAAAATTATAATGTAGAAGTATGTAATTTCAGACTGTTATTAAGGAAATTGCTGCCTTTTTCTGCGTAGCTATCATTGAGATGAGTTTTATCTAATTATAATCATTATGACTTTCACTTATAAGCAATGTAACCAGAAAATGTTGAAATATAGTGTCTTCGGAGTTTCTTGCTAGTTTTTCTCCATAGAATCTACGCATCAATCAGTCAGTCGTGAAGCTTATTGCCTGTTGGAACAGGCAACAAGCTTCACGACTGACTGATTCCCTGGGAATCCTACTATTGAAAATGAAAATTTCCTATTATCGGTTTAATTGAAATAAATTATTGTAATTTTGATTTGACAGAAGTTGGAAGATGTCAAGTGAGCGAGAGCAGAGCATGATGAGCAGCGCGCTGAGTGCGTTCAGCAGGGGCGAAGCCTGCGGAGCGCGATGGACGCTGGGCGCGCTTCTCCTGGCACCGCTTGCTGCAGCCAACTCCAGCTATTGCGCGGTGCCCGCTGTTATGCTACTATGTATTTTTATTACAATAGCGAGTAAGTGTTTCATTAATTTCATCAATTTTCAAATGAAAATTTAAAAAAACTTCTATGGTTTGTAAATTGTATGGCAGCCGATAAAGATTGGTTACATAAATTATGTACATGTTTTTTTTATGGTATAGGGGCAAACGAGCAGATGGGTCACCGGATGGTAAATGACTACCGCCACTCATGAGCACCTGCAACTCAAGAGTCACAAGTGCGTTGCCGGCCTTTAAGGTGGGAATAGAGGAATAGGGGACCAGGAGGGGAGAGGGAAGGGTTAGTGCCTTCGGTAAACTCACTCACTCAGCGGAAAGCAAAGCAACATTGCTTCACTGCTGGTTTTCTGTGAGGCCATGGTATCACTCCGGTCGAGCCGCGGTATACGTGCCGAAGCATGGCTCTCCCCACTCCTATATAAACACAATATTAATAAGTCATATTAAATATTATTGAATATATAATATAGGTACTTTGAGTTAGATAGTTGACCACAACTGAAAGTTGTGTCATTGATCATCAGTTCATCACTACATATTGTGAAATTAAGGATTCCCGCCGGTTCTGTCTGAACGCGATAAGTTAAAAAGTACACAACACCTTATATTAAATTATTTTTTAGATACGGTTTTCATCAATGGACGGAGTGATTTATGAGGAAAGTTTACGTGTATAATTAATTAAGATTTTGTGTAAATTAGCTACAATGTGACGATGATTGTTGAAGATGTCGGAATAAATAGAATAGAAGCTTTACTGGAATGCGACACGTTAACTAATACAGTTATATGAAAACAATGTATTACGGAATTATTCCTCTTAAAAAGATATATTAAAGTGTAGAAACGCTTTATGTCTATCTTCTAGGATTAGGTTACACATAGTAACGAAAAAGTAGAAGTAAACGTTAATATAGTTAGTTAGGTACCTATATAAATAAACTAGCAATCACCTGCAAGGCTGCAACATTGTCCGCATTTTGGTGATGACTAAAATATAGCTCCTGCCTATTTTTCCTTTCAGTTATATTACGAAATTTACTTTATATGTATGTAGGTACTTTATGTTGCAGCATTCACATGCAAAGACTTAAGAAAGTTGGCCGAAATTCTACCTCCACCAAAAACATCTCGCGGCCGCAGAGAAAGGAATTTACGCTCGTTCGCTGACTTCATGGCAATGTGGATGACTTTCCTATCGCATTTGGTGGCTGTCGCAATCTGTGCCCGAATTCTAAGCGCGACGGCTGATCATGTGACCGGTGGCCGGACCAGGAGATGGTTATTTGGTTACGAAACTCGAGCACTGGGCGAGCCGTGGCCTGACGTATTGGGAGTGACCGTCGTAATGGTCGTTTGCGCCATGTTTATGTGTGGACTTGAGGTGAATGTAATTTTTGTAAGGCACGTTTAATAAGATTTGATAACGTTATGTAATTTGCAATCTATAGCCATTAAAGTCAAGTTTTAGTCATAGAGTGTGATTGCTATCAAATCACAGAAAACTTTCACAACTTTGACGTATTCGTGACTTGTTTAGGTATTAGTAGATACACGTCCATATCTCCCGGCTCAGTCGAAATCAAGAAGTTTACTAAAGTCAACTGAGAAACAAAAACAATTGAGCAACCATTTTAAGTTACCTATTTGATGTAGATAGGTAACCTTTTGATGAACGTAGGTCATTTGATGAAACATAGATACTACGTGACCGATTATGGTAATCAAGGTACAAAATTAAGACTAAGCTAGTTTAGTGTCAGCATTAACGTTAGAACCATTATTTACTTTATGTAAAACTTAAGTTCAGTATCTCATTTATTTCCAAACAAAGTAAAAATAAACAATAATCAAGTAAAGGAAACCGATTGTATGTAGTTTTATGATAAAACAATACACTGATCATGTAGGTACTTACAATTTCTCTACATTACATTTACATTGTGGTGTAATAATATTATATGAACCTAAGTATAAGTCGTAAAACTCAATTTATTTTGTTATATACTTTCAGGAGAGCGTGATGTTTACATTCATGTTGCTAATTCTGCTGTATATATTTAGCCAGTTTTTTGCAATTTTCGGCCTTATTAACTTTGATATTGCAAATATCAATATGCCAATACCGATTACTGCATATGAGGTAACTATACTGGTTTATATTTTTTACTTTCTAATATATATTTTACTGATACTGTGTGTGTTACCTAGACTGCCTATATGTAGTCTATGAAAAATCGCATTCAGAACTGAGTGACTATTAAATTGAGCAGTAATATGTAGTCGTTAATATATTATATGTTATTTTCAGCTCTTTGCAGCCGGAGCGCCCATCTCTTATGCTTTCAATGTCGTGATTCCCAAAAGCAATGGAAGCACACTGAAGAAAAATTTGTTTCTCATGATTGGACTGCCTACAATAATACTATCGGGGTTGTGTTTTCTTTACACAAACATGCTGAGAGGGTAAATACGCCTACAACATTAATTTACAAGTATAAATTATCTAGTTCCTCCATTTATATTGTATATAAGTTATAACCACATCTACTATCATTACATCTTTATAAGAACAGTAGGTAATTTATAAACCAGCGTTATCTATATGGGATAATCATACATATCTGTTTACATCCTCATTAATACACGTTTTGAATTACAGTAACAGCATTAACGCAGCTTTGCCCGTCACCACATTACTCGAAGCGAGGGCCGCCGGTTGGATTTGTCCGGTACTAGCTGCGGTAATCGTTGCAGGAGTATGTCTCGCTCTCACAGAACTCTGCCCCCTGCTCTTTACGATTTTAGTAGCACTTGCTTCACCCGAATGGAAAGTACTCACGAGGTCAATGACTTATGAGAGTACTACTACAGGAAGCCCGGTCCTCGCTGTCTTTACCGCTGGTGAGTTACACCTTTGGCTTGAGGCTTTTGTATAATTGTATTATGTTTTATTTTGTTACTATACCTACTAATTCAAAAACAAATGAAATTTAGTTTAAAAAAATAAGGTGTTTCCAGTGAAGAGCAAATGAATGTGCTGATTAAATTGTGGCAAAACAGGGACGCGATGTGGATTTTAACGTATGAATTGGTCAATGCATGAGCGTCTTCACTCTGCTCTTCTGCACCTCGTCGGAATCGCGGACTGGAAACGCTTTCCCTACATAAATGTGCATACATAGGTACATACACTCACGCCTATATCCCCGAAGGGGTAGGTACAAGCGTATTACACACCCAGTTTTGCCAACTATAGTTTGATCCCAGTCACGTACCTAATAAAGGGCAAGCTTATTGCCGAAAACCGGGCACTTTGGGAATTAAAGATTCGAAAATTGGGACTATATTGAAAAGGAAAAGTAGGTAAGCGGGGAAGGCAATGGATGGTAAGGGATATTGCTTATAAGGATAGACTCGGGAGTGTAAGCAAAGCCTAGAGCAGGTCAGGGTCGCATAGGTACCTGTAACTCGAACTGGCTTTTCCTGGGAAGTCCGAGCCTTCCAGCCTAAAAGTACATTGAAATTAAAAAGACTTTCAATCAAAAGATCTATACATACTTCAGCTAAAGTGCAAGTTATTTAGCATCTATTAAGAAACGAGCGACACAGATCTGTCTACCTACCCACTAATCTGAAACTCTCGGTAATTTGTAACCACGAGTGAATAAATCCAGATCCCTGATGATGTCATATGGATACCGTCATACGGGTTTACGTTTAACTACTTACTAGAATTTAAGCCTATTAGCGTGATTCTCTTTACTGTACATGAATTTATTCCGTGAATTAATTGAAAATGACACATTACAACAGACTGCTCCAGCTTCAGCCACTTTTTGAAATAGTGTATACGTGCCTGCTATACCGTGAGCGAAAATTTCTGTTTTAGAGCTTTTAAGCCGAGGTTACACAGTGCGAGCTGCTGACTTGATAGTAGACTACTGCACCCGTGTACTAGCATGGCAGTAGCACGACTCGCCTCACCCGGTCACACAAGTGCGAGCTGCTGGTGTGAAAGTAGAAAGCTACTGTATCTGTGCACTCGCATGTTCTGTCCGACTACTCGTGTGACGTGTCTCATGCAATATTATCAAAACACACACAACTGCTCATGGTTCATACCACAATAAAAGACGTTACAAAAATTATTTACGCTGAAATATGAAAATGCTGGCCAAAAAAAGAAGAAAAAATTAAGTATTTGGATCAGAAATTGGATCCAAAGGAAAGGGGCAACAAATTTTATATTTAAGGAACTAAGTAATGACGATCCCCGAGAATATAAATTTAAACCCAGAGAATTCACTCGGCGTGGTCACGAGCGTACGAGCAACTGTCCGTACGCAAAGATGAGCGAGTTGACGTCCGAATCGCGGTTGAGTTCCTGACGTGGTGGGGGAAGGCGAATGGCGAGTAAAAACAAAGTTGTAGTAAATCGGCTACTGACTGACTCGCATATGACAGTAACTCGTATAACACGGTCACACAATCCAAGTAGCTGCACCGCAATAATTGACAAGGCCACTAGCACGCTAGCTCGCACTGTGTAACGTCGGCATTAGACACTGGTTACGCCTTCTATTGAGTGAACCGTGTACTTATTGGCCAACATAGTTGTATAAAAAAGGATGTAATTAGATAAGCAATATCTCAAATTGTTACAGGTAGCTTGGCAGCCATACTTGCGTTTGCTTGCCCATTGTCGCATATGATCACTCTTATGAATGCAAGCCACTTGCTTGGCATATTTATTCAGGCGTTTCACTTCATCATAATGCGGTGTGTACCTACACTTGAACAGATAGAGGCCGGCGGTGAGTCTCTACTTTCTTAACATACTAGCATAATGTGATTGATCGTACCATTAAACAATAAATTGTCTATAATATATTACAGATATTGAGTACAAGCGTTTAGGAAGGGATGATGGACGTAAGCAATCCTGTGCCAGTAAGAAACGGAGTCTTTGGTTCATTCCATCAGCCATACGTCACACTAAAACTCTAGAGAGCATCAAATCCAAAGTGACAAAAGGTAAATTTACTCTAGTCAATGATGTCCGAAGTAAAAACACATCCCAAATTAGGTTATACGAGCTCTAAAATTCGCACACTTTAACAGGGTCAGTTCACCTGATTTTGCTCAGATTCATCTCGATTTTAAACATGAACAGTTACCGCAACCTGGGTATTTATATGTACGTAATCTATAGGATTTTGGAGATAGGAGACACCAGAGTTTTTCTTCCAATCCGACCTTCTAGACAGATATGGTATCTATTATAAGAGACCTAGAATACTGTTGTGTTTCTAGTGGTCAATAGGGTTCTCAGAATACCACACACCCATGAGAGGTAGATAGGGTTGGCAAACCATGGTTAGTACCATTAGGCGAGCTTTATGCTCGGCGGTGTTAGTTACCTTGCTGGTATAAAAATAGTAGATTTATTTATTACTAGCAGCGCCCCGCGGTTTCACCCGCGTAAGTCCTGATCCCGTGGGAATATCGGGATAAAAAGTACCCTGTATGTTAATCCAGTTCTCTAGCTATCTACATACCAAGTTTCATGACAATCGGTTCAGTAGTTTTTACGTGAAAGAGTAACAAACATCCATCCATCAATACTTTCAAACTTTCGCGTTTATAATATTAGTAGGATTTACTTATTAAATATTTTTTCCAGAAACTGAAGAACGCGAGTGTCTGCTCCTCGATGAATATGCAGGATGTCCAATGGAGGAAGTAGATCCTATGACGAGCAGTAGTAGCGGTATCAGAGAGGCTGTAACTGTGGAAGTAGGAGATCCTACGTCAGACGCAGAAGCCAGTGAGCCGGAGCTATCTTCTGGCGACGATTCAACTGATATTGACGCAGTCGTGAAGGAATACAGAGATAGAATTCAAGTAATAATAATTAGTTATTCAGTTCGGAACAGAATGTCTGAGTCCTACATGTAAAGTCCTCCGTGACACGGGACTAATTCCCAAGTTTTAAAGATTTTGAAGAATAAAAAAAATGATTTTCTTATTAGTGTGGTAAGTATACCACACTAATAAAATAAAGGAAGTTTTACTTCCTAGGTATCAAGGTATAGGAATAGGTAATAGGAAGTAAAATTTCCTATTTTCAACCACAAATGAAGAAAGCGAAAATATAGATTGTCACAAACTATGGCAGTTCGGAATATTTATTTACAAGTCTTACTCAAAACTCTATTTAAACAACGAAATCAATACAATTCTAAGACATTTCACCAGGTTCTATTTGGAATCTATATTTGTGTATAAATAAAAAAAAAAAAACATAAATAATTTCTGACCGATTTCAGGTAGTAACATCCGTTCCGGAGTCAACTGCACCTTCTCCTCCGTGCGTTCGCGGAGCACGATGGTCAGCAGCAGGAGCGGTTCTCCAAGTGTTAGCTGATGCTCTCATTGCCACTGCATTCTGCAATGAAGATATTAGACTGCCCATGTTTGCTACTGGAATTGCGCGTAAGGTTTTAAGATTTATTGATGTCTTCCGTGACAAGATCAAGACAAGATCTCGATGGTTTATGTGTGAGAGTCGTTTTGTCTAATGACTAATTTACACTAGGTAAATGCAAGTACCTACCTAAAACCTTTTTCTTATGCGGAAAGCTGCTTGGGGCACGATAATGCAGTTATGTCGGAGTTGACTGACAAAACCCACACGCCGTTTCTTACAACAGACTTATTACTGGTCGTTGACACCTATACATGAACACACTCACGTAAAAAGCCACAACTATGGGACTACTTATAAGCTGAATTGCAGGCAAAGACGGGTACAATGTAACTGGTTTAGTAATTTACGTTTTGCGAATCTGCAGTTCTCCAAACTTTGTTTTGCAGTATGGCTCTTCACTACACTCTTATGTGCATGGCAACCATCACACAATCTGGGTGTGAGGCACGCTCAGAGCCTACAAGGACCTTTGACTATGTTAACTGCACTACTGTTCCTAACACCGTTATTACTTGATTCTTGGCCAGCTATTACCCTTTTTGCAACAGCAGGTAAGTGTAATTTCCAACTATTTAGAATTCAATCCTCAGAATTCAATAAGTATACCTACACTAAGATATTCCAGGTGTCGTAATTTACGCAAGGTGCGAACGATGGTGCGGTAATCTGGCTGTACAGCAAGCGCGCAATGCTTTGGAGAGACGCAAACTGAGGCCAGTGTCTGCGACCGTACCACTCACTGGCACCCGTCTCACACATATTGACACTGTGTACATAACCAGGTACGTTTTTATTAAATTCTAGCCATGCCGTTTTACCTACGTTTGTAATCAGTGCTTCTGTGGAAGCTACCATGATATTATATACTTTATACCCCTCCACGAAGATCAGGTAAACGCAAAGAACTTACTTTCATACTTGTAGTTGTTCATAGTGTTAATAATCGTACTTTTAGAACTTGATATTGCGCGTACCTATAATATCCTCTCTTTCCCTTGTCTTTCCACCTACCACTTTTATTGCTGCATCACCCCAAAGTTGACTGGCAGAGAATGCCTCTGGCATTAAGTCCGCCTGTGTACAATCTGTGCATGAAGTATTAATAAATAAATATTATATAGGTACCTACAAGGAATTAAACTCTTCGGTATTATATTATTAGGTCGTTAGGTACCTATGGAATTAGCGTTTTATACATATAAAAAACGTGTTTTTTATGCACTAATATATTTTCATTAGTCGAAGTAACGATAATTATTGTCGATATACTGTGGCCATTTTAATGGAATTCATTGATGCCTCCGCACTAAAAATCGTGGAGATGGGGATCGATAAAATTATTTGGAGCAATTGTCACAAATATTTATAGAATTGAACAAGGACTGGATAAGAGCAATTGACAAGTTTGTCCATCGTCATTTGCAATTACTTACAGTATACCTAACCTAAACCTCTTCACACCTCTTCAATAGCATACGACACATCTCACAGTAGCTAATAGTGCCGATCAGGAATATTATACGAAGTTCATCTGAATATACCTATAGGTACCTGTATGAAAGAAGAGAACTCGAGCTATACGATGCTTGCTATGGGTGTAACTCACGACCCTCAATAAAATAACAATGTCATTATATCTTTTCAGATGACATGACGATGACTCGGATACGAGTCTGGATAATTTATTAGACGCGGAGGATGAGGAAGGTGATCCTGATAATGAATGACAACAAGCTGAAGCGATCATTATCATCGCCCCTTAAAACCATTCCTTCATAATTACATACAATATGTACCTATGTGTATGGATGCATATTTCCTCTGATCAGTAAACTGAGTAACAGTGCTACGTTGTGATGTTTGAAATAGTTTTCAATCACAAACTAGTAAATCTAGTAACTATTATTGAATTAACTTACCTACTTTGTACTTACATGGCATGCATTGGATTTTAGGGATATCTTATCGGCTATAACAAGCTGCAAGCCAAGTGTTGTTACTTAGTGCCTAGATGTTAGAAAATACATATACGATGCTAACTATTAATAAAATTAATTAGACATCTCTAAATAAATTAATAAGTAAATAGCTAGCTTCATATAATATAATTTTTTCAGAATTCAACCACGTAGATGAGATATATCTATGTATTTTTACATAAAAAGAAGTTATTTTGTAAATTTGATGTTAAAATTCATCCGTCCATTTCGCCATTGCCAGCTTTGGGCACGCTTTACCTGATCCAATTCAAAACACAAAAATATTTGTAAGTAGATGATAATATGTTAATATTTTTTAATAACGTTAAATCTAAATTGTACATTTATTACTATACAGACTGTTACAGAAACGTGTGGTTATATTTTAGGGGCGTATAGTAGACAGGTTAAGAATGTAAAGCGCTAATTATTTGATGAAAATTCCTGATTTTTATACAGAAATCCTATTTTGAAACTGAAAAATTTAACTTCAAAATTGCCCAATAAAGTTAATATTTCGTGTGTGAGAGGGCTAACATGAATGCAACTATAGGTATTTAATACCAAGAATGTTAATCCAATGTTCAGATTTTCTGAAAAAGTAAGAATAAAAAATAAAAAAAAAACAAAATCATTGAAATTGACATGAAAATTCATAATGCGTTGTTAAAAAATGTGCACCTGCAGTAGGAAAAACATTTTCCGACGATATTTTTTTTTAAATCATTTGTTTCAAGCAAAATCAATTATTTGTCGACTATACATAATGCTCCTAAACTTTGACTACACCTTTTTGTTACACCTGTATATCTTTACTACCTTAAACCCAGATTTATTAAAAATTGTTTAGAAATGTAATAAACGTCAAGTCGCATTGGCTGTAATAATGCAATATAACAGAGAAAAAATATTGCACCTAATCTTAAGTAAAATTGGCCTACATAATGCTAAAATAAATAGTGAGAATGGTAATCAATTTAGTAATAAAAGTGGTAATACGCGTCATAACTCTTTTATTTGATAAAATGGATTACACGGCACAATTTTAAATTTTTATTTTTCTAACAAATACATTTTATACAATTTTTCAGTTTCCTCATCTTCAAAACAAGGAATAAAATTTACATTAATAACTTCTTTAAAGCCTTCGATGGTGGATGGTTTAACGAATTTGTTTCTGTAAACAACAGAAAATACTCAATTAGTCTATACCCTGACTTTATAGTGGGGGGGGGAGGGCAAAACGTAATTTTTTTAGGTAACCGGATTAAAATGTGGTTGCTTTAAAGTTTAGCCTATTTAAAAAAAAATTGCCATCTGATACACGCAGCTCGTATTCGCACTGGCGAATTTAGACAAAAGTTATGAGGCAACCGCTCCAAAGTTGGTGAGCTTATTTATTGGTACCACTACATATTGTAAAAAATTACCATCCGATCCTGCTGGCCAGTTTCTGAGAAACAACCGGTCAAAGTCGAATTTTTTAAACAAAAAGCGAAAAAGTAACTAAAATTGTTTAAAACGGTTCGCATTCGAAATCAATGCCATCCGTTATTATTAAAATTCACCACCGTCAAAACTATTATAATTTATCATTTTATGTGTGACTGTTAAGTAATCTCAAAACTGACATATCTCTTAACCTTAAACCCCGCTAGCTATCGAAGTAAAAAAAAAAATAGGCAGTGATGGGAATGCCGACAGAAGTGAAAACTTAAACGAAACGACGAACTTAAAACGTCACATTAGCAGGTTGTTGACATTAATTAATAAGGAGCTGACAGAACTCAATGTTAAGATTAGCGCCCTCAGGTAGATCTATATATGTATTATTAGCGTTGCGGTCACGAGTTCAGTGCCTAAAGAAGTTTTCACTTAAAAAATCAACGGTGATCTGAAACTAATGTATAAAATGGTCTAAGTTTTAACATTGTACAGCTCGGTACTTTAGTACCGAGCTGTACAGGGTATTTATACCCTATAAACAAAAGGCGAATCTCCTTTCGAAGGCGTTTCGTTTCGAAGGGGCAGGGCCCCGTACCGATGTAACATGAATTTTCCCTTTGCTAATAATGCTGGTTAACGGCAGTCTACAGTACTTCGCCAATAGACGGCCTCCTTTTTCAAATTTGAATTTCATCATTCAAATCTGGTATGTCCACCTCCTCCGGCACTAAATTATATTTCTACAAAATTATAGACGACAAGTGTTTGCTCTTGCCTTTCATTCTACAGTAACTTTAAGTAGTAGTGAAAGTAGTCTCATAAAAATTGAGCTTATATTCTTATACTGGTGAATACCATTATACAGCAAGGTCTATGCAGGTATTTAAGGTATTCCAGTATGTAAGGTATTCCACAAGATCGCTGGTTAGGAACTTTGTAGTTCTATTATAAAAAATGCTACCTTTATACGTACTCGTATGTATAATTATCTAGAAGGAAGCGTTTCTCGACTGCAAAATACAAAGTAACCTTAAAAGAATACTTACTTGTAAGTATGGTATACAATGTCACTAACAGTCAAATGATTTATCTTCAATAATTCTCTGAATTTATTATTATGTTTTGCGTGAGCCATGCTTGCCGTCATCATGATGCAACGGCAGTCCACCTTCATTTGTTTGGCAAGAGATACCCAACGGGCCCGAGATTCTTTATCAGGATTGGTGCTATCTATTATAACACTTTTACCTTGCTAAAAAAAATAAACAAAGGCACTTAGCAGCAGCAGTACCCAGATAAAAACTAGAAGACCAGGTTTAATAAGTAAAAAAAATTATTGGCTGTAGGAATGGCATACTAGTTTAAGTGATCACATTAAGTACTGTGGGTTTAAGACCAACAGGGGACAATTATTTGTGAGTCACAGATAATTCTTCCAAGTATATATATATATACTAAGACACTAGCTACGCTCCGCGGTTTCACCCGCGTAAGTCCCGATGACGTGTAAATATCGGAATAAAAAGTAGCCTATGTGTTAATCCAGATCTCCAGCGAATCAAGTTTTATCGCAATCGGTTCAGTAGCTTAGTAAGAGTAACAAACATCCACCTCGCCACTACGTCGCACCGAGTGTGTTCAAATCCCACACGGGACAAAAATTTGTGCGATCCACAAATAGTCCCGACCCTAGGTGTTCTTTGTATCTGTTGTTTTAATGTTTGTGAAGCCCCCCGCGACATAGGAATATTCCTAATGCGGGAGCGGTCTTATTAAAAAAAAAGCATACTTTGGGTCCATTTGTTGTATTCCATACATATGAAAAAAGCAACAGCATGCATATTTGTATTCAGCCAACAAAGAAACAGGTTTGATTTTTATGAATTTTTTTCTGATATTTTTGCCATTGGTGCCGATTCTATTGTATACTCGACTAAACTAAAACCTGACTTAATTTCTTTATAAGAAATCAACCTAGTGTTCTTCGTAATAAGGTCTATTTGTTACTAGCATCTATTTCTCAGCGCTCTTAAATTTCACTAAAACCTGTCAACGTATACTCAACTTTATTTCCACGCAGCGAGAGTCTACATTTATTCAAATGCTGTGTAATTGCCGTATAAAAACTTGTTCAAAACGAACAAGGATGACGTGTTTTTGATCTACACCTACGAAGACGCCTACTAAAAACACAGAGCAAAAGAGATGGCATTCAACGGATAGCGGCTCTCGCTACGTGGCATTAAACTTTATTTAAGCGTATCAGACTTTAGTCGACAAATAAATTGCTTTTTTCGATAGCGACATATGTTACCTACTTGTTTCAATTTGAAATAAGACCTTGTTTTGAAGTGTACAAGGTTTACATCTTATATGAAGAAAACTTAGTGAATTTTAATTTAGCGAGTGAAGTAACAGAATTGGGACCATTTTTGATCTAACGTATATTAGCTTAAAGAGAGCTGATCTCCAGAGAGAAAGATCTCCTTTGATCACCAATCTATCAAAATATATTCTAGCTAATGTTATGAATGCGAAACTGAATTTGTTTGCTTGTTTGTTACGCCTTAACTACTGTGGAGGAACGGGTGTCATGTTCCTCCAACACAAAGGGAGGATCCTTCGACCAGGCGAGGTGATCATGCCTGGCGGGCCGCGGTCCTGGTGGTTGATGTTCGGAAGTTGTATATATACTAATCGGCGCGAGAACTCTCATAGCGCGATGGAGGATGAGTAGGTTGTAGATGTTTCTTGTTGCTGTATTTGGAAGTCGCCACATCACCATCATGAAATTTCGCATACACATCGAAAAATAGAAAAATATTAAAATAACATTTACTTGAGCAAAGCCACGGGTAGAAACTAGTAATTAATCAATCTGAAAAGGGAAGCTGATAGGAAATGTGTCATATGAACATTGCCATTTTGACCAGATTGTTGATCCATCTGCAAAATCCCATGATGCGCTTTTGAGTCTGTAGGCACACTAGTCACTGGACCATCTTTCTTCCCCAGTGGTGGTCAGTTCACCTTATATAAACCATGCTAAAAGATATGTAATTTTCTAACTCGAACCTGTAAAACCTTTGTTGCTTCCGAAGCACACTTCTGCCATGAACCAAGGGAGTCCCTGCATACAGTACAATATGCATATTGAGATTTTTTTTCAATTTGTTTAGCTAAAAATGATTTACCACTGCCAGGGAAACCAACCATCACAAGAATCTGAAAAAATATATGATTTAAATATATAAATTAATCAACTATCACTACATAGTATAAAACAAAGTCGCTTTCTCTGTCCCTATATCTCTATGTATGCTTAAATCTTTAAAACTACGCAACGGATTTTGATGCGGTTTTTTTAATAGATAGAGGGATTGAAAAGAAAGGTTTATATGTATAATAACATCCATTAAATAGTGGAGAAATACTGTTATTTTTGGGGTTTCTAATGTGATGTCGTAAATAATTACATAACTACTGGATCGATTTTAATAATTTTTTCAGTGAATGACATAGGCTATATATTTTATACCCGTGCGAAGCCGGAGCGGGCCGCTAGTAAGAGATAATTATCATTGTTTCTTTTTTAATTATAATTTTTAGCCAAAACATTACTTCTTAATTATGCTATGCTCACCTCTTTTCCTGTACCAATCAAATTATCATTAAAGTCACCAGAACTTAATTCTTTGGGATTAAATTCTGGTTTAGCAATCGGAACATTAGCCATTGAGTGTCCCAAAAAAAATTGCTCCGGAGTGTAAAATTTAAGACCAAGATTTTCTGCCATCAACTTGTCAACCATGGAATGATCTTTTTTCTTGCCTGGTGCCCAGTTAGCAAGCCTTCCTGCAGCATCACCACAATAGAAACTCTCAGCCTTGTCTATATTTTTTATACTATCATTTTTCTGCTCAACCAAAACTTTCCACATACCAGTTAGTGGTTTTCTATAAAACCCCTTACCTGTGGCTAGATACACTTGTAAGGGCACATCCAATTTCTTCACAATTGCTTCAACTTTTATTTTAAAATCTTCTATTCTAACCCTCCCATTGCCTATTGGAGCTTGATTACTCAGTATTACCAGTTTGAATCCACTTTCTAATAGTTCTTTTAACTTTTTTTCAACAGTTGGAAATGCTATTTGCCAGTCATTAATGTCAACAGGATAAACTTTACCAGACTTTGTTTTAATCAATGTGCCATCCATATCAAAAGCTGCTACCTTAGAACTAGATTTTACACCTTTGGAAGTGAACACATAAAGTTCTTCTTTGTCAATTTCTTCCCATGTATCATTCATTGCAGGTTTTATAACTTGAATAACTTCATTTGGAACCATTTTTATTTTCTTTTTTTTTGTGGGTGGCTCTTCCTTTGACTCTAACTTTCTTTTGAAACAAAATTGTTTGATATTATCTAGCTCAGGAGGTGGGTCAAATTCAATAATGTGTACATAATTATTTAAAAGGATTTCTAGACGAGAACCATGTTCTACTTTATATACCATTTCTTTTACTAAAGCACACCCATCAAGGCCTGATGCATTGACTCCCAGCTGTTTGACATGAACTATGCAGTTTTCACAGTCAGCTTTAAGGGAAACTGTTGAAAAGTTAGTAGGTACTTTATAATATGAGCAAAACTATATAATTTTTGACTATACAATTTAGAAAAATACCACAAAATGAAAAAAAAAAAATCATCTAGGAAATTAAAAAAGTGGCTTCAGTTTTGAGTGATGATAGTCAATACAAATAAATAAAATTGAAGTTTCTGTTGGTAATGGCAAAATACTTAATAGTTTTTAAAAAACATTTTTTAACATTTTTCTGTCTGTTTGTTCTGGTTAATCTCCGGAACGGGTGGACTTAATTTCCACGGGACTTTCATTGGCAGATAGCTGGTGTTATAAGGAGTAACATTAGGCTACTGTTTTTTTAGAAAAAGATTTAGGATTGGGCACAAAAAATATATAAATATGTACAGGCGAGCGAAACAGCGCGGTAACTGCTAGTGTTTATTATAATTTATAATACTTATAGTGATGGTTGTGGTCTTCAATATATTTTATTATTTAATACTTACGTTGCACTCTTGAACATGCCTGATCGGTAATCCTAGTGATCTTACTACGACCTATAGTAATTTCCACATCATGTAATAACTTTACAGGGGTATGGGAGTCCTTTAAACATCGTAGGAAGCAGGAACGAAACATTAAGTCAAAAAAACAGAAATGACAAGCTAGTGAAGTATAATTTATAGATTTAACTCCACTGTAAATATTATTTTTTTTATCACCAATCAAAACTTGAAGAGTAGGTAATAATCAAAGATAATTAAGTCACGGTCACACAGAATAATAATAATAAATAACGCTTCCTAGTAAAACATATTAATTATTGATATTGTAACTATTTGTGTAATACATCCATGCTATGGCAACTTGGAACATAAAAGAATTGCACTTTTTTTATTGAGTCCAGTGCCATCCCAAGGATAGATACCGGAACTAAAATTACTGTGTTACAATATTTAAATGTATGATTTGTATGTGAGGAAATTTATTACCCTCAAATGTATTATGATTTAAAATTCGCATTTGTAAATACCAAAATATTGCATATTAAATATCTAAAACCACTTAAAATTCTATACAAACAACAATTTGTTCACCAACACACAATAATATTAATTAAAAATACAATCGTAATAATATATTTTTTTTTTAATATTTGGAACTTATTAATATTAGAGTGGGAACACTTCACTTATATTGCAAATGGCTGCGTATGAGTACCGATTGCCGGTTTCTTGTGCTTTTCTTTTTACAATATAAGTTTTGGTTTGAATATAAAAATCGGAGATTAGGCATAAACATACATTAATTAGCTAAAGTATAAAATTCTCATGTTAGAACCAATAAAACAAGAAACAGGTAACAACAAAACACATACATACACCGTCTAAGTAGGTACATATATAGTGTTCAATTGTATATATATATACCTATAGATATGTATATTACATTAGTTTTCGGTATCCGACCACTAGGCAGAGTTTTGTGTTGTCAATAAAAAGAAGCAGACCTGCCTGTCTATATCCTATATACTATTGTAGTCTTTGAATACATCTCAGCAAAGACTACAATTTTAGTATTAACAAACTAAGATTTTAGTATTAAAAATCACGAATTTCCATAAAATTGTTAGCGCTTTACGCTTCACGGGGTCTACTATACCACCTTAAAATATGACTAAACCTTTCTGTAACAACCTATATAAAAGCGAAAGAACACTTTCTCATCTACTGACTAATCACAAAATCTAGAAAACTACTTGACCCATGAAAATTAAGTTTCTGTTTGCTCTTAGGCCTTATTAATCCAGCCCTGCCACACAATCCGTTCTAAGCTGACTTGTCCTACCTATAAACTACTTCGCCGCCTAATTTAACCTGTTCTTTGACCTCCTTAATGAAGTCGCAAAATTCGTTCTTAAATTGGCTTGGACCAAGGCTGAAGCTGATAAGGATGCAAACTTATCTGATGTGAAACGCAAATTAAACGCTGCCTCAAGGTATAGTAAGAGAGCAATTGCCGATTTTTAAATTCGATAATTTGAATAGTTGCACCTTCTGGTCTCTCGCCAAAGATGGAAAATGCTACTGGGAACTGTTCATAGCGCAAAAGAGAAAGCCGATATTCTTTACCTCAAGCTCAACTTTTAATGACGATACCGCCTACCATCCCGCGGTGCGGGTATTCCATGCCGGAAATCAGTATTTCGCAAAGGGATGTCTGGCGGAGTTACTCTCTCTAAATGTTCACAAGTCAAGTCTACGAGGAAGACTGCCCTTATGCACCCAGTGCCAAAAAAGGCGACAGATCAGACCCACCGAATTACAGGCCTATAGCTATCACGCCCCTTCTCTCCAAGGTGATGGAGCGTGTAATTAATACGAAGCTCCTAAGATACCTAGAAGAACACGATTTGATCAGCGACCGTCAGTATGGTTTTCGCCACCATTGCTTGACTGGCGATCTTCTAGTGTTTCTCATACACCGGGTGGCTCCAGCTATTTAGAGTCAAGGTGATGTTTTAGCGAAGGCGTTCGATCGTATCTGGCATCGCGGCCTTCTGTCAACGCTCCCATCCCGAGGGCTTGTGCAGATGGTTTGCCAGCTTTCTGTCCGACAGACGCATAACAGCCGTACTAGACGGCAGCTGCTCTGAAAGCATGGACATTAACGCTGCCGTCGAACAAACTCTGTTTATGCAGCATATCAATCATATGTTGTCTATTGGTGACATCCATTGCTATGCAGGTGACAGCACCGGAGATACTTATTACAAGGGCCGTGCCAACATTCCTCGTTCAATTGTGTTACAGAGTCGCCAACAACTTGGTTCAAAATTGAGAGCAGTCTAGTCAGGGTCTCTCAATGGGGTCAGAAAAATCTGGTCTGGTTCAACCCCACCAAACCACAAGGTCACTGCTAAAAAACCCATTCATCCAAAACTAACCGTTACAATCTCCGAGAGTATTGGGATTCTTGGTAACGACGTCCAGTTTTGACTTGGAAGGCAAAGCCAAGCTGGCATCCAAAAAGCTTGGAGTGCTTAATAGAGCGAAGCGGTACTTCACCCAGGGGCAAAGACTTTACACCGGTATTTATCGTGCTTGGAATCTTGTAACCTAAATGGTCACGCACGGTACGGTTCCATCCGCGAATGCTTCAGCTTTGTATCGAGCTCCCTGCCGAAGTTTTCCCGAAGGACTACTGTATGGGTTCTTTCAGGAAAGGAGTGCATAGGTTTAAGAATTACAACCATCCATATGCTACGGTAACCGCTTACCAACAGGCTAGCCGTGTGCCTGTTTGCTAAGAACGTAGTATAAAAAATAGTCGCTTATTCACAAACTGCCTTCAAATTTCATCTTCATAGATCAAGTGGTTTTCTAAATTTGTGATTAGTCAGTAGACGAGTGAGTGAGTGTGTGAGTATCGTTTTGTTCTATATTTACGAGTATATATTTCTATTATAAAGAAGAGAAAAATTATGTTTATCTCATTGTCTCAACTTAAATGTTCTAAATGATATTTATCCACAAATTTCGGTAAATATCGGATAAAAACTCAAGTATTTACCCTTTGAGTATTTATCCATCGCCCATCTCACTCGTCAATCAATAACTTCTGATAGAACGAAGTCTGTCGGGGCAGCTATACTAAATATATATCTATAGGTACAGATTTGTTGCCATATGTTATTTTATTTTTTAACGTGTAACTTCACGTGTATGTATGTCCTGGAATTTTGCAATCAATATTTCACGCACTTCCACGGAAGCTATCGTGCTGAAATTTGGCACACACGTTTGGTTCTCACGACAATTTACAATAAAAGTTTTTTTTTAATATTTTTTTAAATGATTCCTTTTATTTTAGTTTAACGTCCAAACATAATTATCGTCTTTGGTTATTAAAGGGTATATGTATTATAGAATTCATAAATTGTTGTGATTTTAAAACTCCTAGCTTATTATTTATGGCTGTACCCTACGGCTTTGCTTGCATCTATTTTTTATTACATAGCCTATGTCCTACCTCGGGTCCTAAACTATCACTATAAAAAATATCGTAATGATTAATACAGCGATTTAGCCTTGAAAGAGAATTGAAATATAGTATATGGTATTGGACTGGACGCTGTATTCAAGTACTTGAATAGTACTCTTGACTCAAGTTCTTACTCGATTCTTTTTGTTAAGAGTACTAAAGAACTCGAGTACCAAAAATGGCTGACTTGCCACATCACTAATTTTGACACTTGCAGACTCGATGAAGCGTCATCAAGCAAATGGGCCGCTACCGCTACGTCTTAAGTTTTTTTTATTTATTTACCAGATTAAAATACAGGGTAAGTAGTTAGTGCACTATAGCATTAAGAAACCACTAAGGTTTGTAGTGAATGCTACTACAGTCTACAAAGTTAAACATTAAAATAAACAAGAAGCAAGTTAAAGAAAACAACACACAAATAATAAAATAAAATACTCAACAAGTAGGTACTTAGGTATAATAATAGGCATTGAATTGGTAGAAACATTTCCCAGTGTAAAGTACATTTCCGTGTTCTGGAGAGAGTAAAACTTGAGTTCAAGTTTAGTATTCGATGGCCAAATTATATTTTGCAAATCGGGGGGTAGATTGTTTATAAACTTCGTTTATAAAACTTAAATTCGTCATGTTGAAATGTTTCTTTAATTTTGGCTGCATGATACGACATTCTTAAGGATCCTTAGTTGAAGTTTGTAAATTTGTTGTAGGTAGGAATTAAATGTACGACCGTAACTACTGAGGCCATATTGTACATACGATTCAGCTAGGGACTTATATAGCAAAGTTGTACTTTAAACGGGATGCGATTTTTGACAATGGCAATATTGGCCAAAAATTGCCCTAACTTATTGCAAACGTGTTCAATGTGCTAACTCCAGTTAAATTTTTAATCAATTTCCATTCCTAGGTACTTATGAGAGTTAGACCAGTGTCGTGGCACCATCTTGTTAAGTAGTTTAAATCAGTTTGCAATAGGTCACGAGCTTTCTTAGGGTCCTTATCAGCTATTATGAGACATGTGTCGTCTGCAAATTGGTAACAAGAGCAGTGTCTTATACTATTACTCATGTCGTTTACGTAAGATAAAAAGTGAATCGGTCCTAAAACTGATCCTTGGGCTGTGCCCCTTGTAACCTCAATGGGATCACTTGATGAATTACCGATCTTGACGGTGAACTTTCTATTTTGAATGTAGTTCCCACACCAGTCTAGCAAAGGGCCACGTATCCCACAAGAGTTCAGTTTATGGATAAGTTGCTTATGATTTAGTGTGTCAAAAGCACGAGAAAAATCTATAAACACAGCATATATAATCATTTTTTGATTTAGGTACTCTTTTACTTCGTCACTGAATTTTGATAATAAGATTAGCTTGAAAACCTTGAAAACTTGGTGGGGAGAAGTCGTTTTTTTACACATTTTTTTTTCGGTTTTTCAACGGTTCGTTCAAAATTTTTATTTGTTAGATTTTAGTTTTTTTTTTATATATAAAATAAAAAATTATCCTCAAGTTAGCGGGGAGAAGTAATTTTTTTATATTTTATTTTTTGCTATTTCAATTGTTTGTTAACTGTTCGTCATTGTTCGATCAAAATTTTTATTTGTTCGATCTTAGTTTTTTTGAATAAAATAAAAAAATAGCTTTCTTAAGTTGGCGGGGAGAAATCGTTTTGTAACCTTTTTTTCGCTATTTCAACTGTTCGTTAACTGTTCTTCATTGTTTCATAAAAAAAATTATTTGTTCGATCTTAGTTTTTTTTTAAATAAATTACCCTTAAGTATGCGGGGAGAAGTCGTTTTTTTTACATTTTTTTTTGCTTTTTCAACTGTTCGTCAAAAAAATCGTCGTTGAAAAATTACTAAAAAAACATAAAATAAATAAACCTTTTAAGTCTTGGTTATTGAACTTATTTAGATTTTTGTGTCAGCTGTTAGGGGTAGCTGACCCGATGAGTTACTTGTATGTACTTGCCCTATGACTGTGCCAGCTGGCTGATCAGGGGTCAGGATACCTATTTCGTCGGCCCGGCTAATATCAATCAGCCTTCATATCATAGTGAAGTAGGTATTACTAGGAGCAGGAATGGGTATGTACTTTTAACTAGATCAGCCAAGCTATGAGCTTTTGATCCGTAGCTAGTATGAAGTGGAACACCAGGGAAGGTTGGAATCGAATTTATAATTGCTAAAATCTACGCTAGTTAAATTACAATTTTGGTCATACAAGTTGTATACATTACATTCCGTACAATACGTGGATTGACCAATGAGATCAACTATATTTACAATATCTTTCAGTAGGCAACCAATCAGATTGCGTGGTTGCTTACGAGAGATATCGCTGGCTATGAGCCTGGCTATGTAATAAAACGGTACAGCACGGTATAAAACATGTAACTATAAGGAGCCCGGCACTGAATATCAAATTTTATGTAAACTCACTTGAGTCAGCGCCAAACAACAAACTGATTAATTATGAAAATTTTATATGTACGTAGAAATAGGGAAAGCTCTTCGTAGGGAATTAATTATTTAATATGCTCAGTCGTCACATCCCCTGTGATTAATATACTTCTAATTTCATTTCAACTCTCTAAAATTATATGACACTATATATAAATAAAGAAATATATGTAACATGATCCATCAGGAATGCACAACAAAGGTAAAAGAATCTCTCACTTACTTAAAACTGAATCTGAGCTTAGAACAAATTTTGAGACGGGGCTGGATTTAAGCTGTCAATGGGTTTCGCAAGTTTGTATGAAAGTCCTTGGTTTTTAGTACTACAGACGTGAAATGTGACAGGGAGATATCGACTCTAAAGTAGTTTGGTATACATGACTCGTTTTCGACAATATTGTGGGTTGTATCTGAATCCTTTTCGTTTAACGACGCGACGCGCGACGTCCAATTGTTTTATGTTTAGGGGTAAAACATTTGGGAGTTGGTCACACTAGAAACAAATTTGTTACTTTTTCATTCAATATTTCAATTGTATTTCTGACGTTTTGAAGCAGAGCACCGACTGTGTGTTTCTGAATTCTTAGTAGCTCAGAATTGCTTTAGCGTAAATTATTTATAAAAATATGAATTATTGAATATTGTCTTAATATTTGACTAGAAAGCACACATAATTATTTAATTATAACTTGACTATTTACCGTAAAAATTAAGGTTTGTCAACTAGAAAATTTTAGTCAAATGCACTGACGTGTATACAATATATTGGTGGTGTCATGTGGATTTTCCGTTTTGTATATTTTCCATAAATTTTCAGGCCTTCCTCGCTACGGTCATGCCGATAACAAAGCGGAAACAGTTAAGTGAAAAGGAAGAACTACTGGAGAATGGTGACAACAATTCCACACAACATGAAAACAGTAACATTAAGGGAGATGAATTAAATATTGCTGTGCTGTTGTTTTTGTATACCCTCCAAGGTATACCTTTAGGGCTCGCTGGTGCAGTGCCCATGCTACTGCAAAATCGCGGCATAACTTACACGCAACAAGTAAGTATATTTTTATTTTATCAAAAGTCGTCTTTTAGTTTTTCTTTATGACACGTACTAAGGCTATAAAATTGTACTGTTTCAAATTGTTTACTGCATCCAATTATAAATGTGATTATGTTTAGTCATACATGCTTTCTTCTTTCTTAATTCTGTAACTGATTATATTTTTATGACTAACTAAAAATGTACCAAATGGGATCCCAGGCTCCCTATGAAACTGAAAAAACATATTTATAACATGATTGTCAGATTTGCCGTCCTGCAATGATCTGAATGTAGGCCAACAAAGATAATGGAGTAGACATGTCTGCTTGTAGCTGAAATGCAAATGTTGAGATGGATGTGTGGTATGACAAGGATGGACTAGGTGAAGAATGTATTCTATAGAGGGAATGTCAAAGTTGCAGCAGTGGACATGTGTATGGTATGGACATGTGATGCAGAGGGATGAGCAAAATGTGATGAAGAGAGTCTTATGAATGTGAGTGGACAGATACAAGAGTAGAGGAGGACCAAAGAAAAGGTGGGTGGACTGTGAGAAAGAGTGTTTGGACTGTAAGAAAGGGTGTATGGGTAGAAAGGGAGTAAGCAGTGAACTGACAAATGATAGAGGAGTATGGAAGAAAAAACACATTGCACACAGAATAAATTGGGAAAAAGGAGAAGATATGAGCTAAAAATATTCAAGTATATTAATATCTAAATCTGTCTCATTGAAATCAATTCTAAAATTAATAATTTTTATAAAATGTTTATTACTGTGACATTAGGAAATAATTTATTACATTGGTTTAAAAAACTAGGCTTTAAAACTTATCAACATCATACACTATAGCATTTTGAACATCCATTAACAAATCATGACAATGTTCTATCTAAAATATTAATCTATATCAATATTTATTTGCTTAATATATGCTAATATATAACATTTTAATTGCAGGCTGAATTTAGTTTTGTCAATTGGCCATTTAGTGTAAAGTTATTATGGGCACCGATAGTAGATGCATTGTTCTGGCCAAAGTTTGGGCGAAGAAAAACTTGGCTAGTCCCTGTACAGTACTTGCTGGGTATTGGCATGATCATCATGTCAAACTGTGTCACTGATTGGCTTGGATCTGAAGATGTTGCCCCATCAATGATGTATCTTACAATATCCTTCCTTTTCCTAAACTTCTTGGCTGCTACTCAAGACATAGCTGTTGATGGGTGGGCACTCACTATGTTAAAAAGGTAAAATCTCTTAAAAAAAAATTATAGTAATAAAATATATATATTTGAAAAATAGTAAAGAGTGATAGCCTAATTTTGTAAAGAGAATTAGCATTATGCCGTTATTGTATAAATCTGCAGATATGTTTACAACTCTACTGTAATCCTTTTACACCGCTTGGCTGGAAAGCATGCTCAGAGCCTGACAGAGATGATGACTGAACATAACTGATCCTATCTTGGTCCCCACAGAGCACTTGGTTACCCTACTCACAAGCAGGAATATATATAGCTATTTAGCGCACGCAAGTACATAGTGTCATAGGCCTGGTATAAGTCTCAATACTATTCCCTAACTGTTTCTGATTATGTATTTTTCCATTTATATTGTGGTGTGCAATAACGAATTTTCTATCTATGTTTAATACTTAAGTGTTATTGATTATTGCAACCCAACACCATATACCTTGGTATACCGTATTCCAAGCAATTTCATTTCAATGTATGAATTAGGTAAGAGTTTTCTTTATATTTTTCAGGTGTAATGTTGGACATGCCTCAACATGTAATACAGTAGGACAAACAGCAGGATTTTTTCTTGGTTATGTCCTATTTCTTGCTCTAGAATCACCTTACTTCTGTAACAAATATATTCGTTCTGAACCTGAACTAACTGGTATTGTTACTTTAGCAAGCTTCCTGTTATTCTGGGGCTGGATATTTATTATAACCACTACTTTCATTGCTGTATTCAAACATGAAGCAAATCACACAACTGCCAAGGAAAATAATGTGAGAGGTTTTAAAGATGTTGTAAATGCATATAAACAGCTGTATACAATCATCAAACTGCCAGCTGTGCGCACATTAGCTCTTGTTCTCTTTACTGCTAAGGTAAGTAATTTTTGTCTTTTGTCTCTTAAAATGCAATAAATCATTTTCATAATATAGTGGCTTTAACATGTACTTAAAGGGTTCTATAAAATATAAAAGGCTTAGCCAAGGTCTTTGAAGGTTAAAGCACAATTCACACAGAGTGGTTGCGGGCGCGGGTCGTGTTCCTCGCGTGAGACGCGCTGTTCGTTGTCTTCACACACAACGCGGGTGCGGGTCATCGGCGGGTCGGCCGCGGGTATGCAGTGCTACAGCGGATGGCGACACGCGCAGTATGTTTGAAAATTAACTTGGCAGAGCCATGCATCGGCACGTATGGGCCGGCTCGACCCCGCTCCATACCACGGCCTCACAGAAAACCGGCAGTGAAACAAGGCTTGCATTGCTTTTCGCCGCGTGAGTTATCGGAGGCCCTAACCCTTCCCTCTCCCCTATTCCTTTCCCCCCCTCCCTCTAATCCCCCTCTCCCGTCTACCCGCTCTTTCCCCCCGCTCCCCCTCTTCCTCTACTCCCACCTTAAAGGCCGGCAAAGCACTTGTGACTCTTGAGTCACAGGTGCCCATGGGTGGCGTTAGTCATTTACCATCAGGTGACCCGTCTACTCGTTTGCCCCCTATAAAAAAGGATTCTAATATGGACGAAGAGTTATTATTTCTACTTATTTTGAAAAGAAAATCACGGAAACGAAAAATAATCTTGATTCATGAACTTAATAAAAAACAGACTACATTATGGAGAATATCATCGAATATCATAGAGAAATAGAAACATACGAGGATCGCTTTTACAAGTATTTACACATGTCAAAGGCAAGTTTTGAAGAGTGACATGATAAACTGAAAACAAGAATATTTAAACTCGATACACATTGGAGGCCAGCTATATCTACAAGAGAAAAACTCGCAGTTTGTTTAAAGTAAGCTTTTATTCAAATTTTCAACATAAATTTGTTAACAATTCTAATAGTACATAATTAATAAATAAATAAAAATAAAATATTTGGTTCTTTCATTTATTTGTTCTGCAATCTGGTGCCATAACCTAGCTTTCAAAACAGCGTTTTTGTTGATTTTATTACTTAGCTCGTACAAAAAACTATGGTTTTGTAAATATTAACCGCGTCAGTGTAAATGCCTGTTGGAGAATGCCCGCTCCCGACCCGTGCACCCGCGCGCTGTCTGTAGCGGCGGGCGACGGGTGCCGCTCCCGCTCCCACCCCGCGCCCGACCCGCGCGCGCTTTCAGTGTGTTATCTTCCATATAAATACAAGGAATTAGACCCGCCGCACTTCCGTCCCGACCCACACCCGCTTTATGTCTGTATTGCGCTTTAGCAGCGTGTTATGTAGGTACAATTATTAAGCACAGGTACCTACATAGTACTATCAAACAAGTTATTTCATTACTATTTAATTAAAAACAAATAAAATTACTGCTCATAAACATTAATATTTTTAATGCTTTATGATTTGTAGCGTATATGTGTATATGGCATGTTGGTACACTCTACAGTCTAAACTATGTGCAGTTGTGGGAGTGTCATAGGCTATAAAAGCTATAGCTTTTTGGTTAGTATTTTTAACGCAGTCGGGTTTTTGTTTCATATACCTTCTTTCTTTCAAAAAAATATTGTTTGACTAAAAAAAACCTAAGGTATTTTAGAAATAATCCTCAAGGCTAAATTAATACACATCGTTTATCATTAGCTAGTTCACTATAACATGTTAAAACCAGACTTGGCTAAAAATAATCTATACTAATATTAGAAAGCTGAAGTGTTTCTGAGATTTCTGTGAACCAGTAGTTTCTGAGATTAGCGCGTTCAACCAATTGTTTAGTTGAACGCGCTAATCTCAGAAACTACTGGTTCGAATTGAAAAATTATTTTAGTGTTGCATAGCCTATTTATCGAAGAAGGCTATAGGTCATATAACATCACACTACGACCAATAGGAGCGGAGCATCAATGAAGAATGTTGCAAAAACGGGGAAAATTTTCAATTTCAAACGAAGTTGCGCGGGTCAGCTAGTTGATTATAAACAAATTGCTCATCAAAGCTAGATTAAATATGCTAATTTTGTATTCCAGCTTGGATTCTGCGCCAGCGATGCGGTATCGGGTCTTAAACTTGTGGAGGCTGGAGTCCCTAGGGAGGACCTAGCTTTATTAGCAGTGCCATTAGTCCCAGTACAAATTATAATGCCAGTGGTTAGTATATTTACCCATCATATAGTTACAAATCCTATCATCATTTATGAAGGTCAGAAATCACATTTTTACCCTTTTTCATGTTGTTATGAATGCAGATCGTTTGATTGGAATGTAATGTCGATTCAATTTGTTAAACTCAACCTACATCCCGAACTCTTCACAACTCAACACAACAGGAATTCAGCAAAAGGCCACTCATATCTTAACTATTGTAAAGTCGTGAATGAAAAGAAACAGTAACAATTTTATACCCCTATGAATTGGTTATTACAAGAAAAATGCTTGAAATGTGAATTCACTTGAATTAAAGTTTAAAACAAAAACTATCCATGATTTATAAACATACCTTTCTACAAATTCCTTTAATAAACAATGACTTCATTGATTTTAATATCTTGTTTCTATCAAGTATACCTACATATTTTTATCTAATAATCGAATCTTATCTCAATATATCGAGTTTTTACTTTTGTACTTCCTTGTGCTAATTATAATGCATATAATTATATAATGTGTACCGAGAGTAGTTAATAATTTTAACCAACTACAAAGACGGAGGAGGTTCTTAAATAGAAACTTATCTATGTATAAATAGGCAAATATAAAACAATTCAGTACTTTTATCCTCTATTTATCAACCGATATTATTTCTTTATAATTGGTTTAATAGCTATTGACGAGCTGTAGAGCAACGTATGAAAGAAAATTACAGTCGAATTTCAATCTCTGGATGACCACTAGTATTTATAAACACTTGTACAGAATACAATATTTTTGCAAATACTTTTTCAGATCTTAGCAAAGCACACAACTGGTCCAACACCTTTGTCGCTTTGGTTGCGTGCTTTCCCGCTGCGCTTACTGGTGGGTCCGCTCGCCGCTGCTCTCGTGGCCATCACTCCGACACTTCTCGGTGATTCTGGACCCTCGTACTCCTATCTATTTATCTTATTGTGTCTCTACATGTTCCATCAGGTAAGCTATAAATTTTAATTGTCGATTCGTGGACATAGAATGTCTACTGCTCAACAAAGATATTCTTTAAGCAAAGAGCGATTATACGTCCCCTTCAAATAACGAGTCCCTGCCCGTTAGACCGTTTTGACAGTCTTAACAACTAGTCCGTGGTCACGGGATGTCTTGTAAGCAAAAAAAGGCTAGAAAATATTCTAATACTTGTGATTGAATTAGATGCATGAAATAATTAAAACAATATTTGGATAACCACGATACACATTTTAGATCATTCTTCTGCAAGCAACAAATTTACTATGTAAAATTGATATGATGGAAAACCAAACTGTCCAGGGTTTCCTTTTTCTACATGTCAATCAAGGTTTACATCATTACTTAAATTTAACTCAACTTTGCTTTGAATAACGCAACTATTTGTCTTTATTTTTTCTTTACTTCCAGACATGTCTCTATTGCATGTTTGTCGCTGTGATGGCGTTCTTTGCAAAAGTTTCTGATCCTGCAGTCGGAGGTACTTACATGACATTCTTAAACACTATGTCAAACCTTGGTACGAACTGGCCAAACACGTTGGCCTTGTGGGGCATAGATCACCTCATGTACAGGAGTTGTACGGCGCCAAATTTAAATGATAACACCTGCTCCTCGCATTTAGAGGAAGATGTAAGTATTCTTTTCTTTATATTCTTACAATAACTCGGGTTCTATGTAATTTAAAGTTAACCTCCAGACAAACAAGTATTTTCTCAGTGGGTTATAGTTTTATTGTACATCATATTGCAACTGGCGCCGTTCTTAGAGATAGAATTACATTAGGTACAGTGAAAATAAAACAGTATGTCATCTTTATAATTTAAAACTTGCTAAACCGGTGATGATATTTAGGTGTAGTGACTGACGTCATGACGTGAGATTCAATATTGTGCTTCAAATTGTAATTCAAATAGTCCTGTGGCTAAACCATCGAATGTATTACGTTCATATTTTGTAAATCGTCTAAGAATAGCAATTTATACTTGCTATATGTGTAATTTTATGTGATAATATTGGCGCCATCTTGTATTTGACTGTTGGCGGAATATCATTTTAAAAGGCTTATTAAGCTGGTTGGCTGCGACATATACATCACACAACTCCCTATTGTAATTTATATTGTAAAACTTTCTCTGCAGTTAACTTCGTAACCACAAGTTCGAAACATATCAGGTTTTGCATTGAGGGGAAGAAATCTCGTGTCTAGTAAGAGTTAGTGGAAATTGAGTGAGTTAACCAACTCCGCACGTGTAAAGAGAAATGCAATATTGATTCCGTGCGTATTTTACTAGGGTTGGTAATCAATAAAGAATGTAATCTGACATATATAATCACTTCAATATTGACAATTAAAACGTCGTGCTTCTTCTTGACTTTCTTAAATGTTTAATGTCGTTCAGAATACTAATTAAAAAGGTTTTTGTTTTAAACAATTATAAATTATTAATGTAGTTCACAAATCTAATCTATCGACGACTGGTTTCTTAAAAAAAATAATATAGTAGTCTACTCTTGTATTTTTTATATAAATATAATATTGTTACGGAACTAAATTGAGACGCACGTTGCCATCTTTTGACAATCTTCTTAGTCTTACACTCCTGGCGAAATGGTCGTGGCCATAAATTGCCTGATAAATTCACTGCGGCTTTTGCGAGACTTCTCCATTTCTCTCTATTTGTGCCACTACGTGTACATTCCGCGAGGTATAACTTTGTAGCCTATTTAATTAAGTCTATCTTGTGGGTGATCGGCCCGAGAACGTTGACCTTCTACTCTTTCTTGCACCACTAATCGTTCCAATGAGCTTTCATTGCAGACTATATGTAAAAATATTTTAAAAATTCTCACTTTCACAATCGACTAAAGTCTTTGTTTGGTGCCAAGCTCTTGGAGAATTGAAACGTTAGTGCGGTGAGCAAGCTTTTTACTCTCAACAAGCGATTTTGACAATAAATGGAACTAATAGTCTATTTAAAGAATTTCCCACATTATATTAGAAGATTCCGGAGAGCTTTTGAGAACGAAATAACTTTCAGAGTATATAAGGCGATGCATTGCGGCCTAAGTCGAGTGATAGAGAGTTGTATAGAGAAGTGGAAATAGTGATAATTGAAATAGTGAGAATAAATTGTAATTGTGTTAATTGCGAATTAATAAAATAAATTTTGTCTATTGTGGTAATAAATTGGTGTACCTTACTAATCCCGAACTTCAGCTAGTAACAATGTTTACCCACATAACATTGTGTACCTACCTACTTAAACATCGCAAGTTTTTTCCTGCTTACAGCTGTGCAAATCAAACGGAGGTAGCTGTAAAGTAGTCGTCGACGGGTTCTATATAGAAACAGCGATCTGCCTTGTCGTTGGATTCCTCTGGCTGCAGTGGGGAAGGCCAACTATTAAAAGGCTTCAACGACTACCTGCTTCAGCATGGCAAATTAGCCTGTACAACAGATAAGACTGAATCTCTCTATTCCCTACTATGTATATATTGTAAAGGTTTTCAAGGAACTACGTCTTCTAAGCGATTTTAACATAACATTTAGATTCCAGAAAGTATTAATTTTTAAACCCTATACACTCAAAACTGACTACCTGATGCATATATTGTCTATTGGGTACTAACGCAATTTAGGCCCCAAACATTTGTTACATTGATGGCTCTATCGGGACCAAGTGTAGCCATGTTTCTAAATATTTACCTGTTAGAGTTCACATATAGTTACAATGTCGCAAGTGGCGCACACGCAGAAAGTTGTTAACGTACACAGTATTGCGAGTGAAACAGTTTACTTGCCATGTTATCCATGCTTTTCCCGGACTATATTCCATGATTTTATTATGTTTTATTAGTAGAACATGATTAATTATGATTAGTAATTGTGTGCTTATTGATGACAAGTAATAACTTTTTTTTACGTGTGCGCACTTATTTTGAAATCAGAAGAGAGTTTCCTTGTTGAAAACGCATATTTTTAGTAAAAAAACGTAAGCCTCGTCAAACGAGTCAGTTCTATATATTATTATCTTTTATATTATTTGTATATATGTGTATGAAAAAGAAATCTTGTATTATTTATTAACTTATTAAAATTAAAATTGGTATTAAAAGTCTTCAATGGAACTTTAAGATTCACGTTTCAACGTACACTGCAACATACTTTGGATTTAACATAATTTGTAATCTTTTTAAGTAATAGTTTAAATTATCCCCACCAAAAAATTAAATGTTGGTTGTAAGAACTCCTGCATTATATAAATACCGGTTCAAACAAGGTGCCACACTCAAACCTTTTCATCTACGGTAAAGATTTAAGTGTATAGGAATAAAATGATCATTCCAAGTTCTTTTATACTTTCTGTTATTAATTACGCTGTCAGTGTGACAGAATAAGTTGTAATCTCATATGTGCATCCAAACAGGACCGAAATAAATTGCTATTCTTATTTTACTTTAATTATTTTATTCCTATTCACAAATTCAGTTTAATTTATTACACTAAGATAATAATCCTGACTAAAATATTTGTTAGCACATGCACGTTATTTGCCAAAAATAAATAAAAAGCACAAGTGTGTCTTTGCCACAATGTAAAAAATCTCTAGTTGTGAGTTAGTAATATTATTATATACGATATGATACGTCTTTTTACAAAATGTGCAAAAAGGTTTGCTATAGGCCGTTTAATTCCAAGCAGTTACTGGATAATATATTTTGTTGTTACATTGAATTGATTGCATCTTTTAATGGTATGACATACTAACGGGGAATAATATACCCAAACATTTTAAGGCCAAATCTCAGTATAAATGTTATTTAAGGTTAGTGAACGAAAAAAAAACATCCACAACTGTCGTTACAGACTCTCTATTGGTTCAATATTAGTTATGATCCTTTTGATAAAAGTTGGCTGCATTGACAAAGATATTGTTATCTAAATTAATAACCATATTATTTTGTGACAACCAGAGAGCAGATAATTTAATGGGTTTTAAACGAATTAAACCTAACACTGCATAACCTGATCATAAATATACTTGCCGCAATTAACTCAGCATATAAAAGTTAAAATATATCTGATTTATAAACAGCGTGTAAGTATCACCGTCGCAAATAACTTAGAAAAACGTCTTTCTTGGGATACTTAACACAATGAAAAAGTCGGTTCATCATAAAAATGCAAGATTAAGGATTTACAGTCAAAAGTGTGATTTTGAACTACGCAAAAAATAAAAAAAAATATGAATTTTCCGCCAGAAATTTCCAATGATTTTCCACCCAGAATGATGGTTCCATGGTATCCTTAAGCATTTCGAATTCTTACCTATATCAGGGTAAATATAGAATGTCTTTTGGTCTAGTGATTTAAATCTTTTTATTACATATGACTTATCGTATTTTATTATTAGGTCTTTACATATGAAATTGGGGTCTTATATGGAAAAAGTAAAAAGTTTTTTTTATGAAGTTATATATTAGATTAATCAAAGTTTGTACCATTGTTATCTTTGCACTTGCGCCATTTTTTACGCAAAGCATAGCGTCGGTGGGAGTATCAGTTGATGAAAATTGCTGTTTTATTTCATACTTTTGAAATTTAAATCTAATAAAATTAACTAAAAGGGGCTTTCCAATGCCGGCTTTTTGTCAATTACTTGTGGCTTAAAGATTTTATTTTTGAAAATGATAAAGCCCTTTTCAATATTCTAACATATTCGTCCCTCTTTCTATAAATATTTTCTCCCTCTGCTTCCTTATAGAATGTTCAAACTACACCGATTTTTGTTTGAGTTTTTATACATATTTGAATATACGGTCAGGTCAGACGTTTCTCGAAAAAAATCTGAAATGAGGTATTTTTGGAACCAGAAGAACCAAATCTATCGATTTTATACTGTTTTGACCGTAAATCTTTGAGGAACAATTTTAGTCATGGGCTCTCATGTTGTATTTATGTTATACACACATCTGTCCATCCGCAAAGATCTTAGCAACTGAAATGGACCAATCACAGATCAGTATTCAATGCAAAGCGTTCGCTTAGCAAAGGGTAACTTGAGTATCGTTTGTGAGGAAATCAAATGGCGTGAATACAAACGAATCACTAATTTCGAGACATAAATATGCAAGCCTAAAGTTGAAATTAATTTGAATTTGGATTTCAGATATTTGAGATCGAAGTGGCCGGTTCAATCAGTGACCAATTTTATATGTAAAGACCTAATATCAATTGTTTACGAAGAAGTTAAATTTTAGGTCACAGTGTTTCTATTTTCTTGCCCAGGTTATTAGCAAATATTCCAATTAATCTTAAGATAAATTAAACAATGGAGTAGTTGTAATCAGCTATATTGTTAATAAAATTATTTCATGTATTTGATGTCCACTAGGCATGGTAGAATACAAGATAAGACCCCTCGATGGGTAATTGGTTTTAGACAACGTACGGTATTATTGCCATGCTAATTTGAACTCTCTTGCGTTGTGATAAGAGTCCGTACTTATTTCTTTTCTAAGAGTGAACCTTCTGTAGTCTCACTCTATACAAAAGAACGATCATGTTTCCTATCATTTCATTAAAATTCAGATTGGTAAATTGTATTGGAATTCAAGTAAGTTCATTAATGTGTGTTATTTATTACTATCAATCAATACTTTATAACTCTGACGTCCGGTTTCTGAATGGCTGATTAACGCAAAAATTAACTAATTATATGTCAAATCTCTTGTCAAGTATATATTGGGTTGCCGAAAGCATGATTAGGTACTTTGATTTGCTCATCGGATCAGTTAACATAGATAAGTCACTGCAAATATCTTATGTAAAATGCCAATCGAATGTTCAATGAAATCGATCATAGATTAGTAAATTTTTCCTTGAACAACGTTTCAGAAACTCGAATTGATTTGACACCACTGTTATCTTGACAGCTCTGTTAGTTGAACAATATTTTGATCAGTCTTTCAGAAACCAGGCGTGAGACTAACATAGTGTATTGAATTTTAAAAGTTGATAGATAAATTAATTGTTAGAAGTAGTTAGTAAAATTAAGAACCTATAGGTTTTTATAAAAATACTTCTTATGTTATTTAATTGTTCTTTTTAAAATATTGTTTATTATGAAATAATTCTTTACGTGCATTCTGCATAATTTAATATTTAAGTAGTAAATTATAGCGTAAAACGTCTGTATTTAGGAAATATTGTTTGTCCTTTCGGTATCAGTTCTCATGACGACGTTAATAAGGAAAATAACAATTTGAAAGGTTAAATTTTGTGCTTGTCCTACCGCATAATGTTGATGTAAAGCTGGATTGTAACGCCAGGTCCAAAGGCGCAGCCTAGGCTGCAGCGGCGGGGGAGTGTGCGCGGGACCATGGCTTCATAGACATAGCGCGATATTTGTTTAGAGAAATCGCTCTGATTTCGTCCACGCCCGGCCGCCACGATAGTCGTCGCCTCAAATCGCGTTTTCCATTTTTTTACTTCGATTGTCTACCTAGACAAGTAGCAATTTATTTCACATCTTCCTATGTCCTCTTATTATTTTATGGGTTAGTTCCAGTGGTAGCAAATATAAAAATTCAGAATACAATTCAATCTAACAAAAATTTTATACAACAGTAACATCACTGCATTAGTACAAACAGGGAGGGAGCATTCATTGATTTGATATGTATACAAAATTGTGTAGTATAATGTCAATATATCCCAAAGCTATTCATAATTTTAAAGATATTGATATAGCTACTGGTTGGTACATTACGAAAAAGTACTTCTATGTTCGCGTTGTTACGCCACCGCGAACATAAATCCAGGTTTAAATATTTTACAGTGTTGTAAAGAGTCAACAATCAATATCTGTTTTTTTTTTATTCAATAATGAAAACTCGCAATGCTACTATCAGCTCATTAAAACATTGTCTATACTCACCATACGTACCACCAACCCACTACTGTACTGTCGGACTCAAAACATTTTGAAATCATTGTTAGGATTAAACAAGATTATATAATGAAACTAGGTACCTTCATGTTTATAATGTACTAGAATAACGTTTCCTAACTGCCAGTTATTGACCATGAGAACTAGTACCATTTTAAAATATTTACCTTTACTGTTAAATTATTATATATTTCTTAAATATTGACAAGAAATTAAATACTCTTTGTGAATGAGTACGAACTACAGGGAAGAAAAAAACACTAGGTATGTATTATTATAATTTCTTTATGTACACATCAACACTTAAAATAAATATTTATAACATTTATAAATTTTGCGCAAGAGTTAATACTTACACAGTAAATTCATGTGCAACGCATTGTGCTATGATATAACTTTGTTATTAAGAGGCCGTATACGAAATTTTGGCAATTTCGCTGATTTACGTGGTTTTACAGACGTGAGTTTACAGTTAAAATACTATATTTCTCTAAGTTTTTATGAACAACATAAAAGATCACTTCTATTTAGATCTAATGAATGAACCACTTTTTACTTTTATTATAAATTATAATGCGAGATTTAGGTTGTTTTAAAACATTTTTTATGAACATATATTTTTTATTGTTTGCAATTTTTTTTTCAGAAAATGGGTTGATGTTGAAATGAAGTTTATTTCTGTTGTTGTAATTTTATGAATGAGAGTTCCACGTAGCCGAAATCAAAAGCAAATTTTGTCCATTTTCTGTAAAATTTGACTAAGTTAAACATTTTTTTACTCATATATATAGACGACTTTTACAGCAATACATTGTAATTTTTTCATAGCATTGATACTTCAAAACAGTTCGTAAATATGTGATATTCTAAACCTCTTACAGCAAAAATTTACAAACAGCCACCGGTTTGAGGTCGATTAATCAAAATTAAATAATAAAAGTAAAAAAGTGGCTCATACATTAGATCTAAATTGAAATGATCTTTTATGTTGTTCATAAAAACTTATAGAAATATAGTATTTTAACTGTAAAATCACGTCTGTAAAACCACGTAAATCAGCGAAATTGGCGAAATTTCGTATACGGCCTCTTAAGTCTAACTTGTTTTACTAATATAAATATTTATAAACATAATAATACTAGAAGAATAATAATCAAAAGACAGTATTTCTAAAACGACTTTTACTTGTGCTCTTTGTTATTAGCGTCTTCCCTATAAAGATCTCAAATTATAAATAAATACTTACCTGACTCTCTTTTCCAGATATTATATTCCTTTCCAATATTTATTAACCTTATTATAGTAATATATTATTCCAAATAAGTAAAAAAGCTAAAAGCATTTTAATAAAACTCAATGTTGAGTTGTCGAAGCATTTGTTGCTTATACAAAGTTAATTGACCCTGTTGAACTCGACAACAATGGCACCAAATGAATTTTGATGTACATACAGTATGCATACAGTCATTTTTTGTTTTATACATGCGTTTGACTCAATTTTATGATTACTCCTATTCATTTCTGTTTATGGAAGCCACGATTAACAGCAACGGTCCATGAAAGCAGCGAACAGTTCAATTTTCGATAGAATTCAATGATTTTTTTTATGCAATAGGGGGCAAACGAGCAGACGGGTCTCCTGATGGTAAATGACCACCGCCGCCCATGGGTACCTGCAACTTCAAGAGTCACAAATGCGTTGCCAAACTTTAAGGTGGGAGTAGAGGAAGGGTGGGTGAGGGGAAGCCCGTTTTCTGTGAGGCCGTGGTATCAATCGAGTCGGACCGGCCCATACGTGCCGAAGCATGGATCCAAGCGGAAGAGTCGCCTTGATAATTCATAAATCGACAATAAATAAATTTTGAAAGGAGGTGGCAACCTAAGGTGTTAGGAGGAAAATTTGTTTTAATATAATATACTGCATCCTTTCTTATTTATTAGACATGGTTGTATATCGGACATATTGGGTCCTACAGGAGTCTTTTAAGGAGTGAAGTGATCTGCCGCGTCGGTGTCAGATAAGTACAATCGTTTACCTTTAATAAACATGACACTTACTCATCGTACATTCATAGAGTAATATTATGTTAAAACATATATAGGCTGTTAAAGGAAAGTGTGTTCAAATTTTTGGAGCGTTATGTAGCCGAGAAAATTAGATTGTTGCTTCAAAAAATCCATTATGAAAAAAACAAGATTTCACATAAAAAATCATCGGAAAATGATTTTCCTGGCGCATTTCACACACATTTTTTTTTTTCCTTTCCTCTTACAAAATTATAAGTCACTTTTCGAGTTCAATTTGTCAATATCAAAGTAAGATTTCTGTATTAAAAATCACGAATTTTCTTAACATTGTTAGCGCTTTACGATATTTCCGGGGTCTTCTATAAGACCCCAAAAATTAGACCACACCTTCCTGTAACATAATGTATGATATAAAACTAATGTAAAACTATATAAAACAGTTCAATAATTGGTATTAACAATATTTACCACATTAATGTCAATCGGCAATATCTGCACAAAAAACGTCCGTTAAGTCTTTCCGATTTAAATGTGTTGGAATGCATTGAAAGGCAAACAAAGATAAGATTACTATTTAAGGTAAAAATACACTACATTTTACAATATCAATCGTCAACATAGGATGTCCTTCGCTAGACATAATTATTATACCTCTGCCAAAGACAAGCTGTCTACGTCCATCCAAGGGCCCAACAATGGAATATAATAAATGATAAAAAGCTATTATAAATCTCTAGATTACATGTAGGTATTTGTAAAACGTTTATTTTTGTTTTGATTAATTACCTGCTATTGGCGATGTGAAGAATTCCCTATACCTGTACACTATTGATTATATCACACTATTATATATTTAAAATAACAACTAACTCTTTTGAACAGTTTCTATATATTGTGATTACATTTTAAATAATATTTCGAAGCACGCAAATAATCGTACACCTAAGAAATTAGCCGCTTAAAGTATCGAAACATAATTAATAATATCTAACATATATTTATTAAGCCTAATGTTAAAGCATTACAAGATATGGCAATTAAACTAACATGTACTCAGTTTCCATGATCGCGCCAGATTGTAGTTTGATGCTTATTTTCGTTTATAATGAAATAAGATTTCAAAAGCTCGAAGCGTAATAAAAAAAGTTGACCGCTACAACGTAAACTTTACGTCAGCCCACAAAATCGAAAGAAATTCGTATATCGTCCAATAAATAGTGGATATCCTCCACTCTAGTTAATATTAATTACACATATATTAATGAAATATTTCACACAGAAATGATTAAGTAAATTATTTATGGTGTTCTTACGAACCCATTGTTTGTCATAATTATATAATCGTCACGTGTGCGTATATATGCATATGTATAACGTCAGGAGGGGATCTAAAAATTGAAGTGTTCTTTTGCGACAAGAACGCCAAAACAAAATTGTACGGCACTAAGGACGTAATTTTGCAATCAACGTACTGGTTACTTGTCAATGTACCATCTGTTATAAAATCAATATTTATAATGCATGGGAATACGCACGTTGGCTCTGAATCACGGGTCGCGTCTAGATAGGTCGTCGTCGCAAATGATGGGCTTGCGGTCATCCCCTTTACTCCCCCGCGCAAAACGTCCAACTCTACGAGCGATGGCGCTGGTCTTTTCCACTGCTCCCCAACCACCGCTGTGGTGGCCACCACCGCTAGCGGAGCGAGACAAAAGGCCGGTGACACCCTCTCCTAACTTGCTGTGATGGATGCCATATATAAAGTAGAGTAATAGTCCTGGAATACAACACAAATTACATTTTATTAATTTATTGACTTGTACTAGAAGTAGAAATACACTTTATTTAAGCGAGTCTGTGTACTCTGTGTAGAAGAAAATATGACACTCCCTGCAATTTTTGTCATTTTTGCAAATTCATCGAACTAACTTGAATAAATAAAGATTGAAGATAGTGAAGTGACGGAGTGATGTGTATTATTTGGAACCGAGTGTTTGGTTATTAAATTAAATAGATCAAAATTGGACGCATCAAAATACGATTTGTGTGACCAGCAGAAATACGATTAAATGTCTGAAGACGCAGTCACGAGACTTTAAGAGACTTTTAGGATAACATTTAGAATGCCAAAATTTCCACTTTTTAATTTAAACTTCTTAATTTTTAATGGTGGTGGAGTAAGGAAGCGAAGTCGGGCCGGGCCGAAAGTTATAAAACTTGCCAGGAATAATTTAGTTAGGTAGCTGCATTAAAACCCGTTGTCTTTTCTTATGCGGTAGGTAATTTATGAGATTTGAAAGCTTATGTACGTAAGAAAATTGGCCTAAAGATAAATTGTATACTATACTGACCGAAAGCCATCCAAATAGCGAACCGGGCCCAAGTAAGTGCATTAAGATTGATCATTAGTTCCACGTTGAGTATGACACTTGCGGCGGGAAGCAGCGGCACCCATGGTACACGGAACGGAAGGCGGGTCGGGCTTTGCTGATGTGCCCAGATTATGAATAGACCTGGAATAACAGATAACTATGAAAGACAATATTTTCAATTATGCCTAATTTACACTACCGTGGTCCTTTGCCAATAATATTAATATTTTGTATCGTAGACTGATCACAAACAATAAATAAATAGCTAAGTACTTATATCGACCTAAGAACAATATTCCGTCCCTATCTGAAATCATAATTTAAGGAATATAAGGAAACAAGTAAACATAATTATCACGCATTTCACAAGTGCAAGCAGTATTTTGAATTGACACCATTTAGGAACCATCTTACAAAATCAGTAAGAATACCTACTACGAACGTATCGTATAAAGCAGGGATGTCGCGGATCGCAATCGCGGAGCTTCCGCATCGATTTTGACATCTGCATCCTGATCCACAATAATCAATGCGGATGCAGTGCAAGTCGCGACGAAGAAGGAAGTGGGTGGGGCCGGCGACTTGTGTGGGCCCTAAACACGTGCTGAAGGCCCAAGAGAAGCGAAGATTTGGGTGACAAGCAAGATCCTACGCGTTTGTTATTTGTGTATGTTTTTTTTCTCTTTAATCAAGCGTTTAGTTGCGCTTATCGTATGAACATTTATTTTTTTGAGTGTTTTTGTGAATAAGCAGTGAGCTTTGTGTGTGCTATCTGCATATTCTGTTTATTAAGTGTAATGCAATTGCATTATATTTAATAGACAGTACCTAATATCGTCGCCTTTTCAGGTTCAAGTCTATTTCGCAGAGGTTCATGAATTAAACCAGCGCTACTTAAACAACTGTTCACTAGAAACACTGATCTGGTGGTGTCGATAAAAATCTGCAATTCCTTTTCTTTACTAGAGCTTTCAAACAAATGAACCTTTTCTGGGTGCATCGGTTTTAAATGATTTTTGAACGACAAGGTGGCACCAGCCTTACGAGAGTAGGTTTTATTGCATATTTTACAATCAACCTTATCCTGGTTATGTTCATTTGATTTAAAATAAGTCCAAATCTGACTTCGTGGCGGTGGTGGCATTGTAAATTCACATGTTAAATAATAAAACTTCTTACTACTTCTATAAACACCAATTTCTTATTTCACATATTAATAACGAATTAAGTACCTATTTAATATTAAAGATTACCTACCTACTTACTATATTTTTTTTACTTTATTTCTGCCCCCATATAAAGTTTATTACAAATAAATATTAAGATCCGCATCCGCGGATGTATAAAATTCTGCATCCGCAAAATCCCTAGTATAAAGTAACCTTTTTAAACTTGCTATTTATATTCCGTTAAGACTGAAACTCACAAGCAACTATGACAAAAGTAAGAGTAATATCCGGCAGTAGTGTCCATAGTCCAGCTGGTTCTGCTAGGAAGTGGTTGTGCGCGCACAATGCAGCAGCGGCAACAGTAAACGTGTAAACGCAACTGGTCACCGCCGCTCCGGGAGCTCGTCCACCTGCCAGGGGCTCTAACCAAGCGTATTGAGCCCGCAAACGTCCTACTGTCAAAGCCTCAAACATCTGAAACACAGGACCAAATAAATGGTACCATATTAAGGCATACTTTGATGATGGTGTTTAGAAAATTAGGAAGGTGCTAGGAATGCAAAGTGTTTTATTTCTTAGACTATTTTTAAAAGATGGATGCAAGACATTATTTTAGTTAATACGGGGGAGAGTCCGCTATTATAATAGGTAAGTCATTTTACTATCTAGGTTCTACCTGCTTGTAAGCTTTGAAACATAAATTAAAACTATAAAATAAGGAAATCACCTCTGATGAAGATGAACCTCCATCGGTTCCGGGGGTGCCGGTCGCAGAGCTATCTTCTCGATCGCATGGAGAGTCCAGTTGGGGTGAACCAAAACTCTTGTCGTCCAACGAGGTTACAGGGCGGTAACGCAAAATTATGACGGCTGCACTCACAATGGTGTACGCAAGAAGTGTTCCTATTGACATGAATTCCACAAGCTTTTCCAAATCAAAGAAAAGAGCTATTAATGCTGACGAGAAGCCTGATATGATCAAATTAGCAATAGGTATCTGAGACTTGTTGTTGATGTCACTGAGGAAGCCGAATAGGAGACCATCCGCAGACATAGCATAGAGACAACGAGGTAGGGAAAACAGGGAGCCTAGTAAGGTAGTGATCATTCCACATACAGCTCCTACCGCAACTGCGTACTTGGCCCAATCGGCGTGTACCTCACCAAGAGCAGCCGGTAAAGCTGCATCAGGATTGATATTTTTGTACGGTACCATTAAAGTAAGAGCCAAAGCAACAAGAATGTATCCGAAAGCAACTACTGCCATCGAAAGTATGGTAGCAATGGGAATTGAGCGTGTTGGATCTTTAGCTTCCTCGCTTGATGCCGAGATACTATCAAAACCCACAAACGCATAAAAGCAAGTGGCTGCTCCAGCTAATACTCCACTAACACCGAAGGGCATAAAGCCGCCGTTCTTTTCAGACCAGTTCGTGGGATCAGCATAATAGAATCCTAAGAAGATAACAAGAGTTATAACTAATAAGTTTAAAATGGTAAGGCCGTTGTTAATGTAAGCTGATGTTTTAACACCAACCGCTAGAATTAAAGACGCTACAATACATATAAGAAACGCGAGGACGTCCGGATATCTGCTCAAAAGAGATTCATGCATTTCCCCTGTGATGGATACGGTAGCGTTGCTTATTGCATTGTCTAGCATTGCGTTCAAATATCCGGACCAAGCTCTAGCCACAGAAGCCGCTCCTGGAATACCAAAAGTTAATTTTTTAAGAATATCTTCGAAAGAATAAGCAATTTTTTTTATGTAGTTAGAGCTTACCTATCATATATTCTAGTACAATATTCCAACCTATGATGAATGCCCAAAATTCTCCAATACTGACGTAGGTGTACGCATAAGCACTTCCAGCTCTAGGAATCCTTGTTCCAAACTCTGCATAGCACAGCGCAGCTAATGTTGATGTTACGCCAGCCAGTAGGAAACTTAGGGCTGTTGCTGGTCCCGCCATATTTTTTGCGACAGTTCCCGTCAATACATAAATTCCTGCCCCGACCATGTGGCCCACGCCTAAAAACGTAGAAAAGGAATGAGTAACCTACATTTGGTTGGTGGAATGAGTAAACAAATGTAGACTATCTGAGAAACAGATTACGAGGTGAGGTCCAAAAGTTTGCTCTCCACAGCAGTCCATAAACTTAAGGGAACAGTCGAGCATTCTCGAGACCCATCTTGAACAAGGTTTACTCATGCGAAGATGTTGATGTAGGATATTGAAAATAGTTGTTTCTGATACTCCAACCAATGCTGCAATCTGTTTTTTCTTCAACCGGTCATCTTCCAATACAAGTTTTTCCACTTTTTCAATGATTTCTGGTGTGGTGGCCTCAATCGACCGTCCAGGTCGAGGGACATTTTCAATTGACTCCCTTGCTTGAAAAGGATGTGCCATTTATAAATCATAGTTTTACCAAAAGCGGAGTCCCCATAAACACCTTCAGCTCTTGAAAAATTGTTTGTATCTTTTCTTGTTTAATGAGGAACAAGTTTCTCACCAAACAAGAAAAGACACCTCGTTGATGACTCTTTTTCTTTTTTTTCTTTTTAAAAAGACAACTCCCCGCATTAGGAATTACTCCTGTGTCGCGGGGGACTTTACAAACATACAAACAACGGACACAAAGAACACCCAGACTCAGGTGGGAATCGAACCCAAGACCTCTGGCTCAGCAGTCAGGGTCACTAACCACTAGACCAACAGGCCAGTCAACTCGAAAGATAATTACCTGATTAGGCTGGAATTCGATATACATATAGTAACAATGAGCAACCTTACACCCACCAACCCTTCTACGAACTTTTTAACCTCTCGTATAATAGGTATCTTTTCCTGTAATACAGCTACATAATGCTCGTAATCGTTATTTTATAGTTAGTAACGATTTATAAGCTATAAAAAACAGGCCAAGTGCACGCATGAAGGATTCCGCACCATCGTACAAGATTTAATACTTAATCTATACTTATAATAAAAATGTAACAGGTCCAATTCTGTCCATTGGAGATATTTTTTTTTTTGGGTGGCACTTTATATCGATGCTGAAGCCAAAACTATAATTTTTTTCATTTTTGTCTGTCTGTAGCATGACCACGCATCACACCGAAACTACTGATACTATTGCGGAGGAACGGGTAACACAAATGGAGGATCCCCCGACCAGGCGAGGTGATCATGCCTGGCGGGCCGCGGCCCAACGGTTGATGTAGGGAACTTGTATATATACTATTCGGCGCGAGAACTCTCATAGCGCGATGCAGGATAAGTAGTTACTTCGTAGTTCAGTTATCGCGACCGCGATGTACTGAGAGGAGAACTTCTGGCTCAAAAAGGTGGCCGAACTGCATTTTATATATATCAGTAGCATTTACGCCAAAAAAAAAAATGTAAGAATCAATTCCGTGCGTCATCATTATTCCTAAATGTTACTGATAGATATAAAATGCAGTTATAAATAATGAATTAAGGCAATATGCCACATCTCCCCTGAAAAGTTAACCATTACGAGATGATCTCTGGCCTCCATGAGCGCTTGCCTGAGGGCGATGTATAGGGTTATCCGTCGCCCTAGCAGAAGCAGGCCCGAGACGGGTGCGACGTGTTCCGCGCTCGCCTCTGTAAATTGAGGGGGAAAGACCCCTGTACAACCATGGCCGGATCGCCTGTCATTCAACATGCGGCCAAGTCTGCCCGGGTTCTTAGGGATTACCTTTTGAGGGTATCAGGTCCTGGCAGTAAGACTCCGGACGGAACCACTTGTGGTTTTAGTCGGTTCGAGTCCGAAATACCACTTTCCGTTAGCCCCGGTAAGGTGATGTGGGGGTTTCCACACGTAAAAAAAAAGTTTGAACTTTTTACGATAAAATATTTTATTTTGTTAATCACACTTATTCTTAATTTAACTTTATTGAAAATGATTTTCCAATTTTTTAATTATTAGTAAATATTGTCACAGTATAAAAAAGATATCCATATTTATACTATGATTATGTGGACACGGATGAGAGATTCAAAAATTATATTTGGTTCCATACCTACCTACTTTATGTATCTAATGCTATCACAGTGTTATCATTTCTGTTTTCTTTAACACCCCACTCTATTTTAATATCACAAGAATTTTATCAAAGATTCACCACAGTTTGACAACAGCACATGCCTACGATGGGTTCGCGTGGTGTCATTGACATATGGAGGAAAATAAATAAAAAACGTTGGAATTTATAGAAGATTATTCAGATTTTCCTGTTCTTGCTTATTTTTCCTTGCAATTAACACTAAATATGCTACTCAAAGTTCTCACAAGTTCAGACGCGTCCATGTTCACGGAGACCGAGGCCGAGGCTTAGACGATAAGCTGCATGCGACTTACGCCAATTTTATTAATGTTGCATATCTACGTTTGACGCTAGTCGAATTGGAAGGTGAAGACGCAAGATGAACATGAAAGCGCACTGGTGTGGACATAACTAATGAACATTCATATAAGAATGACAGGTGCCTAATACAAATATAATATTATTGTTTTTATGGTTCCGGGACCTCAAAAAGAAATACGGAACCTTTATAGAATCACATCGTAGTCTGTATGTTGTGTCTGTCTGTCAAAAACCTTTTTGCTCAAGAGTGCGTGGCGGTATCAAGTTGAAATTAAAATCAAATAGGCGTATGTCTGGGGTCCCTTAAATTTGTAAAAAAAAGTGAACGCAATCACAAGATATGACCATTTAAGTCTTGTTATTTTAACTAATTTCAACAATTGCCGATAAGAGAGAGAGACCTTACTTCTCACTAAATTTAATGATTCTAGGTCAATGGGAAGTACCCTATAGGTTTTGATTTACCTGCGAAATAATTCAAATTTGGCCAAATCTAAGGCTTCTAAATCTTTTGATTGCGTTGACTCTTCTAGCTTCTAGCTTGATTTTTTTACAGCTGGGACCGCAGACTTATGTATTTGGTATTAATTTTCAACTTGATACGTCCACAGGTTCCTGAGGAAAAGGGTCTTGACAGACAGATGGACAACAAAGTGATCCTATAAGGGTTCCTTTTTTTCTTTTTGAGGAACGAAACCCTAAAAACAAAAAAAAACCTTCGAGAATCGATAACTGAGATGGACGAACTATCTACATAAAGTTTGTACGGAACCTCATTTGTCCGGTTTTTTTATTGTAAAAGTAGTTTTGGCCAGACTGTGTAGGTATAGTGTCCATTGCATGGAAACATAACCACCGATTTATGCCACGGAGACCAGGCAGTCAGTCAGTCACTGGTTATGGATTTTTTTTTGTTAGAAAGTTCTTAGTAGTGAAACGGACTCTGGATATAGTCAGTTAATGGCAATAGTCTTTGCCTCTCCCTCTTGTTACAAAGAACCATAAATATGGCTGGCAAAATGTTGAGTTGAGCTTAGATTATATAGGTACACAGTAAATAGACTCATAGTATCACAATCTTTAAACACCTAAAATACTGCATCTTCTTATGTCGGTCGCTATCTATTTTTTAACACAAAACTATTAATATTTGCAAACCTAAGGAAATATCATTGAAGCTTGATGACAAAATGATGATGACAGATGTTTATTTGGCACTGAACTCATTACACAACTAAAAAAACATTACACCAATGAGACAAAATACCTATGGCTTTTTTGGAAATTTTATATAGGTATTTACAATGACTGATTTGAAAAGGTAGCATGGTTCTCTCTAGTTTTAGTTAGGTAAACTATAGTATTCGCTACGTACCTTTTTTGTTTTTTTGTACTGGCTGGACATTCTTGGTGTTAACGATCTCGAGAGCAAAAACCCTATGCTTTGTGGTTCTATCACAAAAAAAAATTGTTTTGTTACTATAGTTTGATATCATCGATTGTTTGGCGAGTCCAGTTTAGCTTTGATATAAACATGATGTACCTACCTAGATAATTAAGTTTAAAAATTCAATTCAGTTACCTAGTGAAAAATAATCAATTGAACCAATGGCCTCATTCTCATCTTTCAATAAGAAAGACGTAAAACCGGAAGTGATTTATTTTCTTTTTGGGTGCCTACTTAATTTTATAAACCCGTAAGTATAGTATTTTATGACACAATAAGACTTATGGTGGGTGGATATTTATTCTTAACTCCAGTGAGACCATAAATGGGCTTCTGATATAAGTTATTTTTCCCTGCAATTAATTAATTTCTTACCCAGTAACGTGATATCCAAAGTCGTGAGACATCGGTTAAGTGGTGTGTCCATCGCGTCACCATATAGTGGCTTACGACGATTCACTTTGTGGCAGAAACCAGCGAGCACGTGCCCCAATATTTTATGCCTTGCGCCTGGCATGGTTACTTCTTCATGAAAAAAAGAAAGAAAAAATATTCTTAAGTAAGCGGAAGAGGTTCCAGCTTATTAAACAACACTTTATACCATAAGAAGGTATCTATATAGGTAGGTATGTAAATTGAAATCACTACATTTCTGTATAAATCACTGATCAATTATAGTCAGCACTTGTAAAATCTTTCACGCTGCTTACGCGGAGATATGGACCCTAAATAGGTCACAACTGGAAACTATATTAAAAGCACTAAATATTTAGACACAAAGACTTAGAGACATACCCGAGAAACAATTTGTCAGTTAAAGCTAACAACTTTTCGCAAATAATATTTTCTCAAAGTTTCAGAAGCTAATTATCTGTTTATATTCTCAAATCCCTACAAGAAACGGGTAGCAAACAGTACCTTTTGGTTGTTCACAGCCAGCTGACGATATTTGTATCAACTCAGTCCTGGTTTAGACTGGAGATAATACCGGCGCGCGCAACTAATCGATTTTTTGTAGGTACAACTTTATTTATGTTATGTACAGCCTACAGGAAATCCTATTGGAGGGCTTTTGGTTAATAAGGTATATTATGTAGTTATGGATTTATATTGTTAATTCTAGTAAACATTTTTTATGTCATTACACGTAAAGTAAAGATATCGGTACAATATCACTGAACATGTGAATTTTGAAAACGTGTACGTAAATTCCTAGGCCACGTGAGATCTATTGCTTGCTTATTTGTCCTGTTTCTTTTTTTGGCAAACTCAAACTTTTTTTAGAAAAAAGTTTCATAATTTCCGATTGATTCGATAAACACATTTAACACACGGTACAAACCTACATTTTAGGGAAAACAAATACACCAGTAAAATTTGCTCATTGGAGGGCTGAATGTGGATGTAATTCCTTACAGGTAGCCACATAGTTCATAATAAGATTCGGAATAAGAACATATTTGTGAATTTCCTCCCATTTTAGAGTTGCGCATAATTTTTTAATTAACGTTTTCTTATAAAAAAAAAATGAAAAATCGGGTTGTGTAAGCGTCGCTATACGTCGATTTACAATAACGAAATTCAAAGATATACGTCTTATAAGCAATATGAAGGCGGCAAATTGTGCCGCCCAAAATATAAAAATCGGTTAACAATTGTTGTAAATAAATCTATATAAACGGTCGAAAAAATCGATTCAATAACTTTTTATGCTGTCAAAAACATTCCTGGTTGCTTGAAACTAGTAAACATATGTCTCGTGTAACCATAAAGCTACAAAAAAAATTCATCAAAAATTATTAATAATTTTCCCACAAAATGCATTTATTTATTAAAAAGGGCTCGAATGTAAAAATCAATCTGAGCCAGTTGCCGCCATAAAATTGTTAATTATGTTTGTTTATGAACATAAACATTTGCTGGTTGGTCGTGTTCCTGTCGACCCTTCAGGGTAAATTACATTAAATAGTTGTAGTTGTTGTTAAGCAATTGCCAGAACACATAAAAATATTCTCAGACCAGACTCCAGCTCAACAAAAATGCCTAAAAAATCTAAAGGACGAACTAACACGTCGTCAAAACGAAGGAGAGAATGAACTCACAATAAAATATATAAATGGCACCCCCACTATTATTAAAACTTCGCCAAAAAACTAAAAACAATGCCAAAAACTTTAGATTTGTTTAGCAATACCTATCAGTTAATTACAAACTACCACGACGTCAAAACATACAAGTCACGCCTCAGATTTTTCTACTTCAATGCCCGGAGCATACGCAAAAAAGGAAAGCTCGACGAGCTCAAATGCATTCTTCAATCTCTGCCTAACACAATACATCTTATTTTACTGACTGAAACGTGGATTAGCACTGAATCTCAAGCCATGCAACTACATATAAACAACTACACACACTACTACAACTATAGGACAGACTCTAGGGGCGGTGGAGTCTCTGCGTATGTCCATAATGATTTGAAACATAGTTTATCAATGTCCAAGTATGAAGGTGGTAACAATTACTTATGGATTCGCTTAGAGGGATACGCCCTAGAAGTGGGTGTAGTGTACAACCCCGGTGATACGAATTTTAATGAATTTCTGCAAGTCTATGGCGACCAACTACAACAAATGAAGCGAGCTATAGTATTTGGGGACTTCAACATTGACCTATTAACTAAAGACGAGCAAAACAATACAAACAACTTATAAAGGAAGCCGGACACACACTATTAAACAAAATCAGTAAGAAATTCTGCACAAGAGACTCAAAAACTAGAAAATCCATACTCGACCATGTCAGCTCTAACCTTAAAAATGATCACTTTCATATGGCAATAATTGATTCATCAATGTCCGATCACAAACAGATATTTGTTGAAATTAAAAAAACGAAATCTCCACCACAAATTAGAACTCGATACGAAGCGATAGATTACACAAAACTACAGAATCTACTGAAATCAACAAATATTGAAGAACTGAGTGACGACTACAGTCTACTAGAAAACAAAATAAAACTGATGATAGACAAAAGCAAAATAATCAAGACAAAAATCCTAAATACTCCTCAAAGCGACTGGATAAACAAAGACATAATAAACAGTATCAACCAAAGAAATGAATTATGGACCGCACTTAAAGAGAACCCATATGATAACAACCTTGAAGCAGAATATATTGCAAAAAACAACAAGTATCTACACAAATTCAAAACACAAAGAACTACTACTACTACAAAAAATTTAATGATTGTATTATTAATAATAAGCCAAAAAGAATTTGGAACTTAGTAAATGTATTAGCGAATAATAAAACAAAACAAATGAGTGCTCCTTCAAAACTGTTTATCGATTCAAAATATGTAACTGACGAAAATGAAATATGTAAAACTTTTAATCATTACTTTGCCACTATTAGCAAATGATATACCTAAAAACTTCCATGACAACTCTCCTTGTGCTTTTCCCAATAATCTCCCCAGTGACACTCCAGTTTTATCTGAGCTATATCCGTGTTCTGAAGGTGATTTTTCTAAAATAATAGCAAACCTTGACTCCAACTGTAGTACTGGATTAGATGGCATAAACACTAAAGCAATAAAAAGTATAAAAAATCTAATAGCTGGCGCCTTGAGTAAATGCTTCAATAAACTTCTGTTCACTGGAAAATTTCCTAATGCCCTAAAAATTGCGAAAGTCACACCTATCTACAAATCCGGTACAACATCAGACCCAGGAAACTATAGGCCAATCTCGGTGCTACCCGTTTTATCAAAAATATTGGAACGAATTTTATACAGCCGTTTAGAAAAACATTTAACTTCTATCAATTTTATATCTGACAGACAATATGGATTTAGACCAAAAAGTAGCACACTTTCAGCAACTATCGATCTTGTCACAAAAATTAAACAAAATATAGATAACAAAAATATTGTCTTAGGTATTTTTATCGACCTAAAAAAAGCATTCGATACCGTATCACAGAAAATACTGTCAAAAAAGTTAGAATTGTTGAATATTACTGGGACCGCCTCCAAAATTTTACAATCATATCTGGAAAATATATCCCAAATTGTCAAATTAGATAACATGCATCAAAGTGACACATTGCCTATTACTTGTGGGGTTCCGCAAGGATCTATTTTAGGGCCTTTGCTCTTTTTAATCTATATAAATAATATTCAAGAACTTAAATTACACGGTCATCTCACGCGTTACGCCGACGACACTTGTTTGTTTTATTTGGGATCCTCTATTCATACAATAATCTCCCAAGCTCAATCTGATTTAAACATTTTGTACTCATGGTTTCAACATAACTTACTAACTATCAACATCTCAAAAACATGTTATGTCATCTTCAAAGCAAAAAATAAAACTATACCCGCACACACATCATTACTAATAAACAACGAACCCCTACAACAAAAATCATGTGAAAAATACCTTGGCTTAAGAATTGACAGTCTGTTATCGTAGAATGCTCACTTGGATCACATACATACCAAACTTTCGTCCCTATTCGGATCACTTCGAAACATAGTTAAATGCATTCCGAACAAATTACGCCACAATATATATAATGCCTTAGTTAAACCACACTTACAATACCTAATAGAAATCTGGGGCAATACAGCTAAGACTAAATTATGTGAGCTGCAAATTATGCAAAATAAACTCCCAAAATTGATTTTTAATTATCCACGCCTTTCACCAACACACAAAATTTACGAAGAAACCAAAATTATGAACCTCAAACAATTATTTACGTACAATACTTGCATTTTTATTCGAAAAATTATAAACAAAAAAATACAATCCACTATATCATTCACCAAAGTGAAACACAACACAACGTAGTACTCGCCGAGCTAGTTTCTTAGTTTTACCTAAAACTAGAACAAATTATGGTAAAAAAATGCTGACATAGGTATGAAGGAGCACAGCTATATAATAAACTACCATCGCACATTAAAAATGTACTCTCATTTAATGTATTTAAAACCCGACTAGCTCAATATGTACGTACATCAGTCAGATAACTTGTCCTCGGGCAAATGAATACATTAAATTAGTACCTACCTACAATTATAAATTGTTGAGTGAAATGACGAACTTGTAACTATATTTTAAGTTATTATTGTTCTCAAGTAAGTGACTATGTTTTTATTGAGAATAAAGATTCTTTAACCATAAATAGTTACATTTCTTTACAGCTTTTTCCCTTACTATCTTTGTAGTTTCGGGGTTTCTGGGGTAAATAATGCCTAATCCGTGACATTCCATTGGGACGATGAAAGTTTAGACACAAGGTAACAGCTAGAAACAGTAGCCGGTGGACAAGGGAAGACGGGGATGAGCAAAAGTGTAACTATCAATGTAACCTCATTTTTTTTCTGTTACATAGTATGTCAATAAAACTTTAGTGGAACGGAGTGAAAACATTGATCGTTAAAATAGGTCAACCGTAAAGCGTTAACGAGTTAACTAACAAGATGTTCTGTTAGCGATAAAAGCTAACCGAGTAGAAAGTAAATATTGTTATTACTTTAATAACCATCGTTAATATAAGGTATCTAAGTATACGTATTATATTACTTATGTAAGTTTTGTCATACCGTCATACCTACTTTTTTTTTTCGAAGTAGTCTGGCAGTAGGTACAGGCCTTAATTCATACGAGTAAACTAGGTGTCGAACACATTACTCCAGTATCTCTCTGGAACACAGCCACATATCTCCTCAAAAACCTACGTCCCTTCAGTTATGTTTTTTCACATAGGCAGGAATAATTCAATGTCGCATGGCGCTAAATCTTAATTTTTCACCCTGAGAGGTAGAATATTTTCTTCAAATTCAAATAGGATCAACCTTGAGTATTATATATTAAATTATGTATATTTCTTAATTACTTGACTGTACTGATCATCAGTTGGAGCACGGAACCGTATATAGACCCGTGCTTCACCCAGGTGGAGAAACTAGGTGAAGCACGGGTCCGCACCCGATTTTAAGAATTAAAATCTTTTCCTCGCTTTTTTGTAATTTATGTAAGTAATAATAGGCTGATATTAACTACTCATCACCTTTTTACAAATACCTATGCTTTGCACGATAGAGGGACGTTAATTCTTGAGAAGTTCTCCTGGTACTTAATCATCAGCTCCACTTCACCATCAGCATTGTGACAAGCATATATTATATTGCTTGGCAACCATATAAAGTAATCGATTCGCAACCCGTGACATACCTATTATTGAGTGTTTCCGGTGGCCATCTGTGGTCTTCAGCATCAGTTCCACTTCATAAAATAGTGCTTTCCGAGGGCAAATGTACGATTTCAAGGGCGTCGCCAAGGGGGGGCAGGGAGGGGCAGCTGCCCCCCCCCTAGAGATTCTAAAAAAGTTGCCAAATATAATGCAACCAAAGTCCTAAGTCTTTGAGTTAATTTGCTTGAAGTTCAAGCCTTGAACAATCATTCCCGTACGTCGAAACTCGAATGAATTCACCAATTCCACTTCTAATATTCCGTACGCTCAACTACGCTCTGCTCTACTCTATCGTTGAAGCGGGAGAGGGGGAGTGGGGAAGCAACATGAAACCGCGCGGCGCTCGCGCCCTCCGCACAGCCGCCTTTGTTTTAGCGTCTGTCTGTCATTTATTCGTGCGTTAGCGTTGCCACTGCCCGCTTTTACGTTTGTTTTGTGCGCTATTATCACATCTAAATAGTTGCTGTGACCACATAATCAATATGGACATCAGAAAGTTTTTTGGTGAGTATCACTTGCGTTTAGCTTTCGTATTTTCCGTCCGTAAAATAACGTCAATGGATTAGATTATAAATGCTGATTTTGCATCGGTTTTTAAAATCGCAAAAAATCCGTTTCTAGGCACGATATCCGATTCTTAAGGGTCGTCAGTTTAAACCAAAGGGAAAATTGCTCAATTTAATGGCTCAATCGAAAATAGGACCGTATTACCATAGCTTAAAGTAGAAAATTGTATGAATGAATATCGGCAGTGCCGATTCGGCACAGTCGGCTCGCGTATGCTTGAGACTCCGGCGCGTGCGTGTCGTCGCGCCCACTCTAGAGTGCTCGAGCGAGGATGCCGGAGACCGCGTGAGCATAGCCGCGGCGGTTAAACCTTGCGCGGGCTCGAGCCTGCCGCCGTCTTGAAGCGCATTTATGCTTTCAATGTGAATTGCGGACCAGAAGAAGTTGTAGCTATTTCAAATATTTTGTTTTGCAGTTTTAAAAAGAAAGAAACCTGAAGGAGCAAGCAGTGACAGCGATGATTCCGTGGGTGACCTGAAGAGACCTAGCACATCCAAAGAACCGGACTTAGTTCCCGACTCTTCGATAAATGACTGCAACGAAAATGACATCGGTAAATTTATTGGACAAGCATCAATGTTATCGACTGAAATGAAGAAAGAATTGCTTGATAACACTTGGTCTCCGTCTGCGACGTATGACTTTGCGGAAGACGCTAAACATTTAAAGAGGAAATTCAAGTATTCATGGTTGGAAACATACTCTCCATGGTTGGCCTATTCCAGGCACCAAAAAGGAGCCTTTTGTAAATATTATACGTTGTTCCCGCCAAATCTAAGGTCTTTTAGAGGCGTATTAGGGTCATTTATCATAAGGCCGTTTTGTAAGTTCAAAGATATTCACGAGCATTGCAAAAAGCACATGGAAACCCACTTCCATAAGATGGCACTGGAAGCCGCTAAATCATTTCTTGGAAGTGTGCCTGTAGATTTACAACTCAACAAATACTCCCAGGGCATTATTGAAGAAAACCGAAAAATTATAACATCTATTATTTCCTGCATTACGTTTTGCGGGTCACACGACTTAGCTCTGAGAGGAAAACATTATGGCGAAGGTATTCTCGAGGACTTATACAAGCTACGAATTGACGCGGGAGATTTAGTTTTGAAGAAACACATTGAGCATGGGAAAAAGAATGCAAGCTATCGATCGATTGATATTCAAAATGAAATTATCGCAATTTGTAGAGATGTTATTAAGGCAGACATTGTGAAAAAAGTAAAAGAATCAGAAGCTTATAGTGTGTTAGCAGACGAAACAGCTGATATTTCCGGTACTGAACAATTATCGATTGGGCTGCGCTTTTTGACGAGGAAGCCAATGAGGTCCAAGAAATGTTCGTCGGATTTGTTGAGCTGAAAGGTCTGGATGCGAAATCTATTGCATATTGCATCGATGAGTCTCTGACAAAAGAAGACCTTAATCCTGCTGATAAATGCGTTAGTTTTGGATTTGACGGTTGTTCGAAGATGTCCGGAAAAGACGGTGGAGTACAAGCGATCGTGCGCAAAAAATATACCAAAGCATTGTTCTTTCATTGCTCGTCCCATAAACTGAATCTGGTAATAAATGATCTCAATATTCTTCCTGAAATTCGAAACACCATGGGAACCACTAAAGATATTATTAATTTTTTTCGGGAATCTGTTTTGAGAAGAAAATTGGTACCTAATATTGCCATATTGCAAAACAAGATGGAGTGAGAAACATAAAACTATCAGAGTATTTAAGGAGAATTTTCCTGTTATATTGGAAGCCTTAGAAAACTTATCGCGTGAAGGAAACAGTGCGACTCGAAAAAACGCCTTTCAACTCCATGCGGCTGCTTTCAAAATTTCGTTTATACTTTGTATTACTTTGATAGCTAAATACTCTGCTTTGTTGGAACCTGTTGTCAACGCACTCCAATCCATAGCTTTGGATGTGGTTAAGGCCTCGCAACACGTCAAACGCATTTTGCAATTGCTTAAGAGCCACCGTGATAATCCCGAAAGAGTCACAGATGAAATCATAAAGGATGCTACTGCTGTTGCGGAGAAAGTCGGCCTGGAGGAGGATATTACTTCAATGCCGCGCATTGTTGGGAAACAACGTCATCGAAGCAATCACCCAGCAGAAAGCCCTTCAGAATTCTGGAAAAGATAATTGATAATACCATACTTGGACTCCGTTATTACATCGCTTGAAACACGCTTTGCTGAAGAAAATACTCCATCATTTGCTTTATCTAAATTACACCCCGCACAAATGCAAACGATGTCAGTCGAAAATCTCACAGAAACTTGTGAAACTATCGCTCAGTTTTATAATTTACCAAACATAAAAATTGAAGTCGAGCTTTGGCAGCAATTCTAGCATAATAAACCAAACTCAACAGATCAAACCGTTGTTGATATCCTAAAAGAAGCAAAAACCTTCTTTCCTGACACGGAAAAAGCGTTGAAAATTTTGATCGCTCTTCCATGCACGACGTGTACGGTAGAGCGATCGTTTAGCAGCCTCAGGAGACTAAAAACCTGGCTAAGAAGCACTATGAGTGAAAATCGCCTCAATGGTTTGGCCATGATGAGTGTGCACCGAAAACTTATACATGGAAACTTACAGGATTTTAATAATAAAGTGGTCGAGAAGTTTACAATGAATCCCCGAAAATTATGTTTTAATTAACCTAATATAAACAAACAACGACCACTATAATATTAAAATCTGGTAATTAAAAAAAAAAATACGCTGTACGCTGTACACTTATTCAAATTCAAACTCCTTTTTATTCTATTTTTCTAATAAATGTTATTATAACTTATTAAGTTTTTTATTGCATAGTCAAGAGCTCGTGCTCGTGTAGCTTCACACATTGGACTCTGTACTGTCACAGAATATATATGTATATAGTACTAAGATACTGTTGTTATTACAATCGCTGTAGATGTAAGGCTCGTAGTACAAGTGAAAAGCTTCATGTGCTGTCGACTTTACCTACAATTCATACCTACCTTTCTCATTCATAGAGAATGAGAAAAGTATGAATTGTAGTAGGTAAAGTCAACTTGCCCCCCCCCCCCCCTGCGCCATCGGCTGGCGACGCCTTTGTACGATCTGCTTTTAGAAATACCCATATCGCTATAGGTGTCTATAATATTTAAAGAGTGCCTTCGATTTCTTCATAATACCATCATCAGATCCGACAGATCCTGGCCTGATAACAATTGTAAGAAACAGTCTCACAACCACTGATTCACTGATATAAACTATGAAAATCACTAACAGTAACTGCCAAGTTGTTCGTACCTCTATTCGCACTCAATTCAATAGATCTCCACTTATTTCTACCCTATTATACTTATGTATATATAATCCCACTATTCGTTAATATTTATCAATCGACCAATAGTATTGCGTTACCGGTTTAACCAGTCAAAATAATGTCTATTAAATTATTTGTATTAAATAGTGAACTGTGTTATCATCTATTATAGTTTGGGCCCTATTTTTAATAAAATTAAATAAGAGTTTTTGATGTAGCGACAACACAATGGGACCAATTAGAAAGTATGCCCTTTTGAACAAAAAAAAATATTCTAAATTGATCCAGCCGTATTCGAGTAATCGGGTAGCATTACATAAAAAAACCGGAGAAATGCAAGTCTGACTCGGCACCGAGGATTCCGTAAGCAAACAAACTTGTGTAAGTCCAAAAGCCATACGGGTTCCTGAGAAAAAGGTCTTAACAGACAAACAGCTAGACAGACGGACAACAAAGTGATCCTATATAGGTTAACACGCTGCAAACATCGTGATAGCTAAACCCTTGATCGCTGCGTTTTCTGTGGTTATAATATTACGAAATTTATACTTACCTAGTCATAAATTGATATGACAATACAAATCGCGGTCAAAACACAGTTCAGTCTTGAACTTGCGAAGATATTAACTTACTAAAAGTAGTTTTTAAAATGGATAAAGTATGGAGTACTTACTAAGTATCCAAGTCCAAAACATAATCATCGATCAAGGCAGTCTGTAAATTTGTTCAAGTATGCAGTACGTAGGTAAGAATCTACGCTCCAAAACCCTACTTAATCATCGATTCCAGGTAATCCAGATTCAGGTTGCTATAGTTCAAGTTACTATAGTTATGTTTTATATTTAATACAGACAGCTGGTTACGAAGGATTTATTACGTTATTGTATTATAAAATATAGATACAGAGAAAAAAGGTAAACAGCATAAATACTTATAAGAGCATACAGGTAAATGATATGTTTAAGGCATCAGTCTTCAAACAATTATATAGCATTTTATAATATTGTAGGCAGATAACGTAAAAGTAAGCTTTTGATTATTTACACGTCTTGGTTTTTAATCAGTGACCCACATCTAAAAGCAAAATTTATAGTAGGTACCTATATAGGTAGGTTTGTATGTTTGTTATTTGCTCTCACAATGAATTAAGAACGTGCCGTGCGGTTAAATCGTCTACAATTTTTTATGATTTTGGTCATTATATTTATCGGTTGTGTAAAATTAGAAATTAAAACTTAAAATGCGGAAGAAATAAATGTCATGTGAAAATATAATTCTATATGGGTGCACGCAGATTATAGTTAAAATAAATATAGATTAGGTAGCAAACAAGCGTACTGTCTGCTAGTGAGCAGTTTCCAACGGCAAGCAAACCAGCGTCACCGTTGCGTTCGTTCTTTTTCTGCATACACAAAAGAAAGAAATTGCAGAAATTATGGCAGCACTGCCTTACGTTACGAGTGAAAAACAGTTCGGGCCATACGCCATGACTAGACGCGAAAATAATCAAAGAGCTAAAAAACTTTTGAACTTAGCATGGAATATTAGAACCATGGTTTTAAGACGTTCATTACATGGACTAGTATTGCCATAAAAATATTATTTATATTCTTAAAATATCTGTTGAAGAGTTAATAAGAAATATAATATTATCCAGTATTTACACAATATTGACTGCCAAACATTTTATTTAGGGGTACAATTAGATAAAAATAGGTCACAACAATTCAACAACTGTGACAATGTAATAATTATAATCTTAGTATATTAACAAATGGCTTAGTAAGTATATTTTTAAAATGTAGACATGTACAAATTTTGACGAATTGAATGGTCCCAGAATGTAAACATATTGGAAGAATACACAAAAATAGTTTCTATAGATAGTGACTAGACTTTTTAACTTAGTTATTTAACATACATTGTATAACTTTATCATGAAGTACGTATGTATAATTGAAGATATAAAAATAATATTAATAGTCTTCCCATAACGGAACTTATTATTAGAGATAGTGATTGGACCAGATGTCCCATAGAAAAAGGTATAGGTATATTTGGATACAATACAAACATTTAAAATACCTGTATTATTAGTTAAAATCGCACATAGTTATCGTCTTACATTAAACACTCTAGTATACATTTTTATCTGGCCGTACTAAAGGATTTTTTAAATAGTATTAACTCCGCAGTGACCATGTTAAACTATTTCTTAGTTTAACTTACTGCAAAGAGAAATTCTACTTAGATATACAATCACCATTCAATCAACGTTCCTTAACTGAATTTTGAACAAATCATCACACACTACAATTAACAGAATAAAACTACCGGGGCTCTATAGTAGGTACTCTATCATTCACAATTCATAATTTAAATAAGCCTAGTTTCAAGTCGTATGCATGCAATAAAATTTGAAGGGTGCAAAATAAAATATGCTTAAATATAAATAAAATATATTTATTCAGTTACTAAACTTGTGTATTGTAGATACAAGTATCATGAAAAACATTAAAGAAAGATTAGTTTTGTAATAAAAGTAGATAAGTCGGTTAATTAAGTACTTAGACGTTTATTTGAATGATTAAAAAAGTTTTCTTTTAGAATTTCATATTAAAAAGAGCTGGCAGTATAGGTGCTCAGTAATAATTATATTTTTGTAAATAAATAGGTAATAAAATAAATTAAATTCCTGAAGTTGGCTCGGTTTTCAAAAATTGGTAAGTAAATATAAATATAACACACATTATCGAGACACGATCATACGATCTTTATCCCTTAATATGCCTTAGGCGTCATTCATACATATTAGGTATGTAAACACAATTTATACTTCGACGCAGTCTAGTCATTTAAATACTACCTACCTAATTAATATTCAATATATATTTTCGCCAAAATATTACACAACTGTATTATAGTTTTAAAGATTTTCCAATGTACACAGAACATTTTTTTTACATTATGGAACACCGACATTACTATACCAATGATCTACATCCACAATATTCTAATGATAGCATTCTGAAGATATAAGCGCAATGACAAATCTTACAACCTAAAGTAGCAATTTAGTCGCATTTAGTTTCACCTGTTTAAAATTAACATGCTTAAATTCTAATACTTGTCGGGTACGGATATTAATACGTCTACGAATGAAGTAGATAATTAGTGAACGCTACTGATGCGAGATTGGCATCTATGCGGTATTAATTTACACGAAATTGTTATATCTGTTCTATATGATTCACTACGTAATTACATAATAATCCTAATTAATAACTAATATTAGAGAGCTATTGCTACTGAATCTAATTTCTCTTCTGGAAAAACATATTATTCACAGGTACTATAGTAATCCAACTAATTCTTAATAAATATATTAAATTATAAAACATTAAATAATATACAAAATATTGTGTGAACGGTAGCAAATAAAGTTAATTAAAATTAAATTAAATTCAGTGTACTTTAACCAAAGCACATTTCTTAATATAATAATACTATTCCATTTCATTTGTGCGCGGATGTCAGGTCATAGATTTTAAAATGTGACATTTTCAGAAGGTCCCAAGTAAAAAAAAAATGAGTACAAGAACACTACTACATGCAGAAGAGTCTACAGGAGATCGGTAACTTAATTGTTTTACCGAAGCGAAGGAGGTTGAATAAACGCAAATTAAATTTACAGCCATTTCTAACAAGCGAAGACTTAAGTATATAAATTCAAGACTATAACACTTTAGTCTTAAAATACCTACTACAAGAAGCGTGGCCGACATCTGTTTAATAAAGGTTATTGTTAATCATAGACGCTACACGCCTTAGGGTTTTATAAGAACTCGAAGAGAACCCTTGAGTGGGATATAGAAATTATAAATATATTGAACTCGTTGAAACAGCGGTAGACTTATCTTTCTTTTAAATACCTTTAAAGCAGATTTCTGCCGCAACTTGTAGTTGGTCTCATAAAATGGACAGAGGAAGATAATAAAAATAACACACTCAATACATCAAATGTTGAGTCTATTTAAAAAAAAAAGTAGGTTCATTGACGCTAGTTTAGTAGCTATGAGTATGACCCATAATACTAAAATAGTGTTATTGTTGTGCTATAAAAATAAGATTCTAAAACACTCTCTATTTGCCTTTCGTACTCCAACAATATCGTAGGAGATCGTAGGCATGTCAGTCTAAAATGCCTGTTTGCGGTGTAATAAATTGCAAAAACTCAAATAATTATGAGCAGACAAGTAAAGGGACTGGAAAGAAGATTCCTTGCACAGGGAAGTCATATGTATACTTATATTATGCGTAATCCAATTTTATACAATATAACTATACCACATTTTTTCGAATAGCCGAATACACCTGTAATAATGTAAATATGCCGTAACCTATCAAAATAAAAATTTACTTACCGGAGTATTTTAAATGTTTTACAAAATATAGTTATTATGTAGTTAATATTAAAATAAAATGTGTAATATATTTATTAGGTTTGAGATAGCAAAAATGTTAAAAGTTCCGAAAATATTATTTTGTGAATTGAGAAACCATACATAAATGACTGTGGTACTTGTAGGATAACGCGAATTTGGTCCCCCAATGTATATTGTAGATGTATTTGCAAGAGAACTATTTGGAATAGGCATACAAAAGGAAACAGCCAGTAAGCATCTCAAGGATATGAAAGAAACAGAATGAAGAACAAGAAATGCATAATGAATCCCTCGATAAGTTAAGATAGCGTATAATTTTTTTATCTATGTTGTTTTATAAAGAATATTAGTATTTTTATGCTAAACCTACTCAATTCACTAATAGTTATCACCTATAAATATGTATTATAAGATAATGATATTGCTGGTATAATAATGATTCAGCCAGGTTAGCATGATAGAAAATATGAATAGATCTGTATACTAATACTGATGAATTAAAGAATTAAGTTTTATTCCTAGTCCATAGAGTTGACAACAGATAATATTAAAGTTTAAATTTTCTACTATTTTTTGCAAGTACTGAAATATAAACTTTATAATATTTAATTAGAAAGTTTCGACGTCGCGAATAACTTGCAATTTTGTAAGTTCAAGAAAGACGTTTTTAAACGTATTTGTGTGGATACTTATCACAATTCACAATGCAAAATTCAGTTTATCATAAAAATGCGAGATTAAGGATGTACAGTCATTAGTTTGATTTTGCGCAACGCAATGTAAACGTAACAAACGTAGGTATCATTTTTGTGCGGTATGGTGAATTTGTTTAATTGATTACATTGCGGCTTCGGGCCTTATGGGGTATTTATTGTTTTTTTTATTTTCTGGTTAAATTTTAACCAAAATATCTGTACAAAAAAAAACCGGCGGTAAATTCCAATGCTTTTCGACTTAGAATGATAATTTTCGATGATGATTCGGCAGGCCGTCCCTAACAACTATCATATAATAATATATACCATGTTTCTACATGGAAAAGTATTTCATATAATATGAAGAAATGTGCTAATGGTTAAAAATCTCATCAGAGACTAAACTAAACCAGAGTATAAAATATTTACATGTTTTATGACCCCTAACTACTTATTAATCAATTAACAACACATACATAGACACATATCCACCTTATTACAAAAATATACACCTATCCTCAACATTCATTAGACCATTTTATCATGTCAGATAAATATCAAGGTGTGTATAACAACATTTAGCTTTAGTCTAACTAGAAACTAAGCCCTGCTGACATTTATGGCAAACACCTCACCACTTAAGTGGTCAATCCGTGGACTCTCTTATTTTGAAAGTAAATAAAATCAGACTTTATAAAAAATATGAATGAGTACATTAGAATTCCACAATTTTTAACATTAACATTACATTATATTATTATAGCTATATGAATGTATATTGAAACAACACAGTTGTTACAAATTGTACTTAATCAGTACCTACCACTTTTTGTGTTATAGGTATTACATTAAAACCATAACTAGTTACAAGACACAATTATTTTAAATTTGTTTCAATAAATTCAACTTTAAAAAAATATAAATACTACTTTGAATGATATTCCAACAATAATATGATCCATCCCTTAGCACCTTAATATTAGATATTACTACATTGTTATTATACACAATCATATCACATTTAAATTGCACATGCAGATAATAGAAAATGAATATTACAAAACAGGAATAAAATCACCATTTTCAAAATACACAATTTCCACTAATGATGTTCACAATCATAAGAGTGCATACGTTGGAAAACTCTAGGTTTTCCATGTATATAACACTATCCTCCAGTTCCATTAAAATACTGTGCATGTTTTGTGTAAGGAGCTGCAATATGATAAGGCGGAGGCTGACCTCGACCGTAAACTGGTTCTGAAACGCTAGGACTATGTCGGTGGTTAACCACACTTGGATTAGATGAAGCTGGTATGGCATCATATATATCATACATATTTTGAGTAGTTGGTGAGTGCACATGACTGTAACTACCATCGTCTGAGATCAGTGGTGTATTTGCCATACGGTAAGGATTACTTGTGTTTGTATGGCCCGTTGGTGAGTATAGCTCTGGAGACTGTGTTGACACATAAGTAGGACTTGATGCTGTCATGCCATAAATATTAGCATTAGGTGGCTGTGTTTGATGAAGTGGTGGAGCGTACTCATGACTATCTACAACAGGAGCAGAATAATTACTGTATGAGCTTAAATTTGGCATTGTTGTAGAGCTAACCACATGACTAACAGTATGTACCCGAGGACTTGCCAAATCCCGATGCCCATGTGGGTGATAATTGAAAGCATCATAATTCCTTTGACTGTAAATTTTATCTTTGGCATGTGCACAATGTTCAGTCTCATATATATTATCGTGATAATTGTTTTCTGAGACTGAATGGCATATGTGATCTTTTCTAGCATATATGGCATCAAAAGGAGGAACATTTTCCAACATAGTTCTATTATTATAAGTAGTATCACTAAAATGGGGTAATAATACAGTTTCATTATTTGGTTGCCTTTCTTGAGAACTTACGCTTAATCTTTGTAACCTATTATGTGTATCATCCAAGCCAGTTCGATAATTCCTATCATTAGCCATAGCATAATTTGTCCTCTCTATATGTGCTCCATAGATATTTTGTTGTAATGGAACACCTGTTCTGTCAATATCTTGCCTAGAATTGTAGATTGTTTCATTTTTTGTGCTATATTGTCTTTGAGCTAAAAGATAATCCCCACTTTCAACTTTAAAATCCGTGTCAGCAGTTGCATTTTCAGGGTACAGGGCATGATCTACACTTTTGTATGTTTTGTCTTGTTCATATGCAAGATCCAAAGGTTTATCATAAGCATTTTCAGCGGGTACGTTATCATAGACAGATATTTTCATTGGATCTTTGTTTGTAGTTCCTAAATTTCCCTTCCCTGTACTGTCCACTTCCATCTTGTTGTCAGATGCAAATCTTTGCTGTAAAGTAGGTGTTATTTTAGCAGCTTTAATGTGTACTGTATTCTGCATAGGCGGTGAAACATCCTGAGTTCCATCCTTATGAATATTTCTTGCATGCTTTGCTAAAGCCCTTAATTCTTTTGGATAAGGTGTTGGAGCTCTTCTTAACTGGCCTGGTTTTTCTGTTACTTTAGGTGCAGCTTTTAAATCAACAAAACTTATATGGCGGGCAGATGATTGGGATTCCACATTCTCTGGTTTCTCATTATCGACTTTCAGTTCAACAGGGGTTAAAGGCACTTGGGGGAAGAGGAAACAAGTAAGGACTTGCTCATATGTGTGCGGATCTACTTCAGAATGCATAGGCACTAAAGGTTTACTTTGGTTTTCAGAAAGCCAGAGGGCTACTAAATTATCACAATTTAACAAGGTTTGAGGAAGACAACTTAGCGAGTTCTTCACTAAGTTTAAAACACGTAAAGATGTTAAATGGCCTACTTCTGGAGGGATTTTAGTTAACTTGTTTGCTCTCACTGACAACACAGATAACTTTGTACAGCTCCCTATCTCAGGAGGTATAGACATCAGCATATTATCATCTACATTGAGGTATTGTAATTTCCTTAGGAGCCCCACAGAAGATGGCAATTTATCTAAAAAATTACACATGAGCATCAATTCTTCCAGATTTGTCATTTGTCCTATACTCTCAGGTAAAGAATATAACCTGTTATTATCTAATTTCAATGTAGTCAAATTACTTAGCTGGCCAATACTATCTGGTAGCTGTGTCAAATTATTCAGTGACAGTGTCAAATCTGCTAACCTTGCACAAAATCCAATTTCAGGTGCAAGTTCTTCTATCATATTGTTACTTGCTTCCAGATGTACCAAATGTTCTAAGGGTTTTATAACTGATGTAATACATGTCAAACTATTACTGTCAATCCACAACTCTTTTAATTTTACAAACTTTCCAATCACTTCAGGAAACTGTTGGAAATCATTTTGTCCTATGTCTAATCTATGTAATTCTGTAGAACGTGAGAGTGATTTTGGTAATATCATCAAATAGTTATCTCTTAATTCAAGTATCTTTAAATTAGCTAGCCTTCCAAAGTTTCCTGGCAAATATTCTAGGTAGGTATCATTAAGATACAATTCTTGTAAAGCAGTAAGGTTTGTAATAGCATCTGGGAGTTTTTCTAATGGATTTACACTAAGATCTAAGAATGCCAAGTATTTTAATGCTTTCATAGTTTCTGGTATACATGTGAGAGTGTTCCTATTTATATTCAGGTGCTGAAGGTTCACTAGAGAGGAGATTGCTGCTGGCAATGTTGATATTTCGTTATCACTGAGATCCAAATATTTCAAGCCATGGCACATGAACAATTGTCGTGGGAGTTCTGTTACACGATTACTCTGCACGAGTAGAGTTTCGAGCGTCCGTTCGTACACGAATACTTCAGTGGGGAAGTCGACCAAGGATTGATGAGAGTAATCCAACTCTACCACATCTTCGACGCCAGGTCTCACACAACACAAAAAATCAAACGGCATTATGTTGGAATTATCCAACTTCGCACAGCAAAATACACGATTTTTTACACAAAAAATCATCCAACATAGTCACTCCAAATCACTGACATCGCTCATTGAACTAATATTTGTATCTTTTATTTTATAAAGTACAGTAGTACAAAATTACTGAATAATGAATCACTCAAACAAAATAATGATAACCTTTCCCACCCGACCAATCCTAATACCTGTAATATTCTCTTTTCCTTACGATCTGTCACTTTACTCCTGTCAAACTTTATTCAAAGACAATGAGCATGGAGAGGCCATTGTTGTACCTTAGCGATACATATCAAAGAGTATACAAACACTACATACCTAAGAACTTCATTTTTGTAAAAGTACGCTATACTCTGTCCATTCATTTATTTCCTTTTTAAGGTTCCGTACCCGAAGGGTTACCAACGGGACCCTATTACTAATCCTCCACTGTCCGTCCATCCGTCCGTCTGTCTGTCAGCGGGCTCTATCTCATGAATTCATGATCCGTAATAAGTACAAATGAAATTTTCACAGAATGTGTATCTTTATTGCCGCTGGCTATAACAACAAATAATAAATTAAAAATGAAAGGGGGCTTCCCTACTAGAACCGTGTTTTCTTTGGCTTTTTTGCTTAATATCTAAATTATAAATTAGTAATAAAATAAACAAAACGTAACGGTATTTTATTTTTAGATCAGAGAAATACTATGAGTCAGTGAATAAAATATATAATGAGGAGTAGTATTAGAAATTAATGCTAATTCACTTTAATTTCACGATCATGCGAATTCTCATGTCTTAGCATGCTATTTGCTAATGCTAATGCTATTTGCTAATTTGGTAATATTAAATATATATATAACTTAATGAATAGTAAATCGTTGAAACTATATTATATATAAAGATAGCACAATAAAAAACAGACTAGTTAAAAAACTAAAGAATAAACAAACCTCCCACGGTCAATTGCTAAACCGTACTAAAGATCAACAAAACAATCGGATATACATCAAGTCCCATACCTATTACCTACCAAAATTAATAAACAATAATAATTAGGATATGATACGCATTCATGCAAAATGCAACTCTAAATACGGGCATTTCTTTTAAGAAAATAATAACTCCTATGCACAGCCTCTCTGCTATTTCACAGGTGTGACGTAGGTAAATTAGCATTAGCAGTAGGCATTAGCAAAATAGCAACGGCACGACGATTTATTTAATTTCATTTAGTTTGTAGACATGCGCAAGCCATGTCCGACATGGGATTGAACCTGGAACGGTTCCTTTCCTTATCGGAACTAGTTCTAGGAAACATGTCCGAGGAACTATCTAGTTCCTTAGTTTTATCCGGACATTGTAGTTAACAGTTTTATTTCGGTTCAGACAGTTCCTCGGACATACATGGTTGTAAACAATGATATTGTTTATTTAGACTTAAAATTTTAAATAAATGTATTGGCTGGGGCTTTAAAAATCAATTGATAGTATATATACATAATTAAGTAATATTTAAATTTGTACATCATAATACATAATATATTATATATAGGTATTTTATTTATAATCGCTAACATAAAAAGTAGCTCAGGCACCTTTGATGCCTTCCATCGTTGCCTTCTGTCCATAAAAGTCCTGCTTTTCAAAATACATCCTTTGCACGGAACAGAAGTAGGGGATGACGGCCCGGAACGCAACGCTCGCGGCATACGTCACACGGACAGTTCGTTATTCGTTCCACCATTCAATACCGCTCCGGTCGCTCCTTGAATCCGCGTGATCGTTTGGAAGAAACTATTAGCACAGAGTACTTTATTAAGCTATTAGTTAGCACGCGGATGCGAAGGAGAGCGCACGCTGTGTGAATGTGAAGCGTTAACGAACGAAGTGCAATGAATTAATACGTTCACAAGTTCAATTAATTTGCTAATTGCTAAATCAGAATTCACAAATTTAATATGAATGTGAATGCTAATTATTCCATCGCTAATGAGGAGAGTAACTTTGCTAGTGGACGGCGTAGTCGATGACTGATGGACGCTGCTGGCGGCGCTACGTAGTGTTTGGTGGCGCTTAATAAAAAGTCGCAGCCGACGTCTAATTTATTGCAAACGAATATGAAACAAATGGTCTCATACAATGGAGAAATTTTGTTGAACTATCAATCACTACTTTGTTGACTGTTCAGCGATGGTTCAGCGTGTATCATTGAAGTCTAAATAATAGTATTTTGCACCATCAACGCTTATAAGCTTTTTTATATTTATTACTAGCAACCCGCCCCGGCTTCGCACGGGTAGCAGAGACATCTTCAACAATCAGAAAATCTTAATATACGCGGCGGAGGACTTTGTTTTATAATATATGTAGTTATTATCTATACTATTTATGAAACAATTATATACCTATCTTAAAAACAGTTACCACACAGAATATAATAAATGCATGTGGTGCTTTCCTGTTAGTAATTGTTACACTAGACTATTATATCGGTAGCACTGTATCCTTTAAAGCCAATAAAGAAAATAAAAAAAAACTGTCAGTCGTAGGACTGCACCACTACTGGTACCACTGTACTGGTACTATTATGTATTCTGTGACTGCACGTAAGAAGTGAAAACATAACTGACACATCTGTCATCTGAGCGTGACAGTCACGCGAGTTCAGTCTTTTTCCCCCATACCAACTGCCCAACGTGCCTAAAGAAGTTTTCACTTCAAAAATTGTTAATAAGTAATTTTGAGTTACCGATCAGAAGTGTTCATTTTTGAAGAAAGTGATGATTTTGGTGAGTGACATCAACGTGGGACGAAATTTTGAATGAAGATTTTCGCTATTGAGCACTATAGGCGTTATAAATTTTCACCTTAATTACAATTATGTTTTTGTTTCTTTTACCATATGAATTGCCCACACAATAAGTACTTTATTGAACTAATTATATTTTTAAAGATTAATTAACAAGGAGCTGACAGAACTCTATGTTTAGATTAGCGCCCTCTTGTGGATCTAATCTATATATGTATTATTAGCGTGACGGTCACGAGTTCAGTGCTTTTTCCTCATAGCAAAAATGCACAAACGTGCCTAAAGAAGTTTTCACTTCAAAAAGTATCAATGACTTCAATGCGCCCATAATATGAACCGATTCATGATATTATCATGAATCGGTTCACAAATGGCGAAGACATCGCGTAATAAGTGTAGGTACACACAAAAAAATAATTCTGTGGAATTAAGAACCTCCTTCGGTCCTAAAACTCTTCAGGGAAAGGTAGATTAACGTAATCTTGATGATGAACGTATCTAAGATCCCAAAAGCTTATTTAAAATGAACTTATTCTATCGTGTATTTGGATCGCATTTCCTTGCAATTTCCTTCAATTGTTCACAATTTCAATGTTTTGCAACAAGTCATTTTAATTAGCGATTTATAGAAATGAACCAGCAAGTCTTATTAGATTAAGGGTGCCAGCACACCAACCGATCGATGCCATCGATGTACTTCGATTGATTTGGTCCTTCAGACCGATTGGTGTGGTAACAACTGATGATTGACGAAAACTGATCCATTCTATAAGCAATCGATGTGTGTGTTGGCACCCTAAGGGCCCAATGCGGTGAATTAGCCACGGGCTTCAAGCCGAATCCACACGTTTCCCACTTGCCACAAACCTCTACAAGCGTTTGGCTTGATTTTGGGAATCAAACATCGCCATCCCATCCATACGCTTGCGAGTGCGTTAGGCCGAACGCTAAAACACGGGCGGATGCGGACGCGGGTGCACGCGTCACAAGTCCGCCGCGGGCCACGAATCCGCGAGCAAGCACCCGTCGCGTGCGCCGCTGCTAGTATAATTCTGATCACGAGCGTGTACAGTAGTGTCGAGTAGATTAGCATGCATTATTTGCTAATTTATTATTTGGCAAAAAGACGTCTACGAAAACAACGTCGACTGCCTAACCTTTTCGGGACAAGCAGGCTCAGCGGAGAATTCGTAACCAAATTTTCGAAGTTGCGTGACAATGAAAACTAATTTTACAAATGCGGACGCCGTCCGCCGCGCTTGTTACAATCCGTCGCCCGCGTCCGCGCTCCGTCGCACGCGCCTGCACTGCTCAAACTATTTTTCATTGAGCTTGCACCCGCGCGAGTTTTACAGTTCGCCCATAGTGTATTCTGAAGAGGCAAGCATGGCGGACATCAAACTTGTGTCGACTATAACATTTGGCTTAAGTTACTTTTATTATAAAAACAAGAAAATAAGTAAACGAAAAATACGGCAAAGAAGATGGTGGATGTTAAAAATTCATAAAACCGTACCGATTCTTAGGTGGACCAATTACTCGTATTTTTAATTATTGCCTATCAAAAACAATTGGTATTCGGTACGAACACACACGTCTAGTCGTCGCCAGCGCGTAAGGCATACTAACAACACACAAACATGTGGATGCATCGCAAGCGCTTGCCACAAGGCCACAAGCTTCCTTTGATTTGGGCGTCAAAAACCGACAGAGTTCGGATCGACGGCAAGCCAAGCCAAACGTTTGGCAAATCGAGCAAATACACAATCCACATGTTTGAATTTGTGACTGCTTGTTGAGGTTTGGCAAGCGTCTGGACACGGCAGTAGATGGTGTAGTTACGCCACTACCACAGATAAGATAATAGTTACTTCGTAACAGATACATCACTCCCATACAAAACTGAAAATAAAATATAATAAAAATATATCTTATTTACGATTGTCGAAAGTTGAGTACGCCTTGCCCACCGCGCGACCTTCGTCTGTGTGTGTAGCCGAACTGCCGGACACTCTAGGGTTGTACAAAGTACACAAATAATGAAATAAATTATATATTTGGGGTATGTTCCGATATACACTGCGAGCACTGTTCAGTGCTCTTACCGCGCAAAAATTCGTTTCGTTATGGACTGACAGTATACTGCCGCAGTATCCTAGGGAAATAAATGACGTTATAAATCGTCGCCATTTTTGTACTGTGAGCACTGGCGTTTTCGAGGAAAGGTGCTCTCAGTGCTTTGATTACGTGATCAACTACAATTATTTTTTAGTTAAATAGTAAACAATTATTTGTCGATATATGTTCATCACTTTTAACGTACATATCCCCATTTAAATAATTCGGTTATAAAGTTATTATGCATTCGGTTACTTGAAAAACAATATTTTCTTTTAATAAAAAGTAAACTCACTTTTATTATGTTGACTTTGACTATTAGTTGACTTGAATATTAAATTTTTAAATATAACTACATTCAAACAATGTTTTTTCTTATTGAACAGATAATTTGTACATATATATGATAATTATTTTCACGTCAAAACAGCGCATAAAACATAGATGAGAGTATACTGAACTGCGTTCCGTATTAAACAGTAACCAGTATAGGTAATTATAAAGGAACAGCTTCGCAGTATATTAAATTGACGTCACTCCTTATAGTGCTCGCATTGCATATCGGAACACACACTTGATAATCAAATTTATGGGTGAGTTTTACATAATGATTAGTAAAATTATTTCCCATATGAAATTTATATTTTTAATTTTTATAAGTAATTAAAGTATCTCTTAAACCTTCGATAGTAACATAAAATGTTGAAGCTGTAGACATATACATCACTATCACTACATCACTACATATTATAAAACAAAGTCCCCCGCCGCGTTTGTCTGTCTGTCTATCTGTTTACGATAAACTCAAAAACTACTTAACAGCTTTTCATGCGGTTTTCATCAATAGATAGAGCGATTTATGAGGAAGGTTTAGGCATGTAATTTGTTAAGTATTTGTGTTAGTTGGTTGAAATATGATCACGATTGTTGAAGATGTCTTTGCTACCCGTGCGAAGATGGGGCGGGTTGCTATTAATGGCTGTTGCGTAGACTAGAGAAAGATACTCTAATAATTTAAACTTTGTATAACATATTATGTTACACAAAAGTATTAAATAACAAATAACTACCTACTCAAATAAAAACCTCAATCCGTGCTGATCTCAATATGTTTCACATTTCAGTAGCTCTTATTATTATTTCCACCACATTTCAAACTATATTACATATTGTGTGAGAGATGCAGCCGTCAGTTCGCCTTGCCTACAAGTTACAACAAATGAATACGCTGGCAGTTCACACCTACTAAGTTCGTCACCTTTCGTAGAAATTATGGGTTTATTATTGACGGTTTAATAGACTACATTTATTACATCATAATCATTTATCAACATCGTGTAGAATTTATATAAGCAATATTTATTTCTTTGTTGTGAAGATAACTATTATTTATTATTAGTACAGCCACGGCAATGGTGAGTAAAGCATAAACACCTGAAGTGGAGATGTTTTTATATTATATTGACAAAAAAGTAATAGCTAAAATCATTTTTGCAACTTATTTTTAAAGGATTTCACAGATCACTAACGTCTAACAATAACGCAATTTAACATAATAAATAGATATAGCAATAACAAAACATCTCCTCGTCATAATAAGTTCGATTTGACATTTTGTTTTTATTTACGGAGAATACCGTTCTGCCATGCGTGCGTGCTCTCAGCTACGCATTGTCGCCCCTACTGACACTTTTACCGTGGACGGGAAGCTAAATTGGTAGGTATATAAAACGCGACCTCGAGCGAGTGATGTAGCCCTGCCACTACTCGGACAAGACACTCGGGCGGTTGATGGTGAGGCTCGAAGCTTCCATCCACACCAGGTAGGTATAGTGTACTATCTATGATCCAGACGCTCGGATAGTTCAGTTGCTACACCCAACAAACTTTCGAGGAAAGTCTCCGCTGCACTAGTGGCGGGCGATAATTCGAATTCGAATATGAAGATGTCTCTAGACGATCGAGTCAAATAACTCAAGTCCAATAACTATGGTCGATCGCGCTGGTTTGGAGATTGAGTATAACAATGTTATAGAAATCTAATATCGACCTAATGTCGATATTTCACGCAGTGTAAGGACCATCATCATCATCATTTTGTGACCAATAAGGTTTAAAAAAATTCAAAAGAAAGGTCGGACATAATCATTAGTAAATAAGTTTATTTTCATTGCACTATTTACATTTATTTTAATTACGGAAAATAAGCCGAGACTGGAGTAGCTCGATATGTAGTAGAACCTCGAGCCGATTTCTTTTCTCTGTAATTAACTTTTGGTAAATTGAAATTTTCTTTGCCTATTTGACTTTGCTGGTTAGAAGCCTTGCTCTTAGCGTCTGTAAAAAACAAACCAGTGCTATTAATAATATAAGTAAATAATAATATACTTACTATAATTATACAGTACCTACCTCTGTAATAGGACAGTATGGGGAACTAAATAAATAAAATAAAAATGTTTATTGTCACAAATATAATAAATACAAGGCCAGTGATATAGACAATACATTGTGGTATCTAAGGCGCTTAAGGTACCGAAACTGAGTCTCAAACTAGGCTTGAGCCTGTATTATGGGAGACAGTGTTCATTCGTGGATGTTATTACACTGTTGTGAATTTAAGTAGCAGCTCTCACTGTGTGGCACTTTACAAGTATTAGTAAGTATAAACATAATTTAAAGGATGTGTGTATATTTGTCGTGTGCGAGTGCATGTGTGTGTGTGCGTGCGTGCGTGTGCGTGCGGGTGCGGGTGCGTGCGTGTACGTGCGTGCGCGTGCGTGCGTGCGCGTGCGTGCGTGCGCGTGCGGTACGTGCGTGTGTGTGTGTGTGTTTGTGTGTGTGTGTGTTTGTGTGTGTTTGTGTGTGTGTGTGTGTGTGTGTGTGTGTGTGTGTGTCTTTAAGCTGTATATATGAATAGTTCTTCAGTCATATTGTAGTCAAGTTGTTGTAGCCAAGTAGTCACCTTATTTTTGATTTCATATTTATTAAGTTCTGCAATGCTTAATTTCTTGTTAGTAATATTATATATCTTAATGCTTAAACTTTTGTATTTTCGTCTGCCAAATGATGTTCTGCGATTAATATTAGAGAAAACTGGTTTTTTGGAACGTCTGTTAGGATCAGGAGAAGGTACGGATGAATGCTTCTTCATTATGACTTTGAGCACAAAGAGCTGACGAAGTGACAGGAGCTTGCAGTCTGAGTATAGTTGTACAGTAGGGTAACGGTAGGGCTTTCTTGTCATTACCTTCAGTACAGCTCTCTGCGCCCGTTCTAAGCCAATAAGATGCGTTTTGGCTGCCACACCCCATACTGTGATGCAATATTGAACAACGGACTGAAATAAAGCTATATAAACCAATGTTAGTTGTTCTAGGTTTGCAATATCTCTTAGATTTTTAAAGGTGTGTATCAGTCGCCTTGTCCGCGTTATCATTAGGGCTATGTGTCTATCCCATTTCAGTCCGCTATCCAATTGCACACCTAGGTACTTAGTACAGTCGACCCGAGCAAGTTCAAGGCAACTGCAGTTGTTCTGGGAGGAACAATGCTAAATTCTCGTGGTGGGTTATTTATTTTTGTTATTGAAAAGGGTACATAAGTTGTTTTTGAAAGATTTTGGGTAAGTTAATTACTTTTGAGCCAGTGCATTATCCTTGCAAGGGAGTATTCCGTTCTCTCTTTAACCAACCGCCAATTAGGTCCCGAAACTACTACCGCCGTATCATCCGCATAGGTAATGATCCTAGTATACGGAAGCGACATAGTGCAGAGGTCGTTTATGTAAATTAGGAAGAGAGTTGGGCCAAGGATACTCCCCTGTGGAACCCCGTAAGAGACCATTTCCTCATCACTCATATAGTTTTCTATTTTCACAGATTGCTTTCGACCACTTAAATAGTTTTTAAAGATGTCATGAGCTGTGCCTCGTAGGCCATTTTTTTCTAATTTTGCTAGGAGGATGGGGACAGAGACCGTGTCGAATGCCTTAGAAAGATCCATGAATACACACAGGCATTTCACTTTGTTGTCAAGATTTTCAACTATTGTGCCCGTTAAGTCATGTAGAGCATCTTCAGTAGATACGCGTTGACGAAATCCGTACTGGTTATTAGCTAGGATATTATATTTATTAAGATATTTTTGTAGTGCACTATTCAGTATCTTCTCAAGAATTTTTGAGAGGGCAGATAGTACCGCAGTAGGCCGATAATTACTGACACAATCTCTATCCCCGTTCTTGTATATTGGGTGTACAATAGCTTTCTTGAATACATCGGAAATATTCCAGTACATATAGCTCGGTTACAAATATGAGTGATGGGAGGAATTAGCACCTGTCGAGACTGTCTCAATACCTGCGACGGAATGCCATCCCATCCCACTGCGCAATCCACACGGAGTCGCAAAATAATAGCTTCTACGTCCGCATCGGACACCTCCAAAATGGCTAACGAGTTTAGGGGACTTTTAATATTACTTAGGTAATTGGGCAGATCAGTAGGTGAAGTAGGAGACGACGTTAGAATTTTATCAGCTAGTGTTTTTCCTGTGTCGGTAAAATATTTACAGACGTAGTTGGCAGATGTTTGTGGGCTTGTGGATATTTGAAGGAGTTCCACAGGACTAACATTAATTTTATTTGTATTTGTTAAAGTCTTAATGGCTTTCCATAAGGCTTTCGTACCTTTCCTGCGTTATCAATAGAGATCGGATATTCGGATGCATATTTACCTAAAGTTGAGATGTTGGCTATTATGGAAAGCACTTTTTTATCGAAAGAATAACGCGATTCCAGGAAATTCAAATTTAAGTGTACCTATACTCCGTGTGATGTAATAAACCCCAGTTTGACACAAATGACACTTGCTCTGTTACAACGTATAATGGTTGCTTTTCCCTACTTTTATTGTCAGTGATTTTGACGAAGCAAAAACAACCTTATTACGTTGTAACAAGTGTCAAATCGGGCCTATTAAACCCCAGGAAATGTAAGCATTTTGTAAGAGTGCGAGTGAGATGGCAAATTATACTTGCTTGTGCGCAAGTAGCGACGCGACAATACAACTGCATTCGTAAATAAAAATATACTTAGAAGCCGCTTCCATAATTTGTTATCCAAAAAATTACTTTAGGTAAATATGCATCCGATTATCTGATCTCTAGTTATCAATCAGACTTTTGCCGTACGCCATTTTCAACTTACGAAGAAGTGAGTTACCAAAATTTCTATAACGTGAATAGGTAATTTTGAGTGTCATGTTGTCAGGAGCTTTATTGGATTTTATGTGTAGCCAATCACGATTCCTGATGCAACGAAGTAAGCCGGGCGTCATCCACGGTTTGAGTATTCTATTTCTATTACTTTGTCTTGTTAGTTGAGCATGTTTAGTTATTACAGATGAGATCATAGTCACTAAATTGTTCGCGGCCCGGTTAGGATCATCTATCGCTAATATTTCGGCATAATCGAGGTTTTCTAAGTCGTCTTTAATTTTTAGGTAATCAATTGAAGTCTTAATATAGGAATGGTGACGAAAAGGATCCACGTTTTCAACAATTAAGACAAGGGGCAAGTGATCTGTTATGTGAGATTCTAGTATCAAAGTGGTAGTTCGGAGGGCTGTTTTTGTTAGTAGGTGATCTAAGCAGGTAGACATTCGTGTAGGATATGTGTGGGTTGGAAAAAAACCGTGAATTGAATTAAAGGTAAGGTATTCTTCACAAAAAGGGTCTTTATTATTATTGCTTATATCAATATTAATATCACCCACGAGTACCATTTCTTGAGTTAAAAAAACACTGAAAACATCATTGAGGCTATTGATAAAACTATTAAATATTTCTCTAGTTTTTGAGGATGGAGGGCGGTATATAGCAACTATAGTTATTTTATTTTCAAGCGTGCAGACCAGACAGTTAGCGTTACTGAAAACTGGCTCGTATATCTTATATGAGAGCTTCGCACTTACGAACATAATTGTACCATCGTTTTGGTTTGAAGTAGATTTTGTAGCATGTGTTGTGTAACCGTCGAGTATGGGCAGGTTGTCAACCTTACTTAGCCAGCACTCCGTCAGTACAATTATGTCGCATGTAAGTTTAGTTTGCGATAATAATAGACGTAATTAATCGAGATTTTTATTTACACTACGAATATTAATATGAAACATAGTAATAGATTTGTTGCATTTTTTAAGGTATTTATGGCATTTCTCTGGCTTACAAACAATCGCATTTTTTGTAGAGTCTATTATGTCCAACTCACAGTTTATATTATTTATGGTTGCCATTTATGTAATATAAGATAAGAATAGCCACATGCCCAACATGAATAGACCACAATAATAATAAGATTTTCTTTTATCACATTTTAGTATATAAATGTGTTATTTGTACCTTTAGGATTCACAACTTTGTTATCGACAGCAGGTTGTAGATACTTTGGATCCAGACCAACTTTACCACTTTTTTCTTGAGTTTCTGGACCAGGGGTTTCTTCTATGTTTGATCTCCTACAAAAAATAAATACTGTTAATATTTCTCTCGTTCCCTGTTAGGCAACGAAAAAAAAAAATAACATTAATTTTATAACATAATTAATTAGAAAAATATAAAAGAAATCTTTTAGACTTTAATTTTGTACTTATTTATAATAAGGTAAAAATATAAACAAAATCCAATACATTAGTAAAGGACAAAGGGGCTGTTTATTTTTTTAAATCTTTATTACATTCACTTACGATTTGGTAGTCCCATAAAAGTCAATAGATTCTTCTGATATACCATGCAGTGAATCAGTGTGATTATTATTTCTCGACAGGAAATATGGCGTAGAACTAGTTGCCATTGAAATACACCGTTTTTGTTTATTTTGAGATGACTCGGGAGGTTCGAGATTATCCATTTTTTTATGAAGCCACTGGATCACTGTAACATGTAAGTTGTACCACAGAATACATCATAGTACAGGTACAGAAGTCCCACTCCGCCAATTCATTTTTAAATAAATAGCGACTCTTGTTCCGACAGAATAAAGTCGCAATTCAGGTCACACTGCACCAATTACCTACAGTTATATTCATCTAGAAGTTGCCTCTCTTCCTATCGCGTAACTCTTATCTTTTCTGACAACGCCGCGACGTTAGGGTTGTCGTTTTTTTAAAGAATTAATTAATCTGAATATTAAGTTACCAGTAAGTTATAACTCTATTTTTGTGAACAAATAAACCTAGGCTATATACTAATAACTCGATAGTCTAGATACGAACGGATGACGCGACGCAGCGTGTGAGTGAGCATTGAACTAACGTGCGGCCCGGTCAGTGGTTGGCAGCTCACTGAATATTGGTACGCGTTTAGTCGACCTCTTGTACTTGTAGCTTTTTACCCACACTGTGGAGTGGATCTGGCCTGGTTGTGCTAACAACTGAGTCCAATGAAATTTAAAAGGAAATTGTACTAAGTTCAAGATTTTGAATTTTTAACACCTGACTTTTCTCTTAAAAAATCATATCCTGACACGATAAATACGATAACTCGTAGCTGCAGATTTATAAAAAGTTACGTGAGAAGAACAGACTGTTCTTTTACAACTACAATTATAAATTTAACGGAAAGATAAAACCTGACGTGCGTGCGCCAATGTATTATGGATGTAATGGCCTAAAATAATACTTTTATAACCTTTTTGAAGAACTTTATACACTGGTTTCAAGAGAAAACCATGGCAGGTCATTCTGGTTGTTAGCTGTATAAACCTATCTGACTCACACGAATCTTATTTAAAGAATAACCTGTGATAGGTAGGTTGAATTTCTAATAAATAAAATGATTACCCATATTATTATTCTTAATAGTTTCATCTCTATCTCGAAGTGCTTTTTCATTAGCTTCATACTTTTCTCTCAAATCATCAAATTCCTTTTGCAGTTTGTCCAGGCTTTGGTTTGTGTTAACTATCTGCGTCTTCAGTTCCTCCATATCGTTTGTATTACGCTCTATGACCTTTTCTTGTTCTAATGCTATTGCAGTTCTGCATAGTAACTGAAATGATTAATCGCGAATACTTGTAACTTACAATATCTTCTTCCCATACAAAGCAATAATGACCTTTATTACTCATATCTATTTAACTGTGGGAAGTTGAAGTGACAACTGCGTCAACAAACTAATAATTTTTTGACGATCCGTAGAATAAAAATGTGGATGCTTAATGATGATTAGACTAGCTCCAGGAGAAGCATAAATTATTATATACATAGAACTTGCAACTTCTGTTATAGGCGCACTCTGGAAACAAAGCCTATTATATTGCTCAGTCCTATAAATTGTAATAAACCGTGGTGCTTCGTCAATTTTCAAATGTTATTGATCTAATTGTGATCTTTTGCCTCCCATTTTACTAAAATGGAGGTGGATTTAGAACTCGACCAATATACTTATGATTAAATTTATTGGGGTTTTAAGACAGATTTACTTTGTGGGGCTCATACTTACAATAATGTCAGATTCTGATAAATATGTTTGTCATGTATTAGTTACGTTGAAAATCTTAAAGTTATTGTACACTATAACTTTACAAAATCTTTCTAAAATGACATTATTAAATGACTAGATTACCTTTTCTTTCATTTCAATGAGGTCAGAATTTTGTTTAGATATTATTTGGTTTGCTTTCAGAAGCTGTTCTGACGTGGAATGAACAGCATTATTGTTTTTGTTTACTAATGATTCACTTAGTAATAATCTTTCCTCTAAACTTTGCTGTAAAAGGAAAATAAGAATGTGTTGACATATTATTTTAATGAACAAAATTAAGATCAAAGTTATAAAAAATATAGCCAACCACTTACCTTTTCTTTTCTCAGAATTTGGATGCTGCTATTTAAATCTTTTATTACATCCGCGTTGTCTTTTATTGTCTGTAAATTATAAACGCAAAGTTTTAGAGTTGTAGCATGGTACTTAACGATTTTGGCAATTTTTACTTTTTTGTTGTTTTAAGCAGTATACTGAAAAAGAGCCTAGTTAAAGCACCCGTAACCAGCGAGCTTGTATAAAAGGTCTGATGAATTTTGAAAAGGCGCAAGCTGTATGTCAAGACCGTGGTAAATGGCGCTCTATCGTCTCTGCTACATAGCCCGGACAAGAATAAGTCGTGAGAATTTGTATGAATGTATGGAAATTTTACCTTTTCTAAGTAAATACATTTAGCATTTATTTGATTATACAGTTTATCTTTTTCCATGAAATCTCTCTCTAAAGAAGCATTTTTTGCTTTGAGGGTGGCTACTTCAATGTGTGATTTCTGCACCTCTTTTTCTAGCAGATTTTGACACTGGACTTTATCACTGGAATTATAAAAGGACAACTATAACATAGTAGTTTGTGAAAAGAAATGATAATAATCATCTGCCTAAATGACAATAAATATACAGACAGGCAGCCATAGCAATATTACAGGCCTGAAAGCTCAAAATGTTTATATGGTCCTTATAAAAGCTTCTCTCAGTCAGGCAGGCTAGGCCCACTCCGGTCAGTATCTAGCAGCGTCGATGAGTCGCGCGAAATTCAGTGGGCTGCCACGCGCTGGCCAGATAGCACGTTACTCCGATACTCACTCACGCGCTACGTCGCTTCGCCCGTTCGTCGCATACGAATTACGTTTCCCGTATTTACGTAGTTAGATTATATCATTAATTATAATCAGTATAGTTAGATACTTACAAGTTCTGTTTACAAGGTCAAGTTTAGCTTTGATGAGTACATATATTTATTTATTAGAACCACAACAACTGATACACATCTTCTATCTATACTCTATAGAAATAAATAAAATTGGAGTGTCTGTTTGTAATATTAAAATAACCGCTTTTTACAAAGTGCATTTGGATATATATACGGTACATATACCAAAACAACATGTTTTACAATTTTTTTTTGTATGTCTGTCTTGTTTCGCCTAATCCCCGGAACAGGTGGACCGATTTCCACGGGACTTTCACTGGCAGATGGCTGATGTTAAAAGGAGGAACTTATACTGCTCTGATTTTGGAAAAAGAATGAGGGGTTCCCCGCAAAATATACACGGGAGCGAAGCCGCGCGGGAACTGCTAGTAAATAAATAAATTTGAAGTGTCCGTTTGTGATGTCATAATGACAGTTTTTTACTAAATGCTTCTGAATGTTTACACGGTACTTATACAAAAAAATATTTTTCACATTTTTGTCTATCTGTTTGTTTGTTCCGGCTAACCTACGGAACGGGTGGACCGATTTAAATGGGACTTTCACTGACAGATAGCTAGTGTTATAAGGAGTAACTTAGGCAAGTTTAGGATTAAGGTTTAGGACTACAACAATTTTGTCTGTCTGTCTGTCTGATTGTTTGGCTAATCTCCGCAACGGGTGGACCGATTTCCATTGGACTTTCACTGGCAAATAGTTGGTGTAGGAGTAGGGTTCCGCGATTTGATTTGCATGTACCTACCTAGCTAAACACCTAAAAGAGATAGTTTCATTCCAAGGTACACACTAACGTATGGCAAATGCCTATCTTCTTAGAGATTAAAGTATCTTTGCAGAGACTGTGAAATAAAATAGTTTTCTTTAATATAAGTTACATCTACGTAGTAAGTACTACTAAGTAAATACCTAGCCTAGGTTTATTTAAAACTTCATTTGTTCACAGAAGTAAAGTAATAGGCACATAACTAGTTATTAAATATTTAGATTAATTCTTCTTACAGAAGACAACCTTAACGGCATCAGAACAGATAAGAGTTATGCGATAGAAAGAGAGGCAAGTTTTAGGTTAATATAACGGGTTTGGAATTAGCGGTGTGAGATCTGAATTGCACTTTATTGTGTCGGAGCAAGAGTCGCTATTTATTTAAATGGTATTGCGAAGAGGTCCTTCTGTACTAGTACTATTATGTATTCTGTGGTAATAAGCAGAACTCAGGTTATTGTAAAACCTAATGTAATACTGGTGTACAAATAAAGTGTTTTCTATCTACCTATCTATCTAATGCCAATGTCTTGAACTTTTTACACACCTATGCATAATCAATATCAATCATATATATTTAAATATGTTATCAATCTGTATATGTATATCATCAGATATATTATGTTACATTGTTTATCTTTCGTTGGGATACAACAAAAGAAAAAATCTAAATTTTTAATCAACATCTTTATATATATATATATAATTTTTCTGTGCGTGTATGTCCTGAACTCCTCCAAAATGGCTGGACCGATTTTAATGAAATTTTTTGTGTGTCTTCAGGTGGATTCTAGAAAGGATATTTTTATGTTCTGGCAGGACCACGTCTGTCGGATCCACTAGTTTAAATATAAAAATTTACATTTCTTAATATACATCTATATATATATAAATTTCGTGTGACGTTGTTCATTCATGATGAACTCCTAAACATTTTGCACATTTAGAACTCCTAACACATTTTGCTAAATTTCATTAAAATTGGTTCATTAGGAACCAATTTTAATGAAATTTTGCAAAATGTGTGCAGTTTGGTCCAACTTGAGAGATAGCGATAGTTTTTTTTTTATTATTGCAAAGTGACCTAGCCACAGCAATGCCTGGCAGGATAGCTAGTATAACTATATATATTTTTTTAATCTACATAACTATAAAAATTATCACCTCAGCTGATTTTCTAAGTGATTTATGTTTTCCTTCAACTGGTTACATAATGAATTGATTTCATTAAATTGGGCTTCTTTCCTATTTAAACTGTCCTGATATGAGGCAAGCTGAGTCTTCATGGTATGTTCTGCATTTTGTTGCCACAGCTGTTTTTCCTAAAACATTTATTTCAAATGTAAATGGCGTGCAATAACAAGTATTTGTACTAATCCATTATAGTTCAATATTATTGATAAATTTGCCTCTCTCACACTTATCTTGTGTATTGTTTATAACTAAATTACCTGCATTAATTTGTCTTTCTCTTGCTTTAAGGACTCCTTATACTCTATTTCTAATTTCAGTTTCTCATCTTCCATTCTAGTAATATTATGATTATAATCATGTATTTTTCTTTCGAGATTCATACACTTGTCATTCAATATAGTTTCAGTACTGACAGCTGTGCTTTTTACAGATGCTAAAGTCCTCTGTAACATAACATTATAATCTGCATTAATAGTAATCCTTACAATCCACGATGTCCCCTGGTAACAACTATTTTATTTACAGTTTATTTCTACAATTGGATATATTTTATATAATTTGGAAATGATTCAATTTCTAGTTTAATCAAAGATTTAAGTTCTAGATAAATTTATGCAATTTATCTAGAACTCAAAAATATAAATACACCATAATAGCTTGCTGGACATATCAAGATTTAATCAAAATACACAGTCCCCTGTCAACAGTCCCAGTGCTTTATAAAGATGCAGAGGAGGAAAAATTACTTTTGTTCGCCGGAACAAAAAAACTACTAAACAATGTTACTAACAAATTTGCAAATGAAAGTGAACATTCTCTGATTCTGAACACAGCACACAAGACAGACATGTGTCTGTACATATATACTTTTACATACACAAACTGAAGCAGTATAATTACAGGAATGATGATCCTATGAGGTATACAAGAAATGATTATAATTATAAACAACCATATTCCAGAAAAATAATAATTTCTCGAAAACTAGCTACAAATTCAACAGGCTCTTACATACCTATCATTAAACCGTTACTTTCCTGGTACACAGGTTTTTTTTAATATTTTATAATAATATAACCAGACAACAACGTGCAGGGCCTAATAAATAAACTTAAGTATATTATATACAATACATAAATATACAGCAAACTTTAATACTGAAATATACAGGTTATTATGTGCTGAAAATCTATACTATCTCCAAGTGTACTTTGGGCCTGAGTTAACAGCTCTTAAGGATGATGAGTCCATGTAAAGTTGGCAAGTAGGATTTTTTATAAAGGCAAGTAGGTTTACAGCCTTAAAAGACAACATAATACTGTTTGATCATGGGATTGTAAAATTATATACATTATGATGATGCCAATTATAATAACAATAATAATAACTCAACACATCTCACGCACGGCCGTCTGATCCCAAACTAGGCAGAGCCTGTACTATGGTAACCAGACTGCTGATAAACATACTTATATATTTCTAAATACAAACATATTATAGACAAATTACACCCAGACACAGAACAAATGATCATGCTCATCACACAATTATTGTCCTGGGTAGGAATCAATTCCACAACCTCTGGCTTAGCAGTCAGGGTCACTAACCACTAGACCAACAGGCCAGTCAATTATATGTTACAGATGCAACTGGCATCTTTTGGTACCAATAAAATAAGGCACTCATCTTTTTTTAAGTTATAACTCTTAGTCTCTCAGAAACTCTCAAAGGTATAATAATTACTGCAATACTTTTTACTTTTAAATTCATAATAGTATCAGCCATGTGCTTCTTAATCTCAACATCTGTAGCCGGTCCAGTCTTGAGTGATAAATGTACAAGCCGTTTAAATTCATTGTGCTCTATCACCTCAAAATAATATTGCATTGGGTTTGTCTGCTGCATTATTAGGAACCTAGAAAATTTTAAGGATTATAGGATATTTTACTATAATCATCATTTAGCTCTTTGCATAATAATCATTTTTCACAGCACTCATCTTAAACCTTAATATATAAATTAAAATGAATGCTATGGGGTTGGAAGACTGATCCATTTTAACTTTTTAAAATTTGTTTCATAGATAACTCTTATAAGAATCAATGGAAAGGATCAATATGTTATGGCACTACATTTATATTAAATATGGAACATAGAAATTGGGCTAGTGCTTCATAAAAAAAATTGCAACCTTTTGATTTATATGGATCACATATACATACACCAAATGACCAAGTGTAATTTCAGTCTCTCCAAATAATTGTCAATACATTTTATAAGACTTAGCATGTATTTGACATAAGAGCAATAAAAATATTTAATTTAGAGAAATATAGGGTAGTAAAATTGTTTTAATTAAATATATGTAATGTGCTTACATGTTGTTTGAAGCACATTGTTGTAATAATCGAATAAGTTGTGATGGAAAATTCTCAAAATCTACAAGTAACCCTTGTTGCTTTTTTAGATCTTCATAGTCTGTACGATTTATGATTAACACACATAAAAAGCTAGGGTCTTCATCATCCGAAAGAGATATTTTCTGAAATCAAATAACATTCCAGTTAACATGTATCATCCGTTAAAAAAACTAACAACCAAAATTAAAACATATTTCTAACCAAATCATCAGTTTCGAAAAATTTATCAATGATTACAGTCACATCTTTTCTACTGTCTTCGAACCCTCTTTTAAAGGAGACGTAATATTTGCCCTTATGAACAGTTTTTGAAGACATTATTCTAATAACATCGTAACGAGCAAACAACTTGAAACCATATTATGTTTATTTAAACAACACTAAATTGCACAAACTTGATAGTTGGTCAAATCATTTCAAAAAACCTTTGATTATATATATGTCTGTAATCAACGCAAAAAAAACATTTAAAAGAACGAATAAGAACGGTAGCTTTAATAATTTTATTGTTCTTCTGAAGTAAAAACAGTGCATTAACTAGTGTACTTGTATTATTAATAAAGAAGAAAGTTTCTTATCTACTCTTGAGTCTTGGATGAAACGAATATAAACGATACAAATTATTATAAACAAACTGACTGACAATGACAAATGACAACAGTGTGTTGACAATCACCATAGTGTTGCCAACGTGTGAAAATTGTTCCCCGTAGGGGAAAGTAGTCGCCTTCTCTTTAAAAACCAATAACTAATAAATAAATGAGCAACTCAGTATTTATAAGAGAACTATTTGATTTATATTGACAGTAATGCCCAAAGAGTATACAAACACTACGTTAGAGTAATGCCAGAATGATGGACTTGCATGTCGCTTTCACAGATTCATACTTCTCAAAAAAAAAATCAATGATTTTAAGTATGTTTAAACTTTTTACTGAATTCTTCAAGTCAATAAAAAAATTGAATCTCTTAACAATGTATTGTTCTAATAATTTAAAAGGTAAAATAAAAATTTCACGTCACTGTTCGCCCCCACTTCTCGTTTTCAAATTTTCTCTGAAACGGAAGGGTGCGTTCTGACGCACATTACGCAGTCTGGCAAGCAGCCCGACACTCAGCCTGCCACGCAGCCCCACTATGTTTTAGAGACCTCGATTTTGTGTCACGTCCTTTTTTTTCTAAAATACTATAGTTATTACCATTAGATATATATATATATATATATATATATATATATATATATATATATATATATATATATATATATATATATATATATATATATATATTAACTTGCAAAGTGAGAAAATATTAATATCTCCTTTAATTATCACCAGTGGTCGGCGTAGGTAGTGCCATTTAGGATGAATGACCTCAAATGTTATAATAACATGGATATACCCCGAGATTCCTGCATTTTAAAATTTGAGTCAATTCGAGGTTGAGTCCACATAGTTAGAATTCTCTGAACTTAACTCTAGGACATTTGTTTTTTTTTTATTGTATGTCTAGTACCTACCCTTATACTGAAGCGATTTTAATGCTCATCTTGTGAACTATTTTAAACTGTACATCCTGTACGTAAATTAATATAATAAAAAGAATGTTGAGGGTTCAGCGGTTTAGAGCGATTTAGATTTATGTAGGGGTTAGCGATATACCAATTAATTAAAATATTTATCAACATTTATTTAACAAAAAGTACAATTTGTCAACATATAAATTATCTTAAATTTAACACAAATTAAATAAAAGTAATTAATATATTATACAAAATCACTACATATTATAAAACAAAGTCCCCCGCCACGTTTGTCTGTCTGTTCGCGATAAACTGAAAAACTACTGAACGGATTTTCATGCGGATTTCACTAATAGACAGAGTGACTCATGAGGAAGGTTTAAGTGTATAATTTGTACCCATGCAAAGCCGGGACGGGTTGCTAGTATAATACAAAAGCGATGAGATATAATGGCTGTACCACGTTTATTTTATGAGAACATAATTACTATTTAAGTAGGTAAATTTAATCTATCTCTCTTCAGAATAACATATTTCCTCATTTTTTGAATTTAAATAAATAACTTAATTATTTCAATATTTTCTACCTTCAACGAATTTCTTTTTAAATTCAGAATCCACTTATAAATAGAAAAGGAACGTTTGACGTCTACTGAAGTCAGCTTATCGGGTCCCGGTGTCATACAAACCCCATTTTGTTGCACACAGTTTTTATTTAAATAATCGAAAGATTTTATTATTTTAAATGCAAGAGCAGAACTGCCGATTTGATGTATTTATTAGTTTTTTTTTTTAAGTTATATAATGATTCTATTTTATTAACATATTATTAGGAGTGTTTGAAACGAATAAATAATAATATGATAGTAACAAAGTGGAGAATTGAGGAGTGCGAACTGAACGAAGTATACACATATTTACCTAATTAGTACAATGTATAATTAAACAAGGGCACAAAATTGCTAAAGCGCCCCGCTTCGCAAATCGGTACGTTAAGTTTTGTGTATCTATAGATTTTTAAATCCCTGCCGACTATGTATTTTAAAATGACAATAAAGGGAGTCGGCATGTTTGATATATACCTTAAGGTTTTTAATCCCGTTCCGACGATGTTCATGAACGAAAACAAACTACGTCGGCATGTTTTACTTAAATGTATTTTATGTGTGTAATTTTCCACAATTACAATTGACCAATTTTTAGTTGTTATGGTGACAATTAACCATTAATCAATTGTTAATGTTTAACTGTCTTTAGAATTGCCCAACACTGGTGCCATTTAACGCAATAACATTTTTAGCTTTTTAATCTGAATATTTCAAAATCCCTTGTGATGTGTGATGTACTGATATTAGTTCACGCCAATCTCCGAAACTACTCAACAGATTTAATGATATTTTGTAAATTTCTATTGCTTAGGTACCCCAACTAGAGAGATGACTTTTTATCCCGGTCAGAGATGATTTTTTTGCAAAATACAACGCCAGTGGAAGCTAGCATTCGTTTAGATTTACATGATATGATCCGTTGTAAACAATATTTAGTATAAGAAATGTTAAAGATTTGGTATAATATGTAGATTTGAATAGAACCAACTATAATGAAATAGTCTATCTATTTTTTTTTGTAATTTTGTGACCCGCATACACTTATTCTAAAAAAAATAATTTAGAAGCCGTATCGACGCGGGAGTGTTACTTTGATGTTCTTAATGATAAAAACAATAGGATTAAAAAAAAAGAACCTGACACAAAATCGGGGTCTATAAAACATAGTGAGCCCTGCGCACTTACACGTGTCAAGCAAGCTATTCACACGCTTGCAGGTGTACTAGTCAGTGACACAACACAGACGTAGATGTCGTAGGGGCTTGATCTATTTTTTATGAAAAAAAAGCAGAACGAAATAAATAGGCATGCGAAATTTTATTTAAAACTATTAGGTTCTACAACTAAAAAAAAACGTGTGCGTCTCGGGACGCCCGACAAAAGTGATAGCTTAAACACCAGACAGACTGGCACCGTAACACGTTACGTCACGAAGCGGTTTACCCTCCCATAAGAAGTTATCACTTCAAAAATCATTTATGATGGTATAAAAGTACCGTACTGTACGTAGTAGTATGTTTCGTAATCGTAACTGTTTTAAGGCATACGTAAATCTATTTAATTTACTGTATATCGTATTGATATACGATTAGTTACAATTCTCTAATCACCAACCAATATACTAACTCTAATCCTAAGAATTGACACTATTTTGTTTCACAATTTTCTGGCTCTGATAAACAATATCAATTTTTACCAAAATTTACTTAAAAATTTATATTCTTTCTGAACTCTTCTTTTGCTGGCTATCTTAAGTTGGCGCGGAGAAGTCGTTTTTTTATATTTTATTTTTGCCTTTTCAACTGTTCGTTAACAGTTCTTCATTGTTCGATCAAAATTTTAATTTGTTAGATCTTTGTTTTTTTTTTAATAAAATAAGAAATTACCCTCAAGCTGGTGGGGAGAAGTCGTTTTTTTAGCTATTTCGATTGTTCGGACTGTCCTTCATTGTTTTTTTAATTAAAATAAAAATTTGCTTTTTTAAGTTTGCGGGGAGAAATCGTTTTTTAACCTTTTTTTTGCTATTTCATTAGTTCGTTATCTGTTTGGCAGCACAGCGGCCAGAATTTTTTTTTGTTCCATCTTAGTTTTTGCCAAATACTTCGTTTAATTTGATGTGTCGATGTTCGATTTTTTTTTAAGTATCGAACTCCTATCAGTTTCGATTTTTTTTTTTCACTTGCCTTGCCCATCTTATGTTACAGAACAGTATAGTTCACCTATCGTGGCAAGATTCGTTAGATGCGCAGAAGTCATTTTTTAGATCTCTTTGGTTATCAAGCGGGACGCGGGATACGAGGTAACATCGTTCCGAGCGCGTGATTGGATGGCCTGTCGACCCTTGCCCCCCGCAACGTGTTTACGTCCCGTTCGCTCCTGAGTACAATTGCGTGCACTAAATTGTACCGCTTGTTTTTGTTGAATTTTTGTTACTTGTTATTGTTATAAATTGTTATTGTTTTGTGTGAATTTTGTTATTGTTTTGTTATAATGCTGTAATTTTAACTGTAATGCCACGAACTACGACTATTTTACGTAGACATGCTAGAAAAATGGTGGTTGGTGTTGGTTTACGAAGTCTACTGCTATATGGAAAAGGAATCCAAAACTGAGAAAGGACTGTACAACGGACTTCAGAAGCTAGCAAAACCTCAGAATGGCGTTTAGACGTATAGTCAAAAAAGGTAGACACTGAACTTCTCACTGTTTTTACGACACAGGGAAAAAAGAGAAATACAAAAAAAACGATCACTGAGATCGACAGGGGTAACACTTTTACAAAGTGATAGTGACGACGACGACTTAATGATAGAATAACAATATTTGATTACCTATATAATAAATTCCATAAATATGTGTATTTTATTTATTATACCTCACATATTTCACGAACTTCTTTTCTTAACTTTCATCTAAAAAAACTTAAAAATATATATTATGATAACAGGGAACATTTTTATTTGCACGTAAGTGTACATGTGCAAACTTTCTCCCACTACGCCAAAACCTTGCCAAGTTAGTTGCCGGCAAAGACTACAATAGTATATAGGATATAGACAGGCAACTCTGCTTCTTTTTATTGACAACACAAAACTCTGCCTAGTGGTCAGATACCGAAAACTAATATAATATACATATCTATAGGTATATATATATATATATAATTGAACAATATATAGGTACCTACTTATACGGTGTATGAATGTGTTTTGTTGTTACCTGTTTCTTGTTTTATTGGTTCTAACATGAGAATTTTATACTTTAGCTAATTAATGTATGTTTATGACTAATCTCCGATTTTTATATTCAAACCAAAACTTTTATTGCAAAAAGAAAAGCACAAGAAACCGGCAATCGGTACTCATACGCAGCCATTTGCAATATAAGTGAAGTGTTGCCAACCTAATATTAATAAGTGCCAAATATTTAAAAAAAATTGTTGATTGTTACGATTGTATTTTTAATTAATATTATTGTGTGTTGGTGAACAAATTGTTGTTTGTAAAGAATTTGAAGTGGTTTTAGATATTTAATATGCAATATTTTGGTATTTACAAATGCGAATTTCAAATCGTAATACATTTGAGGGTAATAAATTTCCCCTCATACAAATTATAAATTTAAATATTGTAGCACAGTAATTTTAGTTCCGGTATCTATCCTTGGGATGGCACTGGACTCAATAAAAAAAGTGCAATTCTTTTATGTTCCAAGTTGCCATAGCATGGTTGCCGGTAACCATACACAATAGAGTTGGCTACACTGTGTAATTTTCCCGCGATATGTCATCTCATGTTGAAACTTGTTGCTGAAGGTGACGAATATTTTAGGAAAAGGATTAGTACTTTAAAAAGTAAAGTACTAATGAAAGATTAAAGCGAAACAATCTAAATACTCTATTTCGGCTAAATTAAATCTATCTAATAAAATGTGGAATGGTAAGATTATGAAGACGAACAAATACTAAAATCAAGTGCACAGGGTACTGAAAGATAATTTATAATAGGTATTAACTTTTTCAGATCAGTCTGCTGTCGGTGGAGGATTTTTCAATTCCCCTGGCCAATTTGGCAATGTGAACACACCAAATCAAGCTCAAAAAGGAGTAAGTAGTAAAAACATAAGTAAGTACTATAAACTGTCCAAAGCTTATTTTAGTGAAATTGTTCTGTTTTTATGGTTTTTTCAGGGTAAAAGAGCATCCCGTACGGCACCAATTGTTATCAGACAAGCTTTGCACTGTGGGGATGATGGTGTTAAAATATGGGGAACAGAAATTCAGATTGTGTCTATTGTGGCTCGTGTTAGAAACATCCGCATGCAAAGTACCAAGATAACATACACTATACAAGATATAACTGGACGTATGCGCGCTGTGCTCTGGCTGGACCAAGAGGCAGGAGATGAAGATGTAAGTAATTTGTTTATAATACCCATGTCGCAAATGTTTCTTGAATTAAGAATTATTTAATCAAAAAAAAGTGTAGGTATCTAAAACAGAGTAACTTAACATTAACTGGAAGACATAAGTTAATCCATTATTTTAACCTTGTGATTTGGAATAAAAAAATATTGTGAATTTAAACTGAGATAAAAACTATTCTATTTCTCAAGTTGGACCAAACTGCGCACAGTGTGCAAATTTCTTTCAAATTGGTTCTTTCATTTAGGAGTTCATTGTGGACCAACAATGTGACACAACATTTTAACATATAAAGTTATAATACATATCTCTTGTTACAAAGTACTTAATGAAATAATGGATGACCCTACATTTACCACACATCACACATGACATCAGTGGCGTAACAATAGGCGTGGCAGAGCAGGCAAAATACCATGGACCCCAGGTTGATGTAGTAACCACTGATGATCGCCGAAAACAATCGATCAATGTGTTTGTTGGCACCTTAAGGGGGGTCCCCATCCAATGAATTAGCCATGGGCCTCAGATGATATAGTTAAGCCACTGCAGACATTTTATTGATAATATTAAAATAATGCTTATCTCTTATAGGATAAAGCTTCACCTAAAGTTCAAGTAGATGACTACATAGAAGTTTATGGCAATGTTAAGACTAACAAAGGAAAAAAAGTATTGATGGCTTTTAAAATTATGCCAATAACAGATGTTAATGCTATTACTTTCCATTATCTACACTGCATTCATACTAAGGTCAAGATGGAAGAGGATTCCAAAAAGGTAAATGACTTAACATGTAACTATTTATAATCTGTGAAGGCATTTGATATTAGTACAGGTTGGTATTATTAATCATATTTATGAATCATTATCACCAAACCCCAAAAGATGTTCTTCTTCATGTGGTAGTAGTGTGTGCGATGAAACTTGGTATGTAGATAACTGGAGACCTGGATCAACACTACTACTACTACTTTTTATCCCGATATTCCAACGGGATCGGGACTTCGCGGGTGAAACCGCGGGGCGCTGCTAGTTTGTACATAATTGAATATATTAATTTCTAATCAAAATAAAAGAAAAAAATATGCACTTAACCACAATATAACAATTGACTGTGCAAGCTGTCAATACTATTAAAGTATTGAAAAGTTATTTAATAATATAATACATTAAATCTTCTAAAATGGCTTAAAAACTACCTTGTGGATAGAACATACCAAGTCCGAGTCGGTAACACATTATCTAAGCCAATGAAAGTCCTGAGTGGTGTTCCCCAAGGCTCTGTTCTCACACCTATCCTGTTCAACCTTTTTACTAATGATTTGATAACATTAATTGGGTGTGAGTATTGTTTCTTCGCTGACAATGGAAAGTTCTTTGGTGATTCTATCATTCAGTCAGGACAATTGCAATCAGACCTGGACAAATTACAAGATTGGACCAAGGAGTGGGTTGCAAAGCTCAATGCAACCAAATGTTCAGTTCTGCGCTTAGGCAAGAACAACCCTGAAGTACCATAAAAAATAGGTGACACTACAATTGCATCTGTCAAGACACAAAAAGACCTTGGAAATGATGGTTATGACCAGTAATTTATAATGGGCCGACCACAACAGCAATATAGTTAAAAAGGCAATTTCCTTTCTATATGCCATACGACGTGCGTTCCAACACATGACACCTTTAGTTTTCGTAAAAATTTATAAAACTTATGTCAGGCCCCTGTTAGAGTACGGCTTCCAAGTTTGGAACCCATACCTTGTGAAGGATATTGACCTGCTGGAAAGTGTACAAAGGCGAGCGACTAAGATACCGTATGGTCTGCGACATAAGAGTTATGAGGAACGCTTAGGAATATTGAAATTACCGACATTAAAACATCGCAGGATGAGAGGTGATCCTATTGAGGCCTATAAAATATTAAGCTCAAAATATAACCTGCCGAATATAAAAGATATGTTCATACTTCAACAAAAAGCATACTCGTCGCGGGGACACAGCCTCACACTCAATCGCTCACATTCGCAATCGCTGGTGGCCTAACACACTTTGAACAATCGTGTTGTCACTATATGGAACAAGCTTCCAGAAAGTGTCGTGACTGCGAAATTAGTGAACAGTTTTAAGTGTCAACTAGATAAATGGTTGGAAAAATACAACCCACTGGACTGAACAACCTATTAACATAAAATGAGATGGTTAAATATACACGAACTTATACACCATAGACTTTTCCTCCAGTGCAGTGATGTGGACACATCAGCAAGTTTGCTGCTCGTCCATAATTCAATAATAATAATTATTATTATTTGTCTCCACAGGAAAAAGTGATAAATAATAACCCCACATTCTCTAATGCATTGCCATCAAATTCAATGGTTGGAATGGCCGATAGTAATGCTTCAGTTAATGGCCTCAATCCACGACAAATGATGGTATTCAATTTGATAAGAGCTTCTACTCTTGAACAGGGAATCAGTAAGCAAGATATGTATACTTCACTGAAAGACCGTATGCCACAAATGGAGTTTGAGTAAGTACCATTCTGTCAATAAAAAGCTGCAGTCTCTCACTGTGATATATTTTAAAAAACATGTATTCGAAATAAAATTATTCGCGGGAGAGCATGCTAACATGCACATTATGACAAAGAGTATTTACAGAAAACCGGCAGAAGCAATGCTTCGTTGCTTTTCGCCGAGTGAGTGTTGTTACCGGAGGCCCTTACCCTTCCCTCTCCCCCTCTTTCCCCTACACCCACCTTAAAGGCCGGCAACTCACTTGTGACTTTTAGAGTTGCAGGTCCCCATGGGCGGCGGTAGTCATTTACCATCATGTGACCCGTCTGCTCGTTTGACCCCTATAACATAAAAAAAAATGTTTTTTTAAATATATCAGTCTGATAGAGGTGGCAGCACACATGTAACTCAGCAAGTGTTGTGTTTATATAATAAATACTTATGATTCAGATAACTGGGTGCTTGTTTGTTGTCAAGTTGATTGTCAGCTAGTGTATAAAAAGAATCCTACTAATATTATAAACGTGAAAGTTTGTGAGGATGTATGGATGTGTGGATGTATGGATGTTTGTTACTCTTTCACGCCAAAACTACTGAACCGATTGCGATGAAACTTGGTATGTAGATAGCTGGAGTCCTGGATTAACATATAGGCTACTTTTCATCCCGATATTTCCACGGGATCAGGACTTACGCGGGTGAAACCGCAGGGCGCTGCTAGTAAATAATATATTAATAGAGATAGGCACAGTGACAAACTTTAATATTTTCAAGTTGTATATTAAACGACAAAATTTTACTGTATAACATAGTACTGTAAAACAGAAACTTGGTACTGACAAGGCTGCATGCAATCATGCCTATTGCCTAATCTATACATATAAATTTTGTGTCACATTGTTTGTTCGCAATGAACTCCTAAACTGATGAACCGTTTTTATTGAAATTTTGCACACTGTGTACAGGTTGGCCCAACTTGAGAAATAGGATAGATTTTATCTCAATTTATAGTCTCAATATTTTTTTATTGGAAATTACTTAGCCACCGCAACGCTTAGCCAGTTAGCAAATAAAAAAGAAAATTATTTATTCTATACAACACAGCATACAAAATATAAAAGATAAATAATAACATATAGCAGTGTTTATGTTATTACTTATTAGGGATACCTAATTGCAGTCAGAAATTACATCTCCTGGATCTAGTTTTCAACCTTGTTGCATTCTCAGTAATTTTCGGTATCTCTAAAAACTGGTCCCTTATCGTTGCTAGCATCAGCAACTATATCTATGTACATATTTATATTAATTTACTCAAAGAGCTAATAAAAATATTTTTCAGGAAAATCTTGGAATGGATGTGTGGTGAAGGTCATATATATTCAACTATTGATGAAGAACATTTCAGAGCTACTGATGCCTTTTAGAAGAAGATAATTAGTTATTACTCAAAAAAGTACCCTTTATCCTATAAGCTATAAATAACAATATCGAAAGAAACAGAAATATCATGCAGTTACGACTTTAATTTTGGATTCCTTATCATTAACTAACAAGTATGTACTATAAAAACGATTAACAAAGCTAGGGTTGCCAGGTGCTACCCGTACTATATATAATATTGTACGGGTGTACTAATAAATATATTACAGTACAATATAGTACGAAAAATAACTTTATTTTCATTGCTAATTCAACTGTCGCCCTTTTAAATACGCCTCTGCTTATGTGTGCACCTACATAATTGTGTATTAGAGGGAGTGTGCACTTTTTCTAATTCACACAAATACATTCTTATAACTTTTAAACAACTACCGTATGGGACTAATTTTGTTATTTTAACACTAATTCGTGTGCGTTCGCGCAGTGGAATGTTGTTGAATTTAAAAATTTTAATTATGCAGATATTTAGTGTATGACGTCGTGTAATTGTGTATGGTAAAAAAAAATTTGTGCATGCAGCCATTGTGGAGAAATTCGCTAAAAACTGATTCCGCTGGGCGAACGCTGACCTGGCGGAACTTTTTTTAATCCATGGACAATTTACCATGATAAGACCACTGTTTACAAAGCAGTCAAATATCACACACACACACAAATTGTCCTATAACTCTTTAATTACTAACGGAACATCATTGATACTTGGCAACATGTTGCAGACACTTACAAGGTTTGTATAAACGTGAAAATCTGGACCCCATAGTGCATACTTTACGAACTAAGACCTAATAAGCGTATTTTACGTTTATATTTTTATCTTTTAGACCCTAAGATTTTTTTGAATCTGTTTTTTAAACAAATTCAAAACAACGTATGTAAAAATCTACAGTTCTCTATATAAGCGTTTTATATGAAAACTAGCTAATGGCCAAACGTCCGCGTAGCGGAAACTTGAATTTCTCCGAAGTTTGTGCATGCACTAATTCTATTCATACATACACAATTACACACAAATACACACAAAATTTTGGACACATTTTTTTTCTTCTAAGTCCATGGATTAAAAAAAGTTCCGCCAGGACAACGTTCGCCCAGCGGAATCAGTTTTAAGCGAATTTCTCCACAATGGCTGCATGCACAATTTTTTACCATACACAATTACACGACGTCATACACTAAATATCTGCATAATTAAAATCTTTAAACTCAACAACATTCCGCTGCGCGAACGCACGACACTAATTCTGCCTAGGTAATCGAGAGAGTAGTAAGTCAAGAGTACGCCTCTTCTGACTTAATGCTACCTCGATTATCAAGGCAGAATTAGGAAAATTTTATTTGCAAAGTCAAATTTCCACCTTGCACTGGTGTTCCTGTCAGGTGGTTACTTTGACAGCTTTGGTCGTAAATGTGGTAGGTATTTATCTTTATGAATGGGTTAATCTGCACTAGAATCAATAAAAGGTGGATCTGTATTTACAGAATGAAGATGAAATGTAACCATATTTACTTAGGTTACATTTCAGACACACATTAAAATAAGTTCGTCCATTTAAAATATAATAATATATTATGTATTCTTATTTATAATTCATCTTTAAGAGATTTGTTTTTCACGTCGGGTTTCTTCCCTGGATATGTTTGACTCTCCAGTTGCACCTCCTTCAATTCCTCTTGTTCTATTAAAAATTCTTTAGCTGTCCACGCTTGAGAGCCATCTTTGAACATAAAGATAGCTCGATCATCATCAATGAGATATCTGAAATAACACACAATAAATGACTCTATTGCTGGCTGTATTTATTACCTTACTGTTATCCTAGGAAGGCTCCCTAGATGCAGACAATATCTATTGATACTAATTAATACATGAAACCAAACTTATGTGGTGGTAGCATAATGGCTAATGGTGCCGATTCTATTGTACACTCGACTAAACTAAAACCTGACTTAATTTCTTCATATGAAATCAACCTAGTGTCCTTCGTAATAAGGTCTATTTGTTACTAACATCTATTTCTCAGCGCCGCTAAATTTCAATAAAACCTGTCAACGTATACTCAACTTTATTTCCACGCAGCGAGAGTCTTCATTTATTCAAACGCTGTATAATTGCCGTATAAAAACTTGTTCAAAACGAACAAGGATGACGTGTTTTTAATCTGCACGTACGAAGACGCTTACTAAAAACAAAGAGCAAAAGAGATGGCATTCAACGGATAGCGGCTCTCGCTACGTGGTATTAATGTTTATTTAAGCGTATCAGACTTTAGTCGACAAATAAATTGCTTATTTCGATAGCGACATATGTTACCTACTTGTTTCAATTTGAAATAAGACCTTGTTTTGAAGTGTACAAGGTTTACATCTTATATGAAGAAAATTTAGTGAATTTTAATTTAGCGAGTGAAGTAACAGAATTGGGGCCATTGTCGACTTCTGATTGAGTGGATGTGGTTTTACGTGACTTGGTAAAACATTACCCATTACCAATACAAGCAGTTCCGTTCAAGTGAAGTATTAGTAATATAACATGACACTATTAGTAAATTTATTTAAACGAAATGACCGGCCTGTTGGTCTAGTGGTTAGTGACCCTGACTGCTGAGCCAAAGGACATGGATTCGATTTCCACCCAGGACAAATAATTGTTTGATGAGCATGATCATTTTGTTCCGTCTGGGTGTTATTTATCTATAATATGCATATATTAATACATAAGTATGTTTATCAGCAGTCTGGTTACATTAGTAAAGGCTCTGCCTAGTTTGGGTCGTGTGTATGATGTGTAAAGGTGAATAAAAAAAACGGCCAAGTGCTAGTCGGACTCGCGCATGAAGGGTTCGCACTATCGTACAAGATTGAATACTATGTAGAGTAGGGGAGCCCACTTAAACATTTATGTTATTCTGTTTTTAGTATTTGTTGTTATAGCGGCAGTTGTCAATAATATATCATCTGTGAAAATTTCAACTGTCGAGCTATCACGGTTCATGAGATACAGCCTGGTGACAGACAGACAGATGGACAGTGGAGTCTTAGTAATAGGCTCCCGTTTTTACCCTTTGCAAACAAACAAACAACAACCTGCTTGTTACATTAACCACACAGTTAACTTCAGAAAAGCAATTGTGTTAAATCATGATGAAGTGAAAACATTACAATGCTAACTCTGCCGTAGAAGACACCTCTCCTGTCTTACTGCTATCTCAATTACTACAGCAGAACTGATAACACATGTTTTAAAAATTCAGATTTACACTAATTCAACAGTTTCAGCCTCCCTCTGGTCCAGTGGTTCTTAATGTTTTAGTGATGAGTAGAGATCGGATAATCGGATGCATATTTACCTAAAGTTATTTTTTAGATAACAAATTATGGAAGCGGCTTCTAAGTATATTTTTATTTACGAATGCAGTTGTATTGTCGCGTCGCTACTTGCGCACAAGCAAGTAAAATTTGCCGTCTCACTCGCACTCTTACAAAATGCTTACATTTCCTGGGGTTTACTAGGCCCGATTTGACACTTGTTACAAAGTAATAAGGCTGTTTTTGCTTCGTCAAAAATCACTGACAATAAAAGTAGGGAAAAGCAACCATTATACGTTGTAACAGAGCAAGTGTCATTTGTGTCAAACTGGGGTTTATTACATCTCACGGAGTATAGGTACACTTAAATTTGAATTTTCTGGAATCGCGGGATTCTTTCGATAAAAAAGTGCTTTCCATAATAGCCAACATCTCAACTTTAGGTAAATATGCATCCGAATATCCGATCTCTAGTGATGAGTGACCACTTGAATACATTTTAGTTTTGCCTTGGAACAGCAAAATGTTTGGCATTAACCAAATTTGAAGTGGCTCCTGTGCTACAATGATTTTTATATTCCACAAAAAAATGTTTTTCATACAAAGCCGAGAAAATGCTATTAGTGCTAATTCTGTTGTACACTTAACTAAACTAAAACCTGACTTAATTTAATTTAAATTTTTACATGAAATCAACCTTGTGTTCTTCGTAAAAAGGTTCTATTTGTTACTGGCATGTATTTCTCAGCGCCACTAAATTTCACTAAAACCTGTCAACGTATACTCAACTTTATTTCCAGCGAGAGTCCCCATTTATTCAAATGCTGTATAAAAGCTTGTTCAAAACGAACTTAGATGACGTTATTTTAATCGACACTTACGAAGACGCTTACTAAAAACACAGAGCAAAAGAGATGGCATTCAACGGATAGCGGCTCTCGCTACGTGGTATTAAAGTTTATTTAAGCGTGACAGACTTTAGTCGACAAATAAATTGCTTATTTCGTTAGCGATATATGTTACCTACTTGTTTCAATTTAAAATCAGACTTTGTTTCGAAGTGTACAAGGTTTAGCGCTTATTACACTTGGCTGAATTCAGTCAGTCGTCTGAATTCAGTAGTTACTGGATTCAGAAGTTAGAAGCTTCTGATCACACTGTCCTAAATTCAGTTACTGAATCAATTACCGACTATAGCGCGACGAAGTTGGACGTGTGGTGCGTGTCCGATGATGGCTCCAGTATTATAAAACACCAAAAAAATTGTAGCGGAAGTAATTTTTTTTTAAGACAGGTTTTATTGAAAATAAAGATAATAATGATGTTGAAACGACAGACACATTATTTATTAGCTTTTAGTACATTACTAAAAGCTAATAAATAATGTGTCTGTTGTTTGAACGTTTGTGAAGCCCCAGTGACACAGGAATATTAAATTTATAATGCGAGAGTTGTCTTAAAAAAAGAAATAGTATTAGTGCAAAAGAAAGATTAGTCGTAACATTAATATATAATATTGTTCTTTAATATTCTTCACTTTTTTATTCGCGAATTCACGTCCTGACTGAAATGATTTAGTCAGTCAGAAACCATCCTGGCTTCTGAATTTAGGATGCTAACTTGCTAAATGCGATTATACGCGCGCTTTTACACTAACAACGTTTAACAGAATTAGCACCATTGTTAACCATGGCAACTTTTACTTAACTAAATACGTTGATATGCTTATTCTATAAAATTTAGGTATGTGTATATTCAAAGTGTAAACTTTTGCACTTTGAATAGATGTTACAATATTAAAACAAAAACGTTGATAACATTGTTAAATAAATTTCTATGCACAGGCTGACAACCAAAATATAGTATTTATATGGTGATGCATTTAATGTTGTGATAGAAGGAACACATGTGGTGAAAATTCGTGAACTATTTGATGCAAGAATTTTTTAATGATAACATCATTTGTTCGTAATAAGTACCTATATGTATAATATATTTTTTTTTATATTAGTGGTGAACTTGCAGAACAACTACATATTTTAAATAAAAGGTTTTGCACAGGAACCATTTGACCATTTTTTTTATCTTTTGCGGGTTATTTTTTTACAACAAAAAAAATAACCCGCAAAAGATCGACAGTAAGAAGTTACCGCATATGTTTTATGACCTCTGAATAAATAAGAGGTGCTATCGGTGTTAGGAAAGTGTTGACAATTTCTGCCAAAATTACGAAACTTGTTTACCTTTTATCTTATTTTGTCATTTTTCTAAATTTAAAAGCACTAAACTATGATAAATTACTTTTTATATATCCTAAACAAATTACACTTTTTACACACATTGGTAAAACACAGAAAATGAAAATATTAACAATTTGCCTTTGTACAATGGGTAAACACGCCTAGCACGTTCAATGCAATTTGCTCACGGCATCATAGAGGATGTAGTGTAAATTGTGGTGGCACTGAAAGTGTTAAAGCAATTTTTTCAATTTTGGAAAAGGTGTCTAAGTTGCCTGTCTCTAATATATCCTTGCAGTTCAATGCTTATCCTTGCACAATCGTCTTGCATTTGAAAGAACTCTTCTTGAATTTCATCAGGTGCTTCAGCAATTTTAATAAAGACATCATTGCAATCAGTTCTCCAATAGTTAAAATGAAAAGAGGTTTGGATTGATCGAAGCGAAATGATTTGCCTACCAGATCAGTTGCTGATTCTCTGCTGTTATTTATTTAAAAAGCGCATGATGACAAAGTACATGATGACTTCACAAACCACCAGTTAAGAAACACTGCTCAAGTCACTCTAATCTAAGCTGGAACACTTCTTAAGTATTCAGAAGTTGTGGTTAAGAAACTAAAAGCCTCAACCGAGAATTAAAATAATAATCAAGTATGTATTGTCACCTTTACATCATCTGGTAACTTGATAAACAAAATTCTAAGTTAAAGATTTATCATTATTATTATGTCATCAGCAGGTGAAAGGTGAGTAATGTTATCATTCAAGTGCAAAAGTTTGAAAACAACATTTATTGCAAGATTTCATTCTCTGGCCTTTTACTTTTATCAACATACAGTGTCCTTGGAGTTGCTTGCCTGTTCTCCTCCACTGGATCTACGAATTGGAACAGGCAACTAGCTTCACGACTGACTTAGTCTGACTGACTACTACTCCTGACAATTTAAAAAATACCCATAGTGGTTTAATTGAAATAAATGATTTTGATACTGGCTATGTTGTGCATGCACTTCAGAACTTCAATATACCGATAATGTTTTTCTTAGATTGTTACATGTCTATGGTCACACAAGGGGACTTACCTTTCTGCCTGAATGTGGTTACTCCACAAACTTGTTTGCCAAATTTTGGTTATTTCTTCAGATCTTGCTCTAGAGGGTTTGTTAGCTACAGTTACAAACATCATTAATGTTTGGCCCTTTTTAGTTGCTTGTAAAACCTCTTCTGGCTTTGTCATATCTAACTTTGTTAAATCTAGTGCTGGTGGCTTCCGAAGGTGTTCTGGTAATTCATCTTCTGGTAAAGGTTCTTCATCTTCTTCCCATTGATCGAAAAGCCTGAAATACAAAATTATTTTTTATCTTTAATTGATTTGCCATTTACAACTTTTTTATAAAATCTAAAGGAAAATCAAAGTAAAATATTTGTTGTACTATCGAGGTGAAAATAATGTTTTCGAAAAGAATAATTTATTTATTCCATTGAATATCGGTACTTATTCCACTTAACGTTTTCAAAACTTGCGTAACTTGACCGAACAAATCAAATAATATTTATTACTGTTATATCTCAAGATTGTCGAAAATAAATTATATATTTTATGCTATAGACTTCTACTAGCTTCGCTACAAATTTAATTTATTATGATACTATGTTACTTCTAATCTGGCGAAATTACCTTTCTAGGTCTGCATCACTGTAATCTCTAATATCCTTTTTAGCCCAAGCCGGCTTTTCTCCATCATTGTGTTTTTTGGAAAAACTTATAGTGAAATAAGTTAAACACAAAAAGAAAATTGTTTTACGCATGGTAGGTACATAAATATTATTCCTGATTGTGAAGAAGCTAAACCAAAATATTATAATTCAAGACCGCAACACAAAACATACAGACTAAAATAGATATTTTAGAAAATCATGTTTAACGACACACGTTACAAAGCTTTCTAAAAAATATTGAATGCTTGATTGAATTACAAAAGTGAAGTAGGTACTTTTGTGCACGTTACGAAGTGTGTGCTCTTAGTGATGTATAACTCGATTAATCAACTCGACTCAAACCGATTTGACGATAAATCGATTTAAATCGGTTTAAAGGTAGGTACAAACCGGTTTGTACGGGCTCGTTTGTGGCGCGAACTTCGACGTCCGTTGAAGTGTGTTGCGAGTTGCGACGTGTTGCTGGGTTGGTAGCTGCGAGTTGGTTTACGCGCGATTATATTAAACGTGTTGCGACTTGCATTGCATTGTGAAGGCGTCGAGGTTTTTAATGTGCTTACTTCAAATTGTTCAAATTAATAATATAAAACTATTTCAATTCTCATAATTATAGGTATTTAAACTAATGTTGTGTGTTTTTCTGGACTTTATGTTGTATTCCGTGGATTTGATTTTATAATTTATAAACTTTAATTTTATAAACTTCATTTATTGTTTTTATTGAAAGGTTTGGTTTGTAATGATAGGAAAAACAGTTTGAAGCCTAAAAAGGTTGATCAAATTATTTTTCTAAATAGCGTAAGAAAAGGAAAGCTAGACTGATTACTAGGAATAAGCTTTTAATTGTTTTTTCCATTGTTCTAAAGTTCAAAATGTTGATCTCATACTTTAGTTAGTAAGAAGGTAAATTTCGTAATGAATAAATATTTTTTTATTTTACTTCATCTTTTTTTTTCATATTGTATTGATTTTGTACGGCTGACCGATTTGAAAACGATTCATTGCGCTTCTTTCAAACCGATTTATCAAAGTCGAGATGAAGCTGATGAAGAAGTACGTACTACCTACGAATTTATACGTAGGTTACTAGAGGTATAAATGTGAAACGACCGCAAGTCGGTTGAGATCGGTTTAAACCGAGTTGCCTCTTTTTTCAAACCGAGCTGCAATTTGAAGCGACTCGCCCATCGCTATGTGCTCTGTGTTACCAACTCTTCAAAACGTATAACTTATTTATTGCATGCGCAGACAACATAGAGCACAAAAAAAAATTAGTAGAAATGGTTGGTCGACGCGACGAACGTGGGGCGCCGCGAAGATCAAGAGGCGCCACGACGATGACGAGGCGCCGCGAAATCATCGAAACAGCTTAAATATTTATATATGCTTAAACTAAAAACAATCTTTAAAAAAAACTACTAAAGTAGTTTTTTATACTAAAGTGCTAATCGACGTAAAGGTCCATTTAACATAAACTTATCCTGTACTTAAAAGGTTTAAACTTATAAATAATCATGGAAAAGTTATTGATGTGTAGAATCTGTTTAGCAACGGATCTACGAATGGATTGTGTTGTGAAAACCTATTTACAAGACACATACGTGATACGAGAGGCTTACTATGAAACAAGTGAGAATGATGAACGTGTGCACCGAGGGACCACACTGGGATTTGCAAAATAACTTACTAAAGATTTAGTAGTAGACTTAAAACAATTGTAGAACGAATCTTGGAATTTGTAAACAAATGTATCAAAAACTACAGCCCTTTAAGTGTGGTCCCTCAGTTCTCACACACTGTTATCTCGATCCCGGTAAGTATCTTATAAAAGAAGGTAGTGTGATTACAAACATTTAGAAAATAATTTGCAAGGCCTATTTACTAATAAATAATATGTCCCAAAGCGTTACAAATTAAAAGCAAACAATTACTAACTTTGGTCGTTCAGTCCACATAAAAAATATTCATTTTAGTTAAAATTATTGAATAAAATCGTACTGTTTTCAGTTATCGTTTTAGTTGAGGCCTTAACATATTTTGTAAAAATTAAATGGAGATAAAATATGTGCACAATTTCAAGATAGCGATTGTCTAAACTGGTCCCTCAAACCACACGTCCACCGTCATATTGTGCGTGTGTAACTGTTTGTGTAATGGAATATCAGAAAGATAAGTGTCGTACCTTTTAGTAAAAAGATTCTACTAAATAAACGCAAAACTTAAATTGTGTATTGGTTACATTTTGGCTGAGATAACATATTTTAATGAATCCCAAGAAGATACACCAAGTAGTGTGACCACACGATGAAACAATATATACAACATAACACACATTTTTTCAGTGCAACTTTCACATAAAGTGTTAACCACCAAAAAACCTACAAAATTATAGGCGCATCTGAACTTATTACAGAATTAATCACAAGCGGTCATCATCTTTATCGATGTAACTATTTTAAGAATGAGCGTTTCTTTTGCTATGATGATCAATTCTATAATATTATTGAAAGGACAGACCAAGAAATATTCTTAGATTCCTTAAGCTACATCCAAATTTTACCAATTTAAAATGATTATATTTTGTACATTTTTCAAAATAAAATAGATACCTTTGGAACGCGGGGACATAGGTCCAACACGCAGTTGCCCTTTAAGAATTTTATGTAAAATGGAGTGAGACATCTATCTTAATCATACCAAAGCATGGTCTGCCCAACGTAGATGCTTCGGCACGTATGGGCCGGCTTGACGTAGCCTCACAGAAAACTGGCTGTTAAACAATAATTGTGTAAGCATACGAACTCTCTCTCTTCCCCCCGTCCCTTACGCCCACCTTAAAGGCCGACATGGGCAGCGGTAGTCACTTATCATCAGGTGACCCGTCTGCTAGTTATCACCAAGCATATAGCTCTAGCGACCCCTCTCTGAGCGGCTCCTTAAGGCAAGGCAGAGTTGAAAGTCCTGCGGGTGCTCTTAGTTGGCATCACACTCCAGTCAGTCAATAAAGGCGAGCTGAAAAAGAGACCGCAATGTCGCTGTCCTACGGTTTCGGTTTGCGGCTTCCGGCTTCGATCCCCAATTTAGCTTATTACAATTATCTTAGATTAAACAATATTTAAGCAACTGCACTCTGCCCTCCAAGTTAACGTCAGTCTCATAAGAAGATAACGACTGCCCCAGTGGGGGTTTATTGATTTTATTATTCACCTTTTCAATAAACATTTTAAAACAATTTTTTTTTCATTCTGTTTGATATAATTGTTGTCTGTTAAATGCAATGACATATACGTATAAAAACATCTTAGGTTAAATGTAGTTTAACAAAACACAGCATATTACACTGTGTACACTTTGTTTCATTATGTGGTCACACTACTCGGTGTGCTTCTTGGGATTCATTAAAATATGTTACCTCAGCTAAAAGATAACCAATGCACAATTAAGTTTTGCGTTTATTTAGTAGAATCTTTTTACTAAAAGGTACGACACTTATCTTTCTGATATTCCATTACACAAGCAGTTACACACACACAATATGACGGTGGACGTGTGGTTTGAGACACAAACATATTTTATCTCTATTTCATTTTTACAAAATATGTTAAGGCCTCAACTAAAACGATAACTGAAAACAGTACGATTTTATTCAATAATTTTAACTAAAATGAATATGTTTTAAGTGGACTAAGGGACCAAAGTTTAGTAATTGTTTGCTTTCAATTTGTAACGCTTTGGGACATGTTATTTAGTAAATAGGCCTTGCAAATTCTTTACTAAATGTTTGTAATCACACTACCTTCTTTTATAAGATACTTACCGGGATCGAGATAACAGTGTGTGAGAACTGAGGGACCACACTTAAAGGGCTGTAGTTTTTGATACATTTGTTTACAAATTCCAAGATTCGTTCTACAATTGTTTTAAGTCTACTACTAAATCTTTAGTAAGTTATTTTGCAAATCCCCAGTGTGGCCCTCGGTGCACACGCACATTGAGAATGGTATAGTTTTCTAAGCACTTAACGTATTTTTTTTTTGACGAGTAAACATTTACCATCTCAATACTTCTCATTGTCTATAACTTGAATGTTAGTATATTTCGCTGCTAAGGGTTCAAATTCAAATTTATTTATTTATATAGGAATACTCGGGTTTTGAATTTATAGGGGCAATAATTTGAGGTCTCGAACTACGTAAAAATGTAGCTACGGCTGCCACTGGTTATGACCAAATACTAGAAAACTTGTCAGATCATAGTGGTTAGACTGTAGGGTACTCAATAATAGCTATCCTTTAGATCCCGTAGGAATATCGGGATAAAACGTAGCCTATACGTTAATCCAGGTCTCCAGTTATCTACATAACAAGTTTCATCGCAATCTGTTCAGTGGTTTTTACGTGAAAGAGTAACAAACATTCATCCATCCAAACTTTCACATTTATAATATTAGTGGGATTATGTACTAAATCTAATTTACAAAATATGAAACTTATCAAACGTGTTATGGCGATAGACATTTAACTTCTTTTGGATCCAAATTATCGAGATTCTACCCATCTAACTTCTTATATTAGAATTGGTAACCCTGAGCGATAAAGAAAAATCATGCACGTCACGAACTGGGCATGTCATTCGAGCGTTGAGTTGTCACATTTAAGGTTGTCATTGTCACAGTGTTACAAACGGTCACGACGGCTGGCCGACGATGTCAAATTATGGTTAATTTATTTTAACTCGACGTTGGTAAATCAGTATTTATGATGTATTCAGTTTTATTATTTATTTTGTTTTGATAATAACCTATCGTATAATTCAAAGAAAAGTGTGAAAGTTATAAAACTACGGTTTTAGATATTTGTTTTATAATAAATATACTTATTGTGAGTCTTGGCCAATAAATTGTAGACGGTATATGTGTTTGTATAGTTCTTAGAGCTCTCAATATGGACCAGAGTGGAATCACCCCGAATACTTCCAAACAGCAACTTGTTGCTAATAGTGATAGTAATTCGGCAACAGCGCTTCTGCACGAAAGGCAGACTAGAAGAAGAGACACTTTCAATGATATCCCGTTCATCGAATTCATGAGTGTCGGAATACTATGTTTTGTCAACCTCATCAATTACATGGACAGATTCACCCTGGCGGGTAAGTTTGAAAAATACCAAAATTAAACTTTGAGTATGGAACGAAATTTGAACTAGCTACATCTGATTGGAATAGTTGTATTTTAGAGTTAGAGGAAGTTATTACATTAGAATGTTCTCATTCTAATAAGAAATTAATTGACTATTGGTGTATCCGAAAAGTCTCCATGTTTGTGTTCTTGTGCTAAAAGAGGGTAGTTGATAAAATGGTAAAAAGAAGCATATATGTCAAGTAATAGTGTGATTGAGATTTTGATTAGTCATAAATAATACTTAAATTTACAGACTTCTTAGCAACTAGAATCTTCTACTATTAAAACAATTTTAGAACTTTCATAATTGTTTATATTATGATGATTGTTATCACATTGTGATAAGATTATTTGAAGGGAATAAGTCTATCATCTTATTTGCAAATGTTCAAGTGTTCATTTTTTTATGTTGGCCAAGCACACTAAATAGTACAAACTAGTGATGGTTTTTTTTTCGTGGGACCCCCACGGGTCATCGCCTCACTAGAGCTCACTGTGAAGTGGTATGTCGTAATCAAACCAACTAAAACCACATGGTGTTCCGTCACAAGTGGGTCTATTGCAATTGACCCGGGATACCCTAAGAACCTATTGAAACATAAATGCAATTAATATCCAGTATAAGTTGAACTAACATTGTATAGACTTTCCATACCTTGACAGATCAATATTTACATATGCTGGACCCCTTTAGCTTTATTTCATATTGTTTAAAATATTTTTTCTCAACATCTACGTCCACATGCATAGGGTTTTTAAACAATATTGATTGATGAAAAGAAACCCTCAGGTAAAGTAGCTTCACAGCTATTCTATGCAACGCATAGTGTTGGTGGGAGTGACAGTTGATGAAAATTACTATTTTATTTTGTACTTTTGGAAAAGGTACTGTACTCTTTTGTACTCTTACCGCCTAATTAATTTAAATGTAATAAAATTATCTAGAAGGGACATTCCAGTGCTGCCTATTTATCAATTACTTGTGGTGCTAATATTCTAACATATTCTCCTCTATTTCTATCTCTTATATTTTCTTTTTCTGCATCCTAAGTCATGCAACTCCTGATCATATAGAATATTCATACTACCCACTTCTTTCAGGCACACAAAATCATCACATGATAGGTTATGTTGTATCTACGTCATATGTACATCTGTCGGTCAAATACACATCTGTCGGTCAAATACACATCTCCCTTAGCAAAGGGTAACTTGAGTATCATTTGTGCATATAATTTTGTATTCAAACGGGATCACGATAATTCCCGTGTGAATACATAATTATATCATCAAAGACGAAAGCTTAAAAGTAACGTACACTATGAAATATGCCTTCCAAGGTATTGCTTGTGAATATTGGGGTTTGTGACAACAAATCTGTAGGTATACAGATAACATTTATTAATAATTGTCATTACATAGATTTGTCTTATTTTTACCCTTTAATAGTAGCAGACATTTTATTATTTAGCTTATTTTAAACCGGACATAACTTAGGGCTCTATCAGACTAGAGAAAATTACTTTAATTTTATACATTTTTATACTCCTTATGATTAAGGTATTAGTATAAAAAAAAATATGAAGGAAATCACTATTCAAGACCTACGCCAGATTACAGTTGTTCTAATCTATTTTTAGGCTAATGAATAACAGTTGAAGGGTGTATATTTAGAATGCCAAGAATAATAAGATATCATTTTAAACTGCCTGATCATGGCCAATATATATATTAATTACATAACTATAGACAATTTTATCATTATGATGAGACTAACTGTTGCCCGCGACTTCGCTCGCGTGGAAATTTTGGTGAAATCTATTCCGCGGTAACCGTACCTTTTCCGTGATAAAAAGTGGCCTATGTGCTATTATACATATATATATTTTTTTAATTGAAAGAATACTAGTAACGTGGGTCACACATTACTAGTATTCTCGTTAACCTCTCCAGCTAAGCTAAATGCTTGTGTTAGGAGTGGGTTCACGTCGGCAGTGCACTGGGTGGGGTTCGAACCCGCAAGCACTTGGTCGCATTACGCTACCGGCTACCGCCGCTCAGTATATATAAATAGACTATTATAATCTACCTCTGTGTCAAGTTTCATCGAGATCCGTTCAGCCGTTTTTGCATGAAAGAGTAACAAACATTAATCCTTCTATCCATCAATCCTCACAAACTTTCGCCTTTTATAATATTAGTAAGATTTTGTATTTGTAATGTGAAAATTGTTGTGAAAGGTTTTTCATTAAGAGCGCTCGAACTTCGAAATGAAATAAAACAATTTGTTTAAGTGATATTACCACAGTTTAAAGGACATTCGATGACATTGTGTATGGAATATAAGTTCAGCCAATTGGCTGCCGCCACTCTAATGTAGGTGGTGTGCTCTGGTCGACCAATTTTGAACGACATCGTGTATATTCGAAGAAATAAGGGCTGATGATATCACTGGACCAAAATCCACACCAAATAGCGACTTTTTCGGAGCGTAGAGGCACCTGATGAATCTCCCGTGGATTTTCGTCGCTCCAAAACCGGCAATTTTGTTTGTTAACAAAGCCAATCGACTAGAAATGAGCCTCATCATTAAAGATATTTTTTTCCTAAAGCAGCAAATACACAACGATGTCTGTGGTCGATGGGTTTTAACTCTTAAGTTAACTGAGCTTTAAATGGACGAAAACCAGTCTTGACGTGAAATCTACCAATTTGATGTCGCAGAAAGATCTTCGCTCTTGCGCATGACGTGGAATGGACTGTCTGTGGTTTTCTTGCAAACTGCCCCGAACGGAAACAATATTCTCCAACTACGTCTTACGTTTCTTGACGTACGGGTACTACTTCATCGATCACCGACCCGGTTGTTGCAAATGTATTCATTAAAACAATAGATTGTGGATTTTGGCGGACAGAGCACCGATTTTGATAAAAAAAACTTGAGAGGTGTTAAGGGACACCCGGATGGAACGAAGTTCCAAGACGAAACGAAAATAACTGGCTTGCTTTCTATGAGAGAGAGAGAGAGAAAGAGAGAGAGAGACAGACAGACAGAGAAACACGCGCAGGCGTTACAACTTTTGGTCTTAATTTTTTCCGTCTAGCCCCCTTTCGCAACGCGCGATAAGGAACTTCGTTCCAATAACAATAAGCGTGTAGCATTCCATAGTGAAATATCAAGACAAAATAAGCGATCACCAAGATTTACCAAGATGGCCGCTATACGATGTCAAAGTTCGAACGTCCCTATTGAAAAACCTTTGGTCTGAAAACATTCGAGTTGCAAAATAACACATAACCAATCCAAATCTCGAAACCTCGCAAGTTCCAACCCTTTAAAACTGCAGTTTTAAAGGGTATTTAGTAATGGGCGACATGGTGCACCATGTCGCCCACTACTAGAAGAAACAAATCCTCTTCCCTTTCCCCTCTTTGGAATAGTGAAATTTGGAATACTTAATGTTTATGTGCAGAAAGCTAAAAAAATTTACTGCTAAAAACTGCAGTGCAATGACAGTTCAAGTTATAAAGGTAGATATATATGTAACAAAACATTCCCCTGACTTTAGTACGAAATTCAACTCTTCCTATAGAAATGAATAGTGTTGTGCCGGATCGTTAAAACTGTATATCCGCGGATACGAATTCGGAATATTTGTGTTTAGATCCGCGAATACGAATCTCAAGATTTTCTCAGTTGATGCCAATACGCGTGACCTGACACGACAGTTGCCGTTAAGGACTAAAAAAACGATTCGTTTTAACTTGCACTGCGTTTTTTTAAATAATTATTTTAATAGTTTGATCTCGTAGTCAAATAGTACCTTATTATAACTTTCAATAATATTAGTCACTTTATATATAGAGCAAAATAAATTTGGAATTTCTTTAACGATATAAAATATAATAATGTAAAAGATCCGTTCAAGAACCGCCAAAAAGTAACGGATTCGGACACGGATACGGACCTTTTCTCTCCCTCTGATATCCGCGATATCTGTCACATCAATAGTAATGAACCCCCATTTCCCTGTTCACTAAGTTTTATGTTATTTCTGCCTGCCAGGTCAGCTCATCTTCAATAATAGTTTAGATTTATATTGCGTATCCACACAATACTGATTGCGATATTGACGAGTAAAACATACCGCTAATCTCATTAATTAACTGTTTTATCAGACAAGTCCAGTATAACATAGATAAATTATATGTAAGTATAAATAGCTCAATATCATTCAAGGTTGTAAAAATAGACTGACTGTGCGTTATTGTCTGACTTTTGTACATACTTTACTTTTGTGATCTGATATTTATCTGCATCCAAAGCTTGTGGAAGCATATAATTCATACCACTAATATTATAAATGTGACAGTTTGGATGGATGGTTGGATGGATGGATGTTTGTTACTCTGTTATTAGTGGGATTAATTTAACAGCTTTAATCGTAAACAGTGATAATAAACTTTATCTATATTAATACGTGAGGAGACGTTTGTACGCATTTTTTTTAACAGGCAGGAGTGTAAAATTCACATAAATGTTTTTCCCGTGTGGGAATCGAACCCACAACACTCGGCGAGGCGACAACTTTAAACATTTGTAAGTCGTGCAAACTATACAATAGTTCTAGTATGTTCAATCACAATAATTATATTTAAATGGCGTCGATGATATTTTCTAATATCTCGTCTTATCTAGTAGATTTTGAATGAATCATACACATACGATAAGAACACGTGAAGGATGCATAAATGCTTAGTCATAAACTTTTTACTAAACTCCTGCTGGTGACTATAAGTTGTCTAATTTAGCTTGTTATATCAGACTACTTAATTGTATAAAATGATGACGTCTTTGGTATTTCAAGTATAGTAGTGTACATTTTTATTATCTTATCTACGTAATGGAAAAAATAGTTTCCTTACGTCATTCGTTTACAAATTCGAAAGTTAACCAACTTCCTTTTTGTCATAAACGCATTCCATTTAAATTCCAATATAATGCGAAGTTACCAACTTTTTTTGTAAAAAAATTCATTGCTTTATTTTATATATTTTAAAGCACTTTAAAAGTAGGTAATCGTTGTATTCTTTGAAAAAGAAAACACCTTTTTATATTAACTTTTTCAGTACTAGTATGCTGCTGGCGGTACAGTAGAGAAGACGGAGCCGCCCGCCGCCCGCCGGCCGGCGCGCGGCGTCTGAATGTCTGACTTCGATACGAAATACAAAATGTAGCCATATTTTGATTCTGCACGGCACAACGAACGATATATTTGGTAGTTGATTCATATGCTGAACTTACGAGTTTAGCTTACAACTTACAAATTTATTTCCCGGTATTCTACCCACATTATATATTAATAATTTAAAACAACCTTTTTAGAATTAGATGGAGTAGATATTGCAGAACACTATAAATCGTCATATTCGATCGCGTAACTGCATTTTTTGCTCTTTGGTATTAATTCATATAAAAAAACAATGATATATGACGTATAACGAACCTTCATTGGTTTTTAGAACGTCGTGATATTTGACTGCTTTGTAAACAGTGGTCTATTCATGGTAAATTGTCCTATAACTCTTTAATTACTAACGGAAAATCATTGACACTTGGCAACATGTTGCAGGCACTTACAAGGTTTGTATAAACGAACTAAGACCTAATAAGCGTATTTTACGTTTATATTTTTAACTTTTAAACCCTACGATTTTTTTTAAATCTGTTTTTTAAACAAATTCAAAACAACGTATGTAAAAATCTACAGCTCTCTATATAAGCGCTTTATATGAAAACTAGCTAATGGCCAAACGTTCGCGTAGCGGAAACTTGAATTTCTCCGAAGTTTATGCATGCACTAATTTTATTCATACATACACAATTACACACAAATACACACTAATTTTTGGACACATTTTTTTTCTTCTAAGTCCATGGATTAAAAAAAGTTCCGCCAGGACAACGTTCGCCCAACGGAATCAGTTTTTAGCGAATTTCTCCACAATGGCTGCATGCACAATTTTTTTTTTACCATACACAATTACACGACGTCATACACTAAATATCTGCATAATTAAAACCTTTAAATTCAACAACATTCCGCTGCGCGAACGCACACTTATTAATTTGGTGTGATAGGCACATATCTTTATAAGACATATTTTTATTTATAAGACAGCGATATTCAATTCAATTCAATTCAAAATCATTTATTCAATTAAGACACTAAGTGACATTTATGAACGTTAAATTGAAGCTAGAGTTAAAAATCATAGATCGGCACAAACAGACGCCACAGCATATACTGGATTGTCAAGGTAAATTAGGTGAAAAACACCAAAATCTACTGCCTGTTTGTGTCGATCTATAACTTCCAGTTTCCAAAATGCGTAGGGCCTTATGAGAAGAATACTGGCAAAGAAACTCATGGCCACTCTTTTTAAAAGTCAGATCTTCAGGTACAATAGTGTTAGTGTTACACGAGAGGTAAACAGGATGCAAGCTGATGCCACCTGAATTTCATTTTATTGAAATGCTCCAAAAGCTAACGTACTAAAAAATAAAAATCACTCAGTGATACCGTTGAAGGTTTGAACCTATTAAACATAGAAATCATTCAAGGTGCACATCTACCTCCATTCAGTTGCAAAATCTACTGTTAAAAATAGATAGATAGATAGCAGAGCATATATGCGTACATTTTCCCTGTCATAGTTAATAGATGGTTTTAAGAGGAATAATTCCACTATACTAAGCCAAGGACTAATACATTGTTTTCATATACATAGGTAATTCTATTGGTTTACGCGGCGTATCGCACGCCAGTAAGGCTCTCAGTCGGCATAATTTATCCGACATCCTCAACAATCGTCATATTTCAGCAAATTTATACTAAACCTTAATGACTTATACACATAAACCTTCCTCATGAATCACTCTATCCACTGGTGAAAACCGTATAAAAATCCGTGTCGTATATGGTCTTTATAACTCCTGGAACACCATGCCGTATACGTCCGTATACGTCAATTCATAGTTTGATCGTATGCGGCCTAAAATTACTTTCAAGCCTCGTAAAAAATTTCTTGTTTTAAAGTGTGAGTAACTTCATAGAATGAACCATTATACATTTATACAGTCGGCAGACCACACATAGTGCAGCAATATCTCTCCTATTGGTACCTCATAACTTTTATTTATTCGGGACTCAATGCACATATTTGTACCTGGTAAAAAGGTTTTAACTTTTACGCTAGCATAGAATAAAATAACGGACAGAGGGCTGAACTGAACATACATAAAAAAATAATTATACGGTACGGTCGAATTGAGAACCTCCTTTTTTTCGTCGGTTAATAAAAACAATAAGAATTATTGAGAATAGTGCCAAAATATGACACTTTTACTTCCGTGTGAGTCATATCATAAATTAATAACAATGCCTAAATAATCTTTGTCAATCCCACGACAATTACATCATAACCTTTGTCCGTAATCTTTTTATGTTGAAATAGTGTGCTATCTTCCTGCCCGCATAAGTAGGCCTGAAACAGATTAACTAGTAATCCTTTTATCTTGAATGCACTTTACAATCGCTAACTTAAAATTCCTAAACGAAGATTGTTACGCAATGTATTATGGATCCTTTATAATGTTTACATTTCGAGTTAAGCCACGGACGATGTCATTGACTCTACAAGTTCCAAAAAAGCTCCCAGGACCACTACACAAGGAATGGAATGTGTCGTGGGCAGTTAAAAGGGTTTAGCTGTTAAAACGTGACGAAAAGTGTGGACGACATTCATTTTCTATCAAATGTGTTATTTGAAGAAATAGGTGGACTAAATTCTAAAGCGTTTATCGTAATTAATAATAATAATAACTTCACACACCTCTCACACACGGCCGTCTGATCTCAAACTAGGCAGAGCCTGTACTGTGGTAACCAGACTGCTGATAAACATACTTATATATTTCTAAATTCATACATATTATAGATAAATTACATCGAAACAACAAATTATCATGTTCTACACACAATTATTTGTCCTGGGTGGGAATCGAACCCACGACCTCTGGCTTGGCAGTCAGGGTCACTAACCACTAGACCAACAGGCCAGTCAATTCAAAGGGCACTTTAATAATGTGTTTAAACAATCAACAATACCGGCTTACTCTCTTTAATATTTATTCAATTCATTCAAAATACATGGTTTTACGTAGGTACGTGTGATAAAACCGTACAATACACGCCAATAAATTACTATTAATGAATGTAGGAAGGTCCGACGTCACGTAATCACAGAACTAATCTCTAGTGTCTACTCACGTGCGTGGGTGCATTTCTCGTTCTTTACCGAATACAATGTCACCCTCTAAAATATATATTTTTTTTTTTTTTTTTTATTTAACTCACAATAGTAACTTAGATCTAAGATTTACAGTTTATACTCGCCAAACGCAATTGTTTAACGGCGAGACGCGCTCGTTAATTTGTTAAAAAAATAACCTATGCTACACTGTACATATTCACACAAAGCAATTTTACAAATAAGATATAACAGCTTATGATATATGACTATAAACATTATTACTATCTACATATTTAACATGGAACTAGTATCAACGTTTTAGGCGGGGAACACACACATACAACTACTCACTCGACTTTGTCGTGAATAAGATACAAAACTTAAAAGTAACAAACACTTAATTTATTTTTAACCGACGAAAAAAAAGGAGGTTCTCAATTCGACCGTATATATATATATTTTTTTTTATGTATGTTCAGCCCTCACTCCGTTATTTATGAACCGTTTTTGATTATTATTTTTTTGTTGGATAGGGTATATCTCAAGGGTGGTCCCATGTCAAGGAAGTCAAGATCTGATGATGGGATCCTGATAAAATTGAGAGAAACCCTCGAAAATTGTAGGAATGAATAGTGTTTTTGTTTACTTTTCATTACTTTATCAGGTATTTGCTTTAGAAATCATCACTTCATGTAGCTGAGCTGATGATGAAAAAAAATCATGAAATAATAATCTTTTTAACAAAAAATTAAACCGACGAAAAGAACTAAAAAGCAAAAAATAAATAAACTTTAAGTCTTAAGTGTTGACCTTATTTACATAAACTATCAAATTTTATATAAACTTCTTTTGAGTCGGCGCCGAATAATAAAATGATTAATTACCGACGTAGAGCCTACGTAGGTACATATAAAATTTTGATAATTATGTATGTTACCTGATTACTCAAAGACGGCTGGAAAGGGTACACTTCCTCGTTTGTCCCGTTTTAATCTAGTCAGGATTTGAACTCTTGGAATATTATAATAGGCAAACCTATAGCGTTTTGGGATTTTTTACGTACGTTTTTTATCGGATACGGTCATACGGCTACTTAAATATTATCCGTACCATACATGTACGTAGCTTCTCAATGAACACTACATTCCGAAATATCAAATGAATGAATTCGTCAAAACCCATTATTCAGTACTTAAAAAATGACCTGTTGTAGTCAGTGTTTCAGGCCGAATGAATAAGTGACCAGCATACGTCCCAATGATGATTACCTAGTTGTACAAGCAATATCATTTGATATGCCTGTTTTGTCGGATTATTATTTCAATACTATACAGACACAACAAATCAATTTCCCAAAAGGTTTTATCACCCAATCCGCTCAATTCTATGTTTACCAGCGAAATGACTCAAGAATGAATTGCCTGATATTTATGATAAACGATCATTTAAACCGAGCAAGTGTCTGGTAATCGACTCTGGCTTCGTTTATCAGTTAGTCAAAATACTCATAATTCAAGTCATAATTGTGTTTATTTATATTAAGTATTCAACGTTAATTAGCAATTTGCTCTCGCACTTTTTATAGGTTATTGTTTCTTATTATTTTCTTATCTGCTTCCTCCATTTGTTTGTCATATGACATGCCGGTGATACAGAATTCTAACTACGAAGAGACAGTCTGATTATTAACTCTTAATCAAAGGAGACGGTAAAGTTTTAAGTTAAGTACTGAAGCGATGAACATGAAGTTTTGCATACACGTTGGCAATTGGTATAGAAATGGACATAGACTACCGTATTGTATCGTGAAAAAGAACTGTTCCCGAGGATAAGGTGGATAATTACTACCGTACCAGTACGCGCCACATAAAGGTGTCTAAACACTACGCCCGAGAATACTTTTTACACAGTACGCAGTGTTTGCCATAAACTATAGCTGGTTTCCTCGCAAAGTTGAAACGTTCCCGTTTCCTTTAAAATTTAAATTTTACTCAAATGTCTCACGGTTAATGTCTAGATTACTTATACTGGTATCACATTAAAACAATAAGATAACTAGTTATGATGGATACATAAATTTATTCATCATACGCCTAAACAAAATAAATAGTGATTCGAAATGCTAAAGTTTACTAAAAATACACATATCCACAGGAAGTCTCAAACATAATGAATGACTGTTCCAAATTTTCCAAATTGTTAAGACACCAAAAGCTATGCAATACCTTTTTTGCTTGTTAAAACCAACTATTTTCTGAATCTTTTTGTTGTTGAACACAAGCAACTCGTGTCACATTGAACGCGCACGTACTGAGCACCGGTCGTACATTGTAGGCAGGACAGGTCATCAAGTTCAGACTTAATAAACACATTATAATATTTTCTATGTTACGCATTAGTACAAATTTCTAACTAACAATGTTATTAAAAAGAGATCCCTCAAGAAATTACTTTGGGTGGAATAAAGAGTTTATTGCAAATTAACAATCAAATCTTTTATCATATTCAAACAACTTCTCAGTCCTGATTATTTTGATGTATGAGGTATTGATATCTTAACTTATTGAATCATAACTTCCTAACTAATATTATAAATGCGAAAGTGAGTTTGTTTGTTTACGCTCCCACGCCTCAACTGGTCATCATGAATTTTTGGAAACACGATGTCAGAGGCACAGAAAAGGACATGACATAGGTTTCATCTCGAAAAACAGTTCTGCTCCAGAGGGATGCCCGAACTGGTGACAAAATGTACATTAACGCACAACAAACTCTTTCGAAAGTTTTACTATTTACACGTGAATTCGTGACCATTCGTTATGAAGGTTTATAACCGGTCTTGGTAAAGAATGCAGATCTTAGAAGCAATTCCGTTCCGATTAAAAATCTTACTGTGAAATCGGTAATTAACAAAATGATATAGGTACACCATGTGTCTGTTTATAAATAAAATATAATCCTTTCTTTATAATTATAACAATTTGATATTCGGTGTTTAATTAAAAGGATTTTGGACATCCCCATTTTGCAACAAGATATCAGGGTTCTCATGTGTGCACATCTTTTAATGAATAAAATATGTGATTGCTTAGAGCTTATAATGTGTTGGTTTTACCGCGCCCTACGTTGCGCAGTGAGGGGTTAAAAATGTGGTTATTTTTTAGGGTAGACACATAACAAGCATAGACACTTACATCACCACTAAATTTAGATGGCATCGTGACAAACAGGTTTATTTTTAACTATTTTTATTCATAAGTTACTTTTGCCCGCATCGACGTTTACATGAATGTAGATTTTGTGAATTAATTAATGTATCCCGGATGTATCCGGAAACAATAGATACTTTTTCTGGCTGAATGAACAACGTTAATGCAAAATTTCGTGATGGTTCTTAAAAAGTGAAATTCAAACAAAAGTATACGAAGTCCAACACAATCTTTGACATTGCAAGGTAGAAAACAAAAAAAAATTACCGACAAGCACAAGGCCCCTTTTTTAGTTAAATGGACACTTACTTTAAATCGTAAAATCGCTTAGGGCCAAGCAATTTCTTCAAAGTCACAAATGTAAATCCGATGTTCACGTGAAATCGTAAAAGCAATGTATCTCTTAATACAGGTACGTCTTCTAGTAAACGAAGTTATAAAGCTATTGAATTGATTACATATTTTATTGAAAACAACATTTTAATGTTCTTTTAATGTAAACCCACTATCGAGCGGTTTCTCTGAATAAGCTTTATTTATATCAAAAGAAAGGAATAGGAGAAAAGAAAATAGGTCTATTTTGGTTGTTCATAGAAGTCTAAATATGTTTTACACAACAGAATTTTGTTAAAAAATTATCTTATTCAACTTGAAAATAGTTTCAGTAAAAGCTACAACCGAATCTTCGAACGTTTTCAGACTACTAGTAGTGGTACGTTTCATTTCATATAATATAGTATAAAAACTAAAAACATCTTACAACACTATTTCTGACTTTAGTTAGCATTTTAGGTTGAGGTAGAGAGTTATTTTAAGCAAAATTGTTTTTTGTTATAATTATATTATTTCAATGACTACTTATTAGCAGGTTGTTGTTAATCCCTTGATTTTAGTTTCAAAACTTGTGTTAGAAGTGGATTCACGTCGAAATTAGATGGGGTTGGAAGTCGAAAGCCATTTTATTGTTAAGGCCTTAATCGTAAAAAACCAAAGTATACCGAATGTGAATACTCAGTTTCTAGAAGGTTTAAGTGTCGGTCAACGTCGAATATATACATTGTGCATCGTGCATGTATAATGTATGTATACAACGTCGAACGACACTAAAACCTTATATATATACCTACACATAGAAACACTATACATTTACCTACTAAGGTTAAAAATTCAGTGCTTGTAAATAGGAAATAATACCTGAGTGACTTGTCCATCGTGTTCCCTTATCCTACCCACAAGTATAAATGACATAACAATAGTTTATATAAGTAACAGTGGCCTTTTTTATATTTTTACTTATTTAACTAAATAAAAGTTACGTTAGTTAGAATATTGTAACACCATGTCCTGGGATGCGAGGATGATTCTTCAGAGCGTTGTAGATTATTTTAGGTATACATTTATGTATATGGTGACAAAGAATATGAGAGACTGGCCTTCAATGTGGCCCACGCTCGTGGGGGGGGGGGAAGAAACAAAAATTGGAAAAGTTTCCGGGAAAATAGGGGAATTCGGAGAAAACTGACAGCGCTTATTTCCATGAAATTAAAACAAATATTGAAATGTCAGCTAGTTATAAATATTCATTTCTAATCGGACCAGGCCAGGGTATATGGAGTCACAAGTTCACAACGGAAAGACATAAAATTATGTATATTGATAATAATGTCTAAGTTAACTTATGTTAAATGTTTACGAGCATAAAAGTAATAAGACGAGTATAAACGATTTACTCGTCTTATAAGTTATATACATATAACGAGTCCAGACAATAAAGTTTTCATATAAAGCAATTGAACTCTCAGGCGGTCAGGCTGCAGTTCCAGGTTTAACAGTACTCGCTTTGATATAATGCGTTGCAGCTGCGCTTAATGAACGTAGATATCGTAGTGCCCCATCCTGTACAACGGTCTGCGTTTCGAGTGCCCATCCAAACGCCACTTGGAACCAATTAGTTCTGACTTAGAGGTATTATACATGTGAACCGAAATAGGCTCGTTGGTCCATTCAAAAGCTTAAAAACCAAGCTTATCATTGAGCTGAGACGCATACATTGTTTGACGACTAAAGCTTCACACACTTTATCATTGAGTTGAACGAGAGCTTTTGTAATTTTTTAATTACATTTTATTACGATGATCGTATAGTGTATAATTTCTATTCAAAGTATTAATTAGGTTTTGCAGTAAAATATAAATGCGATCTCTATTCTTATGTACAGGTTTCAAATCATGATTCTTCCGTACTGCAGAAATAGGCTATGGAATGTTGACAAAAAACATTCAGAATGTAACCAAATAGTAAAAAACGTTCAACGTTAAAAAAAACCTACCACAGTGTTTGTCTTGCCTACAAAATCAGTATAATGATAAGAAGCGATAACGCTTGGCTTGCATTCCTACATACTTCTTGCAAACGTTACCGTTCTTGAGTGGAATCGATAAACAAATAAACACTTATTGCAAAAGATTCCAATAATTGGTTTAAGGTCATTTTTTGAAGACTGACGAAAATAACTTCAATGTACAATTTGGAAAGGAAGTTAGGTATTTAGATATTTTAATTCAGCTGAGAAATGAAAGTGGTAAAAGAATTAGTATCTACATTTATGTATAGTATACTAGACAAATTCTTTTATTTACCACTTAAACTTTCCAAATTTACATTAAAATCACAAAAACTGAAAATCTTTATAACTTTGTATATTATTTATAGTTGTCGCACATCACATGCATCTTGATGAACGTCTTTTCTCTTCTTCGTCTTGACAAAAACGTTAATTTTGCACAATTTATGTCATAAGGGCAAGTACGTTGTTATTATGAGCTGAAATCATGTTGTTTCATTCCATGACGTAGATAGTATGTTGTTTGATTTTTAATTTCGTTATCATTATTATCAACCATCAGCTTGTGACGTTTAACAAATCGCTGTTTTTTAGTTAAAATTAACTACGCTAATTTATTGTGAAATCTCCCTACTTATAAAAAAATCCTTCAATTTGTGGCGTTAAATAGATCAAACATTTTTGGGTTATTACTTTGTTAGTTCCTGAAAATATAAGTTAAGTTACTAAATATACTACTATAATAACTTAATCTTTTTGCTTGGAGGTAACGGTTTGTTAAAATTACTAGTAAAAAAACTACCCATTTCCAGTTAACGTGGTAATTGAAATTCTAATGCATTTACTCTAACTTATATCATATTAAAGCAACACTTGAGGTTTTTGTATTTGGATAGTGTCAATAAAATACTTACAATGTTGTTTTTCTCCCAAACAATTTATTCACTTTTATCTTATTAAAAGCTGTTAGCCTGTCCTTTGTCTCCTCACTGCAATGGCCTCTCAAAACATCATCAGCTACTCCTTTGTAATCATGTAAAAGTATATTTCGGAGTAATACATCCATTTTGTTACAAACGTAAAGTATTCACGAGCGTATACAACCTTGTTTACTTTTTAATCATTACATTATTGTGTGAAAATATAATGCGTTCATACATATAATGCACGTTGCCAACTATTTTCTACTAATAAAGAGAAAGTACCAGGGCCATTTCTGTTATAACTTTGTGTGGGAAAATCGTCGTTATTGTGTCGATTAATCCCCCTTCAGCAAGGAGGATTGTCTCGACTTGTATAAGGCTCACCCTAGCATAACAGCTAATATAATACTGAAGGGTGCCAAACTACATACAAGCTACTATTATTGTACAAATACAAATTTCAAGGGTAACAAATACATATGTTTTTCGTATTCAGATGAAATTTCTAGACAATATAAATAAAGAGGATTTGACTTTCCATGAAGGAATGAAATGAATGAAAGAATGTAATTAATGGATGATGAGAACTCACGAAAGTCTGACTAACTAGGTACTTAGTTTAAATATTGAAAGTATGCAAAAAAAAATCATTCAATGTTTATAAATTCTAAAAGCACTACGATAAAAGCAAAACATCAATAATTATGGAACAGACAGTACACTGTATGTATACACGTTAACCAAAACTTATTCTATCTGTGATTGCTGTTAGTCGTAAGAAAATGTCTTTTAGTATGTCATTGAATAAAATAGTTAATTCGTAATTGTTACTCACTTATCTTAGTAAGTTTTAGTAGACAACATTTGGAGGAGCCAATCCACATTATTCCGGGAATATTCTAGGATTACAGATGAAGTTTGTGTTCAAATTCCAACTCAATTTTTTGCAAATTCTAAAAAATATAATTATTACAATATAAAAAGCAGATGAAGATTAATAATATTAACCGTGCTACCCAACATACATACGTACCTACATCACATTCGCTAATTATCAAACATAAAGCAAGAATTAATCTTTCTCCTCTCTCAATTAAAATTTATCTTAATCAACCTTTTAATAATGGTTATTGCTATATTATTAATTTTTTTTCAAGTATCTCTTCATAACATTTTTGTAAAACTAATGCAATTTCTTTATGAAATTTCAATCCTAGGCTTGGTCTGATATGTTGTGCTGTCTCATTCATTTACGTTGTAGATATTTTTAACTACGTTATAATATTTTACAAAGCATTTTCTGCTATGTAATTGGAGTTTGATTCGGTTATAAATTTGCTCAGGTTCTCGGTACTGTTCGCTTGCTGCATCACATTGCACAATATCATGTACTTGCCTGATTACAATAATATCATAATTAGGTGCCTACTACTTACACACATGCATGACAGACGCGTAAAGATCTGAAATATTTGAGATTGAACTCAATTTACCAGCAATGTTTGTTCATGTACATGTTTAAAATACAGAATTGACTTAACAAATCCGAAAACAATAGATTATTGTTGGGTTTACCTTAACCTATTTGTTCACAGTTCATTTTCTAAACTTTTAAATAGGTCCTATTTAAATCGATATGATGAAGTGGCGTATCTTAATTAAATTTTTGAAGCGGTCTTTGTGTTTTTCATCAAAAACGGGTCATGTTTAGTGTTTCAATACAAACTAAACGAATTTTCAAATTTAACTGAAAAACGTAAATGTAGAGTAGGTAATATAAAAATATATACTTAGCTTTACTTGGTGATAACAACAGTATTACAATAGGCGTTATTTTTGCTGTATTTGTATGCCAGGGGCAAAGCCAAAAAATAGGCAAAAACACATAGGTCTTCTTTCCACAACCGTATAGTGTTAGAGCCTGCCTACATTAAATTTGAATTTTAGAAACACTGAAGTATAATCGAGGTCGATAGGTAGGTACTCAATTGTTTTTTTCCGCAGATCGTTAATATTTTGTGGGTCTTAATAGAAGCTTCTAGGTTGTTTTTTAGAAATATAGCTAATAATACCTACATATACTATACATAAATCTCTATATGTAGTGGCCTATAGGTATATGTAGGTATAGCTTTTGAGGGCTCCACTTGTGGTAATCCAAATTTTATTAATCCCCCGGGGTGATTTGTCATCTGCAGGCCAGTAATCCAAATTTCAATCTCTATTAAACGGAAGTGAACGCAGGCATTCAATCTCCTTTTCTGTTCGAAAAGAAATAAGCACCTATCTACATATTATAACGACTTTGTGAAAATGTAATCACGTGTAAGTATCAAAATGTAGTCTTGATGCAGTTTTCAAACAATTTTCTCTGATTTATGCTCGATTTATAAAGTTAATGTGTAAATTGATTGTAATCACTTCTTCAACAGGATTAGGTAACTCACTATTCTATAGTTCAGCTAAAATATTTTAATGGTTATTAATAGATTTGTGCGATTTCGACATTAATTATCATGACCGAGAAAACACCGAGTGCGTAGGTACTGCTGCCACCGTCACGACTCACGAGCCGCTGTACAGACTACAGTGTTTCGCGCCACGAATCTCTCAGCGCCGATTGGCTGTTGTGATGGCGTGATGTACACGATGCCGGTCGGGTACGATAGCACAACTGCTCAGTTTCATATGCTAGTGCTGCCGCCACGCGGTGCAACTGTCACGATGACGTAGTTTATCCGTACGTATTATACGTTCAAACTAGTCACGCCACGCTGCCGCTCTCCCCCGCCCACAAATCATGAAGGTCACGTCACCGTACTATCTTGATGCTGTAGTTATAACAATCTATAAACAATAACATCAATAAAGACATTGTAACGCCCTTTAAATTTTTGTAAGCATTACTTGAGCGTTTATCCCTTTGTAGCAATACTTTCACTAACATTAGTAACCTTAATCTTCAATTTCTTATACATGGTTTTTTTATTATTTCAAATTCACAAAAGATATTAATAAAATATGATCTTATAAATAACACATCATCACATCATTGTTAAAATCGACAGTCACGCTGAATAACTAAGTTTAATGGCTCTTCATTTTTCTCTAGAACAATCGCAAATCTGTATAAATGTTCACAGAAGGCCCATACCCGTTAAATAAAACGAGGTGTTCATGGTCGCACTGACGATATTCGGAAAATAACTCTACTGAGTAGGTACCTATGTTTGATAATCTTACTAGGTACTTACAAAACTTGCAAAGTGGTGTTGTAAAAACCCGGGACAGGTTCTATCTGAGTATGTGATTTACTTTTCTACACAAACTATTATTACGACAAGTTTAGACCATGTGATTGTTTAATGGTCTTGCTGTAGTTTTTCATTCACCAAGAACTAAATCCTCCTAATATTATAAACGTGATAGTTTGTGAGGATGTATGGATGTATGAATGTTTGTTGCTCTTTCACGCAAAAACTACTGAACCGATTGCGATGAAACTTGCTATGTAGGGAGCCGGGCACCTGGATTAACTTTTTATCTCGATATTCCGACGGCATCGGACTTACGCGGGTGAAACAGCAGGGCCAGCTAGTCAAATATATATTATACGGTTGGGCACTTGAAGATCCAATGTAACTCAACTATTTTGATAGAAATGACAATAAATTGCCTGATCCATCCAGCGGGACCCGCGGTTGTATTAGGCTTCGAATACATAAAAATAATACTGATCGTAACTTGTGCCAATGTACCTCTATACCAAATTTTTCGCGATTTTTCTACATTTTATTGTAAATACAAAATAATGATACTAATAGGTAGTAGGCGCTTGGTAAGGTAAGATCGACAAAACAAATATTTCCCGCAATGAGGGTAGGTATGATAAACTATTGCTATTGCGTGATTGTCAGTTGTCACCAGCGAATGAAATACTGCAATGTATAGTTTGTTAATAAATATTGTGGTTTGCTAATATAACCTGTAATGGGGAAAGGAAGGGAAGGAAATTTGGTAACAATGAAGAACTCTAAGGTACATTGGTAATATGTGCCTTAGATTAATGGTGTGCTTTTTCTGCACGTATGAATTCACATTACAAAGAGCTCTGCTGTCGGCAGACAAAATTTTGTTGCTGAATTTCTCCTGTTCTGTTAAAGATCCCTTGGATTTAATGCATGAATTGAGAGGTACATTGGCACAATTTACGATCAGTATTATTTTTATGTATTCGGAGCCTAATACAGCCACGGGTCCCGCTGGATGAATCAGGCAATTTATTGTAATTTCTATCAAAATAGTTGAGTTCATTGGATCTTGTTAATAAATTCGTGAGGTACATTTGACAAACAAAGCATTGCCACTAATTTTTCTGTCTAGCTCGAGTGGCCCCGCTAGATCGATACACATCTTGAGCGTACGTAGCTAAAATTAGAGCTTCTTAAATTTCAAAGTCAAGCGAGTTTTAATAGTTTATACTTTTAGAACTATTTGAAGTTTGTTTTGCTTTTAGGGCTTAGCTTACGTTGTGGTTTTTGATATCCTTCCACTCGGTGCAGTTTCCCTGTACAAAACACATATCACCATCGTGTTGTGAACATCGTTAGTTTATAAACAATCTCGCGATATTATTCTTGGATTGTATAATATCATTCTCTGCTATAAGTTGATGAGGAGTTGGATATCCTGCTGATTCCAGATTATGTTGCAGCCTCAGGTTAAAGTCCTTTACCATGTTATTGCAATATCGTTGAAGTATGTAGAAAAATATCATCATAGGATACTGATTTTAAATGGATTAGATTAGTACAAGTTACTTACATCCCTTGAAGGATTAGAAAAAACCTGATGATGTTCAAACGGCTTAAGCTATTCGGTCCATCTGTTTAGGAGCTATGATGCCAGAAACAGAACACAGAACAGACAGACACAGATACAAACGTTAAACTTATAACACCCCTCCTTTTTGCGTCCGGGTTAAAATTAAATACTCACAACATGAAAGAATGGTGTGTCTTTAGACATAACACTAATATTATTTAAATATGTATAATAAAAATATATATCTAAGTAGCTTTCTAAAATTACATTATATCTATGTATTATTATAATATATTATACCTATTATATTTCTACTACACTTAATCAAATTAAAGAAAATTATAATAGTATAATGTTGAATGAATAAATAAAGCAATATGTGTTGTTCGTTGGTTGAAAAGGAGACACTTAACCTTTCATAACTTTAGATTACTGGTACTCGTATCGTACTCCACAACCTATTGTTTGTCGTAGATAGATATCTATTTTAGTTGTGTTGTGGATATCCACAACACAAATAAAGTAGAAATAGACGGTTATGTAAGCGTATCGTATCGTATTTTCTTTCATAGCTATGCACTTTTAAGCATATGTACTTTGAGTGTAGTTTGTTATATTAGGTCCAAATTTTGTATCTGGACAATTAGTTATTAATCGACTTCAAAAAAAGAGGAGGTTCTCGTCGGATACTTTTTTTTATGTATGTTCACCGATTACTCTAAGACGCCTGAACCATTTTGGAAAATTCTTTTTTTGTTTCAAAGGGTGGTCTTCCCAGGTAAATAAGTTTTATTGAAATCGATCCAGCGGGTTTTGAACAATCAACAAATATCTAATTTTATACAGCGATGATGTTTTCGTTTGCTCCAAAACATCGCTGCCTCATTGGAGCAGTGCGTTTAGTTGTCCTACCCATATTATATTTAAACAAAATACATCTACTTTTCACTAAAGAGCACATTGAAGTCGCTGATACTTTTATTTAAAAGATAATTAGTTCTTTTCGTCGGTTTTAGTTTTTGTTAAAAAAAAATTATCATTGATGCGAACGATGAAGTAGTATGCAATAACAAGTGGAATTCACTGTTTGACCCTGATTAATGTATTCCATGAAGACCACTCCCTTTGCGTACCAAAAAAACTGACGCCATCACCTTATTCGTAATTCAGCAAGGTTTCATCACAGGTAACAATCGAGTTCACGTAGTTAGATCGGCTGTGTTCAATTTTTTTTAACATATTATGGGAACAAGTCTCTCGCTTCCTCAGCATATCAGGCATCAAGTGCGGTACCCAGAATGAACAAAGTTTTCGTACTTTAGAATGGTCGTGAAGAATCCGATGAACAGGCGAGGAAGGGATCTGCCGATAAGTCATACGTGGGTCTTCCTCCAAATTTTTTCGTACAGTCTCAATGTTCTTATCGGTAGTCACTTCTATCGGCCTGCCGGACCTTGCATCATCCTCAAAGTTAAAATTTCCGCGATTGAATTGAGCACTACGCATTTCCTCGAAACATTTTTGCTTAGTTAAGTCGCTTAAATTTATACAAAATTATTTCACGAATGTCATGAAGAGAGAAGCCCGCTATTTTCATTTAGAAAGTTAATTTAAAAATCGATGAAACGATTTCTTACCTCCAATTTTTTTTATATTACTTAGAGTGTATAGATAAGATTTCAAATTACAATATTATGATAATATCTAGTTTGCAATATTAAAACGTCTTCTGAAAAACATTACACTGATGTCAGTCGTATTTATAGACACGCAGTCTTTTTATTTTACTTTTTTTGTACATAAAAAACACTGAAGTTCTGTTGTAATGTACAAGACATTTATCAATACAAACCAAATTAACGAATCTTGCGTAGAAGCCTCGCAATGTAACCTAGTGAATTATAAAACAGTACATTTTTTTTTAATTACTATGTTTTAATATTTTTACAGTCCACAGTTACAACGAAATGATCCTCACAAAAATGCATTCGAGAAACTGAAGAAATGAAGATACATTCTTGTCTTGTCCTGCAAGTTGTAGCTAATAATACTTTCAAGTATTTGTTTCTTCTTAGACAGAATGAACAGTTTATGGTGTTTTAATTGTCTCGCTTTTACTCTGTGGTGCTAAATTACAAGTAATGACTTGTAGTATTAAGATTCCATTTTAGTAGGTCATTTAATAACAGATATTAACAGATAAATGGAATACTTACTACCTCACTCAATTACACAGTTGTGTGATATGCAACCTATGATGTCACACGACAGGCCATGACAGTTTGACGTGTTTTATTGGGGAGAGTTTCTAAAAAATTAAAATATACTGGTTATGATACTGGTGGTTTTTTACTGACATTCAAATTAAACCGTAATACGTAGGTACGATAACCTCGTTTCTCAAAAATTTTCAACTACCCCCAATGTTATTGACATAATCCTCGCTCGTGTCGCTAGGGTCGTGCATACAGGCAAAATTATATGTATTTTTTTTTGTTTTTTTCGTAAACATTTATGGACAAGGTTTTGCTTCTTCCGTGTGATTCAAAGTTTACTATTTTATTCGTTGTCAGTATAATTGCAGATTTCGTTTACCTTGAATATTTTACAACACTCGCTATACAAGTTATAACATTCACTTTCTGCGCTTTGGACTCGCACACGAAGGGTTCCATATATACCACCGTATAAGATTTAACAGACATGCCGAAATAATTCACGTTTCTTAGGCTCCCTTTAATTTTTTAGGGTTCTGATCCTTTTTTTCATTTTGAGGACAAAATGAAAAAAGGAACCCTAATAAGATCACTTCGTTGTCCGTCTGTCTGTCTGTCAAGATCTTTTTTCTCAGGAACCCGGGGAGGCATCAATTTGAAATTAATACCAAATACTTATATCTGCAATCCCTTGAAGCTGTCAAAATCAAGCTTGGAAGCAATCAAAAGATACGGCTATTTTAGCCTTAGATTTGACCAAATTTGAACATTGCGCATTTAAATCAAAACCTAAGGTACTCTCATTGACCTAGAATCATAAAATTTTGTAAGAAGCAAGGTCTGACAGCACAAAGTAAAGGAAAAAATCAGAAAATCGTTAATTTATTGTTATATCACAAAAATAGTTTTTGTGATTACAAACTTATAATTTGCGGTTGGAAAGTTGTTTTAGAACGCAATAATCTTCGAGAATTGATTCCCCAGATGGATGTACTATCTACATGCAAGTTTGTTTGCTTACGAACCTTCGGGACGCGAGTAAGACTCGCACTTGTTCGGTTTTTTTTTATTTGATTTAATTTTTATTATTTGCTGTTATGGTGACAATAGAAATACACACTGAATATTTCAATAACAGATACAGCCTAGACGCCAAAAAAAACAGTTTCTTGAATGGGAGCCCCCTTTAATATATTATTTCTACCATTTATTATAGCGGCAAGAGAAATACACACTCTAACTTGAAAATTTCCACAGTTTACCTATTACGGTATATAAGATACAACCCGCTGACAAACAGACGGACGCCGAAAGAATTACGTGTCTTGTATGGGAGCCCCATTTAGTTTTTAATTTAATTTTTATTATTTGTGCTTATAGTAGCAATAGAAATACGCACTGGGATTACATGGATACATGAGATAAAACCTGCTGCTACAGACAGACGGACAGGTAGTACGGAACCCTAAAAAATACAGTTAATGCTGTGCTATAAACTACAAACACATAAACGTAGACTTGATAAAAGCTCTAGTCCCCAACAAATAAACGATGGAGAACAACACAACAATAGGGACATTGTAATAAAAGGAAAGATTTATTGACGTGTCAAAACGATAGGGGTTTTTATCCAACGATTGTATCGTATTTGAAAACTGTATACTGAAAATGTATATTATGTTTTTTGTTTGTTATTTTGAGTTGTTTATTTACAAACTGGTACAGTATCTTCTTGAAACTTTGGTCTATATTCTGACCAAAGTTACAAGAAAATACTGTCACTTTAATCCAGTGGACGTAACTTTACGTCCACTAAATTAAAGTGAGGTTTTTTAGCAGATGCAAAGTATAACACACTACGCATACTATATAGTCAATAAGTGAAGTAAAGGTATATAGGAGTCTTGTAGTGTCCCTAATTTTCCCATATCTCTATTTATTTATGATTAAAACAAAAGAGGCTTACTTCTATTATTTATTAGATATGTATTAGAAATGCCTTTCATAAGCATGGAAAATAACAGTTATCAATATGAAGCGATGCCACTTCTTTCCTTTGGTTTACAGTACATTGATAGAAATAATTCCAAAAATACTTTCTTTTAAATGTGGTATTGTAAATTTTTACGTAAAATTTATCTACATATTGACTTCTTATGGGTAATTTACTTACTTATCCTTTGTCTTATCGCGTTTGACGTTGATGGAAGATGTAGTGATTATATAATTTTATTTTTTTATAGAATATTTTCCTTCTTACACGTCACATCATGATTCGTTATATTTCTCATAATTGGTAAATCAATTTAACTAATGTTTTTATCTCAGACTTTCTAAACTTAGATTTATCTTTAACATTTAGGTTTTGTAAATAAACTTATCACGTCGGTTAAATCGTGGATTTGCCAAATATTTTGTATTTACTTTACTATCAGATAGTAACAGGATACCTATCGATAGTGGTGTATACCTATTTATAACGTCAGTTTGTCACGTACAACCTCTGTTAATGTAAATATAACTAGAGAATATTAAAGCTCTCAAACTTTATTTAACCAACTCCTTGCCACATTGTCCGCACTTGTCGACTGCCATGTAAATAGCAAATCTACAAAAATAGTTATCTCGTTTTTTTTATCCAATTCACAGAAAAGACACGTCAAAACATCCAAGTTTTTCATCCAATTTTAGTTTCTAAAATTGTTTTATCTAAAGTTACAGCTTTAGTATTCCTTGTATTGTAAATAGTGACTTAAAAGTAAGATTTTTCACGTAATATTCTTACTTTTCAGCGATCTCAATTTCTACACTTTTGCCCGAGTCATTAGAAAAGTATGTGCGCTCTTCAGTCTAACTTGGGCCTCTTACAGTATAAGCGGATTGATGACAACTGTAGCATGTCGCAGGAAGCTACCGAGCGTTGGCAATCAATTTGAACAGTGTTAAAGATTAGGCGGCGCACATTAGCATTACACAGCTAACATATTGGCGCGCGATCAACATTGAACTATATTGATTTGTTGCGAGAGTTGCTCTTTATTTGTAATAATGCCATGTGTAACACCAGCAATACTTATAATATTTAAAATAGTTACTACAAGACTTAACTGTTTATGACTAACCGATGATCTTGTTTCTATTTTAGGTGTCCTGGGGGATGTCAAAGACGAGTTCCAAATCGGTGACGACCTAGCCGGGTTACTACAGACAGTATTTATCGTTGCCTATATGATATTTGCCCCACTGTTCGGGTACCTCGGAGACAGATACTCGAGGCGCATTATCATGGCATCTGGAGTTGCTCTATGGACAGTCACCACTTTAGCCGGCTCCTTCATAGCAGTGAGTTTTGCTATTATTTTTTTTTAATCTAGGGAAATGGTTATACAACTCATGCATTTTGTCTCGGTGACTTTGAGGCGACCTAGAGCGGATGTGGGTAGGGGTGAAAATCTTCTTTATAAGCTTGGAATTCTGCCACGAAAGCTTCCAAAGATACTAGCAATATGGCCCCAAAATGGTAAAACTAGATATTTTATTGTTGAGTGCTCAATAAAGAGAAAAAACATGGGTTATAAAACCAGTGGTGACGCACACTTGTTTTTATATAATAAAGTAACTATATAATGGTATGACTATAATACACATTGCAGCAATTTTTTCTATCGTACGGTTTCATATTTCTTGTTTAAACGAAAAATAGAATGGTAAGGTTTCGCTGTTATCAAGTGACCGTGACCAAGGGAAATAGGGATTCATTTTTATATATATAGAAAGACTATGGTTCTCATTGCATAGTTTTAACAATATTTTTGTTTTTATTCTAGGATTATTACCTGTTCGCGATTTTCCGCGGTATGGTGGGCATCGGTGAAGCCTCCTACTCGACAATTGCGCCGACAATTATCAGCGATTTATTCGTTGGCAATGTGCGGTCCAAGATGTTAGCCGTATTCTACTTTGCCATACCCGTCGGCAGGTAAATTTTCTTTTAGTTAATGTTCTAGTTTTTTTATATATAACTGTTTTACGCGTTAAAAGATGGTGGCAGAGCAGCATATCTGTTCGAAACGGATTCCACTCGATTTATTAAGGATTTCCACCGGATATTGGTAAAATAACTTGATGTAACGTTTCTTACACAACTGATGCTTTTTTCTATATTTTACGCATCCATACACCCTATAACACGATAGTTACAAAAACACCAAAGACACCAAAGTTTACGTTGTGTATTAGTTACTGGTTATAAATGTATTTGACGTTAGTCTTTTTAATAGATTTTCGAAAAAAGTCTAGCTAATGGTTTTGTACCAGTAATTGACGAGTTTTCCAAAAAATTCTTCACAGAAGGTCTAGTTATGATCCATAGACCCCAAAACAACCGCCAGGTAAATTATGTATATATGTATGTACCTAAATTTTACCGGCACGATAGAGGTCGCAATTATGCACCGATTGCTTTCAAACTTGGACGACAAATCGATGGGGCAAAAATGAAGGTTAAGTTCGTGAATAGGGGATATTCCCATAAAGGGGGGGCATGGGGGCAGATTTTAAAAAATCAGTGTTTTCAGCATAATTTTTTTTCCTATGGAAATTTTTTGGACTGTTTAACATTAATAACGTACCCATAGTAAATAAGAACATTTTTTAATATGAACCCTAAATTATTCCATCCTTAACTTGGGGAGGGGTGGGAGGAAAACCAAAATTTGTTGGAAAAAAATTCATAGCTCCGAAACTGTAAACCCTTTTACAATCGGTAATATTTTTAAATCAAACATATTTTTTTATTTTACTCTACAATGTAGACATTTAAAGTTTTTAACGCGATTTTTATTTTTGGAGATAAAAATTAAAAGAACACGAAATCTACCTCTGCGGGCCTGCTGCGGGCCCGGTTTTTTTTATTTTGTAACGTAATCAACTGTACTGGGCTGAAGGGTTTCTCTTGTGTGAGCCGAACTTTTGTTTCTATGTATATTTGGCTTATTTAAAACTCTTTCTTCTGCATTGCGACTGCATTTACTCTTAAGGTTTTTTATCCATAAACTGAATTTTCCAATTTTATGTCATTTTTTATTTTAGTGGCCTTGGATACATCGTGGGGTCTGTGGCCGGTGCTGCAGCGGGAAATTGGCGGTTTGGTTTGAGAGTGACGCCTTTTCTGGGTGTTGTCGCCGTTATACTTATCATATGGGTCTTGCAAGACCCTCCGCGGGGAATGGCCGAACATAGCCATATGCGCCCTACGTCATACAAGCAAGATATCTGGTCCCTTATTAGGAAGTAAGTATAATTAATGTAGTTATAGAAGTAAAGTGATTTACGTAATTATTGAACGGGTGACAGACACACGAACTTTAAATGTGCAGTTTTAAAATACGCGTAGGTACTTTCTCGGCTCGACGACACACGACAAGTTGTCATTCAAATCTGAGCATTAAAACGTGGTCGTTTAATATATTATTTCACAATGTCGATATGAAAAGTCCAACGGCGGGCAGTAAGCTCGCTTGCTGAACCATATTATACCATAACCATAGCCGCCAGTGAAAAAGCTTAGCATCTTGTCGCACATGAAGACGATGAAATTAGCTTGCACCTCACGGGCGGCCTGCGGATTGCGAGCTTGCACCTCGCCGGCGACGCGTGGTAAAGCACGCTGTCGGCTAGCGGTAGCCTCAATTTCAGGCGGCGCCGTGCTGCAGCTGTGCCGTTATAGTGTGTGATGACGTTTACTCGTGCGTCTGTCACCCGCTTTAGTCTTAGTTTAAGGTAATTGGTTTATATTAGGCCGGTATTGGCTTATTGTATTAGAAATTTAGAAGTGAAAGAGATGCAAATATTGACTACAATGCTATTGTTCTTTTAAATAACTTTTTGCAGAGGTATTACACGTATTTTTATCGTTTTTGTAAAATGTTTACAGCCCGTCATTCGTACTTACGACAATTGCGTTCACCTGCGTAGCCTTCGTGACAGGCGCGTTGGCCTGGTGGGGACCGCAATTCATCTACTCAGGAATACGCATGCATCTCGAGCCAGACATCACGATTGAAAGGTATATTTTCTTGCTCAACTTATTTGAAAAATGTAGCTGATATTATAGGTCTTCCAAATAATAATATAATCTATTATATAGTTATGATGCAAAATATTAATAATTTAGTAAATAACATAACTTAAGTGTGCCAAATATGTTTTGTAATAAAATCGCTAAGTAAGCAGTATTAAGTCTTTATAAAATTGACGCGTTTCGAAATGTTCGTAAACTTGCGCGGTGTGAAAAACTCCCGCACAGTTAAGTGAAACCGGACGGATGGTTAAACTACGACCTTGCAACGGCAACGTAAGACTATTATAAATAATATATTTTTTTTTTTACAAAAAATAAACTGACTTCAACGAAATTTATTTTGAAAAAATGAACTAATAGATACCTAATGTATTATATACTAAAAGCCTCCTGAAAATATGTAGAATCCGTTAGTGAAACAATCATGAAAATAGGTCCATTACTTTTTAAGATAAGAAAATCGCGGACTCACAAACAAGGGCGTCGCTATCTAAAGGGCAAGGGGGCCAGAGGGGGGCAAGTTGCTACATGGAGTATGGGAAAAGTACGAATTGTAGGTACGGTACCTACTAAGAGCACACGACGACTGTAAAAACCCTTTTTGGTTAAGTTAATTAAAGTTTTTGTAAACTTCTCAGCCACTTTATTATAAAAATCTTGTGCGTTTTCATAAATAAGTTTTCTGTGCACACTCATGATGTCCAGACCATTGAGGCGATTTTCACCCATAATAAAAGAAGTATTATGGGTGAAAATCGCCTCAATGGTCTGCCAAGATAACAACCAGATATACTCCAGTGCAGTCGTGCGTCGGAGCTTTTTCAAGATAACTAAGATTCCCTAAAATTTAAAATAAAATTTGTAGTACGTGAAGAAATTATAGTTCAAAAAACTGAAAAACACGCATAGGTGGAAACTAGACTAAAATGTAAAGAATTATTATTAATGTAATTTTCATTTTTGGAATTAACAAAATTTACTCGATCGATTTGGTTTAAGTCGTCAAGAAATGTAAGTTTTTCCCTTCTTTTAGGCTAACTGCAGATTTATTATAATATTAGTAATTGGTACTAGTTTGATCTAATAAAATATGTTGAGATGAAAAATAGAAATATCATTTAAAATTAATTAATAATATGTGTATTTGATTATGCAAGTATGCCATCGACCCTTATCTCAAACTTGTTAAGAGTCACGGGCCAGTCCGATCTTGCGCGGGCGGAATACTTGAAATGGACTTAGTGCATTCATTCTACTTTCGACGTGCAGGAATGGTCGGTTAAGTAATTGAAGCGAGTGAACTTAGGACTAAGAGTGGCTACATAATTTTAAACTCCTTCGGGGGGTGCAGCTGCCCCTTGCAGGTGCGACGCCCTGACGCCCAAACATGCATACACACATACGGATCGAATACAACACTTACTTTTTGATGTCGGTTAAAAAAGAGAAAGAATTATTTATTACTTATTTTTGTTTTATATATTTATGTAGGTAGGTTGTACTTAACCTCGCGAAGATAACTTTCATAACAGGTACTTAAGTTGTTTAAATATACGTTGAACACCGGGCGATCGATGACCTGAGTTAAGTACAACAGACGATATGTAATTAGTGTAACTTACACACTGACCACGTTATCTAGGTACTTACAGTATATTATTATTATCATTACATTTTGTTCAAATATTACTATGACAACATAAGATGTTTTATTTCAAAAATTCTTTAACTCAAAAAATAAATAAAAGAAAGAACTCAAATTAACTGCTCATTTGCATCTGTTTGTAACATCCCATCACAATGCGATGCGACGACCCGCTGAAATTACAAAGTACAAGGTGCAAATATTTCTCCGTAGCTAACTTGTTATTAATAAAGTATCCGGTTAATTTTTACTTACTTACATTAATATTTACGTAGCAATTTTATTATTTCCTAGAGTTAAATTTTTTGTTTGGATTATACTTTTGAGCAGAGAACGTTAAATGTATTTCTGTTAAACACTTCTTGAATACTAACTAATTCACAATTGTTTTGAAACTAAATAAGAAGTTCAAGTAGGGCTAGTTAAACTTATACTAGCTGCGCCCCGCGGTTTCATCCGCGTTAGTCCTGATTACGTGGGAATATCGGGATAAAATGTAGGCTATGTTTTAATCCAGGTCTCGAACTATCAACATACCAAGTTTCATCGCAATCAGTTTAGTAGTTTTTGCGTGAAAGATTAACAATCATCCATACATTCTCGCAAGTAGTTGGAGACCTGGATTAAGACATAAGCTACTTTTTATCTCGATATTCCCCCGGCACCGGGACTGACGCGGGTGAAACCGCGGGGCGAAGCTAGTAAATTATAAAGTTGATAATATTATTGCAGCATCATCAAATTTGTAACACAAGGGACACAGTCAGTGAATAAGAACAGCCCTATTGCGTGGTATTTTTACAAAGACGACGCCGAGACAAAATATTGCTTACTTAGCTTGTGGTTCTTTTTTGCTTTCAACAATTGAGAGCGGTACTGAGTAAACTGTATATATTAAAATACAAAATGCCATATAAAACCTTACGCCTATAATAGGCGGCACTGGCAGACTTAGTTATCAGTTACGGGTTGTGTAGTTACGGCCGCACATACAAAACGTACATCGAAAAGATATACAAAATACAGCTAAGATTATTGAAAACTATTGTGCCGCAAAAAGTAAAATCCACATATCGAGATAATTATATTCAATTGTTTCAACACTGTAAGGTATTACCAATACATTGTAAAATTAAAATGGCTATTATGAAGGAGGAAATTGTAAACATAGACCAGCTTTGTTTACAAACACGTGCAGGTAACCTAAGGCAGCTGCTTAATTTAAAGAAATATATATTGCCAAAGTTTAAGAATGTATATGGAACTAGAATCTGTCGTTACATATTACCAAACATATTAAATGGTATACCAGAACATATAGTCCACAACTATGTAACAAAAATCATTACGTAAAAACAACACAAAAGTATCTAATAGATAACATGGAAGCCGCGCTTGCATAAGCTTCAGGCTTACGCAAGCGCGGCTTGTAACACTTGTTTATTGTTGTATTAATTGTTTGGCTGGAAATGTTTGTGTATAATAACGGGTCAACTCACACTCAAATAAAAAACCTACGTGGTTTAAGCAAGTGGATCATTGCCTAATAAAATTGTAATTTCTTTTGTTTTGAACAATAAATAAAAAAAAAAAAACAAAATTAGCAAAAAATATTTCAGTGGCTTTCCTTGTCGATGTGTATGTGTAAAATGCACACAACTGCATTGGATTAATAAAATGCAAATCTCCCTATTAATACTAGATAAGAGAGATAGCGACTTTCCCGTTATATGTAGTATAAGAAAGATATAAAATAGTGTTGTGTGGTGGTGGTGCAGCGTTTCGTACAAGTTCGGGCTGTTGGGCATGTTCGCGGGCGCGCTGGGCGTGCCGCTGGGCGCGGCGCTAGCGCAGCGCCTCCGCGAGCGCGCTCCGGACTGCGACCCGCTCATCTGCGGGTTCGCCCTGCTCGCCTCTGCCCCGCTTATCTACTTCGCGCTCATCTCCGTTTCTTCTTACGTCGGCCTCACATACGTCCTTATGTTCGCCGGCATGACCACCCTCAATCTTACCTGGTCGATTGTTGCCGATATTGTACTGGTGAGCGTTTTCTGCCTTTACTTGACCCCCTGAAAGTAAGAGGAAATTAATTTCCACTTATTTATCCTTTTATTTGGTTACCTTCCAAGGCTTCAGGGGTTCTTATACGCTCGAAAATACGAACGAACTATTTAATGCAGAAATCGATCACCGGCTCGAATTGTCTTCCCGAATCATATTCCAATGAGATGACGTGTTTTCGCACCACGTCATATTAGAGCAAATAAAAAGCGGAAATGTGAGATTATTTAATTAGGGCGCTATTTATTATAGAGAATGCTATTTTATTATTCACACATTAGGTGCTTCAGTCATCTCCCGATACATTAATTGATATGTTTTTTAATTGATCTTTTTCACCTATTTATAAAGTCAAATATGCAAGCATGAAATACAAATCGAAACCATCATGGCTGCCTTTTTTAACGTATATGTAAAATTTATATATATTTATATATTTTAGCATGACAAATATATTTTATATTGTTATCATTGATATACTGTCCAGTAAAGAAAAAAAGTTTTCCGGTTTTCAGACCACCGTCTGAGCAAAGTGACTCGTTAGTCTCATTAAAATGTGGTTGTTAATTGTTTTATGAATCTAATGAAGTTTTTCATTAAGCGCTCCGCATACACATTTTTACATTTTTATTGCAAGTATATCAATGTTTTAATTAAGATTTTGTTGACCGATAAGAACGGCGTAACATACATAGTAAATATGGCGCTTATAATACCGTCGATCGGCGAATAAGCGCATGTGCTGACTGTACCGATACTTTGCACGAAGGGTGTCGCTAATCTTCGGCTCGATCACGATGGTGTCGGGGCTGCTGGGCGTGGCGCTGGGCTCGACGCTGGGCACGATGCTGGTGAAGCGCTTCCCGCGCGCGCACCCCATCATCTGCGGCGTGGGGCTGCTCGTGTCGGCGCCCGCGCTCACGCTCGCCATCGTGCTAGTGCGGGGGTATTACACCACCACCTTCATCCTTATATTTATCGCCGAAACCGCTTTGAATCTCAACTGGGCAATAGTAGCCGATATGTCGATGGTAAGAGACTCCCTCTACGGAGGTGTCGTGACACCCTTACGGTTCTGTATTTTTACAGAGTCGATAGTGTGCAGACGCCGTCCGTTGAGGTCTTTTTTTCTTTCCTTAGTAGCGTTTTTGTGACTTATGTTGGATTTTTGTTTATAAGTATTTTTTGTACGGTAATGATTATTTTGCATGTAGCATGTCATGTGTATGAAAGATTATATTTTTTATTAGTTATATTATTGCTTTGTACATGATGCTTGATTATATTCAGTCACTCATTAGCACATATTGACGGTTCACCATTGCCTAGTTGTGATTATAATTACCTCCGGAACTTGCGTATCTCATTGGAATATTTTTCGTAGTGTTTCGAGTTTGGTGGACCGATTTCAATTTGTGTACAGGCGCCATCTATTGATTTCAACTCGTAACGCCTTTGTCTATCTGTTGTTAAGTAATGTACTCTAATACGTAATTGCCACGATTTGTAATAGATGGCGCTAATATAAGTATGTCGTATTTATATATGCTAATAAGTGTAGTTTTCGAAGTAACTGGTTAGCTAATGCATACAAATAAAACTGGTCGTTGATATATTATTACAATATTTGATGTTATTGTAAGAGTATTCTTATAATTGAAGCGAAACAGCAATATGCAATTATGATAATGTAACTGGATTAAAAATATTATTTGTAATAAATTCCCCAATCAGAGTTTTCGGCGTAGACTCCCCCATAAATTGGTTGACAGCGCCTTTGGCGAAAACGCCGGCTGGCTAAAATAATGTATGAAAACGTTCGACAACACTTACATGAACCCAAACTCTCAAAACTCATACCTGTCCAAGATAATTCCATTAAATAACTGATTCTTTAAATTATTCGAACTACAGTGATAAAAAAACAATTACCACAGACGCGTGATAAACTTGGTTTCTGTCACCTAAAAGCTTTATATTGAGATCAATTAATTTGTTTTTAATATGCAGGCTGTTAACAGGCAGCCTTGCGTTTTACTGTCTCATGTTACATGATCTTGACCCATTACTTCCTCTAAGCCTCCATTCTTAGATCAAATATACCATAGATACACGATCTCCTACAAAAATCGCGGCTAATAGTGGCACTCAATAATTCCACGTATTTTACGCGCAAGCATGTCAATATGCCATAATAATAATAAACCAGACCGAGTTCCGGTTCCATATATCGATATAATGTTCTAATAGGTTGATACAAAAACTGCAATGTATAGCGATGTAGTTTACTACAACGAAGTATTAGACTCGTGGTACGTATTCCACACGCACGCTCGTGAGAGTCTAAAGGACAGGTGCGCAAGCTGCGTATTTCAAAAATATAAACTTTTTAAATTTTAGTTTTTTTTTACAATGCCATTATTATACTTAAAAAATTAAAGCTATCATAAAAATATTATACGTATCGAACATACGACATTTCATGCCTCCTTTGCATTTCTTTTTTCGATTACACCTGATACGTCACACCGCTATGACGGGCGCGAAGCGTCTGATAGCTCAACTGTGCTTATTAAGACTGCATTTAAGCACAGTTTAGTTGGTGCCATTTTTTGAGCGCCGATCAAACATCTATGGTACATATGATCTAAGTCTCCATTAAAATGAAGTATGCTTGGTCTTACTGTAATTTATGATGTGCTAATGGATTTTTTTAATATTACAGTACGTGGTGATTCCACCGCGGCGATCTACAGCCGAAGCTTTTCAAATTTTAATATCGCATATGTTTGGAGATGCTGGAAGTCCTTACTTAGTAGGAGTTGTAAGTATACTATTGTGACACCTTGTATATTTTGAAGTGAAACTTCTTTAGAATCATTGTGATTTGAAATTCGATGAAACGAAAAAGCGACAGTAATAAGAGACAAACATATTCATAAATAGGATTTAGCCTGCGAGAGAATGAGATAGAATACAAGTATCAGTGTTTCTTATAATCTTTTTTATTTTACTTTGCTTTGTTATGTTAATTATTTACCACACCTGTGTAAATTTAACCAATAACTTTTATATAAATTATCTAAAATTAAATTTATTAACATTAGTAAATAATTTGTGTCGCTTTTATATTTTATTTCTCATTCTCTCGTAGGCTACTTTTCTGAAGTTTCACTTGTGCCGTGTGTGAATTGCACACACACACTTTTTTTTTAGATTTAAATTAAATTAATTAATTGGAATAGACAATTTTACTGTACCGATCTAAGCGTTAGGTATAAGATCCCAGTGCGTGAAGTCATCTATATATATATTTTTAAATAAGGCACAAGGGCTTGATGCATGTTAAGCGTAATGAATATAAAATGTAAAAATATATAATGAAACTCATGGGCCACTTGTACACAAGTTTCATGCCGACTTATTGTCATTCAAATTGTTTTTTTTTTTTCAGTTTCATACATATTATTATTTAAAGTTTGTACAATTTCATTATTTTTTTATACTTTCTTCACGTCTTAAAATAAAAAAGTATAATTAAATAGAAATGAAATCGTGGCAATTTGAATGCAGATTTATTTTTATAAATTAATTTTTTTTTTCCAGATCTCGGAAACTTTAAAGAAATCATTTTCACCTACGGAGGCACCTAGTAAATTGGTTAAATTCAGTTCACTGCAGTACGCTTTATTTGTTACCTGTTTTGTTGAAGTCATTGGTGGCATATTCTTCTTGATCGCGGCTTTTTACATAGTTAAGGATAAATTAAAAGCAGACAGAGCTATCGCTGGTGAGTAAGAAACATGATTTTCTCTAAATCATCTGTAAGTAATGTTGCTATACTTCAAATTGTAAATAATAGTTATTTACTTCAACCTTTTTAACACACTTAACATTTCACTACAGTACTTTAAAACGATATTATTCTCACATATATAATTCATTAGACTATTTATGTTTATTTATATTTTTGTGGTTCACGGTTTTCTAATTATGTGCTTACACATCCTATTTACTTTTCCCACTTTATTTGTAAATACTATTACTATTTATATATAAATATATTTAAAAACAGACTAAAAGTAGCTAAATCTAAAATGTAATTAATACTTCTTACCTGCCTGGATTCCCGTATTATTGAACACAAATGTCTGTTTATGTCACTATGTTTCTACTAAAGTTTAATTTATAGAAACAATATTTAATTATATAATATATTTTTATAGAAAAACCGTGCAATAAATGGATGTTTGTGTTAAAAATCCGCTACAACTTATTAAAACTCCTTATGAGGGCTAATTCATGGTACACCCTGCCGGAGGACCTGCCACGGCGGGGACACGGTTAAACATTATTGGCAAATAATTCATGTTCACGGGGCGATGTCCCTGCGGAGCCTTACCACGGGCACTTTTCTACCGGGGACTTGCGTCTAAAAATCGGTGGAAATTGGTTCCCTTTCGGCTACGACACTATTAAAAGCTAATTATTACACCGTAGCCTGGTGGTAGGCATCGTTCTGTGAAACATGAACTATGCCTTATAATCTTTTACTAATACGTACACACTGCCGAGCAAAAAATAAGGATCGACATACAAAGAAAAACCAAAAGGTCTGAAAAAAATGCGACATCCGAAGCAAGTTTCAAACATTCGTTTAAAAGAGACTTGCTTGTTATGAACTGTTTTATTTACAATCATTTAAAAATAGGAATATTGACTAATAAGCACTCCAATAAGAGAAATTGAGGTCTTGCAAGTTTTAATTTAAAAAAATGTCAAGTAATTTTGTGAGTAGAAAGGAGACGCTTAGCTGAAGAATTGACGGGAATTGTTTAAAATCCCAATTAACATGACATTGACTGATTGCTGCTAGAGTCTTAACGTTGTTAAAGCAGAGATTATGATAGGATGCTGCACAGGAGTGATAGCGTTTTAATACCCTGAATTCGTCTAATCTATATATTAATATAAGAAAATAATTCTTTGTACGCATTTTTAAGAAAATGTCGCTAACAGAGGAACCTGAAATTCGGAATATTTCAAGTTTACGTATAGAAAGAAGTGCAGAAGGCTCAAATTTTTAAACAATTTGTGATACAAATTCAAAAATTCGTAAAAACGTCTACATCAAGCTACACGCGTCCAGTATGTTGACCTATCATGGTACTTCAGTCTATACCTACCGTGACAGTTCAAGTTATAGTGGATATATTTTTAGGTTCGGTTAACCCCAGCGCACTTGTTACCTCCTCTGACCATATCTACATGTTTCTATGTAACCGATCCTTTATTTTCGCTCGTCAGCTAGTTAGTTTTGGCACTAAAATAACAATAGATTAGATGTTTAGATTTTGCTCATGTTACTGAGACCATTCCATATTGTTTCAGTTGCTTCAAAAGTTGTGTAGATTTAGGTGAGTTGCTTAAAGCGCAATTGAAATGGGGCTTTGGTGAATAACCGTAGCTTCTTGGGGAATCTAACAATGTTTTATTTTCGACATAATCAATAAAACTTTTTATCATTTCTACAGAGGCAGACGCACAAAGTTCAGAACCATCACACAGTACTGCCCATGAAGAAATCGAGGGTGAATAGTGAGTTATGAACTCATTGTTGGAGCAAATATGGTGGCGACATAAAAGTGAGAAAAGTAGTAGGAAATGTACTTTGTTCCAGTTATATAACTAGAGATCCATATTAACTTTTGTATGTTGAGTTGACTCAAATAGGTTAATATTCTTGGCAATTTCGTGGCTTGGTAAATTTCAAATTATTTTTTAATAATTCCGGCTTCCTCTACACATAGAAAGAAAACCGAAATTCGAATCGATTCGGAACATTGAATAAAAAAATATGGTTACAATGTACCTACCTACACGAGTCCGTACAATTGTTTTGTAGTCTGTTTGACTTTCCTTGTAGTCTCTTATTTATTTTTGAGTCAAAGCAACTGTATTAATGAGTCTTTATATTGTACCTATATGCAATGCAATTTTAGATTTAAAATCGATGAAAAGTGGAGTCCTACGATAGTTGTAACTGTTTCAAAAGTAGTTTTGTCTTTGCGAGATACTTAACATGGAGCTTAATGGTTTAGCCCTGGAAATGTATTTCCACTATCAGAATATATAAAGATTTTCAATATGATCGTTAACAATGCATTACTTAATTTAAATCTCAAGATTTTGAATTCAAATCGATTATTTTCATTATAGTGAGTTGCAACACAATTATTTTAGAAGACTGAATCTTAATACATATTGCTAAAAGGATGGGTTATAATTGAAAATTATTTTAAGTATTTAGATTTTAGGCATCACAGTATCTTCTGCTGCATAGTATAAAGTAGAAGCCTAAGTGCCTCATAGAACAAGGTCTATAACAAAACTCTCTATGACATAAGTTCGAACGCAGTTCGCGTTCTATTCGAATCAATAAAGTACATGTTCACAATTGCAAACTAATGGCTGTTGTCCTTTGTGTTGATTATACCTCAAATATTTTGTTACACATAATTCAGCGACTATTTATTTTGATTGTTGTTAATAAACACTTTAAATTTATAATTTATCAATGAGATATATTTTGTTCTTATTTAACAGTGTTCTAGTGTGTCAATATTCTTACAGTTTAACAAGCATTGTTGAGGTTCCTAAAATATTTAATGAGTCGTCGGCGTCTTATGAGGTGAATATATTTATTGTGGCTGTTTTGTATGACATGTAATGAACAGTATTTTTAAGCATTTTTTCTTGAAATGGCCGGGTTAAACTGTAACGAATATCATAGGAGACTGAATAATTTAATGTGTCTAAAATTCTCTTAAATGTAATGTTGGTGTTTGTACATAGGGGTGTACAGACGGAACAACTTAGGAATTGAAATAAAAATAATTTATTTTTAATGACATTAGTTTTATTGAGCATAAAACCAATCACCATAAATCAACAAGATCTATTCCGAAATTAACATGATATAAAACTAAGCCGGTGGTAATCAAGGCGGATTAAAATTCTTAACTGAAAAAGCCTAAGAGGTAACTTTCAGATAAATTATCCAATAAAATTAAACTTAAAAAAAACAGTACAATTAATTTGTTACCTACTGTTTCATATGAGAATTTTAAGAAATTGTAATAATAATATGGCACATTTTTTATCAATCATGCATTCTTTAGCATTTTAGCAATAGAAAACGAAGTTGTCAACAAATTTGTTTTTGTTGATGTTCAACCTATGATCATAGTACGTAAGTCTTAACATTTCATAAAAAAATGAGGTATCACTTTAAAACGTTTCATTAGATATAGATCAGCAACGAAAGCAAATGAACTTCGAAGTATTCATAAATTTATCATTGCAGCAAATGACAATTAGAAACAATTATTCAAATGCCAAAAAGATGTTAATTGTCCGTGATAAACGTTTTAATTATAGTAAAAATAGTCAATGGCTTTCTTTACTGATCATACTCATTACAATTAACAAACATTAAAATATCACATATCTTTTTGACATCAAACAATTATAATCACTTAAAACAATTAAAAACGCTATTTAAAACTTAACATATACATAGGTACCCGTCATTAATTACGCATTGTACTTCCGAAACTTCACTGGAATGTACAATCAGTCATACATTCATAATTTTGAAGAAAAATGAATATATTTATTTGAAACAGTAATATAAAAATGTCAAATTTGAACAATAATAATCAATTTAAACATCGGAACAATAACTGTTAGTTGTGTTGTCATCATCTTTGTCGTCACAACCAATTCGCAGTTTCTTAGGTAAAGGTTCAGTGGAGTTGAAACTGTCACTTAACGCTCTTTTTCCAGTCGCCACCAAGCTTATAACGGTAACAGTATCTGGATTTCCATTTTCATCATCAGTACTTTTAGATGAAACTGTCAATTGGGTCATATCTTTCAATAATACCTTTTGTGAAAGTAGCTTCTCCACCCTCACAATAACATCGTAATCCTGGGAAAAAAAATATGGGTTAAGGCGTAATAAACAAGGGAAATTGAGCTTAGGTCGATAATTAATAAATAACTGCGTTAAACCGAGGCGTTGAATACTTCTTTTATGGGGTTCTGTACTTCAAAATGAACCCTTATAGGATCACTTCGTTGTCCGTCTGTTTGTTAAAACCCATTTTCAAGTCGCAAGCTTGATTTTTATCAAGCTTCTAAGTTCGATGATGGCGGTGCGTTTATGCCGGTTTTGAACCAAGTAAAACATCACAGTGATTGACAACGGAACCATCAGTGTGAGCTTCAAATTCTGGATACCATTGTGATGTACTTTACCTGCATCCAACTATGATTCAGTATTTGATTGAGGGTGATTCTTCTTTCAACTTGGACTGTGAGCATTCTCTTCATTAGTAGTTTGGCCTGCAAACTAATGCCTTTCCAGTGAGAGTGAGAGAATCTATATTTTCCGTTCACGATTTGTTCCTTGAGGGACAAATCTTTATAGTCAGAAGAAAAAGGCAGGTATCCTACAAGGCTGAAACAGGAATAAGTGTTGCAGTATGAAACATATTTTTACATTAATAATACAGTGTTTAGTATTATTAGTCTGCATTTTGAGTAGGGTAGTCATACACTGCTGGTATTGCAAGTGTTTATTGGCACTGGTAACCACTTACCATCAGGCATATAAAAAAAGTCAGGTAGTATAAAAAGACAGTACTTATTTAACTTTTTTTCAACAATACCATATTTACCATACAAAAAAGATTACTCCAAGACTCCATACATCAACTTCAGGGCCATAACTCCTTTGTCCATTGGCTGTCAGCACCTCCGGCGCTAAGTACAATGGTGTTCCACACATGGTCTTCATAAAGCTGTCCTCACCAACAAATTTGCTAAGACCAAAATCAGTTATCTTAACAAGGCTGTCATCCTCCTTGCTTTCCAATAATACATTCTCTGGCTGAAATGTGGTAAAGAAAAAACTTACTTTATTGATAGGACCACAGCTTTCACACAAAAAGTTCAATAATTTATGTAATTCCTATGCGTTTAGCCTTGCAACTAGTGGAACAAAAATCTATATGAATTGTGTGTGTTTGTGTGTAAGTCTTCACCAATGCAATGGTTTCAAATACTACTTATATTCGGAACCATTCCACATATATAAAAAATACCTTTTCACATAATAATATGCAACAATTTGGACTTACCAAATGTGTTCAATTCATGTGTTATATGAATCTTCTCTGAACTTGGTACAATAAGATTGGTACTACCTAGGCAGTGTTTAAAATAATATAGACAAATGGCTTTATTTACATTTAAATATTAATTGTGCTTATGTTTGTTCTAATTATGATTTATATCTGATAACATGATTAACTAAACGGACATACCTATACTTCTTAAACATGTAGGTATAGTGGATTTACGAAATTGGTAGTTTTATTTTTTTTGTTAATAGAAAAAAAAAACAAGTAAGAAATACGAGTCATTGCATCGTGTTCGTTACGGCATCTTACACGAGGTGACATCAAAATAAAAAATTAGAAAATGTTGAAGTTACAAGTTTGAAAACTAAGCCATTGTTATGTAAGTTTATACCTTGAGGTCTCTATGAGTGATGCCTCTAGAATGGAGGTATTTAACGGCTAACACCATTTGTCTAAACAGAAATCTGGTAAAGTGTTCTGTCAAGTGCCCTTGTTTAGTGATCCTGTCAAATAGTTCTCCTCCTTGCATCAGCTCTAGAACTATATAGACAGCTTCACGAGAATCAAACACCTCCTCTGTAGATATTATACATGGCTGGAAATATAACATAACACATAACATAACATGTCAGTAGCAAATTGGCTAAAGGTCATCTCACACTATAACGGCACAGCTGCAGCCGACGGCGTGCATTACCATGCGTCGCTTGCGAGCTGTAAGCTAATTTCATCGTCTTCTTGTGCGACACGACACGAAGAAGCGAGCGCGCGAGCTGACCGCGAGCTTACAGCGCGCCGACTGCGAGTGAAGTTGTATGGTCACAGCAAGCACGCTTACTGCCCGCCGTTGGCTTTTTCATATTGACATTATGAAATGTATTATACAACAACGTTTTAAAGCTCAGATTTGCTGGGTTGGAGTCGTGCCGTTACCCTGAATAGTGCCGGTATAGTGTGTGATGACCTCAAGTCTGGGAATTTTCATCCGTACACCTAACACAGACGTGCTGTTACTGAATAACTCCAGATCATCAAGATCTGTTGCTGTCTAATGCACAAATTCAAGCCCCACTCAGTACACAACAACTCACTTCTAACACAAGCATTTTGCATAGAGGATTTAACAAGAATACCAGTAATGAATTACTAGTAGTATGATTTGTACTTGTTGATAATAAATTAGAAAGTGTTCTTGATTGCCTGTATAGAATTTTATTAATAGGGTCTCAAAAATTCCCATCATGTTACCTTAACCCACATTCACTTGAATTAGAGAGCAAGCACAGTAATTTCTTACAGAACATACAAGTCCTCTGAAATTGCAAGTGTCCATAATATATCATATTTGCTTACCATCAGGTGGCCATATGCTTGTTTGCAACCAATATGATATAAAAAAAATAACACTTACATGTCTTACAGACTTCATAATATTGATTTCATTCATAATTTTTTCTGGATCATTCAAATTGTTCATTTGTCCATTAGTTAGTCTGCTCTTTTTAATTATTTTTATAGCATATTTGGTACATTTAAACTAAAAATAAAAAGAAAAAACATAATTGGACACTGAAAATGTTAACAGATAGAGACTTAAAAAAATAAATACCTTGTTATAAACTAGTTTCACAATACCACAGGCCCCTTGTCCTAATGTTCTAGAAATATAATACTTCTTTGAGATTTCCTTAGGAACTTTATCTTGTTCATTCTTTAACAGATCTTTGAATATAAAAACTGAAAAATAAGATGTTAACATGTAACTATATGTATTTAATATTAGCTAGACCTGACTGGACAGATGTTTTCCTGTGTGATAATATTCCCAGCGACGAGTGTTTACTTTTTATTTTCAATCAATCTATATTGTCTGTAGGAATTACAAATTCTAAACATCTTAACTATGTTATAAAGCATCTGGGTGGTCATCTCCGGACTGCTATTACTTATATGTGTCGCGTAACATCAAATGTGGGTAAATCCATAAAATAAAATATTTGTCTTTTTGGTACGCCGAGATAGCTGAAAAATAATGTTTTTTACCTATCTTATTAAATAAAGCTAAATCCCTTTAAACTTGAAGAAAAATGCAAATAAAATCTACAAATTATATCAAACAAAGTCAAATCCATTATGATATGTTTTACTTATTGAAGGTAAATCCATTTGAACCAATGAGCAAGCTCCATTTATGCAACATGGCCGTCATTTGACTTGGACAAATCAAAAGTTTTTCAGCGCATCTCCCGGTTTTTACGTGTTTAATTAGATTTACAGTGAATTTAATGGATAACTTTACTAAAATTGTATCCCCAATGAAAGCCAGGAAGCAACCTAATATAAAAACAGTAGAGAAGAGGCAGGAAAGAGCAAAAAAACTGTAAGTACAGGACAACTATGTTTTACATTGATTCAGATTATGACATGACGAATACCCTAGGCACCCTAGGGTTGTACGTTCACAATGATTATTTTATTTATTCATTAAAATGTTACAAATGTGGGTGATCTATTTATCTACATTATGTTGAAGTAAAAAAATATTTTATGGTTATTTGATTTTTTTATATTTCAATCCAGGTGAACTCCCTAGTTCCAGTACAAGAAGCTACGTTGGTTGATGTCCGCAAATTCCTTGAAACTCAATTTGGTGTAAAATGGCCATTATTGGAGGAATTACAATATTACAAAACAGTGCTCAACATTGAAAATTTTGAAGAATCTGTATAAGCTGGCTTAAATATAAAATAATTTGATTTTGTACTGCTTGTGTATTATTTACTAGCTTTCCGCAATCCACGTTGGATGAAGGGTCTCGATCTGCGATATGAAATGTTGCGCGTAAGCATTGTGTTCGATCAAAACCTATGCCGAGCCATAGGATTAAAAATATTTATTGTCGTAGTGACATGTATACATTCTTCCTTTTTGCCAAAATTTCATCAAAATTTGTCCAGTGTTTTAGATTTGAACACATAAATAGACAGACACACGTTCGCAAATATAATATTAGTAATGAAATTTGATATGCAACTTAAAGCTCTCTTTTGACATCCCTGAGCGTAAAATGTAACAAAGATTTTTTTTTTCCAAACCTAGGTAAATCCGATTAAATTTTATCATACATAGTTAATTCCTCGCCTTGTTTTTTCAATAATGGCTAAATCCCACCCTGTTTAAACAAACAAGGGTAACAACTCCAAAGTAAATAGGCATTTTTTTTGTTTTCTGGGTTGTGTTTCTATATTTTGATTGCAGAATTCAATTATTTACTATCTATTTCCTCAAATAAAGTTTAATTTTTCCCATAAAAGTCTAAATCATGATAAGAATTGATTTTTTATCTATATCTCACAATGACATAAAATGGATTTAACCACGTTTGAAGTTACGCGACAGATATATGTATAGTAGTAATTAGCGCATCTATTTATATTTTAGAATAATAGGTATGTTACATTGTCCTCACATTTCATTTACGCTTATAAGCAATATAAACAGAAATTTGTAAAAAACATTTTGAAAGAGAGTGCCCCTTGGAGTTTCTTGCCTGTTCTTCTCCATAGGTACTACATATCGGAAAAGGCAACTAGCTTCACAACTGACTGACTCCTACTCCTGACAATTCAAAAATACCTATTATTGGCTTAATTGAAATAAATGATTTTGATTTTAATTTGATAAATGTTACGACTAACTTTTAACAAGTTCATGAGTAACAGATATGGTGTCATTATCGTCGAGAACTTGTGAATTTCCTTTGCCTATTTTCTCCCCATTAATAAATGTGCCATTGTATGATAAATCAGTTATAATCGTAGGACAAAGTGGTTCGCTGAAAAAAAACGAAAAATAATATTATGCACACAATAAAAAACTGCAAGTAAATAATTTAGTTGATGTAGATTAGTAGCTGTAAGGTAATAAACTTACGACATGTCCCTTCTTATAACGAAGTGTAGTTTGCTGACATTTCTTGTTATGTTCTCTTTTAGCACACTGTTCTTCGCAACAAAGTTACAGTTAAGAGCCCTTCCCAGGGTAAACTCCGGTTCTATGAGATCTATAATAGATAAAAAATTTGAAGGTAGGCAAGTTACGTGGTGTTTGTTATAAGGAATCTAGTGTAGGACTTAGCTTTTACCGTAGTATTCAGGGTTATTCTCCGTTTTCCAGCAATGCTTGCCGGTCTTTGTAGCGTTTGTGGAATATAATCTACCCCATATTGTAGGAATGAAAGATGGAGTATTTTGTTGACTCCATTCGAGTTGAGTGTTTTGAGTCTGAGTTTTTTCATAATCAAGTATTTCCTCTGCCATACTTCTAACTTTCTAAAATCATTAGTACAAAAGTTGTTAAAGTTTTAATTTCAGCGCCCGGTGTTTCAAGTACAGTGCTACATATCACAGAACACATATACCCTACGATATACTATTTATTTAGCAGTGCTTCCACAGATAACTATATATTGAGTGCTTCGCTTGCTTGACCATAGACATGTGTAGTTCCGAAGCGTAATAGTTCCTGGAACTATGTCCGCAGTCGGAACTATGTCAGTTCTTTCCGACTTGCTTAACCTAATAGTTCCAGTTCCACAGTTCTTCTGAACGATCACGCGGATTGAAGGAGCGGCCGGAGCGGTATTGAATGGTGGAACCAATAACGAACTGTCCATGTGACGTACGCCGCGAGGGTTGCGCTCCGGGCCGTCATCTCCTACTTCTGTTCCGTGCAAGGATGTATTTTGAAAAGCAGCACTTACTTTTATGAACAGAAGGCAACGATTGAAGGCATCAAAGGTGCCTGAGCTACTTTTTATGTTAGCAATTATTATAAATAAAATACCTATATATAATATATTATGTATTATAATGTACAAATTTAAATATTACTTAATTATGTAAATATACTATCAATTGATTTATAAAGACCAAGCCGAACCATTAATTTAAAATATTTTAAGTATAAATTAGTTGATATTGTTTACAACCACCATGTATGTCCGAGGAACTGTCTGAACCGCAATAAAACTGTTAACTACAATGTCCGGATAAAACTAAGGAACTAGATAGTTCCTCGGACATGTTTCCTGGAACTAGTTCCGACAAGGAAAGGAACCGTTCCAGGTTCAATCCCATGTCGGACATGGTTTGCGCATGTCTACTTGACCATAAATAATTTTCGTTGTTGGTATTTTTAGTATGTACTTTGGCGCCCGGTTAAATAGAATAGTTTGACACCACCTTAAAGGATATATGATAGAGATATTCATTAATTCATTTAACATTTAACATGATATGCATTTACTCGATGTTTTAGATATGATATATCAGATTGAATCGATGTTTTGACAAATATTTGTTATATTCGATATATATTTATTTATAGAAACATCGAATCTCTGTTTGTGGACTTTTGCTATGGGGAAAAAGCACTGAACTCGTGACCGCTGACTCGCGCTAATAATACATATGTAGATCCACTAGAGGGCGCTTATCTAAACATTGAGTTTTGTCAACTCCTTATTCAGTAATGTCACCAACCTGCTAATCTGACGTCTTAAGTTCGTCGTTTCGATTAAGTTTTCACTTATGTCGGCAGTCCGGGCTATTCCCAGAATTTTTACTACTTATTACTACTAGTAAGAATTCTGGGACGTTTTTTCCCAGTTTTACTACTAGTAAGAATATTGGAACTTTTTAATCCCAGTTTTACTATCTATTGTGCGTAGAGGCGGGTGATCTGCGAGTTGCCCTAGGTCACGGTACCGATGGAGTCCAGATGTGTTATACAAACCACAGAATAAAGGGTGGGTAGGCGGGCAAAATTTTTTCCTTTAAAATTTCAAAATTTCTATCTGTCTGATCCTATCGGATCTGCACACATTCACACAATTGTAATTTATTATTGAAGAGTTTCATATAGGGATTTCCAGATTTTTTTTAACACTAAGGCTTCAAAATATCAACACAAAACACGCCACAAACCACCAAAACAGGCCAGTAAACGTTATCAACATTCATTTGTTTTGTCAGCGTTCATTTGTTAAAAAAATAAAAATAAATAGGCTGTTTAGGCGTAAAATGTGTGATTTGTTTAAATAAATTTGTTTTGTGTAGAACATTGCTACATGCGTACATTTCTCAAATGCCCCTACCAAAATAATAATAAACATATATATTGTTTAAAGTATAGATTTTCATTTGTTTTTTCCATCGATCATCCCCGGCAGGACAGACAGATAGTAACTTTCCTTACTAGTAGTAAAATTGGGATTAAAAAATCCCAATATTCTTACTAGTAGTAAAACTGGGATTAAAAAGTTCCAATATTCTTACTAGTAGTAAAACTGGGAAAAAATGGCCCAGAATTCTTATTAGTAGTAATAAGTGGTAGTCATTCTGAAAATAGCCCGGCAGTCCCATGACTGCTTATTTTTTTTTGACGAATCTATTAAAGAAACAAGTTCTGACTATTACTTACAATATAAACGGAAGTAAACTTTTAACACTACGTCGCCTTAGTGCTCATTTGTCCTATCAACCACATTTATCGAAAATTAACTTTAAATGCAGTATCGTTAAGACCCAAATTTCACACCTGTTGGTTATGGAATATTTAAAACGTTATGCTTCTATAGCAACAAAAAATCTATTTGAATTTTATTTGTGACACGATACCGTAATAAAAATTTTGTACTTATTTGTTCTATATCCAGTTTTTGTTTTATATCATACGTCGTAAGAGGAGTTGAGTGCTTGAGTGTTCTATGTCCACCCAATCGACCAATCACAGGTCACGATGCCATGTCCGACCTTTTGTATGATTTGTCACTGTGGCTGGCGACACCACAATCCATACCGAAAATATTGTTAAAATCATTTAATTTATTGTATTTTTGTTATTAGATTTATTTTGGCAAGTGCCGAATTATGTCTGGAACATATTTCAAAAGTAAAAATAAACAGACGCAATCGCAAATTGAACCGACAGTACTTTTTAATTTACAATCAAGTCCGTTATGATTTTGAAACAGGATGTTGTTTTTTAATGACTTTGAAGAACGTCAATGCTAAGCCTTAGAGTGCATTCGTTTGTTATTTTATATTAATTAGTAACATAATTTGTTCGCCTAGCCGCAGAAGAAAAGATTGATTCACGGTTTGTCATGTTAAAATATTTTATTTCTTTAACTATTTTTCAGTAATGTCTTCGTTATTTTTATCTTGTTGATTACTTTTTTATTTTGTTTTAATAACTTTTTTTTCCAACATCTAATCCCCTTATTCCTACGGGGAGCAGAAAATTACAAGTTATTTGGTATGTATGTAAGATAAAGGTAGGTACTTAAGAATTGATTAACTAATTATAGTGTGGTTTTAAAACGCTTAGCAACTAACGTAACTGTTTCGTTATATGATTTAAGGGCCTACCTACTGGTACACTAGCGCCATGCACCACTACCTTGTCCTGAGAATAATGAACACAACAAAAAAATTATTATCCAAATCGGTCGAGCCGTTCTCAAGTAACGCTCCGTCATACATGTTGCAATTGATTTTAATTTAATATTATATAGATAATGCACTAGCTAGTATTTTTTTATTATTTGGCGGGGTATTTTTAAGCAGCTTCTTAAGTAAAGGGGTTAGTTTAAAGTGTTTTATGCTTGTTCATTAAAAACTAAAAAGTAAAAACATAGGTACAAGTTTTTTAATTTTAAAGCATCATAACTTTCAAAAGTCAAAGAAATAATTCAAAAGTCACTTTCATTAATGTACATCCTGCATCCTGTATGTACATTTTGGCACTTAGGACAAATAAGCACGCACAAATTGAATAGTCATTTTGTGCTATCTCTAATGAGGTAGTGTCCTAACTCCACATTCGTAATTGTGTAAAAAAATTAGTTACCAGTGAATTCATTGGTAACTCATGTATTGAGAAAGACTTTTAAATCTTGAAACCATGGCTTTTTATTTCAATAGAGCAAAAAACTCTTCGTCCTGTAAAAATCAACCAATAGTAGATAGGACACATAAGCACTAAGGCGACCACTAGGTACTTGATGATTTCAATTTAAAATTAATCATTCATAAGAATCATAAGTCATTAACAGTAACATCAGGTAGTGACATCAACCAAGAAATATAATTTAAAGGATTTTGCAAAATTTGTTTAAAGAGCATTCGTTCTAAACGGGTATAGTGAAAGTAAGTTTTTGCAGGTAGATGAATACTGGTAGTAAATTCTTTCTTTTTTCTTTGGCTGTTTTGAAGTGTTCTGATGTGTAATTAAATATTTTTATTTCTATTATTTGTCGTTTTTGTTTCACTAACAAAGGTATAACTCATCTGTTATCTCGCCACTATCTTAGTAGTACAATTTCTATTCTAGTAACACTCATCGAAAATCATAGTAAACTTTTGTGGAAAGTATTCGATATTGAAGAAATATCGATCTTTTCAAGTAATATATCGATAAACATCGAATCTGGGGTCCGATGTTTTACATCGAATATAAATATCGATATATTTTTTAAGTGGACACCCCTATAGAGGAAAGTAATGTATACTAAGAATAGTAGGAATAGAGAGGACACTCATTTTTTATGCAGACTTCATTATTTTGATGGTTTGATTAGAAACAGTTTCAGAATACGGTAAGAGATGGCGCTGTTTTTCATTTGTTGCATAGGTATACCTAGACATTAGACATATAATTACTATTTAAACACTAAATTAATGATGAAATGTTTCAATGAGTTTGTTTGCATATTGTTTGTTATTCAATTACTATAAGTAAGGACTTGTTATTGGCTCTCTGAAAACTAAATTCTCCATTTTTATTATATTGTTATATAGCTGTAAGTCTTCCATGCATTAAATAAATAAATAAATAAATAAGGATTTCAAAAAATAGCATCATTCCATACTACATTAAAATTTGCACTTGCAATAAATTGTAGTATGAAATGGAGTCCAAAATAAAAGACTATATTAATTTACTAAGTATAGAAGTTTTTGTTTAATACATGTAATTAAATCATTAATAGAATGTATCAATTATATAGTGGGATGCATGGGGCCCACTGACCTCAGTAATGGGGCCTCATTAAACGTGAATACCATTGTTTAGATATTAAAACTAGTTGAAACATTACAACATACTGGCTGGCTGATTTTAGAAGCTTTTCGGTTATGTTTTGCTTTCATTAAAATAAAAGGTAATTATTTTTTTCTGATTTCATGTGTTTTCGTTGCTTGATAAATTTGGTGTTTATCTCACTTTTATTATTTTCAGGTTATACAGTTTTTGAAGAAATTAAGTGGCGAGTAATTTTTTTCTGTTATAGAGCGACGCCATTTGAATACTGATGAAATGCAGAGAGCTGTAGGAATGCTACAAGCGGGAAGAAATCAGTCCCAGGTATCTCGTCATTTTGGAGTCAATAGGAGCGTGATTTGTCGTCTTTGACAGCGTTATGTTAAGTACCTGGGAGACCGAGCGGCGAACTTCGCTCGATAGCTTTTTGTGAAATCGTCATTTTTTTTTGTAAAATTGCATTTTTACAGGAAATACAACTACGCAGTTGAACTTGAAACTGTATCTGTATACAAAATTTCATCAAAATCGTTAGATCCGTTTCCGAGATACCCGAAATATAAATACATACATACATACAAAAGTTGCTGCAAGCTCTTGCTAAGCAGCACCCAGAACGTGGAACGAGAAGAAATGCTCGACAGGACCGATACACATAACACACAACTGACTGCAAGACGTCAGCCTAATTTAACCGCCCGGGAGATAGGTTTAAAGCTACAATTCTCAAGTGGTGTGGTTCTAAGGTTAGGTGCCCAATTAGGTGCCCACCTATACGCCATGGGAATCGCACCCCTCAAAACGAATGGTAAAGGGAACACTTGACATGGACCCACGAGCAATGGGCTAAAATTTTTTTTTGCGATGAGTCCCGGTTTGGGATTTAGGCCTGATACGAGAAGGGAAGAGTGTACCGTCGTCCCGAAAATGCTGAACGGCTAACAACTGAAAGACTTGTTAAAATTCCATTGAGAGCGATTGCAGTTGCAATCATAAAAATTCAATGAAAAATCCATAAGTTTTAAACAACAGAGGCGGTCACACTTTGTATCGAACTAGCAACCCGCCCCGGCTTTGCACGGTTAGTAGAGATATCTTCAACAATCACTATCATATTTCAACCAATTAACACAAAACGTTAACAAAATATACACCTAAACCTTCCTCATGAATCACTTTCTATTGGTGAAAACCGCATGAAAATCCGTTTAGTAGTTTTTCAGTTTATCGCGAACAGATAGACAGACAGAGAGACAGACGCGGCGGGGGACTTTGTTTTATAAAATGTAGTGATGTAGTGATGATTACCAAAAAATAAAAAAAATGTCGTTATTTAATTTTATAAAACATCAAAAGTTTAATTTCGATTTAACTTTGTTTTATACTACGTATGTACATACGGTACACATATTGTTAATTATTGTGATTAAATGAACAATTGAACGAAGGATTTTGTTACTTTAGTCACTAATGCATCAAAGAATGCTTAGTTATTATTTATAAAAGAAATATAAATATATTACAATAGTCAAAATCGTTCAAAACCGTACATATTTTGATGTGTGTATTTTGATGTGTGTATTTTAACAAATTTAATGGATTTCAGCATTTTTAAGGCATCATTCCATAATATTGATGGTGAGTTGAATTTCTTTTTACACAACCTTTATAAATTTTGCCGTTAGGTACCTATATGAAAAGTGCTTCCATTTAATTACTCTAATAAATTATCTATAGTTTAAATTTAATAATATTTCTGTACTCTTCAAGTAAATCACCTCTAGCTTTCAGTTATGTTCAGTGACGACGGCAACGCAACGCTATGGCTAAATACTTGGGTCACCGTTTTTACCTTCATTTATAAATATGTTCATCTGTTAATTTTTGTGAAAGTTTTAATTCGCCGTAGGTTTTGTCGGATTCGTACACTTTTTTATAATAGTCCCATTATGTGTTTTTTTTCTATTTTTACATCTTCATCAAAATATTTCAAATCTTTTGTCTATAAATTATTTCTTACTCCTTTTATAAGATGTGGGACATGTATAAAGGGATTATTCTTGATTTCCCAATTTCTATTAAATCTTGCCTCCATTCTTTATTTTCTTAAATATATTTTTGCTTGGTGCTATCAATTAATGAGTTTATAGCACCACAATTTGTTGTGCTCTGGTCACATATCGTGCACATAATATGCTCAATAGTATACACATATTATCCCCTGGACATACTTTATTACTTTTATTATTATGTCTTTAAGTTTGTATTTTTGTTTACACAATTTGTAAAGTAATAGGCTAGTGGCTGTAATTTTTTTTTCTAATGACTCTTATCATTAATACTAATACATGATCAGTAAAATATTTATTATTTGAGGCAAATCCTCTTAAACTATCTTTAAATATATCGTATTGAATTTTAGGCATTATGGCCATTTCGTCAAAGATAGATAGATAAGCGAAACTAGGCGGTCTTCTGGACTCAGTATTTTGACCGTTTCTTTTATTTTAAAAATACCGTTTTGTTGAGATCTTCTTCAAGTTGTAATTGTGACAGTAATCTCTTCATCCATTTTAGCCGATGGCAATGTGAAATATTTAGATATTAAAGTGTAGCATTTTGGACTTTTTTTGTAAATCGTAAGTGATAATTTTATAAATATTTTTTCTTTGAATATACAACTAAATATTCTGTGAATATTTCAAGCGTCTACCTGTTGCCGTTATGTTGCGTTTGTTGTATGGGAGCCGCACTTAAATATTTATTTTATTCTGTTTTTAGTATTTGTTGTTATAGCGGCAACAGAAATACATCATCTGTGAAAATTTCAATTGTTTAGCTATCACGGTTCATGAGATACAGCCTGGTGACAGACAGACAGACGGACAGTGGAGTCTTAGTAATAGGGTTCTGTTTTAACCCTTTGGGTACGGAACCCTAAAAAAATATTTTAAAATTTAAATTGATAGTAATATTGGAAATTAAGATTCTGTGGAAGAATCTGAAAGCCAATTGGCTACTTGACAGTTTTCGGAAAAATATTTTAAAATGTACGTAGATAGATAGAATAACTCTTTATTGTACAAAACATAAGAAATTATACAATACTGCATATACATAATCTTACAAACTATAAACCTTGTACAATTGGCGGCCTTATCGCGTTCTGCGATCTCTTCCAGGCAACCATTGGATGGAAAGAGAGTTTATGGATGGCAAGAGGAGTTGCAGTGTATAGTTGGTTAAAAATGATATCATATTATATTTTACACATATGTTTTCACATACATAAGTGTAAATCTATATATATACACATAACAATATACATATATACACAAATAAATAAATATAGGTGCACACTTATGTATACCCGTGCGTATCATGAACCTAACCACTCAACAACTAAGGTAGTGCTCCTTTATTAGCTTTTTTAAATTGGGATTTATTTTATACCTCTTACAATCATCTTTTTTTAAAAAAGATGTTATTTAATAGAAAAATAAAATAATTTTTCTTCATTGCATTGAAATTCGCGCGAAAACAGCTGGTCACGTGATATGTGTCGTGACGTCACATTTCAATAAGCAAACAAAATTAACTACGACGCTCTAACTGTGCGTGTTTTGAGAGGACAGTTTGCTTTTAACTAGAATTGAACAATGACAAGCTACAAGACGTTTGCCGTGCCTGTGTGTAAAAGTTCAACAATTAAATGTCCTGACAAATTGTTTATTCACGTTGCTAAATGTCCTAAACGTCGAAAGCGGTGGTTACAGTTAGCACGCCGAGACCCGGAGTTTACATCTGATAAATCTGCGATATTCTTTTGTGGAGATTTTGATTTAATGTAAGTATTTGGAAGAACCTCTGATATCCCGAAAATAACTTAAACCTAAGCTAACATTTTGTACATAAATCATTCACATAAAAATAAAAGTAAAATTAATATATTTGTTTCACTTTACAGCTGCCTAATGATATGGAAAATTACATCTAATACAGTGTAATGGGTTCTGTCGGCAAAATAAGAATAAAACTAGACTGTTTGCACTCGAAATTTCAATGTCAACTAGACAGAATAAATCGTACCGCGCCTCCGCATTGACTGCTGATCAGCCGTAAGCAAAACACAATGCATGGACGTAATACAAGAAATAGTTTCTAAGGAACTTCTGAATTATGTACTATTACTTTGCTTATTTTGGTACTTACACGGAAGTGTTTGCATTCCGAAACTCGGCAGAGCAAAAGTCGGGGTTACACACAAAGAAATTTGAAACCAGAAATGAATCGACTTTAGGTAGATTTGCACTATCAGCTTTCGAATAGCCTGACTCCATTTCATGACACCTCTTACAAGAACAAATCGAAATATTTTAGTGTTTATTTTCTGGAAACCGCGAATGACAGAACACACGATATTTTTTTTTATGAAATGTGATGTCACACGATGCTCAATCATGGCCGCTCGCGTTTCGGTTTTTGTAAGCCCGATATAAAATCTCAAATTTATTTTGCAAAACATAAATATTTACAATTTATTTTAATGCAAAAAAATATTGTGTAATTATTGTTTACCTATAAGCTATCATAACCAACACATTTAATATTTTATCGTTACAACTGTCAAATAGCCAATTTAACCCCAAATAAGTCTTTGGAGGTCACTGCACACCTAAATGACCCAAATTATATTAATCAGCATTTGTTGTGCAATGTTTTCCTTTCGAATCTAACATTCTACGAATTCCATAGGTTTGGCAGTCCGACCTTCAGTTTGTCACCTGTTGATTCCTCGGTAGTGCTCAAAATATTGACTAATCTTCACTCTAATGCAGTGGGAGTCGACGGACTATCCTTAAATATGATTACCTTAGTAGTACCAGAGACATTGGATGTAATTATTACTATTATAAATAGATCCATTGTTACATCTAAGTTTCCCACAAGCTGGAAAACTACTATTGTGCGTCCTAAATATAGTAATGTGTTAGATTAAAAAGACCTTCGGCCTATTAGCATCTTACCGTGCCTGTCAAAGATATTGGAGAAAGTAGTTGCATCCCAGCTAAGACATTACTTGAAAGCACAAACTATTTTGCCTGATGTTCAGTCGGGTTTTAGAAAGAATCGCAGTACAGCAACTACTATTTTGGATGTTACCGATAACATACTGGCAGCACAAGGCAAAGCCTCGATTCTAGTTCTATTGGATTTTTCTAGGGCTTTTGACTCTTTTGAGAACAGCACAATACATTGGTTCTTCTCCTACTTAAGCGGGCGAGCACAGCATGTGAAAACTCAAAACAGCGATGGTTCGTTAGTCTGTTTCACCCTTTCGGCCCTGGAGAGGGGCGTGCCGCATGGGTCTGTTTTGGGATCCTTGCTGTTTATTCTTTACAGTTCTGATATTGATCAGGTAATAAGCACTGCAAATTCCATATATATGCGGATGATGTGCAAATATTAACATTGAGCTAAAACAAAAGTTTTTTGTAACATGGAAACCTCCTTCAATTTAACTTTAAAAAACATTGTAAATTATATGCAACATTGACATAAGACACTTGCAGGATGTTGTTTTCGTGACACCTGTATACCTACTTACCGTAGAAAAAAAATAAACCATTAATTTAGCCAATTTTATTTGATCAACAATACGGACACTTATTTGTGGTGCCGCGTGCAGGGTCTCTAATTGATTGTGGGTCACAATCCATAATCAATGGACCACTGGTTGCACTGATTAGGACCAGGCTTTTTTCCTTACTTCTTTATCTTTTTTAATATTCATTTACGTGCTATTTAAGTTAACAAAGTTAACGACACCATATCGTACCATACAATTTTTATTTCAAATATTCTTCTTTTAAGTACAACTATGTTATAATAGATCTCTTAAGTTTAATTTCGATGTTTTTAATTTCAAAGGTCTCATCTAAACTAAATATGCAAGATTGCCGCAACATTACCACAAACTTGAAACATCAACAAAAAATAAAAAAAGTTGTAGCAACTTTGTTATAAACTTATCTTATCATATTTGACGTGACAATTTATTAGTATACTTTAAAAAAAAATCATTATTAATCAAAAATCAAGTTTGCGGCAAGCCCACTTGCTATCTGGAATAGATCTTATCCGTACAACTATGTTGTCAAAGATTAAATATGTGATTGTATAATTAGTTACCCAAAAAAAACAAAAAAATTAATTATTCAAACCGTGAAATATGTTTTAGGCGGAAAGAAGCGGTTCTGTTAGACACCTTTAGCTTTTTGCTATTAGTTTCTTTCAGTTCTTCACATGAGAGATTATCCTCAAAACGAGAAATTTGAACGCAAACTGAGCTTGGCAGTAGGCACGCAAATATATTTATTTTTTCAGGAATTAATGCTATCATGTATTAACTAGCTATTAAGTACATACCTTGAATTGCCGGTGTTTTGACCTGGTTGCCCTAGCCGTGGTCACTGGCCGTCAGCCTGTAACCACGGTCATTGCCAGTGTAGTATATATGATGGAATAAGATAGTTTAAAAGTTAGTTTAGACAAATAAATAGGTTCTACTTACCATGCAAACGTTCTGGGTTGCATTTTTTCGCTTTTTTTTCTGATTGCTGTATTGCGGATGACGCGTGTTAAGCGTCTGCTAAGTTGCTAACGCAACGTTCGTTTCGAAACCATATATTTTTTTGCGTCAGATGAGTGGTAAACACGTGCCTTTTTTTTCGAATGTTACCTAATGTTTTTGGCACGTGACTTTGCCCATCCCGGGAGTCCGTTCGTTAAAAGTAAGCGATGTCGAGTAAAGTTATTTTTTAATCCGAATATAAGGGGTACATTATAATTACTTTAGGTACAGAATAAATTTTCCACATTGTTATACACAAAAGAGCATATTTCGATAACAGTTTAACTGACATGGAAGGGCACTAGTTAGATACTTTGTCAGACTGGTTCTGTTTAAAAAAATATATAGATAGGTACTTCTTAGGCTGCTTAAAAAAAAATTCAAATTTCGAATTATTTACCTGTTCAACATTTACAATATTTATTTTCCTTTAATACCGATATAAAATTTGAGTCTCAACTCAAAACACAATAATTTTCTAATATATAAAAAAAATCAATGTTTGTTTGTTCCTATTTTGTGCGCTGCCGTACCATTCATCCGATCATCATAAAAAGAGTCTAGTCTAGTCTAAATGAGTCTCAGAAGGTAAATTATTAAAATTTATCGTTAAAAAATTACCACTTAACAAATTTCACTGAAATAGAAAGTAAGGTCGTTTGAACAATATAAATTATGCTGTTAAAATAACGTAATTTTAACAGCAAATTTTTTATACAACGTAGATCCTTAACAAAGTATCTTTGAAACCGAAAAAAAGAGACAATTTCCATAACTTAAATAGGTACTTCTAAAATTTCAATTCAATAGCAATTAAATTATTTTATGATTAAGAAGAGCCTTGACATTATAAAATCATTATAGTTCAGTAAAACTTAAGAAAACCCGCGTTAATGGCGAATCGAATTAAAAAGTAAAAAAGAGTTCTACTATTCACCTCTTCATTCATCATCAGACCATCGTTACCAAGTCCAAACTGTTGGACTCGTCAAAACGACTCATATCAGCCCAAACTCGAGGGGTTAAGCAGAGTTCCTCTATCCACCACCTTGCTCCATCATCAGATCAGCTCCAAGATGCCAAATTATAGTGTTGTTACCCAAACTATATATATGTACATACAAAGATAATTTGGATTTGTTAAGTAATTTAAAATTGACTTCCAAGATTTGTTTACATAGGTAGTAGTTTTTCGTGTGGAAAGCCCCACGGATCATCACCTCACCATGGCTATCAGGAATCGAACCAACTAAAACCAGACGGTGTTCCTTCACAAGTGAGTCTATCCACTCGGGTATACCCTAGGAAGGAAGTCCCCGAGAACAGAATATATTTAGCTTGTGAAAGTGAGAGTTAAAGCAAATGACGATGATGTCTACCACGGATCTCAACAATTAGCGAATAAAATAATATACAATTAAATAAAAATTCCAAAAAATTACGTCAAAGAACTGAAGTGACAACATTTATAAGTACTTACGACACTTTTTGAAGTGATAACTTCTTTAGCCACGTTTGTGCACTTTTGCTACCTGGAAAAAGCACTGAACTTGTGACCGTCACGCAAATAATACATACATAGATCCACTAGAGGGTGCTAATGTAAACATTGAGCTCCTTATTAATTAATGTCACCAACCTGCTAATGTGACGATTTAAGTTCGTCGTTTTGTTTAAGTTTTCACTTCTGTCGGCAGTCCCATGACTGCCTATTTTTTGTGTCCTCAACGTTTAGATCGAATTGCACCATTAACCATAGAAGCATTAGATAATGACTTACTGTCTCCGTAGCAAGGGCTGAGATCGCGGTGTCAATATTCTCTAATTAGAACTTTGATGAATAAATGGAGGGCAATTATCCATCGAAATTCTATATTCTAAAATTCAGCTCTAGAATTTAATCAAGCAGCCACACACAAGACATAAAGTGTTTGCAGCATATACCAACATAACTAATTGAAGATAAAGCTTATGCTCGCCGTGCTTATCGTTCTTTAAGATGTAGATATAATATGTAAAAAATCTCAACTGCACGTGAGAGAAGTGCACGATGGGTGGTCATAGGTTCACCATCTATCACGAGGCACAAAAATCTAGCTGATGATGTAGATGAGTAATACAACGCCGCTTCTACCTTAGAGGATCATACACGCGGTAATATAAAAATATATACGTAGTAACTACTTAATCATTATAAAAATCTCTGATTAAAGTAAGTAATTCAGTTGAAGCATATAAATATTATTAGAGGCCATGTCGAGACGGCGCGTCCTGATGGTTGACCCCTGCGGCTAAATCGTTCATTAGCTGATTTTCTGATTTATGGGAAATACAATGCTCATATTTAAATGGCTATAAGTAGACTTCTACGTCTCTGTATTGGCACGTGTAAACAATATATAAACTACTAGCAGCGCCCCGCGGTTTCACCCGCGTAAGTTCTAGAATAGAAGAATATTGGGATAAAAGTAGCCTATATGTTAATCCAGGTCCCCAGCTATGTACATACCAAGTTTCATCTCAATCGGTTCTGTAGTTTTGGCGTGAAAGAGTAACAAACATCCATACATCCATACATCCACACATCCATACATCCATACATCCTCACAAACTTTCACGTTTATAATATTAGTAGGATGTGTGGTTGTTACAGTTGCCAACGCTTATTTATAATAACTTTAGAAGGTTCATGTTATTTCACTATGGAGGTAATTCCTGTTAATGTTTAGAGGTTGTTTATTTTGCACTGTCTCGTTTTGAAGTAACTTGTGATGCGTGACTTTATAAGATCATGCTTTATATTGAATTGGAATAATAAACACATACCTCACTTATCAAATCTAATGTAATTTATAGTTAGGTCTTTCTTTTTTCTACTATAGCCATAACAGCTTTAGCTCTCGGATTCGCTCGTATAAAAGTAGCTTTCTATCCCTCGAAAAAAAATCTATTTTTTTTTGCATGAAACGCTATGTCCATTTCTGTACCCTAACAACGTTGCAGACACGTTTTCATAATGATCGGTCGAGTAGTTAAGGCGTGCAAGAGTAACAAGCGAATACCAAATAAACAAACATACTCTCTTTCCCTTTTATGATATTAGTTAGGATTAGAATTTTCATCACAATTTTTTTTTTTTTTATTTTATTGCTTCACTGCCGGTTTTCTGTGAGGCCGTGGTATCACTCTGGTCGAGCCGGCCCATACGTGCCGAAGCATGGCTCTCCCACGATTAACAATTCCCCGAGGTAAGACAAGAATGACTAGAACAGTTAAAGAGGCGGCGTGTCTCTGGGTCATTTGTGCTACTTGAGAGGCATAAGGCTTTGTACATAAGGGGGGATAAGGATAAGGCAAATGCAGAGATAGCATATTGCTATAAGCCTTATATGCCTGCCTGTATGTTTGGCGTTTGACATACTTCGTGACCTTTTTTTTAGTTACAAACAATTTTATAAAAAAAAATATAAATAAATAAATGAAATGAAAGAAGGAAGAAAGAAAGTTTATTGAATAAAATACAGCACACGACAAATTAAAACGATAAAAAAAAATTGAAGAAATCTATTCTAAGTGCAAGACTTTAACGTAGAGTTGTTAATGTTGTTATCTATAAAGGTGCACTGATGTCAGTTTTTTTTTTTTTTTTTATTTTCACATAAAGTTTTTGTCGCCTTGTATCTTGGTGTACATCGCTACATACTATAAAACAAAGTCCCCGCAATGTCTGTCTGTCTGTCTGTTCGCGATAAACTGAAAAAATCATCATCCTTTCCTAACTAAGTTGGGGTCGGCTTTCAATCTAACTGCGATACGGCCGAACTTTAATATTTTACGTGAAGCGACTACCACCAGACCTCCACAACCCAAGTACTAGGCGATATCGAAGTTCTGTAGTTAGACCAGGGTTGTCGGACTTTTTAGGGCGCAAACTACCCGTAACGAATGCCACAGATGTTTGTATGGCACCCGGGACCGACGGTTTAATGTGCTCTCCGAGGCACGGAGGGGTCTCAATGTGTTAAGAATGGTGACCAATCCTAGACTGACCTGGCTAATATTACTTAATTTTGTAATGTGTTAACCTAGTCGGTTACCACATAGCATTTTCATGCGGTTACTATGTAATAGACAGAGTGATTCATTAGAAAGGTTTAGGTGTATAATTTGTTAAGATTTTCTGTAAATTGATTGAAATATGTTGATGATTGTTGAAGATGTCTTTGCTACCCGTGCGAAGCCGGGGCTGGTGGCTAGTTTAAAAATAAATAATACAAATTTCAGAGAATTTCCGAGGAAGTTCTTACATGGTTGTCTCCGCTTAGTATTCAGCTTAGCCACCATCACCATTCAAATTCACACAGTAGAATCTTTGATAAAAATTACGAGAAACCTGTTTTTTGTTTTGATATCACAAACCTAAAAATATTCAGTAATTTGCCTCACAAAGCTGTCTGAACAACTCAGTTCGTAGACACACTGCAGTCCATATGCGCTAATTGTCAATGGCCGCTCTATCGGAACTACTTCGTCGGATTAATATTAATGTTTGGCTTAGTGACCACTCGGATTAAAAAAAATATCGTGTAAATTTGACTTACCAATTTTTCTGCAAAAATAATGTCCTTGAGTGATACCTAATGCCTAGAAAAAAATTAGATGATGAACAATTCACCCTATAGGCTCGCTCCCTAAATGTAAATTCATATAAAAGTGAAACATTTGAGTATTAAAATGAATGAGAACCCGTGTCATCCATGTCATTTTCTTCTAATACGAAGGTTGTCGCGAGGATAATGCACAACACGCTCTATTGAAGTCCTCAGTGTTTGGGTAACGCCCGGATCCCGTGACGATCTTTGGCTCATTATGCTCCCGTTGCACATCCATCATCTAAAGTGTGAATCTATACTAATATTATAAAACTGAACAGTTTGTTTGGTTGGTTGAACGCGCTAATCTCACGAACTACTGGTCCTTATTAAACAAATATTTTTGTGTTGGATAGTCCATTTATCGAGGGAGGCTATAGGCTATATAACATTACGTTACGACAAATAGGAACCGAGCATCAATGTAAAACGTTGCAATATTAAAAATATTCCTTTTCAGAGCTTCCGTTGCGTGCGCTGCGTAAACGGTTAAAGTTACGTAAAATCATGTATGTATACATGAAGGAAATGTTCCTCTTTAAAAGTTCTAAAAAACATCCGCAACAGCATATGTCTATCTTTTAAGGTGGACTCACTATAACCTTTTTTATGGTAATATGTTTTTGCGATATTTTATAGTATAATAATACTTTTTAAATAAATAAGTTAGTAATAAGTTTTGTTTTTGTTAATTTCTATATTTTTTTTTAATTATTTCTCAACTAAGTAAATAGGTACTTGCCCTTCAACATAGGTACTTTTCTAAGTACATGAGGTTGTTTCCTCAAATTCACGCAGGTGAAACCGCGGGGCACAGCTAGTTTTAAATAAAATAGGAACCATACATACATAAAGTGTACAAGCAACGTTATTTTACATGAAACTCAAGTCTTCTGCTACAAAATGATGCCTGACGCATAGTAATATCCGAAAATTACAATAACTTTATAAAACTATTTTACTATTCTACACATGACTGTAGACTGTTGGATTGGTTCTATATACAAATTCAATAATATTACATGTGACACGCATAACTTTGTGCGAATTTGTGATCAATTATCTAAAAAGAAAACATGTCATGGTTTTTACTAAATCTGTATTGTAAAAGTAATATATTATATTTTTGACATCGTTTTTTTTTAATTCAACTAGGGTATCTCTTATAAGGTCTTCTGACTGTTGAGATGGATGTGTGGTGTGACTAGGATGGACAAGGTGAGAAATGAATATATTAGAGGAAGCCTGAAAGTAGCACCAGTGGATGAAAAGCTGAGGAGCAATAGGTTATCGTGGTATGGACATGTGATGCGGAGGGATGAGCAAAATGTAGTGAAAAGAGTTATGTTTGGATGTTGACGGGTACAAGAGAAGAGGACGACCAAAGAAAAGATGGATGGACTGTGTGAGAGAAGATATGGCTAGAAATGGAGTAAGCAGTGAAATGACGAACGATAGACTAGAATGGAAGAATAAAACATATTGCACCGACCCCAAATAAAATTGGGACAAGGGTAGGCAGATGATGATGATGATTTTGAACTAAAGTAAAAATATGTAAGTATAAGCGAAGGTAAGCAATATCAACTCGACAGTTACTACAAGTCGTTTTGGGATTGTCAATCAATGATGTGATATCTTCAACAATATATTTTGTATACTATGATCTATGATATATACTAGATCGTTCAATAAGTCCCGAGACTACCTTATAGATGGTGCATATTTAAATTTCTTTTTTATTTTTGATAGTACTGGCCATCAAATGATATGTATAAATTTTTTTGAAAATCGAACAATAAAATATCGAGTTACAGATATTTATGTGGCGCTACTTTTGTAATTTCGAAAACAATGTAAAAAAAACGAGTTTCGTATATTGATAAAACATTGTTTTTAATGGAAAAAATACGGTTCAAGCACAGCAGTGGTTTATAAAACGTTTACCGGAATCTGTTCCATGTAAACCAGCCATTTGTCGGTGGTATGCCGATTTCAAACGCGGACGTTTAGATACAAATGATGCTAAACGCTCTGGTCGTCCAAATGAAGCAGTGACTCAAGAAAACATCAACCAAGTCCTAATAATCGTAAAGGAAGATCGGAAGGTAAAAGGGCGCGAGATGTCTACCAGTTGAAATCTTCACTAGCTCTAGTGAAGATTTCAACTGGTAGTGTTTTCACTAGTGATGCCACGAATAATGATTTGGCCGAATACCGAATAACGAATATTCGGTGAGGCTCTTGGCCGAAGCCCTGAATATTTGGCAGCCGAATATTCAGAAACACTTAGCGGGTGACAAGTTTAAACGTTCATCACTAAAGTACATGTGCAGTGGCGGATTTACCAATAGGCTGAGTAGGCTGAAACTTAGGGCGGCAGATTTTAGGGGCGGCGAATTTGGGAAAATAATTTTTTGTGTTAAAAAAATTAAAAAGATTCATATTTACACATATACCTAACTATCTAAATGTCAATAACAATGCAACATGTAAAATGTTTCACCACCTATATAAATGTTTTTACAATTTTCGTAGTCGCGTTTAACCAAACCGTAAAAAACCATACCATAAAAAACAAACAATAATAGCTAAATCTTTAGGTAGTAAAAAAAATCTAGAAACTGAGACATCGATCTCCTAGTTCACAATCATACTATTTATGGAAAAAATTATTTGTGTACTAATTACACATGTAGTTAGTGCACAAATCATTGACTAAAAAAAAAGTTGTAATCGAAGAGGAGGTAGGGGCGGCAAAATTTAACTAGCCTACAGGCGGCAAATGTGTAAATCCGCCACTGTACATGTGATGACGACAACGACGACGAAGTATTTAATAGAGCGATTATTAGAACAAAAGCGAGTTGTCTCTTGATATAAAGATTGATCATGATTCTTCGGGTCGGGTTTCCCCGAAATACAAACGTGAGTAAAACCGTATATTCCTTAATAAACATGATTTTTTTTTACATAATCTAATCTTTAAAATTTCACTATTATCGTTTGTTTAAAATAAAATCAATCAATCAGCTTATTGCATTTCACTACTAGACGTGGACATAGGCCTCTATATCCTCCGCCTAATAAAATAAAATAGTGATAGAAATTATTAAAGATTGCTTCTGTTATCTAATGGGGCAGCTTTTGACGAACTAGTCATATTCTTCAACTTTCCCTCGGATGAGTTGGTGGTCAAGTTTAGAAAAAAAATGTTTTGAAAGAACAAAAAAGCGTGGAAATGTTTGCAGAGAATATTTTTAAAAATATCAACGTACGCAAAACTTATAGCTCGTTACACGTATGAATGCTTAATAAGTGTTATAAGTATAAAAGGTGTTTGTAAAAAAAGAGATTTCTAATAGAAATGCAGTTTTCTTATTTCCTATACAAATGAGATGAGTTTTGACATATAAAAAATTAAATCGGTAAATTATACCCGCCGTGGGTAATAATCTGATCTCGACTCTGTATTCGACGTGGTTTGTTTAATCGAAGACCTATGGGAATTCTCAGTATCATTTGGCGACATCCTCATAGCCCGAAAAAAACCATACTTCAATGTCCTCTGGCGCCGATTAGTATACATATGTACAACATTCAAACATCAACCATTGGGCCGCGGCCTACCAGCCATGATCACCTAGCCTGGTTGGTGCATACTACTCTCTTTTTGTTGGAGGGACATAATACTCGTTCCTTCACAAATTCAACAAATCCCGTATGTGTTGCCAATGGGACTTTTTTATACGATCCTCAATACCTGATCGACAGGCACTCTGGGTCTTGACTAGCCTCCCACGAGTGTCATTACGAAGGGTATAAGTGACAGTCACGTTTAAGTACTAATTTAAAAAAAAATGGACTCAGGACAGCGTTCTTACTACATTAATCATAAATAAATTCTTTAACGACAAGGGCAAATTTTACTTATGAAAAAAAGAAGATTCTTTTTTATGCTAAAAAATTTAGAGTCTTGACGATAATTCTCATATAAAATTGTAGATGAGAGGGAAAATTGTATGGTGTATACTTAATCTGTCGAAAAATGAATTTCTGCTTTTCGTCCACTCTTTACTGGAATGGTTAGAAGGAGTTATTGCTGGGGTTAAAAGTTATGTAGTTAGGAGCTTTTGTTTCATTAAAATATACAAGTCTCCGGCAACTGAGTATAATTAGCGGAATGCCGAATTAGACGACACGAATGAACAATTTGCTCCTGAGATTCAGAGTGTGGGCAGAATCGGCTATCACTCGATGAGATTAAACCGGCCTACTATATTGTTTCGTGCTATGAAGACGGAAGTCGGAGATATGTCAATATTAACTGGGTGAACCTTGAGCTAATGTAAAAAACACATGGCGTATTTAACGTTGACCAGAATTTTATCACATAATGGTTTTTACGTGTTAAAATTTAATTTCTTTTTGTCGATCATAAATGTAGGGTAGCCTTGTCGTAAAATGATAATAATAGTAGGTTTAGTGCAGAGGTTGCTATAATAAAACACTTGTTAGACAAACAATAGTTTATTTCATTGATTATCTTTATTTATTTTAGTAACACTTACCTACATTTTACATATAAATATGTACTTAATTACGTAAGAATATCTAATATTAGTTGACAGTATAAAATATAAAGATAAAATGCTTTTTGCAAACCATTGCTCTAGAAACGATATTATAACATTTGTATAACAAAAATGGCGATGAATTAAATTGGAAGAGTAAGATGTTAAATATTAAGTACATTACCTTATCACTGGACTACGAAAAAAGATTTCTATTCTATGACTAGACATATATCAGCTACTTAGGTGGGTAGGATAATTAAACATACATAATATATAATTAATACTGCACTCTATGCCACCGAGTAAACGGACCAATATTTAAATTCATTCAATAACTATTTAAACTATTGAATTATCTTAACACTTTGAATGTTCTCGGTATTGAAACATCTATTAAATGTGACTGCTAGGATTAAGTAATTAGATATCTCCTCCAGTGCCTTTGTTGACGTTTAAATGGTTACATTATTTACATTGTATGTTACATTGTAATTTCCTGTTTTTAGATGATGATATTATGAAACATATCTCTTTTTGGTATTACGCTTGCAATCAGGTAAATTTATGATATTTAGATAAGTAGACTTTTCAAATTTTAAGCACGCAGTGATAGATAAAATTATACTGCTGGCTATTGGCTTATTAGTAACGCATAATTCCAATATTGTATAATTTTATCAATAAAAAATAAATAAAAGGCTCTAAATAATAACGTACACAATCTTCAGAATTACAAGTGAAGATTAGTTAGTTTTAAGATCTCTCTATGATCAATTGATCCTATTACTCAAACTAACTAGCGGATGAAAAATATTCCATAATATCGTCATTGTGAAAATTAAACAGTAATAGTTTTTTTTTCAATCATGAATTATATGACATCAGTCGTAACACTAGGTCATAGGGGCGATACGTCGTGAGTCGTAGTTGTTTACTTGCGGAAGCAGGAGATGGGGTTGAAGTAGCACTGACGGAAGCGAACCTGTCTCTTGTCCGCTCGCCACTGGCGTACCATGCGTCCATCCATAGCGCGGAGTCCCCAACCACGAGGCTCCGACTGTGGCCATGAGCGGCTCACCCTGCCCATCCTGTAATATTCATAATTATTTAGACGGAAAAAAAAAACGAGAAGGGAAGGTACATTATAACAGACCGTACATGGATCAAAGGCTTTCAAATCTATTACTAACATTGGCACCTATATAGAGTATACTTAAATTTATTATGGTCTCAACTAATATTACGCTCGTGTAACAGCGCAATCATAATTTTTTACTATAGACCTCTCTATTCTCTCTCTTACAAAAAATCACTAAAATTCTATCTTGTGTTTGTTTCTTGCGTTGTTCAACCTATTATATTGGATTCATATTAGAAATTGATTATGATTTGATTTAACTGAGAGAACATACACAATATTTTCGGACTGAAGTCTGCCAGCGTTGTACACTAATGCTTAACATCTCTTACACTGAAATGATCCCCAAAGTCAGGAATGGACCAGTTTATAAAAGAAGGCTGATACGAATATCAGATCCAGATCCAGTGCTCTTTGGTAGGGTGGATTAGATTGTCTGACAACCTTATTATATTTTACTTTACGTAATGTGCCTATATATAAAGTTTATGTGTCCTCTTGTAGTGTTTTTGTAAATTTTTTAAGAGTTTGTGTTAAATGTACTTGCAATAACACTTGGCTTGAATTTATACATCAACTCTTGATGAAGATTTTCTTAATAAAATTATAAAGAAAGGCTGTCTAGAAATCAAATTTAAATTTTATTAGATTAAATTCATCATTTCATGTTGAGAGAAAGCCCGTGCAAAGCAGTGGGACAGCTTGTAAGCAATTCATAGAACACCTTCATTTGTACGATATAGTGGTAATACAATGTATCGTTAGCGTGTTTGATCCTGCGCTTTGGTATTACCCTGTTCATTAAGTTTTAATTAGTTCCCTCGTCGGTCCTTCGTAATGTCAACCTATATGAATTTACAGAACTATATGCGGTAGGTACGACCGAGTTCACATGCATGTCTTTAGGCTATAAGGCACCACAGTTATTATTACAATAGGAACAAACAAATACAAATATACCAAATGAAATCTAATTTGAAAAATGTTTTCGAGAAAAAAGTAATTAAACAGCGCAATACTTAGAGTAACTGATCGAAAGCACATGATATAATTATGTTAACGTGATTTACGTATTTAAACGTATTTAAAAGGTATTACATGCCTTAGATTTGCCGACCCATTGCTTATCCTGTTACTTTCTGAAGTTCTAGAAAAAATAATTTATGAAAATATTTTCAATCACTTCAAGTATTAACATTACCATGTTTCTATATTTTTGAAGATATTGTTTTTGTTAAAAAATATTTAAACTCATACAAAACGCTTCACAGCAATAGACACACTTACAAAATTCAGGTACAACTTAGTAGAACAACCCTTTTAAATAAAGCCTGCTGTAGTCCTATGTCCTAATATTGACGGTCGTATACTTATATGGATTATCTAAATTACGTAGGTGTAACTTATTTGAGATTCTCAACTCGGCCCCCAGTAAACCAACACTCAACATTTTTGTTATACAATTCAGTTGGCAAGCACATGACATGCTTGATTGTTTCCAAAAAGTGGTAAATCCACACGGTGTTCCGTCACAAGCAGGTCTATTGCAAGGGACCCGGGATACCCTAATCATTAATTGTCCTCAATAATTTAAATATCATCGATAAGAATTTGTAATTGTTTGGAAAAAGAAACATTTTGGGTTATCTAATTCTCGGTTATTTAAAGGCATTATGTTGGCAGGCAGTATTGTCGTACTGCTTGAAAGCAGTATGGATCTGAAGTATAAGCAAAAGAATAGAAGCCATAGTCTCGGATGCCTAAACAATCTGCTGAATCAATGGTCAGGTATACATACCCGTTTTCTAACATTGTTATTCCTCATCGTAAATATATCATCTTTACATTGAGGGTTTTACTACTAAGTATTATATACACCTTAAATAACTAAAAGTAGAACATTTATATAAGTCCTAAAAGTTCGCACACGTTTGTCAAAACATCCTTTACTTACGTAACGACATGAAGTATTAGATATATTTATTTAGTTATGGTCAATGCTTTCTATATTTTAAAGTAAGTTTAACTTCATGACTTCGCTTCGCTCAACTCAAAGTTCAACTTACCATTTGGACCGTTTATCAGTTTCTTTTAAGAAACAAAATTCAGCCTGCATCTCATGTGTATCAGCTAATTAAAATAGGTAACCATAGAAGAGTGTTCTCTAGAAGAAGACGTCCTAAGATGTTTTTATATAAAATGTCAATGACTAAGACTGTAAAAAATAAAGTACATAGAACAATTATTATTTAACGTTATAATTTTATAAATAACATGCGATAGTCAAATATCCAGTTTAGTAGTTTGTAACGGACTTCAAATAGGAGGAGGTTTTCTGCAAGAAGGGGTCCCTTACCATATAAACTTACACGGTATCATATAAACTTAAAAAAAAGCTTAATTATAGAAAAGTAGTTAATAAAAATTTCTAGCGTGATGTAGCACATTAAAGTTCGTTGTCCTTTTTAAAAACATATTAAAATGGTCTTATAACTGTTTGTTAACCTTATAAAATATAAAAAAAATATTTTATTGGGCTAAAAATCTGTAAAAAAATGGAGTATTAGTCCTACAGTATTTTAAAAGGCTTCAAATGCTATATAAGTAATTCACTTATCCTTATTCGCCACTTATCTCTAAGGATGATGTCAGGTACGTTTTGGTAACTGTGCGGCTCTCTAGACATGTACCATTACTACTGTAACGTCCCTTGTTATATAAGCCGACTTGACTCAGTACTGGACGTTTGCTAAATAAATCAAGGAAAATAAAATAAATCATTTTAGTTACCTGTCTTCGGCGTCTAGTTGCAACAACAGTTTGCGCAGAGCGGCGGTATTGATGGCATCCCACGAGCCTGGCAGCTCCATATCTCCATCTGGATGCGCCATTATAGTGTTATCTGACTGCTCGTCGTCCGCCTCCTGAACAAATACCACTTTCTTAAACCCCGTGAAGTAGTTTCAGTGAAGTTTTGTGTACACAGACACCCATTAGTTTCACATTAGAGGTCTATTAGTATCTAACACCATTGAGGGATACCAACCCACACACATGTACCCTCCCACGCTATGTCATAATAATGATTTGCTATTCTTATGTGTATAAATTTTACCGTTGACATTTCAATTCACTAACGCAATAAGCTATTTAGCTTATATACCTACTAGGTATATGTTATTTATGGACTTTTCTTCAGTAAAGTACTCGACGGAATGTACCTCTTTAGAAATAAAACAAATGATAATTTCTTGCAAAATCCATTGTCATTTTCAAATACGATTTTAATCTTTCGGCGTGTCTTTAATCTTTGTAAAAGCAAACACGTTATGTATCGCCCCATAATAGAGTTACATGCTATTTAAAATAGTTTTCGTGTTAGTATCTACCTACGCTTATTACTTAATGCTATTTGTTTTGGAGTTAGTATGTTATTGAATTTTTTCTTTGAGTTAGTATGTTGTTTGATTCGAAAAGTTATTAAAATAATTGAGAGGTTTTAAATAAATCCTACACTGGTAACACATATAGGTGTATATATACTACATATAATTCAGTGATACGTTTACAGAAATATATGTATTTTCTTGAAATTAAAATACGAGAAAAACATAATTCAATTTTTAGTACACGTTGGCAGTTATCAATTAACATACTTTCTACATGCTTATTTCGAATTACCTATGTATAGATACTTTAGCACTATAGTCTCTCCTATTATGAATTCTGTGCTATAGTTTTGACTAGGTAAAATAAACCACACATTTGTTTATTACACATTACATCTTAACCTGTACAGTGACTAATTCTCTAATAATTAATAATAATTGTTTTTTTTTATTATAAGCTGTGCTCAGCTGTTGCTGTAGCTGTTCTATTGATTTGGGTTTTAATGCAGATAAAGAAAGGATCATCATCATTAATTCAAAATGGCTTATTTGACAGTCATCCACTATCGTAATGCAGATATACATACGTATCAATAATAATAACTTGGGACACTTTAAACACGGTTCAATCTAGGCAGGGCTATACTTTGCAACTAGACTTCTCATAAACACACTTATTCATTTACTACTTAATACATACATATAATACATAAATTACACAGAACAAATAATCGTGCTCATCACACAATTATTCGACCTGAACTCATGACCTCTGGTTCAGTAGTCAGGATAACTAGCCACTAAACCAACAAACCTAATGTTTATTTTATGCAGAAAGTAGCGTCGTCAGTGTGATAATTTGTATTTGACCAAATAACTAAAGAAGTAATAGATTGTTCATTTAGCACTTACTGTCGTATCAAAGACGTAAAATAATTTCCTACTAATTACCGGAACGTGACGGAGAAAAAAAATATTACAGAAAATGTGTAAATATCAAGTTTAATAAGACCTGTTTCGTCAATAGTTATCATGCAATGTAAGAATAGCCTTTTCTACAGAGGCAAGACGAGTCTGAATGGTATTCATGTTATGCCATTCACAACCTCACTGTGTTCTCGCTAATGAAAGCAGACCTTTTCTCTTTCATCGGACTCGCTGTTAATATTATCATCATAATATACGCACACCCCGAAGTATGAGCTAAACAAGTTAGGGTCACTAATATTATAAATAATAAACCATATATTTGTTACTTAACTCGAAGTAATAACCATACCTATATTACCTTTCTACAATAATTGAATAATTGAAAAATATACATTTTCAAACTATATTCCAAGTATATAATGAATTAGACAGGTTTAATCCGCTGTTTAAGGCTTAGAAAGGGATTAAAATTAAAGAGTAGTAGTAATAATATCGCTTCAATTCATAATGGAGTTATGTAATTATTATAAAGATTTGTACTCGAAACAGGCCACCACTACGCTTACATCTATTAGCAGCTATATCTTTCTTAACAACAAAGTGGTCCCAATTCTGTTACTTCACTTGCTTAATTAAAATTCACTAAGTTTTCTTCATATAAGATGTAACCTTGTACACTTCGAAACAAGGCCTTATTTCAAATTGAAACAAGTAGGTAACATATGTCGCTATCGAGTGTACAATAGAATCGGCACCAGTATCAATTTTGCTTTTTTATGTGTATATTTTTACTTAAATCCGGACCATAGTTTCATTTATGCCAGCCCTATTCATTGGTCAAATTTGTCAATTTCAAAATAAGATTTCTATATTAAAATAATCCTACAAAAATGTAGCGTTTTACGTCATTCATTTCATAGGGTCTACTTCATGGGTCTAAATTATGAACACGCCTTTCCGTAGCAGTTTCTCAATCAGCAATGGATATAACGGAAATATAATCGATATATAAACTTACCACTGGTGCAGCAGACACTGTCACAAAGAGCATTGCCAGAGCGCCGACGAGGATGGCCATGCACACGTTGTAACCAGTCATTTTCATTGTTCTGCTTCAACTGTAAACAATTAAGAAGATTAGCAATTCCACTTGCTGTGAGGTGTGTATGACGAGCTGAGCTGAGTTAAAGAGAGGTGTATTTTACATTTAAGTTAATTTCTCGTATAGTTATAGTACCGTTTAGCCATAGACAATTGGCTATACTCTTAATAGAATTTTTCAAAGTGGTTCAATAATGTGCCGATTTATTTTCTTATTTAATTGACTACTAGTAAAGTGAGTCATTGTACTAGTATTTTTGGTAACCCCTGCAGCTAAGCTAAATGATTGTGTCAAAAAAGAGTTAACGTCGATCGTGGATTAGGTGGACTTCGAACAAATCTTAGCGGATTTAAATGTTTTTAAGCGTTTGCTAGATTTCTGTTATGATAAAATAAGTTATTACTATTTTAAGCTAACAATTATGTACTGGTTTTTATTATTACATGTAGACTTAATTGCTACAAATTTGCACTTAATGCTGGTAGCATTTTGACCACTTAACCTTAGTTATAACAAACTAAACATTGTGGAATTCCTAATTTCCTAATTAGCTTTTATACTTACAAATTCTCGTAATAATAATTCTCGGTGAATTTCCTTTTAAAGACAACTTACGAGCCAAAGAATCCTGGCTGTGTTACCAACATTCGACACGGTGGCTGTTTGAGAACTTTAAGCATAACCTCCGTGTTTTTGGAATTTTTCAATCGATATCGTCTAAATTAAGAAGAAATGAGACAAAAATACCAATATAAAAAGCAGAGCCTAAGAAAAACAAAGAAGATTTGTTTTCCATTCCATCGCTTCATACCAAGAGGTCTCTAAGAAGACCCTTTCCTTCTTTGGCATTTTTAGAGTTAGACCTCCAACTTTCTCTCCCAGATTGTCAGCTCTTTAGTATGTAAATATATAATACGCTTGTAATGGTTATGTTATGTTGATTTTGAACGTTAAATATAATTCAGCACTTATGTAAGTTTATTTAGGAAATAGGAGGTATCCATATAATTTCTGTAACTTTTGTGTGTGTCTGTCTATGGCATCGTAGCTCCAAAATGGATGAACCAATGTCAGTGCGTTTTTTTTGGTTAAGGCTAAGGTTTCCGGAATCCTTAATTCAATCTACCAGTTTCATTAGACACTGGGCACTAAATATTCAATACAATACCGGATTCCATGATATAATTAATATCTCAAATACACAGCAAAATAATGTACATTTTTATCACCATTTCAGTTTCGAATAAAAGAGAAACTAAACTAACTAAACTTGTCCCGAGTATAGCAGAGCAAGAGAAATCTAAAGCTAACGAGAACAATCAGTAAATAAATTGTTACAAAGCGACGCAGAAGGTGAAAGTAAAGAGGTTGACTATCAAGAAGAGGATGAATATGATGTATATAATGAATTTGAAGGCGACATCCGAATTATTAGAAGATGATCTCGATTCTTCTTTACTTCGCCAACCCAGAGAAGCAGACTATGTTTTAGTTTAGTTTAGAACAAAGAAAAAAAATTAAGTATGTTGGCAAAGTCATACAAAACAGAAAGGAAAATTAGGTATTTTATGTTAGTTTTTAAGAAAAATCGATAGGGAAACTAAATAAAAATATACAAGCCTGACCTGTTCTTTCCTCAGAACATCATCAATTTGGTCAGAGTGTATTCTACATGGTCACTTCGACACTGCTACCGGTATTGCCACTCACATTAGCTTACTTACTTGTTCCGCACTCATTCAGCCCAAACCACCCAACATAAACTAACTATTATTGAAGTATTATTTTAATGTCTGTTAAGAAAAAAGCACGCCCGCTCTCTCTAAAAAGGATATCACAACACGAGTACCTAATGGTGAATACGCTATTACTTAAGGGCTCCCTGGACTGACCCCATAAAACGTTTAAGTGACGTGATGGTTTATGTCCGAGGCCGCCAACCACTACACGATATTCTTGTTAAGCATATTTGGAGCAGACACGTAAGATTTTTAAGAACCTCAAATGTGTATTTGAAAGTCATTTGTTGATACGCAAGTTGCTGCTGTTGCTGCGTTGTCCCAATTTTAATGCGAGTTCATTTGTTTGTTTGTTACGCTGTCATACCTTAACCACTCATGCCGCGTTTGCATGCCTCGTTTTTTGTTTATTGGAACGCGGCATTTATCGATAATCATGCAATTTTTCATACACGTTATCAGGCGTTCAGAAAACGTTAGTTAGCGTTTCACTTGAAAACGGCTTATCCGATAGTCTAAAGAAAGTTGTCATTGAGAGAAAAATTGTAAAACTGACCCGGAAAATATATGAATAAAATAATAATCAAAATACTCATTTCTAAGGGAATAGATTTAAGATCGCTACTGTCTCAATGTGATTAAGCAACAGTCACATTGATACAGCAGGGATCACAATGACGACATAATACTTATCTATTACGTTAGTAAGAAAATTAAAGAAGAAAATTTGTAAAAAAATAAAGAATATATAGGCTACTTTTCTTAATAATTAATATTATAAAGCTGAAAAGTTTGTTTGTTTGGTTGAACACGCTAATCTCAGGAACTACTGGATAGCCCATTAATCGAGGAAGGCTATATGCTAACATCAGGCTTCGACCAATAGGAGCGGAACACTGACCATAAACGCAAGTGAAACTGCGGGGACGGCTCGTAAACAAATAAAGAAAATCGAATTCGTCCATACATATATAATAAATCATACAAATTGGAGCCAGCGACAAGTTTAATACAGGCGAAGTACTGTATATTATGGACAACTTCTAAGGGACATCGGTCGGTTGGACCACAGATAACATAATACTAGGTTGGACTATAACATAACCCTTTCTGGTTCTCGACAAAGTGGTACCGGGTGGAATTTAACACACAAACGAATATTTAGTTAATTTCTCACTTCAAACATAAGGGATGTTTCGTATAGATTCAAGTTGTAATTAATGCAGTGTTTAGCGCCTCTTATAAGCGACCTTCGTTACTGAGTCTTAAATGTTTATATCTTAAATTTAAATGTGTGCATTTTTAAAGTCAAAAGTTAGAATAGAATGCTATTATGACCCCCTCGTTCACTGTTAATAACTGAATCAGTTACAAGAAAGAATAAATGAAATAATTACTTATTGAAATCGTATCTTTAAAATCTAAATATATTATACTAATATATTTGGTATTACAGAAAGCCGCCCTGACAGTTTTGTATGAGTTACATTAAAAGTTGATCGAATTTACACTTGAGTTGATCGGGAAGTCGTATATCAACCAGAAAATTAATATCTTCATTCGTGTCATTTCTTAATGGCAAAAGTAGAATTTACGATATTTTACTGCTTGAATAATTTACACGTGCTCCCTCAAATAATAATTCATCAAAGAGAGAATAGATTTTAATCCCTATTTAATGTACATACGAAAAATAATCCTCTAGAGTTGAAATACACGAGGCTCGTCTCATTACATAATGTATTTGTTAATATCCTTTACTGTACGTTCCTTGTATTTTTTTATTTAAAATTAACTTAGTCTTTCGTAGGCGTTTTTATATTATACTCTTCCTATCGCACCCAAAATTTCGCAAAATTTTTCGGCCCATATAATAGGAAACGAACCTACTGCCATCTTTCGGGGTGTTTAATACCTGAATACGCTGTTACTGAGAATTTCTGAACCCAAGCCAAGGGATAAAATATCCAACTTACATAAAAAAATATTACTTTTATGTACCTCCTTTTTTTCCGCCTGTTTATAAGTTCATATTTCTTATACCTTTGTAAACGTATCACGTCATTTCGTTGTGTTAGTTTTAAAATAAAAATAAATTAAATGTCTATTACAATTAAAATGCAATCTATAAGGGCCAGTGATCAAGTGCATGTAAAAATACAACTATAAGATTTAATTAATAAAAAACATAAAAGTTCCTTGCTAACGGTGGTTAGGAGACACGAACATTCAGACATAAAATTTAAAAATTAAATCCATTTTTAACTTTATTCAACAAGACGGACAGAAAAGACTACCTTTGTCTTTTCATTTAACTTATTGTGAAAATGGCATCCTAGTCAAGTCAAAATACTTAACACAAGACTTATTTTCCTTGTATGTCTGACATATAGACTGTACAAAACACCTACACGTTTCACACGTCTACATAAAAGCCTTATTAATATTTACGTAGGTTAAGGTCCCGCGTCTGGGGCGGACAGTGAGACCGATTTCACATTGTTTTTTTTTTCCTTCCGGGAATCCTTCACCGATGTCAACATGTCATACACACGATAATGAATACACTTATTTGCTACGAATTAATTTTACTTTATCTACACTCAGGGTCGTGGGAACGTCATAGCCACACAGTGTTATATCTGCATATTCTGGTATCCTATATCATAATAAAGTTCTGCGATAAGAGTTTAGTAAGTAAGTTTACTAAAACTCCACCTATTTTTCCTCACTTCCTTCTTTAAACATACCCATTTCCACCGAGGATTTGTTATTTTTTTTTTACGTTTTTTTGAAAAAGGAGCACCTTAATGTTACAAGAATTGTGACGAATACTGTTGTGATATCAATGTTTGAGCAAATTTCAGTTTTGAAGTCGGTATATCATTTAATAGAATGCCACTCATTACTCTTTATACAAGAGTGCCTTTTGCTTGCTGCAACGTTGAAAGTATAACTTCTTATAAATCGATGAACACCGGCTGCACGCACGAAAAAATGTCACGCTCCACCTGAGCCGAGCGTGCAAGTGAGAACGCGGAACAAGCGATAGAGAGGCACGATCGGCCTAAGCGTTTGGCTTGTGACGCATTTATCTCTCTTCCACTCCATCGGCCGATGCCTGCGAGTTGAAGAGAGACAGCGGCAGAACACAACCTACACGGGAACTGTTTTGTCAACTGTTTATAGAGTGAAGTGAAAAGTTAACGTGGTTTCCATTGTTTTTAAAAATATTGTGTTTTCTTATGACGTATCACGTATAAATATCGTCCGTAAACCGACTTTACAGACAACCAATTTTTTTTAATGAGCGATATTGAGAGGCCTTTACAGTCATCAGGGTTAGAGTACGAATATGCTTTTTGTAAGAATACCATTGCGTATTTCTAACTGAAATTACTATTCGTTAATGGAATAAAACCGCAATTGACCGCCACAAAAGGTCACTACAACAGAACGGTTGTTAGCCTCGTTAATGAATGGGGTTTGGTCAATCAACGCAAACCCATTTATTTACCTATTATTGTGTTTATCAAACGAAACTATAAATGGATTCCGTTCAGCCTTAGCATTAATAAGCAGAATAAATTCCGTTTGCCTGCACATAGCTTCAATATCGTTAACGATGTTTTTTAATTATTAATTACCATCTTCGGTCTTATCCGTTTACATTAATACCTAAACGTATTTTACTACCTAACCTGTAACCGGCATACGGCCGAAGTACATAAAAATTACATTGAAGCCAAGCTTAACGATTGTAAACTAGCAACCCAGCCAGGCTTTGCACGGGTAGCAGAGACATCTTCAACAATTATCAACATATTGCAATCAAGTTACACAATCTTAACAAATTATACACCTAAACCTTCTTCATGAATCAGTCTGTCTATTAGTGAAAATCTCATGAAAATCCGTTCAGTAGTTTTTCAGTTTATCGCGAACAGAGAGACAGACGCGGCGGGGGACTTTGTTTTATAATATGTAGTGATAAGTTTAAATAAAATAAAGAAAAATCGATCGCATGTTTTCTTAAAAGTTGTTTATCAATATCCAATTCACAAAGTAGTAACTATACCTAAAAGGGTTATAGGAAATATATAAATAAAAATCATCCCGGCAGTTATCAAGATTGATCTCTTTGGAAGGACAAATTTGAAAAAAGGGATTGTATATGTTAAAGGTAAAACTTTCTCATACGTCTTCATAACGTACCCGATGGGTTCGTATCACAATGCGCGCAAATGACGGTCACCCTACGGATTTGGAATCGCCTTGATATGTAATTGGATATATGAGACACTATTTATCGATACACCGCACGTTTTTCATAAATGTAAGGAAGGATATAGATGTGTCAAATTGTGTGGCGAAATAAACCGGAGGTACGCACCTCTGACGTCAAATTTGAGCTGAAGTAAAGCTATTGTTTAAATTTCCATTCACTGAACTGAATGCCCTGGCTGCACCGTAGTTCTACGAATGAATAAATGAAAATGCAAAAGCAATAGTTATGTCTGCAAACATACGTTCGCTTTAAAAGCTTTCATCAACCCCAAAATGATGACAAAAAACACTGCGTTTAAAATGTGAATAATATTTATTTGTCATGTCAAACCCCCGTATATTTATAAATTCAAAATGGCTTTTGAAATCATATTTTTGATTACATATAATTTAGCCAAATGCAACTTTTTGTAGGTATTCCAAATCGATTTGATGATATTTTTTCTTCCTTACATTATTCCTAAAAATAAATCAAATAACGTTTTTGTAATAATTTAAAAACTTTGGGGTTACTGTTGTAATACTAAAACAATAAATCACATAGCAGCCTGTGAAAAAAACGTAAGCAACAAATTTGTTTGCAACGTTACAATTATAAGCTTCCATAGTAGCTGCCACTTGGGACGAGGCGGCCGTATAATTAGTTACCTTAGGCTTATGAATAAAAAAAACTACATGCTGTGACATAATTATTGCATTTGGCCTTTTACCTAACGTTTAACTTAAGGGATAGATTCTTTAAAACCTTTGAAAAACCTATCGTTATAATCCTTATACTAATACTAGCAACCCGCCCCGGCTTCGCACGCAGAGAAATCGTCAACAATAACCATCATATTTCAACCAATTTACACAAAATCTTAACAAATTATATACCTAAATCTTCCTCATGAATCGCTCTATTTATTGGTGAAAACCGCATGAAAATCCGTTCAGTAGTTTTTGAGTTTATCGCGAACAGACAGACAGACAGACAGACGCGGCGGGGGCGTTGTTTTATAATATGTTGATATATTAATCTTACTAATATTATAAAGGCCATGGATGTTTGCTACTTTTTCACGCAAAAACGGCTGAACGGATCTGGATGAAATTTGGCACAGATATAGATTATAGTTTGAAATAGCATAGACTATCCCGCAATATACAGTTCACGCCTTAACTACTCAACCGATCATGACGCAATTTTGGGAAAAGCTATATTCTAAATGAAGTTTATTAATGTCTTACTTACTGTACTGTTTTGATTCTAGGTATTATCGTACTAATTCTACTTATATTATAAAACTAATAATATAAATAAAAGTTTGTGAGGATGTATGGATGTTTGTTGCTCTTTCACGCAAAAACTACTGAACCGATTGCAATGAAACTTGGTATGTAGATAGCTGGACACCTGGATTAACACATAGGCTACTTTTTATATCGATATTCCACCATCGGAGCTTACGCGGGTGAAACCTAGTAGTACAGTAGTAGTAACCTAGTAGTTAGTAATACAATACGTTGTGTATTTAATTACCTTACGAAAAACTATTCAATGGAAACGGATTTACTGATAATAGATAAATTGTCTTTAAACAAAACTAGTCTTTGTAGCTATTTTAACAGTAAGTTCCTCATTATAACATCGTAACAAGTATTTAATTTATATTTGTCTTTCAGATTTCAACATATAGATATTGAGCAGATTGAACACTTCCACTAAATCACATTACTTTCCTAAAAGTTGTTATATCCACTTACCCGAGTAAAGTTTGTTCCTTTCTTAAAAAGTAAGCTTTGTTTATTTCATCTAAGTTGTGGGATAGCCCACAACTTAAAAGAAACATACAAAAGGTATACATGATAAAAAAGCGAGTATCGAATTCAAGCTTTGAGAAGTCCTTAAGTTAATTTCGTAACAGTTTACGTATCCAGTTTTGAGTTTGGTAAAGATTACTGAGGGTAAGGTATGTCGGCATGTTTGCCTACAGATAAATACGTGTACACTGTACAGGCTGCCGTTAGACCTACAATGTGCTACCTTATGAAGTTCAAGCTCAACGGGTTTTGAATAACGATGTGTTATCTTATTACATACAGCGATATTTTTTAAATTTCTATATTCTATGAAATATTTTGATAATTACTTCAGTTTCGACGTGATGGGCTAAGATTACTGAATTGATACATTCAAAGTTTCGAATGTAAAAGCCCTTCAAAAAAGTTTAAGAATTATAACGCACTCGTTTTGCCAAACGAATATATCGTGCATCTCATTGTAACGTGAAGCAAGCATAGAAGCTTCTTAAGTAATTATATCCATAAGTAACATAGGAACTGACATAAGAGGGATATTGCTGGCTCTGTCGTTGACTCGCATTATCTCTCAAAAGGCTCCCAGACCTACTACTTCTAAGAAGTGAAATCAGCATGACGTCACTTTTATGTCAAATCAAATCAATCTTTATTTGCCAACCAAGTGTACATAAATGGTCTTATTATAAAAAATTGTCCCAACTTAGTAGCCTTTTACGGGCATTGCAAATTTGAGAGAAAGCAAGCATTATAGAAAATTACATTAATGAATCAATAATATAATATATGCAGTATGATTATTGAAAAATTTTTAAATCATGCAAAAATACCATTAACTTAGTATACCAGCGTAGTGTACTAAGTTTATGCAAAATACAAAGACATAAGTATATATAAGACATTTTTCATCGACATAAATATATTCTTATCAAAACAGTTTTTTTATTTTTATATATTTTTATTAGCTTAATGTTTAGGTATATTAATTATGTTGTTTGTGTAAAAGATATGTAATTTGTTATTTGTGTTTTGCTTCAATGTATTCTTTAACGGAATAGAAACATTTTTCAATTAAGAATGCTTTTAGTTATTTTGTGAATAGTGTAGCTTTAGTTTCAGTTTTTATGTGGGTAGGTAATTTGTTGTATATTTTTACAGCCATGTAGTAGGGACTTTGGTTTAACATTTTAAGTCTTGATGGTGGTAGGTATAGTCTGTCTCTGTGGCGTGTGTTTAAATTGTGATTGTCTTTTACTTTTGCAAAATGAGTCCTGTTCTTGGATACAAATATACAAATTTATTTATTTATTTTCAGAAAGATACATATTGTTTACAGATAATCCTTACACAATAGTATATAAGTAGGTACATAGTAATATCTATAAAAATTTTGGTAGGAATAAATAAATGAAACAATATAAGTGAAACAATATAAGCAGCTGGGTTACAAATAGGTACTATAGCTAGGTAACAGAACTAGAAATCGTCAGTGTCTCGAGGTAACGCCATGTCATCATGTCAAATATGTATAATGATGGTAGTGTGAGGATGTTATATTTAATGAAGTAGGGCCTACAACTGTCACGATTTCCAATTTGAGCGATAATCCTGATACATTTCTTTTTTAATATAAATAAATCCTGAAAGTGTATACTATTTCCCCACAACATAATGCCGTATGCTGACAGTGCTGTTTTTTTATGTCTCTACATTATGTCACTTTCATGTATATAGAAGGCTGAATTAGTGATATCTGAAAAGTTAATTTTTAGCCTGATCTGAATATTTCTTTTTACAAGAAGGACGTAAGAATGTTACTGATAAGATTTTTTGAAGAATAGCGATTTATTTATATCTGTAGTTATTCCGTGGTATAGATCATAAAGTTCCACGAGATGAACGTATTAAATTTTGGTTTCAGGATTGCAAAGCAGTGGGAAATGAGGCAGCTTGAAAATATACAAGCAACATAAACTTAAATCTTTTATCATGTTGCCTAGTTAAGATAAAGATATCATGAATAAAGCTGAACCGGAAAAATATTTTCTTAACAGTATGAAAAAATATACACAGAGTTCTTAAGACATAAAGCCCAATACCGTGTAATAGTACCGTGTTAGTTCGTAATATTCGTCTTTTGCACGAAGACAAACAGCCCAAAGGTATTATTAGGTCTCAATAGAGCCGGATTATCATTAATGACTTGTCATTACTTCAACGTGTGTACCACAGTAGAATACTGCTCGAAATTAATCCATAGGGGGAACGGAACTAAACATCTGTAATCTAGTATCGAGAATTTAAAATAGTCAGCCTGAGATGTAAAACATTATTATAGCTCAGAACTGGATGACAATGCAATTAATAAGATATAAGACCGCTCTTTGTGCAAGTCTTTACTAGAGGCAACCTGCTGCGTTCTTCCTCGTCTTTTTGTTGTAAGTTTGAACTCTCAACTATTTTTATTTCAAGCCTGTATGAAGGGTGTACTGTACAATTATGTACTTCATGGTGTTTTAATTAAAAATAAGTTTTATTAAAAAACAGCAGATACGAATAAACTCTTCTTCAGGACAAACTTCTTGAGAACAGCACTTTAAACTTTTAGTCCATATTGACATTGTGATTCATGTTTTCTATTTATTTAAATAACTATTATACAAATTGAAAGCATAACTAAAATGATGAATCTCGTAAAAACTAACCTCGACACAAAATCGCTAGATAGCTTCCATTCCTATTACACCGATGAGTAATTACAGTTTTATTGACCCCGATGTGATGTACATAAGTACCTACAAGATCTTATAGTGCACTGAGTGAGCGACATCGTATTAATATGCAAAAGCGATCAAGCCGAACGAATAGGTTGTATAAAGTAAAACGCTTCCATCTTGCCTGTTGTTACTCGTATACATGAGTTATTTGAAGTGGTGCTAGGCAATAAGCTTTTAGCGCTTTTTAATGATTAATTTGAATAACTTGTTAAGGAAATAGCACTCTGCTCAGCTAATGTGTGTGAGATGCAGCTTTACGGTAATGTATTTTCTTTGTAACAAGTAAACTTTATGAAATAGGTTACATTGATTACATTAAGTACGCCCTTTGTACATATAAATTTTTGAAAACTTACTGTAAGCAATGTTTACTGGTGTACAATAAAGTTTATTCTATTTTATTTTGTTGTATAAGAACTATGGGTACATTAATTTGTTGAATGTGTTTGTGACTCACAGTGTATGTTCAAATAACATTTACGCATGCACGCACTTTACATTTCCGACTTTAACTACATAGATTTGTATGCTGGAGGGAAAGGGGTAGGTTTTCGCTGAACATTTATCTACCATTTATCTACCTATTATTACCACTAGGTACACAGTAAAAACGGAAGACCTCGTGTCTTACAATATTTAGATAAATTCAAATATCTTAAATAGTGTACCTAATACGGTTCAAATTATCGTGCGAAGAACATTTATAGTTACAATCATTAAATAAATGCGGTTGAAATAACTATTGGTTAAATTGATCAAAAAGGCCGTACAAATTAACGAACCTTTTAAATAAATAAACAAAAGTCATTGAGCAGATGTGCACAACACATATACGCAAAATAAAATATGTCTACGTAGCCGTAGCCTTTGTTTGTTGCCTAAGCCATTTAATGTAAGGAAAACTAAGTCTTCGGCTACTTAAGACATATTTTATTTTGCGTTTATGTGTTGTGCACATCTGCTCAATTACTTTTCCTCCTCCTAATGTGTCAATGAAACTGTACGAGCGATATTGTAATATACTAACATTTTTCTTATAAGGACGAACGTGTAGTTCATGTTTTTCTCTTTATTCCTTGTGTTAGATCAACTTCAAGCTAGTTACTAGGAACACCTAAAAAAAAGATACATATTTACGAGTATATAAATGTTACTGCAACTTAGTTAAGACAGATCATTGTTGTAAACGTTAGTTGTCTAAATAAGCTTTGTTTAAATGGGATTTAAAAAAAAAAAATTTAAAAGAATGGCGATATACTAGAATGTTTGTATATTAGAATAGTCTAAAGCAAATTTGTATGAGATATGGCGATTCGATGGATTAGTTTTTTTATAAATGGTATGCAAGATCCTTCTTTTCAAGTCCTTAGGAACGGCAACCTTCAGCAGTGAATGTCTAATGACTGAGACGATGAGGATAATCGTTCTATAGTAATGAAATGGTAAACAATAAATTCAACAGTTTCAGACTATATTACCCATAGTACATATCGTCACAGAGTTTTCTTTAAAGACGTTCAGCTTATTATAAGAAATTAATATATTAAGAGAGGCTGGATGGAATGTAATAAAAAAACCAGGGTAAGTATCTTCATAATGTAGGTATATTTTTTAAAGATGTGCGATATTATTATGGGCGTACACCAGGAGAGGACAGGGTAGCTGCCTCCCCCTGGCTTTAGTATATTTACGTAGGTATTAAGTTTATTAAAGGAAAAAAATGTTTTCCCCCCCTGGGCCGTCACAATTTTGATTTGCCTCCCGGCCCTCAAAACTGATTTTTGCACCCGGGCCAAAAAAAAAAACTATGAAAACCATAGTGACACGTAAGGCACGTACTCGTACCATTAGTCAAAGAGCTTGCTGCTTGCTTGTATTTAAATCTCAATTTAGTATCCCACATACGGTATTTAAATTTAAACTTGTCAATCTTCATGATAGATATGAACATATAGTCTAGGCTGTCTTTTACTTTATTGTCCGATCTAACGTCTAATAATGTGGGTCGTATGACCTACTCGTTTTCTCGCCAACTGTAATCCATTAAAGAGGAAAGTACTTACGTACTAAATACGAGAAAATGTTGAATTCTCTCGTATTTAGTACTTAGGTAATCGTATTCTCTCCCATTAATCCTCCACTACTAATGTAGTGGAGTATTAGTTGGTTAATATGTGGTAGACAGACAGAGTCGAGTCTACATCCTCTGTTTATATTAAGTACTAGCTGTGCCCGCGACTTCGTTAGCGTTTTTTTTTCGGAAAACAGCAATTTGTCGCTTATTGCATAGTACCTCTTTCTCGAAGCAGTATTTCTGATACTGTATTAGCGGTGAAACAACCTAGAGCGTACAAAAAAGGTTGTTTTGGTTGCTTACACGTGAAATAACGACATAATTTGGCCGTGGTAATATTACTCATTTGTTTTTCTTGTGGAAGCTCACCTCACCAGGCTATTGGTGTAATGATCCATCCGCTGGCTAGCGGAAGGCAACTGGGCGATGTCCAGACACCCTCTTCACAGAAGACTCTGCTTCGGGTGAAGAACATAAAACTCGTCTCATAAACCCACGGCCACTCTTAGCGTACGCATGAGAGCGCAAGTGAAAAGGTTCCACCTGGAAGTTTTTCTACCGAATCCACACCGTCACCTCCTCCTTGCGCGAGAGTTGTTTTCCTCGCAGAAAATCGTCATAAAACAACTGTGACGACCTAACATCTCGATTCGTCCGACCAATTGGGAGACTCTTGCTGGTCAGTCAGTCAGTGCTGCTTCCTGGAAACTATGGGCCCCCTCGGTATACCTAACAGATAAATGTTTGCTTCTGAGCTTTGTTTAGTCACGGTGTAACAAGATTTCACACTACTGTAATGGAACGGAAAATAAATAGTCTGAAAGTGTAAAAAAAACTTCACCGGTTACATGTCAATATTTCAGCTTAGATGTAATTTTTTTGGCGAGAGTGTCATGCATTTAGTATAGTAAAATACTGTAATACTAACAAAGTGTTAAGTTAAACTAACAACAAAGTCATAGATACTTTAAATAAAAATTATTTTCTATTCTAATATAATCATGTTGACGGGAATCAACGCGATCACGTATTTAAAAGGTACAACATACCTTTGCTTTGCCGTGGCCGTGATCACAGGCCTGTATAATACTTTTAAATGCGGACTGATCAGGCCAGTCCAGTAAATATATACATATATTTATAAATAGTGTTATAGATAAGAAGATCCAAACTTTTAAACTTTTGCGTTCCATGATAATATAATTATGTTGACGGGAATTCACGCGATCACGTATTTAAAAGTATTATACAGGCCTGTGATCACAGCCACGGCAAAGCAAAGGTATGTCATACCTTTTAAATACGTGATCGCGTTGATTCCCGTCAACATGATTATATTAGAATAGAAAATAATTTTTGTTTAAAGTATCTATGACTTAGTTGTTAGTTTAACTTAACACTTTGTTAGTATTACAGTATTTTACTATACTAAATGCATGACACTCTATAATAGGTCTAGTGGTTAGTGACCCTGACTGCTGAGCCAGGGGTCGTGGGTTTGATTTCCACCCAGGACGAATTATTCTCTGTCTGGGTGTAATTTATTTATAATATGTATGTATTTAGAAATATATAAGTATGTTTATAAGCAGTCTGGTTACCATAGTACAGGCTCTGCCTAGTTTAGGATCAGACGGCCGTGTATGAGGTATATGAAGTTGTTATTATTATTAATGCCCTGAAACATATTTATGAATTTAATGGCTGCGAGAGGAAAAATAGCTCGTTGGCATAGTCAAGAACCAGCTATTTTTTTTCAACATCGGCTCGGCTACATGATGTGATGATTTCTAAACGCAAATACCTGATAAAGAAATGAAAAGTAAACACAAACACTATTCGTTTCTACAATTTTAGATGGTTTCTCTCAATTTTATCAGAATTCCATCATCTCGACTTTCTTGTCATGGGACTACGCTTGAGGTATACCATATATCCTTTTTTTTCGCCTGTTAAAAACGATACCTAATTTTTATAAAAAGTAAATTAGTTTATATATTAAAAAAAAGTGCAAAAAAAGATAAAAGTTTCAAGGAGGGATTCGATCCGGCACCCAACCTAGTAGAATTCGTACTCTACAACAGATAAGCTAAACGCTCGCTGTAATTTAATTCGAAATAAATATATACATTGTACTAACGTTACAATGTTATTACAGCTTTCATTGATTTTCCTGTGGGAACCAAAGGTTAACCCGGGATAAAAAGTACCCTATAACCTGCGCTGGCACTCAAACTATTATCATACTAAGTTTCAAGCATATCCCTTCAGTAACTTCTGAGTTTATAGTGAACATACAAACAGACAGACAGAAAGACAGACAGACAGACAAAAATTGTTTGAATCGCATATTCGGCATCAGTATCTTAATACCCCTCAGTCATTTTTTTTTAATATATTCAATGTACAGAATTCATCCCGCTACAGATTTATTATGAGTATAGATAATGTGCTTTATTTTTAAAGAAAGAAAGAATTTAATTAATTTATTTCAAAAGGCAAAGGCATACAACTTTAAAATTTATAAATAAATAAAAATAAATACTTATACTAGGCTAAAAGGCTCGTTCAACTATTTGTGTTTAACAAAAAATTGGAATCTTTAGAGGTAACTCTTGATTTTTTTAGTAACTTTCGCGTTCCACGATATAATTATATATTTATACGAGAAGTAACGTGATCGAGAAATAGTTATTACATGCCTCAGAGTGGCCTAACGTTTCGACCAGGTTGGACTGGCCGTGGTCACTGGCTGACTCAAGTCAGTAGTAACGTCATGTAAGTAGACAGTCAGTAACGAAAACATGTTACAATTTCTCTTTTATATTAATATTTTGATTAACTATGTCTTCATATCGCAACAATGAATTCACCCATATTGCCCTTGCTTGCCCTTGCCCTGTTGAATAAGTAGACGAAACTTTAACTAAACCCTTTTATTATTTCTACACAGTAAGAGACTTACTAGTTGTTTTAGGCCTCAAAAGGTTTCAGAAAAACTTCTTTCGATTCCATACTGTCGGAGCATCGATTGAGTAATTGAAAATAAAAAAAAACAATGACTTGTATTATTTTTAAAAGAAACATTTATTCGCTATAAAGCGCGGAGATTTCTCGCTATAAAATGCAGACACTCTTACATTAAATAAGATTGGTATTGTTTTTGCATAAAACATGGGACGGGTCACTGGATTTTTGCATTTAGGTAAGCATAGATAGTAAGGATGGATATTGGATGTGAATTTAGAAAATCCCTGCCGTGAAGAGTGCTTAAGTCGTTAAGGTAAATAAATATGAGATTTAGTCAGGAAATCTATCAGTTTTTGTAAATAGCAGCTTATGTGCAGCAATATATAAAGAGGTAAGATGTGGCCCATTAGGTTTACGAGGATATTTGAATTTCATTTGATTTCTATTAGTTTGGGCAGTTATTTAGCAATTTACATAATAAATAGTTTGTTAGAAAAAATTGATCAGTAAGCACGTCGTTGTTACTCATGTATTTAGACCTAGACAAAACAAGTATCACGTGGTATTTTCAACTAAACACTATTATAAACACGCTATTATTAAAAAGCGTGTTTATAATAATGCTTAGTGAAACTTATGCTTACCTAACTAACAAACTAACAATGTAAACAATTCTTAGAAGTTTAAGTTAAAGGTTCAAATTTAACCTACTTCTAATTGTCGTATTGAAATGAAACTGATCTGATGATGGAGCCAGTAAGTAAATAGTGAAACTCTTGATTGGCTACTAGTAAACCCGAGGCCAACAGATTGGGCTTGGTGATCCATTGTCACCAAGCCCAGTGTGTTGGCGAAGATGGGAAGTGGATAGTGGAACTCTTTTTTACTTTTTAATTCAGCATCATTAACGCGTGGTTTTTTTTAGTTATACTAAACTATAATTATTTGATGGGAACTCTCAATCGATTGTAAAACAGCCTACTCCAAAATGAAACGAATTGGTTGAAATCACTCATTTATCGATTCTATCGGGCAGAGCTTTCTTTAACTCATATCGATATCAAGGTTTTTCCAATCTATTACAGCGTAATTAGACATTTTCGAACTTGCAACTGTGCATAACGTAGCAAAACGTGAGTTTTAAGTATTAGTCTACGCATTGCATTGCTTATGAACATAGCGACGATAACCGGAGATTACAGATGTAATCTAATGCGTGCATGCAGAGCACGGGATCTTCCGCTTTCATATATAATCTGTGGAATTAAACAACAATAAATATTCTTGTGTTTAAACCACGGCTCGCTATTTCATCCACGTTACATTTGTTTAGTCATTAACTAGTTATGTTGGCTGCGGCTTAAAGAGTGATGATAAATAACCATCTTTTTTAAGAAATGGAATATAAGAAAATCGGATTGGTACAACCTGATACTCGAATCTTAAACAACTTTTTTATTTAGATTGTCATGACACGTGTTTGAGTGATCTTTTCTGAGAATGCCTTAGGTATCCAGCTAAAAGTGATTTTATACCTAGCAGATTACAGAAGTTTTTATATTTTTATATACAATAATAAAAAAAAATATGTCCGTTTGTTAAAAATCGCAAATCTAAGCTTCTTTACCGATCGTTTTCACATTTTTACACAACACACTTTGTATTCATATACGCGTATGTTTTTAATAAACGAATATATTTTGTTCTATACATAAAACTTTAATGGTCATTTGTTCAAAATAGCAAATCTCCTAAAGTTCTTTACCTACTGATCGTTTTGAAATGTTTACACGTTGAATTCATATACGCGCATGTTTTTTTTAATATTTTTTTAAATATTCATTAAAATCAATGTACTGAAACTAATTGTGCGTATCTTATGCGTATCGTTCATCCGCTTATCATTAAATGTTGCATACTCGTTGCCAGCGATGCAAAGAAGAACACAGGGATGGAAAAATTGAATATTGGCATTTTAAAACCAAAGTTTTTTTTTTATCTTTATAAATTTTTCCTGTTACCTTTGAAACAATAGAAAATGAAAAAGTAAATAATATTTCTTATACAATTGTCCCTGGAGCGTAAACAGTAATTTGGCCCATGTTACTATTCTTTAAACATTTACAGAGTTTTAGCAGTTATTTACAGAGACGTAAAAAGGGCCGTCGCTGCAGAGTGGCTGACGATACAATTTAGACCAGGTAATAGTAAGGTTTATAATTCGTGGCTTTTACGAGGATTAATAAATATGAAATATAATAAATCTACACTCGTTCCTAGTAAAGTGCTCCTGCTGAGACTATTTATTCTTCTAGGTCTACTAATTGCTCGTCTATCTAATATACTCGATGAATTGTATTACATCTACAGCATTGGGATAGTTCACAAGAAAAATACTAGTCTTGATATCTATTTTTAGGTTGTGGTTGTGATCCGACTTTAATAATAGACTTTGAACATTTGGATATATTCTTTGTCACGTTATTATATAAAAAATATAATTTATAATACCCTAAAGGATCATTATAAATATATTTTTTGTAAGTTAAACTAATTTTTAATATACAAAGGAAAAAATAAAAAAATACAGTAAGAATTTAAAACATAGGTATTTTTATAAACAAGCTCTTGTATAAAACTAATAATGTAAAAAGGATGTTGTTACTACGTTCATATTTCGGCTTCCATTATAAAACCCTAGGCAGTACCTTGTCTTAAAAATCTTCGTGAATCGATTCTGGAGATGTTCGAATTACCTATATACAAGTTTGTACAGTTATGGCGTTCATAAGCGTTACACACTGTCATCTTTGTATATACATAAACATCTATGACTTTGACTTACAAAAATCTGGGTGAACAATGCAAAAAATTCTATAGCATTATACGTAAAAAAATAAATCAAGGTTTTTAAATAAATTGCTTTAATTTGCCGTTGGTTTGCCGAATGTGTTTCAACTCTCAGTGTCACTGCCTGATTGAAATTTGGCGCACAGATAGTTATTGTAATGTAGGATTTTTAAGAATTCAACCTCTAAGAGAAAGAAACAGTTGTTCAAAATTTGTACGGAGAAATCATATATGAGAGATGTATATAACAATATACATAACAAAAAAAATTGTGGTTCGTATTTTTTCATAAACAACCCTTTCAAAAGGCAGTGGGCCTGTGTGGATGTAACAGGGTACTGTACAAAAGAGAGAGAATATGAACATTCCAGCGATTACGACGGCGGTCACCATTTGAGCTTAGAACAATACTCAAAGATATGATCATATTTGCGTAATCTAAATACGAATCGGAGCGAACTGAACGAACTAGAGCGACTCCAAAACGAATGCATAATCGTTTTGGAGTCGCTTTAGTTCGTTCAGTTGGTCTTCGTTAAGATCTAAGTAGTTGACATCACTATAGTCAAAATCAACATGGGCGTCATTCTAAAGGGTTGTCGGGACGTTGATCATGTACGTAAACTTAGCGCCAACAAAGCCGCATGCAGAGCCTAATTTGCTTATAAAAGCTATTTTCTAGTTTCTTATATCGACTTTCCGTAACGGCTACAACATATACATATCACACAATTTCCCTGGTTAACTAATTCCCGTTTCGAAGGCGCTGCGCAGCCATTTGTATTGTAGGTAGTATGTTCAGTAATTGTGATATTAATTAGTTTGCTCGCAAGACTGTTTAACAAATTGCAGTTAATATAAAATTATTGTGTTTGGTAACAACTTCTACCACTTTGCTTACATTTAATTGGTGGTAAGCAATACATGGTGATAATTAGATCGTAAATCAACTATTTTTGATGAGAAACCTCTTATCGAAACCTTGATACACAAGGTGTTACGGAAAAGTGTGGTCATATTTCAAGGCCGTATAGAAGATCCCGTGAATAACGTACAGCGCTAACAATTTTTTGAAAATTCGTAATTTTTAATACAAAAATCTTATTTTGAAAGTGAAAAATTAAACTTGAAAATTTACCGATAAAGCTTATATTTCGTATGATAGAGGGCTGAAATGAATGAAACTGTATCAAAATCAAAATCAAATCATTTAAATTGACATGAAAATGTATAATGTATTGTTCAGAAATGTGCCTACAAATTTTTTTTTTTTAAATTCATTTTTTTTCAAGCTAGACCAACTATTTGTCGGCCACACATAACGCTCCTAAAATTTGACTACACCTTTTTGAAACACCTTGTTGTTACAGAAAGGTGTGGGAAGACCTCGTGGATGACGTAAAGAGTTTAAAATTTTAGGAAAATTAATTATATTAATACAAAACTGACAAATTGAACCTTAAAATAAACTGATAAAGCTAATACTTCGTAAGAAAGAGAGACATGAATGAAAATATATCTGTATTTCATACGAAGTATGTTCATTGAATGTCCAGATTTCCTTTAAAATGTCCGGTTAAAAAGCCAAAGTCATTGATATTTAAATTGACATGATAATCCATATTTTTTTTCAATATTTTTTTTTTTTCAAGCTAATACAACTGTTTCTCGGTTACACAGGTAAAATTTTAGGAGCGTTATCCTAAAAAGTAACCTATAACTTTCCCCTGTACATAAGAGACGGAATAACATGAGGCTAAAGAATGTTCTCTTTTTCCTGAAAATGTTAACTTATTTAATAATTATGTGAAAAGCTGGACGCCTAAAGGTAAGCTTTTCACATTATATTCGCTTTTACTATATGGACTGCGATATTCTGTTTAATTTTAAAGAACTATAAGTGCAGTGTGGTATAGTACATCTACTTTTCGTCAAGACCTCATTCCTGACATTAGAACTCAGGAACTCATTTTTAATAAAACTACTTCAAAACCTTAATATGACTGACTGTGCTTTAATTCTTATTTCCAATGTTAAAGTCATTATCCAATCATTATCGTTGAATAATTGCTGAATTACTAAAAATATTTTAATAGTTAAACAAGAAATCTGTAAAGCTTTATAGATAGATAGATAGATATCTATCTTTGAGATTGAATAAAATTACGGGAACAGCCATTATATATACACATATAACTATATTATTAATATTTACATATCCTATATATGGTACATCTGAATCTGCTTTAGACAGGAAAAGACAAAACCGGGCCCCCTCAATAAAGATTTTGCTGCCGCGTCGTGATGCACGAGAGTCTCACCTACAAGCCATATTTAAAGGCTACCAGGTTATGTCGTCTACATTCGCATCTGTCATCTACATCCATCGGATAAGTGGCTTTGAACACCATTGGTAACTGCATACCAGCAGGCATGCCGTGTCTTTGTTATCTCTTGAATATAATCTTAGTTTAATAAAAAAGTTAAATGTATAGTGATACTGATGAACATACAAAAACTTTCATCAAAATATTTGCAGCCGCGTCAAACATGTATTGCTTCCATACTTCGCCTGCTTTTTTATTGATCCCATTTAATAAAGGAACGAGACTCTCACCTACAAGCTATATTTAAAGCCTACCATGCTGGTACTACGAATTCCTTAACAAAAAAAAAACCTTGGCAGTGTTTTACTATTTAAAATCGAGATAATAAAGTAGGTCACATATTACTAGTATTTTTGTTAACTCTTCCAACCCAGGTATATACTAGTGTTTTAAGATATAAGCCAAATTTTCTAGGTATATGAATATATTATTCATATACCTAGAAAATTAATTAATTGCTTCGCACGGGTAAAAATTATTCACCTAAACCTCCTTCATGAATCACTCTATCTATTAGTGAAAACCGCATGAAAATCCGTTCAGTAGTTTTTCAGTTTATCGCGAACAGACAGACAGACAGACGCGGTGGGGGACTTTGTTTTATAATATGTAGTAATTACTAATGAACTAAAAATTAATGTATTATATACAAAATATTATTAATATATTATGTACTAGAGATCGTCTAGTTGTCAAATTTTGACAATGATTCATTTAATTTTAAACCAATGTGTAACATAAATCGTGCTATTCATTTCCAGTATAAGTTGGACCTTTTTCTTTTTTTTTATTGTATAGACTTTCAGGTTATCAGGTAAATATACATATATACTGGACGCCTGTAGATGTTTGTGCGGTCACATTAACACATAATTTTTAAATTTATAACAGATATTGTTTAACATTTCTAGCTTTCGTAACTTCTTCTATTTTTAAACTGAAAGCATATCAAATTTCGCATCCCTCCTTGCTTAAACAAAGGGGCACAAAGAATTCTCTTTACGTATGATAGAATATTAGATTCGCAGGTGTAACTACATCATGGTTTTTTGTATTTCCGTAATTGACTCGTTCGAATTCTCTTTGACGGGGTAAGCTAAATTTAAATTCAACAATTTAATTCAGTCAATCCTGTAAAATATTTTTTTTACACACTTTATTATGTTATTCATAACTGTTCTTTATCTACTTATTGTTTAAAAAGAAAGTTCCTTTGCCAATTTATTAATATTGCTGTGTGGTCTTGTAAAAGTTTCGGCAGATTATAAAAACGTCTTAAAGTATTTTAGCTTCGAAGTCCATAATATACCATTTACAAAATGGATAGGTAGTACGTAGTACGATAAGTTACACAAAGTTCCCGCTAACGTACGTTTCGTACAATACTAATGATTATATTAAAAGTTATGGATTTTTTAAGGATCGTAAATTATTTCGCCTTGTGTCAATCTGCCCAATTAAATTAGGTGTTAATTTTCGAAAATCCATTGTTAATTAGTAATTGAGAAAAGTAACTTATCATTCACGTTAGGTTTACAATTCAACCTCAGTCAAATCTCATCTTCCCTCATGCAGCTCTTGAGACCAGACACAACCAAGAAACAGCGCTATGAGAATAAGGCTCTATTCTGCTAGCGAGTAGGGCCGGTCAGTTAGGCGGATCTACTTTGAGCAGTAACCTGCTCTGTCCTACTTCCTATCAAACGTCCTTCCTCTCAAGGACGTTTTTCTGTGCCGAGGTTTTGCCGTTTGTTGTAGTTGCATACTCATGGACCCTGGGGTACTAAACTTGTAGTTGTAAACTATAAATCTTGATAATTTCTCAGTATTTAATGTTAATTACTATTATATTACATAATTAAAAATGTGACATATGTTTGTTGGGCAGTGATCACTTAAGACATTGAAATTATAATTTTATATAATCGACATTGTAATGTGAGTTACTTAATTTAGTTACTAACTACCTAACTACTATGTATATATGTATTTAAATGTTTAATATGTATATTACTTTATAAATAAATGTAAATGTAGGTTTTTATATTTCATAATGAGTATATAGTAATCATATTTAGTTTCGTCAAGTATTTAAATTAATTGTTCATTTCTAATTATTTTAACGTTCATGTCACTTTGTCTCTAACGTTTCTCTACTATCCTCTGTTCACTTCAAGGTTTGCTAGAAGAAAACTCTGGTTTCGATTTTCGAACCTTTTATTTTTAAGATACAAAACGTAACTAATATTTAAACAAAACTGGTTAGTAGAGTGTACCTTGACCACAATATTTTTAGGGACAATAAACAGAGGAGAAGTGATTTTACCTAGACGGAAATAATAAATGTAGACTTACATTTTAATTTATAATATCTTAAAATATAAAATTGATCATCTATAAGACATTTACACATTGAAAATACTGTGCTAAAATAAGATACTAAAAAAACTTGATTTGTTTTGTTATCATAACCAAAATTGGAAATTAATATTTTTAATAAACACTTATTGTTATTAATGAAGATTTTATTTGATAACTCCCTATCTTTACTTAAGCTTTGCTTGCTTGCGAATATATAATAGAAACTTAATTTATTGAAGTTCTCTTATAAATATACAAGGTATTTTACAATAGAAACCTAATAAATTACAAATAGACCGACTGAATTACAGTTCCGCAAAACAACAAAACACGATTTAATCTAAATATAATAAAATGCACTATTTATTAGCACAGCGCAACTTCCAGAGTATTTAATGAGTGTTTGGAAGTTAAGTTCCTATGAAGTTTAGACTCAATATTAATAAAGTTTCTCTATTGTTTATAGGATGTACATGTTCTAAGATAGTAAGCCACTAGGTACGAGTCTAGCATAGTGTTTACATGAGTCAAGTAAAAATTTGTATAATTTATTTTCTAAGCCTTTGGCATATAAAAAAAATATTTACTAAAATGAAATATACATATATGTGTTGTGATATAAAGTTAAAATAAAAAACTTACCTTTGTAATGCGGAGATAAACTCGCTACGCGGGTAGTGTTTGAAATGTAAGTAACGATCACACTGGTGTATTTCGAGCGGATGAATGTGCTGCTTCCGTGGTCTCTCTCGATGGTTTTTGAAAGCAAATGAGCGGTGCGAGGTGTCGACGCCGTTTATATACCGATGCGGTACTTAGCTACGGCGTGTGTCCTCTACGGCGCTACGCAAGTACTACGACAATATTCCTTCCATTTAAAACTGATTAAAAATTGTGTTACACTTGAAATTACACTTTGTGTTCAAGACTTCATTATAAAGTCAATTAAAACTCTGATTAAACGGTTTATGATTATGTGTTTGCAATTGGGTGAAAAAGTTCTATGTGACTTTGGAATTGATGTTTGAGTTGTAATATTAAGTTCATTAATTATGAATTAGACCATTTTAATTATTGAAATAATTATTCGATTTTTTTTATTATTTTTGATTTTGATGGATGTGTAAGCTAGTTTTGGTTCTTGACCCGATTTGGGCGAGGTATATATTACATAATTCCAAAATTATTCCAAATTCTATAACTTAACGTAAATAGCAAAATAATTAGGAAGGTATATTATAATTTGTCTTTCAGTCATCATCCATTTAATGAGATTGCCAGCGAGCCATACATCACACATGATGACAAAATTATCGTTCAATGTGACATGATAGGCTTTAATAACAATTTTGACGTTAATGGCTAGCACCGATTATGCTTCTGCAAACAGTATCGAGATAAAAAATGACAAACAGGCTCACACTACTTCATATTGCTTTTATAGAATAATCACTTTCAGAGAATTGTGTATTATTAGGGGAAACACAGTAGTATAGATTACTAACTTTTACCTGTGGCTTCGATCGCCGTTATTTAGATTCTGCTTATCCCTTCAGGTATTCCTTGGGTACAGTACTTTTTACTGAATGAAAGATCCCCTATAAAATTCGTCTGTAGCCATGATAACGTGTAGTAAACAAAAACGTTTTACCATGATCGGTTTAGTAGTTAAGACGTTAAAGCCTAACAAACGATCAAGTGTGACTGCACGGATGGCCAATGGTTTAAGTGAAAGAAAGTAAAGTAGTAAAGAATTCGATACCCCTGCAGTCTGTGGCAATCGGTTAAAATCGATATTTCGTAAAAATTCCAACGGGCTTTTTTTCGTTAAATTGTTAAAAAAAATAACGCCCCACTTGTCCAGACTGCGGGTATCGAAATTCTTAATCAGCTCATTTTTTTAGCTTCTGAGCTCATTTTTTTACTATTTATCCAAAAATAAAAATGTGTGGTAATCGAAATGTTCATTTTTAGGGTTCCGTACCTCGAAAAGAAAAAAGGGAACCCTTATAGTATCACTTTGTTGTCCGTCCGTCTGTCCGTCTGTCTACCTGTCAAGAACCTTTTTCTCAGGAACGCGTGGAGGTATCAAGCTGGAAGTCTACTGTTTCTTAGAGCTGTGAAAAAACTAAATTTCTAAACCAACGCAATCAAAAGATACAGCCGTTTATGCCTCAAATTTCCGCAAATTTTCGACACTCGCAAGGGAATCAAAACCTACAGGGTACTGAACTCAGAATCTTGAAATTTGGTACGAAGCAACGTCTTATAGCATAGATAAAAGAAAAATTGCGAAAACCGTAAATTTTTAGTTACATTACATAATAAAAATATTTTACGGAACCCTCGGTGCGCGAGTCCGACTCGCACTTGGCCGGTTTTTTGATCATAAAACAGCTAGGTTGACTGGAATAAAGCTAGTATGTAAAGTTATGGAATTCATATTAGGTATATTCGTAATTCAATGTCCTATTTCTTGGTTATCACTTAACACCCAAATATATGAACACTCCTCCAAATACGAAATACCTGCGCAGTGAAAGGTGGAACATGTACAAATATAAATATAACATTTAAATAATGTTTTTCCTAAACCACAGTCAAATTGAAGTCCTTATGAAGAAGTCGTGTAACTGTAATACATAGAAGATTCTCTCTTTGCCTTTTCATTATGTATTTAACGCCATATCTCCGTTTATGAACGGGTTCTAATGATTAATTTTTCATTAGGTATGTTATATGTAGGTATACGTATGTGTGTATAGGTTTCTATGGCCCCGCTCATAATTAGGCCGAGAAAAAGAAAATAATGGAAAAAATAGTTACTGAAAGTTTGTAGTGGTATTATTTAGGTGCTTTTAAGTCCGTTTTACTTTTTCTACAAGATTAATAAAATTTCAGGTAATATATTTGCTTAATACATAGGCATACTAGTTCTAACCTTAAAATGTTCTGAATAATTTGCCCAACAGAAAGCACATAATGATGATGATAAGTCATCGTTCGCTGCACAGCAAAAATCTTCTAAATACATTGAAACACAAGCACTGATAAATATCAACTTTCAGAAAGGCTGAGTGAAGTATTTACCACTTTGGTTATATAAAAAACTTTTATGTAAATTTACTAGAAATAACACATAAATATATGAATGACACATCAAGTTAACCTTTGTTAGCTGAGCAGTAACGACTTACAAATTAAACATTGTGAAACTACTGTACAATATGGAATTGTGTTATTTTTTCGTCAATATTATTAATGATTAGATTTCTGCTTTAATTTTATAAGAAGGATATAAAAGCAGATATTTATTGACTAATAATAATATATTTATTTAAAATAATATGTTAATTGTTATGTACCTTTACGTATGTATTTATAACTGAATTATTCACCCTAGCATAAGTACACTGTATAATTATACATATGTTACTGATTTCGTGCAAGCAAGCAGCAAGTGAAACCTGAAACTGATGCCTTTGAACACAATTCCTACGTCATAGTGTTTCAATCTTTTTAGTCCCTTTTTATGCGGTTGTTTTTTTTTTATTAATTTATGTCGTTATATAAATCTAGTTCTATTTTTAATAAATTTACTAAGGTTTGTTTCTGTTTTAATTGTGTTTCTAAATGTTGTATGGTTGAATAATGTAATGGATATGGCAAGCTGCCAAATTTCTTGGCACTAATTCGATTACCGGTTCATATGAAACTACTTAAACTTATTATTTTTAAACGCAAACTATTTTTACTCTCGGTTAATCCTTCATGGGGATAACTGTTCGTGCGTTATCTCATTCTGTAACTAACGAGATAATAAATCTTACATTAGCTTGCCACTGCTCCTACACAGTGCTATTTTGTCCTCTCTTATAATAATGCAAAGTAGGTAGATCTATTAGGTTCTTATTGACTAAAACACTCCTGTATCGGTTGTCTTATTCGCCTGATAAATGATAGTAATTCATGCATGTTGTGATTGCATTGATATAACGAATATCTTAGAAATCTGCGAGTCGCGCTAGTGTGGTCGTCTAGTAGTCAGTAAAATTATTAATTTGACATATGACATAGTAATCCACGAGCCAGGAACACATTTCGTCAATCATTTACTCACAGGCGATAACTCTTGTTTGAGAGAGTTGTATGAGGCCTCTTGAATGTCAGCTGCGGTTCTGTGGGTGGTTTGAAGACCTGTAGCCGCGCACGTAGAAATAGTAATTATTTTGAAAATTGAGAAATTTTGCACAATGTGTGCCGTTTAATCCAACTTGGGAGATAGGATAGTTTCTTTTCTTTTGTTTTTATTGCAATTATATCAGTAGTCACGAATTTAAGTCCCACTCAGTGAAATTATGCATGAATATATTTGAGTGTGGGTCTTTTTGCATGTTAAATGTAAACATATATATTTACAAAAAATGTATATAAGGGTGTTTATCCGTGATCTAGGACATGGGTTACAGAGAACAAACTATGGTTTGTTTACGACTAGGTAGCGATGTGCATCATGTACCAGAATATTATTTAATTATAGATATTATTGTTATACTGTAGCTTACGTAGTAACTACTCAGTAACGTGTGCTGTAGCTCTAATCCGTTGAATATAATTTATAGCCTTGGTGATTTTGGTAAAAAAGTACATGTCCGTGGTATCGTTAAAATACCCTTTGTAGTTTTAACCACAACATTTTTTTAACAACAATGATATTATTGTGTCACTAACCATTGTGAACGTTATGTCGAAGTTTTAACAAACCAGACCCCGAGGGTTTGCAATAACAGGTCCAGATATCGTACCTTTGACATGTAACATACACGAAACATAGAAGAGCCATACAACAACAGTAAGTACATAAAGTCTGTTAATTTGCCATCACAATATATCGACGTCCATTTTACGTGAATGAGTTTTTCGAAAGACCGAGTTTTCTTTATGCGCATTACATTATTACCTTTTCGATTACTTCAATTAAATCAAATATATTTCAATGAATGTAATCGTACTGTGTTTTCCACATAAAGGATTCCACAAATTGTGATCGATGCTACCTTTAGCAAAATTAGCTAGAATTATGTTCATGTATAGTTGTCAATGTGGTTCTTGGCTAGTTATCAGTTGACTGTTGAGCGAAGTATATTATCATAAGGCCGTAAGATCCACGTTAGATTTAATGCAAATATTTACAGGAAAATATGAAATAAAAAAAAAACAATGAGTTCTGTGAACAGGGTTTACAAATCTGTACATCGTATTATAGTTTGTAACTGCGACACGCTACACAACACAACATACCAAGAAAAATCACAAATTTCTTAATATTCGTTGTTGTTAGTATGTTAATACACCACGAAAAACTTTTCCTAAAAATATTATTAAAACTATAATGCAACGCTAGGAGTCTTGTACAAAAAAGATCGTTCAGTAAGTAGATGGATTCTCTTATCAATTTTGGCAATAAAAAGGCTAACACCTTACTGCATTTCAAAAAATATACCTCCCTCCTGTTTGACTATACAAGTACTGCAAACAAGGCATTGTGTCCTACGTGGGGGTCGAAGCTTTATCACTGAGAGGCTATACTATATATATACATATACTACTACCTATATGAAACTATATTCTACGTCATTGACACAACTGACAAACTATAACCATAGAATAGATTTGACTCGGGGCTTCGCTCGTGTTTTTGTATGTAAACTTTGTCAATCACACTATTCTGAGTGTCCTTATCCGTGTATGTAATACTTCATGATGATCGGTTGATTAGTTTAGGCATGAAACAAACTCACTTTCACCTTTATAATATTAGTTAGGAATAGGATTCCAATTGTATTATTTTAATTCTTAACACACAACTCTTACACATTTGCTCATTGTAAAAATAAGGTCGATCACCATTTTGACAATATCTACGATCTATTTCTGAGAGCAGTACCGTAAATCAATATAGTCTCTAAAGCAAGGTCCCGCTCTCCTCAAATAACAATAGACTGTCAGCCACCCATACAGGGATCGCACTGGTTATATCATAATGAATGTATTTGTTGCAGTTTGGATGTGAAATCTATATATTAATACGCTAAGAGAATTATTTGGACCCGTGTCTAAGCAATATGTGTTATCAATGTGAAAACTTCTACATCAACCTATACGTGTCCAGTATATGTAGATAATTATAAATGCCTGTATACAACGTAACTTTGTACTTACGTTTTACTTTCATGACGTGGAGCGTAGAAGTTTTACCACCACACATCCGGCGTGCGAAAACCCCTGCCTATGTATCACACCTCATTCCTCTAGTGATAAATATCTGTCTGTTTGTAACGTTATAATCTTATGCCATTCATCAATTTCATTTGACGTGACGGTTTTTGTTTAAAAATTAAAAAGCAATTTTTTTTTATTTCAGTAATATACAAAACAGAATAATAATAATATAATAACCATGTAAGTTAATATAAAACAAAACTCAACGTATTTCATAATTTCTTTTATTCATGTTTATTAGGTCAGGGGTAACTTTGAACCGCAATAAACTTAAAAGCAGTGTTTATACATCTCACATAATTATGTATACACGCCTATTAACTAACGATGATGAATTGTGTAACGCCACACATAAGCCTAAAAGGTTAAGTGGTACTACGGAACATTTTCAGCTTTTTATGTTTATATTTTATGCTACTAATTTGATAGAAAAGCATATTGGCTGGCCGACAGTAGACGGTTCTGAATGTCTCTTTCAAGATATATGGGTACAAAGTTATGGACTGAAGAGTGCGTAACCAGGAGGCAGTTTACCGTCTCTGGATTCTTTCAGAACCGTGCGCATTGTCTACACCGTAGTAAACGAAGCCATGAGCCCTTGAGTAGTAACAGAAAGACACCGTTGACTACATTGGGGCTGGGAGAAGAGAATAAAACTCAATAAAAGTGATATTTTTAAAAAGTAAGCGATTTCTTGATTTTTAATTTCAGTGTCGTGTGTGAGATATATTTATGCATTCAACTGAAAAATACGAGTAGACATACAGACACTGACCCAAATATATTAACATTACATACGTTACGATGGTCTAACATAAACATTTTTGTATGTACAACAAGTATTTAATACAATTTTATAAATAAATTTACTACAATTCATTATGAAGCCAAATAACAGACAGCGAGTTCGTTTTGTTGTGTAGTTTGTACCAATATTATGCTATACTTAATACGCATGACAAATAATAAGTCCTTAGCTTATTATTTGTCAGATCAGTAACCGATCATCAAGAAATGGAGAAATGTTGCGTTCACGTTGTCACTCTTGACAACGTGCTCGTGAAAGGTATATATGTGGTTTTCTATACTCTTATAGAAAACCACATATATACCTTTCATCCAAAGTCAAATATCTTTATTTTATAAAATTCTTTTAAAAAAAATTTCAACTAATATTTCAAAATTATAATCCAACACAATGTCATCGTAACAAATAGGTTGCTTTGTGAAAAGTAAGACAAATCATTATATTAATACGTGAAGAGAATTCTTTGTATCCCTATTAATCCTTTGTATTTACAGTTTATATATAGAAGAAGTGCAGAAAGCAAAAATTAAACAATATGTCTTACAACTTTAAAAATACTTGAAAACGGCTTAATGAAATCACACACGTCCAGTATATGTGATTACCTGTTATGGTAAGTAAGTCCATACAATGATAGCTCAAGTTATACTGACCAATGAAAAAACTGTGGTCGAAATTCGACCATCAGGCGCTTACTAATATTATAAACGTGAAAGTTTGTATGGATGTACGATGTATGGATGTATAGATTTTTGTTACTCTTTCACGCAAAAACTTCTGAACCGATTGCGATGAAATTTGGTATGTAGATAGCTGGAGACCTGGATTAACACATAGGCTTCTTATCCCGATATTCTCACGGCACCGGGACTTACGCGGGTGAAACTACGGGGTTCAACTAGTAATATCTAAAAATAAATAATACCGCGTTGCAAATAGGTAAGATCGCTTTTTGCCAATGTCGATCTATAACCTCCCGTTTCCAAGTAGTTGAGCCTTATCTATCCAGAAAAAAGTACTGTTCCCGAGGGATACAAAGCGAAGCCGCGGGGAAAGGTAGTTTACATATACTTTTGTAACGACTGTTAAAATGATGTCACGATTAATGTTGTCTATATAACCAAACAATGAAGTTACTACCTCGTTAAGAATGAACAGAAAAAAATTAATAATTTAATAATACAATTTTAAGAGAGTTTTACTTCATGTATATTTGGTGAAAGGAAACAAGACAATTTATCCCTCATTTACATCCAATGAGTTAAAGTGCGAATTTCATACCTATGTTTAAACATGTTTAGTCACGTATCACAACAACGGCGTGACTTATTGTTTTCAAATAATTTCGTTTTTTTTCAATTAATTTCTTAAATGTGATAAATAGATGAACATCAAAAAAATTCCATCCAAATTACAAAACAAAATACACAATATTTTTAACGGAGAACGGAATATTCTTACTTTGTGATACTGTCTTATCTTCTGATAAACGTTTCAAAGCACTTCTTAAGAACCCGTTTTTACAAAATTACTCGCACTCGGCGCCCTAGGGAATAATTCGTATGTTACGGAGAATTGTCAGATATAAAACCCAGGCACTTAAGTTCGCTCACACTCAGAAAAATAATTCTGAAGCACACAAACAATTGTCCCCTGTGGGCATTGAATATTCGACACTACAGCAGTTGGCGAGGTAACCACTTAAAACTTACATTTAATTACGTTGTCCGCACATTCCTATGTCTGAAGACTGAACTGACTGACTGACTGAATGCCAAATGACTTATAATTAGTAAGCTTCTGTCCGTGTAGTTCTAACCATCCGTAGCTCGGTCCCTGCACCCGGTAGTGGGACTCTTTGGTTTTGTGTTTTACATTTTTAATTTATACTCAATTAAACAAACTTACGACATTGATTCAGTAAAGACTTTTTAATACTTATTATATATATTTTATGGTATAGGGGGGCAAACGAGCAGACGGGTCACCTGATGATAAATGACTACCGCCGCCCATGGGCACCTGTAGCTCAAGAGTCACAAGTGCGTTGTCGCCCTTTAAGGTGGGAATACGGGAAGACGGGAGAGGGGGATTAGAGGGGAGGAGAGGGGTTTATGGGAAGGACGGGAATATTGGAGAGGGAAGGGTTAGGGCCTCCGGTAACCTCACTCACGCGGCGAAGCAATGCAAGCATTGTTTCACTGCCGGTTTTCTGCTAGGCCGTGGTATCGAGCGGAGTCGAGCCAGCCCATATGTGCCGAAGCATGGCTCTCCCACGTAAATATAATACTATATATATAAATAATATATATACGTAAATATAGTATTTTATATCACATTTTTAATATTTTTTACTATAAACTTGTACTAGGTCGTTCTAATTGGGTTACGTAAACTTACGCAAGCCGTTTGATGGCGAAAAAGAGAATAACTTGTTGGATTCATATACTGTTGAATCTCCCACATCGATTACCCACAAAGTACGTTCATTAATGTTATTGCCTACATAGGATTATAAGTGATGTATTGCGGTTAATCTTGGCAAGATCATCGCTTCTTGCAAAGAATTTCCTTTTAATAACTGTAACCATTAATTTCACTGCTAACGCATATAAAACATAATAATAAATCAAAGTCAAATATCTTTATATCATAAAATTCTTTAAAAATTGTTTGAAAACGTCTTTTTTAAATAAAAAATTTAGTTCAACACAATATCACCAAAACAATAGGTTATAAAAATAAATAATACCGTGTTGCAAATATGTAAGATGGCCATCTGCCAATGACGATCTATAACCGCCCGTTTCCAAGTAGTTGAGCCTTGTGAAAAGAAATCGGGGAAACAAACTAAGAGAGAATCTTTCTTTCTCTCTTTCATATTTAGTAAAATAGTATACCACAACTCTGTTTCATCGTGCGCTATTATGTTATTAAGATTAAAATTATAAATAAAATTAAATATGTTTACATAAAACCTAAACCTGCTACTGCAAACTCTTTCTCGGAACGCAATCGCAGGCCTTGGTTCTGCCGGTGTTGCAGACCTCTTAAGTGGAATGATCGTATTAGACCCTCAAAGGACAGTCTAATCCTTAGAATTAGGTCACAGTCTAACTAGAATATCCACCAGTGATCCTCCTGACCGATATTCTAGTGGTACAACAGGATTATTAAAAATATCTTATCACGTTTAAAGGAGCTTATTTTAACTTTTGATACTTGAAATTTTTATGCAATTCTTTTTAACGTAATACTCACCAAGAAAGGACTTTTGGAAACTATTAAAAATTCATTCAGGTAAAGCTCAGTGTAATGAAATTATCTAATCTATTGAGTTCTATTCGTATTTCAATTCAATTCATTAATTTGTCAAACATAGGAGATTACTTAAATTTAGACTAGAGACTTACGACTATTTAAATAGATGATTTTGTCTTTGTAAATTTTAGATCTTTAAAGATAAATGGCTAAGGCACTTTCACGCGCGAAAGTCCCGATGCAGTGGGGATATCGGGATAAAGAGCTCATGTTTTAATCCAGGTCTCCAGCTACGGTACATACCAAGTTTCATCGCAATCGGTTCAGTAGTTTTTGCGTGAAAGAGCAACAAACATCCATACATATTTATATATTTTGCGCGGAACCCTAATTATTTTTTCCATTTTATTTGTCCCGTAGAAATCGATCCACCCGTTCCGGAGATCAGCCAGAACAAACAGACAGATAAAATAAAAAAAAAAGATTTTTAGGCATATGTATCGTGAAAATAACTGTATAAGCTTAAAAAAACTATTATTTTGACATTACAAACAGACACTTCAATTTTATATATTTGTATTGATAACTAATAATAAAACATCACGTTTGTACAATTGAAGTTAGAAGTGAGTTTGTACAAATGGTAAGCCATAGTTTATCACTACATTATATAAAATAAAGTCCTCCGCCGCGTCTGTTCGCGATAAACTGAAAAACTACTGAACGGACTTTCATGCGGTATTCACCAACAGACAGAGTGATTCACGAGGAAGGTTTAGGTGTATAATTTGTTAACGTTTTGTGTAAATTGGTTGAAATATGATAATGATTGTTGAAGATGTCTCTACTACCTGTGCGAAGCCGGGGCGGGTTGCTAGTTCAATAATAGATTGAAATGACCGCCCTCAAGATATAGTTGATTGAATACTAAATTGAATATTTATATAGTTGATATGTACTTAATTGATTTAGAATTTATGAGCATATCCCGTAATACACAAAGAAATAAGAAAAATCTGCTGAATTGGGAAGTTCTTTTCAACCGACTCCAAAAAAGGAGGAGATTCTCTATTCGTCATGATCTTTTTTGTTATGTATGTTACCCGATTACTCGAAGCTGGTTGGATCGACTTGGAAAACTCTTTTTTTTTTTGAAAAGGTATACTTTCTAGTTAGTCCTATTAGCATCGGGTCCTGGAAAAAATGACGGAACTCTGCAAATATTATATGCACACCTTTTTATAGTAACTCTTGCATTTTCTCTCGGAAAGCACCATTGCGTGAAGTAGATGTTTCAGCACCACCGGAACTACGTAATAATAAGCATTTCATGAATTGCGATTCGATTCTATATATTCTATGCTCCTTCGGTGAAGCGATGCAATTGAAAAGCGCAGGAAACATTTTGATCGCTAGTTTTTCACTATAACAAAATATCTGGTGTGAATACCTTTACGGGATCATAGAAGCATTAATGCTGGTTAGGATACTGCCAAATGCTCGCCACAAATGTTCACTGCTGTCTGCAGCAAGCGGCCCAATATGGGATTGCGCGAGCTGTCACCACGACAATGCACTCGTGCACTTGCCCAAAATGTGGAATTGCCTGGAAAAATACGGCCAAACTTTTGGGCCATCCTTTTTACAGTCCTAATTTGGCAGCGTGGATTTCCTTTTATTCTCAAAAATAAGAAATCAACTCCAAGGGAAACAGTTCTCATCGCTGTTGGGTGCGCTAGCTGCTTTCGAGACGTTTGCCCATTAAAAAAAGTGTTTTAAATATTGGTTTAGGTGCATGAAACTTCGCAAAAATAAATGTGGAAAGTTATTTGAAAAGAACGAAAAAATTACAAAAGTTGCCACTAAAGAATTCTTTTTTTAAGGTTTCGCAAAATTTGTACTGAATGTCCCACACAAAAGAATATTGTAAACGTGTTTAAGTAAAACTATATTCAAACATGGTGTTTTCAGACTGCCAAATATTATAATAGACCACGTAAGATTCCCTATATTTGTTTTACCGTCCCATGTTACACGCACGGGTCTGCGGTCAACTTCACAAAACATTTCTAACGAAGCTGTGGTTATGGGCAAGATAAACTTCTTAAATATATTACGTAAATGTGTGTATTTTACGTTCGACTTCGTTAGCGTCAAAATTGTATGTACTATTCCAGACTATAATCTATCTCTGTGCCAAATTACACCCGATTTGTTCGCCATGCTTCGGCACGTATGGGCCGGCTCGACCGGAGTGATACCACGGCCTCACAGGAAACCGGCAGTTAAGCAATGGTTTATATTTTGGTATGTTACATAGGTATGTACCTATGTAATATACCAAAATATAAATAAATAAAAAATAAATTACCTTCCTTACCCGTATTACAAAATTAAAAAGGGATGACTATTAATAAAAGTGAAATATCTATTAAGTTTATTAATTTTTATAATATTGCTCTGTCACATAATTTGATGAAAATTACTCGGTCGTATAATTATGCCTTCATTAATCAATCAATCAATACATTTATTTGTCAACAGTTACGGTTACAGATGTTTAATACATATAAAAGTTACAAGCTATGTTTCGCCATTAGGAATACAAATATTATTAATAAAATGTAGAAAAATATTAAATGTCAATGGTATGGTATACCACATATTTTTCAATTACCATCATTGACATTTAATAATGGCACCAACTAGAAAGTGTACCTACCTTTTCAAATAAAACGAAATATTACGGTACAATGTCTATAAAATTTCGAATAAAGTTTAAATAAATTATTGCGATCACATACTGTTCAGTATAGCAAAATACATTTTCGTACTGCAAATATTTAGTGCAAATTTTTGTTTGTTACAATCACAAGATTTAAATGTATAATTCAGGCATCAGGCATCGCAACACGCCACTATTCTGGCGGTAAGGCCCGTCATAGAGGAATGGCTAGAGAGGCGTCATGGCAGTCTCTGGCTGACGCAGGTACTTACTGGGCACGGATGCTTCGGGAAGTAATAATACTTTACTATCAAAAAGCCAAATACAATTTGTCCATCTCATACAGACTTAAAAGTACAGTTGTATACAACGCTTTTTTTTTTTTTTTTTGAGATAGAGTGAACGTCAGTGTCTATGGTAGTGTTAACTGTGTTACAGACACTGGCGCCTTCCTCTTACAATCTATGTGATATTAGTTGGTTTAGCATTGTCAACATGAGTTGGTATTACATACTTAATCAGAATATTACGTCACATAATTACACTATATTCAAAACTTACAATGTACATGCTTAATAGTGAGAATGAGGAGTGTGTAAATTTTTAGATTTTTTTTTAGAATTTAGACACGTATTAGTGTGTGTGTGTGTGAGTGTGTAATAGTGTATGTGTGTATCTGTGTCGCATAGGCCGGGAGCCATTGCCTGCGTGCCATCACTGCGGGGGCTGTCCCGAGGATACTGCACTCCATACTCTGGTGGAGTGCCCAGCGTGGGCCCAACAGCGCCACGACCTCGAGACAGCTATAGGTGTGGGAAGCCTCTCGCTAGAGACCATGGTGCAAGCTATGGTACTCAGCGAGAGTGCGTGGGACTCCACCGCCTCATTTTGCGAGGAGGTGATGTACGCCAAAGAGGCGGCGGAAAGGGAACGGGAGAGAACTAGCAGTCTCCCGTCCCGCAGAGGACCCACCAGGCGCCGTAGAACATCTAATGACCTACGGCCTCCATGAGCGCTGGCCTTCCCTAAGATCAAAAATTATGCCGAGACGGTGGCCGCGATGTGATCCACGCGCGCTTGAAATGCGAAGGAGACATGGCTCTCACTTACGTCTGCGAGACTGCTTTATGGGAAAGTAGTCAAGTCTGTCGGGGGACCAGGGAGTCCTAGGTTATACCTGAGCCCTCGGCCATAGACATCCGTGACGGAACACCGTGTGGTTTTAGTCGGTTCGGTTCCGACATACCCACTTCACCGAGTATCAGCTTGGTGCGGTGGTACCCGAGGGGGTTTCCACACGTTAAAAAAAAAAAAAAAGGCATCGCAACACTGGTTACTTGTTAAGGAGTTTTAAAAGTAATAATAATAATAATAATTTTATTGTCACAAGGCTTGATGTACATAGTGATTTATAGTACTTGGAGCCTCCTTTTAAGCAAATGGTATGCCTGTATCAGGAGACTCCACTCTTCCATATCGCACTTATTTAGACTAGGTTTGTATCAGCTAATTATGAACTATTTCCTATTTCATGAAATGTATATACCTATACCTAGACTTATCTATTTAACATATATATTAACTCAGTACTAAATAAGTTATTCAAGAACCAATATTGACAACCATTCACTAAGTAATAACTTATATAATAAAAAAAAAACAAAAACTAAGGACAGAAAAGAAAGTAAAAAATTGAGAAAAAATAACAAGTATCGTTTTTATATACCTGTTTTTATTTTATTTGTGTATGTGTGTGTGTGTGTGTGTATGTGTTTATATCTATGTGTATGTAGGTGTGGAGGTGTGTGGGTGGGTGGGTGTTTATGTGTGTGTGTCTGTATATAAGTGTGGGTATGTGTGTCTAAATGTATGATGTTATTGGATATGTTGCAACAGTGCTTCCGTGTCTTCATATGTTAGGCATTTTATCCACTCAGTTACTTTAGTTTTACATTCATAATACCGATTTGAATATTTAGAAATTTCTTTATTTATTTTATTATATAAATGTGCTGAACGTTTATCATATTGTGCAGAAGCAAACGCAGTTCGGACAGCAGGTAGTTTGGCGACGATGTCCTTTCTTCTTCTATTCTCTATGTCTGCCTCATAGGGTATGGACTTATGTTTTTTTAGTACAGTTAGAGTAACGTAGAGCTTTCTTACAGAGACTAAATTACTTATCTTATAGAGAGTTTCTGTAGGATATCTATTCTTCTTAAAATACATGATTTTTATTAATGCACGTTGCGCTCGCTCTAACTCAATGAATTTTGTCTTCCCTGCACCACCCCAAACCGGAATGAAATATATTAGGACAGACTGAACCAAGGCCACATATATCTCGTTTAAAATATTTCTAGGTGGATTATGATGCACAGTTATATTTTTTGGAACTATATATCTAAGAGTTCTGAAAATCCAACTTAGTTTCCTAATCCTATTAGAAACTTGTTCCAGGTGTGGGTAGCAGGACAGTCTCTGATCTATAAGTATGCCAATTTATTTTGTTTGTGAGACTTTGCATATGCTTGTACAGTTACAATTATTATTTAGCACGTCACCACATGAATGAACTGTAATCTTAAAGTCATCCATAGGCTGGCCGTGGTCACAGGCTGAGTCGGTCAGCCTGTGACCACGGCCAGTGCAACCTGGTCGAAACGTCAGGCAATTCAGAGGTATGCAATACCTTTTCGTGATCGCGTTAATTCCCGTTAATACGTAGATAATAGGCTGTGTACAATTACGGATGCTGAAGCAAATGAAATTAGTTTTAACGGGGTTCAGGGTAAGCAGATTATATATCAGCCACTGTGATATTTTTGCCATGCCTATTTCAGCATTACGTTTGGCGTCATTCCAATTGCTTCCAGAACAAATGAGAACAGTATCATCAGCGTAGGAGAGAATTCGTGCGTTAGGTACTTTCAAACTGCAGAGATCGTTAATGTAAAGCAGAAATAACGTAGGCCCTAATACGCTTCCTTGAGGAACGCCGTATGATACATCTGCGTCGTCACTTACAGAGTTGCCAATTTTAACTCTTTGCCTTCTATTTGACAGATAGTGTTTGAAGAGATTAAGTTCAGTATCTCTTATTCCAGCTTTTTCTAGTTTTTTTATTAGGATTGGAACAGAGACGGTGTCAAAGGCTTTTTTTAGGTCTAAAAAGCTGTAGCTAAACATTTATTGCCTCTGTCAAGATGGGCAGTTACGAAAGAGCTGAGTGCGGTAACAGCTTCCTCCGTTGATCTGCCTTGACGGAATCCAAATTGCGAGGGAGATAAGATATTAAATTTATTTAAGTAATTGAGTAGTCTAATGTTTATTAATTTTTTATTATTTTAGAAATAGCAGGTAAAACAGATATAGGCCTATAATTATTGATATCATCTCTGTCCCCTGTTTTATGAACTGGAGTGACAACAGATTGTTTTAGTGGGGCCGGAAAGACACCGTTTCTGAAGCAGAGATTCGAGAGGTGAGTTATGATTGGAACAATTTCTTTCCTGATACATTTCAGGTAACTCGTTGATACATTGTCCCAACCCGGCGCACTTCCAGATTTCAGGCTCATCAATACCCCAACCACTTCATCCTGATCAGTTTCAAGAAACGCTAAAGAATTCACTTGTGAAGGTAAGTTATTCAATAGGTTCGGATCATTAGTTCCACTACTTTGAATTTGTTGAGCTAGGTGCATCCCGACATTCACAAAATATTTATTAATATAATTGACTGAATCAGTAGGTGAAGGCTACATTAACATAACATTAACATGTAATAGTTCTGTATTTAGGTTTCCAATGTTGTTTGAATAGGTTATAGATTTAATATTTTTCCAGAGCATTTTACTATTTTTAGTTGATTAACTTAGTAAATCGTTGTGATATTCCTTTTTTAACTTTTTTATTAAATTGTTGCAGTAGTTCCTATACCGGGAGTATGTTATTTTTAAGACTTCATTGAGTGGGTCGCGCTTTAAATCTTTTTGCAGTTTATTCCTATGATTTATACAACGTCGAATGCCTGGCGTGATCCACGGTTTAATTATTCTTTTGTTATGAGGAATACATCATACTCTTTTTGTGTTTATCTCAATAGAGTCGGTTAGCAAGCGTAAAAAGCGATCACACAGTAGAAATGCATCATCACAATACAGCAATTCGCTTAGATTATTTTGTTGTAGATAATTTAGAGCCTTTTCGAAATCTATAGTTGTATACGTTTTACTGACAGTGTGTGTATTTTTAACCTTTGACAATACTAGAAATGTGGTACGGTGGTTTGTGATAGTAGTTTCTAAGACGGCAATAGAAGCAGACATCTTTTTTGTGTTTATTTTCAGCATAAAATGGTCTAGACAATTCCGTTCTCTCGTGGGTAGCATATGGCCTGGCAGTATTCAATGTAAAGATAACATGTTCAGATAGCCTTCTCTATTCATCTTTTCTCTATTATCCTGGAGGACCTCTGTGTCCTTAGAAGTTGTGTTAATATTTATATCTCCGGTAATAATAATATTATTTTGTGAGTTTAATGTGTCAAGGTGGGTACTTAGAGAGTTCATAAAAATATCTATGTTTGTATTAGAGGGGATTCTGTAGATACATAATATTATGTTATTAAGTACATTTACTTGTAAGCAAGAAGCCTGGGCTAGCTTAATTTCCTGCACTTCAGCCTGCAGCGTACTTTTTAGGTAAACTACTACTCCGTCATTTTGATTAAAGTAGCGTGTAGAAAATTAAGAATGGTAATTATTTGGTTGGGGAATAGGCTTTTCAGTATCTAGTATACATTCAGTCAAAACAATAATATCAGTCTCAAAGTCAAAAGTCAAAAGATAACATAATTAGAAAGTCATCAAAATTGCACAGAATGCTCCTTATATTTTGAGAGATAATGGTCAGGTCGCTTTTCTTTACATGAATATGTTTGCTTAGCTCACGCTAGCTGTTCACACTGGATAGCACTAGCTATATCAATATTATCTATGTCACAAATAGTTTGTAATGTGTTACTCATCAATTTTTAAGCTTATAACGTTGCATGGGTAAAAATAACAATCAAATTAGTACACACCGCTGCACAATGTATACAGATCAAACAGTCTTATGTTTAAACACATTCTAAATCCTATAAAACGTATGAGTATAATATGTCTATGTGCTGTGTATACTTGTTTTATAAGTGTTAATTTGTGGTAAAATGTTGTAATTTGTATGTGTGTAGTGGAGTGATAGAATCTGTTACAAGTGTTGATATTAATAAAAATGCATGTCTCAGCATAACCTGCGAATGCGTTTGAAAGTAAACAGGTATAAAGTGAACGTGATTTTAAACAGTGAAACATGCAAAATAATACAATAAAAAATAATAAATGTAACAATCTTATTTGCTTATGTAGTTTATGTGGAACACCACAATCCATAAAGTGTTTTTTTTATATTTCTTATTTAGCACCTTTGTCATTTATCGAGTTAAAAAAGTATACTTTTTTTATTTAATTTGGGTACATTTTTATTTTAAAATGTTGTTTTTCTATGATTTGGTGATGATGTTTTTCTTTTTTAATTTGTTTTTTTTCATGGTGTACCGTAAAGCAACTATTATTATACAATCTAATTAGCTATTTTCACTTTCGTAAACTGTCTTTTGGTGAAGACTACAGTTAGGCTTTGCGTATGTACGTATTCGTAAGTTTATTTATTTATTTAATTAAGGTTCACCAACAGTTGTTACAGATATTATACAGATAGGAACATACAAGTATTTGTGTCTTAAATCTAACTGCACAACCAATTATAGGCAAACACCGCATGCTAAGTGTTTTTTTTTGTATCAACATCTGTTATATAATTTTAAAAACTTATTTATATGTACTTAAATCCTAGATAATATATTAAAAACTAATTATGACATTTTCATACGTTTGACTTGTCTGACAACCGTCGATATTGAATCTGAGTGGACATCAACCAGGTCGCTGTATTCGTTTATAAGTTTGCACATGCGGGGTATAGGCGAAATAACACCAAACACTGTATGACGGAGAGGAGGAGCCAGGGGTGTTATAGGTTTGCAAGGTGGTCTACGGGGTACTCTGAAATTGAAATAATTTAATAATTGTGGGCATATCATGTTATTCAGCAGTTTATATGCGAATTTCACATCCAAGAGCTCCCTTCGGGCTTCCAGAGTACTCATTTTGTAGTAGCCTAGTTTATCAAGGTAGGAGAGATATTTAAATTGCCTTCCCTTAGAGTACTATACTATACTGCAGTATTCCAGGATGCTTCTTATAATGCTATTGTACAGAACTAATTTAGTTTGTGGGCTTTGAAATACCTTTCCATTGCGAATGACAAATCCAAGCATACGCTGGGATCGACTGATTATGTTCTCTATATGTGATATAAATGTTAGTTTAGCGTCCAAGATAACTCCCAGATCTCGTACTACATCTACCTCACATAAGGTCACTCCGTTTATTTGGTAGGACGAATTTATCATATTGACTTTTCTAGTGAATTTTATGTGGTGACATTTCGAAATATTCAACGAGATTTTATTGTGATAACACCATACAGATAATATAATCGATCGATATCTTCCTGCATTAGGTTTACGTCTTCTTGAGACCTAATGGCTTTACAGATTTTTAGGTCGTCTGCATAAAGAAAAATGCTAGTATTATGAAGGCATGATGTCACGTCGTTTATATATATGTTGAATAATACTGGGCCCAGATGAGAAACCTGGAGGACGCCCGAGGCAATTGTTTACTTGTCTGACTGGAACCCATTGACAACCACATAAAACTCCCGACCACCTAGATAAGAAACAAACCACTTTAGGAGATTACCGGTAACGCCGTACGCAGAGAGTTTTTTAACAACTTATCAAACGCCTTTCTGAAACCCGTATAAACAGTGTCGACCTGCATACCTTTATCCATGTCTTCGCATGTGGCTTCAGCAAACGACACCAGATTGGTACTTGTGGATCTGTTTTTTATAAAGCCGTACTGATGGTCGTTTCAGAATTTGACAAAATAGCGTTGAATATGTGGACAAATCAACGATTCCAATATTTTACCGAAAATTGAGAGAATAGGATATTGGTCTGTAGTTCTTTACGTCACAAGAATCTCCAGTCTTGTAGATCGGTACTACTTTCGCTTGTTTCCACTCTCTAGGGAATTGGCCAGATCGGATTGAGGTGTTATAGATCTTCACCAATGGAACAACCAGATTAGGTGCACATTTGGCAATAAACAGTGGTGGAATATCATCGGGGCCTGCCCCCTTTGTAATATCAAGACTTTTTAATTTTTTTTCAACATCTTTATATTTGACATCCACGAAAGCTTAATACTGTCTGACTGTGTGGCTATTGTTTCCAAGTATTCGGAGACCACATAGTTTTGACCTGGGTGACGCTGTTTCATCCTTATAAATGCTGCTATAATTAGAAGCAAATAGCTCACATATTCCTTCTCCATTCGATGATGTTATCAGACCGTTAGTCATTGATGCTGGGTATGAACTTTCTCCGCCACGTTTATTCTTGACATATGACCAAAAATTTTTGGGACATATGGCAATAGATTTTTCTGTGCTCTCAATGTAAGTATTGTAGCACTCTTTAGCATAATTATCACATCGTTTAGAGATTAATCTGAGTGAAAGTATGTCAAGGGGGTTCTTGTATTTTTTATATCTAGTACGAAGTTTGTTCTTTTCTTTCAATAAATTTACAAGGTTTTTATTGAACCATATTGGAGCATTTCTACGTTGTTTTCGGCTAATAGGTAAAAAACTTGTGATGGTAGATCTAATTACCCTGTAAAAAACTTCAACCATTTCGTCAGCACTTCTGCAACGTCCCAGCTGTTCTTCCTAATCCTTATCCTTCAAATGCTTGTTTATTGTTTCATAGTCAGCTTTATGAAAGTTTCTTTTCGCAATGCTATTATATTTTAGTTTTAGCAATTCCGTCAATGTATGTATCAGAATAATAAAAATTATTATTATTATTATTATAATGTAATTTCTATCTATAAGTTATATATATCTATAAGTTACATCTAAGTATTGATACGTAGAGAGAATAGGGATGTTGACATATTTTTAAACCTGGTTTTATATCATACCTAGACCCATAATGAACGCAATAAATAATACTCTGTTAAAAACACTAAAATTTATCAGAGAAATTTAAAAAAAGAGTTACTTTTAAATTTTCCCGCCGAAACACTCACTTCAGTTTGATTACGTCATTATTCGAAAAACATTATTCAACTGTCAGCCCGTCACAGTAATAAGTGTTCTTGGTGTTTGTGCTCGCGGTTACCTTCACGAATACACCAAATTTAAGTGCTTTACCTGAGAGAAATGGACATAAAGTATTACAAATGCTGTGCAGTGCCCAAGTGCAAAAGCACAACAATCAGCACACCGGAAAAACTTTTCATAAATGTCCGAAAAAATAAACAAATAAGGAAAAAGTGGCTAACACTTACTGGAAGAGAGGCAGCGTCGTTGTCAACAACAAGCACCAGCTATTGGAGATAATTCAAGCAATGAGTGACGTTTTCTATGTTAATATTATTATGATACCAACTGACAGCTGGCTGTCTATGAATTATCAACTGTCAGTCTCTCGGATAATTCCGTAATAGAATCTGATTGGTGTTTTCAGTCCCGTGGTCATGGTTACTATTTCAGCCTTTTCTAATCATCTATAATATATTTTAAACAGTTTTTTTAATGAAAAAAACGTTGTTTTAGATTTTTATAAATCACAATGAATCATTTAGTTAAAATGCAATATAAATTTGTGATTAGTGTCAACATCCCTATTCCTTATATGCATTTTTAAGAAAATTGAACGGAGGAACATGAAAATTGATTCTAATTTTAATGTTCCTCCGTTCGGGCAATTTTCTTAAAGAGGCATATAAGGATTTTTTTTTTTTAAAGACAAATCCCGCATTAGGAATTACTCCTGTGTCGCGGGGGACTTTACAAACATACAAAGAACGGACCACCATCAAAGAACACCCAGACTGGGGTGGGAATCGAACCCACGACCTATGGCATAGCAGTCAGGATCACTAACCACTAGGCCAACAGGCCAGTCACGACTTAAAGTATGTGCATAAAAAATATTTTTGAAACAATATGTGTTACAAAATTTAAAAATTACTTGAAAATTGCACTCGTCCAGAATGTGCGTTCCCCTGTCATAGTAAGTAAGTCTATACAATGACAGCTCAAGTTATACTGGCAAATGAAAAACTTACTACTACTAACTACTTTAAAATTTACGTGATAATGAGTACACCAATCTTCAAGTGGACAGTTCAAGTTATACAGAAATAAACCTGAAAGTTATACTGAAATTAACGAATAATGGTCGAAATTCGACCACCAGGCGACCACTAGTAAAAATAAATACCTAAAAAGTACGTCTCGGCCTTTACGATCGCATACAGCTGCTTTGTGTTTGCTCATAAAATCAAACATTAATACTTTACAGTAATAACTTATAATGGGTGTAAAGTGCTCTACAGGTGGCCTGCATTGCACTATTACCATTTAAAAACATAAAATAGAAACTACTCATGCGTGAGTTGAGCTCGTTTATCAAAGGTTCCGTAGTACCAGTTTTAAACCTCTATGCTATAAATGAATTGTAATCGTCTTTCCCGTATACATATTACATTATATTAATACATCAAGAGAATTCTTTGTGGGTACCCCACAAAGAATTCTCTTGGTACATAAAGAGAATTCTTTGTACCCAAAGAATTCTCTTTTTTACGAAAATTTCGCGATTACATATAGAAGTCTATACAATGACAGCTCAACTTATACTGGACATTGAAAAAACCATGGTCGAAATTCAACCACCATGCGATCTCTTGTATCTCTAACTATCTCTCACAGATATTATTTTCAAAATACAGAAGTTTTAATAGGTACCTATAAATTTATTAATTTAGCTATGAACCCAAAGTATTAAAGCTAAACTGATATTAAGGAAATTCATCATTCACATGGACATCAGGATAATTTTTACCCGTTGTCAACCCATGCCCGCCCTTTCGTCGAGTGTGGGATGTAGCAGGAGGTAAAATGGAAATCTCTATCGGTGATACTAGGATAAGGATACAAGGAAGGTACCGATTATGGTGCGGTGTATAAATTTCATTACTTAGTGATCTATGTATGTATTAGGGAAAAACAAATAATAAAAAGTTTATCGCTGGCATTATTGCCCTATGTACAGTCAAACGCAATAATCGCTTTCATATTCTGATTAACAATACACTGTAACCCTAAATCTTCTATCTCTCTCCTTCCTTTAAACGCCATGATCTAACAGACTATATGGTTTATTATTTTGTTTTCAGATAAAAGGATATTTTCGTAAAAGTTACTTGTTTATATCGTAATTATCAGTCACTTACCATCAGGTGACCCATCTGCTCGTTTGCCCTCTATTATATAAAAAAAAAACCGGGGACATTGGTAATTAAGATGAGAAATATTAAGCGTATTTTGAAAAGGAAACGTAGGTAAGAAAGAAAAACTGCTGAGGGAAAGGGATATAGCTTAAAATATTATTATATATATTATGTAATTAGATAAAAAAATGTAATGGAACATATTGGTATAGGGCTCTGTTTCCGCATCTAGACTCATATGCGGTCCATTATGCGTTCAGATAGGCTGACTAGTTGAGCCAGCTAAGCTCCTTCCAGAAGCACAGAAGCCTCCTGGGGCGTTCACAGGCTTCTAGGAGCGACCTCGTTCCCGCGAGGATACTTGCCCGTTGTGTTACCACTCCGTCGCATTCCAGGACAACGTGGGCGGCCGTTTCCTCCGCGTTAAGACAGCCTCTACATAGAGGACTACTTGTCGCATTGATAGTGAATAGCATTGATAGAATGGAGCATATACGCCCTATCCGGAGGTGGGCGCTAGTGACCGCGCCACAGTGTTTCACTAATGCTGTCATTATCGAACACATGACATAATTATAATCCATCATCAGTTCCAAATAAAGAAATTTTTATTTTATTTATACGGATAGATTGAGGAGTGTAAACAATAGTTCTAGCAGGTCAGGTCTGCATACCTGTAGCTGGAACTGGCTGTTTATACTCGTATGAAAAGATATACCACTCAAATATAGTCCTGGAACATTCACAAGTATAGTGAATAGGTTTCTTTTTAATAGGCATGAACCATCTTCGTCTTCATCCTCACATTCCATTAATAATTGGCGAATCCAATAAAGATGATAAAATATTACTTTTCAATGCTTATGTTGAAAAAACATGGCTCTCGGGGTACTTACATGATAAATGGCATTTTTCGACATACAGCATAGAACTAATAATGCTGTTGAGTCTTGGAACAGAAGGTTAAATAAAAAATTACAACCAAAACCAAAGCTTGCGTCATTATTATTCCACTTACAAAAAGATTCTATGTACTACTTTGGATTACTTCGTAAAAAAGGATTTATTAGTGATATAAAAAACAGCAAGTATGTGGGTCCAGAAAAGATTATAATATGTTATAATTGATTGATAACAAAATCAGTGTAGGTCATTGTGTCGAAAAAATAGGAAATATCTAACTTCTTCTAAAATATAAGTTAATAATAATAATTAATATAAGTTTAGTATATTATATATTTGATATATAAATATATTTAAGACATTTATATTTACATTTGATTTAAGTGACTTTGAAATTAAGTTGGTTGGGTGTGCTTTCTTTTTAGCTATTCGCAGCACAATTCTAAGTGCGTTATGTAATTTTGGAAGATACTTAAAGTTCGTCACGCTTTACGTCAAGTTAGTATAATAAAGTATGTACATTATACAAATTCGTATCATTATTAATAATCCTTCATATTATTCTTAAGTCCCACATAAAAACTGAATGTATATACATACTAGGAGTCTAGTATAGTAGAGATAGTATTTTATTCATATTTTTAAGTTTTAAGTTATTTTGTCGCCTGACGATTTTGAGCAATGAAAAGTTTCGCAACTACCAGATCGGTATAAGAATCTACCTCAGTGGGCCACTTGACTCCTAGTAGTTATTCAGGGGTATAACTGGCCCAGTCGTAAAAATAGATTCGGGCGAGTGCGGCCTCAACATCTGACCAAAGGGTACAACTCGCCGGAGGGCGAGATTTCATGAGGGCGACATGTCTCCTAACCCGCGAAATGTGGGTGTAATAAATCTAGGTCTACTTCCTAGGGGATATATAGGCGTGAATATGTATATATAAAATAATAAACGAAAAATATCTTGTTAGAATGTGTATCTTTTACTTGAGTCGGCAAAGAAGGGTTTATATTTCACGAGTTTCTGAATATGTTTTGGGATTATTTTAAAACTTGAATGTATTTTGTATAATACCTACAAATGTATACATATAACATGGTGTGCCTTTATAAACTACTACTTTAAAAACATATATCTTAATAACAAAATGTTATTTCGTATATTTTCTGTATTCTTGCTGTCAAGCGTTGACGTTGTTAACATTTCTGAAAATTCTAGCGTAGGTGCCTCGTACATACGTATGTGTGTGTAGAGACTTAAAGTGACGGTACTAAAGCGACGGCAGCGAGATGGTTATGATGTCGTACTTGTTATGTAGAAGTTACGAGTTTGAACCCCATCAAACACAAATAATTTACTTATTCTGGTACAGAAAAAATAAGAGAGAGGGGATTGAAAAATAAATATGACGCAACTAAATAATCTTTATTTTCGTCCAATCATGTATCATTTAGTACTTCAGCAATCTATCCAGCCGCTGGTACATCCAGTGGCGCCTAACAAAAGTTATGTTATGTAGCAGCGATCGATATTTTTTGCGCGATATTTCCTAATATTAAAGGAAATTAAGTAACTTAGACACGGAGTATTATCGATCCAGTATTGTGACTCAGCGCTGTTCTTGAAATAATTACCTACAGCCACGTGGTACGTAAATACGCGAGCTGGAAGCCCGCCTACAGTATTTTAATTTCATCTAAGTTAGTTAAGTTTCTTACTGGTTTCGTGATTATATTATATACTTAAAAAAAATTGTTGTAAATAAAATAGGAAATTTAAAAAAAAAATCATGTTGTGTTTTTTGATTAGTAGATTTAATAATAAAACCACCCTTATTTTAAGAGTGAAACATATTTGCGCCTCTACCGAGGTGTACGTAAAGCTTTATTGTTAAATTTAATAGTATAAAAATCCATTTCCATATTAAGTAAGTACTTATACTTATTATTTCAATCAAATACACAAATCGCAAGCTTACTGCCTACAAAAGCGTCACACTTTCGCGACTGGTTGTGTACCGAGTGTATACCGAACTTGAGACGCGAAAGTATAACTCACTTTCCGACCGTTTGTATAAGAATTGAATACTGTATAATATTACCGTGCCTTTGATCACCAGTGCAGATTAACACTGAGTGCTTAAAACTAATTTTAAAGTAACATTATTTACTATCATCGTAGTAACAAGATGGTGCCAAAACAATATAAAGGTATTATATTTCTAACCATTTCTTTCAATGTGAAACAATCAGTAAATAGATACTGTTATTCTCGAAGAAATCAAACAAGTTTCTCTATGTTCTCTGCATCTGTCTCGCGCGCCGGCGCGGCGGCGGTCCCGTAAGCAAACAAACTACTATGTAGATAGAAGGTCCATCTCGGGAATCAATTCCCGAAGATTTTTGTTAATTTTTTTCAGAAAGATAAAATTAACTTTGCAGTACTTTCCCATACATCGATTTATAACAATGTCAACTTTCCAACTGCAAAATAGAAGTTCAAAATCACAAAAACATTTTTTTATGTGACATAAAAACAAATTAACGACTTTCGCATTTTTTCCTGTACTATTTGTGATGTCAGACCTTGCTTCTTACCCTATAGGTTTTCATTTACCTGCGAAATGTTAAAATTTGGTAAAATCCAAGGCTTAAATGGCCGTACAGTTACCGTTTACAGCTTCAAGCAGAGCAGAAATAAGTATTTGGTATGAATTTCAACTTGATACATCCACGGGTTCCTGAGAAAAAGGGTCTTGACAGAGATACAGACAGACAGGCAGCAAAGTGATCCTATAAGGATTCCTTTTGAGGATCGGAACCCTAAAAATACCCATATGAACAGAACAGTAACAAATAAATATTTTTAAGTCAGGACCCATAGATTAGCTTGGATTTTTACATATTATTCTGTCAATGTTTTTACAATGTACTCAACCAATTCAACACTCGTAATAATTGTTTATTCTACTATCATTTCCTTTGCCACGCCCATTTCCTGAAGTCAAGGAAAGTGAGGCGCTTGAGGAAGTAATTCCATTACAGGAAATAGAAATGCAGTTCTCTACACAAATAAACAAAGAAACTCCGTGCGGTTTAAGATAATAGTAATTTGCACGGGAAAAAGTTAATTTATATACATAGATATCTAGTACTTTCATTTCAGTAAATTACTATTAAATAATCTTTGTTAACTACAATATACTAAAATAGCATTTCTAGGGTCAGTGGTCTAATCGGACACAGTATGCTTGCAAACAGTTAAAACCACTAAACTCACACCGCATTATAATCATAGTCTCAGTGGGGATCACATATTTGTTGTTCGTAAACAGCAGCCAGGGTGTAGAATAAACAACAGCATATGCAGAAAAAATGCACCAGTAGAGTCCAGAATATATAAGGTTCAGTTTCTTCTTCGTTTTTAGTAAATACTAAAAAATATTAGTGCAATGGGTCAAGCAAGTCATCGCAAAAACCGCTATAACTTCCAAAATATCACTGACAGTTTATAAAGTAAGGACTGTATTCATAAACAACTTTATAGTGATTATAATAAATTAATAAAACTTTTTTTTAAGAAAAGAGTAGCATTTTTTCGTATATTTTCATAAATGTATACAAGTGCTTTTTGAATTAGATATTTAATTGTTACGCTCCTACTTCCATGTAGCTATCGAAAGAAATCCCAACTACACACATGTACGATTATGCTCTACTCTATTCATATCTTTGATACAGGCTAAGAGAGTGCTATACTCTTCTAGCCTCATTAATGTTTTCTCTAGCGTATTTCAGCTGCTTATAAAGTTTGCATCATTTGGTTTCAACGGCTTTAAATTTATTTCAACCTGATTTATTTAAAAGGTGGCCTTTTAATGTTTTCAGTCCAGTATGTAGAAGGATGCTTTACTTCAACAGCGGTTCCTTTCAATTCTTTTTCCTTTCACAAAGCGTTTTATCAGATTGTTGACACAGTTTTCAGATTAAAATAGTTCGGCCTCGCCTCGGCTAGTCTCCGAAAATTGGATTCAGTTTTACGAAAGCGCTGAATGGTTAATAGTAAAACCATTGTTATCGCTGTGTTATGCTGAGTGCGCCGGTCTTCGAGGATTGGCAGGATCTGCGTGATTTAACGTACGATTCATTAAAATCCATGGTTGGTTCCTGAAATGTGGATTGGAAGTAAGCGAAACAAATCAGTGATATCCTCGACCAGTAGGTACTTGGTGCCTTTATAATGTTATCTATTATTTTAAAAGTGTCACATGTATGTTGTCTTTTTCACTTTTCAATGCGCTTTCTTAGTGCTTTTTGAAGTCGGTTTAACTTTTTTTTAAGTGTTTATTTCAATTGTATTAACAATAGAATTACTGAAATGGATGTGCCATAATGTCATTGTCGAATTAATTGTATAAGCGATCGGCATTTTTATACGATCTGTCCTAAAATGTAGATTTAACAATTAAAGAAATGTATATCAGATTGTATCAGATGTGTAGATTAATACTGAGTGCTTAAAACATCTTAATGAATACCAATTTAAACTAACGTTATTTACTATCGTATATATATACGTAGCCACAAGATGGTTACAAAAAGAAATCTTTAATGTTAAGATATTATTTTTCTAACCATTTCTTTCAATGCGAATCAATCAGTAAATAAATACTGTTATCTTCCAAGAAATCAAACAAGTATATTTTTGCTGTGCGTATTGGGGCTGTAGAAATCTTGCACATACTTCCCGCCTTCACAAGATTATGACTGAGCCCATTATAATCCATCCATATTTACGATTTGTCAAAACGATTCGCACACGACTATGTCACTTTTTTGCAGACGTCATTGATTGTTACCACTTAAGCATTAAGCAGTTAGATGACATATACATATATAAGTACATATACCAGCATTGAAAGCAATTTTCCATAAAAGTAAATAAATACCAAAACAGGCTTAAGTCTCAGTCGTTATACGTATAGTATATTTAGGTGTAATTTATCTATAATATGTATGTATTTAGAAATATATAAGTATGTTTATCAGCAGTCTGGTTACCATAATACAGGCTCTGCCTAGTTTGGGATCAGACGTCCGTGTGTGAGATGTGTGGAGTTATTATTATTCTCTTTATTCATTTTTTATCATATAAATTACATTTTTAAATATGTACATAAAAAAATATATATTTAAAAATATAAAAAATAGTAGACCACCGACATCGGGTACAGGGACCAAGATACCGGTGGTTAGGGCTCCAAAGACAGGAACCTCCTCACTATACGGGCCGTGTCGAGAAGAACTGCCTTCTGCATCAGTCCCTTGATCCAACCGTCTAACGCGAGCCTCTGAAGGTGTTGATCGAGGCTCTTGGCTATTAATCCATGAGCAGATATGACAATCGGAACAATGATCGCCGATTCGACATTCCACATATCGACAATCTCGTGAGACAAATCCAAATATTTGATTTGTTTATCTTTTTCAACTTTCACGAGATTCTCGTCATAAGGAACAGCGATATCGATGATCATTGCACGGCGCTCTAATCGATCTATCACCACTATATCAGGTTTATTCGCAACAATAGTTCTGTCAGTGATGATAGATCGATCCCAATACAATGTGGCTCGACCATTTTCAAGAACTGGGTCGGGCACATACCTGTAATATGGCACCTCTGAATTCACAAGGTTGTATTTAAGGGCTAGCTGTTGATGTACAATCCTGGCCACTTGGTTGTTATTATTATTATTATTTATATCATTAATCGACGTGAAGTTCACATTTTTGGAATTTGTAGAGGTAAAGGTTAAAGGTAAAAGGTCTCGGACTTCCTGGCAACAGCCAGTTCAAGTAACTCGTTTGTGGCCCTGGCTGGCTCGATCTATTACTTATACCCCCGAAGTACATCCGCTCTCAAAGAACACCTGTGTGCAACCCTTCGGGACCACCCCACATACCACGTACGTGATCTTTACCATGAGTGGATCGAAAACTTCAACATTATTAAATCTAACAAAATTATAATGAAATAACCACATAGTGTGTTAAGTATGTCGAATCCTCAGGCACAGGATTAGGCATAATGTGGGCACAAAGTGGGTACGGGCGATGAGAAAACTCCCTTTTGATACTTAATCACTGATGTATTACAAAACACGCAAAGGAACACTGTACAGTTCCTAGGTTAGTGTTGACTCGGCGGTGACCAAATTTAAAGTGAATTCGTCTGCACGCCAACACCCTCCACCTAGACTGTGCGTAACGCCCATCGATGGTGCTTGTGTTCCTTTCCGGTAAATTTAATATAGAGGGCGCTCTAAGCACCCGTACTAATGACTGAAGATGCGACAAGTATATGTGCACCAACTAGCACAGTGACCGGGGCACTAAGTACTGTGTCGGACACTAAGTACCTACATCGAAAACTGTAATAAAATAAGTGTCAGTCTCTGTGCTACGGAGAACGCAAAATGACAACAAAAATGTCGATGACGAGTCTCGTAGCCCAATTATAGTCTATCTGCTACGTTGCTGGTGCTACGGCGTAGGCCTTCTACTGTATACAAAATGTAAAAGGTGTCTTTTGTTAATGTTATGTTTATGTAATGCTATCCGTTCTTCTTTTATTTTTATAATACAATCCCACGTGGGGCAACAGCCAGGATAATTGTGATTACATAAACAAGGGAAGATAATTATTATATTAATCATTTCCAACTAAAGTGGTTGCCTGGGGATGCGGCCAATCAAGAAATGAAGGTCATATTTGGTCACTGTTGCTTAAATCAACCCCACTAAGCAATATAAGTTTTGTAAATTTAACTCCCAAATTTCAAAGGAGGTTTAGATTACTTAAACTATTAATTGACACGGTAAATTAATGTTATACATCTATATGTCAAGTACCCTTTGATGTAGAGATAACTGAAGCTTATCGACCTGAAAACATAGGTCAAAAGTGATGATATATTTCCTTGGTACCCATTGGGGTTGACCAGAAAGATAATAATGTGCAAGCAAGCCCACGCTGCAAATTTATTCACTTTTACAGAAAAATGTACATGTAGGACAACTACGGTGGCTAATGATGTCAGAACGTCTATTAATATATATATAACTTTTTAAAACCAAAAACTAGTTGAAAAACAAGATCACGGGCTACCTGGTGGTAAGCGCTTATCGATGCCTATAAATACTCGCAATATCAGTGGTGTCACTTGTGTATAGAAAACTTAACCATTTCTCCCCCTCCTCTGGATGGTATCTGGTTACCCGTATGATGTAACACCAGAAGCCGAAATTAATTACACTTAGGTTTTTTAAAGATCACATACTAAAAGTAAAAAAATACTTAAATACCTCAAGTACTTAGATATAAACCTCTAGGGTACTTATTACTCCTAAGTTTTATAATTAAAGAAGGTAATCTTTATATAATTGCACTGAAACTTTCTGTGTTAGGTATATATCTATTCTTATAACTGTCTCACATTTTTATTGCTATTGAGAATCAAAATGAAAACATTTTTTTTTTCTCTCCATTCTAGAGTGACCCACCCTAATACAGGGGCAGTAAAACTGGTATTTGAATAAATCATAAATCCATTCCATTTTTAAACTTCAACATAATTTTTTTAAATGCCAATCATATATTTATGGCATATACACACACATTATGCACGAGCTGACAAGAGTCCACGTTTACGTAAGTTAACGAGCAGTCCTACAAATGGTGTGACCACACGTCACGTATTCATTAATATTTACGTCGAATACTGTACTCCGTTTCAGTAAAGTGGTCTAGCTATGGTTTCACCGAAGTAGTGGTCTATGTGGTCACCACCCATCATGAACAAAAAGAAATGCTAACAGAACAGAGACAAAAGTTATAATTCTTGCTGTCGGTGAATTCTTGTTATAATTTTCGAGAGAACAAAGTAAAACTCAAATTTTAAAAATATTATTAGCAATTTTTTGTTGTTAAAAATCGGCGGTATCTTCATAAAACACAGAGTCAATAGTAAAGATATTTTTCTCGTTATAATTCTTGCATTCGCGGACTGTTCTTGTTTATTTCAAGGAAAACAAAATAAAATTCAAAATGCCAAAATCTTTATTCTTTATGCTTCAGGTGAAAATGCATTAAAGCACTCGTTAGTAAGGTTGCCTGGAAGAGATTGCTTTAAGCGATAAGGCCGCCCTTTGTACACTATACTATACATATTCTTTGTAAAACCCTGGTGTACAAATAAAGTGTAATCTATCTATAAAGTTCCCTATAATGGCATTTTAACCCTAAACCATATTTGTAAATATGTGTTAAGAAATTTAAACTTTGTAGACATCGTCGTACTCACGTTGCGACGATCCCTGTACATAGAGAAGTATCGCTTCATTTAATCAGCCCGCCGGGATCGAATGACGCTCGCTTCTATAGCGATAATTAATAGCAAATCAACCGTTATCGATATTGTAGAGAAACTTCATACGTTTTGTGTAGAAAAAAAAGAAGAAACAAAAATATTCATTGAGATCGCAGCATGAGGTCCTTCTTCTTATATAAAAGCCTACGAGTCTGAAAAGGTTAGCTGCTGACGATACTGCATATCTCATTGCTATGCATTGTTGATTTTCTGATGGTACATTTACATTTACGTTACAAGTGTAAAACAACACTTGTGTAGAAAGATAGTAAGTAAGTATCATGACAAAAATTAAATTAAATTAAGCAAACAAAAAAAATAAGATTTATAATAGGTATGTATTACTATTATCCGAGTTTTGTCTCTTAAAACCTGTCTGTCCTTACGATCGCAGTACAGAGACAGGAACACGTACATAAGAATATATGTAACAGAATTGGTTTCAGTGATTGTATAAATATATGTTAATTCTGAAGTTAATATCACTGAAAGTCATGGGAAACGGATTTAAAACTTGTTGGTTATTTTTAAAAATAAATCAGAAGAAAAAGCGAAATATTCCAAGTTTCTGAAAGTCTTTCGACATTTTGTATGCACACCAGAAATCTCAATCATATTTGCATGTTCATGATTGCTTCATTCTTATGGCACCGTGGGGCGCCAGTGGCCAGTATTCGTATTTTACAAGGCTTACTTACAAACACATACCCTTATTATTTTGTATAATAATATTGCTATTATATATTACACGTGTATTATTCGATACTCGTGTAAGCAATATATTTAAGTTTCAACTTCAGATTAATATTAATTAGATTAAAAAAATAATAATGTTAAAGTAAAATAAAATCAATAAATAATTACATTATCTCTCACTCATAATTATATTATATCTATATTTTATTTACATTAATGTTTGCTAGTTTGGGTCAAATATTAGAAGCTGAATTAAAACCACTTGCTCTTATCCTACTGAGTTGCCATTTTATTTTAGGATATAATATATTACAAGTCGGTTCCTAAGCTCAAACTAACCATAACTTACTGTGGATTCTAGAACAGGGATATACATATCAAATCAAATCCAAATAACATATTTCAATTAAACTAATTATAAGTATGTTTGAATTGTTACTAGTAGTCAGTCAGACTATAGCAATCAAGCTAGTTGCCTGTTCTAATACGTAGATCCTATCGAGAACAACAGGGAAGAAACTCAAAGGACACTCTTTTTCAACGTGTTTTGTACAAGATTCAGGTTACACCCAACTAGCAAAATGCTCTTAACTACTGCAGCTTATAATGCTTTAGATGTTAAATTTATCGTAAAATGGCTTTAGCCAAGACCTAGCCTAGAATTACTTGTAAGCGCACTTTACAATGCCTTTACAAGACCACACCGAGAAATGCACCTATATCAGCACTCTATATGACTTATACTCTCGCCTAAATACTCAAGCATTAATAACGCTCTAAGACTAGCGTGACTCTATTAAAGTGCGTTTATAAGATTCTTACAAGACTATTGGTTTTGAAAACGCTTAGATTAACGCAAACTTTGCTTGAAATCCTGTAAGCTAAGACCGGTTGATTGTTATAGGAGCATTAGCATTAATTTTGACTACATTTCGTCATTTATGTGGCTTATGGTCCTAAATTAATCTTATTTTAGTAATTTACAAGACTATATTGACATTTTGTTAAAACTCTAAGTTTACGTAACGAACTTTTTTTATGATTTTTTTTCACAAAAAAAGACATAGACTTAAAAAAGTGGAAGCAACTTAAACGAAGTGGAGCGTTTAAAAAAGTTCTTTCAAAATACAAAGAATTACAGAAAATTTTGCAGTATTAACAGCCTAGCCTCTTTACTATATCGGTTCTGGCACTCGCCGGCCGCTGCCGCAACACGCTTCCTCGGCTCGTACGTTATGGTCACAGTTCTAACCTAACCTAAACCTAGCCATTTCTGTTCATTGACCTACCCTACTAATGTTAAATCGTCTCCAACTTAATATTATATTAGACGAATAAACAATATGCTTTAAATATTGTAATAGACGCTACGGCTGAATATCATTCAGGCCGCTAGTTGAACGGCGCCGTATAGTAAAGGGGCTAGGATGTTAATTGAACGGCTAATTAAACCAGTTGACTGCGACATATATATTTAGAAGTATGTTTATCAGCAGTCTGGTTACTATAGTACAGGCTTTGCCTAGTTTGGGATCTGACGAGTGAGATGTGTGAAGTTATTATTATTATTATCTTAAAACGTTCTTGACCACAGATTTTGTTTTTCTCAGTCACGACTCTGACCAGTTTTACAACAGAGGTTTTAAAAATAAATAACCAATAATTAAAATAACTTAAACGAACATTTATTTGCAATAATAGTTGTATTTCATCAATATGATGTTAACAAGATTTTATTGAATTATTAGCTTCAAATGTTTTTAGGGAGTCAGTACTTAGCAGTTATTTGAAAAAGTCATGGTTTTTCATACAAGTAAGTACTTCAAAAGTATGTAAAAACTACCGGCTTTACTATAATTGCGTCGAAGATAATAAGATATTGTTACCAAGTCATGCCATGATATGTGTAATATGTAACTCGTAGCCTTGGTTTTCTGTATGGAGTAAATAACATAATTATATCCCTAAAGATAATATCCTTAGTTCTGGTCAGAATACGCGTTGGGACCGAGGTCGCTACACCCTCTTGTTGACTTAACAAGGAAAATATAAACATATGAATGTGGTAAGAGTTCGAAACGGTCTTGTATGAAATACTAGCTTTTTCTGTACCCCTGCAGACGTGCTTGCCAATTTCATGGTGATCGTTTGAGTATTTAAGACAATAGAATAGGGACACATTGGTCTACTTACCGAATAGGGACACTGTTACACTAACAGTGTCCCTATTCGGTATGTGTGGCGAAACGATATATTTAAAAAAATATCGGAAATGTGCGGGTAGACGAAGAACCTTCTACCTCACGGACATGACGACAGAGGGCCTGCACCACTGAGTCAGTCAGCCTGTGACCACGGAACGTGCAACCTGGTCGAAACGTCATACAAATCAAAGATATGTAATACCTTTTTTATCGCGTATATTATGGATTGCGAAAGTTTGTCTTACAGTATTGTATTGGAGGAGGGAGAGGGGCATTCTGCAGATATAGAATACATATTCATTCTGCAGAAAAGAGCTATCGGAGCTATTTTAGTGAATGAGTGCCGTAGGTGGAGGCTTTTCAGCAGGTTTGCTATTACGTAAATATAATAGTACGCGACTGTTTATATGATGTAGTAATGCAGTCATTACTACGTTTGAGACATAATCTAAATTAGAACCAGTGTACTGGAGGGTACTCCAGTACACTGGTTCTGATTCAGATGTTAGGTAGGTAAGAACCAGTACCAGTATACTGGAGAAATTAATGATGAATTTTGAGACAATATCAGAACTTATTTAAATTGTAAGAACTGTGTAGTCAATAACATCACTATATGTTATAAAACAAAGTCCCCCGCCGCGTATGTCTGTCTGTCAGTTCGCGATAAACTGAAAAACTACTGAATGAATTTTCATGCGGTTTTCACTAATTGACAGAGTGATTCATGAGGAAGGTTTAGGTGTATAATTTGTTAAGATTTTGTGTAAATTGATTGAAATATGTTGATGATTGTTGAAGATGTCTCTGCTACCCGTGCGAAGCCGGGGCGGGTTGCTAGTATTAAGATAATTTGTTATGATGTCTGGCAGTTCTGAGTAAGTCATGCTCGCTTAGACGTCCTGCGGATGGTGGCGTATGTGTCGGGTCGTTCCGCTCCCTTTGATATGGTTGGAGTAGACTATGGCTGGCGCGTGCGTCATGCTCGTGAACGAGTGCCGTTGGTTGGGGCTGGTCATCTCCGAATTGCTATTACTTACATATAGTAGTAGTTTGCGCCACTATAATAGTAAACAATACGTTACATTGTCTTCACATTTAATTTGCACAAATAAGCAATGTAACCAGAGCCTTGTAAAAAACATGTTGAAAAAGAGTGTCCTTGGAGTTTCTTGCCTGTTCTTCTCCACAGGATCTATGTATTGGAACAGGCAACTAGCTTCACGACTGACTTAATCTGATTGACTATTACTCCTGACAATTCAAAAATACCTATAACGTTTGAATTGAAATAAATGATTTTAATCTAATCCCCCTCTCCCGTCTTCCTCCCTCTCCTCCTCTTCCCCTACTCCCACCTTAAACGGCGGCAGCGCACTTATGACTCTTGAGTTACAGGTGCCCATGGGCGGCGGTAGCCATTTAAAATCAGGTGACGCGTCTGCTCGTTTGTCCCCTATACCATAAAACACACTACAAGACGGACTACAAGTCTAACATACGATGCTATTGGTCTTGGCAAAAGCGCATTGATGACTTTTATAAGACCACTTTTTGCTAGTTGGGCATTGCTTGTAAGCGCAAATGAAGTGTGTCGACAATGTAACATATTTTATGTACATGCATTACTACGTTTGAGACATAATCTGAATCAGAATCATCACCAGAGGAAATCAATAAATCTACGGAGGTTGCTCTTGGCCAAGCAATTTATTTATTTTTATTTTTTTATTTAAAACTTCATGCACATTTGTACAATTTCTCGGCCACTTCTTTTTTTTTTCATTTCGGCATTTTCGTTGTACAGTCAATGTACAGAACACACAATTATTTGTCCTGGGTGGACAAAGACCAACAGGCCAGTCAGATCTTATTAATTAAATCTTGTAAATTATAATTATTACATCACAGGTGATATCTAGATGAAATAAGATTGCGGGTAAAACATTCATTGGGTACATATAGAACCAACTGCTATAGAACACTGGGCTTCGGGCTTCTGAAATTGAGATTTATGATTTGGCAAGTTTACAAGTATGATAAATCGATGCTTTATATAAAGTAACTCGTCTATCCTTTGCACCCTTTTCGTACCATTTTCTCTGGCAACTCCTAAATTCAGGATAACTAGGGTAAACTAACTTAAATTTGACAAGCTACCCAATTTTTATATTTTTGTTGTACAATAATATTATCATAAATCAAAAGCAGTCAAAATAATTTTCCTTATCCTCTATCCATTTCATAATGCTTAAATGTGGCTTTTGGCAAAAAAATGTTTTAAAAATACTTTAATGCATTGACAATTTTTTTTAATAATCGAGTATGGGACAAAACGCAGTCCAAACAAGGGTCCAGCATCATCCATCCATATACAGATCAACAGATCTGTGATATTTAAGCCCTCCCAGAACTTTTTAACGACTAATGTTGCGTTCCAATAATAAAGAAACGAATCGTTTTTTGTTTATTGGAACGCGGCATTAGTCGATAAAAAGTTCTGGTATGGTATGCTTATACGACGCGCTTGTCAGTAAACGTTCACCAATAGTCTACAGATTATTATTTTAATGTGGTTTTTAAGAATTTTAAATAATTGTAGTTTTTATATCAAGAGTAGCTTTACATAGGTGGTATATTGATTATTGACTATTGAGTATAGTGATGTGCCGGATATCCGTATCCGCGGATATCTGAACAAGAAAAAAGATCCGGCACATCACTAATTGAGTACTACTAATGTCTGTAGAACCATGTAATCCCAATCCACCAAAATATATTAAAAAAAATAAACCGTAATATATAATTCTATCACGGTTGAAGGGTATACCGCTATACCGTTATAATTGACTTTCCTGTTGATCTAGTGGTTAGTGATCCTGACTGCTAACCCAGAAGTCGTGGGTTCGATTTCCACCCATGACAAATAATGGTGTGATGAGCATGATCATTTGTTCTGTGCCTGGCTGTAATTTATCTATAAATGTATGTATTTAGAAATATATAAGTATGTTTATCAGCCATGGATACCATAGTACAGGCTTTTCTTAGTTTGGGATCAGACGGCCGTATGTAAGTTGTATCAAGTTACTATAATTATTTGGAAAAAAGTACACCGAGACTAAAATAATTACTATCTGTTCATAACACAAATAATTAGATACCGTACGAGATCGGATCCACAACACTCGAAGATGTGGTAGTTTGCGAGGTAACTACTTTCACAAGTTCGCCATCGGTGTATATAGTATTATTTACGACGTTGATGATGTATACAGCTCACTAACGATAATGTGGCCACAAACTGACCAACATCGGACTCCGCTTCACGCGCTTTCACACATTGCAATCAGTTAACTGCCAACTATTATCCGAAATTAGTACACACGACTACACGTAAATGGCATAATCGCGACTCGAGAAAGTTCTCTAGGCTTATTGATCTCCCGCTATGAATTGAGTTATCAATGGAAACCTTAAGTAAAGTTCACGATAAATTGTCACAGAAATTACATTTTGATTGTATTAGTTTTAGTCTCAGATTTTGTCCATGTAGATTTATATTTACTTAATAACACCGTTTGCTATCTATATACATCTCAAAGTTAGTAAGGTGCGCTCCAGCGAGTGACATTGTGACATGGAATCGGTCTAAATTATTTACGACCATCGTGTCGATTAAAAATAAATCCTAATTATTTCTATAAGGTTATAAATTAATATATATTCGTATGTAACTAAGTTAAGAATTACTGTAGAGACCTTATGCTTAAGTTAGAAAGAATAGTACGAATTCAGTACCTACATCATTTTATGTACGATTATTTACATCGTATATCAAATGATGTTCACTCGTGTGTTAATATGTTGACACCGCTAATGAGGAAAAATCTTTCAAAATTAAGATAAAACATATTCTTCACAGTGTGTCATATTCTCATGTAAATCACTGTAACAATTACAAGAAGATGTTCATTTTCTACCAAATTAAGGGAGTCATAGTGTACAATGCAATTCTACAAAGCTAATTACCCAATTTGCTTCGTTTGTTTAATTATTCAACAAGCTTTCTGTGATTAGTCTTCAGCTCAAAATATACGTGGCTCCAAAGGTAAAGTCATAATTTATAGAACTCCAACATAACTCTGCTGTTGTTCTATTCTCTCTATTGTTAGTGACCCTGAGAATCAATGATATAAATATCAACATTTTTCACTCGAAATCATTATTTTTTCATGTTTTATTATTCAGGTAAGGTTTCAATCGAGTCTACCGTACCTCTTGACCGAAATATTAATATAGATTATTGCTTTATATGTATCATGTTAATAAATATAACTTGCCTACGAATGAGGGTCCCGTTTGTTTTTAAGTCCATTGATGTATATCAGTTAATTTTTATCTGTTTATCTTGTATTTTCTTTCAAGCTATAGAATTACAATTGAGACAAACGCAGACGTCGACGATGTGAACGTGACTCGGTCCACTGAGGGAACACTTTTGTTCTGTACCACAAAGCACAGTACGTCTGACAGAACATGGACATGCTCACCGGCACGCCGCTGTGGCTGTAAATAATAGCTTTTCAAGGCTGATTTCTATTATTCTGTTAAACATATGTAAACTTAGTATGCAACCCTCTTAATATACCATTAACCTGCCGGTACAATTTACACAAACGGTGTAAATCTTTGAGCGCCTTACATATAAATACCTTTGTCTGGTATAGGTATGCTAAAATCTGTTCTACTGAACATGGGTTGTTTAGAATTGGTACTTCTTAGTTTATTCATATATTAATAAGTAATTTAGTAAACATTTTAAGTTTACTAGTATTCCCCCAAAGGTCGAAATTTTACCGTATTACATAAAATTATTAATAAATATAAAGCTCCGTCGAAGGTAATAAAAAACCTGTTTACTCATTTCTTTATTTATAACGCTAAAGCTTGTCAATAGCTTCTAAACAAAACAAAAAGCACGGCAAAAAAATGGACGAAATTAAACCATAAGCATTATTGAAAATTCGAGACAAACATAATTTACCTAAATATATAAATCTCTCAAGTTTATTTAAGAAAACGTAAAAATAAAAAAATAAGGAAGTTTTTATTTCCTACATCTTTAAATACAAGTTTATTATATACATAGAGTTCGAATTGATTGCAAAATTAACATTTCATATTTCATAGTGTATCTTAAAAATATATATTTATGTATAGAGAATGAATTTCATTTATTAAGAAAGCTAAACTGGGCATTAGATGAGATATACAATACAATACAATACTCTTTATTGATAATGTTTTGTCTATTTTCTTCGTAAACAACTTAAAAATTCATTTTGTAATAATCTATTACCAGAAAAAAAAAAAAAATGCTTCAGAGCATTAAAAAAATATTTTATTATTTATGTTTAAAAGATAAATATGTGTTTATTTATCGTTGTCCAAAACCGTAGTTTATTAGAATCAGCAATAGTCATTTTTCTTAAACATTATGGGTATTATCGTGTAATATTGTAAACATAGACATTCTTTAAATTTCGTTATGATCAAATAAACTATTAATTATTGAAATCAACTTGATGTATATATTTTGATTCATACATGTATACAGTATTTAATATTTATGAATTAAACTGCACAAGATTTTTTCTATTTATATCTTCATTTCTTTAAATTTTTACCTATAGAAATAGTTAATAATGAACCATTACTATATTTAAGAAGTTTACCCACTGCCTGTCAGTAGCTCCATCTAGTGTTGAGAAGCGATTTTGTATCAGCATCTAAACAAGACCATCGACGGCAATTTTTAAAGTCGAATCTCACTCTCAAGTGTTGTAACTTATCACCAGATGTCATGTCATTAAGTTTGTCGCAAATGATTTTGTGAAACATAATATGTTATAAAAAAATATTTTATTATAATCTCAAAGTACATTTAATTAAATTAATCAGAGTAACCCGTCTCGCATCGCTCCCGGCGCAAAAGTGTTCAGGATGCTGGCAGCGTTGCCTCGCTGAATGGCGATGGACAACCTTTGCACCAGGAAAGACCCGAAACGGGAGACACCACAGATCAAGGGAGATTTGTTAAGTAGGCGTGACGCGTGCGCCCGTATCTGGCGTAAATTGTGTTTGTTATTCATTTCTGTCTTTAATCGAGTGTCAACCAGCGATCGCGTCATTAATCTAACATTTTGTCAATACTACGAAATGCCGCGTTGTTCAATGGTTGTTTGCCGAAATAATAGCTTTAAAGTGAATTATATGAAAGAGGACATCTTATTTTATACGTAAATACAATAATTAAACTATATTTTGGCATAATAATCAATAAGCAAATATGGTACACTGAAATTTATGATGAGAGTTAATAATAATCAAAGTTATGATGATGAAATATTAAATTCACCATATTATTATATACAAAAACCATTGCTCCCCTAGTACGGCTTACATAATAAATCATACTGTTAGTGACGCAATGTATGAGTTTGTTTGCCGATTCTCTCACTAACACGGATAAGCTCGTAATGCAGCCGCAGCTGGCTCCCGTAAACTAGCACATGATACGTCGCTTTTGTTTCTTACGATTTTTTTATTAAGCCTGAAAGTCGAGTCAAGTACACACACAGCTTATGCTTATCTAATGAACTTTAAAATATATGAATATAAATGTATAGTGTCAAATCGACCGTTTTTATACATATTCATTTTTTTTTAATTTTGTACGTTTAATATCAAATATACTATATACACAGTTTATACATTAATTTTATCTATTTCTATATATAAGCTATTTACATGCATGCATCATAAAATTCCTCCGCATCGTTGCCTACTGGCAGTGTTCCCAGAAGGCTGGCAGCATTGCCACGTTGAATGGCAATGCTAAATTCTCTGTGCAAGAAAAAGACCCGCCTTCTGGTCACGAGAAGTGTCGATCAGTCGCTTAGCTAATTAGCTAAAGGGAACGAGCACTCGGACCCCTTGACCCTAGCGTTTCGACCCCAAACGGCTCAAAAACATAGTTACCAATTAAATTATTGTATTTACGCCGTTTGAGGCTATCTGCTGATGCAGCAGCAGCGCCAGCACAACCAGCTGTACTTGGAAGATGTGACGGCGCGAGTTGTGTTGCGTCCCACACCAAAGGCCTACCCATATTCCATTGCAGTAACGACATTCCATCTGGTCTCTTCCCATCGTCTTGTACCAGACCATTGATGTCCGAGACTGTCGACAGCTTCTCCACAGTGACAAAGATGCGGAGAAACACAAGGAGCTCCTAAACGAAGGCAAGTGGCATGGCGGAATGTGTTATCGTCTAAACAAGGTGCCTATGTTGGGCGATGGAAGTGCCTGAATCTATAAGCCTGATTCCCATTCTCCCACAGCCAACAAACGAGCGCGCTCTGCAACATTGGATGATGTGTTAATTAAAAAATCCCTTCTTAAAGTGCACAACGGTGCGTCCCATTGCCTCTGAGAGAATGGATTAATAGGTAAAAGAGTATTGGGACAAGCTATCTGCCAAGCATTTATGGCATCGGTCTTGCAGGACACTTCAGAACTAACCAGTGTGTTTGTTAGAATTTTCCTGGTTAACTCTTCTGTGCCGTGGACCGAAGACAAAAATGCTGGAAGGCTGAGATCTGAAATTTTACGAACGCCAAGACCACCCAAACGAACCGGTAATTATGCTTGGAGCTAGCCTCGGTCGTCCAAAGCCACATTTAAAATTTTGCTAAGGGTGTTTTGAATAACTTTGTCAACTTTTTCTAAAAGTTTCCAAAGTTGCGATGATCGAAGCGCGTGAGTAAATTTGGGTTCGAAAAGACAAAAACGGAGTATAGTAAAAGCCGAATGGACATTAATTTAAGTAAACGATCTGAAAAATCACCAAAATTTTTTATTTTGTTATCTATGAAAGTTTGAAAACCATCTTCCAAGACCGGGGACCCAAGAAGGCGAAGAGACGTTTTTTCTAAAACTTTAATGTTAGGTGCCAATGAATTGAACTTCTATACAGTCGAGTGTCTGTCTGTCTTGTCACAAATAAAAATTTCGCATTTGTCAGAGTTGAGTTCTAAGCTTATGGATTTAAGTTTATTTTTTAGGAAAGCTAAATCTTGCAAAACTGTATCTACTTCCCCTCCCAGAGTTCAGTCATCAAGGTACCAAATGTTGAATTTTGACTTTATCTCCTTAATAATGGGGTGTATCGCTAAACTAAAGATAACTGGTCCCAGAGGGTCACCCTGCTGACAACCAACGGCCGATTTCAAAAGATTGTCCTTGTATACTAATTTTGTAGGATATCTATAACATTGCCAAAGAAATTTAGAAATTTTAGGGGTTTCCAATTTTGCTTGTGTCAACAGACTGTCCCTATTAAATTATGCAGATATACTTTTAGTGTTGTGTTATTTTTATTTTAAATTTCCAAAAGATCCAAAAAACAAGGAAAGTGGATAAATGGTTGCTGGACCAAAAAGCAATGTCTAGTGAAGACCCTCTTAATATTGCTATGGTATGGTAAATATATTGGTTGCATTATTTATCAAAAAAAAATTATGTTAAATTTATGTTAAACAAGTATTAGCATTTTACTGGTCATTAAAGTCATTTGCTTACTAGTAGGTTCCCTAAACGGTAAAAGCGCTTATTTATCTCAAACATATTGTTTTTACACTAAATGTGCCGTTTTATTTAATCGTATTTCATCTTAACTAATAATAAGTAATCAACAAACAAAAAACTTAAAGTTTTACATTAAAAAAAAAGCATCAAGAAGTTCCTAGGAAAGAATTTCGATAACTTTATCCTTTATTTTTGTAATTGAAATCACTAGCGTATATGAAATATATATTGCTTTTGCACAGGACAACGATAATGATTGATATCTATATGAGTGTAAGGCGGACGGTAACTCTAAATAAACGCTATTTCTTACACGCTAATGTGCTAATTCGATTGTCAAGCACTCATTGACTTGTTGATATCATATACACTTAAGTACGTGTGAGTCTACGCATCTATTGGTTTTCTTGAACTGCATATGTAGTTGTAAGCTAATGGAAGGGACAATTTGGGGACAGCGGTTTTCATACATTTCGATCTAAACGGCAAATCTATTTGATTCTATGATCTGAGGGAGTCACCATTCCTATCCCTAATCTGGCGAACAATATCCACGATGAAGCTCTTCGCCTCAGAGCCTCAACTGCCCAAAGTCTCCATCCACTGCAGTAGGCACAAAATAATATTACGACTCCATTGCGGCGTACTTTAGACGCTTTTTATTTGCAGCAGAGATATATGTATACACGAACATGTTTGTGTTTTTACAGTTTTGTGGACGACATGCTACGAATATGATAATTAATCTTTTAGAAGTACCCAAATCGCCTGTAATATTTGTTTTTTTCTTATTTCTTCAGTATCCCATCCTCAGAACTTAACCTAATGCCAATGGGGCCAACTAGAAAGCCCTATCAATGTCCCTTTCTCTTATTTTAGAATCCGTTGTGCCATCTTAGTGTAATCGGGTAACAAACGTAAAAAAATTCAATGAACTGAGAACCTCCTCCTTCTTTAAAGTCGGTTAAAAATAGAAATCAGTAGATAAGTCACACATAACCTTCAGCCATATTATGAAGTAATTTATTACTCAGCTTATCCCTATTATTGTAATATATTACTGACGTTAATGACTTAATAACAAAGTGCTTATTCTCGTATAAAGTTATACCATCACTTACTTTTAACGTTCATGATATGGTCTTGATTTTTTAAAGTTCTCCGCTAGGTGGTAACGTAAATAAGGAAATAATAAACTTAATGCCTAATTATTTTCTACGACGAGACCGTGTTGAATAGGCTTAAACGCAAATCTCTGAGAATAATAATTTGCGAGGATCATAAGTAACATCGCTCATGTTACGGGTAATACTTTAAATTTTTGCTTGTCAGACCATGAAACTGCTTAAGTAGCGGTATTTGAGGATTTGCATATGAATAAAAAAAAACATATTTTCGTCATTCTAGTCAGTCATTTCGTCAATTTCTAGATAGCAACCTATGGATTACCCGAGGGTTTGTGCAGATGGATTGCCAGTTTTCGGTCAGGCAGGCGCATAAAAGCCGTAGTAGACGGCAGCTGGTCTGAAATTATGGGCATTAACGCTGGCGTCCCACAAGGTCCTAACGCTGTTTTTGCTGTATATCAATGGATGACATCCATTGCTATGCAGATGACAGCACGGGGGATGCTTATTACACGGGCCGTGCCAACATTCTCCGTTCCATTGTGTTAGAGAGTCGCGAACAACTTGTGTCCAATATCGAGAGCACTCTAGTCAGGGTCTCTGACTGGGGTCAGAAACCCAAAGTCCCAAGACACAGCCCTCACCATCGCAGAGAGTATTAGGATTCTTGGTGTCGACATTTCCAGTGACATCCAGTTTCGCAATCACTTGGAAGGCAAGGCCAAGCTGGCATCTCAAAAGCTTGGGGTGCTTAATAGAGCGAAGCGGTACTTCACCTCGGGATAAGGACTTTTACAAGTCATAAGTCCGTCCCCATATGGAGTACTACTGTCATCTCTAGGCAGGGGCACCTGAATACCAGCTTGAACTCACAAGCGGTATTGAACCCCTAAACCTAAGGAGAGACTTTACCTTCTTGTGCGTTTTCTACCGCTTGTATAATGGCTCTGACTAACTGTTTCACATGATGCTCACGGCCTCATTCTATCCCTGCACCGCTCGCCATCGGCAGGCATCATCCTCACACATTGGAACCTAAAAAAATTGGTTAGGTACTACAGTATGGGGTTCTTCAAGAACTCCTTACTGTATAGGTTTTTATAGAGTCGGCAACGCGCATGCGAGTCCCCTGGAATGGCGTTCATAGGATACGGTAACCGCTTACCATCAGGCGGGCTGTATGCTTGTTTGCCACTGACGTAGTATAAAAAAAGGCATTGGCTGTCTGAAATTTTCAGATGTATACAATGTGGCAAACTAGACATTAAACATTTTCCATTATCTCTTGATAGTTTTTTACAAACTCTGCTTTCAATATCCTAATAAAAAAACTGAAAGCATTAATAAACATAAGACTCTTCCCAGGGGGCTTTAAAATCTGTAATTCTTGCAGCTACTGCGTGCTATGCGCGCAACGACGCTTGAATGCTGTGGGAATGCTGGCGCACTCACCAGCGTGCTGTGCGCGCAACGACGGGACAGTCTACCAAACTATGATGATTAGTCATATCAAGTGAATCTATTCTCAATTTATATAGCCAATATACAGATACCGGCACGAGTTATGAGCACAAATTTTCAAAAAATTTAACAATATACTAGCGTACAGTACAGTTGTAAAGTATACGGATGATACGGGCCGAATGATACTTCCGAACCCAATAGACGACGAGCATCGACTGACAAACAAATCGTGGTCAACGTATACATATGGACCAATAAAAAGTGTAGTCACGACTCGTGCCGGTAACTGTACTTGTAGCTGCGAGTATTACTTTAGAGAGTTTATATTATTACTAATCACCAGTTTTTTCTCGCTAATATGACCCACGAGCATAAATAAGTAAAAATAAAACCAATATTTATGCAACAACACTTTATTTCATATTTACAGGGAATTTTAGAACACACTAATTTAGTAAAACAATAATATAGTCCCAGAAGTTTCAACATGACAAGCAAACCATCTATCCACTAACCTAGGATAATCGCATAAATCGTGATACATGAAAAAACATTGTACATACTACAGACTTTACTCTATAATAAGCTAAAGATAAAATGTAAAGTATTTTGTTCTTAGGCACGGTAATAGTCTTGACTGCTGGTTCTGACTCTGTTTGATATATGAAGTATGTAAATTAAACTTCGATAAAATTGTTACGTTCGTGACTTCGGGGAGGCTGGGTCCCGTTGGCACACACTCTGTTCTAATCTCAAATGTCATAAAACGAATATAAGAAAAAACTTAATCTAGAGGAGAAGTATACAGACCACGATACAGACAATGAGGAACATTTGTTGAGGTTTAATAGATTTCATTGTCAGCGCTTTTTCGGTTAAAGTTGCCATAGTCTGGAAAGAACTGCTTGCATCTAGAGTGGATAGGTTTCTCTTGGAAAGGCCCGTACCATCTTCATCTACATCGTCACTTTCCACCAGGTAAGTTAGAAGACAAACGCCTTTTTCATTTATTAATAAAAAAATCTTCAAACTATACGACCTTTACACAACTGACATCTTATCGCAATCTAAGGGAATTGGAAAACTACTATACATTGCGTGTAACATATTTCACAAAAGAAATATATCCCTGTATTATAAAAGTATACTAATTAATTGGCACATTTAAAAATTGCACGGTGACACGCATTATGTTAGGTGCATTTAAATATAAAATAACACAATTATGGTCATCTTAAAAGGTACATAGACACATAATTGTAACGCCTATTCAGTATCTTATTAAACTATATATCCTTGCGCTTTTGCGTTATAATGATCTGAGAAGTGGTGGTAACAGATCAAATAAATTATTGTAGTAATAGTATGAGTTGACACGTAAGTTAGAAGCAGGTGACTGCGTTGAAGTAGCAGCGGAGAACACGCCCTCGACCGTTGCCTCCCTGGCCTCGCCGTTGTAACGCACTCTGAGGGAAAAAAGTTGGGTTTAATCTACCCATACATACCAAACACGATAGTAGTACTAACGCCGCTTTACACGTGACGTCATCTACCATCAAGCGGCAAGCTACAGATTAATTAATAGTGTAACAGACGGTTAAATTAAAAAAAAATGTTTAAGTAAATTGTAAATGTTATGACAAATGAATAAAGCATGATTACAAATTATATAAATGAAATGTAGCCTATATGTCCAATCATTTAGAGCGAGAGTACATACTACAGTGAATGCCATTCATTGATATTAGAAGTGCGATGATTAATATCTAATAGTTGGTAAATCTAGAAAATTATAATTTATCGTTTCAGCCTTCAAGCCGATCTCAGTGCATTTTTTTTGTGAATTTAAAATCTCAAAAATTAAAATTGTACTTTACTCTTTAGGCATAATATACTAGTGCAGCACTTCACATCGAGCGCGCGTATGTTACCTTACTTAATAATCCGCTAAGACGCAGTCGGTCAATGTAAGTATACATTTAATTTGTTTTACACCAAAGTAAGGAGTGTCCGATAAAGCCCAAAAAATTACCACTTAAAACATTATTTTAGGTGCCAGTATACAGGTTCTACATACATAAGAAACTGAGTACTTCTACTTTTAGAGTACTTAGGTCAAATGGTGTATAAAATAAAAACCGCAACATAAATAATAATATTTTACTTTATTTTTAAATATGGAAAAGAAAAGTCTACTAAAAGGATAACATTGCACATCTTATTTAACCCTACTACTCCTGTTTACCTTAAGAAACGTTTCGCATTCATTCACGACACACATAATAGATACTTAAGATCATCGGAAAACCTGACGTTGGAAATTCCAACCCACTCCACAGCTATTTCTGACAAATCTTTTACAGTACAAGCTGCACGTCTATGGAATGCATTGCCAGAAGCTATCACGGGCAAAGTCACTAACTATTTTCCAAAAACTCGTCAAGGAGCACTACCTATCTTTGAAATAACCTATACTTATGTATATGTTTATCTGTTTATATATATTTATATGGGTATGTATGTATGTATGTATGTATGTATATATGTATGTATGTGTATATGTATACAAGTTATTGTTTTAGTAAGTAAGACTAAAGTGCACCACAAGTTACCTATTACTATACAATATAGTAAATATTATACTATATACTATATCCATCAAAGGTTGTCTGTAAGAGATCGCAGACTGCGATAAGACCGCCCATTGTATGCTACTTAACATTGTATGTTGTATGTATCCCATTTTTGGTGTACAATACAATATCTATCATTGCACATTTTGCCAAATAAAATGAACTAATATTATAAATCTCTTATAAAATAATATAAAATCTGTTATTTTTCGGTAATTTAATTCCAATTTTAATATTTTTAATTAGTTGCCTTTTATTATGTACTCATTTTATATACCACGGCCTAATCAAATTAAATTAAAAACATTAGGTTACCATTATAATTAGTTTGCTTCTAGTGCAAATTCTGTAAGACTAGTTTTGCCGGCTTCGCTCGCATATATATCACTACATATTATTAAACAAATGCAAGACAAGATGTCTCTACTACCCATCCGAAGCCGGGGCGGGTTGCTAGTGATTTATAATAGATTCATCACTTCAGGTATCCCGAACAGTACTTTTTTTCTGGATGACAGGAACTCTATTTCCTTTGCTGTACTTCTGACGTATATGCAAAATTTCATGATGATCGGTCGAGTAGTTAACAATCAAACTACATCTGTATCTGAGCTACGGGCTACGGAGAGCGCAGCGCAACAAGCGCGTTACGTAAATGTGAAAATTTAAGGTTTTAGTCATTAACTGTTTTTAAACTTTAAAAAATATAAATAATGATACCTCATTATTAATTTTAAAAAAATAGACAGTCATGGGACTGCCGACAGAAGTGAAAACTTGAACGAAACGACGAACTTAAAACGTCACATTAGCAGGTTGCTGACATAAATTAATAAAGAGCTGACAGAACTCAATGTTTAGATTAGCGTCCTCTAGTGGATCTAGATATGTATGATTAGCGTGACGGTCAAGAGTTCAGTGCTTTTTCCCCATAGCGAAAGTGCATAAACGTGCCTAAAGAAGTTTTCACTTCAAAATAACTGTATTATGAAAACATTCTCGAGCATTTTAATACATAATAATATGTATTAAAATGTAATAATAATAACATAAAATTAAAGTCAAAGATTACAACACTAAATTATAAAAAATAATCTACTGTTCTATAGTAAACACATCTGAAACAGCTGGATTGTTGTTACCTAATAATATTCTTATTCTGAACGAATTTGAATTAAATTTGCGATACAGAAAGGCAGTATCTTAAATCATATACAGGTAAAATAGTCAGGAACATAATAGTTAATAACCTTTTGGTATATTTTCTTGGTTTCATTATTGTAAACGAGTATGCAGGTAACGCAAGAGTATTTGATGCAGAAGCTGAGATCATGGCAACAAAGCCTTACCTAATAGTCTAATAAATTGATTAGAGTGATGGCGCACTACAACACGTAACGTTAACTGTTCAAAACATAGAAATTTATTACTCTCAAAATCTTTAGTTAAAAATATGCAACATTAAAATAACTCTGTTGGAAGAAAAACCACTTAAGCATTTCTCATAAAATTATTCATTTTACATCCCTTATATTTTATTTGGACGTTTTACATCATTGAACCTTCATATAAAAATGTAAAAATGCGTAAGGTATATGATTGAGCTTTCAATTTGTCACTTCTCTATATAGCCCCATGCAATTTAAAATGCAGGAAGTATTAAATGAATAAATAATTGAAATAACTTTATAGTATCAAGCGTACACATTTTACTAACTATAACCAACAAGTGCAGTCTCGCAGTGTGATGTTGTATAGTTTAAACATAAGGCCTGGGGAACACAGATTAAATAATCAATATTTAACTAATACACAAAACACATTCAACTTAAAAAATATACTGTTTATCCACTAAAACTAGACATCATTTTCGCAAAAAATATTACAGAAAATTTGCGCTAAAGTTTGACTTAACTGAGAAGAAGTAACTTTCTTTCTCTTTTGAATAATGTAAATGATTCATTGTCATCATCAAGTCTATTTACCTAAAATTTAGAACGCATACTCTTGAATTGTAGGAACGAATAATTGTGTTTGCAGGGCATTTTTTTGTTCACCATATACATGACAAAATTTTAAAAAGAATGCTTGCTAGTAAGTCTATAATAAAAGTTATTGAATTCTCCTAATCAGACCAGTAACTAGTATTTCGCCGAGGGAGTGAGCGTACCGGAGGCCCTTACCCTTCCCTCTCGCCATCTCGCCCCTCTACCCCCAACCCCTCCTCTCTCCTCTCTCCCCCTACTCCGACCTTAAAGGCCGGCAACGCACTTGTGACTCTTGAGTTACAGGTGCCCATGGGCGGCGGTAGTCACATACCATCAGGTGACCCGTCTGCCCGTTTGCCTGCTTTACCATAAAAAAAAAGTAAAGCGAGGGCGATAAAATATAATAAAAGAAGAAAAATAGCAAAACAAGTAAGTGTCGCCTTTCAAAGTAGTAAAGCTTAAAGGGTGCATAGTATTCTTTTAGTTAACCGGTTGAACTAAAATAATATGTATAATGATTATCTAACCATATCGTTGAGCTCCTCTTCAGCAAGTCTAAGCGGTAAGGTGCGTGGTCCTTCGCGGTCGAATCTGTCGTAATGCTGTGGACCCTCTTCATGCAACGCCTTTTGAAGAGCCACCAGTAACCGGTCCAGAACTAACGCTGCTCGCTTTTGAGGAACTACCTCCTAAGAAAAACGATTATCATTTTAAATATGAAAAATGTACGAGTTCTCCATGAACCAAAATCTGTATTTAAATGTTATGCTAATAACATAATTTTTGTCATTCGAACAGTTTTAACAGTTTTTAGCGCTCCCACAAAAAACGTATGAAATGTATACAGCATTATTACATATAACATTTAGTCACTTCAATAGGAAAATCGATTAATTTCAATCGTTTGTGACATTCACTTTTATACACATTTATTAGTTCCTTAGTTCTTTCGCTCCATACGACATTATTGCAACTTGCGGTCTTATCAACAATTTTTGGCGACAACAAGTTAAATTGGCACGATGATATGTAAACATCAACAACAGAACTTGCAGCTAAGTGCGTAACAATACAATAGTCTAACCATCGCTTACAGCCATGCACTTCACTCATAAAAGTAAAGGTATCACTCGCTATTTCTAACCGGTGAACATCAACACAAATCCATTTTTCGTCGCCACAGAAACTCAAAAGGATATTCATAAATAATGTATTTGGGTGCGCATTAAAATCCCTTAACACTTATACCGATTCTACATTACAGTCATCTATAAAAGCACTCACCGCACCGAGGCAGTCCGAGAAATCCGGTAAATGTTCTAGCAATCCGTAGGCATATAATTATATATTTTTTTTTTTTTAAAAGACAACTCCCGCATTAGGAATAATTCTGTGTCGCGGGTGGCTTCACAAACATTCAAACAACGGACACAAAGAACACCCAGACTCGGTACAACTATTTGTGGATCACACAAATTATTTTCCCGTGTAGGATTCGAAGCTCGGCGCGGCGTAGTGGCGAGGTGACCACTTAAACCATTGCGCCATCCGTGCAGTCATATAATGTCATATCATTATAATGGGCCTATCTTTCGTTGTTATTTTAATCGCACAACCGCGAGGATTACCGCACTGTAATACTGACACATTTTGGTATTGCTAATTTCTCTTCAATAACGCAAATCCCCCGTAGGGTCTTCAGCGTAGCATACCCGCCGTTGTATCCACGGCTGACGTTCCTGTGGAGCTGAAGTTGTTATCAATAGTGCAAAGGTATGATAGCTCGTCCGGTAGTAGCTATGTTTCTTTTAATGCAATAATATCGCACGGTTTACACAATTATTTGATGCTACTCACATATCGTTTTACATTTTTACAATTAAAAGATACTATTTTGTGTGTTCTAACTATTTCGTGTGTTACTTGGGCCGACCTTATTCGCGTAACTCTTCTTAAACCGCACAAAACTTTCTAAAAATAGCATCCTGAGGCCATACATTTTTATCCAAAAAATGACGGCACTTTATTCTCAGAAACAAAGAAGTTGTACGCCTTGTAACTCCTTTGTACTTTGGTATGAATTTGCTCCAAGTAAACTACCTCCTGAGTTTTCAATTGAATGTAATTCACAATATCGGTTTCTAACGTATCCGTATATAATAAATATAGGTGATTTCTTTTCAGCGGCCTTGAATTTCCCAACCGTTTCCGATGCAACCCCCGCCTGTCCCCTCAATGGGTAATTCGGTTATCCCTTGCTGCTTACATATTGCCAATCGTCCTCTGTGTTTATACTTCGAGACACATTTGATACGCTATTTAAAGACATGGATGGAAATGTCGTCGTAGGTACTCGTTTGTTATCAAACAGCTGACCTGATACGTCACGAATGGTGATTGTCTTGACAATGCACTATTCGCTTCTGCAGGAACTTTACCAGCATTTGTTATTATTACTGACTCACTGTCATCACAATCACTGATGATTCTGTTGATCACTTTCTTGTGAATGGAAGTCAATAGTTGTCGTCTTAAACTTTTTGTAATCTCACTTTTAATTTCATCTAATCGCGCCAACGTCGCATATTTCGTTTTGACGTCCGCTAGTTCTGTTTTGAATAAGATCATATTCTTCTAAAAACTTCGTGACGTCGAGATGGTCAAAAGTCAGAGGCCGAAGTTTTTCCAAATCCCGGGCTACGAACACCGGAGTCATGTCAGGGTCGGTGTACCTTTGAGAAGCGACACGATATCCTCCACATCTCGATTTTTCTTTCCACTCTTAATTCTAAAAAAAATCGCTTGTTTGCAGATACCGATTCAAAAGGTAACGAAATTTATCGTTTTATTTCCAGGTGCGAGGTGTGCCATTAGGTTCCGCACAAAAAGCAAAAAAAAAAACACGTTTATAGTAATTTTGTTAATTTTAATTTTTATTATTTGTAGTTATAGTGGCAACAGAAATATACATTCTGTGAAATATTCAACTGTCTAGGTATCTATTCGGATATATGGATCATGAGATTCAGCCCGCTGACAGACAGACAGACGGACATTGAAAGCTTAGTAATAGGCTCCGTTGTTTACCCTTTGGGTACGGAACCCTAAAAAGTGATAGAGATTTGGACTTCTCGTATTCACGCTACGAAACACGCTACGCATCATACGAAGCCAAGGTGGTCTTTTAAATAATGTGGTATTCCATACATAATGCTAAAGAGTAAGCCTAAAATAAATAATTAATCAATGTATTTTTATTTCAAGTCAACTGAAAAATAACTGAAAAACCCTCTACTTGTGAAATTATTTCTTTAATATCAGCTTCCTATTTCAGTGTCGGAACGCGACGTGTTCCGCTTTAGTCTCTCGGAATTGACGGTAGAAAGGGGTTGTTCCTATTTCTTCAATTTACACGATTAAAGTATACAAGACTTGTTAAACTATATCTAACAGTGGAAGTCCTATGGCTAAAATGGTTATGATGATGATGCTAAAAATAACATTTTATTGTTGGTTTGAGTGTCTATGTTACTTCGACCATTTCCGTTATTTTTTAGTAAACTAAATAACATGAGACATAAAGAGCGTTTGACTGTTGAGAGGATTTAATTAGTTCTCAAATAAGCAGGTGCCCGATGTTTTCGATTAAAGACCCGATAAATTATAAAGGGTATTTACAATGCTACATAACACAACTAAAGTTCACTGTATTAGTTTGTAATAACTATAGGAAAAGCTTTAAATATATAGGAGTTATCAAATCTCTGTGGCTCTTTCACCTTAATGGGGTAGAATGATTGTTACACTTTGTGTATATAGAATAATGTAAAATAATAAAAAAAAACTGTTGTACCTTCGATGTCTAAATTTGATAGCCATTATTTTTTCCTTCAGAAAATTCTTTGCTTTGGTTACGAATGATTCTCTTGATTCACCGACGGACTGATTGAAGTTTACTTTTGCTATATTTCAATCTTATCTTTCACCACATGTGTATGGGTCAGGAGTACAAAAAACGAGTAACACGATTTTGAAAATCACGAAGTTTTATATTAGCCACTTGAAGGAATATTAAGCGTTGTATACAGAGCGATAGAAACGTGACGATCGCAGCGACGGTGACGACTGACACAATATATCTTATACTATTTACAAAATGTGATGTTTGAATGCTGCATCGCGTACAACATGTGTCTCAAGAGCTTTTGTATTCGGCTCTCCATAAACCACTTGAAAACTTTAAGAGACTAGTTAACTAGCGAACCTTGCTTGTTCGCTGCTTAGTACGAATAAAAATTAATTTATAAACTGTTTCACTAATCCTCACCGTGTAGTCATCATAGTAAATGGAGGCCGGTGCTGCGAGCGCACCTGACAGCGCCAAGAGCAAAAGAGGCACGGGACTGCACATCATCGCTGGACTATCATCACATACACTCCACCTTGATAATAATATTTAGTTATCAGTTCTAAACTTAGAAATAAATAGTTTACATACACATAGTCGTTCGAATATGGATATCGGATATTCGGTTATGGGCTCTGCTTCTCAAGAGCTTGTCTTATCTCTTATTTGAGTTTAAAATGTGTGTGAAATGTAATAAAATATTAAGAAAGACGGTACGTACTTATTTAAACGACTTGCAAGACGTTTCTCAAATTGGAGACACTCGGATTGCCACTTAGAACAATCTTTAGAACCTCCGAGTATAGAACTATAGACCGCTGTGAAAGAACACAAAATTGTTGTTGTTTATGCGTTCTTCCAATGACAACAATATTTCTGTATGTCTGCGTGTATCGTAGGATAACCCCTTTTTATATACTACCCTTTTAATATGAATTAACATTAGTAAAACGTAAGACTTTTATAAAGAGATAGTAAATGTTAGATATAGCATTCTTGAACAATTAAACAATAAACCATACCGTATACCTACTGTTAATATTACTAAATTAAATAAATCTATTATCATCTTTACGATTGTAATGCTCTAACCCCTCTCCCCCCTTCCCCTACTCCCACTTTAAAGGCCGGCAACGCACTAGTAACTCTTGAGTTGCAGGTATCCATGGGCGGCAGTAGTCACTTACCATCAGGTGACCCGTCGGCTCGTTTGCCCCCTATCCTATAAAAAAATGTTAATGATAAATAGGTAAGACCAGAAGAATTCAGTACCGTTTCCTCCGTTATTTGTCAACCAAATTTTATATTATTTTGCCTTAAGAAAACCTACAAAAAGAACTATGTAGTCAACTTTTATAATGTAACCAACGCACAAAAAAAATAAAAATAGTCACCATTCGACCTTTTGTCATAAGGTTTATTGTTTTTTTTTATTTGCTCTTGATTCACAAATGAAAGGAAAGACAGTTTCAATTTCGGAGATTAAGAGATTTGAGCCTCTAGTTTTCGAAATTCAAGCAATTTCGATCAACACGACATGACAAGTTATTTATTTCTTCTAGAACGGGGATAACAATTGGGACATTTCGTTTATCCTTCTCTTGAGTGACGTCTGATGTAGGTACTCAGAAGGTCAAAAGTAAAAACGGATACTAATTCATACTATTATTTTACAAAAATATAACGTTGTATGACGATTTTAAGAACCATAAACTATGATAGAAGTTGGTAAAGTACTATAAAAATATACTAAGTAGGTAGGTAGTATATCATTTTGATTTTAATGTAAAATATCGCTTCATTAAATTTTTTATAAAGTTCATAAACAAATTGTTCTATACCTGTTATAAATATAAAGCAGAGGAAACATTGTTATTTAAATTCTAAATTTAAAAAAATAAAAATAATATGATAAAAAATAAAGTAGGTAGGTCACTCGATATATTAATCCTCAGCTATTAATGTTTATCTATAATCGATTAACGATACCCATAGCACAAGCAATGCCTAGTTTTGGTCTAAAAAGTGCCTAAATTATTATTATTTATTTATTTATTTTTAACCCTCTGAGTGGGCTGTTCTAAAATAAAAATCAATCATAACTTTAGTTATTTGACCATCTAAAGATTTCAATTCAAACATTAGAAATTTCAATATCATTCGAAATTCAAATAAAATTATATTTTAAATAAACATAATTAAATTAATATAAAGTTCTTGAATTTAAAAAAGTTTTATTTTGGTATTGTACGCAGACACACACATAATCGGTTAAATAATACTTGTAAACAAAATACTCACAATAAATATCCGAAATCGCTTGTGTAACTCCTTTACACTATTTCAGTTACTGACACTTATAGTATTAAGAATTTGTTGAAACATTCAACAGCCTTCGAGGATTTGTTCGTAACGGGAGGCACCAGCAGCGTGCGAAAGCTTATGATAGTATAACGCGATAAACGCCCTCGAAGCCTTTATAAACCCGCGCCAAAAGTGTTCACATACATACATACCTATACGTAGAACCCTTTGTAACCCTTTGTTTTGAAATATAGGTATTATTAAATATTTTGTACCCAAACACGCGCTGAGGTATTAAATAGTATATCTCAATGTTTTCTTGAGAACAGATTTTCAAATTTAACTCATAAAGTGTGCGTAATAAGTAATAAACTCCTCAACTGAATAAATACTGTTTAATTCTAAATATGCAGTAACATAAATAGAAAATAAAATCACAATTTTTCAAAGATTCGTGTGATGTAACTGTAAAACTTGATTAGTGTATCAAATTATTACGGTATTTTTTTTATATTAGCTAGGTGACAACAAACACACGGTTCGCCCGATGGTAAGCAGTTAAGGGTGCCTATAAAAACACTCAATACCTTCCCTTAGTGTCACTTTCACAGTGATTGTGGAACACGGATTATGGAATCGGTTTCCATAATCGCGGTCTTTGGTAGAGTCTTTGGGCCACTCGCGCGCTCCAATCGCGGAAAACTTCAGTACCCTACCTATTTTAGTATCTTTTACTGTGTCATATGAATTATTACCGTGGTATAGTTTAGAACAAAACAAAAACCGAATTGAAATTATAATTTGTATATCGAATCAGACACAGGACAGCATAGTCTTAAGCATAGCAAATTCTACCTGCACATAAATTACGTCTTGAGTCCGTATTAATGTTATGCATAACTATCGATTTTTTTGGAAAAATAAGCATATGACCATTTTATGTTTATAGCATATTTAAGAATGTTATATGTCAATTATTTAAACAGTTTCGGCTCTTTCCCAATCATTTCTACATCAACTTCCCAATCAGTTCCAGAGGTGCGAATTTAAACTACCTACTACGACTTTAGAACATAGTCAGGCATGATTAATTATAGATATAGAAGTAGAAAGTATAATGAAGTGACATAGCCATACGATCCTAACTAATATTATAAATATGAAAGTTTGTTTGCTTTCACGCACGCCTTAACTACTCAACTGATCATCTTATAGGAAAATAACATAAAGTACTAGAAGAAGTACTGTTAATGAAAGACAGAAAAATAACTTCAGGCGAGCAAAGTCAGATAAAGTTATTATTACCAGATACATCATTTTTATTATATTTCAGTTTTCGTCGTACTACTTTACTTACTTAAATATATATAAGCATTAATAGAGCTAGTCATCTATTATTAAATAAATGTTGAACACTTTCCTATTAACAACAAGTATACAACAAGCTGGATGAGAATTGGGCACCGCAGACTGTGGACGTTGCTGAACCAAAAACCTTTTAGTTCTCGTTTTAAAGACCCCACACTGTAGTAAGTTAGGAAAACTGAAATTACTCATCAGCACTCATTAATAAGAGTCTCAGCAACGACTGTTGCAAGGCTTATGGATCTTCTGTGAATTAAAAGATTCCATTACATTGAAATATAAGTATATACTAATCCACATAATATAAAGTATTTAAAATTAACTAGAATCCTAAATTTTACACGTACAATTAATTGATTACCTTTGATTAATATTCTCTTTGATACGGCAACAACTAAATAAATGATTATTTGTATTTATCTATAGGTCATCATCTTCCTACCCTTTTCCTCATTTTATTTGAGATTTGAAGCGGCGGAATGCGTACGTAATACAGTTATTTTTTTTTTAACATTGCAAAGGGTTTGTATCTTTTATGGCCGGCCACCTGTCTGACGCCAACCCTTCTTGGGAGTGTAGGTAGTCGTTTTTTAGACGGGACAAAGGAATAAGGTAAATTGGGGTAGGGAAAACGGATAGGGCGAAGGAGCTACGGTAAGGAATACCACAAGTCTCGGGTAGCGAAACGGGACTGAGACTGCAGAAGCTCGAAGAGGCCGGGGTCGCGTACCGGAATTTCTGTCTTATGATTGGAGAGACCACTGACAGCAACATCAACTAGCCATAAGTACCTACACATATATAAACTCACGCTTTTCTCCCTTCGGGGTAAGCAGAGACAACAGCCCGCTACTTGATTCTATTCTTACATACCTCACGAGCTTTCTCTATTGTCATTACACCTTTAGTACAAGCCCTGCCCCTCACCAGTTTCGGGTCCTTCTTACCTGTCCTTTCTTTAAAACATCAAACATCGATTATATTAACTCTAGTTTAATAAGCCCGATACTGTATTGAGATAAGGTGGTAAGATTTATAGTTTGTCTACCAACCTGCTGCACTTGATTGAATAAGATTTTCTTCTCACAAGGCTCACCATTTGGAAACGGGCGGTTATAGATCGAAACAGGCAGATGTGATATTATGTTATCAATTTTTGTTTTCTTTAATCATTTTACATTTGACGAAGCAAACTATTGTTGCGGTGACTCTGTGTGTGTTGATCTATAATTTTTAATTATAATAATTATTTATTCAATCGACGATTTCGAATCATTGATGGTCAATTTTATAAAATAAAGATTTTTTGAAATGAATTGAATTTGAGTCATAAAGAAAAGATATAAACAGCCAAAATAAAACCTCCTCCTTTCTATAAAGTCGGTTAAAAAAATGACCAGCAATACTCGGTCGATTAGGCATTAGTTGACGTATATATTAGAGATTATCGTACCCTAAGTGAATATGTTTACTCATATGACAAATATCATTGGTCATTACAAATCCATTTTATCTCGACAATGAGCAAATGTATCAATGACGTACGAAGGGATTGTAGGAGCTACGTGTGGGCTATCCAAACATAGTTTTTGTATCGGATTTCTATTATTAAGCACACCAGTATTGGAGCATTTGTATACCTTTTCGCGAGAATAACAATAATAATAACAATTAATTTGCATTCTGCATCATCAATATACTATAAAATCGAAACTTTTATCTAAATATAAATAGTTGTATAAACTGAATAATTCAGTAATTTTCAATGTTCTGTATATCGTGAATAGTAATGACGGATACTGGTGCTAATTCTGCTATTACTAAACTAGATTTAAAATGGCTAACATTTAATTTGTTCCTGTCAAATTCAAATTCAAATTCAAAATCATTTATTCAATTAAGACACTAAGTGACATTTATGAACGTTAAATTGAAGCTAGAGTTAAAATCATAGATCGGCACAAACAGACGCCACAGCATGTACTGGATTGTCAAGGTAAATTAGGTGAAAAACACCAAAATCTACTGCCTGTTTGTGTCGATCTATAACTTCCAGTTTCCAAAATGCGTAGGGCCTTATGAGAAGAATACTGGCAAAGAAACTCATGGCCACTCTTTTTAAAAGTCAGATCTTCAGGTACAATAGTGTTAGTGTTACACGAGAGGTAAACAGGATGCAAGCTGATGCCACCTGAATTTCATTTTATTGAAATGCTCCAAAAGCTAAGGTACTAAAAAATAAAAATCACTCAGTGATACCGTTGAAGGTTTGAACCTATTAAACATAGAAATCATTCAAGGTGCACATCTAACTTCATTCAGTTGCAAAATCTACTGTTAAAAATAATTCGTGACTGGATTAAGAGGCTAGAGTTGCAGTTGATCGAACCAAAATAATAGTATAGGCTAAAGCATCGCTGACTAGGCCGACCAGTCACCCCAAGCAGCACCCGTTCACGAGTATGACGCATGGACCAGCCATCATCTCCTTCGCCATATCAGAGGGAAAGAAATGACCCGCCCCATGACGACGCCGCATGTCAAAAAACGTTTCGTGTTCTGCACACGCAAATTTTATTTTAGAATTTTGATTTTCGCTTTATCGCAATAACTTAATCAGTTCAAACCATTTTGATTTACGACTTCTCTAAAACTGATTTCGGGTTCTCAAAACCTCGACCAATACAAAGTTTTGTATTTCAGCCTTTCGAGAACTTTCATCGCTCTTTGAGAACTGATATTCGCTTTATGGAAACTGGTTTTCGTTTATCAATAACTTAATGTATTCAAAACATTTTGATTTACAACATCTCGAAAATTGATTTCGTTTTTCTCAAAAACATGGCTAATTATGGATTTTCTTATTCGACTGTTTTCGTTTTCAAAGAACTGGTTTTTACTTTGTAAAAGCTGGATTTCAAATTATCAATAATTCTTACACCACATTGATTCATGACATCTTGGAGAACTGATTCTGATTTTTTTTTATGGTATAGGGGGCAAACGAGCAGACGGGTCACCTGATGGTAAATGACTACCGCCGCCCATGGGCACCTGCAACTCAAGAGTCACACGTGCGTTGCCGGCCTTTAAGGTAGGATTAGGGGAACGGTGTTGGAGAGGGAGATGCGGGAAGAGAGGGGGAAGGGAAGCGTTAGGGCCTCCGGTAAAACCTCACTCACTCGGTGAAAGCAATGCAAACATTGCTTCACTGCCGGTTTTCTGTGAGGCCGTGGTATCACTCCGGTCGAGCCGGCCCATACGTGCCAAAGCATGGCTCTCCCATGATTAAGACTGTTTACTTTGTTTGGATGTTTACTCAAAGCTTACCTAGTTCAGGTTAGAAATTTAGTGTGCAAAAGGATATCCGATGATACAACAGCTTACTGTCTAATTATAAACGATCGCCCTTTAAAATACTGAAAGAAATCTTTAAGTCAACGTTGGTCGAAAATGATCATGAATGTGATTATAGATTTACAAGGTTTTAAGAGTTAACAGAATGAATTATTCCAAAAGAACAGCAATCCAATGTGGAAAGCGTATTTTTGTACATTTTATAAAACCACTATACCTTTTATATGATTTGACTAACAAAGAACGCCTGGATTTTAGAAAAAATAGAGGGATATTATGGAAATAATGTACTATAATTAAGTTTAAGAGTTTTGTTAAAGATCTTTTAAAAAATAAGTATGTATCTTATTTCAATACCGGACTCGTGTTGGTGGATGTGACGTAGTAGATGGTATGTTGACCTGTCATTAATAAATTAAGGGTAGTATTAAAACGAGTGACTGTAAATTTAAATTTTAAGTGTCAAAATTAATGAATTAGGGTCATCTCTAAAACAGCAAGTTACAAACAATAATTTGAGTTATATTTCTACAGATATATGTATACATATATTAGATATATATATATATATATATATAGGGCCTTCCGTAGGTACCTTTCGCCCACAGTAATTAATCGCAAACATTATTTTTATGTAGCTCTACTTTTGTGGAAATTAATCTTTTCCGAAGAAGCAACTTCTATTTTTCGTGCCGATTGTTCTCTCTTAACAGATCTAATACAATAACATCATCATCATTATCCTCAAGGAAATCTTCTGTAACCCGATTGATAGTGCAGTTAATGGCTAATTGAATGTTGGGCTAGGTAATACCTCTTGCGACGACCTATTTCTATTTTGCTCAATAGTAGTTATTATTACTCATTCTACTTGCCTATCGCGCGGCTATAACCAATAACTATAAGATGTATGTTAATGTTGTATTGCAAAAGTCCTTAAACTGTTTCCCTGCATCACATCGACTAGGTGCATCAACAATCAGCCATTGTATTTCAACGCTTTACAAACACTCATTCTTGTATCCCTGAAAAGCCAAGTAGAGGTCTTAAACACCCGGATTTGGGCCACTTAATTTTACTTTAATTAGAGATAAGCCAAATACGTCAACCGGGCACTTTGGGAATAAAATGTGTGATGATGGGCCACTGGAAGGAAAAGGATGTTGCATAGAGGCACTCATGGATTGGGGAGTCTAACGCTTTAATCTTTAATGGCATTGTTTATGCCCATATCACACGTATACTATAGTCATAACCATTATTACAAATGCGAATATGAGTTTGCTTGTTTGTTACACTCTCACACCTAAACCAACCAACTGATCATTACTCTACACTTACAACTATTACGAAGTGTGTCCCACAATCAGACATAGAACCACACCAGCCAAGCAACATTATAAAGTCATCTCCGGTTTTCTATACAACAGAGTCAACAGAATTCTAAGCATCTACGCTATGACCAAGTTTAAGATTAAAAACAGACTCAGAAACTGGCTCCTGAGTCAAACCTACCTAGACACAGAAAACCTTTTGCACTAAATTGTAAGATAACAGCTTCTATACACATTCATATCGAAAACCCCTAAATAATACAATAAATACTGGCAGCTTTTGTTTATTAAATTCTAATGATATTCACCTTTTAATCACACTTACATACCCACCCACACACGCAGTTATCCCTCAAATACATCACACACTCACAGCTGCATACAATAATCGAGACAAAAATTATCATTTCGGTACTTTTTAGTTTGTGTGTATATCTATAATCTAGCTGGTTCCCAAATTAACAGGTCTTACCTATCTTGAGTTACCGGTATACCTCACTACTATATTCTTTCTACTTCATATTGTTTTGCATGCGCGGCATGGACCGTGTCCCAACTACCCGTAATACAGGCTTACGCCTAGTGCGGGAGTGGGCCGCTGTTCGCTGCTTCAGCTGTGCGTGTAGTAACTTCAAGAATAGAATGTGCTGTGTGATTAGTAGTATTTTGTCACTTTTAAAGGAAATAAAGATGATTATTATTATCTCTTTATTTACTTAATATACACATAAATTACATTTTTAAATACATTCACTATAAAAAAAAAAAAAAAAACAATTATATTTAAAAATATAAAAAATAGTGTCCCACCGGTATCGGGTACAGGGACCAAGCTACCGGTGGTTAGGGTTCCAGAGATAGAAACCTCCTCACTATGCGTGCCGTATCAAGGAGGACTTATTATTATTATTACTCACAATTTGCATTTCACGTTGTTTGGTTAATATAACCTTAACACGCTTGATAGAATTAAAACCCAGGAGGAATAATTGAACGCTACCATAATAGATACTAACAACACTAAAATGTTGATTCTCACTTTACAGATTCGAAAGATGTTTTTTTTAGCCTTGGTTAATGGTCTCGGGGTTGTAGGGTTGTAGGTCAAAGGAAGCACGTGTATTGGTAAATCATTCCTTTTATCCAGCAAAATAATAGTACTGGTCCTGAAGGACACCTAGATTGATTAACAACATCTGCATCAACGCTAGCGAAGCCGGAAGCACAAGCTAGTATCTCATACTTTGTACAACCAAAATACTCTTTCTTTCTCGATTTTAACATTCTTCAAGTTGTGCAATTTTCCACAAACACTAAAAGTGACAAACATTTACTAAGTTCTTTTCTCATTGTAAGCGTATATTACTTTCATGAACATGACTGAAATTCCCTAGATACTGTTGGTTACCAATATTTTTATCAACAACTAGCAACCAGCCCCGGCCGAGCACGGGCAGCAGAGACATCCTCAACAATGACCATAATATTTCAACCAATCCACACAAAACCATAAAAAAATTATACACCTGAATCTTCCTCATGAATCGCTCTATCTATTGATTAAAACCACATGAAAATTTGTTGAGTAGTTTTAGAGTTTATCGCAAACAGACAGACAGACAGACAGGCGCGACAGGGGGGACTTTGTTTTATAACATTCATGCTATGAGAGAGCATTCGACACCCAAATCCTAACATAATGAAAACTTCTCACCGGATTCATCTAAGCAACGGTGCATCCACACTCAATTCGGTTCAGGCATCACCAGCACACCATCCTTACTGGGACAGCACACCGCAATCGTCGCCGTTGAGACAGGTTGGTATAGTCTTCGAAGAGGTACGCGAATGGCGTGAGGCCGCTCGCCGAGCCACCATGGCTCGTTGGTCGTCCCGGCTGGAGGCTCCACGTGCTGGCTTTGCCGCCGTGGAGGCGCTCCAGCCGGTCATCGTCGAGTGGGCAGGGCGGCAGCACGGGACCCTTTCCTTCCGACTGACGCAAGTTCTTTCCGGGCACGGCTGCTTCGGGAAGTACCTGCACTCGGTCGCTAGGAGGGAATTGAGTCCCGCCTGTCACCACTGCGACTGCAGTGAGGACTCGGCTCAGCACACGCTGGCGTTTTGCCCCAGTTGGGCGGCGCAGCGTCGGGCCCTCACTGCAGTCATCGGAGTGGATCTGTCGCTGCCGGCTGTCATACGCTCAATGGCCGGTAGCGACAGGAATTTTACCGCGGTCGCAACCTTCTGTGAGGAAGTCATCTCGCAGAAGGAGGCGGCGGAAAGGGTCCGGCAGGCGAACCGGGCGGCGGAGGCGCGCTTACCAGCGCCTCATGCCGCCCTGAGTGTGGCCGCGGGTGGACGGGACGGGTTTTCTCCTTCACCCGCTGTAGTGGCCCCCGCGAGGAGGCGGCGTCCGTGTGTGCCTGGACGTTGCCTAATTGAGAGGTTTTTACGCGAAGGTGGTGCCCGCGCTTTTGCGGGCAGGCGCTAGGAGGGCTCCGGATGTCTTAATAAAAGCTGTTCCCGGATCCCCCCTAATTAAGGCGCAGTACGGCACACCGTGTGGTTTTAGTCGGTTCGATTCCGACACACCGCCCCACCGAAAACCCCAGTGAGGTGACGGCCCGAGGGGGTTTCCACACGCACAAAAAAAAAAAAAAAGGTTGGTATAGTCGTCTTACAGCTTCTCCTTCGGCTTTTGAAGTGAGTAGTAGGTATCTGAAAACTTAGGTCGCGTATTAAAGTTACTATATATATATATTATTTTATTATGGACTCTTATCCCGCGCGAAGAATCAACGCAGGAATTCCGCCAATATCAAGTGTTTTATAATTATACAAGTTAAATAACAAAAACGTAAAAAAATGGACGTCTATTCGTCCGTCTTGAAAAAAACCTTCCATTAAAGTTACTGTTTTGACTACTTTTGCCTCAATATCCAACAGATAGATGACACAGCTTGTCATCTGAATGTCGCCATAATGTCCTCTGTAGTGGCCTCCTAGGCAGTGCAATCTTCTCATTGTTCAAGAGGTCTTTCTATTCTAAAAGCAAAGTTATAATTTCTTGTTGTAATGCATTGTGCGTATCAATAGTAAATATTATTAGTTGAAGTCGCAACTCTGCTTCTGAGGTATGTTAGTATATGAAAACTTTTATCGCACTCTTATAGCGCTTGTAAATCGAACAGCTTATGCCGACAAACAATTACCTTCCTTCTGACTATATTTAGGTAATAGAAATGTTTCAACTGGAATTTCAACAAAATGAAATAAAGCTAGGACCAGGTCTTTGAGTTATGGTTACGTAGTTCCAGGAAAACTAGATTGGGTTAGCCATGCATGGTGTTGCTGATTCTTTGAACGTCTTGCTCATTGTTATTATTCGACCATTACAAGAGAAACTTCTTGTAAGCATGTCTTGACTGTTTCACACCAAGCGTTATATAGCGTCGTAGTTTGGAGTATCAGGTTATAACATAATGTATGCAAATTGATTTTTATTTTTCTGACATCAGTGACGTCGCACGCAGATGCTTTTTTGCAGACAAAAGAAATCTCTGCAAACTCAGGCAAAGTTATTATTCCAGATGCACTTGGTTCCTGTACGTATGTTGTTCTAAAGCTCCGGGTAATCCCACTTCTGATATCGGATAGCCAAACGGAATACTATAATACTTCGCTATTTTGCTTCGTTGATATCATCGGCCATTTTGTGTGTATGTAATTTCCCCCAAAATAAATATGAAGTATAACGTTGTTCAATAATACGAATGTTTCAACGAGTTACATGTAATAATCAAATACACAATTAAATATTACATGATTACAAAGAATTAACGGAGCCGATGAGTTTCGATGTCTCTATCAATTTCGCCATTACCAGAAACTGACTTTTTGTAAGATGACATCTCTTCAACTTCATCCGGCAGAAGGCCGCTCCAAAGATAATATTGACAATCATAATATAAAAAGTTTGCAATGCTATTTCAGTCAAACAAAATATTAAACACCATGTCCAGACTCAACCAGCTCGAACGTGACGCGCCGTCATATATATATATATATATATATATATATATATATCCAAAATGAGAAGCATTTTAATACTTAAGCCACCTAATATTTGTTTCAGTGACAACGTTATGTACTGTTTGACCATTTACTTCGTTTATCATATAATTCAATATTAGTCATCAGTTTAGTTAATTTTTCGCTAACCCAATCATGCCGCTAAAGTTATTAAAACAGTATCTTACCATTAGTCGCTAAGTATTTTATGTTCGTTCGTTTTATTATTCCCCATAAATTGATGGCTTCATTTATGTTACAAATAGATCAACAAAATAAAACAGAAAATTAATATAAGGAATTATGGTCGAAGTTCGACCACCAGGCGATCTCTAGCTTTTACCAAGCCTTCGGAAAAGTGATTTTGTTGAATAAAATGTTTAGTCCTGATAATTTATATACTACTACTAATTTAGAAAAAAATAATTGTCCTATTTTACCAAAGCTCCATGAAGATTATTAGAAGTCTTCTGATATCCTAATTTGTATCTATCATAACAAAATATGTGTTTTAAAAAATGTATCCGACTGTAAATTAAAATAATGTTTAATTTCGTCAACAAACCTACTTACCTGTTTATTTTTTGCATTGCATTTTAAGCATAAAGGGAGACTGACTCATTTACGTCAAATTGGAATGATAGAAAGTCCGGAAAGTGGGTGACATAAATAACATAATCAACAACATGAAGAAAACCGCGTCGAAGCGAAATCGGATTGTCACATGTAATGAAAAGTAGATCCTCTATGACAGCCAAAAGCATCCTTCACACTCGTTGGATACGAAGGAGGACAAACGAAACTATTATTTACTTAGCTCAAAAACCCGCTTTATTAAAGAAAAAAGTAAAGCTTTATTTACATTACCTATATTTTTTCTCTATTTTAAATTTTTACCCGACTATTATAATTGAATCGAAGTGGAAGAATAATTTTTAACAGCGGTCTTCTATAAAGTGGCAGTGCTTATTGAATATATATGCATATAGTTATATATGCATATGCATATAGTTGCTTTAAGCAGGAATCTTATATGCTATCTTCGCTTTAACAATCGGATAATACAAATAGTGTCCACTAACTGCTGAAAATATTTTTTTCATAGCCCGTTACACATTCATACCAGGTTGCAGAAGGGACATCGTTTGTTCATAAAACTCTTTCTTATTTATTCACTAATGTTATTTATATTGTACCTACTATATTATATTTTTCTTGGTTAAGTTTTAGAATAAATATTATGCCCATAAATTGTTTACACTTTCTTACACAAAGGCGTTAAACAACTTCTAGCAACGTAAGCTTTAATATTCATAACACAATATTAAGAATCCTTATTCATACTTATAGCTAAGAGAAAGGATGATTCATTATAATAGTTTATTTTATAAATATAGGATCTGCAAGTAAAGAACAGAACAAATTTTACAACTAGTATATAAGATAGCATCTTCGGCTATAAGGCTCGACTCGTACCCGCTCGCTTAGGTGGAGTACCGGCTAGGACTACGTGTAACCGTACTTCGGCTTTTAGCCGTAATATATACAAAAAATTAAATTTATGTTTGCATGTGGTATGCGTTGCAATGTAATTTTTTCTTTTTATATATTTTTTTCGGTCAGGAACACCCTAAAAAGTTTCCTCACAATCTGATCAATGAAGAACTAAACAATTCATTTACATTACTCTTAAAACCATCACAAATGCAATCATTTGAAGAATACAATACATTAATACATAAACAACACTTACCTCACAAATGTAGACTTCTCAGCTTATCTCCCTTCGTCGATGAATCTGGTTTGATTAGAGTGGGTGGCAGACTAGAAAATTCACAATTTGATTACAATAAAAAACACCCAACATTATTACCATGCAAACATCATCTTACCAAACTAATATTTGGAGATGAGCATTTGAGGCTCATGCACGCAGGGCCGCAGTTATTATTGGCTTCCATTAGAGATCAGTTTTGGCCTTTAGGCGGGCGTAATCTCGCCAAGCTTGTCACCCATAAATGTCAGAGATGTTTCAGAATGAAGGCTCGGACAGTCAATCCTATAATGGGCCATCTGCCTGAGCGGCGCCTCCAACCAGGTTATCCGTTTCAAACCACGGGTGTAGATTATGCTGGACCGCTAACCGCTGCTGACCGTAAGGGGCGTGGATGTAAACATATTAAGGTTTACGTTGTGGTGTTTCTATGCTTCGCCACCAAAAGTTTACATTTAGAGCTGGTCACCAGTTTGACCAAGGAAGCGTATCTTGCCGCTTTACACAGGTTTATTGCTCAACGTTCTAGGCCAGAGGTAATGTTTTCTGACAATGGTACACAGTTTGTTGGTGCCAAAAACGATTTAATATAATTTTTAAAACAAAATTCAATTTCCATATCCGAATCCATGGCAAACGAAAGTATCGATTTTAAATTCATTCCGGCTTATGCTCCACATTTTGGCGGATTATGGGAAGCATGAGTCCGTTCTTTTAAATTTCATTTAGTTCGCGTGTAGCCGATTCACACCTTACCTTTGAGGAATTATATACAACTCTAGTTAAGATAGAAGCAATCCTTAACTCGCGACCACTATCTCCCATGTCTTCAGATCCAGGCGATCTCAATCCATTAACGCCTGGTCACTTCTTAGTTGGACGACCACTTACCGCTCTGCCAGTTCCAAAGCTAGATGAGATACCTCCAACTAGGCTGCAACGATGGGATTGAGTAGAAAGACTACGCCAGCATTTTTGGATACGATGGCAAAAGGAGTATGTATCCGAGCTGCAACAAAAGACGAAGTGGAGATCTTCAAAGGGCCACCTTGAAAATGGTACAATTGTCATCATAAAAGAAGATGCATTACCTATAATGAAGTGGAGTCTTGGGCGTATCGTCGGCATTCATCCTGGAGTTGATGGTGTGACCCGAGTAGCGGATTTCCAAACCAGTAAAGGCATCATACAAAGAGCCTTCAATCGAATCTGTCCTCTTCCATTAGACACAGAACCTGTTTAAAGCTGCCCTTTCAATGCCGGGGGGCATGTTAAGAATGACAGTCAGTCAAGCGTACGAGCACAACGGCAGGGAATGAGTATGAAATGACGCGGAGCTCGCGCCATCTGGATTTAAATTAAATAGATCAACACTTCTGCACCGTCCGTCGCTCGCTGTTAGCGCATACAGTTTTTATACTCCAATTTATTGTTCCATATTGTTCGCTATTCACTAGACTAAATGTAATATTGTATAAATACATACAAGTTTGTTACGCCGAAATCGCAGTTTTACTTCTACCAAGATACATCAAGCCACATATATACATTGACACCATAGTCCACATAAGGTTTCTGTATTTTTCTGTAAGGAATAATAATGAGATGCATCATTAACGAAACTCACCGATCCGGGTATTTTACTTTATAGTTCTATTGTCTTGGAAATTTATACGTCATCACGGTTTTTTTAGAGAAAAAAACCAAAAGCAGCGGAATATAGATATACCTACAAAACTGCGCTGAGTTTGTATTTTATATTTATTTTATGACAATGCCGTTTGAATATCTTTATACCAATGGATAATAGGTTTAACGTACGTCAGTACGTTAACTAAAGCAACAGTTTTTTCTTGGGTTGTAATGATACATTAATCTTTCTACCTGCTATATTAGTTACGAAGGAAAACTACGTTGTTATTATACGGAGCGGATATTAAACATTACAGAGGGGAAATTCTAATGAAACTCATTCTTATCAGTATGGGGATTACTGAACTATAACAATGAGTCAATACATATTAATAATAGTTGCGATAGACTCAATATGCAAACTACGTTTTTCATTACACAATTTCAATATTGAGGCTTTCATGGGCGCTCGCTAAAGTGGACACACATAAAACACCGCTATTAATAAACGATAAAGGGTGTGATGCAGTAAATTTATTAACATCAAATAAATGTTTCATGGCCAGGTTTTCTCAGAACCTTTGGGTTACGCCTGTCTAAAAAATAGAAGAGAGAGAGAGAGAAGAATATGAATAATAACTCATAAGCAATTTGATGATGAATCAATATCATATTAGGTAGGTACTCTATTTAGAAATTAAATACACTGTTATTTACAATCTAATGTGTCCAGAAAGCAGATCAGTCTACGGTCAGACTAATAGATCTTTTGATACACATTAATGAGTCATATTTATTAAAAACTATACGGTTTTACTCACGTTTGTATTTCGGGGATGCCATTAATGAGTCAGTTAGATCTCTTGACTATAAACTTCTCAACCATTCTTTCCCATAGCTTTTAGTTACAGTCATACCGGTGTGGTATGACATGTACATTGTATATTTAGTGAATTTTATTAGAAATTAATCTCATAAAATTCAATTACTTATCTTTATCAAACATTATAATCCAGTATAATTTTGTACAAGTTACTATAATACTCGTATATTTCATCACCTTGTTTATTACTGAAAGTTCACACATAAGGAAGGACTGCAGAGGTCGCAGTTAAACGAGGGTGGGCAAACTCTCGTAAATGCAACATGAGCTCCCATTGTGGTAATGTGCGGTTCATGTCGCCCAGCGAGGGGCCTATAGCTAATCATTTCGGTCACTTAACTGTTACTAGCATCTGAAGAGGGATTACCAAAGTATGCAATCAATCGAGTGTACATTTGCTTTTAAAAAACCGTTCCTGTGACTGTATGTGTTAATGATAGAAATTATTTTATTTTACACCTATTGTAAACAAATGGAGTGCCTTAACAGTACTGCTAATGACGAGCGACAAGTTTCTTTTAACATGAGACTAAAATCGAAATGAAGACTGCCATATTGTAAAACGTCACTGACTCTTCAGCGACAACAAATAGGTACACACGCTTTGGATCCACCATCGCTTAAGACATTCACGGTTCCTGTATGTTTAACTACCTACCCCATAATTTTCTTTTATTACTTAGTAACATTTCGTTTAAGGTTGTGGAGAAAATTTACTTGCGCCCACACCTTATTGCGGATAAGGGCAGGAAAATTATTATTCTATATTATTGTTTACTGTGTTTACTATTTAAAAAAAACGTTTAACGTTAGTCTCTCTAATATACATCACAGTCGCAAATCTCCTCGAAAGCTTAAAATATATATAGCTTAACTATAAGCACCTCATCGCTCGAACAAAGCGTCCTTACAGTTATTTATTACGCGCGGGAATTGTGCAAAGTCGCGTAGCGCTAATTCCGGACTATAAGGAGGGTATCCCAGCAATTTGAGTCCAGCTTGCTGCAAACAGTCCGTAGTTTGCAGGAAGTTTGCCGGCTCGATGTGCAGGGGCTTTACCTTGATGCAAAAGCCAAGAATAAAGTACTGGGTATGGTCGTTAATTTTTTAAAGCTTCCTCTACATATAGCAGCCTTCCCTTTTGTCCCTCTCCAACCGTAGCCAATATTCTTCTTTTAGTAAAAAATACAGCCATTATTTTCTTTACGGATCGGGACATTTTCACAGACGTCTGCGGTGGTTCTGATCACTTTACTGTGGGATTTAGTAGGAACGTCGATATAATACAACCAGGTTTCATCACATGTAACAATCGAGTTCACGTAGTTAGATTTCCCGTCTTAAATTTTTTAACATATCACGAGTCGAGATCAAGTTACACGCTGGTCCCTTAGCGCACCAGTCATCAAGTGCGGTACTTTCAAATGGTCGTGAAGAATCCGATAAACTGTTCAATGTTACAAACTCACAAAACTATTTAGCCCTAAACTGTAGTCGAAAGCCAATAAACATGCCAGAATTACTTGAAAAAACCCCTAAAAAAATTACCTAAGTAAACTATAAACTAATCTACTATTAAATAATCGGTCGGAAAAAGTCTTTTCGCATTTTACAAGTATAAAATTGAAGAAAAATCTCTTTGGTTGTACTGTTTGTATCGGGCTGGTTTTAATATCAATAAACAAAGACTGTAAAAAAAAGAAAAATAAAAAGTAAAACAACACTTTCCCGTCATTTTTCAATTGTTTTTCTCTATCCGCCAAAATGAGTGAATCTAACGAAGAAATTGGACACATTCTGAAGTTTCATACAAAAAAGGGAAAAATGCGACTCAAGCCGCGAAAAAAAATTGTGACGTTTATGGACCTAATGCAGTGTCAGTAAGAGTAGCACAAAGTTGGATCAAGCGTTTTCAGTCCGGGACTTTTGATGTCAAAGATGCAGCTCGCTCTGGTCGCCTTCATACGGATTACATTTGAAAAAGTCTGGTTATACATAGCATATATAATAGCTCCATATTTGGGTGCCACACGAGCTCACAGAAAGAAACCTATCGAATCGTGTACTCATTTGCGGTTCTCTATTGAAACGTAATGGAACCGAACTATTTTTGAAAAGATTGATCACTGGTGATGAAATGTGGATCATCTACGACAAAAACCTGTGAAAAAGATCATGGTCAAAGCGTAGTCATGCTCCACAGGCTGTAGCGAAACCCGGATTAACACGCAACAAGGTGATACTGTGTGTATAGTGGGATTGGAAAGGCATCGTTCATTATGATCTTTTACCGCCGGGCAAAATCATCGATTTGGATCTCTCCTGTCAACAACTAATGAGACTCTAGCAAGAAATTCAGAAAAAACGGCGGAAAAATTTATCAGCAGAAAAGGAGTGGTCCTTCATCATGATAACGCCAGACCACACACAACTTTGGCCACTTGGCAAAACTTGAGTATTGAGAGGACTGTCAAAACTACTTGTCGCAGGTTTTTGATAAAAATCCCAAGATTTCTACAGCAACGGTATTATGTCACTACCTACAAGATGGCAACAAGTTATCGAACTAAATAGCACATATATATTATTAAAAAAAAAGTCCCGATCTTACATTATTCAATATTTCTATAATAGTTTATTTTCCCAGTACCGAATTTTTAAAGTCACCTGCAGGCTGCATTTGAAATTGTCTAGCAAAATAAAATATTCTTCTGAATTTTATCGAAGAACGGTTTTGGTCATAATTCGATGGGGCCGGCGATTCTATCAGATTCTATGTTAAAGGATAATAAATTTTGGATTTAATGTTGTCTATCTTGATCATTTATAAATTACAATGCAATAAAACCACTTAGTTCGGGACCTGTTTCCCAAATTTTAGTGTACCTACTTTGGAATATAATCTTTAGGCATAATTATCTGATTACATATCGACACAGCAACACCACAGCTAAATAGGTAGCACCACGGAGCAGATGGGTAGCACAAATATGTAGTTTTCTTGAAGTAAATAGGAACCAACGTATTTCCAGTCAGCAACATCTTAAATAATTATGCATTAATATCTAGAAATCATAGTCACCACAGAGTTGTTATAAAACTTTATGGTTACATTAGTGACAATTATTTTTTATTCTTAGTAATAAGGAATGAATAATATTATGATGATTACTTCCTGGTCCTGACCAATTAAGTATAGTATGTTACTTGTAAATCAAGAAATGCATAAAAATACCCCTAAAAGAATCCCACCCCACTTATAAACACCCAAAATTAGGAGGAAAACCCCTAAGTTGGTAGCCGTGGAACAGTATACTGCACTTAACACAGTGTGTAGTGCACTTAACTTGAAGGTTTTATTCCGAAAATGTTCGTACAGTCTCAATGTTCTTATCGGTAGTCACTTCTATCGGCTTGCCGGACCTTGCATCATTCTCTAAGTTAAAATTGCCGCGATGAATTTGAGCTTAAAAAAATTGTATTTTGACATTACAAACAGACACTTCAATTTGATTTATTTGAGAGATCATAACGAAAGATTAGTAGGTATGTTTCTGAACTCCTCCTAAAAGGCAGGACCGATTTTAATGAAATTTTTTGTGTGTCTTCAGGTGGATTCGATAATGGTTTAGATTTACAATTGCACCCGGTAGGTGTCGCTGCGATAGGGTTACAGGAATAATATTTATTACGTTCCAGCAGGACAACGTATAGATAATATATATTTAGAAACATTACAGAATTATCTAAGGATAATTACGTAATGTGTTTCGATCAATTCCATATTCCAAAGCATCAAACATCCTGCTATAGATTTTTCTTTGTCAATGTTCCCCTGAGAACTTTTATACTAATATTTCTAATTTCCTAATAAAATTGTTTATTTATTGGTTTTACCCACGTGAATGATGAAAGCCTTTCGATATTGATCTTCCAGTTCCTATATTTTTCTAAATTCGTTCGCGTGGAGATTTTGGTGAAATCTATCCCACGGGAACATGCCCCTCTCCTTCTACAGTTACGTATTTGTTTATCGTTATAAAGGCAGGGTCAGTATACCTGCATCAAATTCCCCAAAACTCAAGTTACCCTTTGTTAAGCGGACGCACTGCGTCGAATACTGATCTGTGATCGGTCCATTTCCGTTGTCAAGGTTTCTCCGGTATTTGACTGACAGATGTTTGTATGACATCATAAATACAACATATAGTACGAGAGCCCATATCCAAAATTTTTGCTGCATCGGTTTACGGTCAAAACGAATTTGGTTATTCGGATTCCAAAAATACCTACTAATTTCAGAGTTTTTTCGCAAAACGTTTAACCTGGTCAGGTAAAACGATTCACGAAAAAACGCATTTTCAAATATTTTTAAAAAATTTACCGAACTGTGTTAAGAGCGGTGACTTGATTCGCTAGATACTTGTTATATATATATTTTTATAAATTTATTGGTTATTCTTATAGCTACCTATTCTAGTCCACTGATTGATCTCATAGATTATAGGTAATACGTACTATATTTTTTAATTATAATGAAGAAGTTGATGTTAAATATGTTCTTGATTGAAGACTGTGATTTTAAATAATAATTTCATTAAAATATAATTATGTATAAAAGAGCAAATACACTTTTTATTTCTTTTTCATTTGTTTTTTATTTACGACCAAGCCAGCAAAGTATCCTTTAGTGCACATCAACTTCCATAGATGAATGTTTGATTAGTTGGCAGTGTGCATTATTAGATACATAGTATATACAAAATTAATTATGGCAGATTTTATATTTTATTTTTTTTTGTGTTCATTTATCAACTATGAACCCAAATATATGAAAGAAATAAATAAAACAAGACATGAAAAACTCTGCCAAGTTAAGGATTAACTAATTTTATTAGATTTTAATTAATAAGCGGTGCGAGTACAAAAAGTACAGCATTTAAGAAAAAAATCGTTAAAATTATCGAGAAAAAAATACTTTGAAACGAGCATGTGCAACTTATAAGATCTCGTTTTACAAAAAATACATTTTTACGGTACGTACGGTATTCACATCCAATGTACCTATATAATTATACATATATGACGAATGAAATATTTATATTTACACACTGACTGAGACAAAAGACTTAAAGCGTTGTTTCATTTTACTTTGTACATGGTATATATTGCTCTCACTCTAACGTAATGGTGTCGTGTCATGGATTGGTTTCTCTTGTCGTATTGTGTCATGTATCGGTGATTCGCGGTCATACGCGGTGGTCGTGGTCCATAAAGCTAGAGCGTGAGCGTCGTGTTAGGTTGTGATTGTGACGCTCGTTGTTTTGGAATTCTGTTTCTGTGAAAATAAATAGATTTCTTCTAAAATGTGCGTATTCTTGAAAACTCTATAATTCAATCATGTAACTGTCTTTTAAAAATAATTTTCTTTTCTGGTATCAGGGCTCGAACGAAATCTCCTTCGGCGGCGTCTGATAAAGATAAAAAGAAACCGAAAGAAGTCAAGAAGAAGAAAGGTGATTCAGGGTCTAGCAGCAGTGATAGTAGTGGCAGGTATATACATTCTATGATATACATTGAATTATAAGAAGAGCTGTTAATAATTATCAAGACTGTTAATAATTGTCAAGATACTAGGTTATGTCTAAACATTTATATTATTTAGTTCAAAATAAACTTAACCTTTGCATGAAATTATAGTACAATTCACATGATTCAACTTCGTACAGTTCTACTTCTAGGAATGTCTGTATGCTGTATGATTATTATTAAATAACCTGTTATTTTGGGCTGGGAAGTATACCTTGCGGCAATTAGCAATTATGTCTCGCCCATTATAATATTACTATATTTCAAATATTCATTCTATTGTGTGGGTCGTAGTTGCATTATCTATTTTTTTTTTTGTAACACATTCAATATGAATATTTACATTATGCAATTCACTCACAGCATCAGTCCCTAAATTGGACTATAGAAAATAATTTGGAAGAATAATTAAGAAATAGTTTGGCTTAACCCTGGTTCTTGATGACAATATTTAATGAACAATCCCTACAAAATATGCCTATAGTTCGTCAGAGAGCAGTTCATCAAGGTCTTCATCACGATCATCATCCAGCAGTTCTGGGAGCTCATCACGGTCATCTTCATCGTCTAGCTCATCGAGCAGCAGTAGCAGCAACAATGGCCGCACTAGACCAAAAAAGAAGTGAGTGCAAATTTGTTATTTGTATGTCATAAAAATAGTTCAAGACTTGAATCTAATTTTTTTAGAATTGGACCTTTAAAATAATATCATAATACAGTCAATGAAACTATGTGATAATATGGGTCTTCTGTTTTTGGACACATCCAGTTATATACTCAAAACTATCTATTTCATTTAGAAAAACTTAGTTATAAAACCAATAAATAATCTATATAGTATACCAAAGAATTATTATCTATTTATTTCAACATATTAAAAAATTATATTTACCTTTGAGTATGAATTTCAAATTTAACTTTATAGGATTTCACCAAACAAAAGCCCAATTAAGGACCGCCGTGAACCAGAAAGGGAAAAAAATAGAGATAGATCACCCATTGGTGATAAGAAAAAACTATCAGCTCCATCCTCGAATGATAAAGCAAAAAGTAAGGAGAAGCATGACAGGTATGTTATATATTACTTTCAATATAAAACAAACTAGGATGAAAAGTTTAATATTGTGAGCTGTGTTGATATAATCAGTCTCTTCAACCAATCATCTTTTGGTATGCTTTCATCAGATTGTTACCCATGAAAATGAATGTGGATATTGCCAAACTATTATTCTATTAGTACACTCTGATTAGGTCAATGCAGCTGCGTTTTACACGTCACAAATACACCCACATAAAGGTTAAAATCAAAATTATATAAATAGCCATTTCCGATACACACGAATATACCTACATATTTATATAATGTATATTTTATGGATCAGAGTGATTTAAGATTGCATTATTTATCATATCAGGGCAAAAAGAATAATGACATTTAAAATTGATGTAGGTATGTGATTAATCCTACCAATATTATAAACATGAAAGTTTGTGAGGATGAATGGATGTTTGTTACTCTTTCACGCAAAAACTACTGAACCAATTGCTATGAAACTTAGTATGTAGATAGCTGGAGACCTGGATTAACACATAGGCTACTTTTATCCCGATAGTCCCATGGCACCGAGACTTACAATTATGAATATTCTTACACTAGCAACCCGCCCCAGCTTCGCACGGGTAGCAGAGCATATTGTCTACATTTTTTCGTTATTATTATATATGTGTTAATTTTAAAAGATAGACATATATTATTAAGAGGAATAACTCCGTAATAAATTGTTTTCATACAACTCTATTGGTTTACGCGGCGAACGCCAGTAATAGACCAGGGTAGAAGCCTTTAAAAATAATAAAAAGTGAAAAAAAATAACAGTAGGATGAAACTCATTGGAAAAGGAGAATATTAAATTTTATTTTTTATTATTTAAAGTCTTCCCCTTCCCGACCTCAGATCGCCCGTAAATTAGTTTTCCTTTCATTTTTATAATATTCTCCTCCTTTTCCAATGGGTTTCATCCTACTGTTATTTTTTTGGTTTCAAAAATTATCGACCCTGGTCTATAAAGCTTCCAGTTGGCATGATTTTTTCAACAAGCGTCATCATATATCAGCAAATTTATAGAAACCCCTAAATACACTTAAACCTTCCTCATGAACCACTCTATCAGTACGTGAAAACGGTATGAAAATTCATTTGGTACTTTTCAGTTTAGGTAATAAAGGCGGACGGGTTGCACTACAGTCAAGGTTGCGAACCATACTGTTCAAAACAGTATTATACTTCATTTCGCCCTTTCATATTGTTTTCTCAATATTGACCGACCATGAAAACAGTAATGGTTTTTTTAAACATTTAAGAAAATATTTAAAATACTGTTTTCATCATCGGTCAATATTGAGTCGACTTTTATTTTGTTTGTTGTTACTCTTTAGAGAAAAGTTATTTTTGTGTAAAATTTCATAATATTTTACATAGTTGGAATTTTTAAGAGAAAAATATATGTCGATATGTCTTAAAAATTCAAACTCCAAAACTATTAACAACAATTTATCTAAAAATAAAAATCTAAATTTTCATTTTTTATCATAAAACAGCTAGGTTCACTGCGCTAATATTGTATTGTTAAATATGAATAAGATATGTAAAATAATATGAAATTTTACACAAGAATACTATTTCTAAAAAGTTTAAAACCTAAAAAAAGTTTTTAAGTTCAACTGCATAGTTGTTTTTCCTGTAAAAAGTCAATTTTTCAAAAAAAAAATTAGATTTTACAAAAAGCTACCGGCGAAGCTCGGTCTCCCACATACTGATACAAGTAGGTAAATGAAATAAAAGAAAACATTATAAGTGAATTATGCTTGAAATTCGACCACCAGGCACTCTCTGGTTGCAATAGTTTTATTGCAATAGCAATAAGTATCCACTAGTAATGATGAAACATTTTTTTCATTACAACAAAGTAATAATATAATACATAGTACATAATAAATCATAAAAAATTATTACTATATTTGCTTATTATCTGAACAGATCACCTGGTCGCAAAAAGCGTGAGCGTTCACCGCCCCCACGACCTACAAGAATTCATATTGGAAGATTGACATTGAATGTGTCCAGAGATCACATTCATGAAATATTCTCAACATATGGAAATGTTAAAGCTGTTGAATTCCCGATGGATAGACTACATCCTCACAATGGTCGTGGTTACGCATATGTGGAGTTCAGCAATGCAGATGAAGCAGAAAATGCCATGAAGCACATGGATGGAGGTACAGAAAATATTTGAATTATATTTTGTTTTGTTCGAGCTCTGACTTCTCAGTAACAGACAGTTTGAGTAACAGGTATGCCACCCAGCATCCTTCAGCTATTGCTAATACACCCAAGACATGTGTAATTCCTGGAACTATGTCTGCAGTGGGAATTATGTTAGTTCTCTCAGCAGTTTGGAGGAGCGGCCGGAGCGGTATTGAAAGATAGAACAAATAATGAACTGTCCGTGTGACGTATGGCCACGAGTGTTGCGCTCCGGGCCGTCTACCACTACTTCTATTCCGGGAAAACGTGTATTTTGAAAAGCACGACTAACTTTAACAGACAGAAGGCAATGATTTTACATCTACTTGGCTATTTTATTATTTGTACATTATTGGTTGACAGTCCTTAGCCTGTATGTCTAAGGAGCTGTCTGAACTGAAATGAAACTGTTAACTACAATGCCCGGATAAAACTAAGGAACTATATAGTTCCTCGAACATGTTTCGTGGAACTAGTTCCGACAAGGAAAGGAAGGTTCCAGCTTCAATCCCATGTTGGACATGGTTTGCGCATGTCTAATACACCCATATCCATCTGTATAAGCAATATGCCTTACCCGTTATTAGCTTTCTTTCTTACCTTAATTTGCCTATTTTAATCTACTCCTAATTTTCATCTATAATTTCTAAATTGCCTGTAAGACAGCAATAGACTGCAATATTGGCCCTGTTACATAAATGACAACAAATTATAGTCGCAAATATGTAGGTCTTTAATACGTCCCTTATAATATATACATACACTCAGGCTTATATCCCCAAAAGAGAAGGCCCCTTTCGAGGATATCAGCCTAAGTGTATGTAAATAATATTTTGTTTAACCAGGAATACATTTGATTGATGACTTCTGTTGTAGGGCAAATCGACGGGCAGGAAATAACAGCAGCTCCAGTGCTGATACCTTCTCGTCCGCGACGTCCTTCGCCGCGTCCACCCCCGCCCAGGCATGCCCCACCACGGCGACACTCACCCCCGAGGTTTGTTTAGTTTACATTTGTACGGTAGTGTCACAGTTCCAAACCGCCGCGTGCATAATCTACTCCCAGCATGAGCATTAACTAATGAAGTATCTCCCACAGGTACCGTCGGCGTAGCCCCCTACCGCGGAGGCGCTCCCCGCCGCGCCGGCGCCGCTCCCGCTCGCGCTCGCCCCGCGCCGCGCCCCGTCGCCGCCGCTCCAGGTCTTCCTCCTCCTCCTCCCGTTAAATCCTCAACACACACACACACACACACCATCAGACACATAGTCCCTTATCACTTTGCATGCATAATACACAGACTAAGGAATGTCCTCCAAATTCACACATTGTGGGGATTCACAAGTGTTACATACCTATACACCACATTCCAGATATACCTCTGAGGTAAGTAGGCACCTTCTTCCTGGGTTCTCGCTAATATATATAAATACTGTAGACTAGTTTGTAAAGTCGATACAGTGAGGAGGTAAGTATTTATGTGTTTTAATTTGCACCATGATTTATTAGAATAAAATTAACGACATGTTTCTTGTTATAAAAGCTTGCAAAACGGAAACGAGTGAGTGATCAAAGCAGATGAACTGTGTACATAAATGACTTATTAGTGTGAAGTGATAATGTTATAAAATTGTATTTGTATTATCTGACTTTTTTGCTAATAAAACTGTGTTAGTAATATGATTTTAATATTTCTTCCCAGATCCAAAGATCCCGTTTCCAATGCGAAGTAGGATATGTGTTTTATATTTCTACCTGTAATTTGTTACTATGATTAATAATAATACTGTCATTATACAAATTGTTATTTTATTTCTTTTCTTAAAATATTCTTATTATTATTGAGTTTGGGTTAGGTCCCAGATTTATTTCTGATAATGTTGCAATATGTTTGGTAATCAGCAACTAAAACTTTTCCCTTATATAAATGATTTTCTTCTAGTTGTAATTCTCGTACCAACCTAAAAAAAATGTATACTGGATTATGGATTAGTGACCACCATGTGTCAATTAAAACATATTTTACTGTGTACACTCACATTTAAAGACTAATTAAATAAATGGTCGCTTATCCTTAAAACACCTTTTTAAATATACATCTCGCTCTTAAATAATTATAATAACGGGACACACACACGGCCGTCTGATCCCAAACTAAGCAGAGCAACCAGACTGCTGCCAACCTAGACAGAATAAATGATCGTGTTCATCAAACAACTATTTCTCCTGTATGGGAATCAAACCCACGACCTCTGGCTCAGCAGTCAGGATCACTAACCAATAGGCCAGTCAATATAATAATACCTGGGCACTTACGGATACTGTATCCTCATGTTTTTGGGTCCTCTTACTGGATTCCAGGCTGAAACTGGAGTTTTATTTGCTAGCATTAAACCTGCCACTGCAATGTACAAACCATGTTCCTGACACATTTTCTCCTAAAATATAAAATGTCAATTATAAATAAAACTCAGCTTAAGAATCGACATAACATGAAGTGAAGGTAGAAGTTACCCTCCACTCTGCCAGCATGAAGTCGGCGTCACTAAGGGCCGAGGTTGCGTTTTCAACATGATCAATGCAGGCGAAATGAGGTAAGTAGTTTTCTTCAAGAAAGTTAATAAAAGAAGATGGTTGGCTTATAAATTGTTCAATAATGTCTTCTGGACTGTGAGTAAATTTTTGTTTTCCATTTTCTGCATCTATAACTGAATAAACATTGTGTATTTATTATGTGTGCAAAGTAAATAATCTACTTATAACTAAATGAATGGTAGTAATGTGCAAAATGCTACCTTTAGGATTTAATACTCTGCCAACTCCATGTAAAATACTAACTGTTTGATCCTTTCCCAATGACATAAATTTACCAGAGGATTGTTTTTTCTTCTTATTACTTTTACCTTTGGTTTCTTTTTCTAGTACTATACTGGTATCCATATTCTGTTTTGATCCTCCTAAAACGTAAAAAAATATTTAGTAACTTGTCCATGAAAACATAATTTCAGCCACTGTTTACGACTTACCTTTCAGGCATGCGAAATGTAAATTCAAAACTGCCGATCGGACATCTCCCACTGAAGAATTTACAACGCATTCTATGACATCAGTTGTAGGAGTATTATATATTGATGTGTGTTTTTTATTTATTATAGTTGCCACTCGTTTAAGAGCCGATTTCAAATTTGTTGGTGCAATACTGTTAAACCTATAAAAATATTTTTTTCATTGAACTTCTAATTCAGTCATTAATATGTTGTATATATCGCATGTTATATGCTCCCTGATAAGATAAGGCTCTTCATATTCCATGAAGGAACCCATCAATACAGATCTAGCATCTCTCTCCTCTAGCATAGGTTCTGTCCCACGACCAAGCTCTAAAGGTAGATCTTTTCTTTATCTTTTTGCAGTGATGAGTCCATATACAGGATGTTAGGTAAACACTCCTGAAAACAAAGACAGACTATAGTACTACTGACAACTTTGATGATAGGTCAAAAAAATAATTGATTCTAATGAACAAAAAAAAATTTTAAACGTTTTCTTACCATTATTCAAGCTCCATCATGTTATTACAGCTAAATAAAACAAAAGCTAACAAAACGTTGAAAAAGAATTTTTTTTTTTCATCGGATGCGATCGATCATCAAAGGTGTCATTAGTACTATCGACTGTCTTCGTTTTAGGGAGCCTATACAAGATACCCTGTATAATATCATCTTCAATCAACATTTCGATATACATATATATGTTGGCTATAGCTGGGTTTTTCATGAAGACTGCAAAATCCTTTCAAACTTTCCACACTACCATGTAAAGGTAATGACTTTGACTGCTCAAGAGATGTCCTCCCTTCCCCCACTAAATAATGACTGCTACAAATATCATAAAGTATTGCCATATTCAACTATTGTGCCCTAAACTACTTTCATAATTAACATGTTTAATAAATCAATGTATGCTTACGTAATGAGTTGTATACAGAACTGCTCCTTCAAACCTGGTGTGAAAAGATTAGCAGCACTGTTTTTACCATCTGTATGAGACTCTGAACATATAAAAACAATGGGCGATTTGGCTCTGAGTTTATATTGACTGAAATAAAATGGAAAGATATTGATATTGACATCTATATTATTATCTGGAACCACTATGGGACAATAATAGTGACACAAAATGTAAAATTATGCTTGAAAAGACATAACTTTCAACCATTGTACAACCAACTTTATTGTAAAAAAAATTATTTAAGTAACAATTGTTAGCTATTTTAAAAAAGCGGTTACCTCATCAACTGACTGCATGAATAGATCAGGAGGCTCCCGTGTGCATTATTAAGGTTTTTTTTTCAAATGACTGTGGAACTATCATAAAAGCTTATACTTGCACTTGCTATGCACTTAAAATTTAATATAGTAAGGATTGAAAGGAATCCAACAGAAGTCGGCCCGAGGGTGGACAGCAGTTTGGTAACATATTAAAATAGTAACAGTTTGTTTATTTCACAATAAACATTGCTGAGAATTTGGTTGTATCAAATAAACACATCAACATACAATTCATTCCATCTGCAACTGTAAGGGTGTTGGTGCTGCATGCCTAGGATAGCAAGGGGGAGACTTGACTACGATACTTACCCCTACGTGACGCCATATCTAGTCTGGTATATAATCAAAGGTTTTAAGGTAATTTTCCATTTTTAAAAAAGAAAGTTCAGTGGCAGAAAGCCCTCAAATCAAGGTGGTACAAGACCCCCTGTTTAATTTGTGGAACTATATGTGAACATGGCCTCTCTTTAAGACTTCCACAACGAAGAGGATACCCTGCGGCTGATATGATAATGGTGATGACAATAACATAATATGTAAATTGGACTGAAAAAAAATTAACAACCTGTATTAAAATTATTAATTGGACCGATTTAAGCAGAAATGATCCAATCCACCTCGAAAATTTTGAGTTTTTTTGACCTATGTACTCATATGTATGTTAAAATATACCTTATTCGGAGTGCATAGGTCACATAAACTTAAAATGATCGAGGTTGTGGATTGGATCATTTTTGCTTAAATCGGTCCAATTAATAATTTTAATACAGGTTGTTAATTTTTTTTTATTGAGTTCAAGTAACACTTACTGTAATACATCTGTAAATTCTGAGGGTGTCCTTACGAATGTATTTGGGAAGTCTTCAACTAACACTAATTTTCTACTGTTATCATCTAAAAGAGACGTAAAATTTGCTGCATTGAGGATGAAATCCAAAAACTTTAATGACTGCTTCTGTTTATATTCATATTCTCCTGAAAATACCATACTTTATTATATTAAGTCACTATTTCTATAATTATATTAAGTCAGTAAAACCTACCATTATCTGATGGTATGTCTATATCAAGAGGAGTTATCCATTCAGTGACTCTAATGTTATGTTTTGCAGCCAGTACTTTTATTGTTATAGTCTTCCCGCAGCCTACCGGTCCAGATAATAGCAGCATATTACTAGTATTCTTATTACAAACAGACTGCATCCACTCATCAACTTCTTGTATTTTTTTGCTGTTTACAGCTAAGTCTTCCACAGTTACTGGTTCAAAGCTTTTTATCCAATTTTTGTGATCTGTTATCACAATGTTAGATTTTTTGGGAGAAGTAGAATGTAACACCTGTAACAGTGTAGTGTGCATTCATATACTATGTGTTGGAGAATTCTCAATATTGACGTTGAAGTGGCAATAACTTCTAACTGACAATCAAGAACTTACATAAATTGAAAAAGACTTTTCTTGACAAGTTGAAGATTATTTAATATTTTTATTAATTAATAATAACATATGCTTAAATTATTAATGCATTTTATAATAGTGCAGTAGATATTTGGTTATAGTGATGTGTAATGCCAAAAATGATACATTAGTTGAGGGGTATTTCCACATGTTTCTTAATACTGTTGCAATTTAAAATAGACCTGGGAGATTTTACGAAAATATGTGAGTAATGGCTTTTAAGTCAAAACACCAAAGAGAATATCTTGAAAAATTACAGTAAGAGGTCTGCACTTCACCATCAATATATTAGCTGATTCTTGGCAATACCTGATTACAATGAAATTTACTTGTCAACAGGCCTAAATAAGTAAATGAAAACTCCAAATCAAAGCGACAGGCTATTTACTAAGTAATATTGATATGTTCCTCCTAAAATACAGGCTCCTGCCTAGTTTCGGAACCAGCATCAGTATCTTTTGTAACTATTGTTACAGCATAGATACTTTTCATTTGAGATCTTGATTGTAAATTATTTCTGAGACCAATAAAACAGTATTACTTTAATAGTACAAACGTATTAATACTATTATAGGTTTGCTACGATACCTGGTTAGCTTCTGAATAGGTAGAACAAAAACTTTCTTGGCCTTTACTCGATTTTTGCTTTGGAATATCGTCATTAAATTCAAACATAGGTCTAAACCACTTTTCCTGCGTCAAAGAAATTTGTCTATGTTAATAAAATTATATTATAAAAATAATATGAAAGCGTAAATCTTGGAATATAGTAGTGAGTACCTTCTTAGTTTTACCGGACATATTTTTCAAACTTTTATTATAGGTTTTAGTCTATCATGAACAAATTCTAGTGTCCGGTCAGTTGATATTTGATAATCGTTGTTGATATTAAATCGAACAACAATGTCAACTTGTTTGATATTCAGCGTTCAGACCTAGTGTTTGTATACTCTTTGCTCGTGTCATTCAGTCGCCAGTGTTGCCACGAAACCTTGGAGAGCGCAGTAAAAATCAATAGTGGAGGGCGATTGTGAAACATACTAATGGAATAATACGATTATGAAGATGTCTCGTGATATTTTGATTATAACCGTTAGTAATAAGTGTAATAACTAAATAATTCGTTCGTGTCTGTCGCGGGGATGCGATGAAATGTGAACAAATGCCCTTGATAAGTAAAGTTTTCTTTCAAATGCACTTTTTTATTATGTTATAAAATATTTTTAAAACATATATAGTTTTATATCTAATACTTCAATGTAACGTAATATTTTAATTTATATAACGGGTTTAGTTAAATAATAATAATAACTACACACATCTCACACACGGCCGTCTGATCCCAAACTAGGCAGAGCCTGTACTATGGTAATCAGACTGCTGATAAACATACCTATATATTTCTAAATACATACATATTATAGATAAATTACACCCAGACACAGAACAAATTATCGTGCTCATCACACAATTATTTGTTTAGTTAAATAACAACATTATCCTCATTTTTCCTAATATAGGTACTTACGAGCAGTTCAATTCAGGATATTAGTGTATTCAGTCTATGGTTCAGTTTCAGTTACCAAGTTTTACAAGTTATTCATTAAGACAGGAAATGTTTATAATCAATATTATAATAATATTGTTTATATACGTTAATCTCTGGAAATATCAATCACATTTGAATCATTCTTTTTGTATTGGATAGAGTATTTATTAAGAAAGGTTACAAGGCCATGTAACATCACAGTGCCATAAACACAGGTGAATTGAGTGCTTAAACCTTTTTCTGTGAAATGTGAAAAAGTGAAATTTTTCTGTGAACATTTAATGCAGTTACTAAGTAGGTATGTTGTGTCAACTTGTGTCCGTTCGATCTTGTCCATCCCGGGGAAGATATATGAAATACATTCGGCGGCCAACAAACTCTCACCGCACACAGCATTTACAATTACAATACATCACTTGTATACATCCTTTATAAATAAAGTTTCAAAATCAATTTCTTTGTTTCGTTATAATTTAATTGTATTTAACAATACAATATACATTTATATCTAATACTTTATTGTGACGTAAGGTAATTTATAACGGATTTAAGTTAAATGTAGAAGTATTAAGTAAAATAATTTTTTTATGAAAATAGAATCAATAATCGATGAATAAATCAGTACTACTAATTAGTAAATGAGAATTGTCAAAAATGCTATTCTGGTAAGAACCACAGATTGACATTCTGAACTGACATTACATGGCCGTTCGATGTAATTATTATATAAATGCAATATTATCTGGAACTTGAATCAAGAAATAAAGCAATCTTGTTTTTTTTTATCTAAAACATAACATTAAAAAACCCTATAGTAATTATACTAATTCGATCGTGTCCGTCCCGGAGAAGATATGAAATACGGTCAGCGGCAAACAAACTCGCGCCGTACACAGCTTTTACAACAGTAGTATACACCCTTGATAAATAAAGATTCAAAATCATTTTCTTTGTTTCGTTATCATTGTATTTAACAATACAATACAGATTTATATCTAACACTTTATTGTGACGGAAGGTAATTTATAACGGATTTTAGGCGCATTGAAGTCATTGATACTTTTTTTAAAGTTAATAATTGCTATACCTTTTGAAACCCTTTGTAAATCTGTAAATTCATATCGGTGCAGTTCTTGAAGATAAACTTGTAAACACTTTAAAAGCAAAAGGAGGCATTTTAAGGATCCGTATTTTTTAACCGATGAAAAAAAAAGGAGGTTCTCAATTCGACCGTATAATATTTTTTTTTTTTTTTATGTCTGTTCAGCCCTCACTCCGTTATTTATGAACCGATTTTGATTATTCTTTTTTTATTAGATAGGGTATACCTCAAGGTATATGGTCCCATGTCAAGGAAGTCAGGATCTGATGATGGGATCCTGAAAATTTGAGAGAAACCCTCGAAAATTGTAGGAACGAATAGTGTTTCTGTTTACTTTTCATTACTTTATCAGGTATTGCGTTTAGAAATCATCATCATTTTTCATCACCATCATCATGATGATGAAAAAAACCATAAAATAAAATCTTTTTAACAAAAAATTAAACCGACGAAAAGAACTAAAAAGCAAAAAATAAATAAACCTTAAGTCTCGGCGCCAAATAAAATTTTGATAATTAATCAGTTTGTTGTTTGGCGCCGACTCAAAATATGTTTATATAAAATTAGATAGTTTATGTAAATAAACTTAAGACTTAAGGTTTATTTATTTTTTGCTTTTTAGTTCTTTACGTCGGTTTAATTTTTTGTTAAAAAGATTTTATTATATATATTATTATTATTTAGACTAAAGTTAAAGTGCTTGGCGACTGCATCTATGTTATATAGAATTTTGAAATGAGATCAAAGAATGAAAATGAATAACATAATAAAGTTGTAGCTGTTCTTCAGCGATTTTGTTCTTAGGTTAGAACAGAGTTTTTGTTGATAGGATTCCGTTTAAATTTAAAATGAAAGTGGATACAAAAAATATGATTTTTTAGCTCTTGAGATACATACAGTTGTAACAACAAATAATGAAAATAAAATAAACTTTAAAATTGAAGGAAATTTCTATGCAATGAACTTTTATTTTTGCTCGATCTTAATAAATACATAAAATTGTCACAGAGTGTGTAATAATATATACTATTTTATAATTTTAGAGTATAATAATACTCTTATAATGGCAATAGGCGCTTGAAATCTTAACAGAATTTACAAAAGTGCTTCTTTTAGTGCCTCCTGTGCTTAGGGCCTTTGGCAATAGGCCCGCGTGCCGGGCCTCCACGTGGCATTTTGTCCTCTCTGCCACCCTATTGTTACGCCATTGAGAAGAAGACATCCTCTATGAAATTTTGTTAAGTTTTATTACTGGCCTCCTGTCTGACGTCAACCCTCGCTCAACCATCGCTAGATTTTAAATTATTCAATGTTTCAGTTAAATATCGATCGATATTGACTATGCAAAAGTCAACCCTAAAGGCAACCATTTTAAGCGCCAAAAATTATTGTACATATATACGATAATTTTGTAGGAATGGCTAGTCCATTGTTATGTGAATAGGTTCTATGCTCTATGACTGTTCATATGTGACGTTATGCTATATATTTCCGAAGTCAGTATTATTTAAAATACAAGGTAAAATTATAACTATAATACCTAACTTTGTAGACATATTATTCAAAAAAAAAATAATTGCAAAATATCATATTCACTCAGTGTTATATTTTAAATATATTTCATGTGTTTATGTAAATGTATAATTATTGTAGATAGAAGATCACAAAATATAAATGCACCTTTGAATTACGTAAACTGTCAACTTTAGTGTAGATTTTTCTAATTTTTAGTTTTAAGAGGAATAACGTACATTGAATATACTCGAATTAGTAAATCTTGTGAGTGTAGTTTAGTAACAAATTATTTTGGACAAACTGTATACTGCGTGTGTGTGTTAAAATTGTAGAAGTAATAACCTATTGTCTTGTTTATGTATTTTGCAGAAAGATGCAAGCTCTCAAAACTCTGGGGGCTACAGCTCCTTCTACGCTTTTATCTGTTGTGAAAAAAGGAGGTCTAGCACCTGTCGTAGAACAAATTCGACATACTCATTTACCTGCTCCAAACCCTAAAGAAAGACGCCCATACTCACCCTTCCAAGATGCAACTAACATGGCTGAGATGGCAGTGGCAAGGCTTGATGATTTACTGAATTGGGGAAGGAAAGGCTCAATTTGGCCTATGACTTTTGGTTTGGCATGTTGTGCTGTAGAGATGATGCACATTGCTGCTCCTCGCTATGACATGGACAGGTACTTTTAATAATTATTATTTAATTTATTTGTAAGTAACATCGAGTTATGATATTAAATAATGAATACAAATAGATTTAAGAGTATATTTAAAATATTTTCGGCATATAAAACTATTATATTATCTGTCAAATATCTTAAAAAAAAGTGTCATTTTATTTTAGAATGTTCAAAAATAGTATATTTTAGTTGTATATTGCATTTGTCTAGTAAATTACATAATCACTTTTAACCAAACAAAATTAAAATTTGAAAAAAATAATATGAGTTATCTAGTAGAAAATTCTAACAAGTTTAAACTCTGAATGATGGTCTGAATCCACTATGTCAGTGTTTTGCTGTTTCTTACACCCTGTATATTAATGTAAGAGAAATATAGTAAAGCAGAAAAACTGTAAATAAAATGACATTTATGTTCAAGAACTTTGCCAGCTTCTATATAATTATATCTTTCTTTATTAGAATTTTATTTTTTCATATAGATATGGTGTAGTTTTCCGTGCCTCACCGCGTCAAGCTGATGTTATGATTGTAGCTGGCACGTTGACCAATAAAATGGCACCTGCTTTAAGGAAAGTATATGACCAGATGCCAGACCCTAGGTGGGTTATTTCTATGGGCAGCTGTGCAAATGGTGGTGGATATTACCATTACTCTTATTCAGTTGTAAGGTAAGTAAGGAAACTGCAATAAGGTTTGAACAACTTTTAAGAAAATGTATAAAATTAACCATTATTATCTCTTTCTTTATTAGAATTTTATTTTTTCACATAGATGTGATGTAGTTTTCTGTGTTTAAAAACACAGTCCAGTTCATGTTTCAAGAAATAAAATATTAATAAGTTTAAAAAATTTATTAATATTTTATTTCTTGAAACATTACCTCACAAAAATATTAATTTGATAAAAGTTTTATTTCTTTTCATTTAAATTCTTTTTTGCAATATTTAAAGAGTCATAAATACCAATGGTCGAAAATAATAATGTCATGCAAACATGCTCTTATTATGGATTTTAACTTATTAAAGCTGTTGGACAAATTTACTACAATAATATTAATTCTGATATTGTTGCGATTGACTTGCAGAGGCTGTGACCGTATTGTCCCTGTTGATATTTATGTGCCTGGATGTCCACCAACAGCTGAAGCTTTGCTTTATGGAGTTCTTCAATTGCAAAAGAAAGTTAAAAGGATGAAAACAATTCAAGTGTGGTACAGGAAGTAAATAATCAATTGTAGATGATTTCATTATTTATATTAATCCCTCTGTTGTACAGTAAATAAACTGTAGTGGAAGCATAAATTTTTTTGTACATTTTTTTATTTTTTAGAGCAAAACTGTATTTCAAATAATTATAATAATGATTTGGGGAAAGTATAGTCCTAAGGTACATATTAAGGTACTATGGTACATTGTAAAAGGTAAATTGTCTTTTTACAATAGTAGTCTATTGCTGTCCCTTTATAACCGACTTAAAAAAAAAGAAGTTTCTCAATTCATTCATGTGTGTGTGTCTCTCTGTGACATTGTAGCTCCCGAGTGGATGAACCGATTTTGATTTTGTTTGAAAGGTGACTTGATCGATATCTAAGTAGATATATAAGAACAGATATAATTCAAGAAAATCTGTTCAGCCTTTATTACCAGCTCTTCTAATCCTTGAAGGGATTTACGAGTCGGGGTATTTTAAATTGTAATTTACGTATGTTACCAGATTACTTATTAAGATTTTTTTTATTAATAATGGTTATTTTCAAAAATAATGGTCTATAACACTTACATTAACACAGCAAAAAACCTTACAGAATAATATTATCCTAAATAATGTGCAGTGTCACATTGAACTCTGGTACTCAGCCACGGTAAGATCTAACTTGTGTTATGGGTACCAGGGTTCTCACAAATTGAATTGGGTAGACTATGGATAACTTTGCCTACCATGCGAGATGGAGCATGAAGATAAAAAACGAAAAAATTAATAACTAATATACCTACTACAAATCCCGAAGATGAATGTTTGTCATCTTGTGTTAATAATAAACAAAGAGGCAAGTATACAAATATTGCTACTTGTAGGTGTGAGTTAAAAAAAATATTAATGTTCATTCACAAAATCATGTGAATCGTTAATTTGACATGAGGTTTTGTCAAGTTAGACATGACTGTAAATTTTTTCCTATAAATTCCTAATGCGTAGGAAGTATTACGCCAATAAAAAAAAAAACATCGAAGTCGACATGTCAATGTGTTCACGGCAGCCACAGTTTTTATAGATCATACCATACCTATGAAGAAAATGACATCCATTGGCATTCGGAGCAATCTCTTCAGATGGTTTTCGTCATACGTGGAGAATAGGTGCCAGACTGTAGTCCTGAACGGGTACTCTTCGAGAGCCATGCGCATTCCCTCAGGCGTTCCTCAGGGATCGTTGCTAGGACCTCTATTGTTTAATGTATGTATTTATCAATGACATTTAACTCATTGTTTTCAACATTTAAAGATACTCTCTGATGACATGAAAATCATGAAGCAAATTGACACCGTCGTAGACGCCGTCAATGTCCTGTACATTGTGGATTTGGACAGCTTCCCAAATTATTGTGCATCGAACAAGCTTGACTTAAACGTTTCCAAGTGCTACGTTTGCACTTTTACTCGAAGACAACACCCTATTAACTTTAATTACACACTCCAAAATATTCCATTACGTAGTACCTACATTCAATTCCGTTCAAATTGTTATTTGTCTGATTACCATAGTCGATGCAACAAGTTTCATATTCTTCCTCTAAAAGAGCGACCCATAATAGCAGATTTGACATTTCTGTTGAGAATTTTCAGCGGATTAGGAATGTACCGGAGCTGGTAAACAAAATGGGCCTGTGCGTAACAACAGTATTTCTGCGTAAGCCAAATTTACTGCACATTCCTATAGTAAGGACTACGTATAGGCAAAATTCTTGTCAACTACGTGCTAGCCGTACATACAATGTAATGAGCCGAAAATTTGATATAGATCTCTTCTTCACAAGTGTTCTCAAACTAAAGAAAGTCTTGTGCGACTATTACTTCCGAGAATAACTAAATGCTCATATCAAGTTCACACATAAAATTTTCGATATAGGTAGGTGTATCTCTTTTTTAAAAATGTTACAAAAGTCGTAATGTTTTCCGTGAAAACTTTTAATAAGCCTTCACCTTGGTATTAATATATTATTTATTGTATAAATTTTAGCTGTAAGTTTTCCAAACAATGTAAAATACAATAAAAATACGAGAAGATCATTTTACAAGGTCTAATTTTTATAGCCTTACGCCATACAGCATTCGAGAACTGAAAGTAACATCACTTTGGCTATTATGTTTGGAAATACTTCAATAATTGCAGCCCGTGCCGCTGATGAAACCAGCGGCGTAACTACACCACCTGAGGCCCATGGCTAATTCATCGGATGGGGCCTCCCTTAGGGTGCTACGACACACATCGATTGATAATAGAATGTTCATTATCGATTGTTACCACGCCAATCTTTCTTTCTTTCTTTCAATCGGTCTGGAAAAGCTACCACACCAGTCAATCGATGATGGCATCGATCGATTGGTATGGTGGCACTCTGACATCGGGAGACAGGAATCCCATCCGTCTGATAAGCTATGACGTCAAGTCATCAAATACTTTCGGAAACTTTTCGAGCGCAACGATATTATCCAAGAACACATTTATAGGAGCAGAACTCGTTGCACCGTTTAATTAGTTTCATTAATACCTAATTGTTTTTGAACTTTCAACATATGCAAATCGGTGCAATTCGATCGAAACTGTCGAGCAACGATTAAGTCCCGAGTTACCGGAATTATAATAATTTAACCACCCCAAGGCTTGCCGCTAGATGTATAGGCGGCATTAGCGGCAAGCTATTTTAAATATTATAACGAAAAAGGAGGCACATGAAGAACGAAGAATTTACGAATTAAACATTTATGATGAATACTTTCTCATACTACTTATTAGCCATTTTAATAAAAACCGTTCATTTAATATTTTTTTTCCGTCTTTATATTGTTATTATTTTATTTTAAATGGTTACAAATAGAGATGAAACGGATAGTTCTTTGGTCGCCGAATATCCGGCCGAACATTACGATTGCCAGTCCTGCGTGTCGGAAGTCCCATAAGCAAACAAACTTGTTTGATTACGGACAAGACAGACTTTTGCCCGTCTTTTTCGAAAGACAAACTTAACATTGCGGTTGCAATGTACGACAAAGTGAATCCAACCGCAAAATATAAGTTTGTAATCAAAAAACCTTTTTTTATGTGATACTAGCAGCGCCCCGCGGTTTCACTTGCGTAAGTCCCGATCCCGTGGGAATATCGGGATAAAAAGTAGCCTATATGTTAATCCAGGTCTCTAGCTATCTACATACCAAATTTTAATCGTAATCGGTTCAGTAGTTTTTACGTGAAAGAATAACGCTTCTCACCAACTTTCATGATTCTAGGTAAATGGGAAATACCATATAAGTTTTCGACCCAAAACCTATAAGGTACTTCCGGTTGACCTAGAATTGTCAATTTTGGTTAAAAGCAAGGTCTTACAGCACAAGTAAAGGGCAAATTCCGAAAAATAAAAAAGTTGAAAATTAAGGCAAATTTTGGTACTTACAAGTTTTCGCGAAAATCTAAATTTGCCCATATCTTTTTAACCGACGCAAAAAAGGAGGTTCTCAATTCGACCGTATAATTTTTTTTTTTTATGTATGTTCAGCCCTCACTCCGTTATTTGTGAACCGATTTTGATTATTCTTTTTTTGTTAGATAGGGTATACCTCAAGGGTGGTCCCATGTCAAGGAAGTCAGGATCTGATGATGGGATCTTGATAAAATTAAGAGAAACCCTCGAAAATTGTAGGAACGAAAGGTGTTTCTATTTACTTTTCATTACTTTATCAGGTATTTTTGCATTTAGAAATCATTACATCATGTAGCTGAGCTGATGATGAAAAAAAATCATAAAAAAAAATATTTTTAACAAATAATTAAACCGACGAATAGCACTAAAACATCATATATATATAGCACAAAAAACTATCAAATTTTATATAAACTTATTTTGAGTCGACGCCAAATTATAAAATGATTAATTACCTACGTAGAGCCATGTCCATTTCTACGTAGGTGTTGACTCAGAACCTTTGATTTTTATACACCTAATAGGCCTAACTCTCACCTCAGTGGTGACAGACGGACAAGAGAGTGATTTTATAAGGGTTCCTTTTTTACCTTTTGAGGTACGGGACCCTTCAAATCAATGTAAGTATGTTTGTCATCTATGCATTTCTAAATCATTGATCAGATTGTGATGAAACTTTGGCAGGGTCTTTTGAGAACGCCCGGCCTACGCTCTGTAGCCCAAAAAATTTATATAAAAAGGCATTGCCACAAATCCTCCAATAAGTCAGTTTTCAACATTGGCTAAAGCCTGAGAGATAAGGAGACAGTCTGATGTACCTCGCGAACCTTACGACATGTTCTGCGATTGCTTTAATGAGGTAGCAAATGAAATTAACAGTAATCAGTATCACGATCAAAATTTACACGCAATGCTCGGACTTGAAAGATGTATTTTATACGAATGTATACAGACTTTGACATTTTTTGAAGCTGACATTCTAACTAATGGTATAAATCGCATACCTAGATCTAAAGGGAGCTCTCAGAAATTAAAATTTTTGAGTTATGTACACCATCGAATGCCTTATCTCAATACTCCACACTACTCGACGCTAGTCGCTAAATTCTCCAATACGGACTTAGCCACAGATTTTTTTTTTACACTTTTTTTTTGCTCTTTCAACTGTTCGTAACTGTTCGATCAAAATTTTTATTTGTTCGATCTTAGTTCTTTTTTTAAAAAATAAAATAAAAAATTACCTTCAAGTTGACGGGGAGAAGTCGGTTTTTTACATTTTTTTTTTGCTACTTCAATTGTTTCGTTAACTGTTCATCATTATTCGATCAAAATTCTTTTTTGTTCGATCTTAGTTTTTTTTTTAAATAAAATAAAAAATTACCCTCAAGTTGGCGGGGAGAAGTCGGTTTTTTAAATTTTTTTTTTGCTACTTCAACTGTTCGTTAACTGTTCGTCATTGTTCGATCAAATTTTTTATTTGTTCGATCTTAGTTTTGTTTTAAAAAAATAAAATATAAAATTACCCTCAAGTTTGCGGGGAGAAGTCGATTTCAACCTCTTTTTTTGCTATTTCTTCTGTTCGTTAACTGTTCGTCATTGTTCGATCAAAATTTTTATTTGTTCAATCTTACTTTTTTTTTTTAAATAAAATAAAAAATTATTCTCATGTTGGCGGGGAGAAGTCGGTTTTTACAATTTTTTTTTGCAATCGAACGACGAACAGTTGAAACATCAATTGTTCGTCATTGATCGGTCAAATAAAATTCGGTTCTGGCATTCGCCGGCCGCTGACGCGGCACGCTCGCTTCGCTCGCTCAGCTCGTGCGTTATGGTCACAGTTCTAACCTAACCTAAGCCTAGCCATTTCTGTCACTCACTTAGTAATTCAGTCGCACGCCTAAAATTTTAATATCTAAAATGGATTATACGCATCACGCGAGAGCGGGCGACATCAGAGAGGGGACTTGAGTATTAAGTTACAGACGATTTGACATTAGTAGGATAGGTCAATTGAAAAGAAATGGCTAGGTTTAGGTTAGGTTAGAACTGTGACCATAACGCCAGAACCGAATTTTATTTGATCGAACAATGACGAACAGCTTAAATAGCAAAAACAAAAAATTTAAAATGACTTTTCCCCGCCAACCTGAGGGTAATTTTTTATTTTATTAAATAAAACTAAGATCGAACAAAAAAAAAATTGATCAAACAATGAGGAACGGTTAACGAAAAGTTGAAATAGCAAGAAAAAAAAACGACTTCTCCTCGCCAACTTGAGGGTAATTCTTTATTTTATTTAAAAAAAAAAAACTAAGATCGAACAAATTAAAATTTTGATCGAACAATGACGAACAGTTAACGAACAATCAAAATAGCAAAAAAAAAGTGTAAAAAACCGACTTCTCCCCGCCAACTTGAGGGTAATTTTTTATTTTATTTAAAAAAAAAAACTAAGATCGAACAAATAAAAATTTTGATCGAACAATAACAAACAGTTAACGAACAATTGAAATAGCAAAAAAAAAAATATGTAAGAAACCGACTTCTCCCCGCCAACTTGAGGGTAATTTTTTATTTTTATTTATAAAAGAAAACTAAGATCGAACAAATAAAAATTATGATCGAACAATGACGAACAGTTAACGAACAATTGAAATAGCAAAAAAAAAGGTTAAAAAACGACTTCTCCCCGCCAACTTAAGAAAGCAAATTTTTTATTTTATTTAGAAAAAAAAAACTAATATCGAACAAATAAAAATTTTGATCGGACAATGACGAACAGCTAACGAACAATTGAAATAGCAAAAAAAAATGTAAAAAAACGACTTCTCCCCGCCAACTTGAGGGTAATTTTTTATTTTATTTTTAATAAAAAAACTAAGATCGAACAAATAAAAATTTTGATGGAACAGTTACGAACAGTTAACGAACAGTTGAAAGAGCAAATAAAAAAAAATGTAAAAAAACGACTCCTCCCCGCCAACTTAAGACAGCCACTAATAGGTACCCTACGGACCATGCCTGCGAGTGTGTGAAACAGGGCTGCCAGATTGTAAAATTGGATACAAAATTGGTATAATATCGGTTATCTTTTGTATCCTGTTTGTATAGTAGATTGCATTGTATAATTGGATACAATGTCATAGCTGATGTTATAGCGTAAAAAGTACGTACTTAAGACAAATCATGTCTATGATAAACTGTTAAATCCTTATACGTTAAAGTTAAAACACCTTTACTAAAATCCCAAAAGAGTGACGTTCTATAATTGTACAACACTGATTTTGTATAATAGTACACGATTTTGTATAATTTCTGGTGTGAAAAGCTTGCTTGGCACGCTGCGTGGCAGGCTGCGCGCTAAGCTGCGTGCCGTGCTGCTTGCCAGGCTGCACGGCGTGCGTGTAAACGCATTATTAGATTGTGGTGTAACATACAGGAAAAATCCAAAGAAAGAAACGTTTGAAAGCTAAATACCAAAAGTTCAATACTACTTTCAAAGTGTTTATTTTTGTAGAATATATACACAAAATTATTTTGTATTACATTTAACATATGCAGTGAATAGTCTATTTTTCAGATATTGTAATATTTAAAAAAATTATGTGTTAGATAAAAAAATATTGAATACGTGAATACGACCGCTTTTGGCACAGTGATTGACTAAAAGCAAAACACAATCTATCGATATGTCGATATATTTTGCTGCGGTCATTTCACTTCATTATTTCATTATTCATCACAACTTCATTATTTTTAACCGACTTCAAAAAACGGGGCAGGTTTTCAGTTCGTCTTCACCTTCTTATATATATATTACCTCCTTACTCGAAGATGGCTGCTGCAATATGAAACCGGTGTACCGTGTACCGGAATCAATCAATAGTAAGTATTTCACAAGTGGCGATACGATTACTTAATGTGGTTGCCAAATAATGTATGCTCATGAGAATGCATTTGGTGAAGTTGAGCTGAAAGTGAAGTACCAGGAGATCTTAAAAAAATTAAATTATTTAGAAAAGGATCTATTAAAATTTTTACCACTATACAAGTTATCACAGGACCATTTAGAGACATTTTTTTGCGCTATCCGATCTAGAGGTGGGTTTGATAATAACCCTACAGTTCGTAATTTTATATCTGCTTATAAAAGACTCCTATGCCATACAGAGGTAAAGATAAGTGAAAATAGAAATTGTTTACAATTAGAAAACATTACTATCCTTTCTGGTCAACCTCTTTCTACAGAAAGGCGTATTAATTGTTCAGTGATATACGAGTACAATAAGATGTCGAAAGAATTCGAGTTAAGCAATCAATGTAATGTAGATGAGCCGAATGAAGTCTTCGATAGATTACCCAACTCTTCGGATGATTTGATACAATTTGTTAAATCAATAGTTGAATATATAGCTGGCTTTGTAACCAAAAAAATTATAAAAACTGTACATTGTATTGATTGTGTTCAATCTCTACAACAGATGCGAATACGATCCTCGTTAATTAATAGTAAAGATTTTGATGTTCACGGCCCTGGTTTTATGACTTATCCATCTACAGACGTAATTTACGTTTGTCAAAACTGTGAAATTTATTTCAGACAATGTATTAAAACCGGTATGAATTTTGATAAGAAGATGTTTGATAGAACGGTTTTATTAATTTTGAGGAATATAGTCACGTATAAAAATTTTTGCACTTTGAACAAACATTCATTCGTCCAGGATCCTTTATGTATGTAACAGTCGATACTTAATTATTAAATATATAATTGAAATATATTTGTCAATAAGGCTTAGTTATGAATCATCATAAAAAATATATATAATATAACATTTATGCATCTCCCTATTAAACTTAAACACCAAATAGCTTCGCTTTTAGTATATAATTAAAAAATATAATAAATATATGTAATTAATTAGAAAAAAATGAATTGTACATATGTGAGAACTGTGTAGTCACTTAAGTATTAAGTTAATTTTCTATGTTGCCTAGGAGCTTTGTGATTTTCTTTTTCATTTTAGAACAATATTATGTTACACTGTCCTCACATTAAACTGCGCTTATAAAAATTTTAACAAGTAACTTTGTAAAAAAAAACCATGTTGAAAAAGAGTGTCCTTGGAGTTTCTTGCCTGTTCTTCTCCATAGGATCTACGTTTTGGAACAGGCAACTAGCTTCACGACCGACTTATACTGACTGACTCCTCCTGACTATTCAAAAATACCTACAATGGGTTTATTTGAAATAAATAATTTTGATTTTGATGATTTTGATGTGATTTACGAAACATTTTTTTTTTGCAGAATGTAGGTACATTGTTATGGAAAGGAAACCAATTCAGAAACTATAGTAATGTTTTCCAATTGTATGCAGCATTTCCCATTTTCACTTACCTATCTTGTGTTAATCATTTAATCTGTATTGAAATCAAGGAGTTTTCCCTAATCTCATGAAACAAAGACAAATCATAATCATGGCATCTGTTGTACAGAGCCAATGAAGTTTTAATTTTTTTGGTTACAAATCCAGCTATACATACTAATAATAAATTTAACAAATTGTTTCAAAATGTCCAAAAAGTTTAGCATCTAAATTAGATAGATTGCTTAACTTGAATGCTTTTGATGTGTTATTGTATATCGATAAACAATTTATAGGCCTTTCGGTAGAAAGAGCTTGACCTGAAACTGAAAGGTTGGTATTGTTTACTAATTGTTAAGAATTTCCATTTTCACTTATCTTGTGATAACTTTTATAAATATATTGAGATACGGTATAATATACGGTATAATAATAATAAGGTAATTTTAACTGATTATCATATTATCCGATATATAATTTTAGCCGATATCGAAACTTGCCAATCTATTATTAAACTTGCCGCTCCCTACGTGACGCTTTTATTTAATTTGTGTACAGATCACGGAGTTTTCCCTGATCTTATGGAACAAAGTAAAATCATAAAATCATAACACTCTTAAACTAACAATCTTAAATTCTTAAACTGTGAATATTAAATTATTTTATGGCTGTAAACGAGTTTACCTAGTTAGCAATCTCTAGTTATTAGTGTAAACTATGAGCTTGTTATAAATATAAACTGGAAAGAAAGAAGAAAATTAAAAAATATTCGTAATGGTCTTAAGATTCTACTTCTCCTTTTAATTTTCACGTATGTACTAGTTTTAGTTTTCTTATCACATATATTCCTTACGTAGAATTTTTTTATTAATATTATTAGGTACTGATATTGAAGATATAATATGAATTTTAATGTTTCATTTTGAAAATATTGTATTGTACACGTGAAAACTGTGTAGTCAATATTATTAAGTTATATTTTTAAAATGTGTGAGATGGGTCAAGTTATTATTATAGGCAATAGCCTGATAGTTCTGAGTATGTCATGCTCGCCTAGAAGTCCTGTTAATGGTGGCGTGTCAGGGCGTACAGCTCCCTTCAATATGGGTGACTTGGATGCTGGCTGATGCGTGCGTCGTGTTGCAATGGGTGCCACTAGTTTGGCCTAGTCGGGACTACTTTTACTTAAACTGACTAGAGTATTCATTAGCTGGAGTGTTTATATGTTTCAACATTATATCCTACATCCATTTATTACATAAAAGCAATATAACCATACAGTTGTAAAAAACGTGTTGAAAAAGAGTGTCGAGTGTCCTTCTAGACACTAATCCTGACTCTCTCCTACTCCTGACAATTTAAAATACCTATAATAATTGGTTTTATTGAAATAAAATACTTTGATTTGATTTGACTATGTAAGGTTTGTTATAATATTAAAAATATTTTGATTTTGTTTTGATGTTTTATTTATTACATAGGTACCCCCACTGTCTTTCTTTGTGATATTATATCGCTTTTGTAGCAAATATTTTTTATTAATTCAAAATAATTTTAAATGTCACAGTTTTGATGAGGTCAGTTAAGAAGTCCCCGAAACCGATTTACTTGCATGAAATGTTTAATGATAGTAGTCGAAGCGTGGGTGTGTAAGAGCAGCAAATGGCGGACTTTTATGTGTACTTACACTAGAGACAGTACATCGTAAGCTTAATTTACGTACTTAATCAACATTAAACCTGGCAATTAAAAAATATTAAAAATACATTAGGATGAAAGTTATATCAATCATTATTCTATTGTACTTTCTTCACTTCCGTCATTAAAAAATTACAAACAAAAGCACAACAACTGATAGTAACAAAACATACAAAATACTGCCAATCCATAATGATATATAAATATTCCCGATTTTGTTATATCGATATTGCGGTGACGTCAATGTGCAGGCACTAAAAGTCAGTCACACGTCTGTAAAACTTGCACATAGAAACATTTAAATTTTAGTCTCACGAAAATGACGGGACTGTTCGTCTATTACATACTAAGTTTATGGTTTTCATCAATAGATAGAGCTATCTAAGAGGAAGGTTTAGGTATGTAATTTGTTAAGGTTTTGTGTAAATTGGTTGAAATATGATTATGATTGTTGAAGATGTCTCTGCTACCCGTGCGAAGCTGGGGCGGGTTGCTAGTAATGGCTGTTGCGTAGACTAGAGAAAGATACTCTTATAATTTAATACTTTTGTATTACATATTATGTTACTCAAAAGTATTAAATAACAAATAACTACCTACTCAAATAAAAACTCTCAATAAGTTTTACATTTCAGTAGCTCTTATTATTATTTTCACTATATTTCTAACTATATTACATATTGTGTGAGAGAAGCAGTCGTCAGTTCGCCTTGCCTACTATACAAGTTACAGTCCACACCTACTAAGTTCGTCACCTTTCGTAGAAATTATGGGTTTATTATTGACGGTTTAATAGACTACATTAATTACAACATCACTCTGGCCAATCACTCAAAACCTGATTTGTATGATGAACATTGTATAGAGTATATATATATAGGTAACATTTATTTTTTTGTTGAGAAGATAACTATTATTTATTATTAGTAAAGCCACGCGGCAATGGCGAGTAAAGAATAAACACCTAAAGTATTTTTATATTATATTGACATAAAAGTAATAGCTAAAATCATTTTTGCAACTTATTTTTAAAGCATTTTACAGATCACTAACATCTGGCAATAACGCAATTTAACATAATAAATACATTTAACAATAACAAAACATCTCCACTTCATAATAAGTTCGATTTGACATTTTGTTTTTATTTACGGAGAAGACTGTTCTGCCGTGCGCGCGTGCTCTCAGCTACGTGTTGTCGCCCCTACTGACACTTTTCCCGTGGACGGTAAGCTAAATTGGTAGGTATATAAAACGCGACCTCGATCGAGTGATGTAGCCCTGGCTCAGCTTAAAATAATAAAACAAATATACCTACCTACATTGTTAAGCAATAGGGGAATATCCAATTTTCAGCCCCAAAACATGATTCTTCTAGCTCTTCTAGCTGCATATAAAACTCCAAAACTCCTGCAGAGCACAGGGATATAGTAGCTAGTTTCTTGACTTTTCTGAAACTGCTTTTTAACAGACTTTTAAAATGGAGGAGTTTCTATTTTCCACTGTATATAATATATATATTTTAATGTATGTTCACCGATTACTCAGACGCCTGGACCGATTCGGAAAATTCTTCTTTTGTTTGAAAGGGTATACTTTCCAGGTGGTCCCATGGTGGTGATGCTGGCTGATAGTCAGGATCTGATGATGGGATCCTGGAGAAATCGAGGGAACTCTTCAAATTTTATAGGCACACTTGAAGCGATTTGGGTATTTTAAGGTGACCTCCGATCACTAAATTTTACTCTTCATATTTTTTTCATACCGGGCGCCTTATATGCAAATCCATTCTTAAGGAGTACTCTACTCTACCCTACTCTTTTATTACATAATCTTAAAGTAGACGCTTCAATGGAAAAAATTGAGGCTGGCGAGCTTGAAAAGACGAATTTAACGTGGTGCGTTCGCGCAGCAGAATGTTGTTGAATTTAAAGATTTTAATTATGCAGATATTTAGTGTATGACGTCGTGTAATTGTGTATGGTAAAAAAAAAATGGTGCATGCAGCCATTGTGGAGAAATTAGCTATAAACTGATTCCGCTGGGCGAACGTTGTCCTGGCGGAACTTTTTTTAATCCATGGACTTAGAAGAAAAAAAATGTGTCCAAAAATTAGTGTGTATTTGTGAGTAATTGTGTATGTATGAATAAAGTTAGTGCATGCATAAACTTCGGAGAAATTCAAGTTTCCGCTACGCGAACGTTTGGCCATTAGCTAGTTTTCATATAAAGCGCTTATATAGAGAGCTGTAGATTTTTACATACGTTGTTTTGAATTTGTTTATATTTGTTTAAAAAACAGATTTAGAAAAAACCGTAGAGTTTAAAAGAAAAAAATATAAACGTAAAATACGCTTATTAGGTCTTAGTTCCTAAAGTATGCACTTTGGGGTCTAGATTTTCACGTTTATACAACCCTTGTAAGAGTGTCTGCAACATGTTGCCAAGTATCAATGATGTTCCGTTAGTAATTAAAGAGTTATAGGACAATTTATAATGAATAGACCACTGTTTACAAAGCAGTCAAATATCACGACGTTCTAAAGGAATTACGTAGTAAAATGTATTCCAATAATTAGTGTATTAATTCAACTACTCACATGCAAAATTTCATCTCATTAAATTCAGTAATTAAAGAGAAACAATTAAAATACTGACAAAGCATCGAAAACCTACATAACCCGACCAAGTTCGGATGGCTACAAAAAAGCGGCCGTGCCATATATCTAAGTAACGTTCTTAACCTTCCATTATAGTATTTATTAATATGGTACAGTTGCGTACACAAGCGTTAGGAAAAAATAAAACAATTGTATTTCTTGAATGAAAAATATTTTTTTAATAATAACGCCACTATTTTTAGTTTCTGTATTTTCATTCATTCTTTCATATGCTTACGCACAACAGCCGTGAGCATATGAATGAATGAATGAAAATACAGAAACTAACCTCAAAATTTCTAGCCCTCTTAGGGACTAGTCATGACAATCCCTGGGGCGCGCGCCCCAGTAAAGGCAGAACTTGGCATACAACTCATGTGCGCGCTCAGGCGCGTGTATTTTGAGCGTATCGGGAGCGCAGCTGAGGCGCTTGTCATGACTAGTCTCTTGTTCATAAAAACTTAACGTTAACCAACGCTTGCTAAACATACTCTGTAATTGGTTAGAGACAGCAATAGACTTAAAATGCATACATACATAAGTCACTACCAGTACAACGGTAATATCATATACTGACGTCAAGCGCATACTTAAATAAAGCACCTACGTAAATAGTACTTACTGTCATAATCAAATACATTTAAAAAAGCAGGTGCAGAAAAATAAATGACCTATAAATTATATCGAAACAACAATTGTGTTATCACCTGTACCAATTCAATACCGGTATTATACTGTAAATTTTAGAATGTTACCTAAATATATAGCACGGCCGCTTTTTTGTAGCGATCCGAACTTGGTCGGGTTATGAAGGTTTTCGATGTCAGTATTGTAATTGTATCTCTTTAATTACTGAATTTAATGAGATGAAACTTTGCATGTGAGTAGTTGAATTAATACACTAATTATTGGAACACATTTTACTACGCAATTCCTTTAGAACGTCGTGATATTTGACTGCTTTGTAAACAGTGGTCTATTCATGGTAAATTGTCCTATAACTCTTTAATTACTAACAGAACATCATTGATACTTGGCAATATGTTACACACTCTTACAAGGTTTGTATAAACGTGAAAATCTAGACCCCAAAGTGCATACTTTACGAACTAAGACCTAATAAGCGTATTTTACGTTTATATTTTTATCTTTTAAACCCTACGATTTTTTCTAAATCTGTTTTTTAAACAAATATAAACAAATTCAAAACAACGTATGTAAAAATCTACAGCTCTCTATATAAGCGCTTTATATGAAAACTAGCTAATGGCCAAACGTTCGGAAGCGGAAACTTGAATTTCTCCGAAGTTTATGCATGCACTAATTTTATTCATACATACACAATTACACAATAATTTTTGGACACATTTTTTTTCTTCTAAGTGCATGGATTAAAAAAAGTTCCGCCACGACAACGTTCGCCCAGCGGAATCAGTTTTTAGCGAATTTCTCCACAATGGCTGCATGCACAATTTTTTTTTTACCATACACAATTACACGACGTCATACACTAAATATCTGCATAATTAAAATCTTTAAATTCAACAACATTCCGCTGCGCGAACGCACACGAATTTAACCGGAGAAACTTTTCAGTTGAAAATGAGGTAATTTTTTTCGGAATTTGTCGATAAAACAAACAAACATAATAAGTTATATTTCCACCAAATTTCGTAAAAAAAAAAAAAATTCTGAGCGAAAAAAACTTAAAAACTGAAAAATCGGTTTTTCCAATTTTCCCGAAAAATTTGAGGCTATTTGGTAAAATTTTAGATACCAAAGTTGTAGATCTTTTTATTATCAACAACTGCCAATCGCGAAAAACCGTGAAATACCATTTTCAACCCCTAAAAGTTCACCTTGTTCCATCCTTCTCTATTTCGGCGATTCCAAATTATTTTCCCCGTCATTCGAACAATATTTTGTTCCTCTTTCAGTAGGTCTCATGGTGTTAATTTTTTTTCTCAAATTCATATCAGCACTGGTCTATTAATAAAGTACCTAAATTTAATACCCGGATAGTTACCGGTTATCCATTTCATCTTTAGTTAAAAACCGTGTAGTTTGTATCGATCTTGGGATACTTGTAGATATTGTATATGTTTTTATAAGGTATTAAAAGGAACAGGATAGGTACAAAAAAATCTTATTGGTATAAAAATCAAAAGTTTTAATGGTATTTTCTGAATCGCACCAAGCTTTCATTTACTTTTTAGTATACAGAATGATTTTGAATAAACTATAATAATTACACTTCTGAGTCATTCTTGAGATTTTAAGAACACAAACCGTTAGTGTTTGTCTCTATTAGACAGATTCTAAATCCAATTTTGTCTGACCCAATGCCTTTTATTATTGATTGATTCATGGCACATAACACTTTACTAACATTCATTAATGTCATGGTTTACTAAACAAATATATAGGTTTGATAAATATCCGTCGACAAATAGTCATGATTTATGATGAATACAAACTTGACCATTATTGTATTACTGTTACATCTAAATATCTGAGAAATGACTACTTTGAAGTCAGACAAAATGTATTTTAAAATACAATAATATCACATATTTTAAATGCATTCAAATAAAACAACTGCTACAATTGAAACCGGGTTCACTAATAGGATTATAAATAAATAAATAAAGTTCCACTGGTACAATTGAAAAACCATTGAGATTTTTAACGGAAGTGTAAATTAAACTCCCGATGCAATAATAATTTATGGGATTTTCTTTTGTATGACGTTAAATAAACCAATTCTATATTTTAACACTAATTTACATACTACTATTTACAGGTATTTATAAGTATATATAAATATGTATAATTATATCGATAGCGATTCTGATAATCCTATCCTTCACAATAATCAGCAATTTCATGTATAATTAACTAATAATGGTCACAATAACAACTCGATAGATATTTCCATGTAAATAAACAAGCAGTAGTGTAGAGGCCGGCGCGTCCGAGTTCTCGTTCACAATATTGCACACGTTGAGAGTGCGCGCTCGCACCACCCTCTCCAATTCGCTACGTCAGGGCCCGTCGGGACCGGCGACCAGACCGACGTCCGACGGTCCGTAAGCGACGTTACAATAAATAATTCTCTAAACCGATAATGTGAAACGATATACATTAAATTAGTCGTACTCTCACTTGCGACGTCGTTTACGCTACTCTATGTACACAGTGGGCGATCCGGCTAGCTCGCCGCATCGCTATCATCGCGGCTCCTCCTTCTTGAGCAGGTCTAGCGGTGCCAGGGGGGCCAGCGGCGGCGCCAGCGGGGCCAGCGGCGCCAGTGGCCCGTGCGGGCCCAGCGGGCCAAGCTGCGCGTGCGCGCCCAGCCCGCGGTGCAGCAGCGGGCTCGACTTGAGCTGCTGGTGGTGCGCATACGCACTGAGCATCTTGGCGCGGTCTTCTTCGGCGCGTATGGCCGCCTCCACGAGCGGCGCGAACCGCATGTGCTGCAGCGGATCAAAGGCGCGGTACGGGTCCCAGGGCGACGGAGGCGGGTAGACAGGCAGCGAGGGCGGGGCGTGGCGAGGCGGCTCCTTGCGCTCTTCTTTGGGCACATCGGGGACACCGTTGCGGAGGGGCGAGCGCGCGCGCACCCGCTCAAACTCCCGTTCGCGCTGGTCGCGATGCTCGCGCACCTTTCGGCGCTCGCGCTCCTCGCGCTCGCGGCGTTCCCGTTCGTCGCGCTCTCTGCGCGCCCGCTCGCGCTCGTCGTGCTCGCGCCGCAAGTCGGGCGCGGGCGGCGCGGGCGGGCGCACGGCGCGCCACGCTTCGTGCAGCGCGCCCACGGCGCCGAGCTGCGGGTGGTGCACGCCGTGGAGCGACGAGGACAGCGCCAGATCGCGCCCGTACGCCGACAGGCCGAAAGGGCCGGCGGCGCCAGGGTAGGGGCCAGGCCCGTAGCGGCCGAACGGCGACACCCCTGAAACGCGCACGGCTCGGTGAGAGGCTGCGAGCGCGGGATCGGGCACGGGCGCGGCGTGGCGCCGGAGCGTACCTATGTGCGGGTGGTGTGACAGGTAGGGCGCTGGCGGTAGCTCGTAGGGTGAGCGGTAGGTGGGGGGCGGAGGTGCCGGCGCGGGGAAGGCTCGGAGCTTGTCTTTGTCCGCACCACCACCCGCTACACCTCCGCCGCCGGTCTTCTCCTTCTGCTGGTGGTTATAGATCTCCCAGGCGATTCTCACGTGCATTGCGTTCCATTTTCCAGTTTTCTGTTTGGAAACGATTATCAGATATTAGATATGCGACAGAGCCTTAAAACATAAAGTAAAACCATACATGAAGTAAAAAAGTGCTAAGAAGGAGACCTACCGCAACAGCAGGACGTGGTGATGGTTTAGAGGCGGAGTCGCTTGCGGCTGACACTACGGGCTGTTAACATTAGGCGATGCAGGGTTAATATGATTGTAGCAAATCAAAACATGAACTAAGCATAAGCTGGAAATAGAAGATGAGAGTAAAAAAGAAATTTAATAAGATTTTATGATTGAAGCACATGGTGAAGGTGCTTTTTGAACAGTCAGTTTATGATGTATCTACACTACAAACATTGAATGTTTCTATGGGATGGTTACACTTTTTAGTACATGTGTTAATATATTTATTTTATGAAATCTATCTGCAAATATTTGTATATACATGAAAATTATGTGTAAAATATTTATTGCTATAAAAATGATTTAGAACTGTTTTTACCTTAGGCGCATAAGCAGTTATCGGAGCAGGGGGCACGTAGGGGCCTGTCGGATGTAGCAGACTAGAAGAGTACGGGTAGCCAAGGCCAAGGCCCGTGCGATATAACGATGGCATTTTTCCCATATCCTTGAACTGAAAAAATAAACACAATAAGTTGTTGTTCATAGCAAATATAATTGTTTGAAATGGTAATGACCTAATATAACGAGTGTAAGTGACGGCCTGCCGAATCTTTAAATAATGGATTCAAATCACACTTTTTTTATAATTTTACTTTTTTTTTTTGGTTAAAAGTGATATCACAATGAGTAAACAGAACATTTTACCGAAAAAAGAAACAATAAAAACCCATATGGCCAAAAACTGCAATGTAATCAATTAAACAACATTATTTATGCAATCAGCTCTTTCAACAGCAGCGCCAAACGTTTAAGGTCATTCACCGTACATCACTAAAATAATATCTACGTTTGTTACGTTTACATTGCGTAACGCAAAACAAACTAGTCATTAGTTTTGTGAATCCTTAATCTCACATTTTTATGATGAACAAATATTTGTATTGGTATAAGTATCCATAGAAAGGCGTTTTCTAAGTTTTTCGCGACACCGAAACTTACGGGAGTAACGGGTAGCTTGGCTTAGTTAAGTCGAACAGTAGTACCAATTAATTTATCAAGTAAACAAACTTAATATTGTAGTTAAAGAGCACGTTCTCCTTCAACTGCGTATGTAAGTTTGTTCGCACAATATTGAGAGATTTACCATGTTATTTTAAGAACGTTGACTTATAGCTTTCGCAATCTATAAGTAGAACTATTTTTAATATATTTTCTTTCCAATTTTAGGGGAGGGGGTCACACTAGGATCAAAGGATGCGCGAGCGCTAATGGCCGCGCGAGTTTGGCGCCCGCGCGTCCTTTGACCAGAGTGTCAGATATTTTGTTTCATTTTTAATTAAATTATCGCTTCATTTAGCTGTACTAACACGATGAAGTGTGAATAATGCAAATATAACATTTAAAAAAATAAATTTTTACCTTTTTTTATCGGGATCGATTTTTTTTCCGACCCATCATCAAAGGTATCATTAGTACTATCGTCCGACTTCGTTTTCGGGAGTGTTTACGTAACACCCTGTATATTTTGTGGAGTCTTCACAAGTAATTGTTACTGGTAACGTTTGAAGCTTTAATGCACAGACTTAAAAAAGCATGAGTACAAAGAACCTCCAAAAATCGAATGTATTAAAGTAATCGCCTCTTGGTCTAACAATTCTTTGTTTTATGGCGTCTTCATTAGTTGGTGGACGTCTTTAGTATACTATCGAAAATATCCATATTTCAACAAATTTGTAATAAACAAAACGGAATAAGTAATCTAAAACTAAACTGCGTCTATATGTAAACGCCTCAACGTCAAATCGTTTGTTTGTCAAATAAGCGGTTATCTCGCCGAGGAAAGACAACTTTATTCTTCAGTTAAGTGGGTTATTGGTCAAATAAAGCCAATCTGACTATTGAAAATCGGGCTTAAGGCACTTATAATTGAAACACTGTTTTTTTAATTAATTGCAAATAAAAATTTACCGTTACAACGCATACAGAGTACATTAAATATTTATATTCAACAGTTCAATACGTTTTCTCATCTGTTTGTCACTCGATTTTCATTTTTTTTTGTTTAGTAGCTATTATTGATAAACTAAAAGCTGTTTTATCAACATCTTGATATTTAAAAAAAAATACAAATAGTAACGTACTTATATAATTGTAACAACTATAATTATATGAATAATTTTCATAAATGTTGTCCTTTGTGCTGTAACACATTCAAGTAGTAAAGTTATTTGATTGTGTAACTCATAATGCTTATCGTTTTAGTTAGCAATGTTTAAACCTTAGTGGCTTATAAGTGCCATATAACAAAATTGTAAATTACTCGTAAGTTTTTCAGTAGAACCTAAGACTGTCTGTTTAAAAAATAAGTATATGATACGACTCACGGCTACTCACGATTAAAAATTGAGACGCGTGCTCGTGATGGTGGTAGCTCCGAATGTATATAAGTCAATGTCACTCACGAGTGGAGCGTGGGGCGCATGAGGCGCGTGGGGCGCGTGGGGTGCGTGTGGCGCGTGGGGCGCGTGAGGAGCATGCGGCGCATGTGGCACCAGCAGCTGATGTGGGTGTGGCGCATGCGGCACACCGGCTGAGTGCTGAGCGTGCGACGAGGCGGGGTGTTGATGTACGTGCGTGTGCTGGTGCTGATGTTGGTGGTGATGCATCTCTGTTCGAACGCCGGACACGGCGCCCGCCGCAGCCAGAAAACGATTGTCTAGCTCCCGCCGTAACAGGTCCGCGCCAGGGCCTGGAATACAATTCATGATGTGTTTATTGACATCCACTGTACATTTTAAACCTTACTTAATAAATTTGGGGATGTAGCTATATCAAATTTTAAAGATGGGTACAAATATAATTACGTAGTTAGTTAATTAATACCCCATACGTTACGGACTAAAATGAGTAAGTTCCCATATGTCTATCTATGCGTAATCCAGTACACAACTCCAATTATAAATTCCCCTAAGGGCGTGGACTGAGCAAAAAATACGCAGACAGAACCTCATACAAAATATATTAATCTCCTCGGATATGCCTTGCCTAATAGGTACCCATAACACAGTATTCCAGGCCGGATATTTGGGTATCTTCATGGCTGCCGCAGCTCATTCGTCATTTGCAAGGAAGGTAAAGGAATCAATCGATACGTATACAATCCGACAGCATGGCAGTGTAACAAGCCTTCGACGACAATGTCATCAGTTCGGGCTTAATTTACGAGTGCTACCAGCGTTTTAATGAGGTAAACCTCCAATGAATAAAGGGTCACAGCGGCTCTAGCGACACAAACAAATATCGGAGATGTGCGTCATCGGCCCGGAACCCATAGTGCCCCTCCCCTTCGGATATTGGTAAGGATACACTAGAGACCAACACTGTTTTACATGGGCAAGCCAAGAAGACTGCGGGCAGACGAGGGCAGCACTCCCCGGAATCAACAGCCGGCTGTCGAGAATGCTACTCCGGATAACCAGCGTCATCCGGAATTATCAACGCTCGTTTCACAAACAGCTTTCTGCTATAAGTGCTACGGATAGAACACTGTGCAGAGCTTGCATGGAAGCAGAGGAAACAGCAATGAATGTACTTCTGGATTGCCAGGGGGTTGCAGAATACCGGGCTAAGTACCTTGGCTCGCCAGGGTCACTCTCGGAGATCGTCGGTAACGTGAAGGAATTACCGGGATTCTGCGGTGCGATCTACCAACGCAAAATACGCGCCTCGTCGTGGAGTTGCGGAAAACTGCCCGTGAAAACCTAACCTAACCTATGTCCTGCCTAATCAGCAAAAACAGCAAACAATCAACTCTCTAACGTCGCTGTTTAGAATGGTTGAACCGCCGGAGTCGTCGGAAAGGTTTTAATTTTCTGCTAACGCCTAATATCAGCGCACAAAGGGATATTTTTTTGAGAAACATACAACTGGTCTAAATATTTTTTTGCAAGTATAGTCAAATTCACTCTTGAAGTCTGAGCTAATTTTGCGGGGGGGGGAGGGGGTTAACCCAGTGTCTTTAAGTTATACTACAGGATACATAATTAGAGAAGACTCTTGTTTCGTCACAATAAAGTCGCAATTCAGGTCACACAGCGTTAATTACCTACAGTTATTTTTTTATTTATTTATTTAATTACATTTTATGCATATCTGGTATATAGGCGGACTTAATGCCTAAGGCATTCTCTACCAGTCAACCATTGGATGATGCAGAAAAAACAGGAAATAAGTGCGTTTTAACTAAAAGTAGTTTATAAAACAAAATATTATCTAATCACACTAAATATACTACGTATTATGTTGCCACTTACATAAATACCGTACATATATATTATATACCACATACATACATATAAATATATATACATATACCTACGCATATAGATACTTATAACAACAATAGATGACAAATTATAGGCAAGTTGATTCTGCCAGTTGTTTGAAGAGATACTCCTTTACTTTCACCTTAAATGAGTAATTGTTTGTGGCCATCCTGATTTTAAGGAGAAGCTTATTCCAAAGAAGAACGGACTGAACAAAAAAGATGAGCCGACAAACTCGGAAATGTGTGAGGAACAACGAAGAAGATTATTGGCGGAACGAAGGTTTCTGTCATGATTCCTACATAACAGTTGAAAGTAGGAAGCTAAGTACGTTGGCGAAGATGGATTATTAAGGATAGTAAATAGAACAGTGAGGGCTCGTAATTTTCGACGTTGACGAATGGGTAACCAGTTGAGCTGCAAACGGAAAGAGAACACATTACGGAGGTTAAAGATGAGTCGAATGCAGTTATTAAGAAGACGATCTAACTTATCGAGAAGATCTGCATTCAGGTCATAACAGCACACGTCACCATAGTCAATGAATGGGAAAATAAGAGTATGCACAAGCATTGTCTTGGTTTTTACGGGAAGAAAAATTTTCAAGCGATACAATGCTCAGAGAGTTCCAAGTAACCCTTTGACACTGGTTTGCAACTTGATCACGCCATTTCAGTGTATAGTCCAGATGCAATCCAAGGTCGCAAAATAGGTATAGCAGTACCGTTAAAGGTGATAGCTGGAAGCGTCTCAGTGTCTACTCTACTCATCAATCGGTGACTTCCAATAATAATGACTTGACGTTTTGTGGGATTTACCGATAACCCAAACCTGTTGGACCAAATTTTGATTGCTTCGAGGTCTCCATTAACCATATGTATGGCCATTGAAATGTCTTCAATCTTAGTTTGAAAATAAAGTTGTAGGTCATCGGCATACAGATGATACGCACATTGAAGTTTCAGGGTTAGGAGATTGATAAACACAGAAAATAGCAAGGGAGAAAGAATACCGCCTTGAGGGACACCAGAGTTTAGAGCACACCAGCACGAGGATGACTCATCGACACGAACAGACTATTGGCGTCCCTGAAGATAAGATGAAAACCATTCCAGTGCTTCAGGCGAGACCATAATATAGGAAAGGATAGATAGGAGAATATCGTGACTAACGGTATTGAAAGCATTTGAGAAGTCGACCAGTACCAAAACAGTTTCTTTTGTGTCTTCCATTCCCGCCCTGATATCGCCAGTCACTTTAAGAAGTGCGGAGGTAGTGCTATAACCAGGCCTGAAGCCAGATTGCAATGGGCTTAACAGGTTGTTTTGGTATATGAAATTGGATAACTGTTTGAGCACATAGGATTCTAGGACCTTGGAGAGGAAGGGTAGAATGGATAGTTATATTCACCTAGAAGTGGCCCTCTTTCTATGGCGAAACTCTTATCTGTTCTGACGACGCCGGGACGTTAGGACTGTCTTTTTTAAGCGATTTATTAATATGAATATTTCATTACCAGTAAGTTATGTGCCTATAACTCCATTTTTTGTGAACAAACTATTTCTGTGTAACGTGCGGGCCGGGCCGGCGCGCAGCAGCCCACTGGATTCGGGGAAGATTAGTTGACCCCACCGTGTACTTGTAGGTTTATACCTACATTGGACCTAGCCTGGTTATACCAAAATACAAAGTAATTTTAATCAAATCGTGGTCATCCATGGCGATTGCGGCGTCGTCTAGTTGACAACAAGTTGCTAGATAACAAAGAGCCGTGGCAATCAAACAGATTCAACTGTACCCGGTTGCAATCGAATGATCTAGGATTTACTAAGTTAAAGAAGTTAGAATTGTGAGTTATTTAAGCATTTATGTATACATACGAGTATATCAACATTATTGAAATGAACAGTATTTCTGTAACAAGGGTTCAGAGTGATGTATAGCTGACTCGGACCACATTTAGTTAGATTTATATGAAGAACTACAAACAAAACAACGAATATTATTGTTTTAACTACATTCACCACCTGGTAGGAATCGAATGATCTAGGATTTACTAAGTTAAAGAAGTAGAATTAGAATTGTGAGTTATTTAAGCATTTATGTATACATACGAGTATATCAACATAATTGAAATGAACAGTATTTCTGTAAGAAGGGTTCAGAGTGATGTAATAGCTGACTCGGACCACATTTAGTTAGATTTATATGAAGAACTACAAACAAAACAACAAATATTATTGTTTTAACTTACATTCACCAGACTAACTTGGAACTAATTTCTATAACCTCAACGCATTATGTAGTGCATTCATACAAAATGATAGAATGAAAAGATGAACCACATTATTTATTAGTTATTTCAAGAGAGTTAAAAACATTTAAGAACACCATTATGTCACTACATAATGCACTTAAAATGTAGTTAACTTTATAAATCTCGCCATGTTGCGACTGGTAACATATAGGTATTTGACACTTATGTGCAAATAAAAGAAAAACATTGGAAGGCGAAGACCCCAAACTTTTGCGAAGTTCCATGATCTTTAATAAACTAAAATTATATCCATCTTAACTTATAACATCTATATCATCGTATGTCAGACGTACTATGTTGAATGTCTAATATGTTGGTATTTTCCATGCTTTGTAAAAAAAATATAAGTTTTATGACACTAAATCGACAACGTTAAAATGACCCAATTTAAACAATTTTATTTCAGTTTATAGCAATGTAACTGACCAAACCAATGAAACTGGAAAGTGCGATTGTTATAATCGATTGTAATAATCGATTGCCGTCAAGTCGATGTCAGCCTTTTTTTTCATGGAATAGGTGGTTAACGAGCAGACGGGTCACCTGATGGTAAGTGATTACCGCCGCCCATGGGCACCTGCAACTCGAGAGTCACAAGTGCCTTGCCGGCCTTTAAGGTGGGAGTAGGAGAGGAGGGGAGATGGAGAGATAGGGGGGAAGATAGAGAGAGGGAAGGGTTAGGGCCACCGGTAATCTCACTCGCTTGGCGAAGTACAACGAAGCATTGCTTTACTGCCGGTTTTCTGTGAGGTCATGATATCACTCCTTTCGAGCCGGCCCATACGTGCCGAAGCATGGCTCTCCCACTGTTAAACTTTAAATGTCAGTTAAATTAATGAAGTACTTTGAATTAAGAAAATGAATGGTTGGTGTTTTATTATTTTTATAGGCCGTCAATAGACCAAAGCACTCCATTCTTCTTTCAGTCATAGACCCCATCCCCACAATAAGTTAGTTATTTTTTATTTGACTACCAAAATATTCATTAGAAATAACTAATATGGCAAAACAACGTGTGCCGAGTCAGCTAGTAGATATATGAAAACATACTTGTTTGAAAGAGAGACTCCGCGGAGAAAGGATTTGGATTAGGCGGCGCGAGTGGTGCCCCGAACAGCGGAGGAGCGGGAGCAAACCCGGACGTACGCTCTGCACCTGTTGACCTGCTGAAAACGAAACGAAACACGTTATAGGAGTACTACAAATAAAACCATCATTCTTTTACTATTGAAAAATTCCATAACATACAGAACGATTTTTCATTTGCGATTTTTAAAGTATTAATCGTAAACGTTTTGATTGCCGTGGTTCTCATAACTCCTAGTAAGAATGCGGTAACCCGTTTACGCGGAAAGCCAGTCTTCACTGTTCTAAAATGTAAATATTTGACAGCAGGATATTTTTGTCACTTATTATATACTTTTTACTAAAGTACTTATTTGTCACTATTTAGCCTTCTTAGATCCACCGACTCCATGGACAATAATACTACTAGTGTACTCACGTCACCCCCCAGTGCGCGGGCGGTTTGGCGCTGGAACTGATGCTGGGCACCGTGGGCACGGGTGCGAGCGAGTGCGTGAGGTGCGGCGCGGTGGGCGCCGCGGGCGTGGGCGTGGGCGCGGCCAGCGGCGCCGACAGCGCCCCCAGCGGCCCCACTAGGGGCGTACTCAGCGATGATGGCAGTGGACCCTGTGGATGATTATCGTTTTTTTTCGTTAATATCCCACTGGTTTTATAACAAAAAACAACTACTTAGATTGCAAAATACGATTATGAAGACACATGATAACATATAAGGCTACATCAAATCAAAAAGTACTTTAGTAATTTTAAGCTTGTTAAACAGATTAAAATACAGGAGTAATATCAATCTTATAATTCATTGTTAATAAGGAGAATAATGAAGTCTTACCGGTAATGCAGCGGCTAAGGGCGTGGGTAGGGGGCCGGCCAGCGGCGCCACGAGCGATGGCGCCAGTGACGGCGCTGAGGTGGCTCCCGACGCGGGCGTACTACGCGACAGACTACTGATATTGCTGCTGAAATCAGTCGTAACGTAGTCTAAGAATTTATGTGTACTAATGCAACTTTTTTATAAAATATTATCCTATCGTAAGCAGAGAAGAGTTACAGTACTTAGTTATAACATTGTAGCTTTTGATTTAAAAAAATCCAATAAGAAAGATAATCAAAATCTATTATTTCATTCGGATTTTAAAATGTAAAAAACTAAAGACCTTTAGTTGCTATTGATATATAATATGTACATAAGGAATTCGATCGCAATTTTGTACAGCATCATGCGTATTGTCGTGTACGCACCTAAAACTCTCACGTTCCCGGTTCGGGCTATGCCCGCGAGGTGAATAGGACAGCGATGCGCCTGCAGCCCCAGTAGAGCCCGGGGTGTGAGGCCGCACGCCCTTTGGCGTCTTAGGCGCCACAAGCGGAGAGGCAGACAGACTTGTTCTCTGTAATGTAACGTCCAAGTCATTATTATATTCTTTATTAGATTGAATAAGAGGTTTTATTAGAATTTAATATAATCTCGGGATAACGAATACTCACTGTGTCAGCAGAGTTCCTGGGGGAAGCCGCGGCAGGGGGAAGGTAAGGACTGTGTTGCAAGGTAGTAGCATAAGGCGCATAAAGTGGGGGATACGACGATCCCGAATAAACAGCCGGCGGAGGGTAACCATTAGAAGCCAGGGTGGATGTGACGGATGGACTTTCAGTTCGCGAAGGCAACTCGCTAGATGATATTGGTATTTGCCTTGAGTCTATGACAGGGGGAGCCAGAGGATGGCTGCTATTACTGTTGCTACTCGTTGTCACTGGCGTAATACTTGTTGGAGGACAACTCGACGTTGGTAACTGCTCAACGTGATTGCTCGACATATGTAAAGACACAGGTGGCGCAGTAGATGTAGGCTGCAGGGGTATATTGAGACCAGGGTGTGATTTAAGGCTTGGTGTATAAGAAGACATCGTGGTATTCGCAGTAGAAACTAAAGATAACGACGGACCAATATGATTTGGTACCGATGTCGCCAGGGAACTGGATGTGTGAATAGGGAGATGACTTGAGAGGCTTGTAACGGAATGACTGTTTGCTGAATGGCTGATGTGAGTGGCTGAGGGTTGATTCGCTGTAGAAGACTGAATATGACTGATGTGATTAGATATACTGAACGGTGTAAGGTGCGAGGGTCGATTCGCATATACGGGTTGAACGGAATGTTTTTGTAAACTCGACTGACTCTGGTAAGCTATTGAGTGACCGTGAATACTGGAACTTAAACTTGAGTTTACATGACTAGACCCGATCGATGGGGTAGGGTAAGGGCGAGAGGTCGGTGCGGCCGGTGAGAGTGACCGTCCCGTGAGAGTTTGACTCGGAAGACAGCTCGGTATTGCAGACGGCGTCGTAGGTGGCGGTACGCTTTGCGTAACACCATTGACGCGGTTTGAGAACGAGGTAGGAACGGAGGGGTGCGTCTGAGCTGCGAGCGAAGGATTTCGAACGTCATGACCGGCCATTACGGGATGCGCCGGGGTGTGTGAGACGCGGCTCGGTAGACTAGTGTGTGGCACTTGGGCCGCACTCGGCGCCCCGTGCGGCCGAGGCGTGTGATGAGCGCTGTGATGCGTGTGGAGGTCCAGTGGCGCCGGTGGCTGTTCTGGCGGTTCTGTTCGCGTTTCATGGTTCGTGTGCCTGTAATCGGGCAGCGCTGCGGCAGAATGTGATTGGGATTGAGATTGATAGGCGGTATGCGAAGGAAAGAGAGGTGACGGTGCTTGAGGTGCAGGAGGAGCCGGGGTCGGGCTGTCTGCCGATGCTCTCGCACCCGGCTGCAATTTGCTATTGCTGGCGGGTCGCTCAGGTGTGTCCGGCCCAGCGGCACCAACCGGTCGTGCGGGAATTTGCGTGGCAGCGTGACCATCGAGAGCAGGAATGTGCGCGCCATTGGGCCGATGCGGCGTGTCAGCTCGGAACGGCGGCGGAGGAAGAGCCGGTGGCGGTAGGGCTGCGGGCGCAGGTGAAGGCGCTGGCTGCGGCAGGGGGGCAGGCGCGGGACTAGCACTGCCGCCCACTGGTGCCCGAGATAAGGCGAGTGCACCACCACTGCCGCCCCGCGCTACAAGCTCGTTTTTAGCGCCTCCGCCTGTGGCTGCCGCTGCGACTGTCCCGACCCGGAAGAGAGAGCCTGCGTCCGATGCCTGAAACCAGATAAACAATATATATATATATATATATATATATATATATATATATATATATAATATTCCTTTTTTACCTAGGTTTTAATATTTTTACTGGATTGTGAATACTTACATCATCCATTGATACATCGTGATATCTTGGAGAAGCGTTTCTGCTATTTTCGGGACTCGCCTGTCAAAATAAATACATATATTTAAAACAGCACTTTTGTAGTATAGATCAATTAGTCTACATAGTTTAGTAGAAATAGTTCAGAATTTCAAATAGATGATATTATAATATACTCTACTGCAGAAAAAATCCGGAAACGATATCTAGGTAAGGCAAGGTTTTGTATGATATTTTAAAATTTATCTAAAACACTTTTACCGAATGTTTTTACTAACTAAACAGATATAACTAACGGTGCAATATCCAGCAAATTTAAAAGGAAACCACTAACGAGCGTGTAAGTAAATTTCAGAAGTTCAAAGATTGTATTATTTAAATATTATGAACTTAATTGTGAGCAAATACGCTCAACTCATAGCAAACATGTCGCCAATGAGGATAAGGCACTTATTACTCTATTAAACGTTGTCGCTGCCAAGCACGCGTATCCACATCAATAATTTATTGTGGTCACTTTAGCCAGCGAACTGTTACAATGTTAACTCTAAGTAGTTAATTTGTCGTATGAATGTTCTATGGTTACTAAAGTGGTAAAACTGGTAAAGCATTTGTGCTTCATAGAAAAAGTTCTTACGTAGTCATTATTATTTTCGACACATATACTAAATAAGTAAAATGATGCTAAAACATACTATCAAAGGATGTAGTAATACGAACACAAATGTAGTAACACAACATATTACTATGTTAGGACTCAAGTCAGAGTCCGAACATAATATGTTGAAATAAAGTTTTTGATTTTGCCTTTCTCTATAATTTATCTCAGGTCTAAATTATAGCTGTGGTGTTACTTGCTTAGGTTTTTTTTAAACACTATCAGTGTACATGAAGGTTGGATTTAATATAAAGTTTTGTGAATTTGATGAGTAAGGAGTATTTATTGGGAACGTTGTTCAGGTAGCGAGTGGCCATCTGTATTCCCGTTTACGCAAGGGACCAAAGTTACAGTAACCAATAGCCCTTCCATCAAACGGATTATCACTCGGTTTTTGTTAGTAGATTAAACGCTTGTTCATCCTAGTACTAGAGGGTCTATTACGAACTACATATTACAAAGTAAGAGTTGAACTCGCGCGGAGAGGGTTCTGTACGATGAATTGCAAATGTAAGTTTGTACTCAAAATATTGAGATTTACCATATCATTTTAAAACCAAAGACTTTTATAGGTTTCCCAAATCTACCTACTAATCTATTGTTGTACCTAATCAAATAATAATTTTTCGTATATTTTTTCAAAATTATGGGTTCAGTAGTTTCGGAGATAAGAGGGGTAGATCGGTAAATGTTCATCTATTTTCTTGAATAACTTTAAAACTATTCATCTTAAAATTATAAAAAAAAAACAATCAGACCCTCACAACAATATCTTTCTTTTTTCAATTTTCTAATTTGGCTTCCTGTTCCTTCCTGAATTCAATATTAATTTTTTTACGTTGCACTTCTGTGTTTGGGATACAGGAATTGATATATGTATCAAATTTCAACTTAATCGTCTTGTAGAATCGGAGCAAACTGGCTGTGGGTTCCGCTTTTTCATTTGGAACGGAACCCTAAAAAATGTGTTGTTTTGTAAATTTGAGCACAAGAAAGTATGATCCGTAAATGTATTATAAAGTTTTATACAAAACATTCGTTTTTGTAACTTTAATCACCAAAATTAATAGAAAAAACATAACAGCACGCGCAAGTAACATAAATAATTGAGGATTTTTGCAGACATTTATATAATGCGGCTTGAGGAACGTGGTGGGACTCGTTGTGCCGTATGTTACCTCTATTACGTACCGGCTTATGATTAGTATTCAAACTATGTATGCCTATTGTTCGAACCTAACACAATAACAGCCTTCGGGTTTTTTGTATTCATTAGATGAAGATGAAATCACGTTTGACACAAAGACATGCTAATGAGAGTTATAACTTATAAGTAAAACGATCTATACATATTCTTATGAAACAGTATAGACGTGTAAATATTTAAAATATTTGAATAAAGAGTACTATATAAATACGTTATACGTACATAAAATCACCAGAAAGCTACAATTCTCAATCAAGCTATTGAGAATTGTAGCCATTTCTTTTTTTGGGTTTCATTTCTAAACAAAAAATATTTATGTGTGAACCGCAGATCATCTTAAATCATTTGAATTACGTTATCTCGGTTTGCCTAATAATTTAGAACCTGATTTGAATCTCTGAGTAAAAAGCATAGAGAGAACAAATATAGCTTTGCAGATACATTATATCCATAATAAACAAACTCAAATGGCGTACTACCTATAATGGTCTATTTATATGTACATATAAACAATACACGCAAAAAGAAATGATGAGTCAATTTCAATCCAAATGTAACTTGTTTAACAACCGTAAAACCAGGCCTCTAATGCCTACTTAATAACTAAAATAAGAGTTTTAACGAAACTTAATAAATGCTAACAATTTCAAGAACAATAAAAGTTTATTTATTTTACGACGCGGGTTTCAAGTATTTAAAGGGAATGGAAAGTAATTACCCAGTAATATTTACGACCCAGCGCCGAGAACGACTCAATAAAACTAGCTGGCTAACCGCGCCTTTTACGATGGACACAATTTAAGTAGCATTGTCTCTCAAATCTGATTTGCTTTAGTTCATTAAATTTTCTATTAATAACATTCCAGCTTTAGTTCATGTTGAAGGTAGTTTTTTAACTTGTTGATGAATTCCTCGTTCCAGTTAAATATAGCATTCAGAGCTTTAAGACTGCACAAACAGCTCTTGGGCTTTTGTTGTCACCTCAGCGGATTTTCGCTTTTGAGTTCTGATTTGGCGTACTCTTTATTAGAGGAAGTAAACCTTTATTGCATAAACACATTTTCTTTTATCGTTTACCAGGAGACAGACCGTATAGCCGGAAGAAATTGTGAATCAATAGTACAGGGCGAACAAATCTTTTCGGGTGCGTGCCGGCAATTGAATATTTAGCCTTATCCGGTAGGGGTGGATAGGCGCTTTGCAACAATGGAGTGATAAATCAAGTATGGGTCGCGCGTGGCAGGCGGGCGGCCAGTGTCATGCCGCCAGGCGGTACCCGGCCCGGCGGCAAAGCGTCCGGCCTTTCCCATCAATAAGGACATTCAAAGGTGCCGACAACATATTAAAATGTTTCGACTGTTTTGTTGTCACTTTATATTAGGCGTATGAAACATCAAGTTAAAATCAAATATTCAACATCTTTCTTGGTATTTTTTGTAACCGTTGATTTATTGCGGTATTACGGGATACTATAATTCCACGAAAAATATCTCAGAAAATAATCTTACTGGGATTAGTTAGTTAGTTGAAAGCTAGAAACGATAGAGTCATATTCAGTCGCCAAAACAGAGAAACTTAAAAACAACTGATTAATAAATATATCACATACTATTAAACGAACTTTTGCCTCAAAAGCTTCCGTTTATTGCAAAGAAGAGGCTTTCTATTAACGGTAGCAAACGTTGGCTAGTTGTCAAAACTATGTTACATAAAAGATAATAATAATTCAGCGCGATTAGCGCGATGACTGATGTCGTGTCGGCAAGTAATAATAGTTCCGTTGAGCCCACCTCCGAAGATATATACACGCGACTTTAAATAAATCAGCCATAAAAATAAACGAGCGTATTAGTCAACGTTGTCAAAATAAAACTAAGAATAATTACAACTAAAAATCAAATTTATATTTTTCGTCACACAATTATGTCTTGAAATTAGTTTTTTTTCTTATCAAATTCCATTAGTAGAGTCGTTAATTGCTTTAACTCAAGGATATAAAAATAATATAACCTACGTTCGAACATAACTACATAAGCGTTTATAAAAAGTTAATAACTTTTAATATGAATGAACTTTACGATTCTGAATTAATTAATTCGTATTCCGAATTCAAAACAGCGAAGTATAATCTCACGATCCCAGCCTCGGGGCCGTTTTGCCCGCCTCCTCCTCTTCACCCACAACAGGGAGAGCCGGAAAAAAATGGCGTGATAGCTTTGCACCCCTCATTCCAAATTCTAATACTTTCACAAACTTTTAATAGGATGGGACTTAAAATTCAAGGAGAATTTCATCTCACGTAAAGTTCAGGCACACCGATCCGTGACCCATGCGATGATTTTTAAAGTCAATATAGTATATTTTGCTTTGTTTCAAGGCAAGAAATTTTTTGACAACATTTTCCTTCTTTGCTTTAAAGTTTCATGATTAGTTATCTATAACTGGTGTGTATTGAATTGTGTAACAAACAAACTATGAATATGTATTTCATTTTACCAATTTGTAACAGCTTGCACAATTTAACGTCGGTTTTATAATTAAAGTTTTACAAATTCACAATCACGAGGCAAGAAATAAGTACATAATTGATTCTTTGGTAATTTCTTGAAAATGAATTGAGTAAGCGTGTAATTAATTTGTATTTCTGCCTGCCCAAAATTAAAAACATTTTCGAAGAAAAACAGATGTAAACTATAATAAGTTTTCTATAATTTCTGTGAGTAAGAACAGGAGGTGAATGGTAGAGGACAGTCCATTTCAAATAAATCGTGTCTTACGGGAAAAGTATTCTGTGCACATAATTTAAGCTAAGACTTGTTGGTTCATGACCTGAATTTAATTGCACATGTATATTTTTGCTTTGTGACATTTAATGCATAGTAATTAGATACGTAGATTAACTTTCAGCATAGCGAACGTTTTTGGTAATAAGGTTTCTTTCGTGAGATACACTTTTAAAACAGTAATTTTCCCTGTATCTGAGATAGTCAAATGAAACTTACCATTAAATTTTTCAGTGCGGTAGTACATTTTTCCTTCTTTTCTTACACTTTTTCTCGTATTACACATTAAAATGCCCAATGTATCATCAAAGTTGAACATATTTATGGATGTGTAACATAAGTAGCATAATTCATCATTATTCATTACATACAGTGTTTTTGTTCACATTTACTGGTTACTCACAGTAATTCAGACTAATTTGGTGAATTAACGATGCGAAAAATGTTAAACTTTGTCTGTTTAGGTAATTATGTATACTTTTGCAGACAGAAGATTATTATATAATCACGTACGAAGTCCGTTTCATTTTTTTTCACAATTCATATTACATCATTGTATATCCTACTAATATTATAAAGGCGAAAGTTTGTGAGGATGGATGTTTGTTACTCTTTCATACAAAAACCGCTGAACGGATCTGGATAAAATTTTGGCACAGAGATAGATTATAGCGAATAGGCTACTTTTTATCCAAGAAAAATGATAGATTTCATGAAAATTTCAAAGCGAACAAAGTCGCGGGCAAGAGCTAGTCGTATTTAAAACTAACAGATATCATAAACAGTTCATAGACTATGCGTAATTCTGCTTGCATTTAGAGAAAACGTAATATTTATGTTGTTAAATAAGTATACGAATAAAAAAATATATTCTTAAATTAGCCTGTAGATAGGGCTACAATAATTAAGTGATTGTGGTTTAATGTGGAAATACGTTTTTTCACAATTTTACTTTTGTAAAGTGAGCACACACTTCAGCTTCCGTACAAATGTAAAAAGATGGACTCATGGCACAACAAGGGGTTATCATTTTATAAAGGGTGCATATGGATTACAGACATGAAACTATGTGATTTTAATAAACAAATATATCGTAATATATAGTATTGTACTTTTCAAGTCTGTTGAACTTGAGAATTCGTTTCTATTTTTTAAGGACAAGGGTATTATATAATTATTATGTACTAGCAGCACCTCACGGTTTCACCCGAGTAAGTCCCGATCGGGATAAAAAGTAGCCTATATGTTGATCGAGATCTCCAGCTATCTACATACCAAGTTTCATCGCAATCGGTTTAGAAGTTTTGACGTGAAAGAGTAACAAACATCCATACATACATTCATACATCCTCACAAACTTTCACGTTTATAATATTTGTAGGAAGTAGGATAAAACAAAGTCCCCCGCCGCTTTGTCTGTCTGTTTGCGATAAACTACAAAACTACTGAACGGATTTTCATGCGGTTTTCACTAATAGATAGAGTTATTCATGAGGAAGGTTTAGGTGTATAATTTGTACCAGTACGAAGCCGGGGCGGATTGCTAGTATTATATAAATGTATGTATACGGAGCCTTATAACAAATGGCTAGTGTCTTGAAAATTCCCATTACGGACACAACCGTTCACAACGTCTACCCTCACGCGTCTGTTCCGTCCGTGTTCGGGTGGCTCACGCTACGCGGCGATGATGTTCCAACCCCCCCTCCACCGCACCGCAAAATTTTATTTTAATTTTATATAGTCGTAACTTTTAAAATATTTGACCAACTTACGTACTTTAAAAGACAAAGTTTATCTACTTTGAATATCAGAAGCGATAAAAGTATTTATTTTGATAAAAATCAATTTGTTACTACTAAATGTGAATTGGAAATAAAAAATCAAATTTTATTGTATTTATGGTTCACTATTTTCGTGATAATGGCTTACACATAAAAGATAGATATATACTATCGCGGACTTTTTTGTAGAACTATTTAGGAGAAACAATCCCACCGTACATTGTATTCGTGTAACTCTTACAGTTTTCCCTCCGCAACGCCAGAATAACTCGCAAATGACAGATTTTTTTCCGACATACTTAACACTTATCGTTATATTTTGGACAATATACACAATATCTTCATAAATTATAGCCTATGTGTTATTCTGATATATAAGCTAGATTATTGTAAAGTTTCATTAAAATCCATACAGTAGTTTTTGCGTGAAAGAGTAACAAACATCCATACATCCTCACAAACTTTCACGTTTATAATATTAGTAGGATTTTATAACTGCAATATCTCTACTGCTTCAATACACCTTATTTAAAAAAGAAACGTTATAAGATACCTTGTAATCCTTTTATTTGGTTTTTGATTATCGAATTGGAGCATTCATTTATAGAACTTCTATGTATAAAGACCTACGAAAACCAAAGTGTACGGTAGGTGAAAGTTTAAAAAAAAAAAAAACGGAATGATATGGAAGCCTATTAATATTTTTATTGCTTTTCGAAGTAGTCTTCCTTTCTAAGCCGTCGCATGCGATGGTTAAATTGACTGAAGCAGTGAGCCCACTCTTCTTTAGGCCAACTTTTCTTCCACGAGTTTTTGAAACGCAGCCACGGCATCATCAGGGTTCATAAAACGAATTCTTCTAAGTTTATCTTTTATATTTGGAAACAAATAAAAGTCACAAGGTGTCAGGTCGGGACTGTAAGGAGGATGACTATTCGATAGTCCGTCGCGGAATGAGCTGGAGCGTTGTGTTGTCGTGGTGGAGGAGGATCCTGCTTCTTGGGTGCTGCTGTCTAACATTTTCCAAAACAACTGGTAACAGTCCTTTTATGTTCTAGAATGATTGTTGCGAAATGTGCCGTCCGTTCAAAGAATCTTGACTATTGCCCTTCTTTACTTTTGTCAAATCTTCGAATGGAAACGGGTTCGTTACAATATATCCAGCTTTCATCACCTGTAACGATGTCATATACAGCATTCGAGTCACCTCCGTCATACTTTTCAAGCATTGAGCGGCACCAATCCAAAGGACGGTGTTTTTTATCTTCCGTCAAACTATGAGGTTTCCATCTAGTACAAATCTTTCTAAATGTGTAATGTGTGTAAGACTTCTTGAACTTGACTCATACCAATGCCTAAAACTGCCCGAATCTGTTGATATGTCACCCTTATATCAGCTTCTATCATAAGCCGCACAGCACTCACGTTATCTTCAGTAGTGTAGAAGGACGTCCTTCTCGTGAATCATCAGTGAGTTTGCTTCGACCACTGTTAAACTCATTAAACCAGTTGTAAACAGTGGTACTAGATGGGGTTTCGTAATGAAATGATAATCGAAGTTTATCGTAACATTGTTGTTGAGTAAGACCGCAACGAAAGTCGTAGGAGTTTGTAAAAACAAATTACATGAAATCATTCAACATCTACAGTTTCCCAAAGAATTCCTAGTTCGAAATATAAATAAACTTTTCATCGGCTGCTTTTCTTACTGGCCTATTCTAAAAGGTTTCAGTGTGACCAACGTATGTTTCAGCCGTGACATGCACAATGAATGAATATTTAGAAAACATTTAAACGTAATATTATACAAATAGTAAGCACAACAGGTGTATAATTACTATTTTTTCATGTTTACTTTTACGTTATTGATGAGAGTAGCAACTAGTAGTTTGACGGGATTTTTATGTAACAAAATATCTCATTGTACCCAAAAAAGGCAAGTTGTATAATTACTAAAAAAAATTTTAGGTACAAACGCTTACGCAAAGTACGTGAGATAGAGCGTATAGCCGGCTACTATCCGGTAAGCGTTTACGCAAATTTAGGTACTTTATTTTAGTCACATAACAAATATAATATGGCGGATATTTGGATTTGTAACAAAATTAATAGTACGTGTACTGCACTAAAGGCAAATTATGGTGCATGAATATCAATTTCTATAAAATTAATGCCATGTTTCTGAAATTTGTATTGTGTTTATTTATGTTCAATTACGTTGTTTCAACTTAGTATTTTAAAGTAATACATTTATATGTATTAAATTTGTATCTAACGAGGTACCATAGGATAGAAAAAAATACTTAAAACTCAGCGAAGCCACGCAAGTAAGTAAAAAAAAAGTCTGCATTGAGAGGAAACAAAGGTTTCGCTTGTGTTCCTACAGAAAAAACTATTGCGCTGTGTACGCTACTGCAGGGTGTATCTTTCATATAAATTCTATAAAACTTCGTTAAATTTGGTTATTGTGTAGCATTAGCTGTGGAGGAACGGGTGTCATGTCCCTCCAACACAAAGGGAGGATCCTCCGACCAGGCGCGGTGATCATGGTTGGCGGGCCGCGGCCCAACAGTTGATGTTGAGAAGTTGTATATATACTAATCGGCGCGAGAACTCTCATAGCGCGATGCAGGATTAGTAGTTACTTCATAGTTCAGCTCTTCTTAGCTAGATGATATTGGAGTATGTTTTTACTGTATGTGGAAGTCGTCACATTAGCTGCCTATCAAATATAAGCGTCAGAATCGCAATCAATTCACAGTCCCTTCAAATGAAAATCTATCTCACACGGATTTGCGTTTTTCTTGATTGTGAGACTAATTACTGTTATTTTCATTTGCTACCATTATTTGTTATCATTAAAGCAATCGCAGAACGCGTCGTTAACGCTCCCCAAGATACACCCGACTATCTCCTCATCTCTACTTACTTTAAGCGGTGTTGAAGATTAACTGCTACTGGAGGACATCTAGGTTAACCGGTATCCGGCCTATCTGTTTTATCTCTAATATATAATCCAGCTATTATTGTAAATTTGGCCTATATTATTAATGCGTTTTTTAATAATAAAAGAATATAGACCTGGTAATGCAATCTTTGGAAGAGTATCTTGTGTATTTTTATTTGATTGCATTTACTTCAATCGTTGGTCTAGTTGTAGCACGTACTCAGCAAAAAAAAAATTAATTTGTGTTTGTCACACCTCTTAAAAATTGTGCCACAAATTTTGAAAAGTGGTCATACCATTTCAGGTCAAACAAACAAGGTTCTGCTTACTTCTGAACGTAATTGACAAATATTGCAATTTTATAATGATATGAGTAGTATAATACAATCACATATTAATTTGAGTGCCGTTAAAACATGTCTCAGTTAAACTAACCTGGTTAGTCGAACTTACAAAAATAAATGTAATACAGTCAGCTGATTGCCAAATGGCAACTATAATTACGTCGTTCATTGTGCCATAAACATAGGACCGGAATCGGACCTACTGCTGGCTACTGCTTTAATAGCGAGTCATGTTTGCGTTTTGGTAGTTCGTGACTGAGCGCAATAACGATTCCATTAGTTTTTCAATGTGAATATGTGTAAATTAAATATGAATTCTATAGCAGGTTGTTTCCATTGTTCAAGTTAATCTCACCGAAGTAGGGTGTATGTATACTAACGATACTAGTCACGTAAGGCGTTTCGACTCGCATGTTGTTACATTAGGAATTTTAGATTAATAAACTACTTGATTTATGGCGGTCTTGAACTATAAAAATAAAACTGTTTTGAAGTAATTTTGATTGCTAAATTAATCAATTAATAGTAACTTTTAATCAAAAAGTAATGTTGACTATTACGTATAACTGCGACAGCCATGATTACAATTATTTTTTTAGATGGATTCTGTTATGTTAACTGTAGCTGTTTGTTACCTGTAGTTGTTTTTCTGGTTCATCTTTGGTGGGTGACCGTTTCTGTTGACCTTCTTTGTCCACCTTGAAAGTTGTACGTAACGTCTTTTCCTGTTTGTCCCCTGTCACCGAACCATTTCCCTCAGTTTTTTGTTTACAATTCTTTTTCTTCCTTTCCTTTTTGCTACTGCCTTCTGCATTATTTCTAGACGAATCTTTGATCCTCACTATGGTAACTGTGTTCGACTTATGGCAAAATGTTAAATAGTGTTTTTATAAAATCGTAAGACATTTAATGTTAACATTCATGCCGGGTTGAATTTCTTAAAAACCATAAAAAAAAATTATGTTTTCGGATTTACTCAACTGTCTGTAAACACCTTTTTGTTGACACTAAACTTTGTAAATGCACTTGACATACGAACAAAAACTACAAATTTTGCATATCCACAAAGGGTATCCACTGCAATCCGTTACCACTGAAATCCATAGAACAATATCCGACACAAGTCTATATATTCGGTTCAACTAAACAAAAATAACAATATATCGCGGACGTACGCGAGACAAAGAAGGAAAAGATCCACAAATAACGTGCCATGCGGCCAGCGAACGGGCCGACAGTGCGGTGCGGCCCGCAGCCGGTCGTCGCCCGCTAAACCCGCACCCCGCGCCTCGCGCACGCGCCGCTTGCCGCCCGCCCAACAAACCGTCTCGTTGAATATTTCTTGTGACACATGTAAAATGCCAACGGGTACCACTATACGTGGGAGAAAAATGTCAAAATAAGCAGTCATTTTCATTTTGTATTTAATAAAATTTTAACACATGATACCTATAATAACACTGTATGTACTATTCACTTTATCACCGATTAACAGAGAATTAACGGTTATAGAATGAGTTGTTATATAAACGATAAAATATTTTTACAATACGTTAACTTAAACGTATTCTTGATATGATATATAAATTGAAAATCACCGAAACTGATATCAATTGCATTATATCAGTGCATTTATATATTCATAATTAATGAATAGAATGAAGAGCCTTAATTAAACCAATAACGATGTTGCCAAATAAGTAGTCAAAAACATTTATCCGATATCATAGCTATAAGTTATACTATATAATAATAATAATAACTTCACACATCTCTATATTTTATGTACTGTGAGCATATAGCATCCGTCCGTCTGTAGTAATAACACATTTGCAAAAAGCAGTAAAACAGCCATAAACCGATTTATTTATATTCGTTTTATAACTTATTGCTTTACGACTGCGATTAATGCATTCGTTGTAGGGTAGCCATATCAACTGAACTTAATGTACAAACATTATTTATGTTGGAGGCTTTAAACAATCTATGCTCTATTTGCATCCCGTTTGTCACTTGTCTTGTTTGTTAAGGTTTTATAGATATTGATAATTATTAATCGATATTATTAATATCCTACTAATATTATAAATGTGAAAGTTTGTGAGGATGTATGGATGTTTGTTCCTCTTTCACGCAAAAACTACTGAACCGATCGTAATGAAACGTGGTATGTAGGTAGCTGGGGACCTGGATTAACACTTTTTATCTTTTATCGCGATATTCCTACGGCATCCTGATTTACGCTGGTGAAACCGCGGGGCGCAGCTAATGTTGAAAATATAAATTTACTTCGTTAGTCTTCAAAATATTATAACATTAACCAGTGTAAACTCATGAAACCCCAAAATCAGGAGAAACGTTATATAACATACGTATAATATAACATACGGTAAACATGTATGAAAAAAAAACAAGTATCCTCCTCTCTTAAACTTTAATTTTAAACAATTAAAATTTAAGTCAACAAAAGAAACGTCTAAAATACCTCCCAATTTAGAAGTAAACTAAAGCGGTAAGTAAGGAGAAGCGAGATAAATTTCGACTTGTACTCGACGGTGTTTCCGTGGAGTAATCTATAAGTATAAAAAAATGTAAAAGTTTCTCTAACAAAAGGAACAGATTATTATTGCGTGGTGGAGTTTTGATATCACGTAAAATAATCACGTAGAATACCGAGGGGAAATTAAAATGATATGAATGAATCTCTTTGTATAAATAGTGGCAAAAAGTATTTTATTCGAATTCATACGTTTACAGAATTTATATTGTGTTTATTATATTATACAGAGTTTTATTTTATTAGAAAGACGATTATTTATGTACAATATTTTATATGAACCATTTTTTTTGGGAAAATTAATCTATACTTGGGTATAGATTACTTTTCTCAAAAAAAAAATATACTACACAAAAGCATCTGAAAGATACTTTTTTTAAAGTTTAAAATTAGCGTGCAGTGCTATTTTAACGTTAGGTACCTGAGCTCTTTTCAGAAATCATCGAAGACCCGCAGACATATTTAAAGTTGAATCTGCGGCTTCACAGCTGTACCATAAAAATGGCAAATCCAAAATTCGCTCAGACGATGTTAGGATATTCACGTTAGAAATATTAAAATAAAGTACACATACAATTCCTTGTACAATAACTGTAAAGTAAAATAACCATTTGGTAAGTACTGACAAGATCTGTTAACATGCTTTAATTGATTTGTTGTTATTTGACATCATATTATAAAGCAACAAGCGATCACACATAACAAGTAAAATACATTCAATCACATGATAAATTGAAGTGAACCGATTGTTACGTGCCAGAGGGCAAAAGTTTATATTTTGTAAAATTGAAACGTCCCGAACGGCAGTGAGCCGGAAATTCGCTCACGAGCGACAGCCGTGTTGTTTATTTTTTCCTCTCGTTTTTCCACTTTCGGTAGCAATAAAAACGAGTAACTTTTTTTTTAAAGCCTAACAAAATATACGTTTCAGTGATGGAATTAATACAAGTAAAATTCTTTTTTAACAATTTTCGCATTCGGATTTTAGCTTCTATGAAACACTGAATGTTATGTTCTAAAACATAACATGTTATAGAACATATGTTATATTATAAGTTAACAGACTGTTCGATAGAAATGGCTTTATTGTATAATAATCTCTAAATCGTTAAAATTTAAGAGATTATTATACGATAAAGCCATTTAGAGATTAATTCGGTGCCCTAAAGAGTCTATTATTTCTCTCTTGTCAGTGTACGAGTACAAAAATATTATAAAAATAAGATGAAATGACAATAACAATGTAAAATAACATATAACATGCATCTGTCCTCTTTATTTTGGTATATGTAGAAACAAATGTGATAATTTCATTCTGAAAGTTAAGATTCGAAAATATAAAGAAAGGACTTTTTTATCAGTTAAGACTTGACGATTTTTTTACTATTTAAAATATCATGGACCATGTAAATAAAAAGATGAAATGAAAAGACAAAAGCTATCTGTCGATTTTCAGAGTCATTTGAAGATTAAAATATGAAACGTAGGGATTTCTCGACTTTAATACAACAGCTATTTTCTTTGATTAATAAGATATCCTATCCTTTATATTGTAAAGATAGTGACTGTATTGGGCCTAAATGGAACGCATATTTTAAGTAACAACGGACCATACTAGTGGTTTTACATAAATATAACGGCTCGTATTAGACACAACATATAGTGCTTTCGTTCAGTACGATAAAACGTTGATTACGCAGATTGAAATCACTTCTCCCCTTGCGTTTTGTTAATAGTGCAATAAAAACTGAGCTTATCGATTTAGCCGCCCGTCAAGAAGGCATTAAATTTATTATCTAAACAATGTTGCATCAGTAGACGTAAATTACAGTTCTCAGCGGTAGAATTATATAATGACAAGATTTGTTAACCGCCCACTAGCGGAGTGACAAAAGTAATTAACACTCACTATACGCTGGAGTACTTGGTTTACGACGCCTGAACCTCAGGGACCTCTATTTGAGCTCGGTATTTAACGAGGGAATGAAACGAGCCCTCGATTAAGATCGAACAAGGATTTTCGACCCCCATTTCACAATTTTACCTTGTTGTAGGCTAAAAATCTTTTATTACTGTATAAAAGAACAAACAACCTAAATAAAAGAAAATGGGCATACTGATATTTTTATTCGGCGAATAAAACCCCAGCAACGACAAACAAGGGTGAGATATACGAACAGGAGGTATTGATATTGAGTCAGACAACGACCCAGGATTTATATCGAGCCTCATTCAATTTGCTGTAAACGTACTGTTTGATTAGGTATTTGTACCACCAACCTCAAAAAACGTTGTATGTTAAAAAATCAAGAGTTATGCCAAAAAATTGAAATCAACTCCGTTCCATTTATAAATTTAGCTAGAGCCTTTTAGTCATTGAGTAGTCGCTGTCGAGACTCTTAAATGTCGTAAAAGAGAAAGCGCTGTACTAAAATTTGAAAGTGTTTATAAAGAACACACGAGGATACACAACAGACCGAGTGGGAAGGAACGCACAAGACATACAAAATGTCTACTAGTTGCTCAGTCTGAATAGTGATGAGAATGAACGACATGCGAATGTCACTAAGTAATGTATTTTAAGCAAAACAACTTGAATAGAAACATTAGTATTCTGAGTAAAAACAAATCGCATTCAGTAAAAATAAGAACCGAGTCTTTTGTAATATTGATTTTTCAAACAAATGTAAAAACAGGATATTTGTATTAAGACCTACCTTCACTTCAAATGTATTGGAGACAAAAATGGTAAATTTAACACATCAAGTGAACCAAAGTGACTAAAACATGATAACGATATTATGTGCCTTAGTTGTAAGACGTTATAAGAATTTCACGAAACTTAACGACCTAGTTACTTAAATGGCGTCACTAGTTTTGATTTTTGTAACTAGTTTTAGTGAGCGACTACTTAGTACTGGCTGGCTACGTTACCTGTCTCAAGTCTAAGCTAAGGTTTTAAGGCAGTTACATCAGTAAACCTGAATCAAATCAAATGACTGACATTGGACTGACTGCATTAAATGTATGGTCTATTTATTTGTTTGTGTGACACTACGCTGACTATAAACAAATTATGCAAAATGTTTTTATTTTCTTTATTTTCACAGCAAACGTTTTGGTAAAAAACACAAAACATTTTATTTCTTTTTATTTTCATATTCAACTTTATGTAGAAACGTCTTTCTTTCTTATGGCGGTAGAATTATAGATAACTGTGAAAGAAATAGCATGTACGCGCGTTGCACATTCCTTTTCTTTGCTCTCATTATAACGCCTAAGTTAACTTGAAACTCAGCTCGTATGAAGCGTCAACCAAACGAGGTCTCAACCTGTAATAGGTTCTAGTAGATAGTGCGTTGTAGCGAAAATAACGTGTTCACAAAAACTACTAGTATGTTTTTTTACTTGAAACTAGTTCATTATTGGGTTACGTGTTACATAGCCAGTTACTGTAACTAGTTAAGTGAAATAACGCCCATAGCTAAACCTACATAAACAAACAAAAATTCCTATGAAATATTTATTATTATATTCATTAAGTCATTTTATATTCCCTGCAAAAAGTATGCCTCCAACAGCAATAGCAGGGATATATACGTAGAATACCAGATACATACCCAGAAATTAGTCTATAACAGTAGGGTAATTATAACGGCAAGAAAATTTGTACAAAAAGTAAGCGATGTAATAAAGCGTTTTTTTTGTAGACTATTTATACAACGTTGATAAAAAACTCTGCGGAGAAGAAAATATAGTAAAACATGCCGAGCGAGATTTTGCCTACATTATCTAGGCGTTGCAAGTACTTCACCGCTTTTCACATCTTTTAAATAAACCTTACCGATACTTTTCTGCGAATTTCAATTGATGATAAATTAAATTGAATCTTTGCAACGGTTAAAATATTAGTCATTTTAAAAAAGCTTCATATGTATATTAATCTACATTTTCATGTACTTATTACTAATTAGTTATAAAAATAAAAAATAGCTTTTAAGGAAACATTCGAATTTATTAGTTTGTTATGTATGAAACAATATTATTACACCCTACGATGCGTATCTTTTTAACTAACGTAACCAATTTAAGAACAAAAACCAAATATCAAATGCTTAATAAATACAACTACTCATACACTAATTTTTTTAAGTACCGTGGCTATGGATACTGACATTTCCAGAGGTTCTATCGTGATTTTAAAGAAAGTGCATAAAGGAAAATGTAATAACTTTATGACTCGGTGAAAAAGAAAATGGTGTAAGCCTGAGTGCGAGCAAATAATACGGCAAAGACGATAAAAGTAGATTTGGAATACAGCTGTGTAGAGGCGAGCGGGGACAGGGAGCTCTGACAATCTCGTTATAGATGTGAATAAATAATGAGTAAGCATTAAGCTCGCTTTTCCCGTGCAGGGGCGAGAGCCGAGTTGCCTTTGTTGTCGGCACTGTTTACTGCGTCAGGGATTGCGCCCGCCGCAAGCCCAATTTATTCCGCTAATCGAGCCTTACCTCGCTCGGCTTAAATTAATTAACAAAGACTTAACCCAACCATATTAAATCTACATATGGTCATGTATTTATATTTATTATTCTTTGTTTTCTTTTATTATATAATGGATAATTATTTTTATGTTTTTGCCAATTACACGAATAAAACACACTGTAAACACTAAATCAGTTTTTAGGAGAAAAACCATTTTAAATCATTAGAAAGAGAAGAAAAAAAAGTAAGTGCGTGGCCAAAAACACATTGCATATTAAGATGTCTGGCACACATGTAATTACTCTTAAGCACAAGAAACCAATTAGCGGTATTATTTTGTTATGTAGGCTGATTGCATTATTTCAAGGAATTCCTTTTGTTTATTTATCACAAGTCCGACCCGAGGTATCAGCATTCGCGCGTTCTTATAACTTCAAAGAGAAGCGGTGATACGTGCGCGCCTACGACCAGGTGGACATGTCCAACATTCCATTCAGTTAGCATATTGCCAATAAACTTTAGAGTCGCTTGTCATTCTCAATTTAAAAGGGTAAGCACTATATGTAGGTGAGTTATTAAAGAGTCAATGTAGCTTTAATAAGAAGGGGGGGGGGGGGAGGATTACATCGTTACTACAAGAGAACTACGAAAAACTCCTATAAAAATCGTCAGAACGTTGGTTATTAACTTGGAGATATTTCGCAACAAAGCGTTGTTGCATAAGAGGATTCGGTCAAAGAGAAAGAGAATTCGACGCGGGCTTTGTGCGCTAAATTGAATTGACTGTCATACATAACGCATTCCGCAAGCTCAAAGGGACTGTAATTGCAATCTGGCGGCTTCATTAAAAATGTGTCCGTGCAAATCTGAGTAAAGCACAGCACACGAGTCATGAGACATGGCTTCACGAAGTTAGTAACTAGTGTTCAGAGTTCGTGTTGCAAACAGCGAGACTATCCACTTGTCGTTTTGCGCGAATTGGTCGTTTGCCAGCCGCTTTGTTTTATCGCTCTCGAGAACTATTTGGCATCTAAACAATGTCTCTATTAAATGATACAGAAAAATCACATCACATTTTTCAATGTGTCATTGCTGACAGTTTTATTATTGATTTTTTAATTATGCTTTTAATTCTGTGCTAGAATAAATATGAATTATTAGATAATTTGTAAATTCCTCTCACTTGTTGTGTGGCAAACATTTGTGATATTCGATTTATTTATTCGACCAATAGTCAATCACGAGCGACTCTATTATTTCCCTAATAAAATAGTAACATCGTAAAAAAGAGCAACAAACCCAAAGAGATAAAGAGAGAACATAATAAAAACAGTGCAATTTTAGGAGTATTTTGTCGAGGTTATATCCATAAAGCGAGTGGAGTGAGGGTGGGCGTCCCCTCCTCTAACCCGCCGTGGGTTGTAATGAATAAACTCAACCGGGAGGTTCTATCATTTTATTTAATTCCGCGATGGGAGCGATCATACCTTAAACACTTAACAAACTGATTTGTCAGAGCTGTTGTGCTTTTTATTATCAAATCTTTTAACATTTGTTTATTAAAACATATTTTATATAAACTGTTTATGTACCACCAGGTTATGATTTTTTTGCCGTTCAAATATAGGGGAGCTCAAAATCAATCGATATTTATTATCGAAATGAGAGACCTATATTTACAATTTTAAACGTAAAACGTTTGGTTTACTTATAATTCCGTACTGAACTGGAGTTAAAATTCAATCCATTTAAAATGTAGACTACAAAGTAAGACCTAAAAAACTATTGCCGAGCCAAAAGATTTTTATAGAACGATATGTAATAGGGGACGAAATGGAGTGGCGAATATTCAGCCATAAAGTAAACCTACGCTCGGAAAATATTTCTACGAAACATGAGAGCTGTAAAGCTCTGTAGAACAAAGGTATTAAAGCGAATTTTCAAGCTCGCTCGGCAAGAATACAGGGAAAAGCGACTCTACGGTGCCGCTAACTCATTTTGTTTGCTCTTCGTATAAAAATGTAGTTTGTTTCTGAGCGTTTGTAAACTGTGCGAGGACAATTTGTAGGTGGCTGGTGTTATTAAGTTTTTTGCAACCATATTTTATTTTTACTTAAATTATGAAACGAGTCACATAAATTAATTTTATTACTAATTTTATTATCATGCAACTATAGGTTTATGCTTGCAACAACGTGTAATATTCATTTAATTTTATTATTCTTTTTCTGAGTGGTGTCATTTGCAGTTAAGTAAAACTTTAAAGGTCGGAGATGTTTTATGGTGTGAAATCTTAGGAATTTCCTAAATCAACGTGTAAAATATTAGGGATTATTAGGTTTGTCAAAGAAGTTTTTTTATACCGTTAAAATACCGTTAAATAGCAAACATACACATGGTCCGCCTGATGGTTAGCGGTTGCCTTTGCACTAGCAACACCAATAGTGTGTTTTTTTTATGACATGGATTAGGCGTTTGACTTCCAACTCACCTGATAGAAAGTGACGACGAACATATTTATTTATAATTTAGAATCTAAAGTAAATATAGAAAGAAATCGACATTTATAAAGTAAAGTTACACCTGTAAAGTTTTGTAAACTACCCTTCACTTCTTAACTACAAAAAAACTCCTGTGACTATTATTTCTACAAACACCATGACACCAGTATGACATTTAGTTTTAACTCCTGTACAGAATCTGGTTATAAAATCTCAATATTTTAGGTTGAAGATGTATGAACTAAGATTTATGATTATGAAGACTATTGAATGACTGAAAATTGTCATGAATCATGAATGACAATACAACGATACATGAAATCAATACGAGTAAATAAATATAAGAAGCAGAAACGTTATATGAATGGCGGCGGATTACTAGTTTCAAAATAAATTTACATAGTAACGTGAGTTGAAAATAGAGAGGGGAAACCAAGCGAAACGGCGAACAGCAATGAGGCGACGCATAAAGTCGCTTCGAGACGAAGTATAAAACAACAAAGTGGTCGACGCATCTCGTTCGCCGGCATAAAGAGGGAAATAATCCGACACGACGAACACTAAAGCGTCGCTGAATGGTACTCGAGGGTTCATATATAATAATGATCTGTCTTACACGTACACTTTATGATATGTTATAAAACAGAACTATGTACATTTATATTACCTATTAATAAAATATTTATATTATTTAAGAAAAACCGCCATCAATGCAGAGAAATTAAGTGGTGGATTAATGGTTTTGACGACAAATTACTATAAACGGTGATCGTGATCCGAGCCGTGGGAGTCAAAAGAGATGGGGACGATAATGGCGTGTCGGCGTCGATAAGGAAAGTTATTTATGATCTAAAGTTGAGTAAAATTTTTATAATGTTTATAAAATTTGTTATTATCTATTTTCAACCTATAATAAGAATTCATAGGTTTTGTGGTACTGTGTAAGTTACTCTATCGCTTTCAATAGCACGTCCTACAAAATCTTATCTTTTCAGTATAATAAATCAGTTATGTGGTCTATTTATAATGCATGTAAGGCTATTGGCAGAATCGTCTGTATTCCAAATATTGAGACGTTATATAAAAATTGCAGTTAAGTCATACATTTCTGGCATCAATTAAAACATATCACTGATGATCACCAGTAAATTATCATAAGATAATATGACCCGATAATATCTGTGTAAGGCTGTGTGTAACATAATTACATTTATTGAAAGGGTCAATTCCACGTTTTCATTATCCTCTCGGTCACCAAGGATAAATAAGTTATCGATATTTTAATTAATGTGCCTACAAAGTTTGTAACGAGTGTTTACGAAATTTAATTAATCATTTCAACCGGTTGAGTCAATGTCATTTAATTATTATCAATACATGAAATGCATTCCTTGTCATAACAAGTGTAATAAGTCCGTACGTTCATCTTGCACGTATCCTAATGTTAAGCGATGCGGGGAAGTGATGTCGTATATTTAAACACCTGTCAACTCCCTTGATTCTCAATGGGTCGTTACCCGTCTAACTTAGATTACTTTATAATAATTCCCTGAAATTTCACTCTAGACATATGTTTAAGTTGACTGTTGTGTAGCAAGTCAGTGAATTATTAACTATTATCGTTGGCTGTGGAATATACTGCTTTATCTCATTGTCGAGCAACATGTTTATTTTCTTTACATCACGCTTTAAAGTCTTTCGGAAAGACAAAATAAATCCCTATAATATCAGCGCTAGACCCAAACTAAGCATAGCTAAGAATTCTGGAACAGATATTTTTTTTAATAAATAATTATCTATTATCCATGGCTCACTATCTGAAAAAACATATTGATGCGTACAAATATACTCGTTCACAATAAACACGGTACAAACTAACGGAACAAATGTACAAAACAAATCGGTACCAAGAGAATTGTATACTTAATTTAGGTAAAACTGCATGTGTAGCTAGGTGTATACGTGTAACATACTGAGAAACGTTGCGGCCGGCTAATTACGGCCGGTCCCGAGTCGAATACGGAAAGACGACGTGCAAATAGCCGAGCGGCTTATCTGCGTAAAGTGTCGAGAGCGCCGCAGGGTCATGTCCCTGTTAATATACTGCAGCTTCAGGTAATCAAATTCAGCTTTTAATTATAGCAACTTTTGATTCTATCAACCCTTTTACGTGGAGATAAGAGAACACACCCGCGTATTTTTATGTCAGCAAAATTTTTCATTCAATATGCACTAGCACGGGCGCCTGTTATTAAAAACATTTCGTTTTAGATCATAATACCATAGCAATATCATAAACAACAATAGTAGCAAGCTTATATTGCAACCTCAGTGGATAAATGCGCTCTGTATTCAAAGCACGTTGACATGCGTTTATCAGAGCCGGAGCTCAGACCGCAGTCGGGTGCAGTGACAAACGGAATCGCAGAGTATATCCCGACCCGAGCGAGCTGCTGATCCGTCGAGAGATATCTCGACCTCGGCGTCGAGTGCTAACACTCGCTTGCCTTCGGATGATTACGGCCCTTGACGACACTTTTGTCAGAAAAAAATTGCTTTTCACTTAACTAGTAATAAATATTAAGTAGTAAACATAATCTACTTGGTAATAATTTGTTAAAGCGTTCTGAATACAAAACCTCTTTAAAATGAGTTTATTTATTAGAGGTGTAAAACGGGAATTAATCGAAAAATAATTTGTTATGTACGATATCTCTTTGATTACCTGACGTTTCGACCGCATTGCACCGATCGGGTGGACTAACTGTGACCACGCCCGGTACAATTCTGTCTTGTGATCGCGATAAAATCCCGTTTTAGACCTCTAATATGTTTACAAGTCGCGAAACCAACAAGATAGAACCCGTTGGTGTGCTAAAAATGTAAGAGCTGTACGAATTTGTGTTTAAGGTTCACTCTACATCGTAGCAAGATAGTTCTTATCTAAGTCGAGCCAGTTAGACTAGAGCACGACGAAGTAATAGAAATCTCCGTATAAGTTTGCGACCGGGGGCACCTGAGGGCGACTGAAGGGTGGCATAGCGGGGCTCTTGTTATTACACCCTCTCACCTAGGCAAGGAGTTTCTGTTCTAAGTTGCATAGTAGTGCAAGATTAAAACGTTCCTCGCATTACCGTCAACACTTGAGATTCTGTGCTACTAATTCTGAATTACGTTAAGTGTGCATATGACACTTCCTGTAGACGTCAACATAAAAGATCATTAGAATATATTTTACGAAGTTATATCATCAGAGTTTAACAGCGACTGGAAGTAGTAATGTAATAAAAGCTATACTGTTAAGAAAGAGTAAATATACTCCAAAAAAATGTATTCAAATGTTGACAGAAAGTGTATAATAGAAACAAGATAAATCACCCGCCGAGAAAATAAGATGTCAAAAGTAAACTGAAACCAAAATCGTTTACTTCACATTGTTACATTTCACCATTTCGGTTATAAATAAAAGTGCCGAAGAAAAGTCAGATAAGACGACAGAGAAATAAGTTTAACGGAACGGGAGAAAGCATTATCATTGGCTCCAAGCGAGGAACAAAAGAAAATGGTGGAGAGCGAACGTACGAGAGTACTTTATAGGCGCGTAAATATGTTTTATATCCCTCTACTGTCTGTTATACACTGGCGCGCCGCCGAACTCCCCTTAGTGCCACCCACCCTCACCCCGAGGGTTGCCGCGCACTCGGAAATGCCGAGCTTTAATAAAACATATATTTTTCCGAGCGAGGAAAATACTGGGGAAACTCGCAATTTGTTCTTTCACTTTATGCTCGTTTACAAGACAAAAGTAGAACATTCTAGTAACATTATGTTAATCACGTTGTTGTGTACTTTAATATAATTACAGTAGTTATAATAATACAATAGCATCAGGTTAGGACTGCTCGTTTACGGATGAAATTATAGTAGATCTGAGTAAGTCACAACGCGTGTCAGGAGGGACAGTTCTTTGCTTAGTTGATCGGTAGAACTGTGACATTGTGTACTTAATGGTGTCGTTGTGACCCTTATCTCGCGTGGCACACGGCCGTTACCGAATACGGACGAATAATTGTGGTACATGTCGGTAAGCCACACTAGACCCACTACAAAAGTAGTTAAGGTCCATTAGCTAAGGTAACAATTGGAAACAGGGCCTTGAATATTTAAAATAATGAGTTCAAAGTTATACACAGAAACAAACAATATTAGCATAATTTAAATCAAATGAATCTAAATCGTTATTGTTGATTAAATATTTCTAAAGTCGCAATGGAAATGAAAGTAAAAAGATTTTAAGTAATAAGCTAACGTAGAAAGAAGATAAAAGAGAAGTAGCGATTAAGATAATGTTGAAAACAATTTTATGTTCCGATTCCGTGGAGTAGATTAAATTATTTTCTTGTTGTTTCTAAAACGAGTTCCAAAGGAGTCGTAAGCGGCCGCCCAAGGAGAACACTAAAGAAAACTGGTGTGTTGGAATGAGAGCGTTTTGCTGTTGCCACAAAACGAGCTACAGACTGTGCTATAAAATATTATTAACAAGAAGAAACAGAAGCATTTATAATTAAGTGAGGCAAGTTTACCTAAGGGAAATTCTATAAGTTGATGATGAAATGTAAAAATACTAAACGTTTTCATTGTATCTTAATTGTTTGATGTGTTTAACGGATTACTATCAAGTCTTATCATCCCACTTAGTGTAATAAAGGAGGAAAAAGCGTCCATAGGCTACGATAACCGGTTACCATCAGGCGGGCCGTATATTTGTTTGCCACCGACGTGTTAATAAAAAGCTAAGCTTAACGTTATGCTTTTTGTTAGGAGATAGTCGTATCGAGGACGTCGGTAGTGCAGAGAAATGGTATCGAAATCTTCGCTCAAAAATAAGGGTCACTGAGAATCATGTTTAATATTTGAAATGAAACCCTATTTTGAATAAAAAGCAGAAGTTATTGCAGATTGATTGTAGTGGGATTTTGAATAATACTTTTGTATAACAGTCCAACACTACTAGAATATTTCAAAGCATATTTATATTTGCGGATTCGTACATGCATTAAATAAAAACGTGATATTTGGAATAGTCGTTCATAATATCAACGTCGAAAGTTGTATGTAAGTTACAATAGCTATTGACCGACACATTGTGGTTATGCAGGGGCAGGGGGGTCCACCGCCAGCATTGCCAGTTACCGACTTCTGTTACAACTAAGCTAATAATAACAAAGTTTACCGAGCTCGGGGAAGTTGCCCAGATATATGCTCGTATTTCATAATCCTTACCTGTTGTCAATATATGTACTTCAAAAGAAAGTCGAATTAGAATAACTACATAGCAATACATACTTCACTCTGGTAGATTTTTAATCGATAAGTTTTTATATATTTGGACTTTTTTTAGTTATAATGAAGTTCCGTAAGTTTGATAACAACGATCAAAATAAAGCGAAATATATTTTTTTAATGTTTTACAGAATAATTATCAAGCGTGTTAATTATGAGTAGCAATCGTCTGGCGGTCTTATTTGGACTTTAAATATTTTGTTTTCCATCGTTTAACAAGTATAATTTGAATTGTGACTGTATAGATTTTCCATACCATGGCAGGTCAGCGTATATCCTGGACGCCTGTAGCTTTTTGTAGCCGTTTTTTAAATATATAACACAACTAGCAACCCGCCCCGGCTTCGCACGGGTAGTAGAGACATCTTTAACAATCATCATCATATTGGTTTAATTGGTTGAAACCAATTTACACAAAACGTTAATAAATTATACCCTTAAACCTTCCTCATGAATCACTTTGTCTATTGGTGAAAACCGCATGAAAATCCGGTCAGTAGCTTTTCAGACAGACAGACGCGGCGGAGAACTTTGCTTTATAATATGTAGATAGCCGTTCCCCGCAGTTTCACCTGCGTTTATGGTCAGTGCTCCGTTCCTAAGGGTAATAGCCTGATGTTACATAGCCTATAAACCTTTTTCAATGAATACTCTATCCAATACAAAAATATTCAAATCTAAAAATTCAAATTCAAATCTGACTGGTAGTCCCAGGGATTATTTATTATATTAGTACCTATACATATATTTTATATTGAAATTTTCTCCTTCTTCTACTATAAACTTCACGTATTCTAAAGTTCACATTAATCCGTCTGCGAAATTTGCTTAAAAAGGGGTACAAGGAATTTTCTACGTATTAATATATAGAAGCCTAGCTGTGCCCCGCGGTATTACCCGCTAAGACCCGGTGCCGTGGGAATATGGGGATAAATAGTAAGCCTATGTGTTAATCCAGGTCTCCAGCTATCTGCAGACTAAATTTCATCGCAATCGGTTGAGTAGTTTTTGCGTGAAAGAGTATCAAACATCCATACACCCTCACAAACTTTTACGTTTATAATATTAGTAGGATGTTCAATAAAGGTAAAAATACAGTATGTTATAAGTATAACATTATATTCGTTTCATGGTTTCGTGAGTCATTGTTGTTGATCCTGATGCACAGGATTTAGAACAATGGAGATGTGGATCAGGGGATTAGTCTCAACTATGAGACCTATATTCAGTAGTACTTTATGAGGCTATGATGATGATGATGATGATGATAGACTAAAAATATATATCCGAAGTCAGCCTGGTCACGATACACATACATACATATATGTATCAAATGTCAAAAAGTTCGCTCCGTCGACATGTCGTATACAAACTAAGTTTTTAATTAATTAAACCTACAGAAAAGATTTCAATGTTAATATAATTTAAACTTCATTTAATTTTAAGCATATTGCTGATGTCTTCCTTATAATGTATAATGACTTAATAGGAAGTAAACGATTCTATGATTTATTGTTGTTGTGTATATTGCAGTAAAATTATAAACATACACATAATGTAGTTCTACAGTAAGTTGACATTTGAAATGATGTTTCTACGTAATTAGCCAAACGCGACTGGATTTGCATATCAAAGTGGAGGCATAATTGAACTCAGAGTGCAAATAGCCCAAGTGGAATCGGATTGAGTTAGTGGTGCTCTCGAAGCTACGTGTAGCAAGCAATGGCAGCCCGCGTACTACACAATCCTCTCTCACCTATACAGCGCTTCGAGCCCGGAGCGATGTCTTCAACTCCGCTGTCAACTTCACGGAATAATTTAATTAATCGACTACGGCGTAACACAGAGTTGAAACTGATTTCCTTCTCAGATACCCATTTACAGCCATTATTATACACTTCAAATTTATATTCGATTACGCCTCACATCGGGCGAAATCGAGTTTAAAGTATAATTGACATTATACGAATAATGTGAAACCTGTTTGTATTATATTTATTTACAGCGTTATCTTGAATACAAACAAGTGTGACACTAATGAAACCACTTGAGGTAGTCAATTAGCAATGAAATATTTTAAGCCATTAAGAGACACTAATTATATTTTTATATAAATTGAATCTAGGCTACAACATTTTAAAAGTTTATAAATTAAGTTCTGTTTTATAGTTGACTAGCTGCATCCCGCGGTTTCACCCAGGTAAGTCCCGATCCCGAGGGAATATCGGGATAAAAAGCCTATGTGTTAATCCAGGTCTCCAGCTATCCCCTGACTGCTGGAAGAGCGGGAAGCTGGTGCTTTTAACGAAGCCGGGACGGCCTACCGACTCGGTCGCGGCCTACAGGCCCATCGTGTTGCTGGACGAGGCGGGTAAATTGTTTGAGAGGGTCTGCCCGCATCGTTCGGCACCTTGGCGAGGTCGGCCCCGATTTGTCGGACGCCCAATTCGGTTTTCGAACGGGGCGTTCGACGGTCGGTGCTGTGTTGCGCCTGAGGGCTGTGACCGAAGACGTAGTGAGCTGTGGCGGCGTGCTGTTGGCGGTGTCGTTGGACATCGCCAACGCATTCAATAGTCTGCCATTCAGCTGCATCAGGGAAGCACTCCTCTATCATGGGGTGCCACAGTACCTGAGGCGGCTAGTGGCAGACTATTTAGAGGAGCGTACCGTCATGTACGAGGACCGAGATGGAGTTTTGAGTAGTCGGCCCATGTCGTGCGGTGTTCCGCAGGGGTCTGTCCTTGGACCACTCCTGTGGAACATGGGGTACGACTGGGCCCTTCGAGGTGACATCCCCCCCGGGCTGGGCGTAATCTGTTACGCCGACGACACTTTGGTCACAGCCCGGGGGGTGAACTTTCAAGAGGCGGCGCGTTTGGCCACCAGGGGAGTCTCGCTGGTGGTCGGGCGCATCGAGGCGCTGGGCTTGCGGGTGGCCCTGGATAAGACGGAGGCCCTTTTATTCCATGGGCCCGCCGTGGTCCACCCCCTGGCGCCTCTATCGTGGTCAACTCGGTCCTCGTACCGGTTCGGGCCCATATAAGGTATCTGGGCCTGATCCTCGACGGCAGGTGGCTCTTCGACGAGCACTTCCGACAGCTTGCTCCGAAGCTGGTTGGCGCTGCGTCCGCCCTTGGGCGACTCTTGCCCAATTTAGGCGGGCCCAGGCTACAAGACGGCTGTACACGGGGGTTGTCCGGTCAATGGCACTGTACGGTGCACCGGTGTGGGCGGGAGCTTTGACCGCCCAGAATAGGGCGCGCCTCTGGCGCCCTCAGAGGGTCATGGCGGTTAGAGCCATACGCGGATACCGCACCGTGTTGACGGAGGCGGCGTGCGCGTTGGCCGGGACTCCCCCGTGGGATTTGGAGGCGGAAGTGCTCGCCGAAGTTTATCGGCGGACGACTGAGTTCTGGGCGGGAAGCGGCAGTCGGCCCCCGCCCGAAGACGTACGCGAGTGGCGTGAGGCCGCTCGCCGAGCCACGATAGCTCGTTGGTCGTCCCGGCTGGAGGCTCCACGTGCTGGCTTTGCCGCCGTGGAGGCGCTTCAGCCGGTCATCGTCGAGTGGGCAGGGCGGCAGCACGGGACCCTTTCCTTCCGACTGACGCAGGTTCTTTCCGGGCACGGCTGCTTCGGGAAGTACCTGCACTCGGTCGCTAGGAGGGAACTGAGTCCCGCCTGTCACCACTGCGACTGTAGTGAGGACTCGGCTCAGCACACGCTGGCGGTTTGCTCCGCCTGGGCGACGCAGCGTCGGGCCCTCACTGCAGTCATCGGAGGGGATCTCTCGCTACCGGCCGTCATACGCTCCATGGCCGGTAGCGACAGGAATTTTACCGCGGTCGCGACCTTCTGTGAGGACATCATCTCGCAGAAGGAGGCGGCGGAAAGGGTCCGGGAGGACGATCTCCACTCGGACCTGATTCGCCGCCGGCGAACCGGGCGGCGGAGGCGCGCTTACCAGCGCCTCATGCCGCCCTGAGTGTGGCCGCGGGTGGACGGGACGGGTTTTTCCCCTCCACCCGCTATAGTGGCCCCCCGCGAGGAGGCGGCGTCCGCGTGTGCCTGGACGTCGCCTAATTGAGAGGTTTTTACCCGAAGGTGGTGCCCGCGCTTTTGCGGGCAGGCGCTAGGGGGCGTCCGGATGTCTTAATAAAAGCTGTTCCCGGATCCCTCCTACTTAAGGCGCAGTACGGCACACCATGTGGTTTTAGTCGGTTCGATTCCGACACACCGCCCCACCGAAAACCCCGGTGGGGTGACCGCCCGAGGGGGTTTCCACACGCACAAAAAAACAAAAAAAAAAAGAAAGGTCTCCAGCTATCTACATACCAAATTTTATCGTAATCGGTTCAGTATTTTTTGCGTTAAAGAGTAACAAACATCCCTACATGCTCACAAACTTTCACGTTTATAATATTAGTAGGATATATCTGGGTCATAATTAGAGATCGGATATTCGGATGCATATTTACCTAAAGTTGAGATGTTGGCTATTATGGAAAGCACTTTTTTATCGAAAGAATCCCGCGATTCCAGGAAATTCAAATTTAAGTGTACCTATACTCCGTGATAAACCCCAGTTTGACACAAATAACACTTGCTCTGTTACAACGTATAATGGTCAACCTTATTACGTTGTAACAAGTGTCAAATTGGGCCTATTAAACCCCAGGAAATGTAAGCATTTTGTAAGAGTGCGAGTGAGACGGCAAATTATACTTGCTTGTGCCTGCGCAAGTAGCGACGCGACAATACAACTGCATTCGTAAATAAAAATATACTTAGAAGCCGCTTCCATAATTTTTTATCCAAAAAATAACTTTAGGTAAATATGCATCCGATTATCCGATCTCTAGTCATAATTCATAAATTACAGGGATTGCGCTTTTCGTTGATTCTAAGAGAAAGTAATCTTTTTAATTAGTTAAATAGATCGTTCAATCAGTTAATAGACAAATTATATTTAGTAATTACGGAAGCACATTAACTCATTGTTTTTGTAGAATTTAATATAGCATGTAAGGTGTATTCCTTGTTGGAGATCCCAATAAATAAATTAAAATTATAGTAGTAAATCAAATAGTAGTACAGAATTATATCTTAGATTATATTTTACTTCGTTTTAAGCAACAAAGTGTTTTACGAACGGTGATTTGACGAGTCCTGCAAGTGAGTAGACTTTCATGATTAGTGTGTTTGGTATTTGACCTTTCAAGCTTGTGACGAGTCGCTGTGTTACCTTTATATATGAACACACGAACTTTGAAGGTTATTATCATTTCAATATTAACCTGCATTTGATGAGCATGTAAAACTGACTTTGATAAGCAAGTCCTAAATCTTTTTTAAAATATCAGAACAATCTCATGGCAAAACTTATAATACCTAAATAAAACATTATTATAATTTTTTCAAGAAGCTTATTTAAAATATGAAAACCCATTTAACATCACAGGATAGATTGCCTAATAAAACACTTATACTTAGTTCTCAGCGGAGAAAATTGTGAGAAATTGAGGGTGGGGTGTTTAGGACAGAGTAGGCAGCGAAACGGCCAGATAATTAGATTAAGGGGAACGTGGACGAGCAGGGGCTGCGGCCGCTTCTTAAAGCTTTCGTATTTGTACGACTAGAGTTACAAATGATTTTCGACCATTCTTTAGTTCAAAACAACGAGTCTGGGTGTGGAATGTTTTAGGTATTTGGTGATTCTATTTTATGGACGCCTACGTTTGTGCTGTTGAATTTTGCTAATATTACTTCAAAAGTACGGAGTAAAAAAGAAACTGTACATATACAAACAGTAAAATTATTCACTAGGTTCTTGAAAATAACTTTCTGATTATATGTAAAAGGTTTACATCCTTACTAATATTATCAATGCTAATGAAGTTAGTTTGTTTGCCACGATTGCACTCCTGAACTTTAACCGTTCATAATGACATTTGACATACACGCTGTCAGGAGTACAGAGTATCTTTCATAACAAAAAAATATAGTATTCCCGAAAAAACTAACTCTTACGCGAGCGAAGCAGCGGGCAATAGCTAGTAATAAATATAAGTGCATTAGATGGCAGTAGTTAATGACGCCAAAGGTTATGTAATGTATTTAATTGCGGCCACTTGCAGACTGCGCCGATCTCGTAATTACTGAATAGAGCGACGGCGCGTAATCAGCGCCCTTTGCCATGTCGACACGCGCTGAGAGCGCTCAACGCTCGAACTCTGGGTGCTTTTGACTCGCATTTCACAACCTGTTGACGAGTCCCTAGAGCGTGCACAGTCCGACTACAAAGCGGACTTCGCTTTACTCTTCTATGCTAACTAATATGTATATATTAACAGGTTGAACGTCGGACCCTAACATGTTACAGTATATTATAGCTTAAACCATTAAAATTATATCCAATTCATTATGTTAACAATCTTACAAACTAATTTGGTAAACAGGTGCTTTAGAACATGACATTCCGCCGGCGAGATTAATCACTCTGTACTAGTAAGTCCAGTCGGGTAATAAACCGGGAACGAGCAACTTCGCCACTGACATTACACGGAAATTTATTTCCAACGCTCTATTTGAACTTTTCCAACTCTCACAGAGTAGAGGAGTTGGGGAACCGGCTTAATTAATTTTACGCGATTCATAAATATAATTCAGAAACATTTAATGCCAAGTTTTGAGAAGAAATGTTAATATTTGAGTACTTGCCTTGTCATCGTCGCCTTCGCTATCACACTGTAAAAAGAGAAACACGCATTTTATTCATGTCGGAGACTCCATTACCTTACTTAATGAATTAGTTCATGCATAATTAATACTATCTATCATACAACAATTCATATTATTAGGCTTCTGGTGTAAAAAGCTGCAACTTTCAGAAAGTTGCTATTATAACAAAACAGAGTACTTGTCTAGAATATTCATATGTAACAAGCGTGCACATAAATTCACAAAATTTTTCCTAGGTAAGGTACCTATATGTATTATAAAAAAGCTTAAATAATGAAATATTTCATGTCATGTTCATAGTCTTATGTCAATAAAATGTTGACCCTGAGAAATGACCTTGTCTCAAACAAGCATTACTCTACCCATCACTAGAAAACAATCTGGGAAAAGTCCAATTCATGTGGGAGAAGAAGGTTACTATCGTAACATAAATCGACGAATACGTTACTCGTTATTTATGAGGTAAGTTCACGCCGGGGGAAACAACAAGGGATCAGGCTGAGATATTACAATTTCAAATAAATACAGAACATGAAGTATTCAGGACGGGCGCAGGTAATGTTATGTAGTACGGAACAGCACCGCCTCGACAAATCTCGTGATTTAGCTGCGCTACGCGCCGAATATCGAACAGGGTCTATGTGTGTTGCGTGATCTGGGTAAATTTGCACACCGTAATGGAGAGTAATAGCTATTACATGTCGTTTTAAACACTGTAGGGTTTATTATCGTTTTTTCCCAACATAGTCTATGAATTTATATAGGTACATATTATAATTTTAATGTCGGATGTCATGTATTTTACTTATGAAAATACAATAAGTATAAAAAAGCAGTAAGCGCTAACCCAGAAGTATAAAAATAATCGTGCACAGTGAAAGAGTAAAATATACTTATCTACTTTGTTTTACACAGCAATCGGACAACATTGATAATACTCACGATATAGCCTTTTCCGGAACTACAGCGGCTACTGGCCTGTAGGCAGGAGAGAGAAAGCGAACATATGAGTGGATTGGAGTGACTAGGGGTGGTGAAGTTTGTCTCGTCTCTCCTAAGATTAAACTTAACTGGAATGCACTCTTTATAAATTTAAGAGTTTGTTGCAATTTCCAATTTAAATATTGATACTTTTGTATCCTATGTAGTTTACATAGGAGAAACGAGATTGTACTGCAACGAAATAGAAGGTAACATTTTATTTTACGATCTAACACTCAGTACAGTCACAACACTAAGTGATATATTGACATGCATCTTATTGTGTTTTGAATATGAAGCACCACAATAATATATGTATATTTTTGACCTTATATGTAGTAAGCTAAACGAGGATACAGATTTGTTTGATTCTGTTTTTTCATTCGGCTTAATTGTCGATAGTAACCAGTTATAAGAGAAATGCGCGTAGTTATTCTTACAGACACGGCGAGCTTTGCAAGTTGATAGTAGTCCTAGGCCGCAATGTCAAGTGAAGCAGGGAGAAATACTCACGTCACTAAGACGATCGCGGGAAGAATCGGGATCGCGAGGAGCCACCGAACTACCCGTAAGTCTTTCTGAGGCCCGTCCACTGTCATCCGACGTACCAGCGTCTTGAAGCAGCGTAATACCCTGTATAAAAGAAATTCAGGGTGAATATAATGCCCGTACTTAACAGGGCAAGAAAATAATAAGCTTTTTTACATACTTAAGTGATAGCGACTCGTGTACAGATACCTTAAGGGCAATTCTTTTACAAAGAGGGGAGCAGCGGAAAAGCTTTTTATATAAGGCTCACAAAATTGAGCGGTAACTAGGATATAAGAAAACTTGATAAGACGGGCCGGGAAAGAGAGGGCGCGGGAAGGATGAGTGGAGCCGACCCAAAACGTAACGTGCCCCGGGCTTCGACAGTAAAAAGAGTTTTCCATTTATCACATTTCGCGTCTATTTTACGGTAGGGTTCCAAAGGCGCTCGTTTGAGCGGGTCAGCGACAGTGATGCTCAGCCACGAACGCTGTACAAGACTGCTAAAAGATATACAACCAGCATAAATCTTTGTAACGGTGATGACTTTTCAATAAATAGACTTCCAAATTCAACTTCCTTTTCTGATTCAACAAAGAATATAAAACTTATATTAAACAAGAAAATAAGGTGAAAAGTTTTTAGCTCGTTGGCTAGTTAGTCAATTGAAGAAAATGGCTCTTTAATTACCTAATAGCTTTTTATTAGACTCGCAATATACTAAAGAAATTACAAGAAACATTATAACCTTATATATTACTGTGTAAAGAGAATTCTTTGTACTCATTTTTAAGCAAATTTTTGCGTACGGAGGAACGTGAATTTTGGAATACTTAAAGTTTATATGTAGGAGAAGCTCTTAATTCATCAATTAAGTTAAAAGGCTAAAAAAAGCTCAACATCTTTACAAATAATTAAAATTGAAGTGTCTGTTTTAATGTCAAAATAACAGGTTTTTACTACATGCATGTGAATGTTTGAATACATTTTTAAAAGATTTGTCTGTCTATTTGTTCCGGTTAGGCTGGACTGATTTTCACGGGACTTTTACTTTCACTTAGATATCTGCTGTAATAAGGAGTTACTTTTATTTAAAGAAAATAATTAGGGTTCCGCGCAAAAAATATACATAAGACGAGAGCGGAGCTACGGAGGGCATAGCAAAACTAGTGCCCATTGTGTTTATGTTGACCTTTCATTGTACGGAAAGGCTAAAAATACAGTTCAACTTATACTGGGCATTAATAGCTCCATTTGTATTGGAAATAGGTTTAAAATTTACTGAATTATGGTAGAAATTCGAACACCAGACGATCTCTAGTTATGATTAAATGGTGTCGATTAACTTGAAAAAAAAAACACTGCAATTAATGTTGTTGCTATTTTTTTTAATATTTATCTCTTCACTACTATTTACGCAAATTTTCATGTGTCTAAATTGTCATTTTTTTTTTGTAAAATAAACAGGAAATATGTGACACATAACTTGTAAACGGATAGTTTTATTTTTCAAAATATATTTTTGTAAGTGCATGCTAGAGTCCTGCCCTTTCAGTGATTTAAGTAAGTGTTCCATTGTCAGATACACCCTATATACTAGAACAAATAATATTGTAAGAAAGCAAAAGATAAACATTACGCGATGGTAATAATCGTATAAAACAACAACCTTCCCTTATCCCCAAATAGGTTATCACTTGACATAAACAAGAAAAGTTGAATACGTTCACCTCATATAATAGACAACAAAAAGACATACGCGCAAGATTATTCCGCCATAATAAAAGGGATTGCTTTCCGACCCTTTAAAACGAGTTAAACAAAGTCACACATATTAATTTAATCTGTTTTAACTCGTAAGCGAGTGAGACCCCTCTAATCCTTGAATGTTTGTGTCTCCAAGAGACATAACGGTTAAACATAGCATTGCCACATAATTACTTCCGCACGTTATAGTAGGCTCCTATTATATCTATGTATAACATAAACTAAGCTTTGCCACACTACTCGAGTTTTTGGACAGGTGATATTTAATCAGGGCCATTCTAATTAATGCAGTAGCAGATATGTACTTTGAATATATGTCGCCACCCGGCAAAAAAAGTGTTATATCACAAGTTAGGTACGTTTTGACATTTTTATAGCATTGAATAGCAAATGTTGCATTTGGTCAGCTGTAAAAACATCGTTATTAGCTCAGTGAAAAAGGGAACAAAGTTAAGTTCCGGCCAGGTGGCGATGTATGTATATAAACATGAATTAAAAAGGCGAAATATGCAATTTAGAATTACTTGTATAAAGCTACCTAACAATAAAATTATTTAAATCGATCTGAAACAATTTTCCTTTTCGAATGAAACTTAAGATAATATACTATCTTATTGTAATAAAGGTAGGTCGCTAATCAGATCTAAAACTGATTCTGGACTGTGGTTCTTCGGCGAGTGTCTGGCAAGAAGCAGCCGTGCTCTCGACTGTAGACAGAACCGCTAATTGAAACAACGACCGCAGCCAAGCATTACTTATTCATGAGAAGTCCATATGGCGGCGAAACGTGACCAACGAGATAAATCATTCAATTACATTTTTCATGAACAAACACGCCAGCGGTTATGCACTCTCGACTTTATGCCAGATAATAATTATTCACATCATGAAATCGAGAAGGGATGGAAGTATAAATTTCTGCGGATTTTAAACGATTGTTTTAGTGATAGAGATTGTATAACTTATTTCAAAACATATAAACTGCAACAAGCAACTAAGTTGTTTAAATCTTAATGAAAAAGTGCAAACTGTGACATGTAATGTGAGATGGTAAAAGCGCGATGTTGTAAGCAGCAGTGGCATAACTTATTTTATGTTGCAGCACGTTACTCCTCATGGTGGAAGTCGACAGCAACAACAACGATATTTGATAAAAATACCTATTTAATGACATCATAATGACGTGGTTAGAAGACTCTATTGATTTCATAATTTATCATCCAGCGCACCTGTTTCCAACTAAGTTGAGGTCGGCTTTCAGTCTAACTACGATACGATCGTCGATATTTTACGTGGAGGCGATTGCCATCAGACCTCCACAACCCAAGTACTAGGCGATAGGGAAGTTCTGTAGTTAGACCAGGTTGTCGGAATATAGGCCTACAACTACCGGTAATGAATGCCACAAATGTTCGTATGGCAACCGCGACTGACGGCATAACTTGCTCTCCGCGGCACGGAGGGGTCTCTATGTGTAAGAATGGTCACCTATCCTAAGACTGACCTGGCTGGTAGTACTTAACCTTGCAATGTGCTAACCTACTCTTTTACCACTTACCTACGAGCCCTGCATTCATTTTATAATTATGATTAGTAAATATTTGACACAATAAAATGTCCATAAACATTTAAATTACATAATGTAATTGTTATTAGTGTTATTACATTAATATGTCAGTAAGTTTTAAATTAAAAACTACATAAATATCATTTAAACATTTTGCAAACAGTAAAAACGTTTTTCGAGTATAAAATTTCGTTACACAAATACACGTTGGATTAAGCGCATCCACTGCGGAGCAATCAGGTCAGCTATAGACGACGGATATGAGTGTGTTAGTCCGTAGAATTTTCAAATGGAACTTTGCGACAGCCCATTCTAGAATTAATACACTGCGGCGGCAGGCCGAATGGGTAGGTTTGTGATTGAATTAATATTTTAAGTGTGTCGTCCGCGGTCGAAGAGTTATTAACAATTGAACAGTTAGTAACTCGGAAACTGGATAGGATATCCAGGAAACCATTATAATCTGTTAATTATTTATTACATATTTAATCAGAACTAAGTAGGTACTGCTGGTTTTAGCTGCACCTTAGTAAATGTACATTTATTCACATCCGATATTAGGTAAACCTAGATTAATACAAAATTAATATATATTTACAAGCGTGCTTGATATTTATGTCCTTTTGCTCATAAAGGTTTAGCAGGCAATAAAGCTCGAGCCAAACTTTTAAAGATGATCATAAATAGGTACGCACATGAAGTCAAAGACCGTTTTAGTCTGAGTCATAAAATTAATGTATGTATAAAGTGTTAATATGCAATGTTAAATCAGTAATATATATCTCACTTAAGTTATTGTCCTCATGCATTAAATAAACTTGTTTGATATTTTATTTCGCCTGAAGCTCAAGTTCTCAGAACAAATCCCGCTGGCTTTATGCAAACAACCTGAACATATTGTGGCTTTATACTATGTAAGTAAATACAAATAGGACTGAGATAATATTCTGGTTCTTGATCTGGTTTTATTTTGAATATCGCATTTAGGGAGATATTACGTTTTGTCTCGGTAGTTTGTTATACTGGGATAAAATGAGACACGAAGTGTATCATTATCATCTTAATCTTATTTACACTGAGAAGTTTTTGACTTTGAAAAAAGATGTAGGTGTATGATGTGACTGGTTTAAAGCGCTGACGTAATGAACAATCAACTCAGACGACTAACTTTCATATTGGCTTCACAACATGGCCGGCTAGCATTATTTAATCTTTAACAAGGACACTGATTGCTATAAAATACAATAAACATATCGTTATAAGTATTTCCACTGTTTTAATTTGCGGCATTAACGTTCATCACGTTCATAATATTATCATTGAATTTTCGATGAACATTACAAATTGTGAACCACCGCCAAATCCCAATTAATGTTCAATGAAGACATCGTTTACCAACAAATCAATGAATATTGCAAGGCATTTTGCAAACAAGCGCACTGATTCAATAGCTTTGCTTTTATGGTGTAATAATATTGTATCGGTCACCTCGATACAGTTCTACGCCATCTTATCAGTGTGTGTTAGGTTTGTAGAGTTATAATGAAAACACTGTGCCTTTTATAAAACTGATTAGATTGCAGTTTAACGATTTTCTAACTTACTACAGGTACTTACTACATTATCAAAGAAATATAAATATTTAAACGTTTTATCACAACCATACTTGCGACCCATTTTGTTGTTTAAGATAAGGCAAGTTGAGGGGGGCGTAAGCAAACGGCAATATCGTCCAGAAAGGGGAAATAAAAAGTATTTGGCATTGGCGTTGTGTTGTGTCCGTGGCGATAGGCCAGCTTTTCCAGAGACAACACAATAAGGACGCTCTTCTGTCGAAAGCAATCCATGTCCGCCGCAACCAATTTTATACTGTACATTAACGTACAAACACAGGTATATTGTACGGATATTATGTAAGTACTTCGGAAATCTTCTTGGAATAGGCATACTCATACGTTTTACTTTTTAGTGAATCGAATATCTAAAAAAAAAAAGTAGGTCGTAATTTAACCTATCAATGTTTGAAATATACGAAAATACTTCCCCTTTTAATCTTTTACCACAGGTATGAGAACTACCAATGGTCACAAATGCATAATAGTCTTGAAGTATAAATGAGGTCATTAGCTTAATTACTCAACTAATTGCGAAGTGAATTAATTTAATTAAAGTTAAGAGCTAGTTGGCTTGGGTGGTAGGTGTTTGAAGCGAATTTTACTAGCTCGTCAGAGACGGAGCGTAACTTAATGATCGCGTACGGCGCACCGGGAGGCTATATTCTATTCGACGGCAAATTGAATCTGCGAAGAGCTATTAGTCGACACCGCAGCAACGCGCGTTCCATTCGTGCCAAACGATCGTGCTCATTCCCAGCTCAACTGACTCCAAATATTGTTTGAACCGTTATATATTTCGTAAACTGCAACCGAATGGACTCTTAATAAAACAAACACATTGCTGCACTGCAGACCGTGGAGTATGATGCTCACATTATAATCTTCATATAAAATATTTTTCACCCGTTTGCCACGCATGCTATGCAAACAGATATAAGGTTTATGTTAATTCACTGTAAGCATCAATCAAATGCTTAGAGATTTACATGCACACCGATTTTGACAGTTTCATCTCGAAGTTGGCATAATTTATTCTGTCGATGGTGTGCTGCGAAGCAAGATTTTCCGCTTTATTCAAGCAACAGCACGAGCGGCGGGAGGCAAATTGGATGGGATTGCGACATATCTTGGCTGGCGCCGGCGAACAGTCGAAATTCACGGGGGAGCACACAGGGTAAACTGCTCGCATTCCGCTTAGAGTGCTCCTTTTGAATCAGAAATGTGAACCTATTTAGAACTCAAGCACACACTTCGAAGCAAGTAATATATATTCCATATTTCATAAGGTTTTATCTAACGAATACATATTTTGTTTTCATATTTAGCGATAGTGATGATGACACTACTATAAGAAATCTTCATCTTGTAACATAATTTCGACTTAACCTAAAATATGAAACTTACAGGTACATGCTGTTGTCAACGTAACTCTGCCACAATTTCAATAGGTAAATTACAAAATTTCTAACGAAAAAGCGATTACAGTGTTAGTGAACTTATTTTTTAAACTAAAAGCAATTGCTATGCGCTTCATAACGTCCACAAAATTATTTATACAAGATGGTAAAGGCTAAATGCTCCGGTTTTTTTTTTGACTTGGATTATATTTTTGTTATATGTTAATGAAAACTCATAACTTCAAATAACTAAGGTGGTGAACAAAGCCTCCGACAGTAAGCGGTCACTGGTGCTTTTAAAAACTCGTAACATAACTAAGTGGTGTTATTTGTACGTTTCCAGCCCTATCTTCTTCTTGTGGGACTTGGGAAAATCTACTCACTAACAGAAATCAAAAGAACTGCTCTGTAGGATGGAGGTTGTTGCCTAGGCGGACGACAACATTTCAAGTATGCTGGGCCTTACCTTCTACTAACGGAAATGTAGCTTCTTGTCAGCCAAAGAATTTCCTAACAATTTTACGTTTTAATAATATTAGTAAACATAACTAGTGATTGGTCGACTTTGCTAGGGTACAAATTTCTGTTTACATAGATATTTTCAGAGCGATTTCTTTTCCTATCCGATATTCTTTTTCTAAATAAAGAGCTGAAAACAGCGTAATACTTTATACCGTACCCGCTTTCATATTAAAATTCAAGAGCATTGATATCAGCATTAAATAATTGCTATTGTATTTAACTGCTGTTTTGAAAACCATTATGTATTGTACAAATGAGAAATTCAAGGTATGAATTTCTCATTTGTTTAATTTATCAGCAATGTTTAGGATGAGGAGAAAAGGAGAAAAGCGCGTTGACAAATCGATTGCCCGTTTCCATTAATTTTATGAGTTTCGCGAGGTGGATCCCGGAAGGGGGCCAGCTCGGTAAGTTGCAGATTTAGATTGGCCGCATTTATAGATCTGAGATCACACGACATATTTAACTTAGGTGTGGGGTACATAACTTTGAGATCACTTTGCATAAAGTCCAGCTCTGATTTCTTGTCATATCTACTTTAAAAATTGTACTGTATGTACACTATGTATAAATGATGTTTACTTCGATATAGCAAAGTAATATTCTGTAAATATTCTGAAATTGGACAAGCAACAATTCAGTTGTTCCAACATTAGATTTCAATTATTGTTAAATCATTTCAGACTCCATTAGTAGTATGATTTCAGTGTATTGTTAAACTATTATATGATTGAAAACAAATAAGGCCAACACATTCTGGTAGTCAACAAAAGTTGTAAATACAATACCAGTTGTTAGTATTGGCATTTTACAATATCAATTATGTTGGACTTTTGTGTTCTCTGTGTTAACAACATGATAAAAGTCGTTTAAATATGTATGTTGTTCGACTACGAGATACAACATTCAAATACAAATAACACAGAGTGGACAGCTATTCGCATGCTAAGCGTGACAAGGCAAACATTTTAATGAAAACAGATACTTATTAGCTAGGTCTCGTTTCGCCACTGCCTTTAAGGCTATTGGGTTGATTCGTTATATTGTCAAATTTGTCTTTTTACGTCAATCATTCTTTCATTATAAAACAAATTTAAATGTAGCGGATGGAATTCCAAGTACATTACACACAAATTCACAATTCCAAGTAAAATAGACACATAACAGATAATCGGTACACTTGTTTACTGTTGTGAATGCAACGTCTGGTCTAATAAAAGTGGTCACTGTACAAATTGTTACTTTACATATTTTGTCAAAAAGAACTTGCTTAGTAGGTAGTACTTGCGGAGTAGGTACATTGAATAGCAGGTTTTTAATACCACCAGGCCACTAGACATGATTTTTTCATGTAGATTCATAAATGAGTAGTATGTACCAGTAAAAAACATGATATTATGTTACGCATAAATATGTAAATGACCGGCTTCAACACAAAAAAAATAAATACCCATATTCGCAAAATAAATGATTTGATTTGAAATTAAAAGGGTTATTTATAGAGCTCCCCTGCAGCTTCGTTAGGCGTTGGCGAAACGAGATCATATAAAATGAGTGATACTTACATGAGAGTTGACATTGTTGGGCGGGTGATTTCGTCCTGGGTCGGCTGCCAACGCCGCCAAAGGCAAGCGAGGCTTTGTCGACAGAGCGTTTGTGCGAGGTGAGGAAGCGCATTTTACAGCAGCCTGTCAACAAATATGCACAAATTACAAAATTGTACACTTTCAGGTTTAAGATTTGCAGTAAGCTGTGATCATATATATTATTAAGCAGTGCACAGCAGAATGCTATTGCAAATTCATTGCGATTTAGAATTTCATATCTACAACTACTTAAGTATATTTTTTGTTACTATATACGTAAAATTATTTTTATAAATCACTAGTTTTACTTCTTCGCTCCTATTGAAGAACACAACCTTCCTCAATAAAGCTATGTAACTCAAAAGATGTTTCCCGAGACTTCTAGTGCGTAGTGTGCATACTACCGCAAAATACAATAATAGTTGGTATTACTAACATTAAAAAAATCATACTCTTCAGTCTTGTAATCTATTTTCTTTTGTGTGTAGAAATGGCTACGACAGCTCGAAGAAAATGTTATGTAGTCCGTATTCGGATAATATATAGATGCCAAAAGTATGTTTTTGGTTTGTAATTTCTTCTACCAACAACGGTTCAAGATATTTTTGCTTTGATTATGCAACAAAAAGTTGAACTTCATAGTAATAAGTAAAAACGTCGAGTTATTCATCCACCGTTACATGCCAGAACGACTACTGTACTTACATACGAATAAAAATATGTTAAATCCTTATATGAATAAAAAAAAGATTACGAAAACCTCATCAATCATCATACACTTGTACTCTTCACTACATATTATAAAACAAAGTCTCCCGCTTGTCTGTCTGTTCGAAACTGAAAAACTACTGAACGGATTTTCATGCCGTTTTCACTTATAGACAGAGTGATTCATGAGCAAGGTTTAGGTCGTGGGTTCGATTCCCACCCAGAACAAATAATTGTGTGATGAGCACGATTCTTGGTTCTGTGTCTGGGTGTTATTTATCTATAATATGTATGTATTTAGAAATATATAAGTATGATTATCAGCAGTCTGGTTACTATAGTACAGGCTTTGCCTTGTTTGGGATTAGACGGCCGTGTGTCAGATGTGAGAAGTTATTATATTACTATTAATATTATTGCCAATTTTGCTGATTTACGTGATTTTACAGTTAAAATACTGTATTTCTATAAGTTTTTATGAACAACATAAAATATCATTTAAAAGGTCCTTGAGATGCTCATTAATTCATATACCGGTATGATAGCTAAGAAATGTTTGAAAGCAAGAATATAACGAAACCAGCTATTTACACTTCTCCATCGCAACGTTCTTCAAATGAGCTAAAATCACAAAAACTTTACTTTAATTTTTTTATATATGTTATGGATCAAGTGATTAAACATTGCACTATATATAATGCCCGGCCAATATGAATAATGTACTGTCAAGTCCGGCTGTGGGATGATACTTCTTTATTTATCATATTGTCTGCCCATTATGAATATTGCCACAAAACTGTTGGACAAGGTAATAAATAAGCCTATTAAGGAATATTAGGCAGGGCGCTAGGACCAAGAACGTACTTGGATGAACTATGGGCATTAGCAAACACGCTTTGCTACAGAGTTCAGTTGTTTTCTATTTAGTTTACGAGTAGAATTAAAAGCTACTAAAGTCGAACGGCGACGACACTTTATTAGAGTGTCATAATTAGTAATTACGTTAAAAAATAATAATATGTATTTGAATGAACATTATGAAAGTGTGTTAGAATGGTGTATGTCTGAAATGAAATGATTTATTTGCCTAAAAGTGTTGGTACAGTAAACATCCCAGAACAAATAGAACAAATCTGACAGTTGATGTGGTTATAAAGGTGGTGTATGTCTGACAGATGTAGTTACGTTACGTAAGTAGGATGTCGGTATCGAACCACATAAAAAAACACAGGATACAATGCTCCGTCACAAGTGCTTTGTGCTGAATATGCTTGTATTTTTTTTTTCTTTTGAATGAATTTATATGTCACTAGGTGACCCGGCACACGTTGTTTTGCCATATTAATTATTTCTAATGAATATTTTGGTAGTCAAATAAAAAATAACTAACTTATTGTGGTTGGGGTCTATGACTAAAAGAAGAATGAAGCGCTGTGGTCTATTAACGGCCTATAAAAATAACAAAACATACCATTCATTTTTTTTATTTAAAGTACTTCATTAACTTAACTGACATATTTAAAGTTTAACAGTTCGAGAGCCATGCTTCAGCACGTATGGGCCGGCTCGAAAGGAGTGATATCGAGGCCTCACAGAAAACCGGCAGTGAAGCAATGCTTCGTTGTACTTCGCCAAGCGAGTGAGGTTACCAGTGGCCCTAACCCTTCCCTCTCTCTATCTTCCCCCCTATCTCTCCATCTCCCCTCCTCTCCTACTCCCACCTTAAAGGCCGGCAAGGCACTTGTGACCTTCGAGTTGCAGGTGCCCATGAGCGTCTGCTCGTTAACCCCCTATTCCATAAAAAAGAAGTTTGACATCGACTTGACGGCAATCGATTATTACCATCGATTATTATAACAATCGCACTTTCTATTTTCACTGAGTTAAATACTTTAAAAAAATTGTACCAATGAAAGTAAAAATACCAATATCGCTATTATAAAACAGGTGTTGATCGTAGAGGGTTGAAAATTCAGAGTTATATGTATTTTCTAATGCTGTATCATAAAAAAATAAAAAATAATCTAAAAATTGAAAAAAAAAATAAACACCGCGACACGAGAATTTTACATATTAGATTACGTTACCGGAAAAATATAACACATTGTACAAAATAACAAATACACACTATACACAGTAAAAAATACTACAGCCGGTTTTGTATGATATCCACACCAGCATTTCGGTGTGCTTTTTCTGTAACGTCAAGGATGGAATGATTCTTTATTGATTTATGAAAATAAAAGTTACAAAACCTATTTTTTATTATTTAAAAGGGCAGAAAAGCTTATTTCACATATTGCATTCTTTCTATTTTGCTAAAATATGATCAAAACTACATGTTATATTTTTTCATATACCGCGAGATAGTGATTTAACCAAAAAGTGGTGCAAGGTGCGTCAAATTTAGTTCGAATAGCCTTGCGTTTTAGAAATTAGCGAGGGAGATTTAAAATATCAACTTTTTAATCATTAAATTTCACAATCAAAATACGATAAAGTACACACAAATGTATAGGTTCTGTACATAACATTTCTAAGCAATAATAACGACAAAAAAAAATTTAGGATATTTCGGAGTCACATTCATATATGTTCCTATTGAATAAAACACTTATCTTTGTTACTCTGCCCAAATGCTGGGGGTCATTATTCATATAGCCCGGTCAATTTGTTTATTTCAATCGTTTTTATTTAATTGACTACTCAAATTAAGCATTTTTTAAAATGCCAGACCATTATGAATAATGCTATATTAATCACTTGGTCCATAATATACATAAGTAACTACTGTATTCTCGATGCCAATAATTTATTTATTTATTGCATTCCATAATATATATTTACAGGTGGTAAGCTTAAGAATAGATATCAATTTTGGAACCTGTCAGGCACAGCACTATTAGGAGAGAGGATGAGCTGTTTAGTTATGCTTAAGTTAAGTTTAGATGCAAATTAGATACATTTATGATGAATGAATATTAAACAGAATCAAGTCTTTAATAGAATCTATTGATGATTTAGGCTATTGTATTTTTTATTGCACAATAATATCACAGTATTTTAGTAGTTATTACATATATTATTTTATTACAGTTATTAATTAATTAATATATGGTAATATGAATTCAAGTCAAATTTCCTCTACGTTTGTCCTTTGATTATATTAATATTAAATAACAGTTATTATTTTAAAATCATATTTAATTTTTATATCTATAATGTGTGTAATATTTAGTTACTAATTATTTTGTAGCTACTTTTAGATATTTAGAATTTATAAGTCATCTTCTAGTCTATTTATCATCTAATCATCTAATTTAATTTTATCTATTAAGTAAATAATGTAAATACTGAAATATCCAATCAGTGGTATGAAATCTATGCTAATATTATAAAGCTTAAGGGTTTGTTTGGTTGAACCTGCTATATCAGGAACTACTAGTTCGAATTGAAAAAATATTTTAGTGTTGGATAGGCCCAATGGCCTATCGAGGAAGACTATAGGCTATATAACATTACGCTGCGACAAATAAGAGCGGAGCAGTGATCATAAACGCAGGTGAAACTGCGGGGACGGCTAGTACGCAAATAAAGCAAATTATCAATAAAAGGAGAGTTATTTAAAAATAATTCTTGTGTAAACAAGTTAAGATAAAATAAGTTGAATACACAATACTATTGTTACTTAAATAAAAATCAGAAAGAGAAAAGTGTGCGTGAAACACATGCCCACCACCGTTGCAATATAATAATTTATAGGGGAGATATTATGTTTTGAAATGGTGACACACAGAGAGAGGACTCTAGTGACGTATTTTTGAATGAAAACCGACGACTAAAAGGGAGACATTGATTTAGATTGATTAAACACATTATGTTTATTTAAGTTGTAAAGCATGGTTTCTTATTGTAAAAATTCAATCATGACTTGAACGCGTTAAATAAAATGTCTGAGCGAAAATCAAGTCGCAATTATAATGAAGAGCTCTAAGCACAGCAAAATTTCGATTCTTGAATCGTCAGTTAAAAAATCTTAGGTATACAAACAAACCAAAGGTAGGTAACCCTTATAGTGAATTAACTATTGTACACGCGCAACTTTTCACTTTCATTCCCTGTTAAATACCTCGAGGGTGAGCGGTAAATAAGTGTGAGAGTATTCAATCAGGCTTCGGCACGTAACAAAACGTACGATAACGATACCAACTACAATTTACATTTATAATCAAAGTAGTAAGTCCACGCACATGTTACCGTGACCGCCCAACATGAATAAATAATAATAATAAACTACAACGTCCACGCCCATAGCTGATAACAGTGATAATTCACACTATTTGTAAACACATTAACGAATTACTGAACTTTAAAAGGTGGTCTTGCTTTTCTTAAAATATACGAATAATAAGTTTAATCGTCTTGTCCTCCAAATAAAACAAGAACAGTTAGTAGGGTCAGAATATAATTCTGTGTAAGTTACTTACTTCAGCGTTTACTTTATTTACTTCTATAATATATAAATTCGTCAGAATAATAAGAATACGTATAACATATAAAGAATAAAACTCTATTGCCCACACAAGATAATAAAATGAAAACATCCAGAGTAAACTTCATTTTACAAGGAATAAATCTCTTCAGAACTGCGACGAAAGCAAAATTCTCTTGAGAACTTTGTGACTTTCACAAAAGATTTTATACAATTCATTTCAACCTCATAAAAAAAGTTATCACGAATTCGCAGAAATCGGGCGAGCTATTTTTCTGCCGTCGGCGTTGCTCCCTCTGGGAACGAAAGCTTGATTTTAGATACTTCATGGTTTCAAAAGCTTTTTTTTCATTTACGAACAATGAGCTATTAGTTATCATTTTAACATATTTTATACAGTATTATGTTTTAGAGTTGTATTGCGACTCGTGCATTATTAATTATAATTAATGTGTTAATAGAGAATAAACGTGAAGAGTGATGTTTACAAGACGCTGTCAAATAATTAGCATCGGTCAATAACTCAGTAGGCCGCCAAGGTACCTAATCGCCTACCTACGCGAGTACGTCACACCTCGTCGAACCGCTCGCCGACAACGGTCATTTGCTGTAATTGCCTCACCAACAACGTATTAATCACTTATGTGACAGTACTGACACCACTATTATAAAGAAATAACATCATATTAGGCTGTTATAGTAAGTTGTTACGTCTACCTCATGAATATTATTCCTGAATTAATTAAGCTGATTCAGACAAACATTTAACAAAGACTAGCCGTTCTAATTTATTTAGATAATATCTTACAAGTACTATTATTAATGTTGAATAACAAGAACGGTCGGGTAACCAAGAGGTATTTATTGTACCTTTTATATATTATCGCGATAAGTCCCGAATCACACATCTAACAAGAACTGTATTTAAGATGATACAATTATTCTTTTTTTCTCGAATGCAATGAATTATCATTGCATTAAATAAAAGCTATGACTATTTAGCATAGAAATTTATAATAGTTTAAATATTTAGTTAAGAAGCAAAATGGTAAGTTCATTATTTTTCCGTAACAATTACAAAGACTAGACATTATATAAGATACAATACATAGCTTTATGTTTATATCTTTGAATAAGTTTATTTGTATTCACAATAACCTGTCTGTCGCACAGTAGAAATCATTACAGTTTCGAATTATTTTCCGTAGGATAAATTCAAAATTATATTTCGGGATGAGACTGGGAATGTTCCCAACATGCTCAATTAACTCGCTTTAAGCTAGCTTTATCGCTATAAGAAATTTATTGTATAATTTATACAAGCATATAAACAAACCTTTAGTTGAAGCAAATATGTTTTAATTCAAGGAATTATTACACTAGTTTACAAGGTTTTTGTCCATGAAATGAAACATAATATATATAATAATATATTTATCTATATTCTATATAATAAAATCCTTGTCCTGACTGACTGACTGACGAATCAACGCACAGCCTAAACCGTAGGCCGTAGAGACGTGACGTTTAAAGGACTTATTCCTTATATGATGTAGACATCCGATGAGAAAGGATTTTTGAAAATTCCACCCCCCAAAGGTTGATAAGGGGTGGCAAAGTTTGTATGGGAACACGCGTTTGCTTGGCCTGATCAACTGCAAGAAGGAGACAATGTTGAGTGTCAAGTTGACAATAAAACTCAATCATGAGACAATAAAACGAAAATATGAAATATGAATGCAAGTCAAGTTCATTGAAACACAAGTCTTTTATAATATGTTAGATGGCGTTATGATAAACTACACATTTAATAAAAAATCTCTCATAAGATCAATCAGTTCAAAGTGTGTTATTAGATGTGGACTGTTTTCTTCGGCGATAAAGTTATCAGAGCTGGACTTTTCACTGTCACTACTATGGAGCAGTGGAATTCTGTGTAATGTTTGTTTTCTTCACTTTTGCCAGGTGGTTTAAGAACTGGACGTTTTCTAAATGAGGCACCCGCTTACACATTAATGAAACATCTACATATTAAATTTTATCTTTGTTTCGCGTTAAAACCAAAAGTTTTGTTCAAGCCAAAGTAATAATGACTAGTTGGTTCTCTCCAAATCATGGGTTTAACAAAGTTCAAAGATTAGATTTACTGAAATCGGTTGACACAAAAAATTAATCGTACTAAGAACCTCCCCCTTTTGTTTACCGAATCGCAACCCGTGAAATACTTATTATTGAGTAGTTTCGGTGACTATCTGTGGTCTTTATCATCTATTCCATATCATCAAATGGTGCTCTCGCACGAATTACTTTAATAAGATGACGATAAGAGAATGGGACCCACCACATAGCAAGAAACAGAAGAAACAGAAACAGAAAAATATTTTTTCAAATCAGTGAAGACATCTTCGAGTAATGATAATCAACTACACGTAAGGTAGTTGAGCCTTTGTAAAAAAAAAAAGGTTTCGTTAAATAAAAAAAAAATTGTAACTTAGTGTTATCGGCGTTAATTATTATTGAATGACTCAAATATTTTGATTAAATGAATGATAAGAATAATAAGTTTGGTTTTAGTGACGTTTATATTTTTAATGTAAAGTTAAGTGGAAGTCGAAGAATGTAAATTTGACAATTGCAAATTGGGCTATTTTATTTCATAAATTTGGAAAAGGAATAGGGAATAAATTCAGCGTTAGTAGAGTTATATCTAATTTTTCTAATACCTTTAAACGAGCAATTCGTGTATATGTATAATCTGAATCACGGAAATGCCTCCAACGATTTTTATGTAATTTTGTATGCAGGTGCTTCGGGGCGATAAATCGATCTAGCTAGGTTTCATTTTTAGAAAACGAAAAAAAAAACCGAGCAAAGCCCGGTCATCCAGGTACTATAACATAATGTGAGCTTGGCAAAGAAATATCTGACCTTACTATGCCAACGACATGTACGAGCGTAACAGCTTGTGCCTTGCTTGTGCCATGCTTGAGCTTTAATCACATTCAGTAGTCACGCAGAGCGCACAAATTACATTTTGTTTTTAATCCGGTAGCAGCCGCGGGCTCTGGTATAAGCCTCAATTTGCTTGAGCTGTTTAATTAACAGCGACACGGCGGGTCATTAATTAAGTCATCAGACAAGCCGTCGGCGAGGGTTAGTACCTACTGCGCGGATTAGACACTAAGTTGCGTGATAATGAACGATTATTTTACTTTCCTAATAGCTTAAACGTAATAAAGATTACGTGAAGATGTTTTTAAATTATTTACTTATACAAGGTAGGTTCAAGGAGGCATTATGCTGTACATTAAAATGTATTAATTACAACTACACAGTATTCGATATTCTTCACCTCACTAGAATGTGCTAGTAAAAAATCACATGCATTACGTTCGTCCACACGGAATTTGACATCGGCAGTTATATACATTTAATAAAACTCGCTGTTTATGTCAATTCATATAATGTGAAATATTAACATACAGACTGTAACAGCCATGACTAATTTCTGTAAAAGAATATATTGTATAATATATTGGCTAAAAGATTATTAAAACAATTCAAATTCCAAAGCAAAATCTATTGCTGAAGATAATATTTGATAAAACACGCGAGCACCTAATAATATGTTTGAAGCAATGCAACACGAAAATTTGAGAATTACATGTGGGAAAGTTTGAGTATATTGAAAGAAAAAAGTAGGTAAAAAGGGAAGGCAATGAAAGGGCAAGGATATTGATTATACGGATGAATTGAGGAGTGTGAGCTATAGCTCGAGCAGGTCAGGGTCGCATAGCTGTAACTCAAACCGGTTTTTGGCGGAAAGTTCAAGCTCTCTAACTAACGTACTATTCTACCAATTCTTTTATTATTATCAGTCATACTTTTATCTACGACTGATTATTATAGTATGTGTATATTCTTAAGTAGTTTTAGTACTAAAACAATGTAATTGATTGATAGTTCTGCATTTTTGGTTTGCTGAGAAACAGCAAATGATCAGCAAAATGAATGCATATTTATACTATTGGGATCAGTTAGTAAACTAGTGTAGAGGTTTCTTGAAGGTAAGCGGTTGCTGTGGAACTACTACATAATATTTTGCAAACTGAACGCGATGTCACTGTGCATAAACATTAAAAGTTTCACATACAATTAATTATACAATGTATTGAAAATGGACAACGTAATGAATTGAATATCTTTAAAGTTGAAGTAAAATATTCTTTACTTTATAAAAACCAATTAGTGAATGTAGACGAAATTGTCGAAATGTGAATTTGCAATAAAGTTTAATTGCGAGTTCATTGTAAAACGTAGCTTTATAACACACTCTTCAAGAACGTTCAACATTAGTTGAAATTTGCTGGAAAATAAAATACCATTAATCCAAGGCTTTAATTTTAATTGCCAACGCATTTGTAAGAAATCTTTAGATACATAGAGAAAACATTTCATACTAAACAAATCCTCTTGCGACGGATATATTTCTATTAAAAAACAATTAAGTACACTACTGTCATGGTTTCAGAAGAAAAAAATATTATTGTTTAACAGGAGCCGTACAAAAAGTCAAACAAAAACGAACAAAAGAACTATTTCTTTCGGGCCGATGGTGGAACCCATTGTGCAGGTATGTCGAATCGTACGTACTTTAAGGCTATGGTTAAATAATAATAGGTACGTATAATGCAGGCAGTTGGACCACAGCAGATGTGTGCATATTGCATAATGTGAAGGTAAGAACAATATGAGGCAAGGATAAGATAAATTATTTCACGTAATTTGATTATAACAATCAATGGCCGATAACATACATTTTAATCTAGAAGCTATGTTTTTGAAATAAATTGTTAGTGTTTCAACATTGAAAGGCAATCCAGTGTGGGAAACAATAGCACCCGTGTAATTGAATGGGGTGGATAGTGGCACGTGGAAACATAAATGAAGGGATGTAATGAAGGGATGTAATCGAAATGTTTGTAAATGTATGTCGCGTGTCACTAGGCGATTACCTGGTTGTCAACTTGCTCCACGCGCCGTCACATGTTTGTAAATAATAGATTTAATGAGAGCTGTGAAATTGTATGAAGCATTTTTATCTAACAATAATCTTGCTTTATTATACACATTACTGTTTTAATGTATGTATTATCATCAGAATGTACATATACTGAAAATTATTATATTTTAGCATATAAATAACATAATATACTTTTTGTTTTTTTTTTTAAAGACAACTCCCCGCATTAGGAATTACTCCTGTGTCGGGGGGGACTTTACAAACATACAAATAACGGACACAAAGAACACCCAGACTCAGGTGGGAATCGAACCCACGACCTCTGGCTTAGCAGTCAGGGTCACTAACCACTAGACCAACAGGCCAGTCGACTTATTATAGCTCAGTTAAAGTAATATATATAACTCGTGCATTTACTTATTAAAATAGTGGAGTTCAATAAACAGAAACAGTATAATATAGTAACATAGTTACGTCAGCAATAAAGACTAATAGTTCCATTATGATTTAGAGTTAAAGTCTGAGCAAGACGCGACCGTACTCGGCCGGCGACAGCGTGTAGGTGTCGTCGCGGAGCCGCAGAGAACGGTAGCCCCGAGAACGCTAATAACTTCTCAGTAAATATTTGCTCTACCTGACGTGTATTTAGCGATAATGGAGTAATAGTATGTTACAAATGTTTAGATTATGTTGCGCTGTGGATACACTAATACACAGTTCACGCCTAGATAATAACGAATGTAACTAATCCAAAGCAAAATTGTTACAGATTAAACGAATATACATATAACTTGGAACAGTAAAGCTACCCTTACAATAAACATCATACGTATAACGTGCGAGATGGTAAAAGCGATACCATAATATCAAGAGAGATTTGATTCAGATTTGTCGTTTGCAGGCTAGTCTACTCTGCTTCTGAATCAAAATTGTAAATAGGTTTAAATACAATTTGATTCAAAATTAGATTAGGCATACACTTATATTTGCCAAATATTCGACCATTACTAGCAAGTTCATATATAAAATGCTAAATCAAATAGGGCAGCTAAAGTACTGTACTCGAGGCATTCAAGAAGTCTGAGAAGTAGCGGCAGGCACAGCGACATATTCACATTGGCTCTTGCTACTCTCTTCAGACTGAGATCGCGATGACCGAGAGGCTATGGAGTCGATCGTGGGCAGATCGCCGAGATACGTCGCGACCCTACAAGCAATGGTCCGACCTACACAGAATATATCCCCCTGACACCGCGCTCTCTACCGGTGATATCGCGATTCTTACCACTTGGAGCACTTCGCACATCGTATAACGAGACTCTTAAGTATAAGATAATACATTTAACATTAAAATCTGGATAGGGCGTCGTTTTATTCTTCCTTTGATCTTAGCAACACTTAAAAACCTTCATATAATTAGTATAATCGTTTCTTGAAGCATTCGAAAGTACATGTATGTTATACTATTACATCCTAGTAATATTATTATACTAAACCGATTGCGATGAAACTTGGTATGTAGATAGATGGAGACCTGGATTAACACATAGGCTACTTTTTATCTCGATATTCCCACGGCATTGGGACTTACGCGGGTGAAACCGCGGGGCGGAGTTATTTCATTATATTAGTATTGCATGTAATTAATATGTCATACACTGATTGTTTTTCCTATTTCATATATTATGTTTTAATTATGAAATTTTAATTCGTTCTTCATTCCTTAAAACCTAATGTAGATATCTTTGTTTGCGATCGTGTAAAAAAGTTAGGTTTCATTTTAAAATTATTTAGTCGCTGTCCGTCCTGCAAAGTTAATGATGCCACAAATATCATCAATCGTTTTTAATGTCCAGATACTCGATACGTTAAAGTCTCGAAGTAATTTAAGTTTCTGTGTTATCTAGTAATTCATAGTATACAGTATAAATAATGGTATTTTGTTGAGTAATATGATAACAATACAATTACATTTATAACTACCACATAAGCGCCGGTAAATATTAGTAATAAGCACTTTCTAAATATTAACTTTGACTTAAACTTATAGAGGTGAACCATCTAAGGTTTCGAATTTAAATTTACTATAAAAATAAAACTAATCGTTTGAACCTACCTAAATATAAAATTTAGGAATGAAACAACATCATACAAATGACTGCCGCGGCTGGCCTTACAGTATGCCATCCGATCAAAACAATTTTCAAGTACTTTTCAATTTTCAGATGAAGCCCATATCCACATCGAAGAATTCCACGTTATCGTATTTGGGGCTCAGAAAATCTATACGCTATTCACTGAGAAGCCGATGCACCCACAACGAGTGACTGTATGGTGCGGATGTTGACACAGCGGCATCAATTAGTAGTTTAGTATAGTATTATTAGCAAAACATCAATTAGTTTTTTTTATAGCCGATTGAAATTCCAAACTCTAGATGGTCCCACCTGCTATTTACTGTCATTATAAAGTACGGAATAGTGATATAGTGGTATTAATTAAATTAATAACACAACTCCACCACTTTCCTAATGCGGCGATACTAAAACCATCCTCTACGGGTAGCTAAATAAGATAACAAAGCCAGGAAAGAGTCTATGACACTATGGCGTCATACCTTATTTTACTTTGGATATTTAATTACGGGTCAAGTATCTGGCCACAATCATTACATTATCTACTCAGTGAAGATCAAGGTCGAGAATTCCCGCAACGTCGGGTCATCGGCGATTCCGTTTAATTTGTGCAATTTAACACCAGTCTACAGCCAGAACCGCGTAGGTGGAGAACAAGCTCACACTCCTTTGATCTTATGTGTGATATTAAACATTCAAGTCATTTAAACTAAATGATCAAAAATGAAATATTTTACTAATATTATTTGTCAGATACTTTGTAAAATTATTTTACTACGCTAGAACGGCTGAACGAATTGTTTAATTTACAGCACGCTACAGTTTTTAAACAATATGTAGGTAAAAGCTTATATGAAGAAGAAGGCTTCTACATATAAGCTTAAGGTATTCCAAATTCCACATTCTTGTCAGTGCGCGTTTGTTTAAAAATTAATTCTTACGTATTAATATATACATAGATAATCACTACACAATTAGGTCACAGCCGAAATCAAAGTAGCATAAAGAAAACATGAAATGAGTTTCATTGAGGTACAATAAAAGCGAAGCGATGTAGTTTAAAGTTTACTCAGGTATGTATTTATGCCACAACGTGCTAACATTGTGCTCCGGGGAGCACTACAGGGGGATGGGTCAAAGGGGTGTTGATGTGCCCGAGACAGTGGCGGTACTCCCGATCGTTGCGGTTTGTCTTCTAAAGCGAACGATATTGATTTTATATAAAAATATGTGAAGGACATCATCTAAGCTCTTTTAGCGAGAGTTCTTTAACTTATTGGATAATACTCTGGTAGACCTTCGAAATTATCGTAAACTGTTTCTTTGTTTACATTAATTGAATCGAATAAAAATGTCTATCTCTACCATTTAGTTAACTTCTAGGTAGGTTAATTTCACATAGATAGCTTCGATAACTAATGATGGAAAATTTATATTCAAATTCTAGAATTGAGCAGAACCATGGTAGCTTTTGTTGGACTGAAGAGTTTTGACATTTATAGTGCTCAATGCTCATTATCATTCTCTGTTCTGCTGTTCGTGTTCGTTAATTTACTTTTATCTAGTGCAAGAAATTATAAGGACCTAAAGTAGTGTTAAAACTGTTTAAAAAAAATTGCAGCACATTACGTTTCTTAAAAATAAGTTTAGACAAACCAGAAACAAAAGTCGGAAAAAAAATGTAGTCCAAATAGCCTTACTTTTGCAGAATTTTAAGAATCCGTTGACCGTTTTACTTTACACTCGCTAACTTCTGTGTGTCATTCCATTTTTTCTCAAACGCTTACCAGGTAGAAGGACCTCATCAACCTTTTACAATAAAATTTTTGACATTCATCATTTATGTTGATGTTGCAACGTAACTTGGGGGTGTAATTATTAAGTTTTTTGCGTAATCGATATTACATACTTGTCATTAAAAATAAGAGTTTTAGAAAACAACAAAAAATTAACGTATGACGTTATAACGTAATTAGTTGCTCAACAGCGCCGTTGTAACGTGGTAGTGTTACAAAGCTTTGTTTTTTAAATAATGAATTAAAGAGAAAGTGAAAGTTTTTAATTATGTTATTTAAAAAACATATTTTATAACTTATTTAGCAAATACCACGTAACTAATTTCTAGGTCTTTGGACAAAAATAATCATTTCGAATGAAGGAATTTGTGTACGGATACCGATAGGTAAATGGTATGTACCTAAAACGTGTAAGTTCTTTACATGATAAAGACGCAGATATAAAATCTGCGTTATTAATTATGTGTGAAATTTATTACTTTCATCATACTCCGCATCTTTTTCCAACTAAGTTGGGGTCAGCTTTCAAACTACGATATGGCCGAACTTCGATATTTTACGTGGAGCGATTGCCGACAGCGATTGCAGACTTCCACAACCCAATTACTAGGCGAAATCGAAGTTCTATAGTTAGACCAGGTTGTTGGACTTTTAAGGGCTCCCTACGGGTAGTTACCCGTAACGAATGCCACAGATGTTCGTATGGCAACTGGGACCGATGACTTAACGTGCTCTCTGAGGCACGGAAGGGTCTCCATATGTTAAGAATGGTCACCCAACCTTTTTTTTTGTTGACGAGGTGGAAGATCCTTAATGGATGTTCTCTGCCCTTGGGGTGGCGAAGAGGTCTGTCGGACTTTTATCGAGACTTAAAACCACCCCGTGTTCCTCTACTTGCCTATGATCGGGGAAGCAAGAATCGCTATTGCATTCTTCCGCAACCCCCGACAGGCATTGACCCGTCTCACCCTAGACGGGTCCCGTCACCCGGTGCGACCATCACCCGTATGGTCACCCATTCTAGACTGACTTGGCTCGTATTACTTAACCTTGCAATGTGCCTACTCGGTTACCACTTAGCCACGAGCCCCTCTGCAATTTATTACTTTCATATTAATAAAATCTGAATGAACATTATACATAATATAACACAGATTCTTTCTGATTAAACTGTGACTAAGGAAAGCATTAAAACCGTGGGAAAATAATAATTTAGCACCGAGGTATGTAATTGTTGATATTCAAGAAGCCGCTCATCGCTCAACAGGCGTCTGACGACGTGGTCACGCCCGAATGTTTTTATTCAGTTAACTGTACTTTATCCATCAAAAAACTATTTCGTTCATGGACGAAAACGTCCTTTATGAGGAAAATACAACAAAATTCGTAGAGATTAAAATAGTTCATTCTAATTGGTGTGTTAGTGTTTTATTTAGGTGGCTTGTTCAATGTTAAAGCGTAATTTATTAACTTCTCCCGTTTACTCGTGTTAGTATTAGTTTCTATTAACAAATGGGAGATTAAATCGCGTAAGTTTACAACATTGTGGTATTCATGAATTTATATTTACTACAGTCATAAAGCGAGATTCATGATAGTGAGGTAAAACTAGTAAAAGTATAGAATTGTTACGATTTCTGGGTGAGAATATTAAATGTAATGGACTGTTGAGAATCATGACATAGTCCTTAAAACACGTAGGTTATGTAACAAAGGTTACATTAAGTGATGTAGCTTGCATTAAAATTTGAGTGAATTTGGTTTGGAGTTAACAAATTTTGTATAATCATAATTCTCATAGTAACTAGACTTCGTCGAGCAAGTCTCGAGGTTCTGACGAAACATTTTCTCTAAAGATCCTCTTCCTATTTTCGTAGACTTTTTTTCAATAGCATAGTTCGTAACTTGTAATAAAGGTTCCATAACGACTACTACAGTTTCTACGTCCATGATGTAAAGTTAATTTTCTACTCAAGTACGTTTAGTAGAAAATTCACTTGCAGACCATTGTAAGTAGAAATTGCATAAGCATTGCTCACCACATGTGGTGAATTAAATAGGAGCAAAGAAACCTGTTCAGGCCTATAATATACACGCGCGCCGCTCCAACGAGCCACAAACGGCAAGCCTGTCGCCATAATTTAAAACGATAGCGGGGAATGTAGTTTTATTGTGCACATACGAGACTTCAACGTACACAACATATTGCCATTCGAGGACGGCGCGATAAATGAGCACAAACGAGCGAAAGCCACTTAGACCAAATTTACACTTTGTGGGAGACCGCGACTGCACCTCGCTTGCCGAGAGCGGTTCTCGGTACTCGGCGCTCCGACAGGCACGACAGTCGGCAGTCAGCTGCTCACTACCATAATATACATATACGTTATATCTCCATGTGTAGATAATATATGTATGACAAATACAGGTTTATTCGTAAAGGAACAAAATACCTACTTTCATTTACGTAAATAACAACTAAATTTCACTATCTTCTTTTTACAGGCAGGGTTCATTCGTTGGGTCAATGCACTTCCGAGGCGACGTCCAAAGCGATTACGAAGCGCCGTTTTTATAATGGGTATATTTTAGAAGAATCCGAATTCCGAACGTCTTACTAGACAAATTGTATTTCTTTTATGTAATCCAAACGTTCATAGGAACAAAATTTGACAATAGATGTCGTCATAACGCTGGTATAATACAAATTTTTTAAACAGCTAAAATTAAGATAGTATTACAAGGTTGTCGAGTATGGCAGACAAATGTAAACAACCTTTAGTGATTCTTGTATAATACCTGATAATTAGCATTCATGCAATGCACGACAAGAGAATAAATCTACAGTTCTATATTATCGTCTAAACTTGTTATCATTATAGATTTATTAGTTCCAAAATAGGATTACGAATCTTTTTTGTATAATATGTACTCACCTCTAGATCTTCGTAAGTGCGAAATGCCATTATGGCGAAACCATCGATGATGTCCTCTTCTCCGAGCGGCTCCCGCGACTTCTTCCTCCTGGCTGGAGGACGAGGCGGCTTCTCTCTCGTTGGAGACTCGTCCTCGCCGCTGTCTCCATCCTTAACTTTGATCTCTCGCTGTGCTTGCATGCGCTGTGCCCGCTCCCTTCGCCTATTTCTCTGATTGCGCTGCTTCACTTCGTTTTCCATCGTTCACACATTATTCGAATCACCCGACCACCGTGGTTCACTACACTAAAGTCCGCACTACACTTTTATCACACATGGTTATCCGATGTTTTTACACCGCGTTATTCAACAAAATACAAATCTTGCACACAGAAAAAGACACAGGCCGTTTCCAATGGCGGATCGTACACCGTTGCCGCATTGCAAGTAAAATGGCCGCGTAGCACTCCACGGGCTGTATTATTTCACATTCACGTAAACGGAGGCATTATTACACTTAAACTAAAACATACAACTATATATTTTAACAAGAACTAAGACAATAATACGATAAATTAACTTTATACATTATTCTCTGTGTTCAGAATCAGTCAATAGTCAATACAATGAAAGGTGTTACACGACGCCAACGCTGCGTTGCGGTCGCGATGGTGAACTAAAACAGTGCTGCCAACATACAGTATAGACATTCCGCGATTCTGGGCGTCATTGGCAATGTGGCGATTCGTTGTACTCTTCCAACTGGTAAGTCTATCTCTTTTGTCAACGATAATAATTATTTTTGTGGTCGATATTTTGTTAATGAATACGAGTATTAATAATCTTTCAAGAATAACATGTCCTCTAGAACGTCTTAAAGTATATGTAAAGTATTTCAAATATTGTTTTTATTGGGTAATTGCTTTGGATATTTCTATTTGATTTGTCATGTTGGTGTAATGTGTCATAAACGTTTTCCAACTAATCATACTCTGTGTTTAATGTGCGTTACTTTTACGTACACTGTGCTTATATTGAAGTCGCATGTATTTTGTTGGAATAGGTACATTAAATTTCATTATAGTTCATTTTGACATTTCAATAAAAGGTTGCGTTCATAATTTGTAAGAAGAAAAATGATTTTAGCATTCCACCATAGCTAGGTTTGCGTATTAAATCCAAAGAAACGAACATCGCTATACCTGCATTTATTGTAATAATGTGTGCATAGTAATACGTTCTACATTAGGTAATTGTTACATATATATAAGGACAAACAAGATTTAAGAACGTTTCGACGATTGCGTTTTAAGAACACCAAACGTTTTCCTACTAAATCTCGAATGATAATTGCAAAATTCTGTATAGTTTGAAGGTTTTATATCCAACGATACTTTTAACCAGTACTAGGAACGAAATCCGCAGCCATGATTTATTGAAAACGCTAACACAAAGGAATTTGATGAGGTAACGTCATAAAACATTAAGGCATTTCTGCAAGTCGAACCTCGATAAGTCGAAAAAATATTTTATTCCCTTCCCTTCAAGTTAGGGATTGAAGGAAAGGGAATAAAATATGCCTTCATTATTTGAAATCTAAACCCTCTAAACAAATCGAAATAATCAGAGACCCTACAATCCATTTCAGTACATATGTGTTTTTCTTCCATAACTCGAAAAATATTTTTAACACGAGTTAAATATATTTTTTAGAACTGATCTCGAACTGTTTGATTTAACAACCTTTACAACTCCATCATTTGAAACTAAGTAAGTTACCTTCTTTAACAATTATTTGCCGACTTTGATATATGAAACAATTCTATGAAATGATAAAGCAATTTATGGCTGACATTAGCTCGTGGTGTCAGATGTTTTATTTTCGGTACTTATTATTGTTATTGATTTCATTTGAACATGCGCTCCATGGGTTTCTATTAAGGGGGCAACAACAGCATTAAATACTATAAGGAATTTTATAGAACAAACCAGCAACTGTTTTTTTTTTTAAATATTTGTTGTTTATTACGTCTGTAACTAGAATTTTTATTTAATTTACCTCTCTAACTCCAAATTAGTTAGATTGAATCTAAACCTGTCCAAATCGAATGTTTTTCTTACAAAATCTGCCTAAGTCGATTCGAGAAATCGATTTTTACCTATTATGAATGCCCTTCATAATTATCAGACAATTTGAAAAATGCCCAATGTGAGTCGGCAATATGATAAAAAATATTTGCAATTAACAATTTGACCGGGTTATATGTATAATGTCCCCCGCCTATTAGGAAAAGTAATAAAATATGTGTTTTATTCAATTGTTTTACTGATGACATACGTTTTATTATAAAATAAACATGTCAACACACCATCTTTACAACCACATCGACTTTATTCTAGACCTCTGTGTCCTGACGCCATAAAGTTCATCAACACATTTCCATTAAGTTCACTCATACACATATAATTTTTTTTCAAGTGAAAACTTTTTTTGCACGTTGGGTACTTTTGGTATGGGGAAAAAGCTCTGAACTTGGGTGATCGTCACGCTGAGGAACATATATACAGATGTGTGTGTTTTCACTTCTAACGTGCAGTCTTATGACAGTTATGACTGACAGTTTTATTTTGTAGTTGTTAGGAAATTGTAAGTACTTAATTACTAAATTGTATTATACTAAACACACATTACGAATATTAGTTTTAGTTTAAAATTCGAGATAAGTAAAACAATATAAATCGTCCACCTTTATTAGCTTTTAATTCTACATGGCCAGACACTGTGATAAATAATAAAGTTTATGTAAGTATTAATTACAGAGCCCTACTGTACTTGTCATTATTCTTATCACCCGGGCATAATGAATAATGTAATGGATAGACATTTAGCCCAAAACATGTATACATACTATGTACATCACGGGGTTATATATTTTGAAACCTAGCCAGAGATGTATTAGACCCACATTTCGCTAATTATACAACACAGATAGGCAGAAACAATACAGCGCTACTTGTTCAATTGTGGAATAATGATTTGTGTAATTCAAATATCGTTGTAAATGTAGTTGTTTGTTGCCTTAGAAATATGTCGGTGGAGATCTGCTTTGAGTTCCTAGTACCGCTAATCAGACTAACCTGTCCATTCTTAAAGAAATAAGTGTCAAAAAAGGCTCTCGTCTCAATAAGCTGTAATGAGTAACACGGCAAAGGTCCGCCTTATGCGGCTTTTATATTTGTTGCCTCTCTGATTCGTCCTAATTGTGCAACGGACGCTTTGAATTTTTCTCTAGTCATTACAAGTCAGTACAAAAAGCCTCGGTTTAATTGATTTTAACTTCAGGGCACAGTTAGTAACTGATTAAAATAAAACGTTACGTAAAGAATTACATGCTAAAAACGATATGAAATGTATATTCTTTACTTTCTTACGAATTGTTACCGAAAAAGATTTATTTAAAAGTTGTTTTGCAAAGTTTATTCGGCAGATCCGTTCGGCGGATCTGTTGTGTGCGGTGCTCAGTGGGCCGGATAATATAACTGGCACCGATAGTTATCAGTTTGACGTTTTGTATAGGTAGGTAGACATGGCATCTCATGTTGTTAGCAACTTCGTATAAATAATTTTATAATTAACTAGCTGTGCCCCATAGTTTCACTTGCTTTAAATTTATTTATGTCTTTATTGTATACCATACAACTAATCTAACATACAGACCTGTTTCAAATATTTACTACTTGCTATCCTTTTGCTACTAAACTTTTAATTCACGGCGTTTTTTTCTAAGCGCGGCCGAGTCTCAAACTCAAATCTATACTAATATTGTAAAGCTAAAGAGTTTGTATGTTTAGTTGAACGCCCTAATCTCAGGAACTACTTACTGATTCGAATTGAAAAATTATTTTAGTGTTGGATAGACCATTTATCGAGGAAGGCTATGGGCTATACAACATCACGATACGACCAATAGGAGCGGAGCAGTGACCATAAACGCAGGTGAAACTGCGGGGACGGCTCGTCTAGAATATGCCTAAACGAGAAATATTGAAATCCAAAGTTTGAGTAAAACACTTATTTTATGTTTTAAATGAAGCGTCGTTTCATATTAAAAAAAATTTATAGTACATTATTTAAAAATAAAAGGTTGTTGAAAACACGTACGGTCACCATGTTTAAGTGTTATGTCATTACATCTGCCGCCCATTGTACCTAGCATTTAAATTAAATTTAAGATCTATTGTAAGTTTATATGGTGTACAATAAAGAATATTCTATTCTATTCTATCTGATCAATTGAGTTATTATACTCGTATATATCTCTTCTAATATATAAAATTCGTGTCGTGTCGCGGTGTTTGTAATTGCATTGGGTAGGTCTGAGAATAGGACAACATCTATCTTTCATCCCCCTAAATGTTAAGAGTAGTCCACCCCTAAATTTATTTGAATTTTTAGATAAATTTTATAGTTTTTATGATACAGCATTAGAAACATATGATACATATAACCCTGAGTTTTCAACCCTCTACGATCAACCCCTGTTTTTTTATAGCGATATTAGTATTTTTACTTTCATTGGTACAAATTTTTCAAAGTATTTAACCCAGTGAAAATAGAAAGTGCGATTGTTATAATAGACGGGTCACCTGATGGTAAGTGACTACCGCCGCCCATGGGCACCTGCAACTCGAGAGTCACAAGTGCCTTGCCGGCCTTTAAGGTGGGAGTAGGAGAGGAGGAGAGATGGAGAGATAGGGGGAAAGATTGAGAGAGGGAAGGGTTAGGGCCACCGGTAACCTTACTCGCTTGGCGAAGTACAACGGAGCATTGCTTTACTGCCGGTTTTCTGTGACGCCATGATATCACTCCATACGTGCCGAAGCATGGTTCTCCCACTGTTAAACTTTAAATATGTCAGTTAAGTTAATGAAGTACTTTGAATTAAGAAAATGAATGGTTGATGTTTTGTTATTTGTATAGGCCGTCAATAGACCACAGCGCTCCATTCTTCTCTCAGTGATAGACCCCATCCCGACAATAAGTTAGTTATTTTTTATTTGACTACCAAAAAATTCATTAGAAATAATTAATATGGCAAAACAACGTGTAGTCAGCTAGTGTGTATATATAATCTAAGATATATTGATAAGTTTATTGACATAAAAGAATGTTCAACTCGGACTGGTAGTTTAGTTTAGGCACAGAATACGCCTAAGGCAGTTGACATACTACACATAAACAAACAAATTGTTCTACGTACCTACCAATATCGGTATATTTTAAATGAGTGAACATACCTGATACCAGCCTAGCCTACACAGAAATCATACCCGAACCTAGAAGATACAGTATATACTCGTAATAACAAAGTAGTCACGAATAACCTGTAAAAAAGTGACCTTGAACCAGTGCGCACCGTAAATACCGAAAAACTGTAGCTAAACAAACACCATTTGACTCTGTTCCATTTAATTTTTTGCTAGTGAATAGGGTCTGGTGAGGGTGTTATAAGTTTAACGAGTGTATCCGTGTGTGGCATCAAAGCTCCTCAAGCAATGGACCGACTTTGATTTAGATTTCTTTGTAAGATGACTGAATCGAGAGTGTTCTAAGCTATGATTCAAGATAATTTATTCAGCTGTTCGAAGATCAGCTCTTTTCTAATTGTTGAAGGGAGGTATTCATTTTTTTTAATTTATGCCAGTTAAAAAATACTGCTAGTTACGTCACACATTTATACTGGTGTTCTAGCCTTTAAGGCTTGTGTTAGGAGCGGATTCACGTCGGTAGTGAACTTGCGGGGTTTTGAAACCGTAATCAGCAGATCGCATATCTGAAGCCCAGGCACAGGTAACCGCATAACATCAGGCCGGTCTTGAGCTTGTTTGCTACCATAGTAGTATACAAGATAAAGTAAATTGAAGGAAAGGCCGTGTTTTACTACATATTATTTATTAAACCAAATAATTTTTAGACGAGTCAACAGCGAATCGTGTACATACTGTTTGATCATTTATTATTAAGTTATAAAAATGAATAATAAGTATAATAACCTTCTCAATGGCTACATGGTCTGTCATAAAAAAATGCGTCGTGAAAAGGAACTTTATAAATTTTGAGATTATAAGGTAACTGAGACCTATTTTCATTAATACATATATTATTTTAGCAGAACTGTAATTTATTTCGAAATGAAAGGCCACAATGGGTCGAGGTTCGCGATTCTGTATCAATACAACAGAAAATCATAATCACAAAATGAAGGAGCATTATTCAATAAAAAAATGCTTACGAGTGAACGGTACAAAGCACATGGTGTCTGCCATGGTTTTACACAATATCTGACTTAAATTTCTGTTTAGGACATCTTAGAGAATTTTTACTTAAAATGTCCGAAGTAACTTTAATTCCACATATTAACCGTTTGCAGCAAATACTACTGTCGATGTAACTTAATCAGTTTCTTTTTTTCACCTTTGCTCTTTAAACTGTACTATGTATATTTAGGTACTTATGGGTTCGTCTACATAAATGAATTAATAATAGAGGCGTTGATCATTCAGTCGAGCTTGTGATATTACGTAGGAGACACGTCTGTTATCAAAAAGAATTACGTGTTTTTACAGTTAGATAAGACATTGCAGAGTACTTTATATTTATCTAACAAATTATCAATTTACACTGGGAAGTAAATATTGATTTTGTAACCTTTATCGTGAGATTTAATTCAGGTAAGTTGTAAAAATATAATTTGTATTTTAGCAAATTATTATAAGTACGTATTAATTAATGTGTATGTGTTTTGTATAGCGCATCTGGTCAGCCTGTGTCCGTGAATGATAATTTAATTATACAAAGTTATCATGTAAAAACAAAAATCTTAATTGTTTTTACTTTAAAATTATAACATTCTGTGAGCAGTTTGAAGTGCTAATACGATTGGTGTTTGTTGCTTTGGAGTGGTTTATGTTAACAAAACGTTAGACCCCCAACGGCTATGCATTGTATGTTTTCTTTTTAATTTTTATGCCGCACCACTAAACATCGGCTATGCACGAAGGGGTGGCAAAAAGAATCTAGAGCCAAGATTTTTTTGTTGTTGTGTTTAACATGCGGCTAAAATAAAATAAATTTACTAACAAGAGAACGGATGAATTTGTTCCGTTGTAACTTTAATTATAAATATAAAATATAATTAAGAAATGATTAATAACTTGATTCGATATTGATCTTTGAACATAAATATTTTAAGACGTTAACACCTGCTTCAATAGTGACACGTATTCATTTAAGATAAGTTTAACTGATTTTTAATGAGCTTAAATAACTTTTATTGGATGCTATTATCATATTAATGTGATAGAGAAATATTCTTTATTATTTTTAAACACCTCGTCATAAATCATTTCTTGTACAAGTTTCTAATGTAAGCATCCTATTTAGTAGGCGGTGAATCTTGGACAGCGGAAGTGGCAACGTTTTTTTTCTTTTGGAGAAACGTTGCCTCTTTCGCCTAATGTTGTGCATGTCCATCTGACTCGTAAAGGGTACAGTGGAGAAACGGCAAGGATGTGGACGGGTTCGAGGTCTCTGGATTTCGGATCGGCGGACTTCTGGCATAGACATATAACTGTAAATGGTAACGGACAGGAACAGCGGCTGTTTGATATTGCAAAGAAGAGAACTTCCAAACAATTACCCAGCGGTGGCTAGCGGGTTTGTTGCTTCTGGATTCGTTGGCAGACTGTACAAGGTGGTGCGTTCAGTGCTGAGGAACCATCTCGAGTGAGAGTTCTTCATTCCTCCAAGTGGACGACAGAAATGGTTGCGAGGATCAGTCGGGTATTAGTGGATTAAAAGTCGCTTTTTCGTGTCCTTCAGGCAACGTGAAATTTACCAAGGTCATAAACTACCTAGCATACACTATTCCTATACAAAAAATGATTTTAATCATTTGCTCCGTCAATGGAAGAGGGGAGGACATACCAACCACACTCTTTCGCATTTATAATTAAGATGAATCTTAGTAGGTAATAATTTGTTAAAACTTCTTAGCATGTTGACGCACGTTGATTTCTAAACGACTTGTTTATTTTTAGCAGCCTTGAAGCCGGTATGAGAAGCTCATCTTTATCGCCTGAGTTGACCTTAATATGTATTAATATTTTGATATAAATATAAAATATTTATTTATCCATTTACACACCACACTCTAATCGTTTGTTTATTTTGAATTTGTTCCATATTGCATAGCCGCCATAACTTGGATTGTAACTTCTTAGGTAACAATCCAAGTTATGACTTTTTACCGAAGAAGTTACAATCCAAGTGTTGGCAAGTCACAAGCAAATGTGTTGCAGAAGTAATCTTTTGCAACACAGTTTTTTATTTAAATTGGCAGAATTCTATTCTGTTTTTTATTTGCGAAAATTGTTATTTTATTTGCCACCATAAAAGTAATTTAATAATATTTATAATTTGCAGACCCACTAAAATTAATATTTTAGTATTTACCTAATGGTATACGGAAAGGAAAGTTTATAATATTTTATCGTTATCGTGCTTTTGAGTTGGCCATAAATTTGGGTGTCTCTCCATTTAAATGTTCGTTTTTAATGTCAGAGCAGTGTTAAAACATTGTTTACACAATTAACAATTGATTTAGCATGTTTTATGAATATTGCTCACGGTTTTTTCATTAGGGAGCCTTATTACGCCTTATTACGTGTGCGTGGCCTTCCATAATGATTTTCAACAGCATTATGACTTCAGTAGTGCTGCTATTTTGTCTAATTGTTTATATTTCTTTGTTATATCTTTTAACTTGTTTAAAAGTTTTACTGTCTGTTATGAGACTGAACAGTAAAAGGGAATGTGAGTATGAAATCCCAAGCTACCTATCTACGGCTAGTCTTTTCCCCTATTCTGCTCCTTAACAATGAACTTCCTTTTTCCATAATCCTTATTGGGTTCTCTGTCACTGATGGCGATCCTAACAGCAGATAGAACCCTGTAAAAGGTGCTTTGAGCCGAGGTTCACATTAAGGGCAAGGTTCCTAGCCTAGCCAAAAGTTCCGGGCCGACATGGTGTTGGAACTCGGGAAGATACACAATTGAAAACTGTCGGCAGGAGTGCCAAACAGAGTAGTAAAGGGTGTATAGTTATTACTAAATTGTAATTTTTTTTGTCTAATTGTTTTTGGTATTTTCTCGCCCGTGACTGGTAGCATTTTATCTAGGTTTCATAAGATTTTCACGTGTTACAGATAACCGTTGACCATGAAGTTGAAAACCCTTGATCGAGTAATTGTGCTAACCGGCATAGCTGGAATTCTGATTTCAACGTATGCTATGTATGTGGAAATGGCTGTGGAGTCCCAACCTGGATACAAGGCTCTGTGTGATATATCTGAACACGCTAGCTGCTCGCGGGTGCTGTCTTCAAAGTAAGTTTATTCTCATATAAATGGTGTTGGGTAATAAATATCACACATTGTAAACTTTCTTTTTCAAGTTTTAGCAATGTTAGAACATGTAGAATGCTTATTTGCTTTCGAAGCTCATTTGGTTCATTGAGACAAAGACAAACAAACAAGACAAGGGACACCAACACGTATTGAAGCTTCCTTGTCCCCGGAATAATTTACTAATTTAAAAGTACTTTCTTCATCCCGTAATTAATTTCTATTTTAGTCTAAAACCTAAAAATCATTATAGTTTTTACAAATTATGTATGAAATTTGGCAGGGGTTTCCAGGTTAACCGAACTAATTTTATAAATACTAAAGTACCTCTATCTGTCTCTCTACGGTTTCAAGAATAAATTTTTAATGTGGATTTCTCACATAATTTATCTTTGTGACTTGGGCCCTAAGCAGGAGATAGGCCTCTTTTATCACAAAATAAAAATATAAAAGCTAGTCCTGAAGTATAGACGCGACACTAGACACTATTTTTGCGACTACCGTTACTAGAAGACAGAGCCGCGTGTTGGAGGTCCATCAATGAGTTTTGAACGGATTGCCTGGACTGTGTAAAGTCTTAGTAATACCGTTAAAGGAATGCATGAGAAACGAAAGTTCAGGCATAACTTTTAAATTTTGTTTAAAACGTTATTTAGAGGAATTACGTTTGCACCGGTTCGACAATATAAAGTACGATGGTAGATGTAATTCTTGTAGCGTGCCGTAAACATAAATATTTACTTACTTTTCTAAGTCAGCATAAATTGCAGAGATACATGCGACCTTAAATAATATGATTTGTATTTCAGGTACGCCAAAGGATTTGGTTTATTATCAGCAGATTCAACGCTAAAAGTGCCAAATTGCATTTATGGAATCATCTTCTATTGCCTCATGATATTTTTATGTACGTATACTTATCAATTAAATTATCACCATTCAGTTTCCCCTTAAACATAATAAATATTATGTATGGACGTATTTAGTTGCCATCCATAAATTACGTCACACGAATTTCATGATTTGTGGTGGTCACATTTGTTAAAACACCGTGTGATTTCACATATTTTGCAATATTACATCCAGAACTAAAAAGAGTAAAGAGTTCTAAATTTTTTTCTTTTAGTAAAAGTGTAGTAGCGTATGTAGTCTTTCGTTTACAGGTAACGGTATGTGTTTAATACTTTAGATTTTAACATGTGACGTCACAAAGTTTATGACCCCCCCACCCCTTGTCACACAATGTCACACTTAGTTGACCCCCTCCTCCCCCTAAACGTGTGACGTAATTTATGGATGGCCTCTCAATTATATTGAGAGGTATTAAGCCATAACCCCACAAAGCTGGTAATTGCATTTTTTTTTATCGTGATGGATCTTTCTGTCCAAGCCCTAAGTTTCAATAAAGTTTCAAAGTTCTCTCAAGTTTAAATAACTATAAATCTTAAAGAGAATGTGCTAAATAATTTAATATTAGAATTATAGTGCATTAGATTTTTTCATCTTTGAAGCAATTTGAATAAGGAGGCATTACAATTTTATATGAAAACTTATAAGTAAAACAAAACATCTGGAGAAAATGTGAAATTAATTTATCTAATAGATAGGTACCTACTGGGTAATCCACGCCCATAATTCCCGGGTTTCATAATTCATGTAACATTTCTGCTTCAAATATCATCAAGAACGGAAGCAGAAAACTCTTAAGTAAATAGGTATTCTTAAGAATGTTTTATTCGCTTGTTATAGTAAGTGATTATGCGTTCCATTAGAAACCTTGGAACGAACTTGAAACTCTGTCGTTGGAGCAATTGGGTAGCTGTAGTATGAGAAAGAAACCGATTAAGCAAAGAAACGTTAATTTCTGGTGCTAGGCTGTCACAAATTTTGGCATTTGTAAAAAGTCTCTGTTCTATTTGACGTTACTTTTGTTTCGCAGAACTTCCCAATAAAGTTGCAGTCAACTTAACGACTTTACGCCATTTTTTAACACATCTGCGTAATATATTCGAAGCTCGTAAATGTGCTTTTTCTTTAAATGTAAACCAAACAAGCTATAAAATAAAAAGGGTATCTAAACGCTATCCATTTTTATGATATTCAGATAAAAATGGAAAGTATAAAGCTGTCGTCCATAAAACGTAAAATACTGCATTAATAATCGATTAATTAATTTAAAATGTGAAGTCCATAAAACTGTATGTATGTATGTCTTAATAAACTATAGTATTACGAGTTGGCTCCTTATCGTAATGGTTATATAAAAAGTGTTACCACAGTGGGAGTTATTGTAATTAACGACTTGTGTAGCTACTAGTTTGAGTGGTAATTACCATCGCAATTCGAATAATCGACATCGCATTACGATGCGGTGTCACTCAGAGGCGCGGGCGGCTGCGTCGTGCAATTCGCACATCTACGGGGTCCGTGGTTAGCGGTTTCGTGACTAGCTGCTAAAAAAATAATATTGCGGAATCCCGCGCAAGTGACGTAATGCTTGTTCTGTGTCTATAGTTTACATAATTTTACCTTAGATTTGAGGCGTGTTTGAATAATACATTAGAGATTTTACTTTCTGAAATCTAATGAAAATGAATTTTCTGACGATTTCGGACGATTTTTCAAATCCATTTCTCATTTGCCAAAAATTCGAAAAAAGAAAGACATAATTAAGAAAGGTTTGTAAACATGATAAAAAAAATATTGCTGTAAGATAATAAAGTTATATGTTAGAATCTAATAAATTTTTAGTGAGACTAATTAGAGGTACTTGGTGTACTTACCTAATATTGACGTGAAGTTAAAAGTGTCGGTAGAAGTTGCAAAAAATTAGGTTGAACCCGTTTAAATCGGACTAGTTCACATAAATATTAGGGACAATAAAATATTGCGGATAAGAAAAGTTAATGTCGGGGCTGGCAAAATTATACTGGTTGTGTATTCTAGAACTAGAAAGCTCAAACTACCAGAATCGAATTCTGAAGGCAGTTACACAATCTGGCCGTCTAGTCTTAATGTATTGATTATGCAACGCTTTATTTAATGTCGAATCGATTTCATTGAACTTCAATCGAATGTGATAAACACTGCTTACTTCAGGCACTTTTGTCAGCACACGAGGAGCGAATAACTTTACTGTTATCGTGATAGGCAATAATAGGCATACATTGGTACATATGCGTGGTTTAAATGTTTAAGGAAAATGTACATAAATTACTACCTTTTAAGTTAATTAGTTTCGTTTATCAATGTTTAACAAATGTTCGATAAGTTAGGGGAATTTGTGACTTACTCAAACATTGAATATAATCCGTGGCTGCTCGTAATAAAACCTAATCCCCTGTAGACCGAATAAGAAAGTCAAACTGGTATTATTTAATACTCTCAATATCATTACAGTGTACAATATTAAAATGTTTCTCTATTTGAATATTTAGAGGGTTTGCGTGAGGTTTTATTGCTTCGCTAAAATGTTAATTCCGTGAAACACGCTCGTAAATGGTTGGAATTGTAGTGAGCATTGTGTTATTTTAGTCTGATATTGAAATAAGCCACAGTCGCTTTGTTTGATCTCTTACGAATTGTAATCCCTTGCTTTTGTGGTTTTGAGTACTCATTTTCTGTCATTGTAATTGTTGTATACATGTAATAATTTTATGAACCATTCACTAACATTAAAGCTTAGGAACTGCGGCTTAGGATAACAGACTTAATTAACATTTTCATAGTAAGTCAGCGTTTCTTGCTATTAAAATTAGTTGCACCCATTAGCAAACAGGTTAGTTGGCATGGCCCCTCTAGATTAAATTGTTTAGTATGAGTATTTGATGGGTTTAGTTGAGTATTTTTATCCTGTGTTAAAGAGTAATATCGTAAGAAGAATGGATAATAACGTGAAAAAAGTACTCATGGTGTCTTTAAACTTCGTGATACTTGCGCCATACCACAGAATACATAATAGTACCAGTACTGGCCATACTGAAAGTTTCTGGATTTTGATAAAGTATTATGTTTAGCTACGTTCATTTGTTTTCAAACGTGTTTCTTTAAATCTCTCATAGGTACCTCAACTTATTCCACATGGGTACCTATAGAATATGATTTAGGTATAGGTTTCTGAAAAATCTCTCAATAACATTATATAATTTTTGGGTGTTTAACTGTGTAATTTTAGAAGGTTTATAGTTTATTCTTGATTATGCAGGTTGCTTCCAACCGATTTTCTTGAAAGTCAATGAGGCAGGTGTGGACGTTTTATGGTTTAAATGATGGTGATAATTACCTATTCTAATTTTAAATTTCTAAACTCAAAGCAAACTTATACTAAGTTGTCCACTTTGAGATGTTCTAATACGCTGTTATACTGGTGCCTATCGGAGAAGGTGGACACATTATCGTAAAGACCAGGGGTTCCCAAACTTTTAAAATTACAGAACACCCACCAAATACCTTTTATTTTATGGAACCCCATATCAAATGATTATTTACAACAGTTACAAATCAAAATCACTGTAATTTAAATAAGAACAAAAACTTTTATTAGAAATATTTTAAAGTGAAACACTTTTCTTTATTTTAACTTTTAATGTGAAGAATAAAATTGTGTCACTGTTTTATCAATAATTGCTTTTTAAAGAAATTTACCTAAAAATGTTTGAGCCTTTTAATACTTATTTTATTGAGAAATAAATGGTTCAGAAAATTACATTTACTTTATTTGAAGATATTTTAATATCGTTTAATAGATGAAAATGAACTATTTGATTCTTTTTATTTATATTAGCAGCAGTTAAATTATTACGAAACTTTTAAAACGCAAAAAGACGAAGGTTCGTGATGATTAGTCGACTTCGAAAGTCAAAGTGAATAAAGTCGATCATAAAGTGAAAAATCGATTTTTTGTTCCACCTTACCATCCCTATGAGAAATTGAATTATAATCTTAAAATTCAACTTGAAATTTAAATGAAAAGAATACCGATCATGAGACAGATTTTTTTAAAACATCCTTTTTCCTTGACCACAACCCTATTAAAACATAAGTATCACTATACTCACTAAAAGTAAAAAATACAAAACAAATCAAATAAATGTTGCCGAACCACCAGCAACAATATTCTCGGGTATATATTCTTCATTTTCAGTAATTGGGCTTGAGCTTGAATCATCCAATCTCTGTCCAGTTTTTAGCCACTTTTACATGATAACTAACTGTTAAAATAATATAATATTAAATACCTTCTAATACGAATACAACATTATAGAAAATAGAATAAGTTTTGTACTTACACCTTATTTCAAAGTTTTTTTCAAATAGTTCCCAATTTCAAAATAATATTTGTACCTACTTACTTAATAACTGTGGTACTAAATAATTTCGCGGAACCCTGTTGACTTTTCTATGGAACCCCTAGGTTCCGCGGAACCCACTTAGGGAATCGCTGGTCTAGACAACTACTCTACAACTTTTTCTATTACACTTGGCAAATGAATGTACATGTTCCAATTTGCAGTCATTGTTCTTCAATTTTTAAGTCGTCGTTGTCGAAAATAGCGTAAAAGTGCTTTCATAACTTTCATAGGCCAACATTTAGAAGAATATTACTCCACTGATTAATTCTTTTTCATTACTTTAAAAAAAACGCCGAAGTAATGTCTCCATGATATCATATTATGATAATATAAAATACCTTCTGGTAATGATTGCCCTCTGTCGCAATTCCGGATAGGCCAAATTTGGAACTGAGGTCCTGCAGGTCGTACCCAGTTTCCTCATTGGAGGTTAGATATCGATGTGAACACTACTCTCACCATACGGGTCGTCCCTTTCGAAGCATACCTAAACATCACGCCGCTACGAATGACATGTCTCGAGGTCATGATACGACAACGCTGACGAACTGAAGTGACTACAAACTCTAGTTATTATTATTAATTTGTCTCAAAATCCAACATAGGTATATATATAATATATTTTAAATTTTAAGATATTATAAATACCATCGCTCAGTAGTAAAATATAAATTGCTATTTTTTGTCCATAAACGTGGGCTTATGACGTCAAGTCGTCAAAGACTGTAATAATATAATCTTACTCTATGTAAGTATAATAATAATTATAAAGCTGATTACCCAGTAGTTCGTCATGAAAAATAAATACGATCTTCTTTGTCGATTCTCAAAACTTCCATTACATGTATGAGTTAATAGCAGTGCAATAATATAATCTGATATTGTAATTTCAGCAACCTTCGACCAGCTGCTGGTGACACGTATGATGTTTGTCTTCGCGATGTCTTCAATAGCCATGTCTACGTACTTGGCTTATTTATTAGCGTTCGTTCTTTATGATTTCTGTATAGTCTGTGTTTCAACTTATATTGTCAATGGAGTCCTTACAGCTTTAGTTTTAAAAAAAACTAACGCGTTATCTGCTAAGAAAAAATAAATAAGACCTTCTTTTAAAGTTCATTTCTTCTATCGTCATTGATGAATAAAAAAGATACTTACTTACCTATTTTAACTTTGTTCTATACAAGTGAGCAAAGTGTATAAAATGAAAAAGTTATGAGGAAACTAGGTATAGGCTTTAAAAAGCTCTCTTCAAACTTAAAACATAAGATACTACCGAATTTCGTTTTTATACAAAGCTCAGTATTCTTATTTCTATCTCTGTTCAATCGAAAATTTATTGTAAACTTATTATATTAATTCTGTAATTACAACTGTTAATTAGCGACATTTAATAGCCGTCTTAAAATACTCAATTTTATGTTTATTTTATAATTATAATCACTTCTAAAAAAAAAGGACAGAGACCAATGAGGTTTAAATTAAATGAGCGGATCCTAAGTATAAGGCATAGTAACGTTGTATGCATTGGGCAAAGATTTAATTCCTTAGACTCACCATACTTGAACCGCGAAAGTGTTTTAACAATTCAAGAAATTCGAACGTTAGAGGTGCTGCTTTTCTTGCGTAACTTTCTTTTATCAGTATATTTTAAGGCGCATCTAATGATTTAAATCTTTGATATTATATTTATATCGTTATATTATTATTTAGAACTATTTATACAACAGGTAACGTACAATTACAACAAATATTATACGTAAAATATAATAAAATATTATTAAACATTCAAACCACAAATCTTTGTGGTTCATTCCAAAAATAGAGGTGGTGGCTAGTTGCATCATGAATCATGAATTCATGATCTATACAAATATAATAAAACTGAAAAAAAATTTCTTTTTGTTTATTTGTGTAAACGCGCTTATCGCTCGAACTATGAGTCAGATTTGAATAATTGTTTTTGTATTGGATAGAGTATTCATTGAGGAAGGTTATAGGCTATGTAACATAAGGGTCGGAGAAGTGACCATAAACGAAGGTGAAACTACGGTCAATGTCTAGTTAAATATATGAATATATTATGTGTTACAGAAAGGTGTGATCATACTTTAGAATAGTTAATAACAGCCTGAAAAAGAAACGGAACATTATTTTAAACTAAAAATTCTTTGGTGCTAAAACTAAATAACTTTTCCTGCACGAGATTTGTACTCATAAATAAGGAAATTCTAAACAGGGATTTCTAAACAGCGTTTAATAAATTTTCATGTGATTTCAATGATTTTGTTATTACATATTTTTATACTCACATTACCAAAATTCTTTTATTGAATACGTATACCTAGTTGCATTCTTAACAGTGTTCTTTCTTACGAAATATTAGCTTTATCGATAAATTTTCAAGTTCATATGGCGAGTTCCAAAATAAATTTTTAGTCTTAAAAACACGTACAGATTTTAGTGGTTTACGTTACGTTCCTCTACTGCTACGGAATCTGCTATATGACCATCAAATATGACCATACTGTGAAACCTTGTAATCTAGATATTAGGTAGACAAACACTGATTATTTCATGTAATATTCCTATTAAGAGTGAGTGACGGTTAAGTTTTATTGTTTATTATTCAAAATTGTTAGTAGGTACGGTTTTGTGTTCAATGTTAATTTTAATATAAAAATATAATACGTTAAATAACAGGTAATTACAAAAATGGACCGATTTAAGCAAAAATTATCCAATCTACACGGTCTTTGATATGTTAAAATATACCTTATTCGGAGTATATAGGTCACAAAATCTGAAAACTTTCAGGTTGCGGATTGGATCATTTTTGCTTAAATCGGTTCAAATGCTGAACAATTTATTAAAATGAGTCAAATGTAATTTATAGCATTTTACGATTTTGTTATTATATGATATTATGTTCCTGTCATAAACATTGAGTGTAAAGTCAAAGAGTATAAGCGAATAAAAAAAAAAAATCAGTACAACTAAATTTAAGACTGGGTACGTAATCAGGGGCAGAGCATGACATATGAGCAGACTAAAATCAAACCTAGGTAGCCTTAGCCTGACCCGTGGGGGTTTCCACACGTTAAAAAAAAAAAGGTAGCCTTAACTTTATTCTAACATTCCCTTCAATTACAGTTCGGCTTGCATTTATGTATAAGTTTGTAAGTTCACAAATCGATTTTAACTAATTCCTAGCAGAAGTATTTTGCTTTGTCAGAAAGTCAGAAAAACTAACAAGGATGACGTTTTGAAAAAAAACATGTTTTTCCTCTTGAATTTCATTTTGTGTTTTCATTGTAACCGCTTTTTAAGTAGAACTGATACTTATCGTTGCTCATCAATCCCAAAAAACTATTTCCATTATCTACTCACATCAATTTATTATATCTAAATGCAGATATTTTTAAAATTAAAAGTGTGAATTCACTTATTTTGATTTTATTAAATAAAGTTTGAATTTAATTTATTTTAATTTATTTGGTAGATATTTATCATTATTCAATTTAATTATTTTAATTCAGTAATTTTAATGTAGGTACAATTATATTAATTATAATATAATGTATGTACAATATGTACATATTATCTGAAAAAAATAACATGCAGAACCCAGTAAATAATCCATAAAAAAAAAAATTGACAAACGCTCTGTTGTTAGTTAATCACGGACAATTTCTTCTTACTGAATCGTTCTAAAATCTATTTTGACTAACAAAAATATAAAAAAGTAGGTATAGTTTCTCGTTTATGTTCCACTTTGTACCCAGTGCTCGTAGTAAAAGTAAACTTGGTAACTAAGTGCGAGCACACGTTGAATATTCAATGTAACTGCAGAGCTATGTTTGTTTTACAACTGCAATTTGTGATTAAATCAGAATTTAATTCACAGGCAATGACTTGCCTGTGAATTGAGCTTGTTGGTAATTTTTTAGTTGCGCCTTTTCAGGTTTATATCTTAGTAGCCACGTAAGTAGTTGTGATCATGAGCATTGTGTTATAGGTTATCAATATTCTTTTAGGCAAAAAAAGGTAATCTTGTTTAGTTACTTTTTAAATCGGTAGTGCCGGTTTCAATGTTCACCTTTCTCTCTGTTATAACAAACCAGCACTCATAAATCTCAAGGAACACCTACAGTATCCTATTAGTATTATCAAAATGCTCCCAGCGTTTTGAGAACTCAGCTCACATAAAAGTCGCAAAGTAGCAAGAAGATAATCTGAAGGACAGATCAAAGCCACACGGCGTCTCCGACATCACGCCGAGGTTTTGGCTATGATTTCGAGCGACACCGTCCCCTTGTCTTGCTAGAACAGCGAACACTTCTCAAAAAGCGCACGCGAGACACGACTGCGCTGATATCTCTCTTTAGGACAAGCTGGCGGTGCCTATGTTACTCTTTACAATTGGCAAAAGTGCGAGGACAAAGCTTGCACTTCTGAAGAGCTACCGTTCCCGTCTGTTACTGGCCAGGGCCAGGCTAATAGAATTGCTTGGATAACATTCAGACATATACTCACGCCTATCTCTCCAAAGCGGTAGACAGACGTGTATTCAATACCCACATTTTGCCAAATGTAATTTGGTCCCATTCACGTAATAGGGGGCAAACCTATTGCCCTCAACCGACCACTTTGGGAATAAAATAGGGGAAAATTAGGAGTATATTGTAAGGAAAAGTATTTAAGAAGGGAAGGAAAAGAATATCGCTTATATGGAGGGATTGGAGAGTGTAAGCAATATGCAAAATATGCAAACATGTCAGGGTCTGACCTCTGACTCGAACTGGTTGTTGCCGACAAGTCCGACCCCTTTAACCCTGTATCTGCATGGATAAGAATGAATTTGAAAGCCTACATCGTTTTTATTTCGAAAAGGATAATCATAAATTTAAAATACCCCCGACTCGAAAATCCCTTCAACGATTAGTAAAAAGCTGATTATGTTTGAACAGCTGAACAGATTTTCTTGAATTATATCTAAGAATATTCTAGATCAAGTCACCTTTCAAACAAAAAGAAAATCCACTTAAATCGGTCCATTCGTTTGGGGAGTACGATGCCAAAGACAAACACAGATACACAGACATACTTGTTTAGGTCTAACCTCATACCAAAGTAATGGGAACAGCTGGAACACATCTATAGCTGCACCATGAGAGCCGCAGTGCAATGTAATCAATGTAATCATTTATGGGATTCAGCGTACGACTCACAACACCAGTGATGTCACTTGTGCACTACCAACCCCGTGGCTCCATGTTAGTGTTTATTTAACGTGTGTAAACCCTACGCCTCTACCTACATAGTTATGTATGAAGCTCGTGCAGACCTACTCACCAGCAGAAAAAATACATACGCACGTATGTAGCTCTGGCAACCCTACTGATTCCCAGAAAAATAAAACACGTACGCACGTATGTACCTATAATCCCCTTTAACTTATTTTTTGGGTCACTACGTCACCATGTAACAGTAACAATATTATAATTTACATTAACCGTCAGTGCCTGTCTCGCACAGCAATGTAGTTGCTGGTGGGAAAGAATTATGCATTAAAAAAATCTTAAATATATATTTTTTTTATAATCTAAATAACAAGTAAACTACATTAGCATTGAGTGATCTTACCACCTAATGATGTGTAATACCCTCTAATGTAGTAGTAGTTGTATCTCCAGCTAGAAAGTGTAAAAGAGAAAGTAATAAACCATTGAACCTACCAATAACTGTTCGTACCCAATAACTAGACACTAGTTGATCGTACATACATGGGCGTACAGGGGGGGAGGCAGGGAAGGGCAGCTGCCTCCCCTCGGTAAATTTTTGATATATCTCCCCCCCCTGGAACGATAAAATCAAATTCCCCCCCCCCCCCCTCCCCTGGGATCACAAAAACAAATTTTGCCCCCCGAGGTCTAAAAGCTGGGTACGCCCATGCGTACATATGTTAGAGGAGAGCTCGGACTTCGGAGCGACTCTGACCTGCTTGAGCTATGGCTTACACACTCCAATCCATCCGTTTAAGCAATATCCTGTTTCCAAATCCAAATTCCATTGTCTGCACTTCTTAACTTGCGTTCCTTTTTCGAATACTCCCAATTATCCTATCTTTTAATCCTAAGGTGCTCGATGGACGGCAATACGCTTGTTGACCTAATACGTGGGTAGGACCAAATTATAAAGGAAAAATGTGAGTGTTAGTGTTTAACATATCTATGTCTACTCCTTCCGGGATAAAGGCGTGAGTATACAATTATTATTATAGATATTAAAAATTCATTTGAAATTTCAAATTCAGTAGCGCCATCTTTTGTTAGATAGTAGTAGTATTCTGGAGTTGTTCTTGATTAATGCGCCATCTGCCGTCAAGAGTTTTATACTCACTTATTCGCCAGATGGCGTAGTTTGTGTTTAGCTCTATTATAATATCCTACAGGAGTTGTAATATTTGCAAACCTGTGCGCATTTGCCAGTTTGAAATGCACTACTATCAATATGAGTGTCATTGATCTGTCCGTATGCAGGGGAAAAACGCGACGCGCTTATTTGCTGTCGCCGTTTACGTCCACGATAAGTTTTGTCGAAGTTTTCATACATTTGCTGATGTCACTTCTGGTGCAAACGTGTGTAATTACTACGATATATGGAAATCGTTAATGGAAACCGTATATAGTCGTACAAATTGCAAAGTACTCGTTACTCGTACAGGAAAATGCAAAGAAATAATTAAATGCTGGTGTTAAAATTATACATTTTTATATAAAAACGTTAATATTTTATACATTTTTATACAAGTAACTTGTATAAAGCATTCTTAACATAAGTAGTAAAACAGCACCACGTCTAAGTATCGTAATGCTGTCTAACCACCGTCTTCTGTAAATTGAGGGTAGATCGGGTGGAGGCGATTCAGATTCGATAGACGACATCGCCGAAGTCGGAGATAAATAGTAAAATATAATTATTTTAAATAGTTAAGCCTATTAAAAAACCGTAGATATACAATCATCCCTAACGTACCTAGTAAATAAATTTACTCAACAGTTTAAACAATTATATTTTGGGCTGACGACGCTGATTCCTACTTTCCTAACAAAATCGGTTTCATGTTTTTTTTTGCGTTTTAGATTACACACAAAACAGTATAAATCGGCACTGATTTGACTTTGTCAATGATTATCAACCTTCCATTCCCGTAAAGAAATAGGTACCTACTTGTTTACGGATTCATCGATTCGCAACAAGGCAAGATTTGTCATTAATAGTCATGACATTCATTCGATTGTGGGAAGCTATGTATATTGATGCGATGTTTTTAACAGTCGATAATGTTGTGATTCAATTTCTTCCTGTAGGTGTAAATATAGTACGGTACCAGTGACCTTCAGGGGATCGTGGCTAAGTGATCACCGAGTAGGTTAGCACATTACAAAGTTAAGAAATACTAGCCAGGAGGTAGTTGGAGCCCTAAAAAGTCTAACAACCTTTTTTTTTTTTTTTGCGTGTGGAAACCCCCTCGGGCCGTCACCCCACCGGGGTTTCGGTGGGGCGGTGTGTCGGAATCGAACCGACTAAAACCACACAGTGTACCATACTGCGCCTAATATAGGAGGGATCCGGGAACAGCTTTTATTAAGACATCCGGAGCCCTCCTAGCGCTCGCCCGCAAAACGCGGGCACCACCTTCGGGTTAAAACCTCTTAATTAGGTGACGTCCAGGTACACGCGGACGTCACCTCCTCGCGGATGTCCACGATAGCAGGTGGAAAGGAAAAACCCGTCCAGTCCACCTGCGGCCACACTCAGGGCGGCATGAGGCGCTGGAAAGCGCGCCTCCGCCGCCCGGTTCGCCGGCGGCGAATTAGGTCCGAGTGGAGATCCTCCTCCCGGGCCCTCTCCGCCACCTCCTTCTGCGAGATGACATCCTCGCAAAAGGATGCGACCGCGGTAAAACTACTCTCGCTACCGGCCATGGAGCGTATGACGGCCGGTAGCGAGAGATCCTCTCCGATGACTGCAGTGAGTTCCCGACGCTGCGTCGCCCAGGCGGAGCAAACCGCCAGCGTATGCTGAGCCGAGTCCTCACTGCAGTCGCAGTGGTGACAGGCGGGACTCAATTCCCTCCTAGCGACCGAGTGCAGGTACTTTCCGAAGCAGCCGTGCCCGGAAAGAACCTGCGTCAGTCGGAAGGAAAGGGTCCCGTGCTGCCGCCCTGCCCACTCGACGATGACCGGCTGGAGCGCCTCCACGGCGGCAAAGCCAGCACGTGGAGCCTCCAGCCGGGACGACCAACGAGCAATGGTGGCTCGGCGAGCGGCCTCACGCCACTCGCGCACCTCTTCGGGCGGGGGCCGACTGCCGCTTCCCGCCCGGAACTCAGTCGTCCGCCGATAAACTTCGGCGAGCACTTCCGCCTCCAAATCCCACGGGGGTGTCCCGGCCAACGCGCTTGCCGCCTCCGTCGATACGGTGCGGTAACCGCGTATGGCTCTAACCGCCATAACCCTCTGAGGGCGCCAGAGGCGCGCCCTATTCTGAGCGGTCAGAGCCTCCGCCCACACCGGTGCACCGTACAGTGCCATTGACCGGACAACCCCCGTGTACAGCCGTCGCGTAGCGACGCTAGTTCCGCCCAAGTTGGGCAAAAGTCGCCCCAGGGCGGACGCAGCGCCGACCAGCTTTGGACCAAGCTGCCGGAAGTGCTCGTCGGAGCGCAACCTTCCGTCAAGGATCAGGCCCAGATACTTCATGTGGGCCTGAACCGGTACGAAGACCGAGTTGACCTCGATGTAGGCGCCAGGGGGTGGACCACGACAGGGCCCATGGAATAAAAGGGCCTCCGTCTTATCCAGGGCCACCCGTAAGCCCAGCGCCTCAATGCGCCCGGCCACCAAAGAGACTCCCCTGGTGGCCAAGCGCGCAGCTTCTTGAAAGTTCTCCCCCCGGGCTGTGACCACAGTGTTATCAGCGTAACAGATTACGAAGGGCCCAGTCGTATCCTATTTTCCACAGGAGTGGTCCAAGAACAGACCCCTGTGGAACACCGCACGACATGGGCCGACGACTCAGATTTTGATCTCGGTCCTCGTACATGACGGTACGCTCCTCTAAATAGTCTGCCACTAGCCGCCTCAGGTACTGTGGCACCCCGTGATAGTGGAGTGCCTACAGAACTTCGATATCGCCTAGTACTTGGGCTGTGGAGGTCTGATGGCAGTCGCTGCACGTGATATATCAAAGAGTTCAATTTAGGAAGGACAACGAACGATGGGTTCTTTTTAAATCTTCAAGATATTTGTAGATTCTTGTGATAGGCAAGGCCAAACTTTTTTAAAATTCTCAATAACAAAATTCTATTCTCCTGCTAATTGCTGAAAGTACTGGATATAGGTACAGTCTTTTCAATGACAATCGATTTGAACGACATAAATGGTCAAGTTCTACTTGGGTACCAGTACCAAATTAAATGTGAATGACCTAAATAGAAATAGTATTGTCCAACTTATACTGTTCCGTTTTTTGTTCAGTAGGTACAATTAAGTGCTCCACCTGGCCACATTGGCAAAATTTTAATAAGGTTTTATTAATATATCTTGGCAACTCACGTTAGACTATATGATAATGCCAAAACTCATTTTACAATAAAAATCTCACTGTTTCCAATAAAGTTACACTGTATCTTCTATGAATTCAGATTTCGCCACACTGTCGCATTTGAAAAGCAACAGTATTTTGAAAGACATCTAGAACTACTCGAACTAAATATAACTGACTAGTTTATCTGATCAGATTTATGAACCTCAGTTTAGTTTATAGCAAGCCTGTTCAATGAGGAAGAACTTAGTTGGAATTGATTTTTTTGCGGGAAAACGGAGAACCGAACTCTATGGATTATAGCGCAAAATCCGGAAGGCCTATTATACCACAGTGGATTGCATTAATCGCCAACCTATTTGAAACCGTCGCTTCCGTTTGAGCGCCCCCATACATACTCGTCAAAAGAATTGCTTCATCACGCTTCTTACTAACAGTGTCTCCGTAAAGAGATCCAGTGACGCAGGATTAAAAGGCAAGGGAGAGATTGAAAGAGTAGGTACCAAATATGATTTCTCCAGGTTTCGGTGCAACTTTTGTATCTGTTTAAGCTTACGTATAATAATGTGTGAATAATTAATTCGTTTTGAAAACACAAATTCTAAATTAATGTCTAAAACTACACACCAGCTTCCCGTGAAAATGACCTCATTACCTCCCACACATAAAAATGTGGTTATTACAAACGGCCTACAAGTCCTTTGACATTGACTGAGCTATGATTATGTGGTCGAAAACGCGACGCAGATGCCGTATATGGAACAATTTGCAGTAGGCCACAGTGGCGTAAGGTCAATACCGGCTCGACAAATATGGTCCGGTGACCATTAAGATGAATGACAGCAGAACTAGTGTGTAATAATTTAACAGAGCTTTGCTACGTTCTTTTATTTATTTCGTACTAACAACCCACCCGGGCTTCGCACGGCTACATATTATGCACCTAAACCTTCCTCATGAATCACTCTGTCTATTAGTGAACACCGCATGAAAATCCGTTCAGTAGTTTTTCAGTTTATCCCGAAGAGACAGACAGACAAACAGACAGACGCGGCGGGGGACTTTGTTTTATAGTATGTTGTGATGCAGTGAGTGATTTGTATGTTAAACTTCAAAGGTCTGTTCTTGCATGACGAACGACGAAATCTTGACGAATCTGCACACTAACTAAATTTCCGTATAAAACTGATCAATTAGCGATTAAAATATGCACTTATGCAGAATATACATTCACCTTGACGTACATCGTTCTTTTTAGTTCGCCTGCTTCTTCCGCTACTATTAAGTGCTTCGGTGGCATTTACAAGTAATCTCTAGAATTTGAATTAAAATCGTAAATTACATTAAGATACTTGAATGTTGTAGTATTTCTGCATCACGGCTAGTGCAATGGGATTAGAAAAAAAAAAGGTAACAGGATGTCTTGCTTATTATTTTGATGAAGACTTAACATTCACTTTGCTCTTTGGTTAAAATTAATAAAATCTGTAGAAAATGTGCCTTAAAGTAGAGCCTAGGAGCCTAAAGTCATCAGACTCGTCAGTCATAATGTTTTTTTTAGTAAACACGCTTTTTCTTTTTTTTTATCGTGTGGAAACCCTATCGGGTCATCACCCCACTGGGGCTGCCAGTGAAGTGGTGTGTCGGAATCGAACCGACTAAAACCACACGGTGTTCCGTCATAAATAAGTCTAATGCAAGGGACTCGGGTATACCCTAGGAAGGAAGTCCCCGAGAACCCTGGCAGACCTTGGTCGCCTCTTAAACAAAAGGCCGAGCGGGGGGCCTTGTCCCCCTTCCAGTGTAGAGAGGCGCGCGCGGAACACGGCGCGCTACCGTCTCAGGCCTGCTTCTGCTAGAGTAACGGGCAGCCTCACCCGTTACCCCAAGGCCTGCGCTCATGGAGGCCGGAGATCATTCTGCGCTCCCCGGCGCCTGGTGCCTCTCCTTCGGGACGGGAGAGTACTAGCCCTCTCCCGTTCCCTTTCCGCTGCCTCTTTAGCTGACATCATTTCACTTCGTTGCGTCCACGCTGAGCACTCCACCAAAGTGAGGAGTGCAGTATCCTCGCGTTAGTAAACAGGCTAGCATTGACTTACAATGAACTATTTAAATATTGAAATAGCATTTACAATGATTTTGCTTAATAGAAAACGTTAATTTTTTAGTTCGATCGCTCGGATTTTCCGGCAACAATGTAAAAGGGCTTGGACTTCCTGACGAAGTCCCAGGTTTGCCCCCCTGACCTGCTCGAGCTATTGCTAACCCTCTCCAACATATCCGTATACGCAATATCCTTTTCCTTCTTACCTAATTTTCCCTTTCAAAATACTCTAAACTTTCCCGTCTTTAATTTCCAAAGCGCTCGGTTGAGACGTGGGTGAGACCAAATTATAATAGGCAAAACGTGGACGTTTAATACGCCTATCTACCCCTTCGGGATAATGCCCGAACATACATACAAGCCTGAAGGGGTGTGAGTGTATGTATGTATGTAATAACTATAAATAAAAAAATAAAAAGCCCCAGACACATAGCTAAGAACACTCCCGACTAATTCACCTTTCAAACAAAAAAAAAAACAAAATCAAAACGGGTTCATTCGTTCGGGAGCTACGGTGCCACAGACAGACACACATACAAACAGACACGTCAAACTTATAACACCCCGTTGTTTTAGCGTCGGGGGTTAAAAATATGTTGCGCCAATTTTGTCTTTCACAAAATACACCCCTTAACATTTTTCACAAATTGGCACATAAAGAGGTTTTCATGAGGTATAAACACGTCTAAAGTTCTTCAAGAACTGTCAACGCCGTCATCTCGTAAACAGCAATTGTCTTTCTTGACAGTTTTGTAGTAAGCAAGGCACGTCAAAGATAAAACGCAGTTGTCGCCGCGTGGGCACTCTTTGTGTGCAAATTCGGAACAAACGAGTATGTACCACAAAAATATTATAAACATTAGTCATTCCAACCGGTAGTTCCAGTCTATTAGCATACTTCATTTGTGTGTTTAAAAAGAACTGAAGAAATATGGTCGGAAGACATCTGATTAAAAGGTGCATAAACTTGTCTTACATGCTCATTATACTTCACCTATAGCTTTCTGACGGTGTAATGGGATACAATTTTCATCCAATTCCAATGTCAGATGTGCAGTTTATTAAAAATTCACACTTTCATTTTAGTTAGGTTTTTCATAAATGCGACGTGCCATCATATTTATGCTCGAATTAAAACCGCGCGAGTGGGGAAGCACCTCCATCGTGTTAGAGTTTTGTTGTGTTTCCGCTGGTGAAGATAATCATTATGAGCTGAGATCGGATATTCGGATGCATATTTACCTAAAGTTGAGATGTTGGCTATTATGGAAAGCACTTTTTTATCGAAAGAATCCCGCGATTCCGGGAAATTCAAATTTAAGTCTACCTATACTCCGTGAGATGTAAAAACCCCAGTTTGACACAAATGACACTTGCTCTGTTACAACGTATAATGGTTGCTTTTCCCTACTTTTATTGTCAGTGATTTTTGACGAAGCAAAAACAACCTTATTACGTTGTAACAATTGGCAAATCGGGCCTATGAAACCCCAGGAAATGTAAGCATTTTGTAAGAGTGCGAGTGAGACGGCAAATTATACTTGCTTGTGCGCTAGTAGCGACGCGACAATACAACTGCATTCGTCGCTGTGCTTGCTATGCGTTCGGGTGTGTTTCTCAAGTTTTTCTCATTTCTACGATTACTTACTTGGCTATTGAATAACGGTTTCTGATTTGCATCGTGATTTGGATTTTTGTTTTACTTGAAACGACGACTTTTGTGCCACGAATCCTCGATTTACCTACTCTGCGGCTTGGACCTCTTATTTCTTTTATTAACAAGGTAAGAATTATTTATTTTTACAAAATCATTTAAAAACATTGTACCTATTTGTATATAGCTGGAAAACAGATTTTGACTATAGAAATATGTATAATATAATAAATAACTCGTAGTAAAGTCAAATGTACCTGAGTAATGGTAGTTTCGCCAGATAGTAACATGTTCTGCTCTCTGATTGGTCGACTGTTGTATTAAGGGACTTTTGTTTAAACAGATTTGCTGTATATCAGGTAGTTTTAAAACAATGCGCTGTGTTGTGTGGTTATCTGATACTGTATTTCGACTATAGATATAAAACAACCGATTTGAAACGTTTTAAATAAAATGTTGCCGATCTAAACCCCAAATAAATCGTTTTAAACGGTTGAAAACTCGCCTACAAAAATAAAAGAACTGTGTTTTACACTTCATTGTGTGCAATTTCTGGTCACCTGGCGTCATGTTTTGTTTTAATTAGTTTATAGAAAATCAATAGAAAGTACCTACCTACATTACCTACTACACGAAATGTAATGTATGTAGGTATACCTACCTATACTTACATATTATATTACACACACAATGCCGTCCGTTTTACTTGCGCATGAAAGAGACAACGTTATGTTTTCAAGGCCTTCGTGACGACGTCAACGAGAGTGCGAGATTGTGAGTTTGGTTTAAAACCAAATCAAATTGTTTATATTTATATCGTTTGAAAACAATGAAAAAAATGTTTATTTACTAACACCGAGTTTTTAACTTATCAATAGAGTTATTATAACTTAGGTAGGTAATACCTACGCTTGGTCGGACGGACTAACTAGAACTAAACACGCTAAGTATATCAATTATCACACACATAAAAAAATCTTTACATAGTTTATAGGTACTCCATCATATCCGTACCTCGCCTCGGTAAAATCAAGAAAATGTACTTATAATTAAGAAAAACATAGTCATCAACACCAACTGTTTTAAATGATAAAGAAAAATGGTTTATTTCGGTTTTAAACGGTTTTTTTTTCGTTTTAAACGGATTGGTTTAATTGGTTTTAAACCGGCCTTCTATCTATAATTTCGACTCATCTCTTCAAACCATCAAATTATGATCTTTTTTACTTCACAGCTATTATTCGCTACCATGATGGCGGATTTAACTCAAAGAGAAGACATTGCTCAGTCCTGGCTACGAAATCACCCAGAGATGTTTTACGACCCATCAACTGGAACTATAAGCTGTACGAAATGTGAAACAACATTGAAAGCGAAGAAAACCATTTTGAATCGGCATCTAAAATCACAAAAACATCGAGGAATTCAGGCAGCATCGCCAAATGAGTTTTATATTGACTTGATTAATTTTCTCATTATGTGCAACATACCGTGGTCAAAAATTTTCGTGTTTTTTTTTTAAATACATGTGTAACTGTAAAAATCAAGATAGAACCATTCCAAGTGAGTCTTTGTTAAGGAAGAAATACTTGGGCCATGTTTATGAAGATAAAATGAAATTTATCCACAGTGAAGTACAAAACAATAAGATATGGATATCTTTAGATGAAACCACTGACTTTCTGGGACAAAATGTTGTAAATTTCTTAGTCAAACCATTAAATAAAAACTCATCGGGACGAATTTACTTGTTAAATTGTCAAACTTTAGAAGTGGTTAACGGTCGTACTGTGTCCGAGTTTGTGATTAAATGTCTAAAAAACGTATGGGTGGACCAATTCAACAATAAAGTGCAAGACGTCTTAATGTTGTGTAGCGACAGCGTAGCATATATGTTACTGGCTGGGAAAATATAAAAAAATACATTTCCCAATATAAAACATTTTACGTGTTTGGCTCACGCCCTGCACAGATTAACAGAGACAATACGTTTAAGCTACGGCGATGTAGACACTAATTAATAATGTCAAAAAAATATTTTTAAAAGCTCCCCACAGAGTACGAATTTTAAACAAACAACATCCAAATTTACCTTTTCCTCCAGAGCCAGTTATCACTAGGTGGGGAACATGGTTAGAGGCGGTATTTTACTATGCCAAACATTTGGACAAAATATCGAGTGTTGTAGCTTTATTGGATAGCAACGAAGCCATATCTATTAGAAATGCTAGGGAAGTACTAACTAAACCTAATTTGAAGAATGATTTAGAGTATATATATGAGTATTTCGAAATTTTACGTATTGCAATAGTAAAATTAGAAAAATGTGACCTGTCAATAATAGAAACATTCAAAATATTTGACGACGTAAGATTCATTTTAAACCAGACATCAAACAATACGTTTATCAACAAAATGAAGCAACTTATGGATAGAAACCCTGATTTTGATGTTCTTAAACATGTAATGAAGAAAATGACTCTAGTATTTACAAATTTGCGCCACTTACTTCGGTAGACGTGGAGAGATCCTTTTCAACCTACAAGTGGATCCTTAATATGAAAAGAAGTAGACCAACAAATGATAACCTCGAGAAAATTATTATCGTACACTACAATTTTCTGAATAATCCTAAATTAAGAACTTTTGAACAGTCAGTAAAACCAGTCGTAACACCATCATGTTCAACTCAAACAGATACAGAAATGACAGATTTCAGTGACCGAACCATAGTCATAGATAGTGATTAAAGATATTGTCACTGGGGTAATCTTTCTTCTTCAATCTTTAGCCACCCAATGCTGAGCATATATATAGGCCTCTTTCACGATTCAAATCTCTCTACATTTATCTGACTGCCACTTTAAAAGTGAAATATAAAATGTGCTAGTTTTAAGTTTTTATTTTCTTCATATTAGCTATGTAAGAAGTGCATGTCATGGCTTCTTGTAAAGAAAACAACACAATAACTTGAGCAACATTAATTCTTGAATGACAATTATTTATGTATATTGCCCAAAGTGCCCATGTACAACTTTTCTATCTTTCATTTCTCTTCTATGTAGTTTCTGTGTGTACAACATAAAAATATTATGTGATGTAATGAATAAATAAGTTTATATTAATGTATGTTTTCTTATTTACCACACCACCATTTCTCTTACACCTTACATACGTACATACTCGAATGGGAAACACCTTAACTTAAAAAGAACTAACTTAAAGTAAATATACATCCGATAAGTTATGCGATTCCGGAATTGCGGGATTTTATTTTAAATAAAAATATACTTAGAAGCCGCTTCCATAATTTGTTATCCAAAAAATAACTTTAGGTAAATATGCATCCGATTATCCGATCTCTAATTATGAGTAAGAATTTGAACATTTTGCAGGTAAATCAACCTATACGGTATTAACTGGCCACCCCTAGAGGTGGAATATTTTTTCAAATTTAAATCGTCAGATCCATTTCCCCAAATGGTGCTCTCTGAGAGCAAATGCCCGAGTTACTATATAATAGTGGAACTACCTACCTAGCCAACCTTCTTTCATAGAAAAAAATAATTTTTCAAATCGACCCAGCCGTCTTTGAGTAATCTCGGAACATAAAAAAAAAAATAAAAGATTCCGACGAACTGAGAAACTTCCTCCTTTTTTGAAGTCGGTTAAAAAAGCGATACACTAGCAAAAAAAATGTATATTGTAACTGAGTCTTTCAAAAATCACCCTAGATTTCATTGGCGCCGCGGCGTCAGCAAAATTACTTAAGGACAAATTCAAATTACCTCAGCCACTCATTGACACAATCGGGGGCTCTTGGGAACAGTGAGTTGGACTGTTGGTTGTGGGTATGGCCATCTTTTGAACGAGAACAAGGGTTTTATTACAAAAAAAATATGCCAATATTATCACCATGCTGGTGCGTCAGGGTAAACCTACTCTCCCGGCATTAGATGTCGGACAAGGATCTCGCTATAGCCACTTCTTGGTATTTACTTGGTATGGTACTTTTGATATGGTGATACTTTTGACATGACTTGGTGGTTGAGACACAGAAATAAAAATGTATCATATCTATACTAATAATATAAAGCTGAAGAGTTTGTTTGTTTGGGGTTTGTTTCTCAGGGACTACTGGTTCGAGTTGAAAAATTATTTTTGTATTGGATAGATCATTTATCGATGAAGGCTATAGGCTATGTAACATCACACTACAACCACTACTAGCGGAACATCAAGGAAAAATGTTGCAAAAACGGGGATAACTTACAAACGCGTACGAAGTCTGTCCCTGGTCAGCTAGTTAACTTTACACACCGGTAATTGAAATAATCATTTATGAACAAAAGAGATGTAAGGCCGGCTTAAAACTAATTAAACCAATCCGTTTAAAACGAAAAAAACGTTTAAAACCGAAATAAACATTTTTTTCGATTTAAAACGGTTGGTGTTGATGACTATGTTTTTTTAATTATAACTACATTTTCTTGATTTTACCGAGGTAGGGCTATTACGGAGTACCTAAAAACTGTGTAAAGAATTTTTATATGTGTGATATACTGATGTTGATATACTTAGCGGGTTTAGTTCTAATTGGTCTGTCCGACCAAGCGTAGGTATTACCTAAGTTTTAAAAACTTTATTGATAAGTTAAAAACTCTGTGTTTGTAAATAAAAACTTTTTTCATTGTTTTCAATGGATATAAATAACCAATTTGATTCGGTTTAAAACCAAACTCAGACCTTCACACTCTCGTTGACGTCGTCGCGACGGCCTTGAAGACATAACGTTGTCTCTTTTATGCTCAAATAAATCGGACGGCATTGTGTTAATGATGTCTTCTAATCTAGTCTGTGTAATATAATATAATATAATATAATAAATACGAGTAAGTATAGGGAGGTATACCTACATACTTAAGTTTTCGTGTAGTAGGTAATGTAGGTAGGTACTTTCTATTAATTTTCTATAAACGAATTAAAACGAAACATGACGTCAGGTGACCAAAAATTGCCCACAATTAAGTGTAAAACACAGTTGTTTTATTTTTGTAGGCGAGTTTTCAACCGTTTAAAACGATTTATTTGGGGTTTAAAACGTCAAAATTTTATTTAAAAGTTTTAAATCGGTTGTTTTACTTCTATACTCGTATGTCATCTGCATCCGCTTACATCATGTGGTGTTTAATACTCACATTATTTCGTGTTTTTATATCTTATTTTTATTTATCAATAAGCTTCCTGTAGTAAATAAATAGTTTTATGAAGATAGATGACATAATAACAGACACATGTAGTAGAATAAAAACGAAAAATGTTGTTATTCTTACAATGGACAACAGTGTGGGTTGCTTGAGTGAAAAAATCGTATAATTTTTAAGTATTTGTGGGCGTCGTAGGTGACTATACCTACACATGAGTAATTGGTGCGATTAAAAACGGTGTTCATTTGATCACTTAATTTTGTTTTTTTTGTTTGTTTCTTAACTTATATAGTTTGTTTCAAGGATTCGAATCTGTTCCCTTGTCTATAAATGTTTTTGAAGGAACTGTCATTACGTAATTACTAATAAGATCTAATCAGAACCCGACATTAAACTAGAGCTCCTTGGATAACTTTACATATACTCGTATATAAAAACAGGGGGCAAAGAATGTACCACAGGCACAGCGAAGGAAGTATTATTGGTTATTTATAATAGGACATAACGATTATACTACTGTTATAGAAAAGAGGAAAGCTATGAAGAAACTACATACACAATAAAGTTAGTCGGCTCTTAAGTATTTTTAAATCTTTAAACGTCAAAACCGTAAGTTCTTAATTTAGAAACTTGCAAACTAATTTTAAATAACGAGTTGTGACGTTATCATGCAACGATAGTTTTCGAGTCTAATGTGATTTTCAAAGTATTTAGTAAAAAAATCCTGGGCTCATTTTACCTAAGGGTAACTATTATTTTAAATAAAATGTGTTATAGACACTTCCAACACCAGTAGTGTTAGTTGTGGTGCGTTACACCCGTCCAAAATAGGCTCGAGCATGCGCGCGTAATACGCTAGGTGTGAGTGGCCGCAAAGTACATGCCCAAGCGTGCTCGAGCATAATATCCGCTCTCTACCTAAAAACCTAACCTAAAAAAAGTACTACCTACTTGAATAGTGCTTTATAAAGGCAATATTTACATTTTACTTTACTACAAATCTTACCTGTGCCCTGCCTTTATATAATGGAAATATGCCTACTTACAAAAAAACATCCAGAACTCTTGTGTGTGTGGTGTTCCCTCTCAATTTGAAGAAATATTTCACTTCTTAAGATGGAAAATTAAGGGATGAAAATACAGCTTATTACAATTTTTCTGATTTAAGCGCGTTGAAGTACTGGTGGTGGTACTTTTTTAAAGATAATTATTTCTCAATCTTATGAAAAATACGTACTTTAGAAACAAATTCAGGTAAAAGTTGCCTTTTCTACGAAATATGTGTATCTTAAGAAAAGCGTACCTGCTATATTAACGGCAATAAGTTTAAAACTTGACAACACAAAACGACAGCAAAGTAACTTGTCGGGATATGTTCAAAAGCTTCTTCTGCATGCGTACTTAAACAATGTCAAATACCTCATGTTTGCTACTTGAGTCGTGTAATCAGTGGCTTTTAATCGCTTCGTTTGGCCCATCACTCCAACGACAGCTGTATCAGATCGTCTGCGCCTGCGCAAACAAAGCATTCGTCCTAAGGTCGTTACACCTTATACCTATGTCTTGATGGTACTGACTCCTCCTCTGACGTCGCCGCTTTTGCAAAAGGTAAACTGTGACATGTTTAACAAATGACGATATAACTGGGTTTGGAAGGAAAAAGGAATCGGCGAGCTGATCGACTTTTGTCTTTTCAATCTCTCGTTTATTTCATACACGAATCTATTATGTTTTAAACGATAAGTGAGAAAGTTAAAAAGAAAATTAGGAAATAAATATGTAAAGTAAAAAAACGTGGTTCATATTTTTTTTAATTACAGGATTCTAATCTGAACTAATACGAGTATAATAAAGTTAGAGTTTGTTTTTTTGGTTAAACGCGCTAATCTCTGGTGGTCTCTCTGAAGGTGCCAGGCTATTTAACATCATGCTATGAGCCTTAGGAGCGGAGCAGTGACTATAAAAGTGCCATAAACTACAGGCAACGGCTAGTGGAATAGGAGCCGCCAGATATGGAAAGAATCTGTAACCTACAGAGGTCCTCAGTCAGTGCTCATAGCGTAGGGATTTTTTTCTTCTTCCGAGTTGCGTCGTCAATCATGGGATTGTCAAAATATGTAGTTTCAGTGTAATGCAGGAGACATTACAACGAAACTATTTCTTGAATCCGGTTAAAAATAGCGGTAAATAAATACGTAATTATCACCCATTGCTATGCTTAAATGTCTCTCTATATTTCGTAAGTAAAATTGACGGCCTTGACTGGCCTGTTGGTCTAGTGGTTAGTGACCCTGACTGCTGAGCCAGAGGTCGGGGGTTCGATTCCCACCCTGGACAAATACTTGTGTGATGAACATGATCATTTGTTATGTGGCTGGGTGTAGTTTATGTATTTAGAAATATAAAAATATGTTTTTCAGCAGTCTGGTTACCATAGTACAGGCTCTGCCTAGTTTGGGATCAGACGGCCGTGTGTGAGATGTGTAAAGTTATTATATTATCGCTAAGAGCTACTTACAGGCAAACTTTAGATGGACAAAATCTATAGTAGATAAAAGAATAACGGGTAGTTTTGCTGTAAGATAGAAGTAAAGAGAAAAAGGCATTGTAGGAGATAATAATAAAACTTATGTGACAAAATAAAAATCTAAAATACGCAGTACCTAATAGGCAGATGATAGTAACAATAAAATAAATACTACATATGTAAAGCAATAACAATGAAAAAAAGTATTTTTCCTTGTAAGTCTAGAACACATGTTTCGCACGTGAGGTACACATGTTTTAAGTTTTTAGAAGTAAGTTTATTTTACTATAGTTATTGTGTGTCTTAGGTGTCTACGAATAAAACATTTTTCTTTCTTTCTTTTTTTCTTTCTTTCTTTCTTTCTTTCTTTCTTTCTAATGGTATTGGAGCCCAAAGGGATTTAAACTTATATATGTCGTCGGAGATGATATTACCAGCTTGATCCTTCACCGTCACATAGGTTGTTGAACACGGAAGCAGGCAGGTTTTCTGTTACAGCTCTTAATATTCGCAAAATAAAAACATCTATTCATTCCCTGTAGCCTTTATCCGATACGATCAATCATTTTACTTTGACGAAATTAGTGGTCATTTGATCTGTCTAATGAAAGTGGATACCAGTATTACATAAGTGCTAATTATTAACAACAGATTATTTTATTATTCATGTATTAATGTAATTCAAGTACAAACATATGTACATACTTCTTTATAAGTATGTATGTTTATATTAATTGAACGGATCAAGAATATATTTGTCTTTGTAGAGTGTGGCACTGATTCGCTAGCAGAGTACAAGAAATGTATGTAGGTATGGTGTACTATCTATTTAATATTTGCACGAAGCAAAGTGTAAATCAGATATTAAATCTTGCTATAACCAGCAGAAAATCAACTTTACCAAAGTGAATGTAGTAAAATTCGACCCGAAGTCGGCTATAGCATTTTTCAATCTTTAATCGTGTGCAAACTCCCACGGAATATGATAAGACTGTTTGATCAAGTTTATCCAACTAAAGCCACACGGCGACCGACGATAGGTCTTCAACGGATCGCCTACTAATTGACACTGAACTGACGTCTAGACATACAGGAACGTGCTGATTGCGGGGAGCTCAACTGTAGGTGGAGGACGATGTAAACTCGTCTGATTCATCCCCGCATATCCATCCGAAACCTCCTAGATTTGTATTATCACCACAAAATATATGTACTTCGTCGAGCACCATAGTTTCCTAGTTTCGAAAGGTTGTTTCAGTTGCTCGGTGCAGCAATTTCTAAAATAATGTAAATTATGTTTATCACGAGTGTATCTCCTGTAAAGGTCGACATTTAGTTCTTTAGACTTGTCCAACCTAGAATAACTTCCAACAAGCTGTCACTTAGTCATTGTACAATAGAAAGTGATATATATAATGGTTGTCCAAGCTCATACCAATCCGCTCTCGTCTGGTTTCGGAAGTAAGGCTAGCGGAGTTCACCACAACATAATATAGAGAAATACATTAGCTACTCAGCCGTAATTGATCGTGTCTACATCGTGCAACTGAGGTACGTGTATAATATAAACGATTACATGGCAACAATTAAGCTTTAACAGGTTGCAACGAACTTCTAAGGCTGGGAGCCAATCCAGCGGTTATATATTATGCATGCATATCGGACCGGTGTTGGTTAAATTACTGGATAAATGTGGGGCAATAGATTTTGTAACTTTAATAGTTTAGCTTTATAGTAGTTTTGTACTCGTGTTACTTATGTTCTGTATTTGTCAAGCCTTCTATTTCCACGGACCACATTGGCATTCAGGTACATCAAGAAAATTTTATCTTCATTTATCTATCGATGTTAAATATAAATAAAAATATGTTTGCCCTCTATGCATGTTTATTCCGTTGATTACATTGTGATGGAACTTTGACAGGGTCTTCTGAGAACGCCCGCGAGGGTTTCTGGCCAAAAAAAATTATGTAAACAAGGCATTGTAACGCAGGTCGGGTACAGCTAGTGTTATATAAAATTAATAAATAATATGTAGTTTGTACCATGTCTTGTGATTGTTTTAATTTGTTCGATTAAAACATCACTCGCATTAAAAAAAATGATCACTCGCCCGGACAAGTAACGGCCAGTAATTGGAGACTATTCGAGGCTTGAGTGTTCTCTTTATTATTATTATTTTAGGTGCCTAATGCTACCTCGACCATTTCTGGTCTTTTGTAGCGCACTCTTGCTTTAAAGTTCACTGCTTAGACTGATGGCTTCGAGAAACCTCCAGATCCTATCAGCAGTGATTGTTTGTATTTCCTGCGGTTGCATGTGCAACCCTAGGTTACTACTTCGGTGCCGCATTAGTGGACAACAAGAGAAATCTGCATATTGTGTTCTCGCCCAACTTTAGGTTGAACGTATGTTTCAGTTTGCAGTGTCCGGTGAGGACTCTTGTTACTGCACAGGTTTAGTATCTTTTGAGATCCAAAAGTTCTTTTGACACTTTGTTATCATAGCCCTTTATTAGGGCTTTCGAGTGTCTTAGACTATCTCTTAATTCCTATTGACTGTGCATTGCATCTTTAAACTTTACATAAGAGTCCTCACGTTTCATACTTTTTTTATGCTATACTTTATATTAAAACATCTGTCTATTTCCATCCTTCTTCTTGAATTGTACTTTTACCTTTGTTTCCACCAAGCTTAGTAACTCATCTTACTGGGGCTAACGGTGAAGTGGTATGTCAGAAACGAGCTGACTAAAACCACGCACTTGTAATAGACAACACTGACTATGCTCAGGGTTGTCAAAACAAATATATAATTGTATCAAATTACAGGTGACCTGTACATTACAGGTGAAACGAGGGTAGTGGGTGGGTAAAATGGACGAGATTTTATGATTGTCATAATACTGCGATTTGTAACACAATATCCACATGAAAGTGCACATAACATAAACAACAAAAGTGTTATAAAGCGTGTGAAAGTATACGGTACCGTGTGCAAAAACAGATCGTAAACCTGTCGAATGTTTTAAAAGACACGGCCCTAATAGGAGTCGTGGGCGGACCACAAGGCTTATCGATCTGAAGTAGGCCGATTCCACCGCCACTTCTCTGTCACTGCACCCAATATGGATCTGTACGCTTTCAATTTAATGTACAGATTTGGTGTCTAAGAAATATTAGGGAAATTGAAACCTTCTGTGAGTCATATTCGATTAGACTATTGTGTTACTCATTGCTGCTCGCGTTTTCTTTGAAATTTGAAATTAAGAATCCAGGATAAAATCATTTACATTCAGCCATATTTTTGGACAGCTAAGGTGGCAATATCATACAACTAGTTAATATAACCGCTTACCAACAGGTGTACCGTTACCTTGTTTGCCTTTGTATTACCTGCGTTGATAAGATGATCAACGGAGCAATTTGAGTGTACATAAACACTAAGTTTAGAAACTGAATCACATATATCACTTACCACTTTATCATCGATCGAAAGAAAACTTATTTTAAGTAGGTACTTATTTTTTTATCTTATTCGCAATTCTTATTATTTGCTTACCTAAAACTGAATTAAGTCCCATCACGATTGAGGAGACATGATAAGATATTTAGTTTGATAAAATTTATATTAAACCCTTTATATTACTTGCGGATAAATAAGGACTATTTAATATTGCGTAAAATAAAACAGAATAAATTATCTAAGTTAGTTTCTTTGTGCCTCTAGTACAGCTTGTTGACTAGAAACACATGCGGGTAGAGAGTCCGATTACCTCATCTTTTAGATTACCTTATATTTTAAAGTAAAATAAAAAAAAAACTACTTTGTCCTATCTTTTTGTAACGTTTTAAACTGTTATTCATCCGAGTAAGCCGTTGATACCAGCATTATTTAAAATTTCAACTAAATATAAACCGACTTCAACGAAATTAATTGTGAAAATTAACTAATAAATACCTAACTTCTTATATTATGTATACTAGAACTTTCCTGAAATATGTAGAATACGTTAGTGAAATGATCATGAAAATTGGTGCATTACTTTTTAAGATAAACGCAGATATACATACATTTAAATACGGATCGAATACAGAATAACCTCCTTTTTTCCACCAATATTAATGATGGACTGTTCTTTGAAACCGCATTTAAGCCATTGACGTTCTTATTCTGACTCCATTTTTGTGTACATATATCTGTGCCTATTTGAACAAATTTTAATGATCTTGTTTATAACATATATATTAGATATATTAGATAGATCCAGAGTGGTTCCATAAAAATAGAATATTGAAGAACATAGAATTTCATGGGTGGCAAAATAGGTAATGAAAGGAACGACCGCATCGAAATCAGCTGTACTTTTCTTAATTTTACTTAATCATAAATATTTTTTATACTTAATAGCAAAAACATATAATTTTTATTAGATGGGTTTTAATATAATTGTAGTTCTATCAAGTTTGTTTTGATGTTATCAACAGTACCTAATTAGATATCGAATTTCAAATTTATTGATTTTTTTTTCTTTAAAAAAAGACAACTCCTGCATTAGCAATGACTCCTGTGTCTCGGGGGTCTTTACAAACATACAAATAACGGACACAAAGAATGCCCAGACTCGGGTGAGAATCGAACCTATGACCTATGGCGTAGCATTCAGGGTCACTAAGCTCTAGGCCAACAGGCCAGTCAAATATAATCGGACTTCATTATGCTTAATATGCATTATTCTGCTCTTTTTCTTTTCTTAATTTTTCATATTACTCTTAAGCGGTTATAATTCGATCACTAGAAACAATAAATTTATTGTTTCTAGTGATCGAATTATAACCGCTATTATATTGACACTAAGGTTAGGTTTCATAAAAACGACATATTATGTTATTATAATATTCAAACACAGGAAACCAGTGATTACAGTAATTTTAGCTAGTAGGTATTCTGATTACACTCATTAGATCATATTTCGATCGTATTATAATGACCAAACCTAATGGGCACGAAAAGTTTTTTTAGGCCGTATGTAAAGACTGTATTGGTTTTGCAATACAGTCTGACAGTTAATCACTTGATTGACGTTTAACCATTCAAATTTTCAAGTTAGTCGGACATCTTGAAACTATGAAAACTACGTTCTAAGATTCTGTTACATGGATACATAAATAGATAGAAGTAAGTTAAGCTTATTAGCTTGGCTCGCATCTATCTATTTAAAATATTAACGATGAAGGCGTGTAAAAATACAGCATTATGTTTGTAAAGCTTCGTAATCTTTGTATTGTGGAGACTACCAGTCCAGGCCAGTCCTAATATTTCAAACGTCTTTAAATCTCTGGAAAAATATTTCAACATCATCATACTTGAAATGTTTAGATTGTCAGATAAGTTTGTTAACTGATTTTCAACTTTATTTTAGCTATACAATATTAATCCTAATAGTGTAATTTATCGATATTGTTTATTATTAATATTAGATAACGCTATTTTATGGTTGTACCTCTATTTGGTGAGGCAAGGACAGAGGTTGAATATAATCGTTACTTTGGCATAGTGATTCATAAAAGTCAAACAATAGGGCCGTATCAAACAGATGTATCTGTTTGTCTTGGGACAATACTTGTATTGATTTTGTCAGGATTGATTTAAAATGTACGCGTACAGACAGCGACAACGATCGAGGTCAGTTTTATAAAAGACTACCAGCGCCCCGCGGTTTTACTTGCGTAAGTCCCGATCTCGTGGGAATATCGGGATAAAAAGTAACCTATGCGTTAATCCAGGTCTCCAGCTATCTACATACCAAGTTTCATCTCAATCGGTGGTTTTTGCGTGAAAGAGTAACAAACATCCATCCATCCATCCAAACAGATTCAAGTACTAATACATTCGGTTCTGCAGTGTGTTATGTATGTGACTGCTATTCTGAGGTTCTAGATACGATTCTTGGTTCTTGATGAACTTGGTTTTTTATCAAAAGACTCGGTTGTAGATTCAGAATTAATAGTTATGCCTAGCTCTGGATAATCTTGGGTACCATTCACCAATGGGTAATTATTGGTATTTTTTCCGAAGAATAAGACACAAAAGTGCACAAAAGCGCATCACAACTACATGTCAAACACATAAATAGTTATTCTGTCTCTGTATCGAACACACTACACTCCAAACAAAATTATGTAATGTAAACACTTCACAACGTGCTTGGCGTAAACATACATTTAATGTAAACTAAATAGTGATGAATAGATTTCGTTACGCTGTACACCAGCTCCGGAACATAATATTTGTCATCATGCCCAATTGCCCATATCTACTTCCTAGTGATGTGAAAGGACATTTCTCAATGAGAACTTTCTACTAAGATCTTTCCTAAGGATTCCGCTATGGGGTTAGTAAAAAAGGGTTCTAAAACGTTTTGGATCATTAATTCATTATACAGTGTGTATGCCGGTTTGCCTAAAAATACTTAGTGTGTAACACTAAGTATTTTTAGGCAAACCGGCATCTGTCGATTCAACTACCAGTCGATATGGTCATAATGATAGTCATAATCGTTACTCTCTATTTGAAACGCAGATTAATGTTAGTGGGACAAATCGGATGATATACTGTTATCTCCTTCGTAACATGGTAAGTTGATTTAAACTGTTAGGAAAATAATCCTTTTAGAGTGTAACTTATGGCCTCCGCGACTTATTAGTTGTTAATACCTCCAATTAAGGGATTCCTCCCTTACAATTCCGATGCCTAGAATATGAAACTTTAAAATAATATTACTTGACTTATTTTTTTTTATGGTATAGGGGGCAATCGAGCACACGGTTTACCTGATGGTAAATGACTGCCGCCGCCCATGGGCACCTGCAACTCAAGAGTCACATGTGTGTTACCAGCCTTTAAGGTGGGAGTAGGGGAAGGGTGTAAGGGGGGATAGGAAAAGATGGAAGAGGAGGAGGGGGGAGGGAAGGGTTAGCCAGTTAGGGCCTCCGGTAACCGTACTCACTCGGCGAGGCAAGCAAGCATTGCTTCACTGCCGGTTTTCTGTGATGCCGTGGTATCACTCCGGTCGAACCGGGCTCTCCGACTTTCAAAACCTTGATGCGTAATTTCCATACCTAGACTAATAAACCACTTACTAAGGCTTAAAATTTTCTACGGTCATTGCAAAATTTAACAAGTTGTTTAAAAAGCCAATAAAATAGTATGTACAGTTTAAGACATGTTGCAACAAAAACTACCGTAAACAAACAGCTCCTGACCTTTCGTCTGTCATCATCAACGAGAATGTTGTCACAGTCACTCCTGGTACTTTCATCAGCTGATCAAACACTTGTGGCGTCGTAACTTCGTAACTATTCGTAATCCTTCGGAGTACCTATTACAAACTGTCTGATTAATAGTAGAGGTAATTGTGGTAGTTAGACATTATTAATTCGTTTTAGAACATTTTGTACTTGTTATAATTATGTTATTACGGACTGATTTGTTACGTTATACCGATAAGTTGGCGCTAATCTTTGCGTCCATCGTGAGATACTGGGTTCGATTCCCGGGGCTGAAGATTGATTAGCCAAAAACAAATTTCATTATCTACTAATAAAACATTTCAAAGGCAAGAAGGGAGGAGCCTAGTTTTATCACATCTACATCCTTGCCGTCATAGCCTTAGACCAAAACCAGTCTAGTAAATAAGTTTAGCACTTTACAGCAAATTCGTTTAGCTCTAGGCAAAACGTGGGAGACTAAGATGTAGTTAGTTAACTAAGATGTAGTTACGTGAATCGCGGACTCAGTTCTTGCAACAAATTAAATTTTAGACACATTGTTTATTGATATGAAATTTTTGGAGGTCTCTGTCTCGTAGGTATATGGTTTATGTCTTTATTTCAAGCATAATGTAATATCGTAGGTAGGTAGAGAAGAATGTAAGCAGTGTATTTACTAAATTTTATTTATAATGATGCATTTGCGATTTTAAATGGTCATGTGTGTGCGTATTTTCTTAGAGTAACGATATACCTGAGTATCAGTCAAATGTATGTAGGTATGTTAGGTAATTACGTGACTAGTCAGTAGCTAACATGAGTACAATTCTGATATAGACACACACGGCAACAGACTTGCGAAGTACTATAATTATTCACTTTCATACTATTTCATAACATCCAGTATTTACAAAAAATTAAGTTCAAGGTATAGCTGCTTGTGACTTGTGTACAAATATTTTTAAGTGCTTATTTATATGCATTTTGCTATACCTAGTTCTTTTATAAAAGACGTGAGAGTGAATCTGAGTAGAATTACTATCTCCTCAGATTTATATTTAAAATTATTGAGATTTGAAAAGATTCGTTTGTCTTTACTCTTATGACTCATGATTATGCAAAAAATTGCATTAAACAAAAGTAGCCTTGTTAATTGATTTAGTTAGTACTGTGTTCAAATAGTACCTATACGAAATCTATATTTAAAACCAGGCTCAAGGTATCTGTGATAATTAAATCGATGTATTGTTAAATCATAGAACTCCTACAATTTGTGTCGGGTATGCATTAACAACTCAGTTGGTCTCTGTACTTCATTGTTCACTTCAGACAAAAAAATGGTTGTAAATTGTTTGTTTCTGTAAGTTTGTAATGTGGTAAATCATATATAAAACGACGTGTCTATATAAAAGTTTGTCAATTTGTTTTATTTAAACGTTTTTGATGTAGTAATATAATTCATAACCATTCTACTTAAGTCTGTCTCCGCCTTTACCTGAGCATGTTGAAGATTGATAAAAAACGCAGCCCACATCCAATTAGATGGCAGACGTCGTTACCAAAACAGAAATTATATTTAAAATGGTCATGGGCCGGAAAAAAAGTAAGTGCTGTTGTGCTTTGGAGACGCAGTTCGCTGGTACAATGTAATATAGCAAGGTTTGTCAATTCAATAAATTAAAATTTATATAATGTAGTGAATATGATACCAATATCGAGATTTCGCTTTTACTGTTTGGACAACAATCCTTGCGGATAATAGACCAAAGCTACAAATTTATGATACTTGTGGTATAATAAATTTATAGCTTATGTCTATTAGTATGTGTTATATTATAATTCAAAACGGATGGACTGATTTCAAAGTACCGTTCAATAAGGTTAAACTCCTTCAGCAGTATAAAGTATAAGTGTTAGGTGTAGAGATTTTATTCCACCACCAAGGTGATAGGCAAGTTCGAAGAAGAAGAAGCTCTGTTCCTTCAGGGAGAACGTTGATTGTTTACTTATTTATGATGAAGCTTATATCCTTCTCATAGTTGCAGTAAGTATACTAAATTTTGTTAAAGGTGATGACGATCGATTTATAACTATAACAGTGGAAAGGTTCCAAACAAACATAGTTTTATATTTATAAAATATATTTGCCCAATTTTAAGCGTTAAGGAAGCGCAGTTTACTAAAAAAAAACATCAAATCGAATCATTTATTTTGCGAAAATGGGTACATAATAAAGGTGTTAAATACAGGTACCTATATATAATTTACATTTACTATCGGTGTTTGTGTGAAGACTATAAACGGTATAGAGAGAAATATAGCGTAACAGTATTTGTAATCTATTTACCCGCCAGGGTAAACAGATTCCAAAATACGTCGATCATTTGATCGAATACAAAATAGTTAAAAACCTTAAATCAGCTTCTGACGCAAAAGTAGACAAAGTGTTACACATTTTTTGGAATTGACTATTAACAGTATTCGTTTCGAAATTACTCTCGATAAGTTTTGATTATTTTTATGTTAATAATAATCCGATACGGTGGCTATAAACTGCCATATTGGATTGCCGTACCTATAAGTGGCTCCAAAACGAATACCACTTGTCAAATAATTTTATTAGTATGACATCACAGTGGGGCAGTTTCATAGTTTACATAATTGCCACAGATTGCGATGGAATTTGATCTCAAGGACTCTCATATCGGGAGCATTACTCTTTATGGATTGCTGAAGTCAAAGTCAAAATGACCTCTGGTTTTTAATTAGCTTTTTTTTTTTAAGGATGGTCCGTTACGTAGTGTTATCTTCTTAAAGTATTTTGACAAGACTGTGTATAAACGTCAGCATTGTCCACTGTCATTTCACCGACAGATTGTGGTCTATAACCTGTAAGGAAAATGTCCGGCGCACACGTGTGCATCTCGGAATTGCAAATAAAATGTTTTCTCAAGCTTATCGTTTAGTTACAGTCTATCAAGATATCTGCCATGTCCATTTGTAGGACTCATAAAAGGACAGCGGCAAAACAAAATGATCGCTCTGACTCAGTGATTGTGTTGCGTTGATATTGTATTGCAGAATATTCACAACCTGCTGCCATTTTATTTTAAATGGTTAATCTTTCTATAGGTTCAGTAAATAGAAACTAATGGATAAATAGACTATAATAATATTCAAAATTTGAAATAGTTGTAAGTATCACACCGAATATGCCCTGAAACCGCCTGAATACTTAAGCTTCTAACCGGTCCTCACAATGTTAGGGCGTTAGTCAACTTATCGAGGGCAAAACTTGTCCAGGTAAGGAATCACTAAATCATTAAGCCCGTACTTTGCTTTTGGTTTACCTACATAATTTTTATTTACCTATATTAACATTTAATAAGAATTTAGCTAGTTTATTAGGAGTACTTAAACTTCATAAATAGATTAGATGGCAGTGTTAATAAGTATATTACCTATACCTATTCTATTTACAATCCTCATATCCATGTACTGCATGTCAGCTTTATTTTATATAACTTAGTTGGCAAATAACACACGTCCCAGATGATGAATGGTTACTGGGTATCCTATTTGCTAGCTGAAATTGACAGCTCTCCGTTAGTAGATCATGCCAGTAATAAGCTCAATTACGAGAATGACAATTCAATTAATCATTTATAGCTTGAAACGCGGTGTAGTGCAATGATGTTAATGAAATAAAATAGTGTTCAACATGTTTCGCAGATTCTCTACATAAAACATTTTTTGGTTACAAAATATGAATTATAATTGGAGTATTGAACATAAATTGATAAAATCAATTGAGTAAATAAATATATATCAATATATAAATCTGAAGAGTTTGTTTGTCTGCTCAAACGCCCCAATCTCAGGAACTACTGGTCCGATTTGAAAAGTTATTTCAGTGTTAGATAGCCCATTTATCGAGGAAGGCTATAGGCTATATAACATCACGCTACGACCAATAGGAGCAGAGCAGTGACCATAAACGCAGGTGAAACTGCGGGGACGGCTAGTTATTATATAAATCTAACAAAAAAAAAAAATCTCGAACTAAGAATATCAAATGTCAAATAGTCCACGTCAGGAATACATGTAAGAACAAAATTGTATTTAACCGATATAACCAAAAAATAATTATTTTACAATAGTGCAATCCTATCAATATTACTAAGTATTTATTATGTCCAATCAATATTTAAGTATCATCACATGTTATAAATGTTATAACTATGTCATCTTATTCGCGTATCAGAGCAGAATGCTAGATGTTTTGCTGTACCGACTGTCTCTACCGTTCCTGTACCATTTGCGTCGCCGTCGTTAAGGCTATAAATTGGAAACCGCTTAAAATAATATTGGTTTGAAATTCTCATTCTACTCGGGCGGGCAAGAACGATATATTGCGAAATATAAGCACATTATTGTGGATACGGAATGGTATTTGTATATATTGTAATTTTATGTTTCAAGTGGGCGGCCGGCGCTAGAAACCAATTTACAAAATACCAAACTTAAAATTTCGATATCTTCATAATGACATGGGTGTCGATTCTGATGGTACGAACTTAATCCACAATACTAAAGCAACTCTTTTCAAGTCTTCTTAAAAACGAGGGGTGTTATAAGTTTAACATGTGTATTTGTGTGTCTGTTTGGGGCTTCATAGCTCCTAAACGGATGAACCGATTTTAAGTTAGTTTTTTTTGTTTAAAGGTGACTTGATCGAGAGTGTTCTACGCTAAAATTCAGGAAAATCTGTTCAGTTCTTTTTTTTTTGATTTTTGAGCCGGTATTTAAAATTTGTTAATTGTGTTTTTAAAACCAAACATTAAAAAAGGATAAAAGGTTTTAGGAATTGACAAATAAATTGGTTTATCTTTCACGTTAGTTGACATACAATTGTGATTATTCGATTAAGAAACCATTTTGTAATAGTTTATCCCTCGAGAACAGAACTGTTTTCTGAATGAAAGAACCCCTGAAAACGTGTATCCATAATTTCACGATCGGTTGAGTAATTACGACATGGAATCATAACAAACAAACTTACTATTATATTAAGTTAGGACAGCTAGGATTAACAAAACAAGACGGACAGACAGTTACAATTACCATCATCATCATAGCGTGACAGCTCCTACATCAGAATATAATACCTAAGTTTTTTAGCTGTCAAACATTTTAGCATAATGTAAAAAAGTGTACTTTCAGAGAGTTTACAAGCGGTTTGTCGTCATCACATTACTACAGCTTACTTTAAATGTCATAACTGGGTACGTACGTCGTACAGGGGTACGTGGGACTTTGGACTTCTTTTTAACGTTACTTCAGAGTTGGCGAAGTTAACGCCTTTAAACAATCTCCAGAAATCTGTTGGAGTTGTGTGTCAGCTTGTCATAATTATGTCATTGAACATTGTTTACAACACTGCTATGGCTACCGGTGTATTTTGTATCGTACGTACTTTTGATAAAATATGTGTTTATCATATCTAATCGTTTGATTTTGCACATAACCCATCTAAATCCCGTTCCTATCCATAACGCCAAGGATTATGGACGGACTGACAGGAGACGTGTGCTGGACCATAGTTACTCAGTTAGGTTAGGTTTATACCAGAAGTTTTCCGCAACTATACGACAAAGCACGTATTTTGCTCTGGTGGGAATAAAAGCTATTCGAGTCATCCTATCTCACCGAAGAATCCCAGTAACCCCTTTACGTTACTAGAGAGTGACCCTGGCGAGTCAAGGTACTTAGCCCGGCTGGACCATATCCACGATTAAGCCATTCTTGTTTTTGTTTATAATTAAAGCCAAAACGTATACATTACGATCCTTTACAGAACGGATATTTACGGCGATCTAAGTATACCAAATGATAATATTTTTGATCCTTGTTCAAAATCGACAAGAAAAATTTATTGAAATTAAAAATATTTGATTCAGATGTACAATAGAATCGATTCCAAATAAATTACTTTTACATTATAGGTAACTAGATACTTTAAAATGCTTTACCTTATAAACGTAAGAACCTAATTTGAGATAACGAGGGAGCAATATATTAGAATTGTATGACTGTATTTAGCCATGGGTCTTAACCATGTTTCATACATTACCTATTGTTGTTTACTATTTTGTATCTCGTGTTCACAAATTTCATGCCCTTATCAAATTTCATAAAATTCAATTTTAATACAGTAAACAATGAACTAGATAGCCTAGTATTAGCGGATTGCTCAACTTGTAGTATTAATGAATGTAAGAAACTTATTTATAATGATAATTGTTCCCTCAAAGTGATCGTGCAAAATATCAGAAGTCTAAAGCGAAACATGGACAGTTTTCATACTGTTCTGAACCTGGCTGGGGTAGATTGGGATATCATAATTTTCACAGAATGTTGGTTGACAAGCAATCACTCTATGCCCACCATCGAAGGATACAGCTACGTTCACACACTAAATAATAAAACACAAAATGAGGGTGTAACGGTTTACTACAAGACAATACATAAATATATAATAAGTGAACCTCATAATTTGGCAGATGCCAACTGTTTACTGATAAAGGTTGATGTAAACACAGCTGTTCTTGCGGTTTACCGTCCGCCAAGTCAAAGAAATATAAACAACTTCCTGGAATCACTCAATGAGCTATTAGTTGGCCTGTCATCATATAAAAATTTGATTCTCACCGGTGATCTAAATATTGACATATCTTCAAAGTCTAGTGACGCTAGAGCAGAGGGCTACCTTAATCTCCTTGCCTCACACAGTATGTTACCAGCTTTTGGTCTCCCTACACACACTCTGACTTGCTTGGATCACGTTTAGTCAAACTAAACATCATATGAAATGTATTGTTGTCCTTACCACAGTAACGGATCACTACAGCGTAATCTTTAGTCTTAAAAATGTCAATGTCAAAGTAAATAATACTAAAATGATCAACCGAGTAGACTCCCGTAATCTTGACATTGCAATTGAAGCTTTCGATTTCAGCCCCATCTATTCGATGACAGATGCTTAGCATACTTAGGGATTGCAGTATACTACAGAGAGTTTCTAGGCGCAAAACAATTATTAAACCCTGGATCACAAGTGGCTTACTCCGTTGCATTAAAAACAGGGATAATTTGCACTCCAAATTTAGATCAACAAAAAGTGAGGTTGATAGGACTGTCTATTTAAGGTATCGTAACTTTTGTAACAATCTTTTAAAAAAGTCAAGCGTGAATATGATAGGACAGCATTTGCCAATGCACAGAATAATAATAAAAAGTTATGGGAGGTTATTAGAAATGTAACTGGTACTAATAAAATTAAAAAGCCTGCTATAGAGTTAATTTCTAATATAAACCCACTACATTCAGCAAATGCAGTTAACAGTTAACGAATTTAGTTAGTAAAAATAGCCCCCATCTTCCATTATCGACGTCCAGACCATCACCACTGCACTCGTTCGCACTTCTTCCGACGGACGAAAGCGAAATCAGATCTCAGATTCTTGATTTAAAAAATGACTGCGCCACGGGATATGATAACTTATCTGGTGGGTTTGTTAAAAAATATGTAGACATAATTATATCACCACTTACTCACGTTTGTAACCTGTCAATAAGCACAGGTGTTTTCCCCACAGCTTTTAAACGAACTATAGTTCATCCTATACATAAAAGTGGTAACAGGGACTGTGTCAATAACTACAGGCCAATCTCTATTTTGCCAACATTTTCTAAAATTCTCGAGAAGGCTATTAACAATAGATTAAGACAATACTTGGAATCCAGAAATCTACTGTCAAATTCTCAGTTTGGGTTTAGGAGACATAAATCTACCAATGATGCCGTTCATGAGCTTACTGGTCATATTTTGGATAAATTAGAGGATAAGAAAAAAGTAGTAGCTGTGTTTTTAGATTTGGCCAAGGCTTTTGACACGGTCTCTGTACCACTGCTTTTGGAGAAGCTGGGTAACCTGGGTATAAGAGGGGAACAGCTGCAACTTTTCGAAAGTTATCTCACCGGTCGACATCAATGCGTGAAAATTGATGACGTGGTTAGTGACTATCTGGAAGTCCATTGTGGCGTTCCACAGGGAAGTATACTTGGCCCAACCTTGTTCCTGATATTCATCAATGATCTGTGTGAACTTAAAATCGCAAATGGGAAGATAGTGACTTATGTGGACGACACAGCCCTAATCTTTAGCGCACCCAATTGAGAACAGACGTTTAACCACGCGCAAGTGGGTTTTAATCTTGTTACTGCATGGCTCACCAATAATGCATTGTCTCTAAATGTTGACAAAACCAATTATATACCATGTCATTGAATTCTTCTCCTTCCCCTGAATTATCTAAGTATAGCATTAAAGCCCACACTTGTCAAAACAATTTTGATACCATATGCACTTGCCCCAGACTGCAAATTAAAAATGATATCAAATACCTTGGGGTCGTCATTGATAAGAATCTTAGCTTCAAACCACATTTAATTCTCTTGGCGTCAAGGATTCGTAAACTCATTTACATCTTTAAGAACCATAGAAATGTAGCGGATAAAAACATAATAAAAAACACCTATTTAGCAATATGTCAGTCCCTTCTCACGTACTGCATAATTGTCTGGGGTGGAGCTGCAAAGTTGCTAATTCTTCCAGTGGAACGAGCACAGAGAGCCGTTCTAAAGGTTGCCCATTTTCTCCCTTTCTTCTACCCCACCACTGACTTATATAGCGCTTGCGAGGTTCTTACAGTTCGCCAGCTGTATGTTCTTTACGCAGTACTAAGAAAACACTGAGAAATTAATTTTACAGCATACAGCCACCCACATAGACGTAGAAACATTAGAGTATGTCCCCCCGTATTATATAGAACTAGCCTATCCCACAAACTGTTTTGTTTTTTAGGTGGCCACTTATATAATAGAGTAAATGCAGTACTTGAAATATACTATATTTGTAAAAATAACTGCAAGCAGATTGTCTGAAAATGGTTACAAAAACTTAATTATGATGAAACTGAGAATCTTTTGAAAACACAAATATAAATATTTAATCGTAGTAGCATAGATTAACACACACACACACACACACACACACACCACACCACACCACACACACACACCACACCACACACACACACACACACACACACACACACACACACACACACACACACACACACACACACACACACACACACAACACACCTATATAATATATGTTCCAATACTTATTTTTATTTTGTCATAAGTTAACTTCTACATCTGACTTACATTGTTCCACACCATCTGAGACTCGATGTATGTGGGAAGCCTGGTAATCTGTCTGACAGGATCTTCCTAGTTCAGATACTTTGACCTTTGTGAAAGAAAATAAATATTATTATTATTATTATAAAAAAAGGGTCGATGGAACAAAGCTTGATCGAGTTGGCCAGTTGGATTATGACATAGTTGGTAATGTTTGTGCAGAATGTCGCCCACGTCTCATTGGCATGTATCTGGGGCCGGAGTGATAAACAAGGGCGGTAGGCAGCCGGTCCTCCCACTGGCCTGTTTTAAAGGTGCCTGTACTTTTGCATGATTCGCCTTTAGTTCATTCAGTTACGACTAGACAAGGCCCTCGAACGGAATTGGAAGTTTAAATATCCGTATGAGTAATGTTTGACTTGCTCATTAGCTACATGCTACACATGCTTTAAAAATACGTTGCTTTGTACTTACATTAGGTACGTATGTATGTACTTACAATAACAGTTCGTCCCAGATATTATTTGTTTACAACATGATCCAAGATTTAAAAAAGAATACTAAGTACAGTATATATTTTTAAACAACGATTATGAAGTGATAAGGTAAACCGTCAAACAATGTGTCCATATAAAGTTATATTAAATATTTAGAAAAATACACACTAGGAAAATAAATATTCTAACTACAAATGCGTGGGGCACCGAATGTGTTATTATAGGATCAACATATACAAGTAAAAAGCCTTTGGTGACTTAGTGTAAATGACAATTACGTCATATTTATATATTCTGACTTCGGAGGACATATGGACTATCAAAGACTGTTCGAAATATATACTTAATTTTATGCTCATAATGCAATCTTGCATTTTGACCGAGAAATGCCTGACAGTAATACATTTTATCATTCTTTAAGTACATACTTTGGGTTTCACACATGATACACAAATTATAGCTGTTTGTTTTCAAGTATGGGAAACAGTGACAACAGTAAAAATGAGATAAATTTAATTGAAGCAAATAGATCCAGGATGTCGCAGTCGTTTTGCTTTGAATGCTGAAATATAAAAGCCATAAGTGAATATAGATAAAATAGAATAAAATATAGATGTGTTAACACACACAATTTCTTAGAATGTCTTTTAATGATAATACAGTGGTCTCTACAATTCATGTTACCTCATTGATTTTTATGGCTGTGACAATATTTACATTACTAAAAACTTTAGTAAAACGATAAAGACGTGTTGAGCAGAAACCAGTTCTTAATGTAGTATAACCGGATTGATCCCTCTGATGACAATGTGATCATCAACTTTGGCGTCGGTTAATATAAATACGCCATTAAGGTTGTCAGTTGAGGCTGCGTCCACGCAGTTTTCCATGTTAGTCCTCGCGGCCCCCACTCTTGCGCACTACACGAGGCGAGGTTCGCCGTTGTCATACTTGTAGTGTCTCTGTCTCACCCGCGACCGCGTGTACGATCGATCATTACGCCATCGATTTCCACTGATACGTTTTACGTATTTTTCTGAATGAAAAATCCTTCAAAAATGTTTTGACAATAGCGCGCGGGAATGTTAGTGCCATTATTAGCTTAGTTTGGTGTCTTTCTGTCTGTGTGAATAATTTTCATTGTTTTGCAGTGTAGTGACTGAAAGTTGTAAAACTGTTTTGTTGTGTTATTTGTGAAGTTCACGTGTTTTTTGTCCGAGGTTTGTAACTACTTAATTATATACATCTACAAGCTACATAGATTAAAATCGACATGTTTTTTTTGTTCGCAGTGATATCATTACATTATAATATAATATTTGTGCGTTAATGGTACAAATGAGTTTATGTATGCATGAGTAGGTACATATATACTTAATAACATATGCACATGCACGTCATTTGTCATGTACCTACCTATTCATAGCTGATACGTACGAATTAATTATTTGCGGTACAGCAATATACCTACAAAGAATAATGACATGTATATGGCATATTGACGCATTTCGGAAGGATATATGTTTGTCAAGTTTCAAGTAGTATTGTTATAAGCCACAAATTAATTAAGGGTAAAAAATAAAAAAAAAAACGAACAATTAACAAACAGTTTTACAGGAAGATGCTTTTGATTTATATGACAGTTAAGTATTCATAGAACATTTTTAGTTTTCCTATCTCATATAATTTACCAAGGACGGTTTTGAGTAGCAATAATAAAGTTTAATAAACAATAAAAATATACTGACTTGAATTTATTACAGCAATAAAACTACAAAATTAAATTGGCTGCGAATGTGTAATAAGTATGATCCGAAAAGAGTGAGCTTCGATATTCTGATTTGAAAAATATTTTGACAGTAACACATTTTTTTGTACAAAACAATACACTATAATAATAAACACTGACTGGCCTGTTGGTCTAGTGGTTAGTGACCCTGACTGCTAAGCCAGAGGTCGTGGGTTCGATTCCCACCCAGGACAAATAATTGTGTGATGAGCACGATAAATTGTTCTGTGTCTGGGTGTAATTTATCTATAATATGTATGTATTTAGAAATATATAAGTATGTTTATCAGCAGTCTGGTTACCATAGTACAGGCTCTGCCTAGTTTGGGATCAGACAGCCGTGTGAGATGTGTAAAAAAAAAAATAGCTTGAGGTGCTACTAATACGTTTGTGAAATAAATGTTCAGTGACGCATGTAGGTGTCTTGAAAAGTTATGTAGAAACATTAACGCAAGCCTTCACATTGTACATGCGATTATGGTAATGTTCGTTTCCTGAAGCATAAATGGAGTTATATGTATTAAGAATGTCATAAATAAACCATTATTTATTACCTGTTGGGAGTAAATTTGTGATTTTTGTCACTAGAATACAAAATCAGAGCTTCAAAAACTACTGGCTCGTTTTTTGAATTTCCATCACAAAAATCATTCTTTGTTAATTTTTTTTAAGCATTTACATCATTAAAGTAAGTACTCATTTAAGAAACTAATTTCTGATAACGATACTTATATGTTATAGTTATAACATCTTTAATGGTGTGGTATTTTGTAATAAATTTTGAATATAAATATGAAAAAAATAATTGTCACGACACATATAAATAGTAATGGAATTTATGTATAGTAATTAATATTTATTCGTAAATAGTGACAGGTTCTGTAGTGGCTGTCACCAATTTTCACCATAATAGTTGTACTGGTATTCACCATACCAGTATATCATAATCATAATAGTATTGACCTGCTTTATTTTTAATTTATACATTTCAGTGTGCAAAAAGCGCAACGATGCTCAAGTTTAATTTTTACATAATAATCACATAACAAGTTGTTTGTCACAACTTTAGTAGATAATTATTTTATTAAGTATGCAAAACATCATGAAAATAAATTTACAGTAATTGTCGCTACATATTAATGAACTAAACATAATTGACAGAATTATCATAACTAGACATAGTATGTATGTAGGTAACACGAACGGTGTAGGTACTAGTTACACCCGTTTATGATACTTAGGGACTGTTAGTCCATAAGTCATAATATTCAGTAATAAAATACTACCCTCATTTTTTTTGAAAATCGAGTAAGGTAGATAATATTTGTGTCAGGCGTATTCACCTAATACGACATCTGTTGAATTAGAAATTATTTTCTTTTTAATTATTAACGGAAAAAAATAAACACACAATTTAGTATTGATGTATATCAAAATACTATAGGTACGTATAGTATGTTAATATTGTACTGAGGCCACACTATTTTGTAGGAAATCTTTTAAAACATATCCAAGGCGGAATGTGTTGTGATTAATACTCATAATATCTGGTTGCCACGGAATCTCTGTTGAAAACCACAACAACCGGGACTGTGCGCATCATGCCCTTAGGCCACTCTCTAATACAATGTGTTCCCTTTTATTTATAAAAAGCTACCTCTATTGCGCTATCCAAAGTTACTATTTTATCAATGTATAAATATATTTTTATAAAGAGTTATATCAAATATGACGGGTTTTGCGGCCAGCGTTGCGTTATCCGTGTCGACTATTGTCTCTGAACGAATAATTTGTTTTGATGTCATTGTAAACACAATTTTGTGTACTTAATTGTTTTGTGAACTAAATTTCACTTTTAATAAAGAGAGAGAAAGAGAGAGAGTAGTGGTCTGTTTTTATTTGTATTTCGACAACATCAAGACACAACAAACAAACAAAATTCGACAAAATTTGACAAATACAAAAATCATTTCATTTCGTATGTCATAGTTTGAATCGCTACATGTCAGACCTCTGTCTGTCATGTAGCGATTTTTTATTCTAGTTGTTTATTCATTTCCAGCAACCATTGAGCTTAACCAGAACCCCTTGAAATCTTGGACAAAACTTATGATTCGCTTGTCTTAAAATATGAAGGTATCTCTGTCTGTTTTTATTCTAAAAATCACATCACCCATAGTCTCCCTAACGTTTACATTTAGTTTCATACGACTATTAATATGGTTGTAGTTGTATCATCAGTACACCCCTACAACAAAGTTTTTTTTTGTACTAAGTTTGCTGCGACCAAGTACCGATAAACACTCGCAACACCATTCTTGATACTCATGATACCGGGCCCTAGCCCCTATTTCATAAGTCTGACAATCCAATAAATTTGTCAAAAACTGTCGCTTGTCGCTTTTGGTCGCTCTTGCTTTAATAATGGCGACAAATATGTCCGACATAGCCAGGTAAAATGATGACAATTTGCCAAAACTGTAAACGTGTCTCATAAAACTCGACAATTGTCGAAAACCATTTTCAGGTTCTACATCAATTGTCCTTGACAAATATCTCTTTTAACATATTTATTAATAATATTATTTTATTAAAAATCAGTCAGTATTTTATCAAAAAAAAAGTTATATAAAGCGTGAATGAAGAAATTGTTAATGCACATTCATTTTCAGCCTAATATTTGAAAATAAAAATGTACTATTTTGCAAGTTCAGTGAAAAGTGACGCATTAAAGAAAAATAAAAATGTTGAAGGAAATTGTTGTGCGATATAAGGTAAGCACATGTGTCAAGATTGTACGACAATTCACAAATACGTTGATACATCGTGACAATTTGCTATTTCATGTCATTTCACATCGCCAAAAAGTATGAAACAAAAAATTGTGGTACATACACTTATTTGTCAATTTTCCACAATGACAAGTTTGTCACCTGTAATTCTTTTGAAACAGAAACTTGTCGAATTGTCAAATTGTCACGTATGACATATATGTCGAATTGTTAGCTTTATTAAATAGGGCCCTGACCTTTAAAATGAGTTCTGGCACCTTCACCAGCATTGATACAAGCCCATCCTGGCCACCAGCACTATCTATCTGGTAATCTTTCTAAACATTTCTCTTTTCTTTTAAACCTTATCGTTACAAAAGTACTAACTACCAATTACACAGTGCTTTTTACATAGTAAATATTTAAATAAATTAATATGTTCACATATTTTCACGAACGTTGATATATATAACTACACTTATACTAAAGATGGTACCAAATGTGCGCTCTAGTTAATTTGTTTTTCAATTTAAAATATAAATATTTTTTATACAAGACAATTGTAGATTATAAAGGCATAACAGAACCATTAATATAATGGCCCTACATATGTCATTATTACTCGTATTACGAATAAACTATTATATCACTTAATACTTCTCGACATAATACTTAGTCATACGGTTAGTGACAAAAAAGGGTCACAACATCGGTGGAGGCGTTGTTATAATAATATTAGATATAGAAGATAATAATTGTGGTTGTTTGTCAGAAATGCGCCTACGCACGCTTTGTCGATCACAAAGATAATGCGTTACCCAGATAATAATAATATATGCTACTCCCAGATCAATGATCTCTGACATTAGGTGTTAATCCAAGAGCGTTTAAATTGAAAATTTATATTTTTGTTATTTTATTTAGTACAGTCAGCAACAATCAATTAATTTATTCTAAGTTAACATTAGTGTTAACATTAGTGTTAACATTAGTGTTAACATTATTATTTTTCAATAACTTTAAATTTACAGATACTAATATTATGAACACGAAAGTAACTTTTTGTCTGTTTATCTGTATGTAACGCTTTTACTCCTAAACCACTGGTCTAGTTTCGATGATTTTTGGTACAACTACTACTTTCTGTCGCGAAAATAAAAATGTAAGGGAGATTAAATTTGTGTGGGAGACCCATAATTATTATAGTTTTGCAATCTATATAACATTATTTACCTTTGTAGGAAATAAATAATGTTTTTGCGGAGACTAAGTTGCAGGCATCAGAATAAAAGTAAGTCATAGTAGTTTTTATAATAGAGAAAAGAGCAGTCTTATTACAAACAAACAGTTGAAAAGCATTGACGTAATTCATTGAACATACCAAAGTGTTTTAGGAGAATTTAATACAGTCTGTATCATGACCTCGATGGATGCAATTGAGTGAAATGTAAAACAAATACTTATTAGTGACTTTTGTTGATGACTGTACTTAATTTAATTAACGGCTTTGAATGATATACGATACTTAAACTTTTATTTTCGTACCTATATTTTATATATGACATGTGTTTTGCATACATGTTACAAATAATACAACCTCATTTTTCTCTAAACAGATTCGAATTTGTTAATTTTAACGTTATAAAAATACCTACCGACGCACTAAAAACGTTACACGTTAAGATCACCAAGTTGGCTTTGACTGTGACTGTGTGTAAAGTATAACAATAGTGAAGAAACTCATAAGGTCTAAGGGTGTCTAAGGGCTGTTGTCTCTGTTGATCTTGAAAAGTATAGCGTGTAAAAAATGTTAATAAAACATTATTTTCCGTTGAATGCATAATGAATTTGGAATTCTAGATCTGCTGCTTCATATAAATAGGGCTTTTCTTGTTGTTATTTTTTTATGTGATAATTTTATTTTTATGTTAAATTACTATCATCGTCGCTCGGACGTATCTGATTTTGGATGGGAGCTCTGTAGTTATTAAAATTGGATGTGTCTGAAGCAAAAAATAGCTTCTAAATTAGTTGTTAATTTTTAAATCATACCAGGGAGCGCAGTCACGTTTTTAGTCTAGTTTAGCAAAAATATTAATAATTGTGTACAAAAATTTGACACAAGACAAAGGTCGTCCGTAACTACGGCTAATCATTATAAAAACTCGGACAGGATTTATGTTAGTCACATCCGCGCATGATAAGCAATCGTTTTCTAAGAAACTATGTCGCACTGAGCTATGTTTCTTGTTTATTTAGATGCTTGGAGGAAATAAGTTCTTATAAACGCATTAGGTTGCTAAGAGTCGGTTCAGCTGAGTTATTAGAACTGACTTTTGAATGTGTGTGGAGTTGTGGACATGTTTTTGTAATGACTGGGCTGCTCTTGTCCAAAAACATTGTTGATTCTAATTTCTTAATGATTACAAAAATAATGCTGTCTTTATAAACTAGTAAGGTAATCATCAATGTTTATATATTCACTTGTTGATCTACACAGTATATAAGCGTGGGAATACAGTACTAAAGAATAAATGTATTTTTCTCTCCTTATAGAAATAGGTGTGGATAGCTTTACCAGCATACCAGTCCATAGTAAGATTAGGTAAAGCGGTCATTACCTTAGAAGGGGTTGAACGTCAAGCAGTACCAATTCCTTCTAAAGTAAGGTCCACCTATATAGAGAGTTACCGGAAAGGGCTGTCCCCGCTTTGTGGTGCGCCTCCTCTTATTTAACGCCACAAACACCGCACAATAACCGCCACGATATAAGGATGCAAGTCCGGTCAGGTTGTTGGTACAAATAGGTTTTCTCTACTTATTGATTATAGCTGTGCCCGTGACTTCGTTCGCGTCTATGTCGGAAAACAACAATGTGTCGCTTATAATAGGCGTAGCACCTCTTTCTGAAAGGGGGGAAACCTCCAGGCAGGATTATTTATGATATATAGGCGGTGAAACAACCTGGAACGTACAAAACAACATTGTTTTGATTATTTACACGTGAAATAACGACATAAGTGGGAAAAGCACAAATTTTTTCCGTGTGGAATTTCCCCTCACCCGGCTACCGGTGAAGCCGTATATCAGACTTACACCGACGAACACCCCACGGTATGCCTTACAGCGCCTGTTATGAGTAGACCGACAAAACTGCGACGTTATGCCTTCAATGGTCCACCCAGCACCAGCGCCCGGCTGGCAAGCGGGTTCCGTCCGACAAAACTGCGACGTTCTATAATGTATTTATAAATGTATTTTCGAAAAATAGTGTCCTTGGAGTTTTTTCCCTTTTTTTCTGCATAGGATGTACTAATTAGAACAGGCAACTAGCTTCACGATTGACTTAGTCTGACCGACTCCTACTCCAGATAATTCAAAAACACCTATTATTGGTTTAATTTAAATAAATTATTTTGATTTGATTTACTTTATATATATTTAGATTTACGAAACAAGTAGTGTACTTTGTTCGCTTTGTACATTTCAGCAAAGGACAAGCAATATAACGGTATTTGTCACTTACGCTTAAAGAAGTGTAGATTAGCTATTTGCCTAACTTTGTCGCCTGTGCTGTTACTGTAATTTAAGGAATTCATTCTATTCAGATTAAACTATTGTTGTTTCCTAATAAAGTGTCATTGACTGTGGATGTTTTCATCTACGATACATAGTTCCACTACAATGGTCATTCAATTATCACTTCAAAACAAACATCAGATTTATTTCGGTATCTTCGGATATTTGTAATAGCAATAGCAAACTTTAGATGCCGTTAACCATTTCGCATATTTTTTCAAGTATTATGATCCACAAGAGCCGGTTCGAGCTTGAGGCTAGTATTTCATATAGTATAGTAAATATTTGTAGTTAGTAGCTCTATCGGTCCATTAGAGCTGAATACTACCGTGGGTCCCGGCTGCAAGTACCGTTTTAGGCGTGTCACATCTTATGGATACTACCATGATTTCGATCGAACATACTGAACTGAAAAACCGCTGTAAGCAGTCGTAAGAACATCGACTGTCATAAGTTTTTACTTTATATTGGTAATTTGTGTTTAGAATTGCAAGGTATATAGTCTTTCATTAAGCATGAAACATCGCCCGCGTCATAACATTATTTAAGTTATTGGTTTACATACTCTTTATTGCCACTAAGAGTTATTATGAACAAATAATTTGAAGTAGGCATTCATTATTAGTAATAAAATAACCATTTTGATTTAGGTATCATAGTTATAGTCATAGTATATGTTCACTACTAAATTTTATGGATATATCTGATGTTCTTAATCTTCACTAAATACAACAGATTTGTTATGTCTATTTATGTAGGATGACACATAACACAAGAATTTCCTCTAAAAATAATGTCGATTTATTTTGTGTACTTAACGTTATGTTTAAATAATTACGGTGCTTATTACACAAACATGTTTTTAAACTATGAATTTTTTAAACTGATGGTTAAGTGTTTATTTTTATTTAGTTAACACCCATAATTTAACAAAACACCATTCATTCATTGTTTTATTAACTGTCGTATGGATTAAACAATTCCTGTAATGTAATTTAACCTCTAATGTTTTTCGTTTTCCCCAACCTCTGGTTCCTCACATTCGCGATGTGACATACGAGTAGTCTGATATCATGAGCATTTTATGCAAGCAACGATTTATGTCCATAGAAATAAATACAATAAAAAAATACTAATTGTGTTAGTACTTTATGTGTGCAACACAGATGAAATTGCAGGTGACGACGTGACGAAGAACAGAGATTAAAAGCACATAATATACGGTCGAGATACGTCTTTCTAAATGTACTCGATCGTTGTATTGAGTCTATAAAAATCTAGTATTTTGTTCTTATATATTAATTACTGCAACATAAATAACCATCTTCGTATGAAACCTTTCCACCCCTTAACGACTAGTCTCAGAGGCATGGACTTTAGCATAGTATAATGTCTGAATTCAAACGTTTTTATTGACGTCACCTATACAAGTACATATAGTCAAAGATTAGTAAGTAAACATTCCATCACGTTAATCTCTACATTATCACAAAACTAGTGACTAAGTCTGAGTTTTCCTTTTGCGAGATTAAAGCCTAGGCCTTCAAAGGATGGTCACACAGTGTTCGCGACAGCCTTGTTTTTGCTCCACAGCTGCTCACTGCGACACTGTCATCGTCAAAAAAATCTTATATTATATTTCATCATCATCATCAATATGCTGAGTAAATATGTGTTTTTACGTCTCTAATTCGTTTCTTATGTGCTGTTGGTAACCTGCTTGTTACTTATTCATATCATTATAACAAATGTGAGTTGGTTTCCGGTACACATTTTATTTAAAATGGGGTTGCGGTTTCAAGTAAAGTTGAATGACGGTATAATATCATCGGCATGTATCCAAATACAAAGTATACTCAGACTCAGGCTATCTCTAGTCCATTTATATATTAGTAGGTACGTGAAGAGAATTCTTTGTACGAATTTTTAAGAACAGTTTGCGAACCGAGGAATGTGACACAGAAGAAGTGCAGAAATTATTTAAACAATATAAAGATAGATGTTTTTTAGAAATAAATAAATATGAGTTAAAAATATAATATCAAGCTGCACAAGTCCAGTATATAATGTTGACCTATCATGGTACATAAGTCTATACAACGACAGTTCAAGTTATGTTGGCCAAAAAATAAACCTAAAAACACTTAATTAATTATGACCGAAATACGACCACCAGGCGATCTCTAGTACAAATAATTGGAGCTCGAATTCTCAGAAATTTCCGTTGTAACTGTTGCTCCAACTTTTCAGGCAGTGTAACTCTGGAAAAGGGATATTCATAAAAAATAGATATATTACGAATTCTATTTCAATTTTATCTTGTAATTTGGCCCGTGACATGCTTGGCATTTTGTAAGCCATACCAGGATCACCTGGTATTCCTTACAAAACTTAGAAATGTCCTTATTATTCGACGATTAAAACTGCGCTCTTGTAGTTTTAATCGTTGTATATTAGTCCTTAGGTTACTTCTACTTCTTAACATATTTTATTGACTTTTTAATTTTGTATTGTAATTACAGTTTCCGAGATTAATGTATTTTGTGTCCATAAGTTAAATTTATCTAAGTCTACTAAGAAATCAATGTAACTTGTGTATAAAAGAAAGCAACAAGTGCAGTGACCAAAATTGCGCAACGCCTTGCGTCATGCTAATTGTTAAAGATTTCATGGTCTTCATTTACTCAATTTGTGGAACTAGTAAATCGATGAATGAATCATTGTGGACCTTGTAACCAAGTACAATGCTAGCACTGAATGTACTGAGTGTACCACATACAAAGTGTGCAAACATGGATTTCCATAGTTTTTGTTCAAAGTGAATCATTGTCGCCAAATACTTAGTGAGGTTCCATGAATTGGTACCACAGACAAATGGGCATATATCCGGACTTGGAACAAATATCTGTAGGCATGGCATGAATTGTATATGTAATGATGACATGTAACGATTTTCCTTAGTCTGGCTACATTGAGTCTATCTAATAAATACTAAACATGCTATTCCTATAGATTTCCCTGTCCTAAAGTTGCAAAAAGACATAAGGCCTAAAAGGACACCGACAGCTTTGTATAGGACTTCGGCCAAGGCAGGGACATTTTCCCCGATTTGTCGGACGCCCAATTCGGTTTTCGGGCGGGGCGTTCGACGGTCGGTGCTGTGTTGCGCCTGAGGGACGTGACCGAAGAGGTGGTGAGCTGTGGCGGCGTGCTGTTGGCGGTGTCGTTGGACATCGCCAACGCGTTCAATAGTCTGCCATTCAGCTGCATCAGGGAAGCACTCCACTATCACGGAGAGCCGGGGTACCTGAGGCGGCTAGTGGCAGAGGTGAGTCTCTCTGGTGGTCGGGCGCATCGAGGCGCTGGGTTTGCGGGTGGCCCTGGATAAGACGGAGGCCCTTTTATTAAATGGGCCCCGTCGTTATCCACCCCCTGGCGCCTCTATCGAGGTCAACTCGGTCCTCGTACCGGTTCAGGCCCACATTAAATATCTGGGGCTGATCCTCGACGGTAGGTGGCGCTTCGACGAACACTTCCAACAGCTTGCTCCCAGGCTGGTCAGCGCTGCGTCCGCCCTTGGGCGACTCTTGCCCAGGGGCGGACCCAGCGTCGCTACGAGGCGGCTGTACACGGGGGTTGTCCGGTCAATGGCACTTTACGGTGCACCGGTGTGGGCGGAGGCTTTGACCGCCCAGAATAGGCACGCCTCTGGCGCCCTCAGAGGGTTATGGCGGTTAGAGCCATACGTGGATACCACACCGTGTCGACGGAGGCGGCGTGCGTGTTGGCCGGGACTCCCCCGTGGGATTTGGAGGCGGAAGTGCTCGCCGAAGTATATCGGCGAACGGCTGGGTTCCGGGCGGGAGGAGGCAGTCGGCCCCCGCCCGAAGAGGTACGCGAATGGCGTGAGGCCGCTCGACGAGCCACCATGGCTCGTTGGTCGTCCCGGCTGGAGGCTCCACGTGCTGGCTTTGCCGCCGTGGAGGCGCTCCAGCCGGTCATCGTCGAGTGGGCAGGCCGGCAGCACGGGACCCTTTCCTTCCGACTGACGCTGGTTCTTTCCGGGCACGGCTGCTTCGGGAAGTATCTGCACTCGGTCGCTAGAAGGGAACTGAGTCCCGCCTGTCACCACTGCGACTGCAGTGAGGACTCGGCTCAGCACACGCTGGCGGTTTGCTCCGCCTGGGCGACGCAGCGTCGGGCCCTCACTGCAGTCATCGGAGGGGATCTCTCGCTACCGGCCGTCATACGCTCCATGGCCGGTAGCGACAGGAATTTTACCGCGGTCGCGACCTTCTGTGAGGACGTCATCTCGCAGAAGGAGGCGGCGGAAAGGGTCCGGGAGGACGATCTCCACTCGGACCTAATTCGCCGCCGGCGAATCGGGCGGCGGAGGCGCGCTTACCAGTGCCTCATGCCGCCCTGAGTGTGGCCGCGGGTGGACGGGACGGGTTTTCCTCTCCACCCGCTATAGTGGCCCCTCGCGAGGAGGCGGCGTCCGCGTGTGCCTGGACGTCGCCTAATTGAGAGGTCTTTACCCAGAGGTGGTGCCTGCGCTTTTGCGGGCAGGCGCTAGGAGGGTTCCGGATGTCTTAATAAAAGCTGTTCCCGGATCCCTCCTACTTAAGGCGCAGTACGGCACACCGTGTGGTTTTAGTCGGTTCGATTCCAACACACCGCCCCACCGAAAACCCCGGTGGGGTGACGACCCGAGGGGGTTTCCACACGCACAAAAAAAAAAAAAAAAGGCAGGGACATTTTAATATTGATATCAAAATATTGCTATGTAGTAGCTGAAGCTGTGTAGAAACCAATAATTTTATTAGTTTAGTATCAAGTCAGTTAACAATGCGAGAACAGCAACCCGCAGTCCTTCAGCCGACAATGCACTTACTACTAGTATTACTATACTGTCTTATCGCATCTAGATTTTGCACGTTATTGTCGTATAATATGTAAGTAAAATATTTTTTTCGGCTTTTTATTATGGATAGATTAGGGTAAGGCGCCTACTTACGCAATAGTCTAAAGCAGACGTTTCAGACCACCAAAAATTAAATGTCAACTGGTTCATTTCTATATTAGAAATTTAGTAAAACCAAGCGTAGCCTTTTCATTTCGTCAGTGATTAATTATCATCAAGTCAAAGAGGCTTTTATTAAATAAAACATATTTATGTAATAACTTTGCCTCAAATTCTAGCTGACTAGTATTTTCCATTAGAGTTTCCACAGATAAGACCTTGCTACCTACTATTGTATATGGACTAGAACATGGATAAATATACATAGATAGTTAGATATCACCTTATTTGTATACCATTGTTACAGTAGAAGTATCATACAAACATTTGGCATACAGATGATGTACAAAAGACGGCCTAGACGGCTAAGAGGCTTCTCTTCCAATAGTTTTTTTTCTGTAAATATAATATATTATACATATTATAGATATTTATATTTGACCCGTACTAGTGAACGCATATAGACCGTGTAACCAACTCGGCTACAACAACCCCTTAAAGAATTTACATTGCTGAATGAATACTTCTCATTGAGAACTTGTGCTAAGTGAATGCGGAAAACGCCATTGAACGCCGTTGTACATACCAGTAGGTACTTTGCATTATTTCTATATTCGTAACACGTTACCTCGCGACAGTCCTTCAATAAGTGTCGAGGTTACGTCGATTGTGACCCCAGACCCAAAACGCCCACAAAACTCGCGAATTGTGAAGGCTATGTCAGGTGTTGATAGGAATACAGAATGAGGTTAATGAGCTAATGTGGGTTTTACCTTATGTAGTGTGTTGGAAACAATGGCATTGGTGACGTAAATGTAAAAGTAGACATTTGTATTCAGTCTATAAATACTATTTATTTATTTGGATTTCCAACGGAGAATACACGTTATATGGGCAGCTACATTCATCTTTATTGAAATCTTGTGTGTCTACAATTATAAGAGATCGAATGAAGCATTGTCAATAATCATATTCAAACATAACAATAAATAAATTCATCAACCCAATAAATAAATCTATGTCAAAACTAATTAATAAAATCGAGTCAAATAAATACAATCAGATAAGTTTTACATATCCCTACTCTTTCTGGGTCGTTCGTCATCATCTTGTCCCAAAACAAACTCGGCCCATTGCAAAATTAATATTATTCGTCATCTCATCCCATTCTTGGTTTTGTTAAGTTTTGATAGGAACTAAAGATAAAGGATTCTTGTCTTTTATTTTAATACCTTGAAAAGTTTTTTTCTTAACTGTACTAAATCAACTAAAATTTTTAAGAGTTTGTTTTGGGCCGAGATGATGAAGGACCCCTACTTCTTCGGTGAGCTAAATACCCACCAGGATACAAATTCTTGTTGTTCACCTAACGTTGTATAGTTAACTTCTTCAAGGAGGATATAGAGGATCTAGGAGCATCTGTTCTAAACCTCGAATACAAACATATACACAGTACTGTAGAAAATAATTGCAACGCTCTCCCCTTCGTGGTTGCTGGCAACCGTTAGTCTATCCTAATTGGAGATTAGTGATGGGTAGTAATTCGAATTCAAAAATGGATGTAGTAACATGAACTCGTCAATCACGAAGTCTCAATTAAAATTATTTCACTTGAGTAAGTTAATAGGACACAAGTGCAATCTTCGTTGTCGCACCTATTTCTATTTATATTGATGGTATACAACCGTTTGTGGTGACCGGTTCACTCAAATGATCGCGGTAAATATTTTAATTTTATAGCAAGCATTATCTCTTCTGGCATTGATTCAGATCGTGATGGAGTATGGAGTCATAGATTTAAATTGGTTGATGTTACAAGGAGACCCTAAGACCTTAAAAGTTTAATCCAACATTTTGCGTTGCTATTTACAAAAGTTTGAATGTTTAATATTATAGAAAAGGACAGCCCTATATTGTAGACAAACGCGTATTTTTCTTACGGTTGGCAATAGCGAATAAGGTGGTACTCAGGCTTATTGCGGGGTCACGAAGTTATCACTTAATATACAAAATTTAAACATTCGAGGTTTATGTAACTTATCCTAATGAAGCCCACAGGTTACGTATTTTTAGCTAAGATATTTGAGGGGCCTTTTCAACTGCTTTGCATAATCTATACGTTTATGTAATTTGGCTACATTTTTTAATAGTCTTCTCTTAACCGGTATAGAGTATTTTGTTTTTAGACGCTAAGGTTACACATACTTACCTTATTTAGATTTATGTGGTTACACGAGATATTGTATTGGCTCATGTGTTACTAAGCTCATTAAACGGTGTTTAGTAAGTATTACTTTTCAACTTGAGAGGAACAAATAAACTCAAAACTTTGTTTTGTTTTTCTTCGAGAAATTGTGTTCGAGTAGAGAAAGTTAAACCTGTTGTAGCACGCACATGGTGTCCTACGAATCCGTCGAATTAGGTTAACAATATAAGTACAGCAAATATCTATCTTTTTTTTTAAATTGCCTATAGGCTATATAACTAAAAAATATGTAGATCATTATTGAGCGATCTGTTAGTGCTTGCAATTAAATCCTGGTCCTTTAACAGACAGGTCGATAAATGACGCACTATTTATAAAAAGCGACAGTTGAGGACGTGTGAAAAAAACTTATTGTTCCATAGTGTATTGCGCATTGATTTTATTTATATGGGAACGGATCTATCTATTGAGTTACATTACACTTTTATTGAAAAGGTTACTCACTACAAATTAACCTTAAAGAATTAACACATTAAAACCATTCATCAACTAACACATAACTAAATAAAGACCTCGTTAAACCGAGCTTACAAGCAATTATGAAATCTAATTGAAAAAACGTGTGTAGCCAACTAACCTGTATCACTAAACATCTGCATAAAACACAGTGTCAAACCAGTTACACTAATATATGTTATAAGCATGTTTTTCCCACGAAGAAATACCATGCAATCATCCATCCGAGGCACCTACCATAAGGTGGCCTCCAAAGTAGAATAAGATTACTTAAATCTGAATGCCATAGAGGTCGTTATAGGCTGGTTCGTAATCTGCATAATATATTAATGGAGATGACACGACTAGGCTTGTCAAAAAGTTACGTATACATAACGACGTGACGTAATTTTAAGAACACTGTAATGTGAAGCGACAGCTTTTCCTCAAGGTTCTCAAGCGTAGCGAAAGAAAATGCAGGAGCTGCGAAAATTTCTGACACACTTTCCTTGGCCGTTTATAATTTTTTCATAAATTAAGCAAATTAACTTGAGGAACATTCTTTCTATCATTGATTTAATACCCAGCAGTTTTATCCGCGTTACTCCCCATCCCTTGTGAATAGCGAGATAAAAAGTAGTTACGTGTTAATCCACGCCTCGGGCTATCTACATACCAAATTTCATCGCAATCGGTTCAGTAGTTTTTGTGTGAAAGAGTAACAAACATCCATACATCTACACATCCATACATCCATACATCCTCACAAACTTTCACGTTTATAATATTAGTAGGATCTGTTGATTTTTCGGCTTGTGTTGGTAGTGCAAGTAAGTTCACATTTAAAGAAAAGGAAATAATAGTCAAAATCAAGTTGGACCCAATACGTATTATTGGATCTTAAGTAGAAAAGTTCTTGTCAAATTTTACACCCATTCGTCTGATTTGGTGAAATACAAACGAATCCGTCACATTTGAGCATTTTTTATTGCTCGCTCCATAAGACGTCGCGGTATTTACACTAGTGCATAAGTAAAGCTTGTTAGTTGTTACTTTGTCTGAAATTTTAAGCAGCATGTAAGAAACAGTCTCAAAACCACTGATATAAACTATGAAAATCACTAACTAACAATAACTGCAAAGTTGTTCGTACCTTTGTTTGCACTCAAGTGAAGTTCTAAACTTATTCCTACCCTTTTATAATCCCACTACTTGTTAATATTTATCAATCGACCAATAGTATTGCGTTACCGGTATAACCAGTCAAAATAACATCTATTAACTTATTCTTATTAAATAGTAAACTGTGTTACCATCTATTATAAATTTGTCCCTATTTAAATAACATAAATGAGAGTGTTTGATGTGGCGACAACAAGCACATGCACTTACATACATTATTAAAAAAAGGAAGCAAGACCTTACATACTTCATGGTCTATTTAAGTATTTTAAAAACATTTATCAGATAAGACACATCTGTTATTAGTTTATTATGCTATTAAGCTCCTTTGATAAAATGTTTCTTACAAATTGGGTGTTCTGTAGTATATTTATTTATCATAAATCATTACGGAAATACACTGTATTTTAAAATCAATTTGTTAATGTCACTAGTTAACGTTAATAAATTTGATTACATAATGGTTGGCCCATTGTTGAAACTGTTTATCATGTGGAGTAATTGGACTTCAAAGTCTATTACTATGTTGAACTATCATTAATTCTTTGATATTACATTGCGTACTGATAAATTGACAAAATATATATGAATGAACGATTCGATTAAATAGACATCTTATTGACACAATGCTATGATTACTGTAGAAAGCTTAAAACTGGTTGTATTGTGATTACGTGTCTGTACACACTACTAAGCACGATGTTCTAATTTTTTTTTTAAACCAGCTTTTATAGGCTATGGTAACAAAGTAACTATTATCTTACCTGTGGCCATGGTGACTTTTATATAAAAGTTTCGTGTCTATACTGTACTATTTACCGCTGAGGATTTCCTTCGTCTGGAGCCTATCCTAAGTGAAGAATCAGGTCATGCTTATCATAAAAATGTATTGTCATCAGAATTGAACTCCATAGGATAAGAGCAAGTGGTTTTATTTAAGCTTGCAAGATTTGACCCAAGCTAACAAAATTTGTAAGTTAAATATTACACAGTTACAGTGCTATTACTTGCTTTTTTAGAATAGAACCGATTAAAACCACACGGTGTGCCATACTACGCCTAAATTGCCCCCTCGCGGCTACAATCAGTGTGCTTCCAACGCCCGGTTCACCGGTACTGAATAGGAAATCTTCCATTCTGCCAGATGACATCCTGTGACGGATGAGAGCCATGGAACGTACAACTATACTAACTTTTAAACTTTCGCGTTCCATGATATAATATTATCTACGTATTACGGGAATTAACGCGATCACGAAAAGGTATTACATACCTCTGAATTGCCTGATGTTTCGACCAGGTTTCACTGGCCGTGGTCACAGGCTGACTGGCTCAGCGGTGCACGCCCTCCGTCGTCGACATCGAGAGGTAGAAGGTTCTTCATCCACCTCCACTTTTGAAACCTGGGCCAGTGAAACCTGGTCGAAACGTCAGGCAATTCAGAGGTATGTAATACCTTTTCGTGATCGCGTTAATTCCCGTAATACGTAGATAATATTGTACGTACAACTATAGGTGTTCAATTCATACACTTTAAATGTACATCTCGATTTTTAAATGCAAAATGTCAATTTATGAGAACTACACCTGCCTTTATAATTCCTGATTAATTATTGCTTATTTTTTTGTATGGGAATCTTTTATCCAATTTCTAACAGAAATTTAAATTTGTAAAGTCAGAATAAAGTAAGTCTTCATTTTTAAAGTTGACAATGGTATTTTCTTTAACCAATCAAAAATTAAAATACCGAATCTAAAGGGTAGTGACCAGTAGTGACAACAATAATAAGTAAAGTTGTTTACTTATTTACAAAAAGCTCAATTAATTTTAGAATGCGAAATTTATCGCCTGTAGTGATAATGAAACTTGAGAACTTAACCTCATGACCATTTTTGGTTGTGAGCTACATTTATTTTCCGTGTAGAAATCTTAACAACCGCTTTGTTTACAGTAACACGTCGCGTCACTTCTTCAAAATGATTGATTAATATAATGATAAAACATCTTTATTTTAAGTCACAATAAATAAAAAATTCTGCCATATTTATCGGCGCTTTAACAACAAATACAGGATGAATTCTTGTTGAATATAAGTTGTAAAACATGTCTAATGTATCTTTAAATTTGGGTTATTTTAGATGAGCAAGATTCTATTAATAGAGGAAAAGATCCCCTCAATTCAATGCGCTCGAGAGTTCATAAACTTTTTATTATCTATTAGATGTGTAATTCGGGACTTAATGGCGATAATATTTAAAAGGTACAATACCTCTTGGGTACCCGACGTTTCGATCGAATTGCACCGATCGTGGTCACTTTTTATTATCTATTATGATATCGACCCAGATCTTAGGTTCATAAATCGATGAGTTCCTCAAAAATGTGTTCAACTTTGTTCGGTAACAACTTTGTTATTTCTATTGCATAAAGATTTGGGTGTGACTGCAATTATCGTTCATGACTTCAGAGTGATAACCCAACCCAGATTACGGCAGGTTACTCAACCAAAGCATTTGTATACATAGCTATTTACATAATATGGCAATACAGAAAAATGAATGCTTGGTTGTAACGTATTTTCAAGACAATTAATGAAATTGACCTTAGCGCTTGGTATCCTCTAGAAGGTGTTTAACTTAAAAGAGCTTTAAGCAAATTGGCCTAGAGTTCTCGGAGAGATCATGTACATACATATAAAAAGAAGATATACCCCGAATACAACCTCATCCTTTTTTTTTGAAAGCGGTTAAAACATAATTAAATTAATATGTAATCGCATATGTTCACATTAGCCGCAATATTCGTTATGTTAGCTTGTTTATATGCATTCATAAGTGATTTGTCTGAAAGAGTTCAAACATTGTTAGTACTTGCGCAAAGATTAAAAACCAAGATTAAGCACCCTAGTGCTCTTGTTACACTGGTGTAACTTTTACATAACGTCTAAGCTAATTGCACTAGGCGTAATAATTTAAGGGGATCTTTCAAATTAGAAATCTACGAACAGCAGAAATCTTTTACTATGTTGGGTTAGATTTCGTACAACACTAAGCATGTTATCGTTATCAAACTGTTATAAGTTCGCTCGCCTTCAAACTGAATTAGACCATTTCGTATTACAATTAACGTTTATATACCATAAGGGTACTTGCAGAAGAGTTGTTGCGCAAGCACAACTTGGGCAGGCTTTAGACAGACTCCTACGCATGCACTCAGAACCTGACATGGCACTTGTTGAAATCGTAATAGGAACTTGCTTGGACGAACGATTCTGAATTAATCGATGGAGCACCAGACCATTCTCATTACGAAACAAGTTTAAACCATTTGTATTAGAACGTTTGATTCCATAGTGAAGAGCGTTAGTAAATATTGACGTAAATCGCATGGAATTATATTAGTTGACTAGTGAGGTGGGGATTTGAAATCACAACTTTTGCATAGTAATACAGTGAAAACTAAAAGTAATACAACAGCATACAAACAATATCAAATCATTTAAAAAAAATAGGTGGGATCCAATTTTCGTTTGTTAGGTCTTAAAAAATTGTGAACTTAGCAGTTGTTTTATGTAAATCATGTATGGTGTGTGCATGGCACTTAAATTTTTACATTTGTAATACAAGGCCCCGTCAATCCATAGAATAAAATGAAGCCAACCATTTTTTATTTTTATTTTTTTTTGTGCGTGTGGAAACTCCCTCGGGCCGTCACCCCACCGGGGTTTTCGGTGGGGCGGTGTGTCGGAATTGAACCGACTAAAACCACACAGTGTGCCGTACTGCGCCTAAATTAGGAGGGATCTGGGAACAGCTTTTATTAAGACATCCGAACGCCTGCCCGCAAAAGCGCGGGCACCACCTTCGGGCAACAACGTCTCTATTAGGCGACGTACAGGCACACGCGGACGCCACCCCTCGCGGGGGGCACTATAGCGGGCCTCCTTCTGCGAGATGACGTCCTCACAGAAGGTAGCGACTGCGGTAAAATTTCTGTCGCTACCGGCCATGGAGCGTATGACGGCCGGTAGCGAGAGATCCCCTCCGATGACTGCAGTGAGGGCCCGACGCTGCGTCGCCCAGGCGGAGCAAACCACCAGCGTGTGCTGAGCCGAGTCCTCACTGCAGTCGCAGTGGTGACAGGCGGGACTCAGTTCCCTCCTAGCGACCGAGTGCAGGTACTTCCCGAAGCAGCCGTGCCCGGAAAGAACCTGCGTCAGTCGGAAGGAAAGGGTTCCGTGCTGCCGCCCTGCCCACTCCACGATGACCGGCTGGTGCGCCTCCACGGCGGCAAAGCCAGCACGTGGAGCCTCCAGCCGGGACGACCAACGAGCCATGGTGGCTCGGCGAGCGGCCTCACGCCATTCGCGTACCTCTTCGGGCGGGGGCCGACTGCCGCTTCCCGCCCGGAACTCAGCCGTTCGCCGATATACTTCGGAAAATGAAGCTAACCAAAGTCAAGGCTTTATAACATACCGTAACAGGCTTATCGAGCTCTTTCTTGTTTCTTCTCCTCGTTTCCTCTTATACTTAGTCAGGGGGTGAAGAACATAGTATTTAAAACAAAGTCTCATTTAATCGTTATTAACATTTATTTTTTTTAAAGTCTAAATTTACATTTTACACACATAACACAATTTATAAAGGCACATGTTGGATGGCAATGCCTATTTTCTACTTTTTACAACAATTAACTTCAAAGTCAGTCTCAAACAGGCATATGGATTGACTGGTTGTTAGTAGTTACGTACGTACCTACGTAAGTCTTTAGATGTTTGCCAGATTAGTAAGTCACGCATTACCTGGCCTTCTATAAAATTTCAATGTCATCTGGGCAAACCGTGCCAGGAAAATCCATAATAATTGATAAATAATATGATATTAAAATAGCAGAACTATAAAAAAAACTCATTGGTACTTTCTAATAACTGTTTATCATGCAAATTGATTGAAACTGAACAATCGTAAACACTGCGTTAATAGTGTTCTTTCTTGCAGCTGACGTAATAAATGCTTATGTTACCTACATATCGACGAAGAAATGTAATTATCACATAACTCGCTGTGAATCAGAATAGAAAATGTTACATTAAGTTGCGTATCTTGCTAATTGCATTGAACGAGCAACGAGTTAAATAGGTAATGATCCGAATTGTGACAAAGCTATTTTTAAATATATTACATGCATACACTCACACTGTATCCCCGATGGCTTAGACAGCCGCATGGGCATGGGCGGGGGCGAGGGGGGTGGGGCGAGAAGAGCAAATGCCCCCCCTCCTGGTTAAACAAAATCAAATATTGACCCCCCCCCGCCTGGGATGACAAAAACAAATTTTGCCCCCCCCCCCCCCTCCCCCCTTCTGGGTTAAAAGCTGGGTACGGCCATGGACAAGCATATTGCCGTCAATCAAGCACTTTGGGAATTATAAATATATTATAAATATTTGGAAGTATATTTAAAGGGTAAGGTAGATAAGATAAGAAGGGAAGGCAATGGAAATAAAGGTATATTGCTTATACGGATTTATTAGGGAGTGCAAGCAATAGCTCTAGCAGCTCAGGGCATCGCATATTTCGTCATCTACATATTTCAACTTCAACTATCAGATACAAGTAAAACTGATATTTAAGAAAACTATACTAACAATTTTTTACGTATGAGCCGGCTCGACTGGAGTGATACCACGGCCTCACAGAAAACCGGCAGTGAAGCCATGTTTGCATTGCTTTTCGCCGAATCCAGCCTCTCCCCCTCTTCCACCATTCCCCTACTCCCTCCTGAAAGGCCAGTAACGCACTTGTGACTCTTCAGTAGCAGGTGCCCATGGGCGGCAGTAGTCATTTACCATCAGGTGACCCGTCTGCTCGTTTGCCCGCCTATACAATAATAATAATAAAAATGAAAAGTGGTCATACGGGGAAATTCGCGTTTAAGAAAAGTCCTTCTACGAGGAATTCGCTGTTCAGGGTAACTGCTTATACGATAAAATGGGAACTCAAGCCCATTCAAAGGAAAATTTCAAATTTCTTAATCTTAATCAATTAAATTTACGATTATCAAATAATTTAACGACATTCATAACACAAATCAGCACTTAAAACCGTTCGTAAGCAAAACGAATCGTTTTTTGTTTATTGAAACGCGGCATAAGTATATTACCATTTTATAGGTTTTGGATCAGACTTATTATTAATTTCGATCGTTTATTAGTTTAGATTTTAGAAATAAGGCATCAAATGTATGGACGATCTTCAATCCCTCATCTGTAACGACCTTACAGATGAGGGATTGAAGATTCTGTTTATATATTCTCAAATAAAATATTATTATTTTCTTTTACTAAATTCTGTTATACCATTAAAAGTTACAAGTTACATTAAAAGTAAAAAAAAAAAAGAAAAAGATAAAAGTTATTGCGCTTATAAAATAAAACAGTATATATAGTAGATACAAATTAGAAACAAAGGGCGTTAATAAACGCGGGAACGATTAGTCCAATTCGATTGCAACGTACCTTATAGATTACTACGATTAAGGCCAAATTTGTGTCTAATATATCGACTTGTATGCGACATACCATTTGTAAAAGATTAAAACATTTAAAAATAACGTTTTCCTCATCAGACACAGCTAATAATTTACGATTTATTACAACAATAAAATATATTCACAGTTACTTACATTAAAGACTGAAATCAAATAAATATCTATCAGCTCGTGTAAGGAAAGGAGGTCGCCACTTCGATATGTGCCTCAATCGTTGATTCCTAAATAGTCACGGCATTGGCAGCACTTCAACTGCTTAACCCAAATTTAAAAAGGCTATCATTACAGTTTGTTTTCAACTTAATTGTTGAAGTCAAGTCATTTCGTTATCTTTGCTAATCCGTTTAGTTAGGACCTTTATTTTAAAAACGTAAAAAAATATGCAGTAAATTCCGCTTTTGACAACATATCAAAGCAAAGCAAAGCATTATGTGGAATTACAAAAAAATGAATATGATATTGATAGATGACATACTGCATTTTTAATGGGTTAGGGGGCTAACGAGCAGACGGGTCATCTGATTGTAAGTGACTACCGCCGCCCGACACCTGCAACTCAAGAGTCACAAATCCGTCACTCGGCAAAATACAATAAAAGTATTGCTTCACGCTAGTTTTCTGCGAGGCCGTCGTATCACGCGCCCATAACTGCTGAAACATGGCTCTCGCACTTATAAATTTCGACATTCCGGCCATGGAGATGAAGGGTGTCCATACAGCTGTGTGTAATATATTAAAAATCAACCTTCTTTGAAATAACCAATATTTTTAAATAGACAACTAACTACGCCTAAAGGATTCCATCCTTACCTAGGGCTTCTGTCTCCCAACCTAGGTAAGAACAAGGTACATATATGTGAATATTAAATCAAATACCTTTACAGAATGCAATTCCAAAGCACGAGGAAGATAAAACGTGCAAGGTAAATTGCATTTTCTAAGATCGAGGAGTTTGTACAAGATAATAAATTTACAATAACATCATGACCTACACAAGTTGGTTATACATATACACACACACACCCACATATTGCAGTAGAAAATAAAATAAACATAATAATAATAGTGTATTATTAGAGTTGAAAAAGGATTTTATTGCTTGCTTTGTGTGAAGACAACTTCTGCCCTAATTACCTATTCTCTTGTCATATATTCAAAGTGCACATAGATTCACACAGTTAATAATTTTCTTGTAAGAGAATCGAGAAAGCATATCTGGATGTGGAAGTATTTGGCAAGATGACCCCTAAAAGCAAGGGGCCAACCGTGCAGCTATATAACAAAATAACGTCACATATCTCTTCCTGAGATCCAATACAAATGCATCCGATGCATATATATAAATATAAACAATAATTTACATGTAAAACCAACAATAGGAAGATAAATAATAAAAAAATCATACCTACCAATAATATCCATATGTTCTAAGCCATCATGGCATCATTAAGTCGTTGTCGCCCGTGAGTAAAGTACTAATGAGGAAACTGCGCCTGAGGAATGTCGATGCCTGCATTTGATATGATGCCAAAGGTGAACAGGTTCCCTGTGCATGCCAGCTTCTGTATACTCCAAGGGTGCCTTCTAATTACAGTTGTGTTAATCTATGAAAGCTTGTAAATGAATAATAGTACGTTAAACTGTTATTCCCTTGTCACCTTGTTGAAGAGGTTGCGGACAGTTACTATTTGGAGGTGCTTTCTGATTCTCTTGGCACAATTAATGTGATTAATGTGATAGAAGTATTTAGCTTGCTCAATTCTGTATAACGTTCTTTATCTTGCCAGCGTCGTGGTGGCTTTTCTTATTTTGTTTCTAAATCACAAATTTGCCTTGAAAATAAAGCTATTCCTTGCACTTCAAAATTCATATGAAGCTTAAATTCCAAGAAATTTAGAAGATATGTCTGTTAGCAGAAGCCAGTTTGACAAATATGATAAACGTTTTAGAACTTACGGTATACGGTGAATTATGTGTGCCGTTTCCGGCTGTCAGCACGCGCGAAATATCATGATGACTTTGGAGTTGTGATAAAATTTAAAAGTAACCACGTTGATATTTAGTACTTGGTATTTAGAGAAAAATAAATCTTCACCACAAGCATATATGTGCTTATAGATGAGTGCTAGTGATGCAGATTTGAAATCATCAATGATATTTGTTCGTGATTATCTGATGCTCTATACAGGCTGTATTTGAAAATAGAATACTTACTTATATCACTGAAAGGGTATGACTCTAGCATGAAGTTACAATAAGAATTAAAAAAAAAAACTATCCGTTTATAAGTTATGACCGTTTGAATTTTCAGGTATTTTTGCCTATGTTTTTCATACTACTGTACTACTTCTTTCATACTACTGCTGTATACTTATAGAGGCTAGTGGTGATGATTTGAAATCATCAATGATATTTATTCGTGATTATCTGATGTTCTATATAAAACGGAAAATTCTACACCAGTGAAGACTGCAAGACCTATACATATTTCGCCTTAATCTTGAAGGGGTAGCTAGAGGTGTATAAAAAAGTGAGTATGAGTATATTGACAGTTATAGGTAGGTTAAGAAGAGTAGATATATTGCCTAGACGGATGGATTGGGGATTGTATCGTATGTATGTGTGTGTGTAGTGTATGTGTGTCGCATGTCGCATACTTGTAACTTGAACTGGAAACTTTTATTGGCAAGTCAGAGCGCTCTAACACAACTTTACTGTATGTGAGACAAAAATGGGCAAGAACATAAGTGGCCCCTGTAACTGAAAAGTTGAGGAGTACACGTCAGTCACGGTATAGGTAGTAATGGAAAGGAATATTGGAAAATGAGTTGAAAAAGTTAAAAGAAGTTAAGGACTAAAAAGATGGATCTACTGAGTACAGAGATGACTGAAGTGTAAGTAGTCAAAGACGTGTTGCACAGAAGCTAAATAATTTTATTTTGTGATTAATTGATTATTATTTAAGAATCTTGTTATCGGGCCTCGGAGAGTTAAGCCGTCGGTCCCTGTTGCCATACGAACATCTGTGGCATTCGTTACAGGTAGTTGGAGCCTTAAAATGTCCGACAACCTGGTCTAACTACAGAACTTTGATATCGCCTAGCGCTTGTGGAGGTCTGATGGCAGTCGCTTCACGTAAAATATCGAAGTTCGGCCGTATCGTAGTTAGACTGAAAGCCGACCCCAACTTAGTTGGGAAAAGGCGCGGAGGATACTTAAGAATCTTATTGCTTTCTGTTTTATTTTCTGCCATTCACTCATAAAGATCAGAAGAAAAAATAAAGTAGACTTTCATGATGTGTAAGACTTTAGGGAGATCCTTGACTGTGATCAGTTGTACTGTGATTTTCTTTTAGTTGCTACCCTATAAAATGAGTGCTAAGTACTGCATTCCTCTATAGAATATAATAACTACGTATCACGCGATGTTTGATTGCTATGTTAGTAGTAAGGTAAACAAGAAGATTGGAATCTTTATTTTGGTATGTTATTTATGACACAAAATAAACTGTGGAATATTTATGTCTAGTGTAGATATTTAAGATAATGATCTAAACAAGAAGCCATCATTTGAAATAAACAGTCATTAATAGAAGTCATATTAAATTCCTAGTATGAACATTTTATACATAATTTATTTTATATTTAACAATGCCGAGGTCAGTCGTACGTGTCTTGCGATTTACCGCGTGTTTATACATATCCGTTGGTCAGTCGGTTAACGCCTTTAACAGGAAAAGAGTTTTTGACAGTGATCATTTGATGATTAAATGTGGGATTAGATGGATATTAATAATAGATTTTATCATTTTTATATAAATGACTTTATCGTTTCTGTGGATACAAGTTTAAGCGCTACAACGGTTCTTAGATATAGGAAACAGGAGATTAAAGAAATCAGTAGATATAGCGATAAGGTCTTACAAAAGAGTATATGTTTTTGTTTCAAAATCAAAATTATTTATTTCAAGTAAACCCATTGTAGGTATTTTTGAATTGTCAGGAGTAGGAGTCAGTCAGTATGTCGGTCGTGAAGACAGTTTGCCATCATGGTGACTACGATGCACTGCAACTTTACAGTAGCATACTATAAAGTACACTTGCATAGTTTTTTGTTTAAGGTGACCTCTCGAAGACTTGTTGACATTTTAAAAATATATAATGAAGAAAAGTCATTGTTAACAAATACAAAAGAAATATATCGTTTGAAGTTCTTAAAAAATCTTACACGTTTCGTCTCTATAGGAATAAACATACATACATCTATAGGCTGTAAGGCTCACGTACACAGCTTGATAGATGATAGAAAGGATTTATATATTTATTTTACTATGCTGACCGCGGCACAATGTACGGTCGTTGGCCCGTACGTAGGCTGATAAACACATTACCCTCCTTTGCGCCACGTAGGGGAAAGTCTTAAAATTAGTATAAAAAGTTAAAAAAACAAGTGACCTTTTTATTATTACTACAGATCGCGTAGAGGTCGAATTTCAACCATAGTTTTTTCATTGACCAGTATAACTTGAGCTATCATTGGATAGACTTACCATGACAGGTAATCACAATCTAGACGCGTGTAATTTACTTATGCCCTTTTCATGTAATTTTGAAGTTGTAAGACATATGGTTTTACAAATACACATTTTAGCATTCTGCACTTCAAATGCAAAAATTCTCTTCACGTATTAATATAATGATTATTAGCTTAACTTGTAACTAACCAGCTAACTTACTACATAACTAAGTAAACAACTCTTGGAAATCAACAAACTTAACCTACTTCAAATCATCAAATCAAAGATTGTATGCACATATTTGCATAGTTTGGATGACAATACTTTAATTTGACAACGTCGAGCTGATCTGGTAATGGAGTCAGGAAGTGGATAGTGAAACTCCTCTGTAGGAGGTAGATAGTGGAACTCTTTTTACTTTTAATACGGTTCGCCATTAAAGATAAAAATAAGTATAATTACCTTTTATTTAAAAAAAAAAACTTCCCGCGTACCTAATTAGTCCAGTCAAATAAGGTCTGAAATCAAAATTTGGCTCAACTTTGCATTTTTGATATAATGAAGTTTTAATGATACAAAACAATGTGTAAAGATTTTCGTGTCTGCAACCCTAGGCAAGGGTTGAAAAAATAACCCTTAAAAGGTGTTTTTTTTTGCAATTGTTCGAAAATGTTAAACAAAAATGTTCTAATTAAAATATGTAGAGCTTAAAATTTAACATAAAAATGGTTATATTGCTTAAAAATATGGTGCCTAAAAGAAAAGCAACATCGTCACTAGTGCGTTGCGTTCGTAAGCTCACCAAAGTTTGTTGAGAAGGCAATAGAAACAAGGTGTAACAACTAAACAACAACAAAAAGGGAGTGACGCTGTTTACCATCAAACAGTCTTCGCCCTAACTTGTCACCTTTACAAATGTTTCGTCTAATAAAAAGCAAGTGTAGGTGTGTAGACTTGTATCTAGCACTTCAACGGCTAGATACACTTATGATTTCGAACTAGTTTCTTGAGGAAAGAAATATATAAGTATATTTGATAAATTATTTAGTAACTGTATTGTTGGAAGCTATATGTAGAAGATTTCACTTTGATCAATCGATCTCGTAGTTATTTTTTAAAAACAAGCTGTCATATTTTAATATTTAATCCCGCCTGTAACCGAATACGAAATAGCCGGTTTTTTGTACGAATTTATTTTGGTCTTATTGTTAACATGTCAGTATTGTCACAATCGATACATCGTGGACATATTATCAAATCACTCGATTACAATCGGATCCAACATTATTAACGGATACCAATGCCAACGACCTCTGGTGTCGTGCGGAATTTCATTATAATATATTTTATTATTTTAAATTTGGAATAAGTATTATTATAATGCGGTCAGTCCTCTCCCATGCGATCAGGTTTTGGTGGTTCTGAAAAAATATAACCTGTTGTTAGTACAATATAACGAACGGCTAGGAGTATGGTTAGTGAAATTACTATTTTTTTTTTATAGTATATTACTTGCCATTCAAGAGTTAAAAGTGCGTTGCTGGCCTTTAAGGTAGTAGTAGAGGAAAGGTGGAAGAGGGGGACTGGCAGGAGAGGGCGGAGGGAAGGGTTAGGGCCTCCGACAACCTCACTCACTTGGCGAAAAGCAATGTAATCATTGCTTCACTGCCGTTTTTCTGTGAGGTCGTGGTATCACTCCGGTCGAGCCGGCCCATACGTGCCGAAGCATGGCTCTAGTGATATATCGTATTTTTGTGTTATGGATTGGTAGAAATCTCATGTTTTCTATGCGTCTAACAATAACCCTTGAACTCAGATAATTACCTACTGACTTTCCCTATATAAAAGTATTAGTTTAAACCGTCTTTATATTTTGACTCGGTTGCAAATAGGTAACTAAAACAGTTCGGTTGTTCAGCTGGAATAAATTGTAATTGTGAGTTAAGTCATCAAAAAAAAAGTATCTCAGTTGGTCCCAAAAACATTGTTCAGTCGAGTCCAGGTGGGACTTAAATATGTAAACAAATAAAAGAATAAGGACATATCAGATAAGCAACATGAAAAAATAACCAATTATAGGAAAATAACAATCACAATTTGATTTCGTAATTAGGGATCTTAAAACGACCCTGAACAAACTGCTATTAATCAATTCATTCATTACCTACGCACAATTAGCTTCACGATAAAAATAACTTAAAACGAACGAAATTGCAATTCATTAAGCTGAGTTTAATGCTCCGTACTAACTTGATTATTTCGACTTTTATTGACATTTTACAACAAATCGAATCGTGTTTTGATTGTCAAGTTCTTTAGAATTACATCACTTTGTAATAAAACGAGCATCTGATATTATCGTAATATCTAGTATGTGTAATGTATACTCTTAAATATTCTGAGATTTTGACATAACCTTTTCAGGATACTTTGTATCCTTGAGGTGTGAACAGCGTTTTCAAGATCTAAATAATTGCCAAGTTCTGTAGATAATCCTGAAGATTTGACTTAGTAAGTTTTCACATCCAAGTTTTCCTATAAGTATTTGGCTAAACAATTTATCTCCTTTATTTTATACGCAAGTTACTACATAGTACTGTATTTATATCAACATATTTTACTCTTCTAAAAGATGGTGTGCTCTAAAAACTAGCCGAGTCAAATCTTCAGGATTATCTACAGACCTATTTATAATATGTAGTGATCTATAATATGTATGTATTTAGAAATTTATAAGTATGCCTATCAGCAGTCTACTTACTAGTACAGTACTTACTAGTACAGGCTCTGTCTAGTCTGGGATTAGACAGCCATGTGTGAGATGTGTAAAGTTGTTATTATTATTATTATATAATCTATATTAAAATCATGCAACTAGTTTCCCGGTTTATCAGTGCGAATTGTCAAATTATTTTTGTTTAACCTTGTTAATTTTTTATTCGAATCGCGGGAGTTGATTGCTATGTTATTTTCATATTATTAACTGGTAGGTAATATTAATGATTATACACCCCTGACGTCCGCTTAGTCACAGTGTCTTCGAGTATGGTAATGAGTATTTACACAGTCGTCACATCGAAGCTGTTCTCGAAGGTCAGGTGCTATAGTGAACCAACATACCAAGTACACCAACATTTGATCAAAGATATTCCGAATGCGTTATACGGCCTACATTGTTGTTCTTACCTCATTGACGTTAACATATTTATGTGTCAGCGAAGCAATGTATTTTGTTTACAGCATAGTTTATAAATGTATTAAGTTCCTCAGCAGCCGAGGTTACTCATAGTACTCAAATAAGACAAATTTATAGATGACATAGAATGAATATATGTTTATATAATATGTTACATAGTAGCATTTAAAGGCGTAACCACGCTTTGTCCACATCTGTAAAACCTAGCTACACAGGTATAAATATGATTATTAATAAATAAATAAGCCTTTATTTCCGTAAAACAAAGTTTAAAATATTTCGTTTATCACGGATGATTGGTTTTCTGTAATTAAGTCTATTAAAAAAATAAAAATCTTAATGTGGAATTTGCGTCACCCTTTAAAAAATCTTTTTAGTGTACCCAAAGGCAATGATCTGTCCCTAAGGTACTTGGTAAATATTTTTCCAAATTTCAAGTCATTTTATTCGGTTTAGACGGTGCCTTGTCTGTCAGTCAGTCATTCACGATTCTATTTTATAGGTGAGCTGGTGAATTTTAATTTGTTTCATTTCAAATCCTTCAAGTCCCATGACTTACTGCTGTTAAAAGGGGCCTGACTGATTTAAAGTAGATTGCTTGTTGGGTTAAAATGATTTAAGAAAGGAAAATGGTCTCTAGTCAAGAAATAAGCAGTAGAAGGAAGGTATTAGACTAATACTACGATTCTTTCAAATAATCACTACATATTATAAAACAAAGTCCCCCGCCGCGTCTGTCTGTATGTCTGTCTGTTCGCTAAAAACTGAAAAACTACTGTAAGGATTTGCATGCTATTTTCACTAATAGACAGAGTGATTCATGAGAAAGGTTTAGGTGTATAATTTATTAAGATTTTGTGTAAATTGATTGAAATTTGTTGATGATTGTTGAAGATGTCTCTGCTACCCGTGCAAAGGGGGTACCCCTTCAATATGGTTGATCTGTACGATGGCTGGCGTGTGCGTCATGCTCGTGAACGGGTGCCGTTGGTCGGGGCTGTTCATCTCTGGACTCTGCTATTACTTAAATATGTATAGTAGTAGTTAGCGCGTCTATTAATATTTTAGAATAATAGGTATGTTACATTGTCCTCACATTTCATTTACGCTTATAAGCAATGTAACCAGAAATTTGTAAAAAACATTTCGAAAAAGAGTATCCTTGGAGTTTCTTGCCTGTTCTTCTCCATAGGATCTACGTATTGGAACAGGCAACTAGCTTCACGACTGACTTAGTCTGACTAACCCCTACTCCTGACAATTCAAAAATACCTATTATTGGTTTAATTGAAATAAATGGTTTTGATTTGATTTGAAGCCCGTGCGGGTTGCTAATAAAATAACAAACATTTTTATTGCCAAAAGAAAAAAAATCCAACAATACATCGGTCAGGGCCCTTCCATATCGGCAGCGGATCATGTTCATTGGAGGAATTATATGAACTAGAAATCGCCTGGTGATCGAATTTTGACCACAATAATTTCTTTAAGTCATCCTCCGCGCCTTTTCCCAACTAAGTTGGGGTCGGCTTTCAGTCTAACTACGATACGGCCTAACTTCGATATTTTACGTGAAGCGACTGCCATCAGACCTCCACAACCCGAGTACCACAACTTTGTAATGTGCTAACCTACGCGGTTACCACTTAGCCACGAGCCCCCTCTCACTCGAACATTAATTAAGTACTTTGTTTTATACCATTCGCCAGTATAAGTTGAACTGTCATTGTAAATACTTTTCGTATCATAACAGGTGAACATATTATATACTGGACCCTTGTAGTTTTTTGTAGCCGCCTTCGCATATTTTTTAAATGTATAACACATATTGATTAAAAATTTTAGCTTTCTGCACTTCTATATATTATAAAATTTAAGTATTACAATTTTCACGTATTTATATAGATTGAAAGAAAAGAAAGAAAGAAATCATTTATTTTGTCACACACTGAGACATCAACGAAGGGCATGCAACAAATTGATATGACACTTAAAAAAAACACAAAAGAAAATAAAATAACAAAAGATAAATTGAATAAAATAATACATTACACGATAAAACACAAAAAGAGATTGAATATATTGTAAGAATGCAAAGTAAACATAGACAAAGGTCAAGCTCTAAAATATGTATGTCTACAAATTAACTCACGTGATCGAAATATAACATACGCCAGTTTTAAGTTAAATTATTACAATTTGTATAGTATTTGTGTATGTTAGGTAAAGAGGTAAAATTTATTGTAGCATGTGTCGTTTGCGTTTTTATTTCCGTGTGTTTTTATGTAATGTACGAGTATAATGCACAAATTGCATTTGTGTGGTTATGTGAGTAGTCCATGAGTAGTGCATGTATGTATGGTTGTGCTGAGTGGTATGCTACGGTGAGGTCACGTATAGGTTACACAGTAACCTATACGTGACGTTATTTAACCAAAAGTGCCTCAGTATCGTCGTAGCATAATTTATGTGGAAATAGGCGACAAGTCTTTTTAAGTTCAAAGTTTGTAAAGTGTATATTTTGGAAGAGGCTTGATATTAGAAAAAACTTTTTATGGAAGAAATATAAGAAATAACTATTAATAATAAAAGCAGATTGTTAAACCATGTATTTCACGAGTTCGTTTTGTTCGCAGTGGTCCAGTAATGTGTTGACATGCCGATAGCAGCCGTATCTCGCGAGACGCCACCCGCGTCGCCATCGCTCATCGCCGCCACCTACGAGGAGGTTTTAGCCACCGTATGTACTAGAAATACCCATCTTTCAGTTACTGTTAATAATAATAATATTCTGGGACAAATGGGGCCTAGTTGGTCCCATATGTGACTCAAACTAAGCACAGTTTGTATGTACTGTGGATTATAGAACACGGATTAACATACTTAAAGACATTTCTGTGTAATTATATGCATTATATGGGTACATTAAAACACTCAGACCGGATGGAAACAGATTCATCTTATAGGTACATCTAATTACTGTCATTAATATGGTCGTTTTATGATCACCCAGTCATACACTAAGCTACTTGTTGTATGTACACATATAAGGTAGGTACACATCGATACAGGAAGTACACACGACGAAAGAGTTATCTGCACATCTTAATACAGTTTATAAAGGGATTAATGTGTCAGTGCATTAACAAATTGTTTCTATCGTCAGTACCTATTCAATCAATCTATTAATCCAACAGCGTATCATAGTAAACTGCTGGACATAGGCGTCTCCCAATGCGCTCCACAGTACCCGGTCCTCCGTCTTCCGCATCCATTCCTGCTACCTTCTTCAGATCGTCGGTCCATCTGGTTGGGGGGCGTCCTACCTTACGTTTACCTATTACAGTACCTATCAAGTTAATTGTTAGGTATACTTGCACAAGACTTACGTAGGACATACTGCAAATATAATAAAAAGACATACAATAATTATCACGCCAGCAATAGATTTAGAATGCCAAATCAATTTTCACATGCAACAAAATTGTTAAAGTAAGTGAAGAAATAGCACTCACAATCTGCATAGTTCACACCATTTTCACACATCACGGATTGTATACATCGATTCAATACGCTAATTCCTTATCACCTTGACATGTGATCGAGTAATTACCGAAACGCTACCGTAGTGGACACACAGCGACAACTTATTAACTTGAAGTAGCGGCCGGATTGCCCCACTGTGTGAATGGAAAATGGCCATAATAAGGCAAACGGACGTACTACAATCCACCTGCATACAATAGCTTAGCAGTTTAGTTCTGTTCCCAGCTTCCGACGCGCGGCCTTCTCGCTGATTTTTAACCGCGAGTATCACGAAACAAATTAAATGTATTAAATAAATCGGTCGTATGTACTACATATTTGTCGTATACATAGGTGTTAATTGTGGACGTCGTGACTTGCATATGTGAAGTGATATATATACGTGTCGAATTTATACGATAAAATATAAAATTGAAATATTTTTATGGAATCGTAAAAATATATATCTATTTGAATAGATGCTATCGTCTATCAATTGCGTGTTAATAGTTTTTTTTTTAAAACACCTTGATCTATTTTATTTATTGAGAGCGATCTAATTACAATAACGTGTTCAATAGTTGGGTGTGATTTTCTCACGAATACTGAAGTGTTCTTGGAGATTGGTCACGACATCAGTTTACTCACGGACCTATTTTTTAAGCAATGTGGTCGGCTTCACGCTGGTGATTTTGTGCTACACTTGCTAATTAGTAATACTACAGTTAAGACCTACTTCTTTTACAAATAAATTTCGAGAGAGCCAAATAAAAACTTGCTAGGCGTCCACATTCATATGAATTTTTAACCTTTTTTATATAAGTGGGGTATTTTTAATGTAGAGAAAGAATTATGTATGATGATTATATATGTGTCTTGGATATTGTTTTCAACTCTTATCATATGTTGGGAGTAAACGAGGGAAAGCTTTCTGACTGCTAGATATATTTCCCGTGTATTATAAATCCGGGATTTCTTTTTTAATAGATTTGTATAAACATTATTTGTATAAAGAAGAAGTCGATTCAAAATGAACACTATTTTCCGCCGCTGAACTACTGCTAAAAAGTCCTAAACATAATAGACTTTAAATCTAAATAAACTAAAGATGAGTAATTTCTAATGTATGATTTCATTATTTGAAAAAAGTATGACAAGCAGCTCGTGGTGCAAAACAAAATGTTTTTTTAACAATATTATTTTGTTTTCATTGTCTTCTTAGATTTCTGATCCATAGAGTTGTTAATCAAACTGCCAGCTTTAAGCTGATTAAAAACATAGAAACATTTGTACAAAAAGTATCTAATGTGACCTTTTGGATCATTCATTCGTTCATTGTCAAGACGTTCGAATCTTAAAACTCAATTGCACATGAGCTATCCATTAGTTTCAATTAGTTTACACAGAGAATTACCTCATTTATTCTAATATGGAACTATAAACTTAAACTCGATTCTTGCCATCATAAAATCATCCTATACAGATTTTCAATTTTTTACGTTTAACTTTCGAAATATTGAATGCCTTTAATTATATTTTTTACAAGTAGGTAAATGACCCTAATTATCGACCGGTTGTAATGTTTACTGTTACAGGAAAATTGCTTCGGATATCGATAATGAAGCTACTACAGGAAAAACCTAATTATATTGAGTACATTTTCCCCAAACGAATTTCATTATTACAGAACGGATTCAGTAAACAATAATAGATGTACAATATATAGATAAGTGATGTGAATGTGATCATCATCAATGAGAAAACAAATACGATGGTTGACTTTCAGGCGAAATCAGTTTTTAAACGTTAAAACGGTACATTAAGCTTGCTATTGTCAAATAATGTACCTTTAGCATTTGGTTTAATAAAAAAATATAAAGTAAAATAAAAAAAAATAAAAGCATATGTCAAGCAGGATAGCCTGATATAACATTTAACTGTTCTGTCGTAGAAACATTCCTATAATGTATAATCTTATTCAGTGTAAATTGATTGTACTGATTAAGGTTATACATTACAGGGTGGTTTTAATTGAATATTTAGCAACACCTGATTGCCAACGCAATGTGTTGCTAAATATTCATTTATAGACATTTTAATACGACTGACAACGGCGACAGAATGTAAATGCTTACTGAATCACAGGATTTCGATAGTAAGAATGTGATTTTTCCGAGGCGGTCTATAATGAAGGTTAAAGTAATAATTTATCATATTAATATTCACAGTTAAACTTGTTAGTTTCTGAATATTTGTTTATTGTTTGACCAAATGTATTCGACAATATTACCAAAACCAGTATTCCCTATGAATTGATTGACCTCCACAGGTCGATGAAGTAGGTAAAACCATCATAATACATTAGATACTGTTTAATTTCATAGCTGAGTTCTCATCTATTACAATCATTATATAAATGACTAACTGAAACGCGCAACTTTGTCTGCTTTTGTAAATTTACCCCGTTTTGCAATATTTTTCATTGGTGCTCCGCTCCTATTGGTTGTAGCGTGATGTTATATAACCTATAGTCTTCCTTGATAAATGGGCTATCCAACACTAAAATATTTTTTTAATTCGAACCAGTAATTCCTGAGAAACTCTTCAGGTTTATAATATTAGTATAGATATTATTATTTACCGAAAATCCTTGGTACTCCTTTTATAGCCATAACTGTAGGAATTAATAAATACTAGAAATCGCTTGGATGTCCAATTTCGACCATAATTCATTAAGTTTATTTTTTTTTGTTTATTTAATTTATTGGCCAGTGTATCTTGAAATGTTGTTGTATAGACTTAAGTACCACGATAGGTCAAAATACATATTACATATGTGTACTGGACGTGTGCAATGCACTACTGCCGCTTCACTTAAGTCGTCAAATCATTATACAACATGAATGCAGAGATAGATTACGAACTTAGAATAATCTAATATCACAACCTTACACACTGTGATATGTAGCAGCTCCTAGAATTTGTTTACCAATTGTCTACTATTCACCGCTTATGTGTAAAAAATCCCATTAACAAATAGAAAAGAGCTGATGATCTTCGAATGGCTGAACGGATTTTCTTGAATTATAGCTAAGAACACCTTTCATCAAGTCGCCTGTCAAATAAAAAAATCTAAATCAAAATCGGTCTATCCGTTTAGGAGTTATGATGCCACAAACAGACACACGAATACACAGTAACATATGTTAAACTTATATATCACACCCCTCGTTTTTATGTCGGAGGCGTGGTTCAGCTTTTTATACAAATACTAGCGACCGGCCCCGGCTTCGCACGGGTTTAATTTATTTTTTAGTCTGTAACTTGATATATTTTCCTTAGTTTACACAGAATAAATTGCTGAACGCACGCATAAATATTTGACAACCAATATATATGTCAATCCTCTTCCATTACTGACTGAGTCCAAATAAAAAAAAAAAAAAATTATACTATATTTTTAAAATCTAATGTACGATACTAACGTCACTCAATTGTTTTGCCTTCCCGGAACCTATCCACTAACAATTGAACTTTATGGTATGGTATTAAAGTTCAAATTGACTTTTAAGTATTATTACGAATCATTTGTATGGGAGTATAGAAAATTGTTTTTTTTAGACTTTTTCAGGCAATTTTTTTAATTTTTCTCGCCGTAAAAACCATCTTTGAACTTCAACGAACATTTAAAAAAAAGAATTGGTCAAATTGGTCCAGGCGTTGTTGAGTTATGAGCTTACCAACACATTTTGCGATTCATTTTAATATTATAGATGTTAAATTATTATAAACTAGATTTCCTTTTAACTTTTGTTTTCCTTCATCGGTGAAATACGTGGTAAATATTTATCTGTAGGTAATAACAAGTTTTCTTATATTTTTTTTGTTATTATTTGAAATATGTCCCCATACAAGTTTTACATTCTAATAGTTGTAGCACCGGTTCTATTGCGTGATATTTCTTTTTATGAATCACATAGATTTTAAACAGATTTAATTGATCTTGATACAATCAACGAGATAGTGCCATCGATACGAATTAATGACGGTTTAAAATTAACAAATATGTAATTTTGTTTGAGGAGAGTTTGATTAATAATAAAAAAAATATATTGTAATAAAGCCTGTGGTGCTTGATGTCAATTGTTATTAAATAATTATTGACATTTATTGTTAAAAGTAGAGTCATTATGAAAATACGTTGAAAAGCACGCTTTTTTACAGTTTTTTTTTCGGATATAAAAAAACGCTAATCCTGAAGATCCTGATAAGGATAATGGAACAAACTATTTAAATTATTGCATTGTCATCGGTCCTTGATAAGTGTGCAAAGTTTGAAATTAATTCGACATTTTGAAGGGGATGAAAATCACGTTCAAAGATTCCGTTACACACATACCAAGCTCATAAAAGTGTGTTAAAAATCGGTGGTGATACACTACCGAGGCAAGGGACACAATACTCCGAGAAGTGTCCAGCTCTTGTCATTCTAAATTAAAAAAAAATGATATCCACGTGTTCTAAGCTGTTTGCTAATAAAAAAAACGTCAACAAAACAACAGCACCTGACGCTAGTATTGGTTTGTCCGTGTTGACTTTTTAAAATTGAATTACAACTAAATATTGACTTTATGACTAACTTTCCCTAGAATTAACTTTCCTTAGAGCTCTCCCTCTCTCTCGCCGAGTGTCCTCAAATAAAAAATGTCCAACGAGATACATACAGTATTTATTATTAAAACGCTTGATAAAGGACATTGACCTATGTTTCTTTACAACGTGCATTTCTAGTAGTTCTACATACGTGTGTTTTAGATAGAACAAGTGACTTCAGACGGTCTAGCACTATACAACATGACATAGCGGCTATTTACGATGTGTGTAGTTGCCCTAGTAGGGAACTTACGCAACACGATTCACTCACATTGGGCTCAGCAGCGACAATTTAAGAATAGCTAGTTCACCTTGCGCCGTGAGAGCGCCATTTTATGTAAATCCGACCAGTTAACTACCGCATTTCTACATACACATGAATTAAGTCAATTGATAAGCTGAAAAGCAGTTTTGAAGATTTGTTACTTTTATTCCCTCAGAGAATTATTTAAAAAGTTAAATTTGTTAAAAAATACTTGTAGTATTTTTGTAAGTACGCGATTATGCTGGAGAAATGACTTCTGTATATTCAGGAAATAACCTTTCAGAGTGATATTCATCTTACTACAGATATGCGGTGATATATTTATATGTATGTATATAATCCGTTGCGGTTTAAAGGCGTCCTGTTACCTAGGTTCTAGGTCCCTAGAACCGCTGCAACAGGACGTCTTTAATAAATAGCCCCATGTTATGTTACGAGTATCCTACTAATATTATAAACGTGAAAGTTTGTGAGGATGTATGGATGTTTGTTGCTCTTTCACGCAAAAACTACTGAACCGATTGCGATGAAACTTGGTATGTAGATAGCTGAACACCAGGATAACACATAGGCTACAGTTTTATCCCGATATTCCCACCGCATCGGGACTTACTAGGGCGAAACTGCGGGGCGCAGCTAGTCTTTAATTACCGCCTGTTTGATGTAAAACTACAAAGCTACAAATAATAATATGTAAGGTGTAACTACGTACTTCTTTGTTATATTTAATGTTATACTGTTTAACAAATAAGCGCTACCCTTTACTTATTATTCCTGTAGGTAAATTAACAAATGATAAACTAAGCTCTATAGTAATCCATAAATCATGTAACCAAATCTTCACTTTATAAATTAAGAAGAGATGAAGTAAACGCACAGTTTTAAATTATAAATATTTAAGACTCCAAATTGTACAACAAACAATCAATAGCTACTCGTTAAATTTATTGGACACAAATTTGTTAAACGACAACATAAAATATTACGTATAAAATTCACGCATAAAAAAGTTATTTTATTCACGAATAATGAATCCTACTAATATTATAAACGTGAAAGTTTGTGAGAATGTATGGATGTATGGATGTGTGGATGTATGGATGTATGGATGTATCGATGTTTGTTACTCTCTCACGCAAAAACTACTGAATGGATTTAAATGACTCTGTACAATAATATAGCTTATATATCAGAATAACACATAGGCTATAATTTATGAAGACATGTGTATATTGGCCAAAATATAACGATAAGTGTTAAGTAAGTCGGAAAAAATCTGTCATCTGCGAGCTATTCCGGCGTGCGGTGAGAAAACTGTAAGAGTTACACGAATATGATGTACGGTGGGATTTTTTCTCCTACATACTTCTACAAAAAAGTCCGCGACAGTATATATCTATCTTTTATGTGTAAGCCATTATTACCAAAATAGTGAACCATAAATACAATAAAATTTGATTTTTTATTTCCAATTCACATTTAGCAGTAACAAATTGATTTTTATCAAAATAAATACTTTTATCGCTTCTGAAATTCAAAGTAGATAAACTTTGTCTTTTAAAGTAAGTACATCGCTCACCCGAACGCGGGCAGACGCGTGAGGGCAGACGTTGTTGACGGTTGTGTCCGTAATGGTAATTTTCAAGACACTAGCGATTTGTTAAAAGGCTCTGTATACAAACATTTATATAATATACTAGCAACCCGCCCCGCTTTCGCACGGGTACAAATTACACCTAAACCTTCCTCATGAATCACTGTCTATTAGTGAAAACCGCATGAAAATCCGTTCAGTAGTTTTTCAGTTTATCGCGAACACACAGACAGACGCGGCGGGGAACTTTGTTTTATAATATGTAGTGAAGATATTGAATGTGAAAAAAAAAATTGAAAGTTTGTGAGGATGTATGGATGTTTGTTACCGTGATAAACGAAGCCCACGCTGTTTTTATCGCGGGCAAAGCTAGTTTTATATTATACTAGCATCATGTTGAAATTAATACCATATGCTTATGTCTGCGGTCTCTTGAAGCTGTAAAAAATTCAAGTTTCTAAGTCATTCATTTGACATTAGAATATTTCGCAGGTAAATGAAAACTTATAGGGTCCCGTTGACTTAGAATCATGAAATTTGGTAAGAAGTAAGGTCTCACAGCACAAGTTAAAAAAAAAATTCGAAAGTAGCTAGTTTGTTGTTATATCATATAAAAAAAATATTTTTTGTGATATCAAACTTAAATGTTGAGGTTGAAATTTGACTTTGTCGTAAATCGATGAACAGGAGAGTATTTTTATAACTGCAAAGTTAAATTTGTTTTTTGGAAAATCTTCGAGAATTTATTCCCGAGATGGACATAGTATCTACGAACAAGTTTGTTTACGGAACCTTCGGTGCGCGAGTCAGATTCGCACTTGTCCTGCTTTTTTACTAGAGCTCTTTAATATTAAATCATCTGTTTTTGGTTCTTTTAAGATATCAGACGTAAAAACTCTACAATTGGTAAAAGTTTAAAAATATGAAATTACACAATAAACCCTATTTTTTACGATGTAGGATTGTTGTATAACGGAAGGTTAAAGAATGTGCCTAGCATATTCATAAAACAATGGAAATGTATACAATGTTTCGTCAAGCGAAAACAGATGAAAGCGAGCATGAGAACGTTTTTATTGACATTTTTTAAATACTTTATACTATCAGCACGCGTGTCTATAATGGAGATCTTTTAATTATTCATACACTAGCTGTACCCCGCGGTATAAAAAGTCGGGATAAAAGTAGCCTATGTGTTAATCCAGGTCTCCAGCTATCTACATACGAAGTATCATAGCAATCGGTTCAGTAGTTTTTGCGCGAAAGAGTAACGTATAGTAACGTATAGTGTAAAGAGTATCCTATGTGTGTTTATCCTATAATCCTTTCAAATCGTTTTTGCGTGAAAGAGTAATAAATATTCATCCGTCCACACAAACTTTCGCAGTTTTTCGCATTTATAATATTGGTAAGTAAAGATAGTTCAGTCAAATGTCAGTTCGGCTTAGTAATAGATTTTTATTAACATTTCAATAAATAAATCTTAAAACGAGAATCAACAAAAAGATCCGATAAGTGAATCAGGTGACAGGACAGATAACTGCATTAATGAGAGGGCCGCCGCAATATTTGCTGAAATAGTTAATTTATATGTGTACTAGTAGCGCCCCGCGGTTTTACCCGTCTACGTCCCGATCCCGTGGGTATATCGTGATAAAAAGTAGCCTATATGTAAATCCAGTTCTCCAGCTATCTACATACCAAGTTTCAGTAGTTTTGGCGTGAAAGAGGAACAAACATCCATATATCCATATTCACAAACTTTCACGTTTATAATATTAGTAGGATCGTCGTTGATAGGGTTTTAATATAAAAGTAAGTATAAAAATACAATTAAAGTTAATAAATTAAGAATGTTTAACGGGAAAAGTTTCACTTGGAGTTTTAAAATTGTTAATTGAATGTGTGCCATGTGCCGATACTGTAAAGCAAACGAAATATTTTTGTGGACTATTAAATAACTCATGTTTTGTTGGTAAATTTATTTTAAGGGCTTCGTAGACTGTGATGAATAGTAATAACACTAATAACTGTCACGGATTACATACATTACGAACTTTTTGAAATATTTTTGCACACTGATATAATAAATACAATTTAAAAAGTAATTGCACTCTTAACATATTATTTAGCTTTTTTATTTCAAATTAGTTTCACACCATCAAATAATAATGTTCGGTAATTTGTTTATATAGGTATATCAACTTACTTACTTCAATATTGTTTACAATTGTGTTGAATGAGGGTCATTTCAAATGATTGGAGATTGGCTGTAGATCTACTACATTACATGTATGTTTGCAATTAATATAAGAATAAGAGTTCAATGCCAAGTTGAGAAAACACCTTTAAAAAGTACGTTTTTATTCGATTAATTCATTATTACATAATTTGTAACTAACTATTTTTAACTGAAATCAGAAAGCAAAATGCTTTCTTCTAAGCTGCGGTATTTGTTACTTCTTTGCGGATAGAAAACGGCAAATTAAAAACGGTCAGAAAGGACAATCCGATTCATGACTTTCTTCCGCAGTCAATCATATAATTAATAAACATAATTTGACTATGAAAAGTTTATTCCTATTTGCTCTAAATATGTAAAATTAAAAAATCTTTTTAAAGTTAGAAAAGTTATGGAGCTTTTGGTGAAGAAATCAATAAATAATCTAATTTATTATTTCAGCACGATATTGTTGAACTGTTATTCCTGCGAATGAATGTATGGAAAACTGAGCCCTAGAGAATAGTAGATTAAGAGCGAATGGGAATAGGCTGTTCGGAAATCATAAACTATGTTCCGATAGGGACATTTGCTACCAAAAAAAATATTTCAAAAGTAGACTATTTATTTAAAAAAATGTACAAATATGCATTAGAAATATTAAGTTGAATGACTGAGTTAAGTTTTTAACAAAAAGAAATACTTTTTTGTAATAGTTCTAAATAAATTATTAATATTCGTAAATATACATATAGCACAACACATTACATACAGAAGTCTTATATTTTCTTTATCTTGTCACGTGCAAAACTTGATGTCACGTGGACGTTAGATCACACGATTGCATGCTACCCACACGGTAACGCTTGTTCTAGCAGTAGTAGAGTACTTAATCAAATAACTACACCTACAACATTTTCTCACGTGTATCTTAAAATTGTGTTTTGCAAGAAACGGCGAAATGTTTTTTTTGCATGTGTTTTTTTTACATTGTCTCCTTCGATTCGACTAGGACGAGGATATTCAATCAGGAATCGCACCCTCGGAGGGTTGATTCCCGATTGGAGAAACCTGTTCCCAAATTTTTATATTAGGGATTTCTCCGAGCTTCAACTTTTCATCACGGAGACTGCGAACGGGGCTGGTAACTAGAAATATGCTGGCACATATTACGTGGGACCAGAAATGTACCCCTCTGTTAACTATTTCAGAAATACAGGCCTTCATGATATATTTCTATATTGTGATTTTAAGTAGCATAGCAGTAGTAAAGAGCATTCCCAGCTATGATCCCACATATTACCTACATAAAACCTACTAGTAATAAGTAAAGTCCAATCAACAACTCAAATGCAAATCAAGATATGAGTTTATTTTTACGAGATATATTAAGCTTACGATATATTAAGCTATTCAACTTTAATGAATTTAATAAAAATCAACACTGTTCAGTTGGTAAAAGTGTGTGACCCACAACACTACAAAAGACGACCATTTACCTACTAAACCAAAAAAATCAAACCGTAAATTTTTAATTTAGCACTCAACGTAGTATAAAGTCTAAAGAATCATATCTGTTAAGATAATTTAAGTAAGATTAATGTTCTTATATATTATAGTAAATTATAAATACTAGCTGCGCCCCGCGGTTTCTAGACATACATTAATACTATAATCATAATAATATAAAATAATTGCTTGAGACACACACAAGGCAGTCTGATCCCAAACTAGGCAGAGCTTAACTATGGTGACCAGACTCCTGATAAACATACTTATATATTACTAATATTATAAATAAATTACTCCCAGACACAGAACGAATGATCGTGCTCATCACACAATTATTTGACCTGGGTGGAAATAGAACCCACGATCTCTGGCTCAGCAGTCAGGATCACTAACAATTAGACCAACAGGCCAGACAGATGTGTTTATGTTTATTGAGGTTATTGCTTTGATCCTTGATGATATATTTTTCTTATGTCCCTAGTGTAATGTTATAATATATGAAAACCAGCACCCCGTCCAGGCTTTGCACGGGTAGTAGAGACATTTTCAACAATCATCATCATATTTCAACCAATTTACACAAAACGTTAATAAATTATACACCTAAACCTTCTTCATGAATTACTCCGTCTATTGGTGAAAACCGCATGAAAATCCGTATAGTAGATTTTCAGTTTATCGCGAACAGACAGACAGACGCGGCGGGGGACGACTTTGTTTTATAATATGTAGTGAGATATGTACGAGTATGCATATGTATATAACCTTTTTAGGCTACGATAAAACGTTTCAGTTTCTGAGATTGGTACCTTTAAACAAACAAAACTACAGGTTTATAAAATTAATATAAATATAATGTACCTATAGTTGTGATTACCCTCGTTTTTGCTTTGCCAGAGGCAGATAAAAACGATTGTAAACGATGATTCTGATATTCTCAGCGATCTCTTCGAAATGTCGGCGTAATTAACACTTTATAAATGATCTAATACGGCTTTCACATAAGATTTCAAATACCAAAGCATTGTGTAATGTGTTTAGTTCATTTATATGGTCGAAACAAGCTCAGAACAAAACTGACATCTACATTTTATGTAAGTAACACGTTAACTTTTTATATCAAATAATCTTTTATGATATCTCCTACTAGGCCTGTGTAGTCTTTAAATAACTAAAATGGGTCCAAATATAATTCGATATTAGATAGCTTTGCGTAATACCACTCATTTTGTAATTGTTACATTACCTATTACAATATATTGATTATAATCGAATGTGACCTCATAACGGACGGGAGGACTTTACACAAAATAATAATAACTCGACACAACATCGACAAACTAGGCAGGGTAGAGCACTTGTATTATGGTAACCAGACTGCTGATAATCATACTTATATATTTCATATCATACTTACTTATTTATTTAGAATACACGGATTGTTATATATTATACGGACCTACTAATCTACTGATAAATTGAAATTAATCCGCGTGACAGGCTTACAATCTTTTAAATCATTCTCCATTGTTGGACTGAAGATACTAAGTTGAACAGGATATTAGCTCTTCATATGTGTCAGATTGTTGCAGCAGGCATTGTTTCGAATTATTCAAATAAAATACCTTCTGCGATAGCTTGGATAGAATACCTTCTCGTAGAATCTTTTAGTGCAGCGGTAATAACCCGTATTGTGGGTCTCGGTATTTATCCGCCTATGTCTCATATTAACGAAGGATATAATAGGAAGAGCAGTGAAGGACGACATTACTGTCTTTTTCGAACTATTAAACATGAAACCTGTAAATTCTTCAAAAAATCACCCTAGGTGGGGCGAGTATTCGTTGTGTTCTTGGCGGGGTGGTATCCTGGAGGTTCCACGCGGTAAAAAAAGCGTAAAAAAGTTGCTTGATCACTCGTACACAAACTTATACTTATATTACTTATATACCTACTATTGATAAAGAAATTGACATCAAATATTATTGTCCATGTGCTAGACATTACATCTTTTTATAAAACGCTGCGCGCCGCGTTACTCTATATTTGGCGAGTCAATGTATTGAAAGTTCATAATATATTATTATTAGTAAGAAAAGTTGCTGACCTTGAATCTTTGAAAACAAGTAAGAACTATAGCAGTGTTAGTGACTTTGAATAAAATTATCATTGTATAATGTTATTCTGTTCTCTTGGGAGCCTCTCCAAAGAAAGTTTTAGAAAAATACTGAACTTAGCAGACAACGAAAATTAGATAACAAATTAAGAAATATATGTTAACTTGTTAACTATTTTTTTTTGTACTTTAATGTAAACCAAGATATTAATCAGTATTAAAGACTTAATGACTACGGAAGCAGAACAATGAGCGGTTTTTTCGCATTTCTACCAGGCTTCCATCTTTAGTGTTTTACCTACTTCAAAACCATATTTATGATTTGTGTCTGTTTTTATTTTACTTGAACTTATTAAAGTCAAACAGAGGCTGGCTTATTGAGACGTGAAGGCAATGACTCAAAATATGTCCTAATATGTTATTCAATACTTAATATTAAATATTGAAGGTTTGTAATGTACCCCTATTAGGCAGTGCAGTCACCTTGCAACTGGGATCGCCTTGCGGTGACTCAGTCCGCGAAACTTGATACATATGGTCACTCAAGCGCCGCTTGTGGCCATATCGACAGCGATTATGGCTTTAATGGTTAAAGATTGGCTTCCAGTTGTGGTATCATTACATCAAATACGTATTTTCACTATTAGAGAGCTGGAGATTAATGTTGTGTTCTATGCAATTAGAAGGATCGCTAGAGTTTCTTTAGGAGCCCGCCCGGACGGGCCAGTGGTTTTCACATAATTAAGTACGGTGTACGGGTCCACAAACAAACAAAAAGAATTAATATAATAGTTTAAAAAACTTAAAAAACACGCTTTTATTTAATCTATTATTATTAATTTTTAATCGAATATTGCATTGTCATCGGGATTTAAAAGGTGCGCAAAATTTTAATGAAATCTGGCCGTTTAAAGATGGTCAAAATCTCGCCCAAAGAAGTCGGTTACAAACAAACAGACAAACATACAAGTGAAGCTAATATAAAGCGTGTAAAAGGAGATCGTCTTTCATATTTATATAATAAAATGCAGTCTGGTCTAGGCATTAGTCTAAGGTGCAGAAGACGGGGTGCTATAAGTTGAGGCTTTGTAGAAACTGTTTTCTGGCGCCTTCCTTCTCAATCATCTCTACTTTGCCCGTTCTTTAACGTCCTCTTATGTTAACTGTGTCTGTGTATAGTAGGCTAGTTCGTGGGAGAGCCATACTGATCGTTTGAGAGCCATGCTTCGGTACGTATTGGCCGTCTCAACCAGAGTGAGACCGCGGCCTCACAGAAAACCGGCGTGAAGCAATGCTTGTGTTGTGTTTTGCGAGTGAGTGAGGTTACCGGAAGCCCTATACTTCTTCCTGTACTCCCACCTTAAAGGCCGGCAACACATTTGTGACTCTTGAGTTGCAGGTGTCTATTCCACCAAGTGACCCGTCTACTCGTTTGCCCCTATCATCAAAAAATAATAATTCAATAGGTATTTCAATTATACGAGTATATATGAATTTATACATGTGACATTTGTTCCACTTTCACCTGTGTGCTCGACTACAAATGTGGAGTTTTTACTCTAATAACTTGTGTGTTCACATTTAAATCTTTGTTTTTTTTTATTATATATAATAAAGATATAAAGAAAGATCATGAGAAAGAATAATCATGTTATATTAATTTTTAAGCTTTTGCGTCCTACGATAATATAATCACGTTGATGGGTATTAACGGGAATTGAGGTATGTGATACCTTTTAAATACATGATCACGTTAATTCCCTTCAAAATAATCATAATATAAATATGTTAACGGGAATTAACGCGATCAGGCGATCACATAATAGGTATTAAAATGAAATGAAATAAATTATTTGCGGGAACAGGGCAAAAAAGGTCTTATGTCATAAAGTAATAAGTTTATGTTCAGCCTTGGGTAAGGCATACAAATATTGAAAATAACATATTTTTGCTTGCATTTTATGCAACTATATATATTTATACTACTGTAATATTATTACACTATTTATAGATATTTGTTAGACACCTAAATAGTAGACTCGTTGCCTTGTATTTGATGAATTGAATGCAATTTGTGATGATGCGTGTACAACTGTACCTGTACAAGCCTCATTATTTCATTGTGTATTGCAAGGAGTTGTTTTATTGAATGCGTCGAATAAAAGGTTACCAAACAACAAAGGCGTAGTCGTTGCATTATATTTTTATATTCATTTATCTCGGTCAGCTTGTATTATTTTCGATTATATGATATGGTTTATTAATTTTTATAAAACATGCGAGTATTAATCAGCGCTATCTTAACGACAACTAAGCTTAGCTTGTACTTTTGGTTCTATAACACGGATAAAAATAATCTAAATCAATCATCAATTTACTAATACTGTTTCTATTCCCTTTTTTAACGACTTGAAAAAGGAGAAGGTACTCAGTGCGTAGGAATCTTTTGTTAACTTTTTATGTATGTTACCGGATAACTCAAAAATGGCTGGACCGATTTAGAAAATTCTTTTTCTTGTTTAAAAAGGTGTACTTTCTAGTTGGTCCCACTGTCATCAGGTCAGGATCTGGTGATGGGATCCTGGAGAAATTGAGGGAGGGAACTCCTCAAAAATTTTTACTGATGAAGATGGTCACCAGAACTTCTCAATAATAAGTATTTCACGGGTTGCGATGCGATTACTTTAATACGTTTGCTAAGCAATTTATGCTCGTCACCATACATATGGTGAACTACGAGGGGAAGTCTTCAACAATTATTGTTCCTGCATCGGGAAAAGTAATATTTTCTAAAAGGTGATGAGCAGTTCACATAAGACTATGAAGAGTGCCCAGTAAGAGCCCAGTGAAAAGCTAGAAATAAAACATTAAAAACTTAACTCGAAAATTAAGGGGTCACTCATAGAGCTTGTCACAATTTATCTTACTTGATTATGAATGATTAATTCCTACTTGATAAAAGTAGTTTCTGATAAAAGAGTGGTAGTTTAACCTTTTGTTATTTACACAAAATGCACAAACAACCAAAATTTAATCTTGGCTTTTTTTAAAGAGGTAGACAGTTATAAGGCCAATGAACACGATCCGCTTAATTCACCCAAACCTTCGAGAAAAGGTATCCTACCATCTATATATCATCGGGATTAAACCGGCCTGATTATATCTAATTCACTTAGGGTCACTGCTATCGATCCTGGATTGGCTTATCCAGGTTAAATGTATACGAAATTAATCCTTACCGTTTATTTCAGATGATCCTCTCTTTTGCTCTATTTGCTTAAAATAATTATCGTCAATTCATTATTTAAATGGTCGAGTAAACACAGAAATGAAAAGCATAAAAAACGGTTCACATACTGCGTTGCGTCCCGCGGTTTGGCGCGTTTTTATTTTAACGTTGATCTTCAGCTGTTCTGTAAGTAGTTGAGTTTGTATACGAAACACGCACAGCATCCATACACCGCCTGTTCGTGTTTAGAAGTATGAACTATTCGCGTACCACCGTGTCGAGCCGTAAGGGCCGATGTAAAAGATTCGCCTTAAAAAATCCTGCTTGGAATAACGAACGAAAACAGTCGTTTACTGCAGGAAAAAGGAAATCTAAAGGTTTTAAGATGGTTCGAAGTCGCGAAAGCCTAACTAATAATAATAATAATAATATATCTCTTTATTGTACACCAAAATGATTTTGAAGAGTAGAAGCACAGCAATGTTTTGTGGTAGATACAATTGGCGGCTTTATCGCACTGAGGCAATCTCTTACAGGCAACCATAGGATGGAGCGAACATAGGATATCGATTTTAGGGCAGTATGGTGTACGCTCAGTAGGTATATAATATAAGTTAAATAAAGATGACGTATCTTACATATAGTGTAAGAATATACATACAAGAGAGCAACAAACAAATAAATACATAAGCAAACATAGGTATAAAGATTCACATATAAATCGAATAAAACATACAAATATAGGACTATACTACATTAAGTCAAATAAGAAGATAACTAGGCTATTATAATATGTTGATATCACCCAGGTAATGTTCTTTTAGCAGTTTCTTAAAAGCAGGCAGTGACAAACTACCGAACTAACAAAGTCCTCTACCAAAAGGGATGTCTATAAACGTTTGCTTCACCTGAAGTGTAATTTGAGTGTCGTCAACACTCAAATTACACTTCAGGTGAAGCAACCTTCCTTCTTAAAGAGATCTGTCAACTCTTAGTAAGACAATATTATGCTTAAGTAGATTTGTTTGGTTTCGGCTATCTGTATCTGAATGAGGTACTGTAATCAGAAGGTTCATTTTCAAGCTGGCTAGTGGTAAGCGGTCACCTCCACCCATAAAATTTCGACATGAGTTGTGTCACTTGCACGTTACGAACCTTTTCTGCGCTTTGTATTCTAGTAGGTCATTCGGTGAGTCTCTAACTCTAAAAAGTAAATGAAAACATATAAACAAACAAACTAGTAAAATAGGCGTGCATCGAATCGACACGAATGCATCATCAAGTTACGTACAAACAAAGACTTAATACATGGTCACGTAACTGCTATCTATTAATATTATCATGCGTTTGCGCATGCATTGTCTCACTGCGACTGACCTGTTAGTTTTGAATTTGTATTCCGCTGCTGGAATTTCGAGACGCTTATATGGAAGTGGTCGAATATTACTTTATGAAGCCTTCCGATTTTGTATTGATTGATTAAATTAACATGAAAACAAAGTACTTAATTATGGATGTATAAATAGGTCTATTCCAAGAACGAGCTCGAACTTGTGACGAACATCCGATATGTCGGAAGCTACGTGAGGACTATCTCTTAAGCTTGCATCTTTAGAGAGATAGAACATAGTAGAAATTCCTTCCAAATTCCACAGAACCACTAGGATGGGGACACCTTACAGAAAATTGAAGATAACCTATTAAAGAGGGAATTCTTTTTTCGGGCCCTTTCTTTCTTTCAACTGCCTCCTATATGTAGTTCTAAAAAAAGCTTTTTAATTTAAATAATAAATGCTTTGACAAAGAAATCAACTGCGATTTATAGGGTCTTTCATTTAACATTAAAGACCATATACTGAGCCACTTTCTTCTATAGTACAGAGTACACCTAGTAGTAGTTCTAGGGGAAGATGACTTTTGCATTGCAAAAATACTACAAGGCCAATGCCTAGCACTGATATTCTTATGTAAGGCGAATATATACATATTATATGTAGCCCCGAAACTGTGCCAGTGGCCGGTGTTCTTCCGGTCGATTACGAGGTGCAAAGATTTGCGGCTCTGTACTTCTTCCGCACGAAGAAGTATGGAGGTTACTGTGTTTGATTGCACGAGATCGCGAAGTACTAAATTATTTCAGCAGGTACGCTATGCTAATCTTGTGTCAATTAACTAAGCTGAATTTCCATACGTACTGTTATATGAAATATATATAATCATATATATGGGACTTTAGACTCGTAATTGCCCGAGTCTGAATTTTTTTCTCTGGTATTTATAGGCTGTTTGCTTATTTCAGCTCTCCCGTTTCCTGCTTTACTAAGTAGGGAAGTGTGGAAGTGGTTCTGCTGATGAAATCGATTCCTTCTGATGAAATTCCTTTTTAAAATCCGCAAGGGGGTTTTAAAAAAGTTCATTTTCCTTGGACTCACTGACTTTCCTACTCGGACTTTTCGAAGGTTATTGCTATTTATCTCGGTTTGCCATATTAGCACTATAATAATCTAAATAGATATATAGACATTTTATGTGTTTCTGGCAATACTGAACTAACTGCTTATCCACTTTTTACTCTATTTTTAAACCGTTTATTCAACAGCGCATCTGCTTCGCACTTCAGCTGTTTGGCCAAATTATATGGCTTGATGCATGAGGAATTCCCTGAAAGTGAGGGGATTTTATTAACAGCTAACTATAAAAGTCACAATTGCGCCGACGTCTATATTATCCACGCGCCAAAAGTTTCTTGTCGGTCTATATGTCACCACAACCACAATTAATTCCCGTTTATAATCATCAGTTATGAAGTTGTGGCATAGAGAATAAGTTTTAATTCGTACTCCTATGTTAGAGCATTATCTTTGACCCACTTAATTTAATAATAATAGTCTCTATTGAAATGCCACGTGTTATTACGTATGGAATGTTTTAAATGTTGTATTACTTAATTTAATATTTAAGCTTAAGCTTAATTATTAAGCTTTTATTATTTTTACTTTTTATTTTTATACTATAGTAGTAAAACGGGCTAAGATTTCTCAGCGACACACACAACTCACACAACACAGAACTGAAGTTTACAATGTGGCCGGCTAGACTCCGCTCGATACCACGGCCTCACGGAAAACCGGCAGTGAACAATGCTTGCTTGCATAACTTTTCGCCGCGTGAGTGAGGTTACCGGACGCCCTAACCCTTCCGTCTCCCCTATTCCCGTCCTTCGTCTCTCCCCCCTCTCCTTTCTCTAATCCTCCCTCTCCCATCATCCCGCTCTTCCCCCCTCTTCCCCTATCCCCACCTTAAAGGGCGGCAACGCAATTGTGACTCTTGAGTTACAGGTGCCCATGGGCGGCATTAGTCATTTACCATCAGGTGACCCGTCTGCTCGTTTGCCCCCCTATACCATAAAAAAAAAATTAGCCTAAATAATATTTTATATTAAATAAGAAAAAAAAATGTGATTTCAATAAAATAAATATAAATGTGCGAACGGATTTTCTTTTATACAACCAACTTTTACGACTCCTGTAGGTAAGGTTGGTGACCGTATAGAAAAATATATAATTAATTTTATATAATTAATGCTGTTGAAGAATATTCTCCAGTGCGATTTAGGAAGAAGAAGAAATAAGCTTTACAGCTAGACTGGGAGTCTAGAAATAAAACTTACTGTTTACTGTTTTTGCTTTAAAACTTAATGTGTAGGTACCTCACAAATCCATCGAATAAGCATGTAGGATGAAAGCACGTAGTGGGAAATAAAGATTTTATAAAAATAAATATTTAATAAATATGCTCTTGCCTCCTAATACAATACTGTTTCTTTATTTCTTTACCATATTTTTTAAATTAGTTCTTGTATTTTTTTATATCTTCTATTTTATGTGTAATGTTATATTTAGACTAAAATGTTGGCAAGTCTAACTGTAGTACGTAAACTATGAAAATTTTATAAACCATGTGTATTAACGTGGTCTAATATGTCGTAATATTTTATTTTGTTATTTGTTATATTTGTTGGATTCGTTCTGTGTAGTAGTATTAATTATGCATATGTTTATTACAATCAATAACCCTGATATACAGGTAATACAAAAAGCAAGCCATACGAGTGGCTCAATATTAAATTTTATACCCAGAAGTATATGTTTGTTATGATTCACGGTATAACAAATAAATCATATAAATACGAAGTCCAGCGTGCACTATACAGAGCAGTAAGTGAACGGCCTTGCTCACCCGAAGGGTCAAACAGGCGGTCAATGGGCCAGTTCACTCTCGGTTTCAAACCTGCTTAGAAATGAGCACCTAAGACAAGTGTTACGCAATAACCTGTCGGAGTATTGTCTTACTGATGCTTTATTGTTTTAAAATTTTGTTGTCATAAATCACATCTGACCAGCTGAGCTCTCACCAGTTCACCCGTGACTACGATCGGTGCAATTCGATCGAAACGCCGGGTAAGGGTAACTAGAAAAGGTATTGTACCTTATTAATATTATCGCGAGGAAGTCTCGAGTTACGTATGTTATATGTATAAAAGTCGCGAATGTTTAAAAATAATTAGTGCACTACCATTTTGGAAACGTTGAAGATTTTCACTAAAAGTCAGGTTATACCTTTGGGTAGGAAGGTATGTATATATGTATATGTCCTTCTGACATTGTCGCTATTGTTTCTTTCTGGCGTGTACATAATCATCTCCGTCAATGGTTGAACCACCATCCTTATAGTAAACAATTACTCAGTGTTGGTGGCAAAACTCATCAGGAACCACCAGTATAAAATTAATTCATAATTGAATCATTAACTGTGTCCTGATTACCATTTATTAATTCAACAAGTTCCGGTCATGCCACGGTCGCATAAATAAATGAGTTGTTACCAACGTGTAATTTAAAAATATATGTGAAACAATAACGATGATATTAAAGAACCGCTATTACAGGCAAATGGGGTGGAATATTCGTTTACGTATTTCCTTTTTATGTTATATTCGTTCGTAAATCACTTCATCATGCTATTGTAATTTTTCTTTGTAATATTTGTAATATAAAATCACTTTGTTGTTTACAAGCTTCTCTAAAGTAAATTGTCGAATTTGTTAAGAAAAAAAGCGGCCCTTTAGCGTTTAATCTCAATTGAAGTCCCAGAAATTGCCAGAGGAAGAAAAGAGATCTACATTCATTCCATTATTTAATCCAAGCTTAGTTACTTCTATGTTAACAATATGTGACGTTTTCATTACTTTGTTGTTTTTATTATTAAAAAGTATATTTTAGATTAGGTACTAGGATGTATTGTATGTTTACCTAATAAAAAACACAAAAGGAATCTGTAGGATGCTTTGCATCTGAGATACAAAAATACCTTGAAATTTAAGATAAAACTTAAAATACCGGTCGATAAAAAGTACATCCCGCACAGACAGTGGTACAAACATGTGTAACCCATAACATAACATAATATACTTAAAAATCTGGTTGGATTTACTTTAATGGTCTGTGTTTGTCATAAGTTTTTTGTATCTCATATATAAGTTTATAGATGAACAACATAAATTAACTCGCCCAATTTCAAACCAACTGTTAATAATACTGGAGGTTATAGCAAAGATCATTATAACAAAAAAATGTTATTAAGAGCGATATAATTATAGCAATTTCCGTGCATAAAAAGCCATTTATTTGCTAATCTAAAACAACAATATACATTGTTTTAGTTTAGAACCGAATGAAGAGAGAACCTTAATATGATTATAAAAACCACGTTAGAAAAGTTGGAAGTGAATGAAAGTCTCTCAAATAACAAGACCTTTCTCGTGCCGGTTATACATTATCTATACTAATTTTATAAAGCTGAAGCGTTTGTTTGGTTGAACGCGCTAATCTCAGGAACTTCATTGAAAGCCTTTGTTACATTTAACTACTGGTTCGAATTGAAAAATTATTTTAGTCTCGGATAGCCCATTTATCGAGGAAGGCTATATAACATCACGCTACAACCAATAGAAGCGGAGGAGTGACCATAAACGCAGGTCAAAGAAGAAGAAGGAAGGAAATGAAAGACCGATCTGACTAAATGCGGCGATCATTCGAGATTGACGATACACTATAAAATTTGGCATTTTATAGTGTATCTTATGTGATTTTGTAATATGTTCTTACGTCGTACGAATTTGTTGTCTACTTACTCAAAACATATTCGCTCAGTAAAAGAAGTTGTAGTGGCTGCAAATCATGCTAAATTACGTAATTATGTAAAATCAATTTCCCTTTTTAGATGTTAGCAGGGGCGTAGCTACTAGGGGCGTCGTATCAACCGTATCAATGATACGGGCCTCCCGGGCTACAGAGGCCCTCTATCGTGTGTAAGCAAAAATTAGTAAAATGTTATCCACAATGTCACTTAATTCTCGTGCTTCCGGGAAAAAAACATATTAAAATAATTAATTTTTGTTTTTTAATCATTTTGATATTTAATTTAATGCAAGCATTTTTGTTTTGTTTTGTGTGAAATCTTTACCCTTCATTTGGGCCCCCCAACTAATTTTGATACAGGGCAATCAAAGGCGCGCTACGCCACTGGATGTTAGCGCAATATTGATATAATTTTAAATCAATTTCTGATTTGATCTTGAGATTCTAATAGAGATTTAGTCTTAAATCCTATTTAGGCCTAAGCGTAATTCTTGTTAGCACATTTTGGAACTAACAGTTTGTAGAATGTACCAATTTTTAAATATAATCGTTTTATGCTAAAATAATTACATGACATAACTCTTTGACCTTTGAGTAAGAGTCATGAAATGGTAATATATTCTGTTCCTATATATATCAATGTTGTATCAACTTTACTTATTCGGCTTGACCTTTTGGCAGCGTTTCGTAAATGAGCTCTCAGTTGTCCGACGAAGGCCTACTCAAAAAAGAATCGATGAATTGTTTATTACTCGTAACTTCCTCTCTGACATGAATTATGCATGTGGCCAACTTTATTAAATAAAAACTTATCTTCTATCGCATAATATGTTGATGAAAATTACATGTGTGTGTCTTATCTCTATTGTCAGCAGATACTTACATAGGTACAACTGGCTGATATATTTATGTTAAACATTCAATCGTATCTAATCTAGTGCTACCAGCTTGATAGTGTTGGGGTAATTTCATTTAAAGTGTTTTTATAGTAAACCAATAAAGGTACCTGAGCGACGTAGTCCTCTAACTAAGTATAGTGTAATGATACAGTGGCGAACGATAAAACATTCTAAAAGGCAGCTGGTACCACAAATCTATACCTAATTGAATTTCGTTTACTTTTCTAAATTTTAGGATCTGAACAAATCAAGAAATAAAATGAAACTGCTATTTATATACATAATTATTTATATACAAATAAGCGTCAATTACCATTAATAGCCTAAGTAAATCTCAAATAAGGAGAATACTAACTTGTCTCGTTAATTTTCTTATTTGTAATGTTATTGCTAGGAATTCATAAAAAAAAAAGATTTTTTGTTCTTGTATCGAAAATTTAAAGTACTGTGTGTAGATACTGTTTATGACGGTGTAAGCATTGTTTTAGTTTTGTATACGTATTTTTAAAGTGATTTCAAGATAGGCACTAAAACCACTTCTAAATCATATCTCACATTCAAGATCACTATCAACTTTGACATAAAAAATAATGCCGCCGTATATAGTTTTAAATCCGCGTAGATTAAAATCTATGAACGCAATACAAGTAAAGCACGCACTTACAACTTAAACAATTACGAAATTCTTTTGTTTCTATACGTTTAGAAACTTTAATGGAGCTGCGGAATGTCTGTTAAATATTTTGATTGATTGCTTTTACACAAACATTTGGTCACGGTTTTACGATAGAAAGCTTTACTATTATTTTTCTAAAGGCAAAATTAAATCACTAAAAAAAGTTGAATGATTTCTATCTTTTAACTTTATATGTTTCTAAAACGAGGGATTCTCAGTAGGTTACAAAATAGATGAAAAAGGTCTGAAAGATTAGTTGGACATTTCTCCGAAGCCCTTTTAATTTTCTGACAGATAGACAAGTTACAATTATTTTACTAACAATCGTAATTAATGTGCGCATACATGGTCTTAATTTACGTTTAGGAGAGAGGAGACGACACACGTAAAATCCGAAACTTGCACCAACTTGTATATTTATCGAAATTGTATATTATACGAGTATATCACGCCCACCAATTATTATTATAATCAATAATAATATTTTACTTCCTGTTTTTTACTTGAATGCTTTATTTGAACTAGCAGTTTATTACTAACTTATTGTTTACATGACTTAATTATTTAAGTACAAAAGAAAATTAAAATTTAATTAATCATAGAATTTCCTATTCCGTGTTCGTTAGTGCGTAGGCTTTTTCTGTCACAAGTCTTATAAAAATGGAAGTATAGTAAGTGCAAAGTGTTTATCGCTCTCTTTAAAATACTAAATTAATTCTTATTGTAACTGCACGCCAGAGTTATGCTCTTTTAGTGATTTAAGAAAGGGTTCCTTTTTAAAATACACCTGTATAGTATCTTTCTAATATTAACCGAAGTGAATCTTGTTATCTACTTCAGTATTCGATTAAATATATGATCGAAGACTTTAGTGAGAACAAAGTGGTATTTCTCTATACAATGAGGGTGCCTTCCGGACCAAGTGGTTGTAGGTACGTGTACTGTCAATGTCCATGATCTGTTAAACCGCCCCGTTCCATTACATCGGGTTGAACGAAGATCGAACATAGATAGCTTGTATTGTTTGAGCCGGTACCTACATCTAGGGTTGGCAAAATGCGACTGAGCTTTTGTCCTTGTATAATGATTTTAGATAAACTGATGCAATTGTAGAGGGATCTCAAACTCAATTACCTAAACATATTTCGGCTTATTTGCAAATGGGCTCATTGCCTATAAGACAACGACTTTGGCTGATGAGCAGCAGCTACTATAGAATACCGGGTATTGTGTACCCTGTTCTGCTCCCAAGGGTTATGACTATTTTTAATAAGATGGATAATAACCGGCAGTTTTGAATTGTCTGCTCGGTTGATAGTAAATGTGTACTAATGCCTACAAAACCTCGCATCTTAAGCGATGTCATGTCACAGAACGCATGAGTTCTGTGTTAGTTTCAAATGCTCGGCTTGACATGAGTGAGGCCAAAGCTTTGCGATGTTTTATAAACATTCTAGACACACCTTCTATTCATCACCCTAATTAAAAACTAACAAACGTCAAAGACAAGCTAGCAGCCCTATATACAAGGCGATACTCCCCATTAGCGGCAGTCTAAATATTGTATTGTACGTCCGTCCTAAACACATCATTGTTTCGGGCGAGGCGTGTGTCCGAGTTGATGGCCGAGGTTGATATGGTTGATAGCCCGGAGCGGTACGTGCACTTATGAACCGAATAAGGGCCGATCACTATTATGTTCACCCTATTCTTACAGTAATTGGGATAAGAACACCGAAGTAGTAAATAACGGGAAATTATATCGAGTATTTTTTGTAAAAAAAGTAGTTATCGACTTATGCCACAAACATTATAAATTACACTTAATATAAATAAAACGGAAAGTTATGATCTACGAAAGATGGATCTACATATAGATTTAATAAATTGTACTAATATTTCTATTCTTTAACAACTAGGGTTAATTATGCGTTAATTAACAAGTTTTTTTAAATACTCCGTCGTATATATCCTTGAAGGGGTTGACATAGTTGTAGTATATATATATTAAGTTTTTGTCCTGCAGAACATTAGTAGAATGATAACATACCTATGTATGTAGAATCCAAAACATATAAATATGGGTGTCCGCATTGTGAAATTAAAGAGGAACGTGGGATTATTATACTCACCATACTTTTTATTGTTAATTTATTTTAATTAGATTTGTTTGTGATTGATTAATGATTACAAACAAACCTCAATGATGCAAAGGCATTGCTATTTGTTGTGGAACCGAACTAAATTAATTTGAACATACCCAAGTATACAAGACTTATTTATTTATTAGGACCTCTAACGTAGAATACCTGTTAATTTACATATTTTTTTAAATCTGGTCCTTCTACAATCGTAAAAGAAACAGCATGCAGTCCCAATAACATACTAACAACGTGATTATAATAATAATAATAAAAAACCAAATTTAAAATCAGTGTAGGAAATGAAATGAAATCAAAACAAAACAAAAGCAGTAAAATCAATAAAGTCAAGTAAATATCTATATCTATATACATAATAAAAATAAACCCCTATTCACGGCATTTTTTTGTGTTCGTTATTGCCAGGAGAGGGTTCTTATGAAAGAAAAAATTAACAAAGTTGGGCGGAAAACTAGAAAATTAAAACACTTAACGAGGGACCTACGCGGGTGAAACCGCGGGGCACAGTTAGGATATTATATTAATCAGTTAATCATTTACAGTAATTATGAGATCGACGAATGAAATCATATCATAACATATTGTCATAGGAACCAAATTCGCTTGCAGCCTTATATTCGTTTGCAATAATTTGACGTTAATAATACTCAATTGATTTACAAATAACCAATATCATCAAAACGAATATTAATAACGATAATCGGAATGATCTCATTGATTGGGGCCGTTTATTTAGTAATGAGATTTGCAGCCATTAACAAGATACAACTGATTTTTATATGTTATAATGATAAATTATGTAGACATCATTAAAAAAAAACATAATTTTAGAATATCTCAATCCTAATTATGAATATCAAAACGTAAAAAAGTGATAATATTTGTATCGTTCCTCTTTTGTAAATCACTACAAACATGTCTAGACATGTTTGTAGTGATTTACAATGTTTTACCCAGAGAGCCTAGGCTCTATGTGTAAAACGAGAAAATTACGCACACATTAATTACCTCTGATAATGGTTACCTAATAACTGTGTAATTGTACTCTATGTAGGCGATCTAAAGTGGTACCTAGTGGATAAGTATGTTATTATTATTTATTGAAGATACACTTCTTTTGGCGCGTTAGGGAAAAATTATGAGAGTAAAATTTTAAGAGGCGAGCGCACACCTCACGAAAAACCGACACCCTGAAGTTAGCTAGTCAACATTATAGTTTTTAAAAAAATATTACCAACTTTACAATATTTATTGAAATGTTTTTGAACCTAAAACACGTGTTTTGTATCAGTCCGAATAAAATATATATAAATATACATAAATATGTATTTTTTGAAATAATAAATCGTGGTGACTGATATTTACTAACAATTTATTGATTTAAAGATAATTTATTGTGATTATAAGTGATAAAAATGGTATTTACATATTACTTTGAGTAGGTTTGTAGAATTTGAGGTTAGTTGACGGTATGTATTATTTATTATGATATTTAAATAAACTTTATTAAACTAGCGCCAAAGAAGTATAACTTCTTACGTGCGTACATAAGTACACACACACACACACTTTTTTTTTTAGATTTTATTACAGTTTAGTTGTTAGTAATAAAGGCAGTGTCGTGAAAAAAGTCATCTTACTTATTACTCTCACGGAGCACAGTACACTGTGTCAGTACGTAGTTCTTCTTACACAAAAATCATCAAAGCTGTAAATCTTACTACTATTATAAATGTGTAAGTTTTGATGGATGGATGTTTGGTACTCAGTCACGAGAGAATGGCTGAATGCATCTCGATGAATTTGTGGCTACGTACCCGTTTGACCTCCAAGATTAGACCCTATCACAAATGTACCCGTTCGACCTCATTTTAAGGTCCCTTTAGACCCTCTTCAAAATATAATGGTCTAAGTGCCCATTGGACCTCTTTTTTAGTACCCTTTGGACCTTCAAAATTAAAACTACTAAAAAAGGACCCGTTGGACCTCTTTCTTAGTACCCTTTGGATCTTCAAAAAAAATATGTGCTCATTTGGTATTCGTTCGATGTTATTTAGTTAGAAAAGGTACAGTTTTGTTGAAAATTGTTAATCAGAATTCTAAAAATTTGGTGAAATACCATAAGCAAATACAGTCACACTTGCAACACATAGTACTCCGTAGTCCTTAATGTACAAAAACATGCATGTTTTATATTTAAAAACTTAAAGATCAGTAAAATTAGAAAAATACGTGATCTGATTGGAATAGCTGATTTTGTTTGTAATTAAACTTTGTTGTTTTTATATTTTTGATTAAAAATATTGATTTATTGTAATTGTTTTATTTTTGATCAAGTGCCTCACTTTTGTGCACGATTGTGTTTTGGCTTTTCATACGAAGATGTGTAAATGAGGTCCAACGGAACACGTTGTTTCATAGAGGGTCCAATGGGCACTAAAGTATAGGCAAAATCCAAGTTTGAAGGTCCAAACGGTACAGGGAGGTCCAAAGGGTCATATTTGTAGTTGAGGTCCAAATTTGAAGGTCCTACGGGTACGTAGCCGAATTTGTCACCAAGATAGATTATAGTCTGGAATAATACACAGGCTTTTATTCCTTCCTGAACTTGCTTGCTAGCAAGTACATATAACATTATGTATATAATAAAAACTGAGTCTTGCGACTGTATATAGAATTGAAAGGGCCATTAAGGAAACTCGTTTTAATTTTAAGAACTTGTTTCAAAAACGGATATGGAGAGGCCCAGAATTTATTATTATTAATAAATAGTTTTTTTCTAAATTATACACATATTTTAAGGTAACCTTAACAGATATTCGTCGTAATTTTGTTAGTACCTAATAGTAAATTGTCAATCCAGTTTTTAGTATAATTTAGCAATAATATTATAGTGAAAAACCTGTCTCTATGGTCTATATTTTTATAATCCAACGAGTTATGTAAATATTTATATCGTTATATGATTTTACAATTTTATATTATATATTATATATACAATGTTATAAGATTTTACAATAGGAATGTGAGCACATGCAATATTGACGTGCTAATATTATAAAAGTTAGTAAGAGGAAAATATCTTGAAAAAACTTTTTTTACGTAAGCATGGATATTCCCCACACCACAGAATACATAATAGTACCCCACACGACAACTTTACGGCCAAACGGTTAAGTCGGAATCGAACAGACAGAAACCATGTGGTGTTTTATCATGTTGTAAATGTTGTAATCATAAAAATCAAACGGTTGTATTTCGGGGATGCCCAAAAAGGGTTCAAGGAGAAAGGAATAAAGGAGGAAGATGTAAATTTAATAAATCGTTTTAGCTTATGCCTTGGAGCCCAGGAATTACCTAGGAACAAAAAAAGTAACCTATGTGTTAATCCAGGTTTCCAGCTATCTAAATACCAAGTTTCATCGCAATCGGTTCTGTAGTTTTTGCGTGCAAGAGGAACAAACATCCATACATCCTCACAAACTTTCACGTTTATAATATTAGTAGGATAGAAAAGAGTTAGCCTTAAATCACTTCTTACGAAACCAGGTGCAAAAGCCATGACCGAATTAAATAAGTATACGCGCTCTGAACAATATGGTTGCACCCACGGAGCGAGACGATGCACCCGTTGAGCTCACAATGCATCTCGTCGCGCTGCGTTGAGCACCGAAGGGCGCGGCCTTCGCCCGTGACAACCAGTTACATCACCTCACGACATGATAATTATGTGGTAGTTTATTAATTAAGTGTTAAAATAATTATGATGATCACTTCTTAATTAAATTTTAGTTGTAATAGGGGGTAAAGTATGTTATTAAATGGTTGTAGCGAGGGGAGTCACTAGATGGAAAAAATAATTATTAATCAATGGTAAATGAGGCTGGTATAATAGTACTGTAACAGTGACGTGGTGTCTGGGAGACAGTAGCATTTTTTTATGAAGCTACATATACATACCTGAAGGATTGCGTTAATACCTACTTGTATGTATTCGTATAGCAATTAAAAAGTACAGGCTCAAGCCTAGTATGGGATTCGGTACCTTAAGCGCCTTAGATACTATAATGTATTGTATCGTATTTCAGCTAATGGTTAGCGGTCACCGGTGGTCTTGGCAACACGATTGACGACACAGTAACAACAACAATACAATGCTACGTTAGTAGTGTTAACTGACATCTGTCTTCTGTAGGTGATGAGAATCCCTGCTAGAATTGGATTCTCATCACCTACAGATGTTGAGATTGTTCTGTACCCTACCTGTTCTAATGAGCCTTTTCCCTTATAATGTATTTTGTAATGTATTTCTGCCGTGTATCGCATATTCTTTTCTGACCTGTCACGTCTTGTCGTCTTGTTTATAGATGCTTTGTACCAATAAGCCATACGGATCGCTTCAACAAAACTCATGGCACCTTGTAAAACTCTTTTTAAGCACTTTTAGAAGATCCGTAAACTTAAGCCTATTAGAAAAAAAAAATAGTAGGGAGCATCTTTTCTATATACAATACATTCAGCAAGACATGAGTGATTACCAGTACTTTTTTCAATAACTAATTATGTCCCTATCAACCAAGCTAACGTTCTGCTAAAAGTAGGTTAACATACATTTACATTACTTGAATAAGATGCCAGAGGCAATCATACCTTATAGGATAAAACAGTAAAACAATTGTCCATTACAAAATGTTTGATAGTCATAAGACAAGTATGTAATTAAGATCAAAGGCAAGGTGAACTGGTGTTTAATATGACGACAGTCCCCCGCCAAGATGATTGACATCCGATGCTATCACGCGGTTCGTGAATGAACCGTGATCAAAATAACGAGTGACGATGTCAATCAAACAAAGATATACCGAGTTTTTATATTAGAACCTTTGCCATTATGTCGTAATGTTGTATTAAAATTATCCGTTAAAGCGATGATTAAAATTCAGGGTCAGATCCTCAATTTATCGAAATAGAATATAAATTTCTCAGTATTATATTTATATTGGTTTTAATATACAAATGTGTTTTTTGTTTAATTTGTAAGTTTTCTTCAGAAAAGACACCCGTACCTGTAGATAAACTTAAAAAAACCTTATCTAAATACAAAGTTTTCTCTAATTATTTAGCGCCGTTTCCGAGATACACGTAATATACTGACTTATAAACTGGCGTTCCATGATATTAGATATATTTATATATTCAGGCAATTCAAAGGTATGTAATACCTATTACGTGGTAGCGTTAATTTACATACGTGTACATAATTATAAACAATATGTATTTGTACACAATATTCGCCTGATGATCGAATCGAGATCGCCTGGTGGTCGAACTTCGACTAGGTAACAATTAATTTTTGGTTTATTTCAATGGCAAGTATAACTAAAACTATCATTGTTACTGACGTACCATGCCATCAACATATATTATATCCCTAACGCGGGTAGCTTGATGTGGCCTTTTCACATAATTTTCTAATTTGTTACAAAAACTGTTTTAATTTTTTTAGCTTTCTGCACTTTTTCTATAACATAAACTTTATGTATTCCAAATTTCACGTTAGTTTTCGTCACTTATTCCTATATAGATACAAGAATTGCTCGTTTTAAGTTATAAGATAGATAAGTAATATTTTTGCTACTGAGTAACTTCTGTCTAAAACTGCAGTGAGAGTTTACACTTCTACTTTAAATAACGAATTCTGTTTTAAATTTCAAAATACAGATTTTCGGTTTGAAAATGAATTAATAAAAATTTTGCTAATTTTTTCCAAATACTTTACAACATATTAACCAATGTGAATATATCACGACTATTCAAATAATACATCAAAACCGATAGCAATCTAAAGTAACACATGTGTTTAGCAATCATCGTCATGTAACAAATCAATCCATTTCAGTCTCAATTTAACAGCGAGACGAGACGAGACGAGACTAGAGAGATAACGTCGCCGCGTGTGGTGCAAGCGATACATCTTCGTAACGTAACGATTTGTCAATGGATGTACTCTACGAGGGGGCAGTGACCAGACTTTTTGATGGTATCGCTTGAATATGTAATGTATAATATGTAACAAAAACCGGACAAGTGCGAGTCTGACTCGCGCAGCGAGGGTTCCGTAAGCAAATAAACTTGTATGTAGATACTACGTCCATCATCTCCAAAATACTTTCCCATACATTGATTTACGACAAAGTCAACTTTCCGACCGCAAAATATAAGTTTCTAATCATAAAAATGGTTTCTTTATGTGATATACAAAAAATAACGACTTTTTTTAATAATTTAGGAGGCAAACGAGCAGACGGGTCTCCTGTAATAAACAAACCTCAATCAAAACTTAAACATGTAAGGCCTAATGAAACAGGCCAATATTAACTGGAGCTGTTTTGATAATTACGTTACTAATATTATCACATGTAATACAAGAAATTACTAATATTTTTTGAGCACAAGACAGGACGCCACAAAGTTGGCTATGTTGAAGTCGAAACGTTTGAAACCACATAGAAGTTATCTTCTTTTTATTTCCAATGAGCCTAGTTTCTATAATGTTCAGTACGTTCGTAACCTTTTCTATCAGTCAGGGTCTAACGAGACAGTGGTCATAATCATCCATAAGAATAAAAAGGGAGAATTACAGAGTCCACCTTGGGATTCCCGTTCCAGACCGCTGTTATTCGAGTTGCCTGGCAGAATATGGGCTAGACCGTGTTCGCCTCCTAAAATTGGACAATCCGTAGGCCCATCACTATTTTTGTTACTGATACATAAAGACCGGATTATAAGCATTTGCATATTTACCTCATTCTCAGCGGAAGTTTCATACTATATCTAAAATCTAATGATGATGCATATTTTCGCTATATTTATTATATTTCCGGTAGGGTACCCTATTGATAAGTGTAACAATATAACTCTATAATAAAAGTTTCGAAAAATACACACCACACAAATTTCACTTATAAAAATATGTTTACAAAAATGTTAAATAATTTTTCGTTTTAGTGCATTATCGTCTACAACGTTGTTACATTTTGGTATTGATAATTTATGATGAAATAGTTTAGTTATTGTATGATTTAGAAATAAAAAAATTAAAACCTACCATTCTTTCCTTTTTTTCGTTTTCTAAAACTTTAATGTTGCATATTTTACAAGCTTTCATGCATATTTTACGCATTTTTCATGCATATTTCAAGCTTTTGATGTTGCATATAAACCGGTCCTTGTATCATGTATCAGTGATACATAACAGAAATAGGCCCTAGTATTAATTTGCATGTTGCATAACCACTAGGTACATTTAAAGTGAGAGACTTTTTCCTATATGAAAAACGTCTTGCTTATTTTATTTTTTATGATATCTAGCTTGTTTTGAGGAGACTTTAATCTGTATTTTGTTATTTTGGTTTATATTATATTGATGTTAGTTCTGTGTATTATAAAAATACTTACCTACATCATACTACTTAATTTTTATCTTCAGGTGTTTCGTTGCGTCAAGGAGTATAAATAATAATACTATTCTATAAATGCGGTAGGAAGTTACTAGTCCAAAGACGGTTTAGTTGAGCGTTGCTACTCCCTAGCTAATAACATTTGCAGTCACGTACCATATTTTCTTCGTCGTCCCCCTGTAGGTACACAAATGGAAAAACTTTCCGTGTCGTTTATAATTAATGTGATCCATAGACTATGTAACTTCGAATAGGCCCGTATTTCACAGACCGTTATTAATGTACAGCTCCACTCGAGGACAGCCCTACCATGAAATTCAAATGGGCAAACCCTAGTGACGTACTCGAGCAGTTTACAGATTGGATTACGTACGCTTCGTTTGAATTTAGAAAGTTAGCAGAAAAAAGTTATGAGGACAAAGCCGATTAATTTCTTTCGAAGATTATTGAGAAATCTTAAATTATTTGAGAAAAAAGTGGAAATTTTTTATCACATTCCATTTTATCATGTAATTGGTAAATTGACAGATGATAGAAATGGGTACCGAAATTATTATTAAAAAAAAGTTTTGCTTGGCGCGGTAGCCATGTTAGCTTTGATCTCGATTGCTATCTGTTAATTGAGGGTACAATTTATCTGTGTGCCAAAATATATTGGCACTGGTGACCAATCAATCACCACCGAGCTAACTGGTTTATTACTTAGATATCTAAATTCTAAGCTTCTGAACTCAGGTAGGAATTTGAATATCACCGTATAACGCCAGTTCCTTCCCTCTAGGCGTAGGTATAACGTTACCAAAAAGTTAAGGATAAGGATAGGCAATTATATTAAATACTTACCAATATCACATAGTACTCACCTATGTCCGCTATAATGTTGAGCTCCAACGGAAGCGCAGACCTACGGACAGAATACTCATCGCATTTACTACATAGCATTGTGTGCCAAAAGAAAATGTTAATCCACGCCTCATTAACTAAGTTACAGCTAAGCCTTGATTTTCCTTCAGTCGATTATTAACTGAGAGCTTGAATGCACGATATTCGCTCACATATTTTCATATGTGTAATCATTAAATTTCTAGCATAAAATAATGTAATAAATAATGTGTTTGTGTGTACTCAGGATACAAGAGATGTTTTCATTATGTTATAAGTTATGTGGACAATTAAAGTTATGAATAGACAAAAAAAGTAAATAGTAAACTGAAAGTGTGGTGCAATAATTTTCTGTAAAAAGTGAACATTATATGAATTTTAATGGTGACAGTTTTCACTGTAAGTGATCATGGCGCCATCAAGCGACGGCCACGCGTACTACTTCAGTATATGTCAAACCCACCTAATCATACTAACTACGACTTGTATAAGTTTAGCTATGCGGTAAGAGATGGCGTTGTATTCAACTTAATACATTAATTCAATTATTTTAATCGTTAGTTGTAATATTTAACAAACAAATATGTTATTAATTACGAGTATAAATAGTATGAAGTTATTTTCAAAATTTATTTGTGTTTGGCTTAGATACAACTTTTTTCGATGAAAATGTGTAGAATATTGATTTATTTTGTTTTTTTTTTTGTTTCAGGCTGAGCCGGGTGATACAATAGCAACAACCAAAGAAGGTTTGTACTTTTGTATCTTTTTACATCTTTACGCAAGGATGATGATGATGTCGACGACCCTTATAAATATACTTACCTATTCCAATTGTCCAAAGTAGTCGACATTAATTTAGGCGCAAAATTAAAATGAAACAAAATTACTTAATATCGCTTCAAAGTTACCATGAGGATATCACACAGTTTAGCGTCCGATATTCCCCTTGGCTTGCGTTTTACGCAATCATTGTGGTTTTTAAGTCCAAGAGTCTGACAGTCTAAAAATAATAGCATCTTCGAACAATTCCTCATAGCATAAGCCAGTATACAATCAGTAGAACACTCCATACTTTTACTCAATTGTATAGGAAAAAAAAATCAATTTGCAGAAGAATGGGTGACGCGGAAGAAGAGCGAAGTGACGACAACTCGTCAGATCGCGACGAGAGTCAAGCGGGAACTGATATTAGAAGATGGACGCATACTGAGTGACTCTGGACCTAAGATATCCACCTCCGTAAATGAAGACACTCACACCACCAATTACCAACAGACTGAGGTATGCGTTATTTTTTTTTATATACAACCAGGTTTGTGAACGAACGGCCTGCCAGATGGCAAGCAGTTGCAGGTTACAAAAAACTGGGCTAGAAAGGTTAGCCTTTGCAATTAGCTTGTTTAGCCGTGGCAGTATCAGTGTTGTGCTGGGTACGGACGGGACGGGGCCCACATGTCATGTCGGGCCCACATCTGATTGTCTTTACCTACCTCTCAAACCAACACACACCTGTACATCCGTATTCATAGTAGGTTGTAGTTGACGGACCTGGGTATTGAACAACTCTTGCCGGGGTCCAAATATATACGATAAATACAGGGTGTATAAGACAATGAAACACTTACTACAAAAAGAGTTTTTTTTAAATAAAAAAAAACTTTGCGTTTACAAGTTATAACCGTTTGAATTTCGTCGAGGTATTTTGTACTTGTATTACCTCTATTTTTCATAAAAATATGTGGAATGTTTAAAGTTTAAGATTTTAAATCATATATTTTTTTTTTGGAATTGAACATTCCGTAACTAAGAAAATGTATAAAAACTCCGATAACTTTTTAAGTTAGTTTTTATGGATTTTCTGAATAACCGAGTGAATAAGAAACTTTACACAATTCCACTTGCTTTTATGAGAAACTGAGGTAAAAATGCCTGGAAATTCAAACGGTCATAACTAGTAAACGGATCTTTTTTTTTTCAAAAATTCTTTTTGTTACTGCGTGCTGGAGTCATGCCCTTTCACTGCTTTAAGCAAGTGTTTCATTTTCAGATACACCTGTATATGTATGAATAGCCGTCCTTGGGTAATTTCCAAATCTGTTTGACAGGTCTATTGACAAGATCCGAATATTTAACACTACTGAGTTTTGAATAGTTTACTAATCTTTTTTTTTCTATAGCACCGTGTTCCTGATAATGAAGTCAACGAAGAAACTTTACCTGATGGAATCAGCGGGGGCGTCCGAGATGCGATAGAAGCGGCGCCCGATGGTAAACAATTTACATATTAATGATTCATATAAATATGCTATTATATTATTAGATTTTTAAATTTAAATACAGAATATAATCTAATTTATCCAACGTATTTAATTAATACATAGTTACATTCATTTTATTAATGTTCTTACAATAAAATGACGTGGTTGTCGTTTCTGTCCATCTAAAGTTTGCCTGTAAGAAATTGCTTTAAGTGATAAGGCCACCATTGTACACTTTGTGTATTCCTTGTAAGAAAATTTTGATTAATATACAATAATTAACGAGTCTTGCAAAAAACGACAGTATAGAGAGAATTTGAGCAGACATTAGCAAAATTATTCCTGTACTTTAACCAAAAGTATGATAATCGTAAAAACTACGAGTAAAGTATTTTACCTTTATTCTGTATTTCCTTGTCAGTTGGCTGGTAGAGAAATACAAATTAATGTATTCCACAAAGCTATCGGATGTCAATACATATTTTTGTTTATAGAAGTCGACGGTCTTATCCTCGGAGGTGTGGTAGCTCCAGCCGGGACGAAAGTTTTAGTGACATCAAGTGTAGTTGCCAACCCAGATGGTAAAGTGCGAGAGAGCAAAGACCACAAAGTTCTAACGAGGAACATCACGGAACGCGTCCAGGAAACCGAGGAAAGCATACACAAAGGCGATACGACACACAATGTGAGTACTAAACTGTTTAGTTCTAGATCAACATAATAGCGCTTATTTATATGTTTCTTATTATCCTGCTACTAAAAAAGGTTTGCCTAAAAGACTGAAATAGTTTTAACGTCGTCAAAGTTTTCGGACATATTAGATGTCAGATTTATGAGACAACTTAAAGCCTGGGTATTTTGTTACCTTTGCCTTTAAATAAGTGTTCCCATAAATGTAATTAGTTACATTTATCATAAAACCGTATTCATGGTTATATGAATTTTGGTTTTAAAAAACTCTAAATTGAGTGCTTTTTTAAATGGCGTTTATGAAGACCTGTTTAAATCAGCGTTAAATCTAAGTTAAAACATTTTTACTACATATAGGCAAGGCATGAAAATTTAAACAGGGCTAGACTTTAATAAACATATCATATTACATTAACCAATTCGCCAACGTCGACAGACACGAGCATTAACTACTCTATATTCTATACTCTTCTCTCCAAATCCTCCTTTTTACCTAACTTGTCAATTTCAATATTTAGGTGCCAATCATACTGTAAATCTTAGATCTTCACACAACCGGCTTCTTCATTGTCCCACTCACCGCTCCGACTTCGTACATTCCACCTTCTTTGTTCAATCTGTCCTGTTATGGAACGCGCTCCCTCTCGAGATCAGGATGGCAAAAACTCGGCTTACCTTCAAATACATGTTGCGGAGACATGTATTATCAGATTCTTTTTAATCTTAGACTCTCTCCTTAACCAGTTTATATTATATGTTTATATATATTTATTTATATATTACGTATTACATGTAATAGTATTATTATAACTTATTAAATGTACATGTGTATGTATTATATTAGCAAATAGATTATAAAGTACTGTGGGTACTATAATAATATTATTTTATCTAATTTAAAATAAACAATTCTTAACCTCTGTGCATCTACCTCGTTTTGTCTCTGCATCGCCCAAAGGTCGACTGGGAGAAAATGCCTACGGCATTAAGTCCACCTTTGACACATTTTGTGCAAAAAGAATAAATAAAAAAAAAAAAAAAAAATTAACAAATCTTGTTGATTTCTAAGGTTTTATGTTAAAAGGTTGTTTGTTTATATCAGTTATTAGGCCTGTTAATAGATTTATTATAAGAAACCACAGAAGTCTGCTTTAAAATGGAATTGGTGATTATGACCAATTAATGAAAATTCCACTAACGCATAATAATAGTAAGTTATAACAATAACTAAGGAAACCACACATGACATGAATTGAATTTTACTAACAATATACAAAAAAAATTGCGTCTTGCAATTTTGCCTTAACTAAACAAATCTCAATGATAAATGAAATTATTGTTTTATCTATTTTAGTAGAGTATGATTTTTGTAGCAATAGTGAAATTTTCGTTTTACTACGTGTAACACTAACAATAACATTTTTATCTTACTATTAAAGGTGATTTTTGCGGTTTTTAATCTAAAAGGCCCTGTCCTACTATCCTACTTATATTATGAACTAACTGCGCCCCGCGGTTTCACCCGCGTAAGTCCCGGCGCCGTGGGAATATCGGGATAAAAAGTTGAAGAGGATGTTTGTTACTCTTTCACGCAAAAACTACAAAAGCGATTGCGATTAAACTTGGTATGTAGATAGCTGGAGACCTGGATTAATATAAAGGTTACTTTTTATTCCAATATTCTCACGGCACCGGGACTTACGCGCGTGAAACCACGGGGCGCAGCTAGTATATTATATTCTAAAAGTAAAACGATTCTCTTCCCAAGTTGCATTGTGATTCAATGTTTAAGACCACGTGTCACGTTTGAAGGAGGTGACGTGATTACTTTACACAACGTTATGGCAATAACCCAGCTTATAAAGAAATCGAATTTACTTTAATAAACAAAAACTCCTGCTTTAAAAAAGAAAGACTGATGGTAGGTTACATTGTCAGACATTTTGAAAAATAGATTTGGAAGGCTTCAAACACAGACTCAGATACTCAAGAAAAACACTCGTCTCGTCAACACTTTCCAAATGATACTACGCAGGTCACAACATAACACATGCAAATTTAATAACACGTCAAATAAATTCGATTGGTGCAGTTTACAAGAGCTTTTAGCTTTTAGATGACGCTCCTATTTAAGACCTAAGATAAAATGTGGGGGACATGTCAAGCGGTCGTTCGACGCGTCACGGGCACGACTCCATACTTCGATACCGGCTGATAGACGCTAATGGAGCCATGGGAAGCCCTTTTTATTAGATTGTTAAGCTATTCCACAACGATAAAGAATGCATTTAGAATATTTATATCCAACTGTATGCAGCCTGATCGTGGTCCGATATTTATGTTTTGATGTACTTTGGTAGCAATTTCTTGGAGATTGTAAGAAATCTAATCTTTATTCGCGGCAGCTGAGTATGAGACGATGAAAATAAATTGCGCTCACTATTTATATAAATTTAACTTTCTATCTTCACGGTTATTTGACTGAAAAATAGACGATTGCCTATAATTACAGTAATTTAATGTTATGTAAAATATAGCACAACTTTAACTTAGGTGGAAATGTTTTGGATTTTTTAGTAGTAAACCTATCAAAGAATTCAAGTATTATAACTTATAACAGACTTATTATTGGAAGTTAACATGCATATATAAAATAGAAGTAAACTGCTTCTATCGGTTAAGTACGATTACCGAGTAAAGTAATTTCGATATTAACCGATTAATATTGACGCGATTGAAAGGTTTATGGGTTTACAAAATATTTTTCTTACATTTTTACAAATATGTAGAATCGAATCGCCTAAGTACTCTCTGTGTCCGTAAGTTCTGTGTTAGTGAAATCGTTAATACGGGAGGTACCTATAATAAAAAAAAAACTAGGTCTTTAAATTTAGCTTTGAAGATTATTTCTGATCACATTTTCAAGATTAAAATATAAATAGCATAAAACAACATCGGCGCCCGTTGCCTCGTCTTTTTGTCTTAACTTTTTACAGTAAGAAGAACTTGAAATTCAAACGTATGATTCACGATCACCACTAGCCACACCATTTTTCTTTAAGCACTTCACGCCTACGTGGCTTTTTGTTCATGTAATGAGAAAGTCCGATGCACTAGTACGTATTATTTACGCGTAACATAAACTTGCTTCTAAAGACACCGTACCAATGGTGCGGTATCGATTTAAAAACATATCTGATAAAAAAAAATCTTGTCATTGTTCTACACTGTAGAATAAAAATAGATCTGAACGGAAGAAATTCTGTTTTTCCTACTTTGATTACATTATTAAAAGTGTAAAACAAATATTTCCTAGAATATATCTATTTTTAACCGACTTCAAAAAAGGAGGAGGTTTTCAATTCGTCGGAATCTTTTTTAAGTATATTCACCGATTACTCGAAAACGCCTGAACCAACTTAAAAAAAAACTTTTTTTGTTGCTAAGACTATCTACTGAGCATTTAAATGTTATCGAAATCAGTAGAGCGGTTTTTGAAAAATCAACAGATATCTAAAAATTGTATACATCGATTGGCATGTTTAAAACAATATTAACGTAATTTTACACTATTACAAATAAATTTAAGAACTTACCTACACCTGTTTAAAGGAATCTTCAGAAGGTTTAGCACCAGAAAGTGAAATAAAAACCCAAATGTGTTAACATTATTAGATACAAGAAGTACTTTATCAATGGTTTCCCGATAACCAAGAAATGAATAAATAGAGAATATTATCACCCTCGCTTCGTGTATCAGTGTTTTGAATAATATTTATTGACCATATTCCCACACAAAACTATCAGGTTAACATAATTCGTTGCTATTTTATTGCAGCTTTGCGACATTGTTAATCTATAGATAGGAGATGTCAGTGCGTGCGATTTTATTTTTTGCAAGCGAGAAACAACAGTAAGATACGAAGCGTAAAATGGAGCACCGCTTTATTCAGATGAGCGTCCACATAAATCGATGGGGATTTTGAAATTATAATTTGTTCACGGAGATAGGTCGCCGCGGGCGCCGCACCCACGCCCGCGTCCGTCCCGCACACACACTGCAACTATCGGAAAGAGCTTTGTTGTGCACTTCTGTATAACATATAATATAATTCTATGAATTTAAACTGGTATTATTTAACAATAAAGTATTCGAAATTAAAGATAAAGGTAGAGATTGCAGCTTTTGATCCAGCTAAGTACCTGTTATCATAAAACCCGAATTGATAACATATACGTAGCATTAAGAATACCTAACATCTGGCAACCGAATTTGTAATTTTACCTATATTATATGTATCACATTAAGTCTGATTTCGGATCGGTCTTTAGTCTTCATTACGAATGAACAAAAGATTATCCCACTAATATTATAAATGTGAAAGTTTGGATGGATGGATGGATGGATGTTTGTTACTCTTTCACGCAAAAATCACTTAACCGATTGCGATGAAACTTGGTATGTAGATAGCTAGAGACCTGGATTCACGCATAGGCTTTTTATCCCGATATTCCCACGGGATCGGGACTTACGCTGGTGAAACCGCGAGGCGCTGCTAGTTTACTATATTTTCGTAAAGGCAAAGCAACACAGCATCTAACTGGTAACATTATTTAGAAGTTATTAAAACGTGCGCAATAAGGCAACTGCGATGGTTGTTACTACTCTGTATCAGTTCACAACTTTTGTACCATGACCTGTGTATGTTGCAATCGCTCAGTAAACTGCACAAGTGCCGGCAAAATGATCAAATTATTTATTTATGTGTCGGTACTATTCACCCAGTCTTGGCGCAATAATGTTTTGATTGCGCTGACATTTTATAGCTTTTGTGTTTTGGTATATTAGAGCTTGGATTTGCTTTTGGGTGAACCATTATGCATTCAGTAAATTATTCCATGCGTAGAGCATAATTTAAATGTAATCCTGTCAAGTGTAATCAACTTTATACCATTTGGAACTTGTGCGTCGTTTAGCATTAGTATTAGGAGCAATGTGCGCATCTACATTACAAAATTCCGTATTACAATGTAGTCAAATAAACGTCTTTGTAATCGTATAAAACCACGATATTGGCCGCCTCGCCATTCGGCCTTTGCTCTGCACATTCGACCCAGATGTTGCTATGGAGATTGCGACATCGAAAGTGATGTTCCAATGAAAGTGATCGCCCATTTGTGCCAGGCCTGTTTGCTTGTCGACCTGAGCAAATGTTTTAACAAATTTGTATGTTTCACGGCTCATCTTTGACACTTAAACCTTAAGGGCCATAAAATTTTGACGTCATCGCTCTAAATAAAGGATAAAAAAATGTTTTTCAACCGACGAAAAAACGGAGGTCCTCCTCAAGTCAACCCATAAATTAACTATTATAATATAACATATTGTTGTCTTAAGCTTGCATAAAGTTTACCAGTTATTTATTTTTCAAATACCTGATTATTATTTATACCTCAAGAACTTATTAGAAAAATATTATCTGGACATTGTAATCATGTTTTCTTCCCAATTGTAAAGGGAATCGATACTTTGAGAAAAAGATTAAAACAGTATCTAGCAGGTAAATATGCTTGAATAGGGTTAGCTCGCGTTACAATTGGAAACAAATTGCAATCCCACTAAACCTATTTTTTTATTCGACGCAATTTCAACAGTGCCTATCTAAGCACTCGGCTTTGCAACGTCGGCTAGTAATTTGACCTTACGCCGAGCATTAGTAGGAGTGCCCGGCGTGCTTTCAACGCGGATAGCAATAAAACCACAAAATATGTGCTTCACATTTACAAAATGCTGCGAAACTTCTTGGATGTGGCCTTTTTTGTACACTCCAGAATAAAATTGCACCGGCATGATGTCATCGCTGTCGCGTGTCTTATAATGAGAGCCTTTTTTGGCAACATGTTTTAGTGTTTTGCCAAATACTAATGAATATGCACTTTTTCGGATGAAGGGATATTTCGAAAATGAGAATTGTTTTAAAGACTGCAAGGGATATGGTTTGAAATATTTAATAAAAGTTAAACTAGTCTATGGTAGTTGCCAGTCGCCACTCATCCAAGAGACATAGCTAGGGAACGTAGGTGAATTTTACATTTCATATAATCGAGTAGACAGAGAGTACCTCCTCCAACGAGGTTCATAAGAGTTTCTAGTCGACTCCACGATTATAACGCTAGATGAGAGCCAAGGTAGCCGCTCCCAGGACAATAATTTAAGATGTTTAGATAACATCTACAAGCCTCGTGCGGTGTGCCCAAGAATTCATGTGATCACCTCTTAGATCCAATCTTAGATATAGCCTCCGCGAGGTGATGTTACGAAAAATTATCTTCGACTATGGGACCTGTTCATTGTCAAAGATTATGAATCCCCGGTGTTCACGTTTGCGTGTACCGCGTCTACCCTACATTAATATTTATACGTATGATTTGCACGCTAAGTAAATTTAGAACGGACTATTGAATTAATGAACTTGGATGTTGGTCTATTATTATATTGTTTGTGGTGTTTGAGGGTGAAAGATTTACGGCTTATTCTCTCAATCTATTGTTCTCGGTATTAAATTCTTGCACAATGGTAAAGCTTCCATTAATATTTCTATTTAATTAAAAGCACTTGACCAGTATTGCATCATAAGATTTATTGAGTTTTATAATTTCGTTTAGTATAATTTTCTTACTGACTGTGTAGCTCGTTTGCAGTCCTTGGTTTTGTTTTGTTTTCATTCGTCAATGAACAATATTTTCGAAGTATACATTATGATCGGCCTTGACCTTTCTAAACAAAAGTGAGGGCGTTGCAGATATTTTTATAGATAAATTTTAAATATAACTTCCGCTAATCCCTCAAAGTGTTTCGCTATAATTACACTGCCCTTTTGAGGCTCTTACAATCCAAGCTATAAACGTAATAAATAGATCCAATTTCCATTTTATATCAAACCACATCTACAGGTGATTAGACTGTAGAAATATCGTTTAGCACTTTCAATGCCTCCGCCATATTGCTTAGCGAAACGTAAACAAGAATAAAGTTGAATTTCTATCAAGATCCTGTCGTGGTAAGATAGTCTGCAGTTAGTTAGCTTTAATTACCATTGGTATAATATTTAATTGAATCAGTAAGTTCCATACCTTGAGATAAAATATATCAATAAACACCTGCGCTTGAAGTGGATCGCATTCCAAAGATTTATTTTACGTTTATCGAATTCTCGTAGTCAACTGTTTTAATATTCATGGGGTCTAATGGTACCGCAGTTGTCTGCAGCACGAATAACGTTTCCATTCTTGGCATTTATTACATTTGTATTGACATACTCGAGGTCCTACTACGCCTGGATAATATTAATGTTTTTATTTGACATTTAGGAAATCAATGTAGTTTATTTACTCGTGGTCGGGTTTATTCAAGGCGTGGCGCTTGTTGTCTTGTTTTGTTACGAAGTAATGTGCGCTTGCTATGTTTATTAAGGGTATTACTGTGTTGGAACTGATTAGTTTAGTTGTGAGTTGCTGATTCAAAGGTGAGTTGTATGTCATGAGTAAATAATTATATTCTAACGTATATTACTACTGTCTTTCAAGTATGATTCCAGACTAATTACTGCTGATAAGTTTCTACCTAGAAATCGAGATAATTATTTACCGAACCCAGGACCTAACGTTCGCACATAATTGCAGGCTTACGCTACAGGACGTATTTCAAAACTGTATTTTAATTATACTGAGAACATAAAAGTATGAAATAAGGTAATTTTGGCATAACAGTTTGGTAGTGATACAACTGTCCATCTCAATGCATTAATTTCAAAACGATTTTACAAATAATATGGTGCATAAGGTAGAAATTGGATATTCGCGTGCGGTCGTCAATTTGGTTCGAGTGACGTGGCATTCAAATGATAGGACGTCCAATGCATCATACCCAACGCAATAAAAATAATAATAATATGGCGATGGTTTATTCAACTTAAAAAAAACTAGGGGATTCTTGAATTATATCTTGTAGAAAAAGTATCATGGACACAGTATTAGTTTTAAAGCACAACCTGTTTGTATATTTGCTAGACTTTTATTATTTATATTGATACAATTAGGATTGCATTGCAATACGTAAATTATTTCTTTCAACAACCCTGTCGGGGAAGAAAATTGCTTACTACTAACAAGCACGAATTGGCAGAGCTTCTTTTAGAAGGGGCTAGGTCATAATCGGCAAGCTTACTCAAGGGGGATCTGGAGGTATGATCAGGCATCGGTAAGCGCTTAAAAAACAGTGTAAAATAATAGCACATATTGCGCACGTTTATCTATAGATTCACCTCTGTGGACGCTCTTTATAAGTCATATCCTAAGAAGTTAATACAAAGAAACTTTTAATTTTAGCTATTAGCAACTTCAGATTTTATTTCACAGTGCAACCTATGATGGCATTTAAATTCATTTAAAATTATGTAAACGAAACTATCTAAGAAGTTATCTTTTTTAAAGCTTAGCATTAATATGGACATACTAATATTAGCACACTACATGTAGGATGAGAGGAGGTATGCAAACTTCATCCTATAGCGGAGTTAGATTGGAGCTGTAGATACCTTTTATTGCCAAACATATCTACGGGCTGATTTCGTTTATAGAATCATAAAAGAAGAAGTACTTATTCCTGATTCATAATTTCTTTCTTTTTATAATTTTTTTATCGCGTAATTTAAAACAAAATACACTAATGTAACCACATAGATCCGCTTAGGAAAAGTTTATATTAGTAATATTTATACCACACATTTTATTTAATCAAGTATTGCCGCGGATAATTGGTATTTAATTGCAAACAATTTAAATTGCGCATGTAAAGTAATTGATTATTAAAAGATTTGTGAAAGGTTTTTCCCTTTATCAACAAGTTTTTGTTTAGGTATTTATTGAAAAACAAAAAAGTTTTTATTACGTTTATTTTAATTATTTTTGTCAAATAAGCAAACTTCGTATACATACTTACCAATAAATGCGACCTTAAACATATTTTTTTCTAAAATGATCCTACAAGACGAGTGCTTGTTTTGTTTCTCGCAACATGTAAAAACATGTTTATTACGTATAATTTTAAATGAGGTTCTTGCATATTATGATGTTAGTAGTTATTCAGTATTTACCATTAGTGTACACTCACTGTAACAGCCCTATAAAGGGCGGAATCAGTCAAATAGCAACAACACGTGAGCAATTAGAGTTAAGCACTGGTTGAATCCTTGTTGGCAGGGCAGGGGGCGGCAATGAGGTCCTATTCGTAATAGAAGAGTCGGCCGGACCCTAGGTCATTATCCATTCAGAGCCGACAGATTGCAAGATATGGTCTATTTAATAATATAGGCAACGACCTACAGACTCAGTCCCGTATTCCATGAACAGTTTCTGAACTTTATTTGAAATCAGTGTACTAGACGTTGTTTATATTTTATCCAGTTGTTCTTCGCTTCGATTTTTCCTTTACTTTCTAGAAACAGGTATTGCAATGAATTTGATACAATAAAAGGCGGAGTATTTTGCTTTTTATAATAGTGTAATGTTTGAGGAATCTTGTGATGTTATCCAATTGAAGTAGACAATTAATTTATATAACATACACGCAAAATAGAGCAACCACCACATTTGGATCACACAACAGTATTTACAGAATAGACCAAAGTTTTAGATCAAACATCTAAAACTTTGGGCACATTTGGAGTGACGAATATATATATATATATATATATATATAAATAAATAATAATATATATGTGTGTATATTAGTATGTACATATTGTATATAAAAATAATAACTCAGTTACGAAATAAATTTAAATGAATCTGCCGTGCGCTTTTATGTAACCTATTACTAAAATCGTGTAGATAAATAATTGATTTATTAGTAAATGAATGATTTTGCATATCCACGTAACGCGTAATTACAATGTAGCAGAGTATGATATTGTGTTTAATTTGTTAATTATAATTCTCACGCAAAAGTGCAACTACAACCTTTCTAAACAAATTAAGATTTTATACAACTTTTTCTATAACCTTAAAAAACTATTTTTTTTCTTTTTTATGGTATAAGGGGCCAACGAGCTGTTAAATCATTGGAGGGTTGCATACTAGGAATGTAAATGTGGCCAGGGTACAAACTCGGTATCAAGCGATTGTCAGCGAATAACTTGCAGTCCATACCATAGTCTTGTTACATACAATTAAGAATTTGTTGAGTTGGGACTGACCAAATTACGTTACGCGTAAAAAGTCAGTGCAACTGACCAAATTTTTCTCGACTTTCGTAAAGCATTATGATGAAAGTCTTCAGTGTACAACAATTACTGATTTCACGGAAGATCCCCTGATCTTTAATGGACTAAACAATTACCCTAACTAATATTGGGTATGGTATGAGCCCGCAACCGATGACGTATTTCAAATCGTACCAAGAGTGACCCGTCAGTTACGTAGAGGAATGCGAAATCTTATATAAAAGCTGTTTATCTTCTTATTATATCTTGTATGCTTAGAATTTATCATCATTTTAAGCTACTACGACGTCTAACGGTGATATCGTAAAAGGTGTGTATTGTTTTTTTTTTGTATTTGCAATATGGACAGTCAATTGCACTTCGTCATCAGTAATATTAAGGACGCTTATTTGAAGACATTTATTTTCTGCTCTGTTGTAAGACTAGAGATGTCTCATCGTAATATTCGTTAGTATAAATAAATATATTTATGAACATAACTGTAAAATCAAAAAACAATGAGGAATAACAAGATACCATTTGAAGGGAAGAACGCACTTAATTCGGTCCTGTATTTTTTATTATCTGGATTTCAATAAGAAGTAAATATTGTAAAAAAATGTATACTGATTATTAAACGAAATCAGCGATATCGTGGTTATGTTTTTATTAATATTCGAGAACTAAACGCTTCGACCAAGGTGTATTGATGGTATATTCCGCGGAAACAATATTAGCAGACAAACGCCGTGTGAGAGTTGTAAAAGCGAAAATTTTGGATGGAGTGGCCAAAAAAGTTTACAAGTATCTTGTTGATTTCAAATATTCAAGAGCACCTCTCTTGTGTCCTATTACAGAAGATTTCATTTAAAATAATTTTGAGCAAATTAAGGACTTCAGAACCAGCTTCTTCTTAGACCAGTCAACAGATTGGATTGAAAGATTCTTAGAATTTTGCCGTGTCACACTTAGGTATGTTAAGTGTAACCGCGATGTTGTTCGTACCTCGATCAGCACCCAAGTGACCGTTATAAAATACGCCTAGTCTTTTTATCAACCTGCCATTGCCTGCTATTTGTCAGACGGACCAATGGCGTAACGTCACCGGTACAACTAGTCATAATAATGTATATAAACTATTTTTTATTAAATAGTGCACTGTTTTATCATCTACTATAGTTTACCCTTATATTTAAATAAATAAATATGAGTTTAAGATGTGGCGACAACAGGTATACCATGATTTTGTATAAATTATAATACAATGGTTAGCTAGAACTCAACATATTAAATAAGTAACTTTAATTTATAACAATAAATTTTACCAAATACCCACCTGTGATGCGAGAACTAGCTACCACGCCTATCCCTAAGCGTGCTTCGGCAATATATTCCGTGAGGATGTACAATACGTTGTGCGCTAAATCCCGCTCCTTTGTGGCACGGCCCGGTTGTGTACGCGCAGGGCATTTCCGACTTCTTAGGGCTTTCACGGTTTGAAAATATTATATTCTTGTTTTATATACCTTACTATTTCCTACATCCTCCTAGGATTTTGACTTAGACATTTCAATAAATAGAGGGAAATTGCGTTAGTACATGTGTGTATGGTATGATATGTAGTGTATGCAATGCCATATAACATTTAATATCCCATACCACATAATTTTTACTACATACGTAAGCAACCATTTTTAAACGTATTTTGATGTAATTTAAACTGTATTTTTTATATTACTAGACAATAATTATTTGTTTTAATTAAAATAACCTTTTGAAAATACCAAGACATGTTGATTCCATTGTCTCATAAATTCTATAAGGCAGCGTTTATCACTTTTAAATAATAATACAGTACTAACACCTTTTTGCTTCTTGTTTACAGATTATTTTTTGGTATTCATTTTAAACTCTGCTACGGACGAAACGTGGACATAAAAAAATACCATATTTAAACTATGACAACTCGCAATAGTTTTAAATATTTTATTTTAAGCTGTATCGAAGTGCTGTTGTTTTTGATTTAGGGACTCCCTAAGTTTTTCTGGTTGTCTCCATTGTAGTCTTTCTTTGAAATAAATTAAGATTAGACCACGTTACACCCATGTACGTATGAACATTTTATGGGTAATATGCCTTTTAATAATAACGCAACAGATTTCTTCTAATTGCTTATTGCAAGGCATCCAAACACGACCCGTCGACTCTCGGTAACTAACAAGACCCTACATAAGACGTTATAATATTTATAAATTACTTCGTATGATAAATAAGTTATGACTTTCATTAACAAACTTGGTATTTTCAATGTATGAATTAGAAATTTAAGAGAGTCGCTCTTTGAGTTCGGCTGAAACACGTCTTTTAATACTTCAATGATTTCTTCCCAGGTTTACCATCTTTTTAATAAAAATCTTAAAGAACTCCAAGGTATCTTTGGTAGCTACCTGCCACCGAACAATCTTTATGAAAGAAGCGCAAACGTTAAGTATTGAATAAGGGCCTTAGACTTTAACAATTCTTTGTTCTGACAGTCATTACGAAAAAAAAGTACAACGTTTTTAATTCTATTTAAAAAAATAATACGTTCAACTAAAGAAACATTTGCATCAGCCAGCTTCAAAAAAGGTGTTTATTCAACAATCTTCCCCGTGCAGCGCGAGTTCATGACACCCACGTTTGGTGGTGCGGGTAATTTACGAGCATATCCCAGAATAAATCGTTCACCAATCGACTTAACTACGATAGAGATCATTAGTCCAACTGTTTACTATCGATCGATTGATCTGCGTCAACCAGTGACTAATAACTGACTTATGTTGGGAACGTAGAAAAGGTTTGAATCCCTATGTAATCCTAGTTTGACTATGTTTTTATTTATACGTTATTAATTATATTTGAAGAATAAGGTATCTCTATTTAAAGATTTTTGTTGACTTACGAGTATTCGTCTTCATGTCAATTACAGCGCGTCCATTGCTGGAAGTATATCTCTTCTGTTTGCTGTAAAGTCGCTGGTATTTTGACAACTATCTGCGATGAAGCTTCATATTCTGTTAAACGAAATAACGGTGTGTAAACGAAAATGATTTTTTTGTTCAATACAGGCAAATAAAAAGTAGAGCTTTTTTATTTAAAAGTTAAAGGTGCTATACGGCCTTTTTATAGATTTTTATAGGTTCTAGTTTACTAAGTACAAATAAAGTAGTAAATAACTACTTTATGGAAATACTCAATTGTATTTAAAAAAAGCATATTAATCTGATTGTGAGATTTGATTGTGTTCTTAACAGACTTGTTGCAAATCACTAAGTCTAATTTTCGGATTACTCTCGATCAATAGATATAAAAAAGTTTCATCAAATATTTATATTTCAGCTCAAAAATGTTTTTTTCTTTAAGGTTTGTAACTCACATTCTCTATTATTGCCGCTTAATTACTTTGTTATACAAAGTATATGTTTATAAATAAACTTTCAATTGTTTTTATTAAAAAACCGGAGTTCACCATACCGCCCTAGATCGCATCAAACAATTCAGTATCTCAAAGTTCACGTCACCTGCCCAATGGTGCAATTAAGCAGAGGCGTAAACAATGTGCGAGCGCACAATAGCCGACCCCGATCTGTCGTGGAAACTATCACGCCATCGCTTTCTATTGATATCGTTTTACTTAACAACACATTTTTTCTACTCAACACACTGTGCATCATTCGTGAAGCTGCCAAATAGTAGCTAGCTGTGACTTAGACTCAGGAGAGTTTAAGAAGTGCATAAAAGCATTATATAGGAAATCAAACGGATGGAGGGAAATTTGAATCCGTGACTGTCTCTTACCGTTTTTTTACAATACCTGAACCAAAACGGTTAAAGGAATATAGGCACTATATGCATTCGCAATGCTAGTAATGCCCCTTGAGAGTTGTCGCCCTATTGGCTTAATGCTCCCTGGTTTAAAAAAAAAGAACTACATCTAACCGTGAACTTCTGTAGGGTAGGCCTTTTCTACCAATCGACGTCCGGTCGGAGAGCAAAAGTCTACTGTGTCCTACCTCTTGAAAATCATCCCTGCGTTCTTTTAAGAATCAATGCGAATATTCTGCCGGCAGACTATGTGACACTTGACTAGACTACCTGAAAATGCCTTAACATGTAAAAAACGTAACTACCACAGCATATATAAATGGGTCCTGTTATGTTAAAGTTCTATACACGTTTTAACTGCTTATAACCAACTGGACCGTATGGTTGTTGCAACGCAATGCTGAAGCAGACTACCAGGATTTATGAACTGTATCACATATCATAAGCTAACGTAACGACTAATGCAATGCGAGCTTGCAACTATACTACACAATCGACTCTAAAGCCATGAATAGATGACCCTGTTATTGAGAAGGCCTATATTCGAATTAAACATATACTCGTCTACATGTAACACTCGCCGCTTTCTGTGACGGTGAATGCTCTTATCTTGTTAAGTTTACGTTGATTATAACGTATACTAATAATAAATGTTGCATATGGCTAACTTCTCACCCTGCGCTAAAAATGCTTGTTAATAATTTGCGGTATGTATTTACTTGAACTAGTGTTCGCCCAATGGTCGACCAAAATCATTATTATTGTTAACCACCAAAGACAAGTAAAGGCACTCCAATTTTTTTTATTGATGACAAAGCTGGTCAACGGCTATTAAACAAAGAAAAAGTTCTTGATTGTTTTGTCTTTGCCTATTTTATTTGTTTAGATTTGTAAAAGTACGTCGTCTGGCCGATTTATAAGTGATTTGTAGTTTAACGGAATAGTATTAGGAAACCCTTACAATTCATATCATTCTGTACTGCTAGTATCCTATTACGGTACAGTAAATAAATAAAAAAAATATATAAAATTAAAGTACTTTTATGAGGTAATTTTATGAGGAAAGATAAAAAGATTAAAGAGTACTTGAAATCAGTTATAAAAAGTAAAACATTGAACATTGAACATGTATAAAGAAAGAAAAAGAAATGAAAAATATTTATTCAGATCACGGATAATAAACACACATAGGTGCTGATATTCTACAGGCTGTTACAGAAAGGTGTTGTCATATTGTAGGGTATGTAGAGACCCCGTGAATAACGTAAAGCGCTTAATTTTTTTTTGAAAATGTTTTTAATATAGCTATTTTATTTTGAAACTGAAAATTTTAACTTGAAAATTGACCGATAAAGCTATATTTCGTAAAAAAAAAACTATAGGTATTTAATACCAAGAATGTTGATGCAATGTCCAGATTTTTCTGAAAATGTGTGCATAAAAACAATCATTTAAATTGACATAAAAAAAATATAATTTGTTTACAAAGGTGCAGCTACATTAGGAAAAGCACTTCCGAAAAAAAAATTCAAACACTTTTTTTTTAATCTCTTCTCAATAAAGTTCTCAACACGATTTTTCTTTTTGTGAATGTTACGCGTTATCTATCGTTATCTATCTCCCATTTAAATTTGATAGGAATATTCCACCTCTAAGGGTGAAAAATTAAGAGATCAGCAGTTACAGCTTATTACAATCTATCATGATTTAGACGCATTGAAGTCGGGGATACTTTTTTTAAAGTTAATTATAACCACAGGTGTACAGATGCATTAAGCAAGCTGTATTTCACTTTCAACGGCATACTCATATACATATAAAGTAGATTTACATAAGTGTCAACAATTGTGTATGAACTCAATGCGATGAACGATGTGTGAACACATAGACGAAAATGAAACTGGGGAATTCGAAAATTGAACACGAATAACCTGAATGAAAAGGTTAACGACATCAGATTAGATTAGGGTGAAGTGAGTTTAACTTAAGATTTAAGCACACACCATGAGCATATAATTGTTGTAGGGAACAATGCATAGAAAACACCATACTGGTTTGTAGAATAGATAGACAATTTCATATAAAGAAACCAGACAAATTTTGGAGACTAGTGTGCACGTTTTTGTAATAAAATCTTTAGTGAAAATTAAAGCTTTCGTAAATCAAAGGTTTTTTTTTATCAAATTATGTCTTTTGGGCTGGAATATACACTTGGTAACGGGCTGGAAGAGTTCTCGCAGTTACAGGATGGTGTACTTATTATGGCTAGCTTATTCCCACGACCTCGTTCGTGTTGACTTTACTTCGATTAAGTTAAAGGTTACTTTTCATCCCGGAATAATATTGCATACATCTATACCAAATTTCAAGTTGAAACGTCCTGTAGTTTTTTGATAATGTTTTCCGGGATATAAATCTATTTTATGTGTTCCGTCGTTTTTGTAATTGAGTAACTAATATCTAATCATACAAACTTTTACAATTATAATATTAGTAGGATTACCTTTCGCTGTATGCATGTTATTAAAAGTGGAATTTTAAAGTGAACACTTCTTTCGGCACGTTGGGCACTTTTGGTATGAGGAAAAAGCACTGAACTCGCATGACCGTCACGCTCAGATACGTTATACAGATGGGCGTCTGCGTGTGTTTTCACTTTTGACGTGCAGTCCTACGACTGATTTGTTGTGAAAACTTCTTTAGGTGCGTCGAGCGATTTTTGGTAGGGGCAAAAGAAAAAAAGCAGCAAAAGTCATGGGTTCGCGTTACCCACATACTAATATGACACGTCGGTTAAGGTTTTCACTTCTGTCGGCAGGCCCGCGACTGCCTATTTTCTGTTTTATTAATTTAGGAGCACATTATTATTAGAAATCGGATACTATGTATGATTCTTCATTAATTATCTACAGTGTTTTAACAATTAATGCGTTCACCTGCTTTTGCTTACCACTTGGGCCAAAGCAAGTACAATAATTTCCTCTGTTTCATTAGCTACCTTCTTCGCGATAACGGTAGCAGGCCGTGGGACTGTACTCGCATTGCGATCTATTTAATTGTTGTAGAGATGTTCCACGCAGGCGTAGAGCTGTCACTCATGTACTTACTCTACTTCTATTTGATTGTCGGGTAGAGAAACATTCACGATGTTCTCCATTTAAGTTTTTTACTGTTATTTAATTCGATTTTCAATGTAGAGAATGTCTTAATGCAATTTAAGACCATCTTTTTTAAATTTTATGAGGTCATCAGAGTTGTATTACAGTCATAATATATATTGACTGGTTTATTTTGGTACTTTAAATTTCACGAAATAGGAGGTGATAAAATTGCGATCTACTATGCAGTCAATTTTAGAAATTCGGTGATGCTACTTAATGTTTCATTACAGTCATTACATAAAAAAAAACCGAAAAAAAATTCCTTGACCCAGGTATCGAACAGGCATTAAAGCATACACAAATCGAGAGCCCCCGATTATAAATAAAATGATACGATTACGATATTAATTACTTATATACATAATAATTAATTAACTAATGATCTTATATACAATATGCCCCCGCCTGTACCTTTTTATAAGACTACAACATTAAAAAATTTGATTATCTTAATAGCTCTTGTAAAACATGATATTAATTATAACCTGCACACAAATATGGACCTTCGGACATAGTAGAAAATAAAATTAATTATCATTTTGTAGTACTAAGTCGCCGGAGTAAGGCATAGATATCATCGGCCACAGTTTCTCGGTATAACTTCTCTCGGCCCGCGATAAACGCACTAGGTTTAATTATAAAATTGTCCTTATAAAAAAATACAAAATGCAATAAAAAATAGAGATGATGGCAAAAAAGCGAGACGCGTAGGCTCGCACCTGCCAATGGCACGTCGAGATACGCCGTTTTATATTTAGAAACCACTTTATTTAACACACCGCCGAGCTTAAAGCTACCGATAAAAAGGTTAACTTAGTGCACTTGCGGTGCATCGTTTATTAAGAACCATTTACTTTTCGCCCATGATTGTATCAATTGGTTGCTCAGACGCCGACACTGCACTTAAAATGTATTCGAATAACACCTCTCGCAATAGGTTATACATCTTTATGTCGGGGAGATTTAATAAAAAATCTAGTCTACGAATTCACAAGGTACCTTAGGCTAAGATCAAAGGTGTGATAAGATATAAGTTTATAAAATCAAATAGTAGGTATTGTTCACTAACCTTTTTTAAATGAAATACCTACACATATATATACATATATTTTATACATGTAGTTTTATTTGTATGCATAAGACATAAGTACCTGGGAGACTGAGCTTCGCTCTGTAGTTTTTGTAAAATTGTCTTATTTCTTTTTTATTTTGTAAAATTGCGTTTTTACAGGAAATAGAACAATTATATGCAGTTGAACTTAAAGTTTAAAACTGTATCTGTATCCGAAATTCCATCAAAATCGTTACAGCCGTTTCCGAGATACCCGAAATATAAGAATACATACATACAAGAATTGCTCGTTTAAAGTAATAAGATATGTAAAAGCTTACTACGCACGAACTACAGGAGATTTGTTACTTTGTTACTGTTATTTTAACTGTCCATGATGAAATGCGACCTTTCTCATCTATTTGTAAAAACAAAATACTATTGTAGACTTGATTAAGAGGGAGATGAAGTACTTCCAATAACTCCACGAGTGCAATCGAATTTGCCAGGTCCTCTCTTCCGAATTTTGGCGTGCAAAAATGAGGTACATTTGAGATTACGTTACATTTTGTAGGTTCTGACACTAACGTACAACATGCCTAAAATATAATGATGCTATTCTACAGCCAAAAAGTGTAAAGTATCAAGATGATTTCCCGGTATGCGTTATCAGGTACCCCACGTCGTAGGAGATAGTGCACGGCCTCGCAAGACAGGGTTCAGTACACGGCGGGCCTGCGGACCGAGAGCTCGTTACATTCGTTGAACTCTTTTGCACTTCGTCGCTCTATGTGAACTATTTCCATCCGTATTGAAGTTTCTTTTGTTCAGATAAGGATATAAAATATTTTAGTGGATATATACTGGATTAATAATATGTGAATTGTGTTGTGTTTCTTTTGGATTTTTGTTGTCTGTGACATTTGTGTAGAACATTTTGGTGGCGACAAAATTATGTTGAGAAGGTGAGTGACATGTTAACTGTAATTTTGCAGTTTTTGAAACGGAAAATTTTGTATCTAGTCTAAGATGTAAGTAATGTTATATGTGTGGTATTTATATGAGATGTTGCGTGATTTGTGGTAGTTAATAAGCATAATTTGCGAGGATAAGGCAACATAAGGTATCAGGCGGACGCCGGTCAACAATCCTGTTTTATAAATTACCTTTCAGGTTTCTAGGAAGTTGTTAAGGATATCCTCGACGGACACTTATAAAATATTTAAGCATTAAACTGTGATGTCTTACTTTGTTAACAAATATCTGTTATGACATTCATGTATCTAAATTATTTCGCATATATCTTAGACTCAAAAACTCTTAGAGACAAATGTAGCATTTTTTATAGGATAACAAGTAGCACCCAACAGACGTTATCAGTGTATACAAAAATAATGATTTGTATCTGAAGACTTTATGTATAGTCTTCAAACTTTGTATACAAATTAGTTGTTCTGCGCAACTTCGGCTGCGTTTTTAAATTTACCCGTTTTTGCTATAGTTTTCATTGATGCTCCGCTCCTATTGGTTGTAGCTTTTACTTCTTATCTACATATGTATGTATATCTTATTTCTTCATACTCTTACTGATAGTTATAATGCCTGTTTTCGTCAATTACCTTACTTACAGGATTGGCCAGATAGGTATATGTATATATCGCAAAATGAAATAAATACATCGCCCGATGTATTTATTTCCATGGAACATATTTTGTATGTTATTTCAATATGACGTCGTTTGTAGAATACATTCCATTCAATCATCATTGATAAGAAGTAATCGTCAATTGAAATGTATTCGACCTTGACTGTTAAAAGTTTTTAAAGTAAGGAAGTGATATTTACAAGGATAATTTAAGCCTGTTACAGATGTTAAAAATATTTATATTTTATACATATCAAAATTAAATGTTGCAACTCATTTGAATAAACAAAAGTTTAATTTATTCGTGCTAGTAATTTTATAGTTTTGTTAAATGTCAACTGAATTGTAAACGAATTGAACAACCATATTATTATGGTTGTTCAATTCGTTAATGTATAATGAAAAGCTAGGCTATATTTTATTTAGACATTTGTATTTTGAATATTAACTTTAAGACCTGCACTGTTAAGGAAAAAGGTTTTTGGTCTTTTTATAAATATGGTGAAAAGTACTATCTACTGATCTCATTTGTACAGGTCAGATTAGTGTAGTACAGGTTTTTGTTAAGAGGTCGAAGTTACCAATTAGATTTTTCGAAATGTTTTAGATATTTCTTAACTCGCCGCTTTTTTCTGAGCCATTCCTAGGCACGGGCCTCCTTCTTCATTCAATTATGAGGAGATATTTCACTTTTGTCTTAATCATTGCTTCAAGGAAAGACCGAAGCACTTGTCTTTGGTCTAAGTAAAATATACTCTGTGCTCACGGGCGTAATGACAACCATAACTGACATGAAATGCCCAATTTTTTTGCTTAATAGCCAACCTTGAGAAATATGTGGAATTTGAGAGGAGGAAAACAAACGTAAAAAATATGCAACGAATATAGAACCTACTTCTTTTTTGAAGTCGGTGAAAATAAAATTAACTACATACATTATATTAATAAATTCTTATGCGACACATTATGAAAGAAATGTTCGCGAGCAGGGAGTTATTTCGAAAGCGAACCACTTGCGGGGACCAGCATTCTTGCATCTTGGATCTTGTCAGACCGGGCGGACAGAGTGCGGCGAGGGGGGAAGGGCCCTGTCCTTAAGGGCCATCTCTTTCACAACACTACTATAAAACATAAAACAAAATTTGAGTTGTAGGATGAGCTAATATTGTGTTGCAATAATATTTTATTAATATGTAGTATCGTTTCGAACGTAGCAGTTTTCATCTAAGTACCTAGGTATTAAAACTGTAAATGAGCGGTGAAGTGTAGGTAGGTAGGTAGGTATACATATATAACTTCTTTTCCCGATGCGCAACTAGTTTCAATAGTCTCCGTCCTCAGTTTCAGTTTGACTTGTTTTATAACAAACCGAGATGCATTCAGAGTAGAGAGTGCTTTGGTAGCGATAGAGGCACGTTTGATGATTCACAATAATACTAACCTCATATAAGAACATTATCATTTCTCATCTATTATTCTGTAAATATGAGTGTACATTAAATGAAAGTTAAATTTGTGTAAGTTTATAGTTTCATCTCTGATTGAATGGCAGACGATTATGTCAGTATGTCTGGTGTACTGCGAGAAGTCTGTGTGTTAGAGGTGTAGTTTTTTTTGTATATATAATAATGTTGTATAGTATAGATTATTTTGTATTGATGTTTCTCTCTTAATTAGTGTGTAGGAGGCTAGGAGCCGTACTGATTATTATTAAATAAATAAATAGCAATAGATACTGCATATTTTAATAAATCATGTAATATTAGACTGTAAGGTTTCTAAAACAACTAAACGTCTAAACTTCTGTCATTTATTCAACATATTTGTCAACTGCCATAAAAATGTTTTAGTTACCCTTCGAGTTAAATAACTGTTAGCTCTAAGCTCCAGGATTAGAACTTTCTTGAAACGCATTTATCATTCTTGCCGAAGGTCATAGAGTAACAAATATGAGAATATTCGAGAGTCATTTATTTCCCTTTTTGGCGTGTGACAAGATACCGTCTTGATCCTAACTAATATTATAAATGCTGATATGATTTTGTTTGTTACACTGTTGTCAGTATTTAAGTGAAAACGTTAACAGGTGAACTGATCATCATGGAATTTTTTTTACACGTTCCCAGGGGTACTTCATCCAGAACAACAAGAAAGTAACTTTAACGTGACCAAATCCACAGGCAAAAGTTGGTAAAGAATAAATGACAAACGGATTTGGATTTCGACGTCATCATCGTCGTGTCCAAACTTGTCTATGTAGCTATTTCTTCATCATTCGTTATCTAAGAAAGTGATTTAAACTGTTAAGAAAGATACGTTCCCAGAAATAATAACATTAGTTCTTTTTATAGTAGCTACATCACTAAGGATTAACTGCTTATTGCACGCTTTTCTGTATAAAGATTATATTATTTGCGGTAAATTTATTTACTGGTAGGAAGCGACTCCTTTAAGTCTGTAGACAAACCAACAATTTATTAGAACCTGGAAAACGGTCGAACGGATAGATATTAACGGTATTTACTAATCTTTACCATAATAGCAATCATCTATAAGATTTGTGGATTATACTATTACAAACGATTCAGTCCTTGTGAATAATCCTGACATATTGGAGTTCTGTATAACATGTAAAAGGCGAGGAAAGAACCAATTAACCGGAATTCATAAGAATTAGTTTTTAATACATTGATATTGAGACATGTTTGTTTCATCCCATTTCCCCTACAGCTCTGTGATCTTACCTACTCACTGGATAAATTTACTAGCACTAATAATAGTGGTTACACCAAACCGTTAATATATTAAGGTCCTAAATAGGTTTACTTTACAGTTGGGCTATTCAAATTCGAGCACAATTGTCCTACTTCCCTTCACTCAAAGGCCACGTGGTAGATATTGCATTAATTTTGTCTCAGAATGCAGGAAGTATAAAATACATGAACTGATCGATTCTATACATACACTTTGTAGCAAGCAACATTGATTTTTACAATCGTATTTTATTGACCAACTTGTGTTGATGTATTGAATCTAGTACATTTCAAAATATATAATAATATTATTCTATTAATATAAATATAATAGTAATTATAATAATATATGAGACTATATTTGTAAGTATAATAATATGGACGACCTTCATAACTTCGTAAACAAGATGTCGGGTAACCACAGCATTTTCCGGACAAATGTTAGTACGGCACTAAGTTATCCAACAGTTAGTGTTTGTAATAACCGTGGTAATAACATACTACTTTACATTCGGAAACTGTGTGAAGATTCACAATTTCACCACTTTATACGTAAAGTATTAGTGAATAGTTATAAAACTTTGCCAGACCTCATGTAAAAGCTATTGTCCCGTACCGGAGGTTTCTACTAGAAATAAATAAAGACGTCATGATTAAAGATGCAACGGTTTTTACTAAAATTTGTAAAGGTGGAGTTAATTTAGTTTTTTTTAACAGTTACAGCGACAGTTATGTTTATTCTTTTTCTTACTATAATATCTTCTCGAGTCTTCTTCGAAGTAGTAAATTAAGAAATTATCTACAACGGTGTCGGAATTTCAATTATAAAATTGAATGAGGTTTCACAATGGTGGTCATTATTACATGTCTTTTCATTTCGATACCTCTGTGACGATACGGGAATTTTCACAAATGGGACAACGAAAATAACTTCTCTCGGTCTATTAAAGCACATCACATATAAAAATCTGAAAATGTATTTAATATTAATTTATAGTTATTAAAAACTAGTCGTTCTCTGTATTATACCCGTTCTTATAATCACTGTTCTCATGTTTTTACAACATCGTCTTCTAACAAACACTTCAGCTTTACTATAGTCCGGTAAAGTTAGCTCAAAAAATTGGGGTAAGCTTGCAAAAATTCGCATACAGCTGAAAATTGGTACGAATGTTGCAAACACCATTATAAATGAAATGTGCCCATCGATAGGCTACGTACCCGTTGGACCTCCAAGATTAGACCCTTATCAAAAATGTATCCCTTCGACCTCATATTTAGATCCCTTTGGACCCTCTTCAAAATATAATAGTCTAAGTGCCCATTGGACCTCTTTTTTAGTACCCTTTGGATCTTCAATATTTGACGGGCCTGTTCGTCTAATAGTTAGTGATCCTGACTGCTGACTACTGACCTAGAGGTCGTAAGTTCGATTCCCACCCAGAAAAAATAACCGAGTAATGAGCTCGATCATTGATTCTGTGTCTAGGTGTAATTTATCTACATTAGGTACGTATTTAAAAAATAAGTATGTTCATCAGCAGTCTGGTTTCAAAATACAGGCTCCGTTTGGGATCAGACGGCCGTCTGGACTTTGGACACCTTACACACGGCCGTGTGTAAGGTGTCCAAAGTTATTAGAATTATTTACGAACTTTGAAATTTAATACATTTTTTTTGCACACACAAGATTGATGGGGAATTTTCACAATTTCTTTATAATGGGGGTGCCTAACATTCATAATTTAATATTAATGCCATATTAAATAATATTCATACCAATTTTGAGCTGTATGCGAATTTTTGCAAGCTTGTAGTCTACTTTGAAGGAATTTTTAAGTACGTTTTTAAGTACAGATATTGTTATCTGTTTTTGGTACTGGACCAATGAGAGTAAAACATAATGCAAAAGTCTGGAATAGTTATTGTTTATTATAAGCATAATTACTCTTCTTAATGTTAGTTCAATTTATATAAAAATTGTGAAACAATTCTTTCCAATACCATGTTTGTGTAAAAGTTAAAAAAAACGTAAAAGGAAAGCTAATTGTCAGTGCCTATTCACTTCACAGACGATGTGACAATGACCACAGTGTCGGTGCACGTCGGTATGACGTTGTTTGACGCAGTTACGTAAACTTAGGCAAAAACGCTCAACCGACAAACATGCTCACTCAATACTCAATGCTTAGTACGTCAAGTGATAGTATGCTAGTTACACAATAGCATCTATTTGGTTTTATTGGGTCTCGATAACTCAATACTGAATTATGCGATTGATAGGTAGAAAGTTTGAAGAGTTTTTTTGGCTTCATTTTTTGTATTTTAGTAACGATTTATTTTGGATAACAGCTTATATTTTTTAAAGAGGGAAGTAGTTTTAAATACAAACTGCATTTTCCGGTTTTAAAATTGTAATTATTGAAGTAAATATTTTAGTGTAAATTACTTTACAATATTGGAGTCATTCTTCACATGTATATAACTGCCAAGAAAAATGTACGTACATAAAACGAATCAATCAATAATTGATATATTATGCGTTTTAAATATTTTGCTATAACTACTCAATGACAATTTATTTTAAGGAGTTTACCCGTTGGAACTTAAATATTTAGATATTCATCGTGAGTTTGGTTTAATGGACACTAAGCCCAGCGGACTAAATCACACAATGAACTTATTGCTTTCAGAAATATTTGATTCGGTGAAATGAGCAATTTCTAATAGAAAAAAAAAAATTTTTCATTATCATTTTTTTTCTTAGCTAACACCACCTATTTGTCGGCTACACATAACGCTCCTAAAATTTGACCACACCTTTCTTAATGAACATAATATATTATAACTTATAATTATAACTTATAAGTTATAACACTCACAATGAATATTAAAACTATTAAAAGTGACCGTGTATTCAGTGGAAGAGCATGCCACAATCTAGTGAAGGGATTGCAATAGCTATGTTTAATTTAATGTATACTCATTAAGAATAATATAACAAATCGCAGATTCAAGTTTTCAGAGTTTTGTGATATAAGTTTATATTTCATTACATAGGTACATTGTGCTTATATATGAGACGGTACAAAAAGATACATACATAAAACCAAAAATACTGTAAGATATACTTTTTCTTTCATTAGATCAATATCACACATTAATAATAATAATATATATATTATATATATATAATAAAATAATTAATAATTGTGATTCCACCATATGTAAGCCAATGAGTCAACGAACGTAAATTGTATTGTCATTATATTTTAGACTATTGAAATAACTGATTTATTAAAAACATTATGAAGTGTAGGCCCAGTGCCGAGAGATAGGCTGAGGATAATAACATAAAATACTAAACCGTTTTACGTAATAGTTCGTGAATGCCGTAATGTAATAAAAATAGACAGTTAATTTTTTTTTGGACAGACAAAGAATGCGAATGTTTAAATTTTGATTAATATCTTAAAAAAGTGTTTAGAATAACGTTTTTGAAACGGAATTAATTAATCACTGTTACGTGGGCATATTTCGTATAATTTTTTCTTAGCTTCCTTAGCCTACAAAAAAAAAAGTGGTAGCATAGGTATTAGACGGTTTTAATTTAGGACTGCATGTGACCTCCGGTTTTACCGTAAGAACTAGCCATTGCAATCGCATAAAATATATTTCTTTAACATTCCTAGTTGAAAAGGAACAATCTGTTGCTATGCTAGACTGCTTTTTGTACTTAGCCGTCATCAATTTATCATTTACACCGTTTTATATTCTAACATTTGAAGTGCTATATATGGAACCTGTTAATAGACCAATTAGTTAAAGTTTTATTTTAATGTGCCATACATTCAAAGCCTATTCTATCTATATTACTCCGTCATGAACTCATGACAGTCCAAAATTACGGCACAAAGCGTCAGTGGTCAGATAATTCCTAAAATAAAAAGAAATACAGTCGTTAAACCTAGGCTTGGACAAAAATGTTTACAAAGCGCATTGTTGATTTTTAATAACGTTAATAAAATGTGTTAAAAACCATTTAATTGACAGTCATCTGGCCTTGAGCGGACGGCGGTCAACGAACGGAGAAAGGCAGCCAACCGTTCTGATGATGTTATGTAAATGTAAACAAGTTAGAAAATGTTTTCGGTCGCCATTATAATGTTAGGCTTTAATATTTCGAGGGCAATAGCTGGCCTTCAGTAATAGTGTTCGTGGAGAGAGAAAGTGTTTTGATATGGTGATGTGTTTACGTTCATATGATACTTTAACTAACTAATGATATGTTTATCTGTAAAGTTAGTCAGCTTTAGGTAAGCTGTTGATAGTTGTTGCAGTTGAGTTTTTGACAAGTGTACACATATAAAACAAGTTCTTAGATCTGAATCCGTTCACAATTACTGACGCCTATACCTGACTGATATATATCTTTACTAAAGGTTTTGATGACTATACAAATACATATAAGATTAGGATTCAGCCCCAATTCCGATCGCTATTCGTAGTTTTCGATATAATAAATTAGCAATAGTAACAAAAAACAGAGATAGAAAAAGAGAGAGAGAGAGAGAGCGAATAGGTGTTGCGTTTTATAATAAGTTTAATAAAGGTTTCGATCTTAATGTAATTACATTCTTCAGAGTACAGATACCGAAGTAAGATTGGTAATTAGACCTAGATAATTAAAAGAAATATATACTGTACTCGGATTCAAGTATATCTCTGCTTTGTTCACATGGACGGACCGGACGTTGTAAATAATCCTATGATTTCTATTTTTAAAGTAAGAGGCAAATTAATAAAAAATAAATAAATCGAAATGAGATCCATTTCTTTGATAGTTTCGTGTGTACGTGTCTAATAAAGAAATTCAATTTGTAACATAATATACAACGTGCGTCCGCCATGTCAATATGATACAACAAAGAAAGAGTAGCCGTTATTAGCTTTTTTATATAGCATACGATATATGAAAACAGCATTTGTCGAACAGCATTAACTTGTTATTTCAGAAATCGATTGTGGGTAGGTATAACCTACAAACTCCAGAAATTAGTCACATGTTCCCATTTTACTCTTTTTGAAGTACACCGTCCCGCCCTGGACTTCGAATTATGGTTATAGTACCTACGTTCTACCTTACTAATGTCCTCGGTATCTCGTAGTAGGTACCTTACTCTTGTCCGTGTTAGAAGAATCCGTCTTAGTGGGAGAGCCATGCTTCGGCACCTATAGGCCGGCTCACCCGGAGTGATACCACGGCCTCACAGGAAACCGGCCTCATAGCAACGACTGCGTTCTATTTCGCCGAGTGAGTGAGGTTACCGGAGGCCATAACCCCCCTCTCCCCATCTTCCCTCCCTTTCCCTACTCGTGGGCGTCGGTAGTCACTTACCATCAGGTAACCCGTCTGCTCGTTTGCCACCTATCCCATAAAATTAAATTAACCCAATATTAATATTAGAGGGCTCGGACTTACCGGCAACAGCCACTTTGAGGTACAAGTATCCGACATTTTTAATTTTATTTAACTTTTTGAATGAAGAATGAAACATGCGATCCTGACCTGCTGGGCTTATACTCCCCAACCCATCCGTGTAAACAATATGGCTCTCCTTCCATTACTTTCCCATTTTATCTACCTTCCCTTTTAATTTTAATATACATCGTTCCAAATTTCCCATATATAACTCCTAAAGTGCCCGCTTGACGGCAATAGTCTTGCCCCCTAGAACGGAGTGGAACCAAATTATGATTGGCAAGATGAGGGCGTTAATACGCCTCTATCTACCTCTCCGAAGACACAGGCCTGAATATAAGTATATATGTAATAATGTAATTTATTATTGTTGTATTAAAAACCCGTTATATTTAACAAACAAAGAAAGTGAGCCTTAATCGCGTTTAGTACTGAAGTACATTTTTATGTGGTAATGTAATATATTATATATATCTCCTCTTTACAGTTATAATATGTGTAACCCAATGCTTTCAGATTGTCAAATAGTTCCATGACATTCAACATGCAAAGAGGAATTAGATATCGAGTATGAATATGATATCTTTAATATTAAGGTTTTGGATTAGATTTTGCGCATATAAAATATCAAGAGCGTATCGCTAGAGCAGGTGTGGTTGGCAGTTCTTTTTTAGAACTTGAATTTTAAAACTAACATAATTAATATTGATATCTTAATCTTACTAATATTATAAACGTGAAAATTTGTGAGGATGTATGTATGTTTGTTACTCTTTCACGCAAAAACTACTGAACCGATTGCTATGAAACTTGGTATTTAGATAGCTGAAGACCTGGATTAACACATACTTTTATCTCCATATTCTCACGACATCGGGACTGACGCGGATGAAACCGCGGGGCGCAGCTAGTAGGTTCTTTTATAATCCTCTACTCTAATATGACCAAAAATATTTTTATGATTTAATATTACTACCCAGGTCAGTCTTAGGATGGGTGACTATTCTAAACCTTCGATCAAAATTTGATCCAAGTTCTTAACACATTGTGTTAGAAACAGTCTCAAAACCACTGATATAAACTATGAAAATCACTAACTAACAGCAACTGCCAAGTTGTTCGTACCTCTGTTTGCACTCAACTCAAGTTCTCGTCTTATTTCTCCTTTTATAAACCCACAATTTGTTAATATTTATCAATCGACCAATAGTATTGCGTTACGGGTATAACCAGTCAAAATAATATCTATTAACTTATTTTTATTAAATAGTGAACTGTGTTATCATCTATTATAGTTTGGCCCTATTTTTAATAAAATAAATAAGAGTTTTTGATGTGGCGACAACAATTGAGACCCCTCCGTGCCTCGGAGAGCACGTTAAGCCGTTAGTCCCGGTTGCCATACAAACATTTGTGGCATTCGTTACGGGTAGTTGGAGCCCTAAAAAAAGTGCGAAAACTCGGTCTAACTACAGAACTTCCATGTCGCGAGTAAGTATTTGGGTTGTGGAGGTCTGATGGCAGTCGCTTCACGTAAAATATCGAAGTTCGGCTGTTTCGTAGTTAGACTGAAAGCCGATTTCAAAAAAAAATTGTACAGCAGCTAAAATGATAATTTCTGGAAGAATATAGAACATAGTTTCGTAATCCATCTCGTAAGGTACATTTCCGACAATACTGTGAAATATAATTATTGTATTAATTGTTTTGGGTTGCTATACTCTCGTTAAGTTTTTTTTTTGTTCCAAATAAGTTTTAAGCCAAATTAACTAAGTCCAAGAACACGCGTCATCTTTGGTTTGCTACTTGTTTTCATTCATATCATATATTACTAGCAGCGCCCCGCGGTTTCACCTGCGTAAGTCCTATAGCCTATACGTTAATCCAGGTCTCCAGCTATCTACATACCAAGTTTCATCGCAATCGGTTCAGTAGTTTTGGCGTGAAAGAGTAACAAACATAAATACATACATCCATACATCCTCACAAACTTTCACGTTTCTAATATTAGTAGGATGTATATATAATGTCTATTCCATATTCGCAAAACCATAAGGAACGTAAATTTTAATTCCTAAGTTCTTGAAATAACAAAGTACCGGTTAAATGAATTTTTGATAAACAAGAAACACGCACTGACTGTTAATTATTTTCATTATCTTTTTTTTATAAAAAAGAGTCTGTAAAGGTCTTATAATAGCTTCGTATAATATACCCGTATACTCGATTTCATCCGAACACTGTTTTATGAACGTGTTTACTTTATGAATTTTAATTATTTTTGTAAGTTTTTTAGGGACTTATGTTTCTTCGAATGATTTATCGTTTAAAACACCACAGGTGTGAAGCACAAGGCTGCCACGCAACGTAACTGTATTGGCAATTGGCAACGTTATCGCATAATTGCACAGATAAGTTGTAAGCGATTCAGGGTTAGATACTATCGGTCTGATGTATAGGGATGCGGTGCCCCCGAGCGATGCTTATTGATGAGCCTTGCCTCCAACTTGCTGGGATTATTTACTTACATTATTATTACAAGGATAAAGCTGATTACAAACGATGTGGTTTCTAGTGATATGTTACTATGTATGTTCATCTTATTGAGATACTTATTAGTAGTCATTATTATTGTTTTTTTTACTTTTGTCAATTTAGACAAAATATGAATATAAAACATGGTTTAAATGAGTCGCACTGTATTAAAACAAGCACTATATTACCAAAAGGCGGCCGGACAGTTTTTCTTGAGTAATCCGACTAATCTGACTAATCAGTGAGGTTTTTCCTAGTTTTTTATAAGAAACTCTGAGTTTTACCTGAGCCTGGTTTTACAGCAACGGCTTCCTAATTTTTTGCCATAAAAAGTTATAATTCGGTTCAGTCTAACATTGCCGTTTCGTTTCAGGGGTTATAAAAATTCATTGTACAAAACTGACAACATGTACAAAAAGCCTAAAGCGCTATCGATATTTATGATAGTGTTCCTCGTTACGAAGGCAGTGTTTATACTCTACAGATAAGCAGTTGCCATTCGTTTACGTTTAGAAAATATGTCAATTAAATTCTCGTTATACTGTACGAATAAGCAGGGTAAATATATTATATATTAAAAAATTACATTTTAAGTTTATGGAGTTTAAAAAAAGAAACAGTCAGATATTATTGTCTTTCTTATTAGATAGAGATGAGAGTTAAACTCACAGGATTCGGGAAAAGTTAAGTTCTGTCTACTTCTAGCTACGTCCGTTGCGAAACGTAATGCCAGTTCTGAGAGAATGCAGACCTACAGCTATGGACAAAGAAAGAAAGGTACCCAAAAGCCTCTTCACAACATTTAAATAACATTGACTCCTACGAAAATTTACACAATTATGGTTACAGGATTCCTTGTTTACGATTGACTTGGTTGCGTACTTTTTGCAAGCAGCTGAAAATAGAAGAAACAAAATTCTGAGTATATAAAAAAGTCTACGTCGTTATACTTATATTGTTTTATTTTTGTTTATGTTTAAAAAAGGATATGAATCCTAATGTATTTTTCTTAGATTCTACCCTATTAAGGCTTTAACAACTTCTCCACGTGTACTTTTTGCAACTTAAGACATGCGGCTTCGTTAAAATAGTTTTGGAAGCCAAACAAATAAAAAAGCTTCGACCGTCTCGAGATTTAGATAATAGTTTTATCAAATTTCATCTCTCCCATAGAGAATCGGAGTTCACACATATTATTTTTTATTGGCGTTCAAGCACGATGCGCTGCGAAAATTGGTTCGCAAATAAAACAACATTTTGTTGCCAAAGGCTCGAAATATATACAAGTTTACTTCTTTTGAGTGTTTTTTGAGAACGCAATTATTCTAACTCGTTTAACGTGTTTGTGAAACCATATAGCTAGTAAAAAAATAGCTCTCTAAAATTAAGCTTGCTTAAATTCAATTCGCAAATAAAAAGCATCTCATTGCCTCAACAAGTTGTAGGCGTGTGTGAAAGTAACTGGTGTACGTAGATCGCTATCGCAGTGGGTGTCATAGGTAATGGCTGTTAAGATATTATCATGGGCCATTGCATTGCCATCATCGATCATGTTGCGCAACAATGGCGATAACGTTTCGTTTAATGCGTCTATTATTAAATTTAACTTTACATACTCGTAATAAGAAACAAAATCCTAATTGCAATAGGGTTTATATTGCGGTCATTAACTTTTTAACTGGCGTTTGTTTTGGGGTCTAGGGAGCATAACTAGACCTCCTGTAAAAATTTTTTTGGAAAACTCGACAACTGGTACAAAACCTACAGATTTCAAAGAAAGTCTACCTAAAAGGAAAGAAAGAAAGAAAGAATGAAACTATAGGCACTAATTCATATGCAACATGTTTTTAAGCTTAAAGAATTTATCATTAGACTCTAAGTAAATTTATACTTTTTATTAAACTGCATGTGTAGTATAAGGAGAAACTGGATCGCTAGGTTCTCATTTCATATTGTCGTACAATATTTATAAGCAAATACGATCATTTTCTATCTTCAATTCACCACAATATTGCCATAACAGTCGACTCTCAACCGCTGAGTTTAGGCGTGGTCAAGCAAGTAGTACAAAAGCCTCCGATGGTAAGTTCGTTCCGCAAGCGCTCCGGGGACTAATCAACCGTAGCGAACACTTCAATGCCTTTTGTTTTTATGCCGACAACAGCGCTGATGTTCGTCTAATTGTGGTATACGCTGGTTTAGATTAGATTGCTTTTTCGTCCACTGTTCGTGGAAGATAGGGTTCACCGACAACGCTTTTATATGGTCTCTTGGTATTTTTTTGGGCACAGGAAACTATGTGTTCTGATCCGGTGACCGAATGTTTGTAGTTTTTTTATTTAAACAGTTTACGAATTAAAAGGTTAAACTAATAAAAAAATTATAACAGTTAGTAAGACATAATAGGTAATTAAAGTTTTTATCAGAAGCTAACTGTTATCATATAATTTAAAAATATCTTTATATTTTTAGGAACTTTATTACATCCTTCATATATTGTGTTCTTCGTTTAATCAGAAATACTAGAATTTTTTTCCGTTTAACTTTTTTCTATTTAAGGAAGTCTTTGTTTTCGCTGATTAACGTTACTGTGTGAAGGTTGTTTACCAACAAAATTAAGATATTTAAGTTAAGTATTTTTTTCAAATTCCGCCTTAAAACTACTAACTAAAAAGCGAAATAATAACCGCTATGTTACTCCCACACCTGAAACTAATCTAATGACGAGGTGTCATGTGTGTCATTAGATTTGTTTCAGATTGTATAAATCCGACGAACTGTTTAAGCTGTAGTACGTCCAAAAGATTTAGACATACATTAATACATGCATAAAAGCATACCTCCTCCTTTAGCTATTGGGTAAAAAAGCAGAATTATAGCTAAAATTAATACATAAAATGAATATAATATATAATATAAACTTAGATCAACAAAGCTTACACATTCGTTTTTCCTAGACATATAATAGCAGAAATAGACAGACTTTGTCCAGAATATATTTATTCAACCCTGTGTATCTAAAATTGATGATCTGGTGATTTAATTAGAGTTACAAAAAAGGATGTGTTAGTTGTCATCGTTATTGGTTAAACCTTATGGGAATTAACTGAAGTTATGTAGTATTATTTGTACATCGAGATAGTCAATAAAATATGGAATAAATGAGGGCCTACTAACTCTAAATGCCGTTCATACATTTAGAGTTAGCCTAAATACATATAACAGTTTTCAACATTGACACGTTAACAATCGTTATATGTCAAGTCATCGGTCTAATTACAAGCACTTTGTTATTTTGTGTTACGTTATATATGTACATATGTAACAGATTTACCGACAGGTTTAGATATCATGTCATCGAGACTAACCTTCTAAGTATCATTGAGAATTGCAACATATACATTCTTTTATGTTACTTTGTGCTCTGTCAATAATTGCCAAAGAGTTGTTATGTATATATTAAAAAATTACAATCGACTTCTTCTGTGTTTCAAATCATAATTATAAAGAATATTGAATTAATCCCTACTAACTTGAGATTGCCGAATTATAATAATAACACTACATACAAAGTGTCTAAAATTGCTAATTAGATTCGATGGACATTGTAAGTAGTTTATCAAAAGGTCAGGGATTTTTAGTCCAATCAGTAAACTACACTCTTGGCGGTTGGAGGGATTAAATAAATGAATGCATGCATATATGAAACTTAATAGGGATTGGTTTACCGTTGTTTGATATTCTTTAGCGGTCAATTAAAACATCATCATATTTACAGTTCCCAATAATGTTCTCTTAGATTCGTGAATAGGGTTAGGAACCAGAGTTGTCAACAGTTTATAAACAGACCTATACTACAGTAGAATGGGATTAGCAAAAAAAAAACTGCAAGTGATGGAAGTTCAAAGTTTTTCCTTAAATCACTAGACATCAATGATTCTTTTCTGTTTTGGAATTGAAAACAATGGATCATTCGCTAATTAATACGTTCATAGCTGCAATGGAATTTTTCATTGTGGTTATATAATAGAACAGAAACTAGAACAATTGTGACACGGACCTCAAGACTGAGACTTAAACATCATTACATACATGTTTCCATTCAATAGGTGTGATGATGTTATCAGCCAAAATTAATCTTTAGGGTCAAAGGAAAATATTATACATTTTTTGATGGTCAAAATAATCGTGTGTATGTAAGCTTAGCTTTAGTTGCTTGATTTGTAAAAGACAATTTCCTGATCACGCTTTATCGAGTTCTCCACCCAATTAGGATTGCTATCTGAAGAAATACTGCTCGTGCAACAGGCGCGGATCCAAGGGGAGGGGGTGGGGGGCGATAGGGACGATCGTTCCATCGAAAGTAAAAATCCAAATTTAATAACCCAACAATCCTGTGACCTAAACTTCCAAAATATTTATTTCCTATCCTGGAGATAGCTAACAAACATACGGAAAATAGCTTATTAATTAATTATTTATTTTTTAATTGTTTTTCAATTTGGACTGTCTTGGAATAAATCAATGGAAAGGTATAGGTAAATTTTTATTTAAAGTATATTTACTTTTGGGACCTTTTTTGGTAAACGACAAATCTTGTCCGTTTCACCCCATTTCATCTTGTCGCCCCCCTGAGTTTGCCGTCTGGATCCGCCCCTGTCGTGCAATCAGCATTGTATCTTAAACAGGGTAGGTAAATGATTTAGTAATTATAGTCTCATTGCATCTCTAGATATATGTGTTTGTTGGTTTTTATTCAACACAAGTAATGGTATTTGTTTGATTGTTTCATTGCCAACTTCAATCTCAATCTTCTTTATCAATGTCAAAGTTCGAGGTGGTTTCGTTGGCGGCTATGGTCCGACCGCCAAAATGATTTTAACTAACACCGGTCACGAAATGCGAGTTTAACTTGCTCTTCACGAAAGAAGGTTAAGTGTGCTCTCGTCTGAAGTAACCGTTTAAGTTAATTGTATGGTTATAATAATTTAGGAAACTTCTTTTAAAAAATCGTATATGAGTACGTACTTACTTTATTTAAATTAGTACGAAGATGGTAATGCAATGCTATGTTAACATATTGATAAAATAATTTTAAAAGATAAATCGTCTGTAACAATCCTAGAATATTTTTTTGGCAACTTCCTTTTAATGTCTTGTTTAAAGAAGAAAATTATAAGTATGTTATATGAATGTGAGTCCATTTTCATATCTCGATAAAATATTTTGAAAGAGTCTGATACAGATTCATCTCTCTATAGAGTATTTAATTAGTAATCCCACCACTATGGTGATGTTTTTGTTTAAATTATATTAAAGCTATCCTCTGTATTATGGCTGAAGCCTAATAACAACAATTTAATCGCAGTCAGTGAAAACATCGCGCACCATATACAGGTTGTTACAGAAAGGTGTGGCCATATTTTAGGGTCCTATAGTAGACCCCGTGAATATAGTAAAGCGCTAACAATTTTTTGAAATTCAGTGATTTATATTAGCCTAACCCTTCCCTTCCTCCCCCCTCTCCTCCCCCCTCTGCCACCTTTCCCCTACTCCTACCTTAGAGGCCGGCAACGCACTTATGACTCTTATAAGTTGCAGGTGCTCATGGGCGGCCGTAGTCATTTACCATCAGGTGACCCGTCTGCTCGAAATAATTGTCCGAATAAGGTGTTTAGGGATAAAAACTTTGAAAATTTGAAGTGAATTTATTCCGTGAAATTAAAACACATTTATTGAAAATTTGATTTGACGGGACAACGTCTGTCGGGTCAGCAAGTAGCACAATTCAAATCGATGATTCAGTCAACTGGCGTTCTTAGTTAATATATAGTTTTTAATTTTATAAAGAATACAATTCTGCATTCGACACTGCACCTTTTAGCAACATTTCTATCACACCAGTCTAGTCGCCAGATAGTAAGAGGATACTATAGCATAGTTAGCCCTTGCAATACTAGGTACTTGCCACGTTGCAAAAAAGGTAGGAACTCCTAAAAAAAAGCAAATAGGAAACTTACTGGCGGTCGTATTCGATTTAGATTGGTAGTAATGAGTAATAAAAGCATTTTGTTTTAACGAACGGTAAATTTTTTTTATATCATCATTTTAAACGCATAGCTGACCGTATCAAATATCAGACTTTTGATTAAGTTTCATGCAATAACGGATGTTTGTTTAAACTGAATTGTTCAAATGTGTGAAGTAATTTCTTACATTCACTTACTTACGGCTTTGCTAGACAGTTTCTACGGAGAAGAGGTTATATGCACCACATTTTTTTCTATATTATCTCATACCGTTTCGTTGCATTGGCTTCGTAACAAGAAATGTATATTACTTTAGGCTGCCTGTAAAGGATGAGAACAAAAAAACCTTTAAAACTTAATAAATTTCTAGCAGATAGCGTAAGCAAGCAGTCTCTCAGTACGGTAATCTTAGCAGGTTGTCTTAATACGGTACTCGTAAATTTTCACTATTCGAACGTTGAACTCGTTGTCTCAAAGTTTAATGTCCGGGCGTGTTCCTTTATAATCGTTAGTTGTATCCGGTAGGCGATGCAACAAGTTTCATGATCACTTTAATTCAAAAGTAATGACAAGTTTCTCAGCTTTCGCTTGAGCGTACCAATGACACGTTCTGCTTTTTACTCTTAGGGCTTTGCCAATAAACGAAGCATTACCAAATAGCAATTCGTTTACCTTAACAATAAAAATTATCTCATCAATATAGTTATTGCACGAGGGTTCATAATTGCTATGATATAACAATACTAAGGATGAGTCGAATAAAAGAATATTTTACGATTGCAAATTATTTATCAGTTCTTGTGTAACTCACGCGAGAATTTAGAACCGGTTTAAATCTAAGATTTACTTTTACTGTAGTAATTAAATGAAGTACTCATTACTTGTAGCTAATTTCTAAATTTTTGTTTAGTTTCCTTGATTAATAATTAGTTTATTTACGTGCCATGGTAACTTAGCAATAAAAGTGAAATGCTATATATTAATCATCGAAAGTAAAAAAGACGAGTCTTAGAACAATGCGTACAATTCCCGTACAAAATTGTGACCCCGTTTCTTTGCACGCAAGTAATTACATTAAAGTATAACGCATTAAAGCCGCGAAATTAATTTCACATTTGAATGAACTGGGATCAATTCTCGTAACAAAATGGTTGATGATAACTATTTCACGATTCATTCATTTATTAAAATTCATTTCAAATAATTTTAATTCAAAATACATCACCAGCCCCACGTGGGAGAGCCATGCTTCGGCACGTATGGGCCCGGCTCGACTCCGCTCGATACCACGGCCTCACAAAAAACCGGCAGTGAAGCAATTGCTTTGCTTGCATTGCTTTTTACCGCGTGAGTGAGGTTACCGGAGGCCCTAACCCTTCCCCCTCTTCTATTCCCGTCCTTCCCCTCTCCTCTCTTCCCACTATTCTTCCCCTCCCCCTCTTCTCCCACCTTAAAGGGCGGCAACGCACTTGTGACTCTTGAGTTACAGGTGCCAGTTGCAGAAGTCATTTACCATCAGGTGACCCGTCTGCTCGTTTGCCCTCTATACCTAAAAAAGAAACACCATTGTAACCAACTTAAAAAAAAGAGGCTGACTGTTTTCTTGGTGCACGTTTCGCAATATCTTCGCCAATTGTGACAGATTTTAATTTAAAACCTTTTTTATACGTTACGTCAATTTTTTTAACAATAAAAAAAAATACACCTCAAGGATGATAAATTATCCCATGTAGGTTTCATGTAGCATTATTTAGATGCATTAAAGTTGGACAACTTAAAAACAATATCTCATGATGTACCAGTGTAGATATAAAGTTCAAGCATTAAATGTAAGGGACTATCATGATCATCACCATCTCAGCAACAGAGCGTCCTTCACTGTACTGCACATGGGTCTTTCATAAAGAGTGGACTAAGATTAAGATTTAAATAGTGTATTTATGGTAGTGTGGGTAAAGTATTTGAGTCAATATAAGACTATTCGTTTCTCTACCATTGACTTGTGGCTTTTATTCGCGTATGAAATCTCAAACTAATCTGAAAGAACTGCTGAAATTGTCGGAGAGAATGTACAATATAAGTGATATAAGTGTGCATGTTTAGCATTCGATAAAAAATCACCAAATACTACAGAATTGGCCCCGTTTCGAAATTCTGGAACTTATGTAAGTTACAGTCGACTTTACAAAACAAAATGTGGTGTTACTTTTCGGATGCTAATTGAAATGAGCTAAGAGAAGAATGGTGTCGGCTACAGTGAAAGTGTGTTATATAATGGTAATTTAAACATGTGTCTAACAGTGCGGACTAATCACATGAAAAAACATATTCGATAACATAATTGTAATCACGTTGAAACGGGCATCGATTGAAAACCGGATAAATGTAACGTATTCTTTATTTGAAGTTCGTACTAAAACGATTTTTAATTAAAATTTCTCATTACAACGTTTGATCAAAGCAATCATTAATTTTAAATTTGATAAGTAAAATGGTGATTGGTAAAAATGATTTGCAATAAAGTTTTTATTTACAAGTTTATTGTTCTATTTTTAACTTTAACTTATTTTTCAGTATTTCATATTTACTACCTACTATGCATACTATAAAAAAACTATTATTACATCGCTCCTTTTTATACAATGGTACAATAAGTCTGAAGAGATTATGTTTAAATTTAATTAGAAGTTGGTGTTATCTCCGGTTCATAAGAATACAGTACTCTATTACAAGAGAAGTTATAACTAGACAAGCCAAATAACTAGAAAATCTGAAGTGAAGTATTTCCTAGAATATTTATAGACTATGTAGATTTAACAATTAGAGAACTTCGTGAAGTAGAATTTATTAGGCCGAGAACATCACATCGCATCATATGAAACTAATTTTTGTAGTAAAAACGTATTACGAATATATTTAAGTTTTTGTTACCTATTACAATAAAAAGGTGACCTTACGTGTGACGTGACTTACATAATACTACACTTGCGCCATGAATTACGCCGACAAGTCTAGCCGTTTCTCATGAAAACAACTTAGCAAACAAGTCGAAAGACTGGTGGATATGACTTTGTAAACCTAAGGTAGTATGTTATTTAATGAGGAGGCCCGGCGACTCAAAAAAACTATATGGAATAAAATCAATGTGCAATGCAGAGCACCAAACACAAATTAGGAGAGGCATGTGTAATGGAAAGTCTGCAATAAGTTGATTGCTTGCCTTACCTACTGTACAATTCATTTCAATTACAAACTTGCTACATAAATATATTATAAATGGTTTTTAAGTCTCGTGTAAATCTTATAGTATGTAAGTTATTTAGTGAATGATGCCGTTACATAGAGCTATTAACTATAATCGACACTTAAGGTAACTGTTATCCGACATTTCATTTGTACAATCTTTGTCTTTTTTCTACGTACAAAATTGACCCATCAAACGTGCTACGATTTACTCGTTTCCGATGAACCAAAGTTCAGATCTATTGCCTATTCGGTACAAGATATTCAAGTAAATTGTCCACGAAACAAGTTTGCACACGTTTCAATTACGATAATTGTTTTGAGCCAGTCTATGTATAATTATTGCCAAACTGTAAATTGGATAGACTCGTGAGAATCTTCAAGCTGCGAGGCAAAAATTATTGCCATTATTAGACGTCCTTAAAATAAACATTACATAATAAATGAAAGTCTTGCGAACCGTTATAGTTTATCTACCGACAGGAAACCCTTCATAAAACGTGTGTCAAAAGCAGCTGTATCTGCTTTTACCGAGTGTTAGACAGAGCTTTATGGTCTTGTCTTGCGCGATGAGCTTTTATGAAACGTACACATTACTTAGTTTATGCATATGGCAATATCCCATTTAATTTTAATTTACTAATGCGCTGCCCATTAGATCATTTCATTCAAATTTGTTGTTATAATTGTGAAATTTACTCATTACAGTTAAACTCGAACATTTTTATAGATCAAAATAAGATTAAATTTCGAATACAGATCAAGCGGTAACAGTGAAGAATGAACTTGACGATTGTGTGGCTCAGCGGCTCGGGCGCAAGCGCTATAACCGCGCGCGAAGCAATGAGGAAGCGGCGAGTTGTCGCCCGCAACCTGCGAGCAACGGCAACAAGCTGCCCTCCGCACTCGGTTAATCACAAACCCACGTAGATGCGCTTTAATCTTTGCACATAAATAATGGTTCTCGATTAAAATTCGATTCAGATTTGAATGATGGAACGTGTTCAGCATTCATCGACGAACGCTGCTATTGACGATTTGGTCTGCGATTTATTTACTCAAAAGTAAATTTAATTACTGTAATGTTTAAAGTGAATGCTGTTTATCTAATAATGTTATTAAGATAGTTTTTAGTCTTCAATTTGTTTTAACATTTTGGGATTTATCTTAACAACCGCTTGGTCATCGCAATGTTATAAGTATAATGATATGCTGTATAGGAAAGTATAATATATTAATATTTATGAATTCAGTGAAACTAAACAAGATGGTGTATTTAAAATGCCAACGTTTTAGCGGCAAGGGACATCTCGCATTATAGTGTGAATTAGAGTTCTTATAAATCTTATAATCTCGTCCATCCACGTGATGAGCTGCTAATTCGAAAGAGAGACAGTTAAGTAATTAAATTCGTGTCAAAATATTACACATGTTTCGATCGGCATCGATGGTGTGTTAGGCAACTAGTGAAAACAAATAAGGTAAGGCATTGTTTAGTTTTTAGTATACGAGAATCTATGGTAATCAGATATAAACGCCTTGCCGGTGCGAATCATCCGCAATGAAGCGGATATTATTCAGTTTCTAATATTCCCACATGTGCATGTTCGCAGGAAGTGTTAGAAAGATAAATGAAACTATTTGTATTGTTTCTTGTTTCTTATCTTTGTGACATATACTAGAAAAAGAGTTAGGATACCTAGTTTATTATCAAGTTTATGACCGGTAAGACTAGTTAAAGTTTGGATATAGAAGTTATGACGGATAGGTCAATTTATTTCTCACACACGTCTTCCTCCCTTTCAGGATAGACACCAACAATGGCGATCCATATGGGTACAATATGGGTAGGCCAACTAAACGCACTGCTTCAATGAGACAGCGAGGTTTCGGAGTAAACAAAATATCATCGATCGATACAATTTTTAGATATTTGTTGATTCTTCAAAAACCGCTCAACCGATTCGAACGATTTCGCTAAAATTTATCTGTTTTGTTGTGTATTGTCACTTGGATCACCGCCTTATCTCAGGAATGCAGAGGACACTCTTCTTGGCTATTGATTTGTAATAACTATTTTATTTTTGTTCTACCCGCACCGGGATTATTACTTGCTAAATATTTTTCTGATGTATATGAGGAATAGAGATCTATAGAAATAGCCGAAATGAAAAATTAAGTTCTTTTATCGGAATTACCTGTACCGCCACTTTGTAAACATAGGTAAAGAGGATATTTAACATTTAGCTCTAACTCACTGTAAATTTATAACTCATTGGTATCTTCGTTTGATATAGTACAACAGGTTAGATTATGTTCATTCGTTTACAACTGAAATACAATTCCATGTTCGTCTACAATTAAACATAATTTAAAAAAGTGGAAGATTGTTGTGCCATTTAGCGACAGTATCTTAAGTGTAATAATGAAACAAAAGTACCAATACAAAAAAATATAACAGCAAAAAACACACAGCGAATGCACCAAATGAGGATCCAGCTCAGCATTGCCTGGTACAAATAGGTACCAGTTATTGATATTGAATTATCATAATAATAATAATGAACATATAAATTTCAATATTAAGTAATTACTCACTAAGTAAAATAAAATTAAATTTTATAGCTTTTCGGTTCACAAATTTTATAAAAGTTAGATCTGAAAAGCTCACCTTAACTTTTTAGATCTGACTTTTATAAACTGTCGCTACTTTATCATGTAAAATAGATTTCACATAGAAAAAAATAAAAAGGGACGTAAAACAACCAAGCAAAGTTACATAAAATCTCAATATGTACTAGATAATCTTATATTAAATTTATTCATGCCGTACTTAAGTTCCATTATCCGTACAGAATGGTCACATTTACATAATACGATGGCATTAAACCTATAAACATGTAAACTGCAGATTGTATTAAGATAACTACAGAATTTAAATTAAATCTTTTGAAATATAAGCTTACAACTCATAAGTCATGATCTATTAATGACAAATTGCATCATTGAAGGCTAACCTTCACTTTTAAAGGTCACCACTTCAATGTTGGCTGAAAACATCGTAAGAAGATCTTGATCTTAGGGTTTTTCACATCTGTTTCTATTCTACTCCTAGCTGCATCAATATAATCTATTACATAGGTAAGATTAACCTATTTCCAGAGTTACAGTTAACATACATTGGTTTGTCGATACGTTAAATAAACGCAACGCATCTGAATGGAACCGTAATCTACTTTATTCTATATATAAATCACAGTACCATAAACAGAACGGATGAGAGACGCCTGCATATAGCTGAAATGCGAATGTTGAGATGGATGTGTGGATGGACCAGGTGAGCCTTAAAGTAGCGACAGTTGCTGAAAGTTGAGGAGTATGATATAGAGGGATAAGCAAAAAAAAATTGGGTGAAGAGAGTTTTATGTATAGACGTCGAGGGATACAAGGGTAGAGGACGACCAAAGAAAAAATAGATGGACTGCGGGAAAGAGCCAGGGCTGCCCGCGGCTTCGTACGTGTGTTTGTTTTTTTTTTAATCTTTAGTTATAATAACTCTTTGTAAACGTTTGCGTGTTCCATTTTGGGACTAAAATTACTAATCTACCCGCAGAGCTCACTCTCGAGCACACTTATTTATAAAAAAATTCCTAAACATACTTTTTCTTTTTTCGTAGGCTTTATATTAAATATTGCTTCTTCCTGCAAAAATTACGAACTTCGTCTAATGATATTTAGAGTATCACTATTGATAGTCTTGATTAAAGAACCTTTGGTCTGATTTTCCGATCACTATCATATAAATACTATATTCATGACTTACGATGTTAACTCTGCGCGTGACACACTAAAACTAGTAAAACGAAGCTACCTCAACTCAATCTCGCATGAGTTTACTTCTTTTACTTATTGTGTACATATAAACTTACAACTCCTAATTCACCCTCTTAGGGTTAAAATAAAAAATACAGGCCGATATACATGTGCAATTATTTCTAACCAGAAGGCATATTAAATTTCACGTTTCTTACTTTGAAAAATGTGTAAGTACTTCCATACAACCGTTCATCCCTTATTTTATTTGTTAAATTTCCAAAAATCCTTTTTTAGTGGATCCTTACAACATAAAAGGCATCAACTTTAGGCTCTGCGTTGATGAATCAGTCTGTCAGAGAAGTAATTATATGTATATAATATATATAGATAATTTGTGTAATGTAATAAATTGATGGGTTTAATTTAATTTAAAGTTATTTTTCTTCTTTTAGAGCACATTAATAAAAAATTGTCTTAAAAATGTTTTTTTGCTAAAAAATCATATTCTCTCTCTCTATTTCTATAAAAATACAACTCCCGCATTAGGAATATTCTTGTGTTGTGGGGAGCTTTAAAACATTTAAACAACGGACACAAAGAATACCCAGAATCAGGACAACTATTTGTGAATCACACAAATTTTTGTCCCGTGTGGGATTTGCACCCACAACGTAGGGGCGAGGTGACCACTTAAACCATTGCGCCATCCGTGCAATAACATTAAAACAATAGACACCTGCGATAATTGGCGCTAGTAAGAAATAATACTACACTCGATTATAAGAAATCACATACCTATAGAACTTACTTTTCATTGAATTTCTCGTACTATTGTTTCCTAATTCAATTATAAACACCCGTCACGAGGATTACTAATTCACTTGGCACATTTCCATATGTTTTTTTTAACATGTAATATATGAAGGGGTGTCCACGTCACGGTGAGTGATCTCGACGGCGAGTGTGTGGCCAACCAGCGGAAAATTGTTTACTAGCCACCGTTCACTCTGATGAATAGATTGAAGTATTGTTTACAAACATTAGTAACGCAGCTTGCACACGTACATGCTTCGATATCGCCAGGACTCCATATCTGTCAAAAATATTTAGTGGATAGATAGTATAGAAGGTACTAGAGTCTATGCGGAAAGAGAACCGTCGTAGGATTTGAGGTCGCAGCAGTGTTAAATTACCTTTTTTGTTATGTTGCTCGTGGCTAACTAGTAACCGAGTAGGTTAGCACATTATGAAGTTAAGTAATACTATCCAGGTCCGTCTTAGAATGGGTGACCATTCTTAACACATTGAGGCCCCTCCGTACTTCGGAGAGCAGGTTAAACCGTCGGTTATATTATATATTATATATATATTATTATTATGGGTAGTTGGAGCCCTAAAAAGTCCGACAACCTGGTCTAAATACAGAACTTCGTTATCGCCTAGTACTTGCGTTGTGGAGGTCTGATGGCAGTCGCCTCACGTAAAATATCAAAGTTCGGCTGCATCGTGGTTAGACTGAAAGCTGACCCCAACTTAGTTGGGAAAAGGCGCGGAGGATGATGAGAATGATGTTACGTCACATAGTATGACAACGCTGTTACGTCATTATAGTTCGACAGTAAACAATACTGTACAATATAGTAAAAAATAATGAAGTAACAGTGTTAAAAGGTAATTTAGCACTGCTGCGACCTCAAATCCTACGACGGTTCTCTTACCGCACAGACTCTATGAGTTAAGAGCTTTCAAGCCTCAATGATTTAGTAGTTCTGGTAGTTCTTGCCTATGTAGCCGGTAGAAAACGTTTTATTAAGATACCGAGTCAAGATCTAGTTTTATTTTATAAAATAATGGTTGTTATCTGATCTACAAAGTTGAAGATACGAAATCATTAGAAATTTTATTTTACTTATCACAGCTTAGGCCGTTATTAATTGTACAGATTATTATCACCCACGAAGATTTGATCAACATGCGCCATGTTGATCAAAACTTCTTTAAAAGGATTTGCTAAAGTATCTTTCTATGTTTGGTATTTCAGAAAGATAAAATATGAAGAAACATATGATAGCATTTGACTTAGTGGTAAGGGTGTGGTCATCTCGTTAACTGTAACTATGTCAATTGTGGGTGTAATCCCTACATGAGGTAATTATTAGCGTAATTCAGAGATAATTGATCTGAATTTGTATGTACTTTAAGACAATTTTTTTTGTGATTTTATTCACTCCCTAATTCGGGAGTCAAATAATAATAAAAAAACTTTTAAAATAATACTTACTAGCTATGCCCACCGTGGCTTCGCTCGCATGTATGTTTATTTTTGAGTTGAAACCTCTTTCTTTTACCTTAATAAAAATAGCCTAAATTACTCCTTATAACTTCAGCTGGTCCACAAATGTTTAAAAAATATGTTTTTTTTCTCATAAGTACCGTCCATCTATATATATACATTTAGTAAAAAGCTGATATTTTGATATTACAAACAGACTTCATTTTATTTATTTGTATAGATAGATGTCTATTATTGTTCAGGTCAATCGATCACCAAGTGATCACTTTCTTAAAACCGATTGCGTAAAGGTAGTAAAACATTGCTCTGGATTTTGTCTTGGGCTTTGATTAGGCTTCCATTCGCTTGGAGTAAGTGTGTTATTATTACATTTTACTATATTTCGTCATTACAGACAACTCTGACAAACTTACGACACGCATGATGGCAATGGTTTAATCGGGTGTCTTAGCTCTCAGCATAGAAAATTGCTGTTCATAAATTTGGAGGAAGTGTACAGCAGATTTCTGCTTGAGTCAGAGACGCCCGACTGGTTCAGTACCTCCACCCTGCAGAAGTTCGAGGTTAGACAATACTACGAACGTAGAGCAAACTCAAGGGACATCTTGAGTTGGGTTAATTGAACTGGAAACAGCAGAGGTGATACCACGTTTTATCAGGCGGGCCCTGTGCTGGTTAAATACAATTTTCAATGATATTGGGGGTTCATCTGACGGTAAGTAACTACCGCCAGCCATGCATACTCGCAACTTAAGAGTCACAAGTGCGATGCCGGCCTTTGAGGTGGGAGAGCGCTCTTTTGTTGAAGGTTTGATAATGGTGGATATAACAACATTATTTATGTATTTATATAGCGCATTTATAAAGAACTAGATACCTAAGACTCGTTATGTTTGCTTACATTCCGATATTCGCCTTTTGCTATTGGAATGTTACTTGCTGCTGTGCTTGGTGCTCCAGTTTTAAGTAAACCAGTAGTGTACCACTCAGATTTATTACAAGAATTCTCTACGATTAAGTAAAGTTGCACCCTCTTGTCAACGAACATTACAGACCTAACAAGAATATTGTTGCATATTTTAGTTCATTGAAGTTCATATTTAGAGAATATCAGTAAAAAAACTTACACTACTACTACGCTACAATCAAAAGAAAACTTGACGTTAGGCAATTTACAACTTAGAATACCCCTTAACTTATTTACCTCATTTTGATGTGAGAGGTAATAGTCAAACACCTCATTATAAAGACATTCAAAATGCTTTGTTTATGCTACAGAGTTTTATTAAACAATAGGCGATTATTGACAGCTTAGGGGCAAAAAGATATTAACGATACTGCATCTAAGTGACTATAATAGATGATTTGTCTTTATTTACAAAAACATTCAATAGCATTAAAGAAATGTATGGTTGTCAATTAACCATCAGGTGATCCCACACAGGTCGACCAATGTTAAGCTTTTGAGTCATTGCGTGCGAGTAAGTGATCGATCGTAATGGTTTTTTTAAGCTTTACTTCCAACAACTCTAGGGTTTACAGTTTGACCCGATAATTATAACGAATCCTATAAATATATTCCCTTTCTAGGGTACACCTGAGTCCTCGGCATTAGGGCCCCGTGACGAAACACCGTATGGTTTTAGTAGGTTCTAGTCCGACATACCACCTTGCCCTTGACCTCGGTGAGCTGATGACCCGTGGGGGTTTCCACCCGAAAAAAGGCTAGCACTACTGCTATTTCTTTGTGTTACTATGATAAAAATATCAAAGCATATTTGGACGCTGATAAGCAATACAGTGTCAAGCCACACATACTTTATTTAGAGAAAATGGCGTTTTAAGATGTCATTCCAAATCCTAATCAATTTGTTTGAAAAATACTAAAAATGTACCTAAAAGGTGAATAGATATTTTTTCATCCATTTCGCTGTGCGATGAACATAGAACAACGGATGACATTTTTACACGAACGTCTGATACTAATAATGTCTTGCCTATGCCGGGCTAATCGGTAGTAGCGGTTAATTGATGCGTAAATGTCAATGCTTCCCTTGACCTGTCCTACTTACTTGACGGTCATGTTGAAGTCATGTTTAAAGTTTATATCTTGGATGTAATTTTAAATTGTGTTGAATTAAATTGCGTGATGTATTTATTGCCTAGCGTTAAACTACTAATTATATTATGTTCTCCTTGCTATTTGTCAATTTGTTACGACTCAACTCGCTAATCGTCTTCAATGGGACAGGTGCCTAAAATACAAAAGCGATATGCAATATCGTCGAGCACAATCGGTTCAAGTCTAATTATGCGACGTCACAGTATTAGATAGCTGCGCCTCGGCGCACAATCGAGGTGAGCAACCTCACCGCATCCCATTGTCACAAGCTGACATGTGGGAATGTAAAGTGAAGCGCGTATTTGTGGAGAGTCACTACGACTAGTCTTATGTGGAAACTTAATTACTTAGTAAACAGGATCGTAAACTTACCGCCATTATACAGATGCTATCGAGACAACAACGCGTTATTGCGGCGTTTTAATTTTTGTTTTGTCTTTTTCTCTTTACCACAGTCAAAATAAGTTGGTTCAGAAACAATATAATTTAATGACGAAAATGCAATGTTATGTTCATAATAAAATGTCCACATAATAATGCATTGTAGTCTAAACAATCATAGTTAAGCAAATCCGGTTTTAACATGGTTTTTTATGGCTTGTGTACGGCCTATATCTTTAACTATCATCTTGATATAAATTAAATTGAACCTTCGATCTTTACCTGTTTTTGTTTATAGTTGTGCCTAGTTCCGCTTAATGCGGAGACTATCTCAAGGGCAAAATGGAAACGTCCAGACTATGGTATTATAGGATTATTAGCTGGTTTATGATGTAGATTCAAAGATTTACCATTTCCAGTAATCGCCATTTGTACAAATTGGACTCTTGATTGAACGGTACAACTCTCAACAAAACTAATAAATCATCAATGTTTTTGCTTTTCATAACAATTTTACTTAAAAATTGAAGCGATTAACATCAACTGAAGTATGTACAGTACATGTATAAATAAGCTCTGTTTGCAGACGTAGGTCCAACTTCAGAGTTAGAACACAGTTCAATAGCTGAGATCGTAATCGCAAAGGCCATTCAATCGTAATTGATACTCGAGTTATGTTGTCAATAGACATTGTAGTCAAGTGTGTCGTGACAGTTAAGGAGAACTGTTGCATTTATTATTATTATAGAAAGCGTTATGAATAAACTAAGTCCATAATATTACGTGCAGACGATGACGTGTGAGTAAATCAATTCCAATGCAAATTGAATTGTATCAAGGAATGCAAACTTGGATCCTGCGCTATATATATATAATTAACTAAACGCTCTGGTCTCTTACAAAATAAACCATCCAGTTCTTCGCTAGTCACGATGCATAATTTTCTAATAAGCCACATTGTTTCTCAAAGGATTTGTTATAGTATGCGTAATGCATTGCTTGTTTGGCAAAAAGAGGTGTTTAAATTAGATGATGTATTGTTTGTTGTTCCTGTGGAACTTTCTTTCGGAAGTTGAGTACCTTCCTTGTGAACATTTCTTTATTAAATTGATTTACTTACTCGTGTACGATGCGTTGGTTGTAACCGTTACGTGTCTCGGCACTCGACTTAGACAATGGGACATTATTTTCGTTTCTCGTTTAGAAATCTGTTTTTTTTCTCAAATTGTATGAATTGTGTTAAACTTGCTTTGGCTATTATTATTATGATGAAAAAGATCTTCTTACACATGTTTTAGATTTGTACTAATGTTGAAACTACCGTTGCTTTAATTTAATACGAGTGTAAAAACAGGTTCCCTCAAGATTTATTCAGTGTCTAATGGAGTTTTATGACATTTTTCAATTACCTATGTACAATAGAGTAATATGTAGTGAGATGATAGGAAAACCACACAAATGAAAATTTTTCAAAATTGAAATAATATATGTTTGAAACGACTCGGAGTAAATAAGACCGCGCGGATCAGTAGTCATTATATGATAGGATGCGCGACGTCTCCCAGCCAAAGGTACGACCTCGGCGGCGCATGAAAGTACTTGTGATAAATTCGATGCGGAAGTCGGAGGAACCAGCTTCTAGCACTGGCATGAGATCTGCCGATTGATTGAAAATCGAAACTCCCGAGAATATAAGGATGAACAAAGTAGTGTTTTTACAAAATAATAATAATGTGGTTTGATTTATATTTCATAAAAATAGTGATAAATTCCAATGAAACAGCGAAATAGAACATATTCATTCAAAATGTATGGTGTTTACAACTTATTTTATTATTGATATTTAAATAAGTGTTTTTGTACACAATAAAACTGAAATAAATTTTGTATCAGTTTTATTATGTATATAAAATAGTGCCCTATACCGTGATATATCTATAATAACTAATAATAACTTCACACATTTCACACACGGCCGTCTGTTCCCAAACTAGGCAGAGCCTGTACTATGGTAACCAGACTGCTGATAAACATACTTATATATTTCTAAATACATACATATTATAGAAAAATTATACCCAGACACTGAACAAAATTGTGGGGTGGGAATCGAACCCACGACCTCTGGCTGACTGACTGAGTGACCCTGCCTGCTAGTCAGGGTCACTAACCACTAGACCAACAGGCCAGTCTGCTTTAAATCTAGGCATTTCTAATTCTATAAAGGCATTTCGTTCAAATCTGGCTTGCGATTTTAAGAATATCTGCCTTATGTAATAAGACTAATAAGTTATTCAAATTCAAATTCAAATTCAAAATCATTTATTCAATTAAGACACTAAGTGACATTTATGAACGTTAAATTGAAGCTAGAGTTAAAATCATAGATCGGCGCAAACAGACGCCACAGCATGTGCTGGATTGTCGAAGTAAATTAGGTGAAAACACCAAAATCTACTGCCTGCTTGTGTCGATCTATAACTTCCAGTTTCCAAAATGCGTAGAGCCTTATGAGAAGAATACTGGCAAAGAAACTCATGGCCACTCTTTAATTTTCGTTAATAACACTAATAACATAATACGTATTTATGTGTCTGTGAATGAAGAAAGATCAACATTAACAGAAACAAGTAATTCAAATCATTTATATGACAACATCTTCATTGTATCTGTGCGCAGTTATCACATATTACTATGTCCGCATCTGCGATACCGGCACTAGAGGTAGTCGATTGATATTACGAGTATTACATAGAAAGTTTAATGTAAGTGCATGGCGTAGGTTCCACGGAGTTATATGATGGAGTTATATGTTGAATAAATTAAATATTAAGGCATTGTTCGACCTTCTCATGTTTATGACCACAATTTACTGTTAAAATTTGTAGTCTATATAATTATGGTATATTTTCTTTATTTTTAACACGATTTTTTGTCTATATTTGAATTAGCTTTACTTTTAACTATCGAGCTCATTATGTGAACCAATCTTGGAAGTTAATTTTAACCTATTTCTGGTATCGAAATGAAACTTGTATATTATGTACATATAAGTAGTTTTGATGACAACACTATAAATTGACATCTTGGAGCAGATCTTCAGGCTCAGACTCTTCAGTGGCTACCAGTAAACCCCCCGAGTTTGGGCTCATATGATTCGTTTTGACAAGTCCTACTGATTGGGTTTGGTGACGATGTTCTGATGATGAAGCCAGATTCTTTTTTCTTTTTCAATTCGGTATGACATTAGTGTTTTTTTTTTAGTTTTACTAAAAATATAATTACTTATGTTCAGTCTCTCTATTCAATAACAAGTTTGACAGTGTTATCAATAAAAACTACCCAACTACCGACGGAGCTTTTTGCTATTCTATTATTAAATGAATTAAGTATGATCGTAATTCGACCTCTAGGCGACCTACTGGAAAAATTGAATATTTGTTTCCTCAATACCTTATGTTTATTATTGGTATTTATTTTAAATATTTTTAAACATTACATACTTACCTTTTGCTATTCGTTGAAAAAAGACCATACCTCAGTAACAATGTAAACAAAAGCGTCATAACAGTGTATAGGAAGCTGTTTGATCTCCTTGTCCGTTAGTACATATATTTTCCACCTTTTCTCGAGCGAGCGGCGCGTACGAACCTTAGTAACGGGACCGTGAGCATAATCGTACTTCCTTTAGGACAGTTATCATGACTACCACACACAAAGTTCTCACTTCGTATTATTACTGAGGCCGATACGCTTGTACAAAAGCAGTTACTTCTGTAATGAATACGTGTTGTGAGCTGCTGATTGAATGCTTTCATGTATTAATGAATGTTCTGTTAAATGTTACTTGGAAAAATCTTTTTATTTTCTTTGTTGGAAGTTATATTGTTTTCACATAAATTGATGTCGAATTGAGCCTTACTAGGTTGTCGATTAAGATTACGGTCTACTAATCTATAAGTTTTTAGTATGTGATTTGATTAAAAGGGGGTGCTTTGTGTAAGTACTCTCCAAAGCAAGCAGTGAGGCAACTTGTTTATATCGTATGGCCGGTACCTATATTTTTTTAACAAACGAACGAATTCTCTAGCAATTTTGAAAATGTCTGAAATAACACTAGTGTCAGAAATGTAAATATTTAACGTTGTCATTGGGTATTGTTATATGTATTATCTTTATAAGTCGTAAACATTTATGCCAAAAGCGTCTATGACATATATTCAAAATATATAACATATTCTACTTTTTAAAGCGCATCTTTAATTGAAGGCTGAAGCAATTGTTTCTGTATATTTGCAAGTACAATGTCTTAAAACCTGTGAAATGTCACCTTTTTAAATGCAGATTAGGTTTTTTTTACGTAGAAACATCAATGCATTTAGCTGAATAAAAATGCTAGCGTAATATTCACAAGTGACACAAACAGAGAGAACGAAAAGGCATAATTAAGAAAAGTTTTAAAGAATCTCAAAGCAATAATGGGAAGGTTTTTATGCTTAAAAATTTAAAGATCTACTTAACAAAGCTAATTCAGAGTGTCGTTAAAGTAGTCATTCATTGGTAAGTGAGGCTCGTTCGGACGGCATCCTGTTTTCCTTTTATTGTGTGTCTGGGTATGTACATTCGCGTAATTCAAGCACATCGTTTAATCTAATTACGGTGGCGCCTCACTGCACTGAATGAACGTGAAACAATTCCAAAATGTCTACTTTGTGGTCAGAGGCACTGGAATTAGAGCGGATATAATAAAATACACTTCAATCAATGGTACGCATTTATCAAACACATTAGGTATTGAAAATTAAAAGATTGTGTCTATGAACTCAATTTACTTTAATAGAAATGAAATCGAGACTTCTGAACAATTTCTTCTTACAAAGAAGGCCCGTTTCCAAATGGTTGAGCCATTGGGAAACGGGCAGATATGATATTATGCTATCCATTTTTTTTCCTATAACAATTTTATATTTGACAAAGCAAACTATTGTTGCAGTGGCTCTGTGTGTGTTGATCTATAATTTTTAATAACAATAATAATTTTTTAAACTGATGATTTCAATTAATTGATGATCAATCGTGATCTAATCCCCCTCTACCCTCTTCCCGCTCTTCCCCTCTTCCCCTACTCCCACCTTAAAGGGCGGCAACGCACCTGTGACTCTTGAGTTACAGGTGCCAATGGGCGGCGGTAGTCATTTACCATCAGGTGATCCGTCTGCTCGTTTGCCCCCTATACCATAAAAAAAAATCAATAACTTTTTGAAATAAAGATATTGAATTTGAATGCAACTAACTAATGCAGTACGAAACTATCTTTGAGTTTGAACAAAGATATCTTTTATATATAGTTAGAATAATATAATAGACTTGGAATGGATCTATCTAGAAATTTATCTGTTTTGAAACAACTATAGTTACGATAAGTTTAATGCTGGTTACATCAAAATTTATATTCCTGTTTTGTATTGTCTAATGCTATACTCGTAAAATACAGCGTTCCCAATAGTAGCCGCTATCGATGTTGAATACAAATGGTACCATATGTGTGGGTCTAGAGCTGTACGGGATACCAAACAAAGTGCATTTGCAATTATTCGTGGAATAGTACGTGGTATTACGCATACTGATTTTGATTGTATGTCGGGAATTTATACTGTCATACTGGACGAAGTTTGGTCTTGAATTAAATAAAACAAGGTAATTTAATAACAAATACAACGTAGTTATTGTTATGTAGGGTAAAGTTTGGTTAGCTCAATGTTACCATGCAACTTAGGAGAAAAACGATAATTTACCTCATCATATGACAATCGTAGATATTTAACGAACTTTGAATCCAAAAAGTTCAGGATGTAGATCAGCTTTTGGCCTTATGCAAAAGAAGAAAGCTCAACATTAAATTATCGCATGAATTTGCAAAACGCCGTCTAGAATTACGTAATAACACAAAGTAATAAATTACACAGCTAAAAACTTACTGATGATTGACAAGTCCTAGCATTTACTGAACAAAACGAGGTAATAGACAGTTGTTTGTTTGACAATATGGGTGATTAGATAGATAAGTAAATTGACTTTAGTTGAAAGATTAGCGATATAAAAAAGTAAGCACTTGAATTCACTTAAAGCGTCAATGTGATTGCCAAGGACTTGTGATTACGTCGCAGTGTTTTTGTTCATATCGCTCGTGGGAACGGTTTACAGTTAAACAATGGAGACATACCGTAACGTTGAGATAAGGTTTTACAAGAAATGCATGATAATAATGATTAATTCGATTACAAAAAAAACAGTGATAGCCAAGTAATCTAATTATTAGCTTCTCAATTTACCGTCGTCGGTTCGAAATCCATCCCTCCGGGTTTACAGAGTTAATGTGCGTATCAGAAATTAAATATCACAAACAAACACTCGCATTTAGTTCTGCGAGTTTCAATATTTTCGAAAATTTGCGAAGTTACCCAACCCGCTCTTTGCAAATGTGGTAGTATGGACTAATTCTATGGACTAATTTAGATATGTAACTCGGGACTTATTCGCGATAATGTTTATAAGGTACAATACCTTTTTGGTTTAGATCGACGTTTAGATCGAATTGCACCGATCGTGGTCACGTGTGAACTGGATTTAAGTAATAATAATAAGTTTATTTATTCCTCACACAGTTTACAATTTAATTAACAGTTTACCATTAAAAATTATTTTGTGTTGAAATGTATATGTGAGGTGCTGGTGTCTGAGATAGGCATATACCTGAGATACAGATAACCAGGTCCCCATATAGTATCTAGAAAGTTATATTATTCAAGTCCCAAGTATCTAATAAACTTTAAGAACAAATAATCCCATCATATTTAGGAAAGGCAAACGACCAGTGACGTCAAAGTTTTAAGTAGTCTTAATCTGGTGGTGGAGAAGAAAGAAAGAAATTTTCTAAACTATAGAAATTTTATTCTGTTACGAATATGACTGTGAGAGACTGTATAGGCATGCCTGCTAAAATAGCTTAATTAATTTAAATTTAATGACTACATCGTGTTTGTATGTCCAGTTTTGAGGAAGGGAGTTCTAAATTGAGTTAATTTACTCTACTCAATAAGAAGTATTATTATAAAATCACTAGCAACCCGCCTCGGCTTCGCACGGGTACAAATTATACACCTAAACCTTCCTCATGAATCACTCTGTCTATTAGTGAAAACCGTGAATGAAAATACGTTTAGTTTAGGGGACTTTGTTTTATAATATGTAGTGATTATAAAATGTGATCTATATTGAAACTTTGTCAAAGTCCCCGAATTCGACACCCATTGTTATGGCAAGACCTTGTTTTCTAGTACTAACTTGCTAAAAATCTTAAGAAAATATTATCATTTCCTTTTATATTAATCTTTTTACAAACATATATGATACGACAACGTATCGTAATTATTTTTTATTCGTGCTTCACTTTCATTTTTCAGATCACTTAATAATAATTTTGCAAAAAGTTGCTCAGCTGTTTAGTGTTAGCAAACCGGCAAGCGCGTATACTCCTCCATCGTACAAGTAATAACTTTCACAGACCATACTGGTGACTGGCTCACCTTGTCCACTCCCCGAACAAGTAATTTCTCCTCCAAGTCATTGAACAAGACCCCTGCTTTTTCTTTTCTTCGCATCTTATGTAGGCTACCAGTAATTAGCGGTTTCTTCCTATTCAAGTTTGATAAATTTACACGCCTGTTAAACTAAGCTTGACTTAATATTATGCCTTGCGTAGAGAGCGGGATTCTTAACCCTTGAAGAGGTCTCACGTTTCTTGAACTATTAGATTTTAGCGGGAAATGTACTTTGTACAAATAAGAGACTCCAGTTCCTTGTTTCAAGTTCATCTTATGAATCATGTGCTCACAAATACAGAGGCCTATAAATAATGTTCAGTTGTTGATAAAAGGACGGTGCTGCCACGAGCGGTACAAAGTTTGAAGTTGATAGCGGATCTCGAGAAGCACGGACAAGACTATAACACCAGCGAGAAAAGCCAACTATATTCTCGAAGTTGTTGCAACGCGGTACATACACTATGGCGAATTTGATATCATAAATTGTAACTGTACCTGCCAATTAAATACTTACTTAGAATGTAAATCAAGACGTGGGGTAACTGGGATCAGTTTACTGCTGCTTTTAATCGTTCACGAAATCGTTGTTCCCAGCGACAAAGTACCGTAACAATCTAGCATGTTCTTAGCAACATATTTTACATAGACGACACAGTATATTTCAGTACAACAAAGCTATAGGGTAAAATATATTGCTTCTTCGCGATTTAATAGCTCATCAGACGACGATGTGGAGCGTCAACAAAAAGTAAATCACTAAGAACAATAAGCATAAATCAGAAGTATGATGTCGCGTTATATGTTATGGAGAGGTTGTCATCGTGCGCTACCAAAGCAGCGCCGCAAAACAATTCGTTACTCATTTCGTCCTAGACAACACGGATGTTCACGGCACAGATGCTGGGGATTTATCACGCGTTCGATAGCAATAAATATCGTCGCTGGGCGGAGAGGAGCGGAAAGGTCAGCGCGCGGAGCGAGCGGCAGCAGGCGGCGGCTTTCTCAAGGCCGATGCACAACTTAGATATCTTAAGAACGTGGTGTGTTTGACCCCACCTGTATAGCTCACCTACCTGTCGATATTGATACACTCACATTCGGATATTGTTCATATTTTACTTCATAAAGCAATAGTACTGTTAAGGTTTTTGTTGCCCAGTGATTTTGCTGTCAACAAAGATTTATTGAATGATGAAAATAAGTAAAAATAGTTGCGGTAATTTTGCCGACCACCCTCCACAAACCAGTTTCAATGGTCGTTTTATAATGAATTGCTATTTCAATATACATTGAAGTAATAAATTATTCGTATAATACATTGCGCGTAGAAGAAAAAAAGCGGCGCGGGTGACTTCCAGCGGATCGGCGAAGGTCGGTCGTTGCCAAGGGACCGAGGACGAGCGAGGCGCTTGCTTAAATTACTTAGCAAAGAAAAGATTAACTCGCGAACTGAATAATGGATCGCTATAAAAAATTATCTTGGTCAAAAATATAACGATATACAGAAACATTCGTTGTTGAAGAGTCCCTTGGTACATTCAAGCACTTATAATGGTATATTACTAGCTCTCTAGAAAATACACCTTTCTACCCATAGGCAATAGAAACATTTAATGGTGTTATATACAAAAATCTTAGGATCATTTTCCTATGATTTCGCAGACAAAGTAAACCATTCCTTACTCTACAAGTGTGTATGTTTATTGTTTATAGGTATACTTATCAAAAAATATGTAGGTTTTTGTCACGGTGATATCAAATATATTTATATAGTTTTTAGTAAAATCAGACAGAATCAACCTCAACGAGATTACTAAGGCGCCTGTATCCACACATAATTTCATCAATGTCCACACCTGAATTGATTCCTTTAGTTTGTAGTTCAGTTTAGGAGCGATTATATATACTTCTGATATATGTTATTTTTTTCAAGAGGAATAACAATCAACACAATAGAAATCAAATTATGAAGAAACTCCTACGCTACTGTGGTCAGTAGCGAAGTCTTATTGAAACGATAAACACAAGTTTATCGTTTCAATAAGACTTACATAACATATTATCACCACAGTTTAGTTTATATTATTATTGTCAATAACACTTACTTGTCCTGTTATATTTTATTGTAATTATAACATCCATAATTTACTGTTGGCGATATCTGAAGGCTATTATAGATTTCTACTTACAACTTGACGGGAACATTCTGATTTATGTAATGCAGTTTTATCTTGACAATTTTATAGAGTAATTTCTAAGATGAACCTTGAATTTATTATTTCACTTAAGTATTTAACTTTCTTCTCTTCCTTTCTTGTTGGAGCTATTCTTGTACAAAATGCAAGCGTTTGCGATAGAATCTTATTAAATTACTAGCTGACCCGCGTTCGTTAAAACTTCGTTATAACTTCGTCCGCGTTTGTAAATTTTCTCCATTTTTGTAGCACTTTTCATTGATGCCGCTCCGCTTCTATTAATTGTAGCGTGATGTAATATAGCCTATAGTCTTCCACGAAAAATGGGCTATCCAACACTAGAAGGTTTTTAAAATTCGAACCAGTAGTTCCTGAGATTAGCGCATTCCACGAAACAAACAAACTCTTCAGTTTTAATATTAGCATAGATACTACGTTTAGTGTGTGACGATAGTAGATCAAATAGAAATCAAAAAGGCATATCCAGTATACTTACTGCATAGAAATATGATATTTTTTACAATAGGAGAATAATTTTCTTTTTTCAAAGTTGGCAGTTTCAGAAACCTTACAATCACTTTTGTTACATTCTTATTGTCTTTACATAGAAAGTACCTCTAGGGGCAATTTCTATCTTGTTCAACACATTTTATGGTAATTTCTGTACATACTGTCAGTTTCTACATCGAAATTAACTTATTCAATTCTGTTTTAAATGTATTAGTAATACTCTGTGTATTTGTTTATATTTTTCTTTACAGTTCGATAAATAGTCAATTATTGACGACCACAAATGTCGCCGATTCGATTAAAAATTACAATCGACTTTATTTAAAAGGAAGCATTAATCGATTTTAACGTTTAATATGTTACACATTAATTGAGTATTAATATTACAAAGGACTCAAGTGACGAATCTAGTGTGTAGGTAGGTACCTATCATTTTGAATTTGTTCATTAGTTTAAGTTTAAATTTGAATTTTAATAATTTTGAAGTTATTTAGTGTAAATACATATAATTAAATGTAACTATTCCTAACTATAGACAAAAGGGTCTTCATATTGATTTACAAATAGTTAATAAGTATTGATTTTTGAATAACTCTTACGTAATTATTTTCATTGCGTATAAAGGAAATGCTACATGTACAGTATCATAATATCCTACAAATACTTATAAATGGTGTAATCACATGCAAATAGATAATTTATAACATTTTCTAACAGCGCGTTGCAAAGTTTAATTTTACAAACTCTGGCACTGTTACGTTCTGAAGCAACTGGCAAAAAGGAAATAAACGAATGGACTTTATATATACGGAGTATAGTATATTCTTGTATGGTATTACAAAATTCGTAACATCCCACTCAAACGTTCACATAAGTTTACACCCCCAAAAGTTAGACTTTAATTGTTTTACCACTAAAACACATGATTAATCCATTGAAAAATTAAACAAACAGACTAAAAGCTGTTAAAAGTGATACACATAGTATACACACGCCCTAATGAGAAAAATATAATAAAAAGCCTAAGTATTCGTTTTTTATTTGTAAGAAGTTCTTTAAACTCAGAAATAGGAATAGAATAGAAGTAAACTTTATAGTCCAACAAAAAATTTCTTACAAGAATACATAAGGTGAATACGTACAAAGGGCGGCTTATTTCTTACAGGCCCTCATTGGATGGATGGATAACGGATAGTTACCTAATACTATTGATTTAACTAAAATTATACTAAGTATTTTAGTCTTATTTATTGGCGTGTAATAAACGTGCCGTCGCAATGATATCCATTACAAGGCATTTGTCTGTAAAAAACTTTTTTTTTAAACCAAGCAATTTTTTTTCACATAATTTTATCGCTTAATTGGCGTCTAATACGTGTAAGAATCGCGTGACAATCCACCGCTATCGTTTGGCACTCACGATAAATCACCTAAGAGTATCCTCTTTCGACGGAAATAATCTTTACACTTCCACGCTAACAAGCTTACAAAAAAGAAACGCCAATATTCTCTTTTTGGTTTTTATTATTGGATTGTTTGATTAATGTTGTTTGTACTTCGAAGAAGATGAAAGGATTTTAACGAGTAGTTGTTAGATTGGCATGATTCGTTTCGAATTGCAGAATCATTTGCGCTAAATGAGTACCTATTGAAGTAATTAGATTTTCACTGATGTACTTCATGATTTCTAGTTTTAACTAAGTTTTATGAAATGCAAATCTACTGACCAAGAGCCTGCATCAATGTCAAAACCTTCATTAAGTGTTTTGTGTTCATATTGTGATCTTAGTGACAAAAAACTAGTTTCTGTTTATTTCATTTTCGGTTTTATAGTGTCCAAATTTAAACATTGAAATTTATGTTTTTTTTACTCTCTCTCATACTAAATATGGCAACTATATTAACCATATTTATTTAGTATGTCATGTCATAGTATGGATATCATATGGTTCCATATTCATTAACTTATTTGATGAAATTAGCAATTAAAACGTTTTTATTATATCAACTCAAATACTATCAACCCTATTTCACCTATGCAAAACAAAAAATGTCCAGTATACAATGCTACATTGTAAGAAAATCTGTTTCTTACAAATAAATCGTAGTTAATTAAACATAGATCTTTTTGTTATAAAGTTGAGTAGTTTGTTGCCAAGATACAGTTTGCACGATACCGTCTTAATTCAGGGTAAATTGTCACAGTCGGATGGCAACTAAGTGGATTGTCGTGTCGTCTCCCACTGTCCATTTTATTGCTCCAATCTTGCTCTTATTTTGTAATGAGGAGCGGCACAATATTCAATTAAATCAATGTCATGGGACGGTCACATGTTAGCTAAATCTCCACTATATTATTGCGAATACATGTATTATATCGTGTTAGGGTACAGTAGTTGCATATGACAGCCAAGCGTGCGGTGTCTTTGAAGAAGTAGAATTGCGATTTGCAACCTTTTTTTATTGTGCGATGAAATGCGAGCAGGGAATTAATAAGTCCCTTTTTAAATTACAAGTACAAATCGTAGAATAGACAATTCTAGGAAAGTTCTTACTGGTGGTTTTAAAATCCTACTAATATTTGAAACGTGAAAGTTTGTGAGGATGTATGGATGTTTGTTACTCTTTCACGCAAAAACTACTGAACTGATTGCTACGAAACGTGATATATAGATAGCTGGAGACTTGGATTAACACATAGGCTACTTTTTATCATGATATTCCCACGGGATCGGGGAAACCGCGGGGCGCAGCTAGTATTCATATAAGTTCGAGCTAGGTTTTCAAACACAGAGATCCTGGCAGGGTCGCCATGAGATGTATGAGGGTTCGGTTAAATAAAAGTACTGTTCTGAATAGCTTCCCTAATTATATTGTAATAAAACTTAAAGAAATACATAAGTGCATACAACAACTCCATAGCGCGTAAGCAATAACTTGAGACATCGTTGTAAAGGAGTATACTTACTGAACTATATAAAGTAACTGACGAACACTACACAGTAATGAACCGACTTTAACAACTAACTTTGGTCCAATATGAGAGATGGGATAATTTTTATCTCAATTTATAATCACAATAATTTTAATTGCAAATTACTTAGCCACAGCAACGCGTGGCAGGTTATCGATATGTACAAATGTTTCGCTGTCTACATTTCTGACTTGTATAAGTAAAAATATGTTTGAGGAAATTCTTGAACAGTTTTCGGTTAATAAAATACTGGTGGCTGGTGTGCATGACAGTTTCACGCGGGTGAGTTAAATTTTTGTGGTTGCTATCTCGCATCTATGGGTCGCAAAAAAATATGTTACGTAACCTATCTCTTCATCAATAAACCAGAAAGACTTTTTTTATCAGGGTTGCGAGCCGAGGAAAAAAGCTCTTAAGTTTTATAATATTACTATACATTTTAGCTTCTTTTTGTGTGGATAGAAGGCAGTTATGTCGGGATCGATACGACGAAATTCACACGATGTTCCGACGTATGTAGTTCACCTTATCAGGGTGTAATTCCAAGATAAAATTTCCTGGGAACAATGAAAGGCTCCATTTTACCTATAACCAAAATGCTCACATAAGGTGGTTAGCACGGCAGCATAGATATAGAGTTAGTATTTTTAGGTAGATTTCGAAGAAAATATTTTTTTTTTCTATTAAGAAGTGACATAAAGTGTAAATATTTTACTTCCATATCAATATCAACTTTTTGTCCACCGTAGTCGCAACCAGGAACCACTCCCCCAAAGTCTACCTATTGGTTTTGTACCAGTTGTCGAGTTTTCCAAAAAACATCTAAACAGAGCAAAAATGAAGGTTAAGTTCGTGAATGGGGACCCCAAAAGAGGGGACTGGGTTGCAGATTTTCAAAAAAAATAAAAAAACGCGAAATCTACCTCTGCAGGCCTGCTGCGGGCCTGATTTTTTTTGTGATGAAGCTACTTTCTACTTATATCTACTGCAGATAAATCATATTTATAACAATAACAATAACAATACAAACTGATAACTTTCCTACATGTAGGTATAGCATTAGTTTCGAGTATTAAAAAAAAAAAAATGATATTCTTTTATAAAAAGTATAACTGTATACCTATGTAAAAGGAAATTGTCGCAATTAAATATTACAATAAAACAAACATCACAGAAATGATAAACATTTTATTAGTAAGAACTGTTTGCAGAATTGCATATAGTAAGGTTTGTATGTTACGTTTTATTTAAGTAGACAGTTTTTTTTTTCTACTTCTTCAAAGACACCGCACGTTTACCTGTTTGAAGCAGATATTCAAACAACTCCTTAATCAGATTGTATGAAAGATTTTATAATTTAGTCGACAAATTAAACGTTTATTTCGGTAGGCAATTTCATACTTAAAAATATTCAAATTATACTTTCCAAGTTTGTGTACATACAGCCTTTCACAAAATATTCTCAAGAATTTAATGTTCGCGAACGTTAAGATATACATCGTCATTGCCTTTCTAGGGAATGTGTCGAATATAACGTGTTAGAGCAGCGGTGACATTGTTTTATGTAATTGATATACAACACTTGAGCGGAGAAAGAAAATAACATATTGATCGTATCATGTGGTGATTACGAATTATGATTAATTATTACATCATCACTATCACTACATATTATAAAATAAAGTCCCCCACCTTGTCTGGCTCCGCTTATGGGATGACCAAAAATATTAAATTAATGCGACCCAAAGTATTAGTTTTCTTTCAAAATTGTATTTATAAATATATATTATTATATAACTTATATGTAGATAGATAGCCATTTACTGAGCCAGAGTACTGTTGGCAAGTATGCAAAACTATAGGTATAACCCACATTTAATGCACGGCCAGTTGGTTAACAAATAAAGAAGATGATGTTTAATATGATTGAATTGAATACTTAAAAGCCATATTATCTATTTAAGTATAAATCATAAAGAAGTGCAGTAGTTCTGGCTTTTAATTTAAGAGAAAAAAACGAAATGGAAAATGTCTATTGTACGGTAAATTTCCCGTGATCCCCGCTGAACTACACGTCCTCATGCTCATAGTAGCGTAAAGTAGTAAACTATACACTTAAGTAGATTTCATGCGTGATCTTGTATTTGATTTGCGACTAAGAGACAACGCGATAGTGGGACTCTTTTAAAACAAGTCACGTTCTTCAGTTATCTGTGAAACATAACGTTTTTTGCGAGTCTCAGGGGAAGCGGTAACCTGTTTTGCAAGACGTTAGGAATTAAATTCAAGATTAGCTTCTGTTATTTAATTAGTTACATATTTATGTTCAAGAAATAAAGTGAATTAAGAAGTTGATCTCCGATGATATGGACTTAAAATATAATTGGCAATTTTGGTTTGTACAATTATTGCGCCCTATGTAACTGTGATTACAGTTTTGCTAATAAAAAACATGACGAATTTCGAAGCGCAATAATAGCGACGTTTTAATATTTATTCGTTTTTTTATGAACACAGCACAAAGAAAAATATCTAATCATAAACTGCTAATTGAAGTTGTAATAACTTTTTCTGAACTCCAACAGCTACAGCAGAAAGACATCTTTTCCGAGATTACCCAGGGCAACGACCGCACTATAAGAATCGACATTATCTGAACTTAAGCCGGAATATCAAATCCACGCTTAAATAAACCAAGCTTTATCAATTACATGGATATGCGTAGCATTTTTTTTCATCCTAAAAAATTACTAAACATCAATAAATTTACAGCTAGTCATGACTAGTGGATTTCTACTACCAATAGGAATACACGTAAAAGTAACGTTACATTTTAACCAAGCAATGTGAATCGAAATTGTTAACACATCTGGCGTTACAAACTTTTAAGTACATAAAGATAAACATTCTGTCTGATCATGTTTGGTCGTCGAAGGTATTCGGTTGAATGCTCGTGACGTTTAGTAATTGCATTCAGTCTTCATTTGCCTTTTACATACATTAAGGACGTTCATTGTCTCAAGGTTTGTCGAGATCTTGTTTAAGTTTTAAGGAAGTGAAACAAAATGAATTTTGGAACACTATGAGCCTAGGAAACAGAAAGTTCCAGCGTTTCGGAATGTAACTGTAACATTAAATTGCGGGGCATGGCTCCATACTACTTTGAAATTGACGCGGCCCTAATAGTAGAGTACGGTGCGATATTCATCGCTAACTGTTCTTTGATTGAACATCATCGTCCGTTCAAGAGCTAATTATTATCAGAGATACGGTATTACTCTATGGATGTAAGTGCAATTGAAAAGTTTACTTTAAGGTCAACTTGACCAATTCTACTTTTGAAAGTAACTAGATTTATTAATGTGTTAGTTGCTTATTCGTATTACGTATCAACACAAAGCTTTGTTGTAGTTAACAGATCAATTTCCGAAGTCCTTGCGGCTTCTGACGCAAGTGTTTTGTAACTTAAGTAAGACGAAAACAGTGAATGCACTTGCAAGTTGCGAAGCTGTGGCACGGCCGGGGTCCTACTTTATTAAACGACACAATCACGAATTAGGACCACGATTCACAACAAAGATAAACTTACCATTCAAACGCTGATAAATAATACTCCATTGAAGTCGTAATAAGACCTTCATTTATATAAGCATAACAATTTATTAATAAATTATAGATCTAATTAATGAATTGAATATTATATTACTCGGTGGGAATTAAAGCAAAAGAATGTACAGGATATATTTCTTCTGGAAAGCCGTCTTGAACTTCCGTTAGGACTATCTTTAACTTAGCTTCTTCAAATATTTTCTGCATCAGAGCATAGGGGCGTGTTACTGACGAGTCGTTATCGTCGTATTCTATTTCATTACCTGTAGCTATATTTTCTTTTACAACGATAACCCCGTTTTTGTTAAGCGATTTACTGCATCTTTCAAAGAAATCTACCAAGTCGTAATCTTTAAGATGCCCTAGTACCCACTGACACCATATGACGTCGTACATATTAGATGGTTTAAAATTTTGAAGACCGTCTTTATACAGTGTTCCAAGTTTACACTTATTGTCTTCTCCGATGAAATTTTTCGCTGTATTCAAGAAATTTTCATCCTGTTCTACTAAATCGACCTTATCAAAGTGAGGAATCAGTAAATACTTGCTTACTCTTCCTATACCCGCGCCACAATCGAGAACCAGTTTGGTCGCAGGGGGGTTTTCAAATGCTAAGATTTGTTTTAAAAACGACTTGGATCCTTCGATGTCAGTGTCCGAGATGTGTCCAAAGCCTCCAAGCACTCCATCGACTGTTGCAGGCACATTTGCCCAGTAAACAGCAGCTTTTTTGTAAAATTGACTTTCGGTCATTGTAACATTTGACAGTCCGTTGCTGTCACTAAGACATCTATTCTATTTTTTGATGAACGTAGCCAGCTGAGACCAAGGAGTATACAAACACTACGTTAGAGCGGACTGCGGGCGTCGCCATCGAAAATCAATGAGTTCGGTTATTCGCTATTATTAAACTTTTTGGCTCAGCGTAATTCCCTACCAAGTATAGTTACATCGGAGTGAACCGTAGACATATAAGAATAGACCGCACTAGTATTTTTTTTTTTTAAATGAAGATTACTAGTAACGTGGGTCACACATTACTAGTATTCTTGTTAACCCCTCCAGCTAAGCTAAATGCTTGTGTTAGGAGTGGGTTCACGCCGGTAGTGCACTGAGTGGGGTTCGAACCCGCAACCACTTAATCGCAAGTCCGACGCTCAAGCCATTACGCTACCGCCGCTTAAATTAATTAATTGGACTACATAGTTAGATAAAAAGAAAACACTGCTATACGTGGTCCCTCTATCCTTGTCTGGTGTGTGTGTGTTTATGCTCAATAGTCAAAGCTAAAAAAAATATATAGAGCCCCCGTCGGGTTCGAAACCAGTCGGGTATCCCCGAAATATACACACGAGTAAAATCGTATATCTTAACTAAATTGTTACAATTTTGATACACGCTAAATAACAATAAAGGCTCTACGGTTAATTCCCCTATGAGGTTTTTTTTTTTTTATGGTATAGGGGGCAAACGAGCAGACGGGTCACCTGATGGTAATTGACTACCGCCGCCCATGGGCACCTATAACTCAAAGAGTCACAAGTGCGTTGCCGCCCTTTAAGGTGGGAGTAGGAGAAGAGGGGGAGGGGGGAAGAGGGGAGAAGGGAAGGACGGGAATAGGGGAGAGGGAAGGGTTAGGGCCTCCGGTTACCTCACTCACGCGGCGAAATGCAATGCAAGCATTGCTTCACTACCGGTTTTCTGTGAGGCCGTGGTATCGAGCGGAGTCGAGCCGGCCCATACGTGCCGAAGCATCGCTCTCCCACGTAAGAAGTTGCAAAAGAATAATGATTGAGCTCTCTTATATCACGATACATGTGTATTTAATTCATTTTAAAGGACTTTATAATGACAGTGATATGATTTTGTAACAATCATCTAAATTGTTTGTTGCAGGCACTAATCTTGGCGGTAAATGAAACAGCCGAGGAGGACATCCGAGATGCTTTGAAATCCCAGACTGAAAATCAACTGGCGCTAGTGCCGCGAGGCCCTAAGCTTGTCAAAGACACTATCGCGTATAATACTACCATCACAACTGATGATACGGTAAGTGTAATTATGAATGGAAGAACTCCGCCTAGCAGCGTCGAGATTCGCCTAATATACCCCTTGACCTGTAAGGCTGTAAACTGTTAAACATAGTTACTGTTAAGTCTTTATTAAATGTACAGAGTTAGATGTACAGATCTCTTTGGTCTGTTATTTTTGTCAATACATGTGCACCACGTGTTGCAAACACCCGTATCCTATGACCCCTTATCGCGAAGCAACCTGATTTTATTTACCACCTTAGTAATATAGATAAAATAATACCTTTATACCTTTCTAAATATGAGTAATGTTATCTAAAGTCTTATCGAGACATACTTCTTTCGTCTAATATTGTAGACAGGGCGCTGAGCACACAAACAAACTATTATTATATGTACCGTTTTGGGTAACTCTAAGTATTAAAATCGTATTCATTTATTGATAGGTTAGGCACTTCATACTTCTGGGTAGTTACAACATTACCTATTGAGTAATTTTAACGACTCATGACGGCGATGTTTGACGAGCTATAAAATAACACAAAAAGCCAAGAAATTTTATGACTAAAGGGATTCCTTAATTTCAATTAACGCTAAACTGTGCCTAGGCTATTACTAAAGTGAAAGGAATATTCTTATAAAACGGGAAGGTAGTCGGACAGTACAATCACAATCGTTATCTGTCACAGATAGTCTGTTTTCGTGTAAAAAGCCTACTAGGAACTTGCTTGCCAAGAACATGACGGAGTGCTTTGCTGAAGTCCGGTCCTGTTCTAAGTCGAAAAAGAGGTATTATTGGTTTGAGTGGCTGATGGTACTGCGACAACTTCTAGTCTTTTGTACTTTGTAGCGCCCATCGACGGATTTGTCAGTCGGTGGCCTTATTACAGCGAATCCACGTTCATGTCGAAACCTGTCCTTATCGGCTTTATGTTGTAAATTTGGTAACTTCACTTGGTTGGAAAATTCAGGACAATTAAATCACCCAAGAATGCACTTGCAAAATTTTAATTTGTACCCACTAATTTTCTAAAGCTAACAAGTTTCTATGTTTGTTTGAACACCATTATCTCTGGTTTTAATTATAAAGTTTTTAATCAACGCACTATAATATCCCGCTAACTTTCATAACAGAGTGAAGTAGTAGAAAATGAATTCAACGCAGGTGAAGTTGTGGGATTAGCTAGTCTATGTAAAGATAAAATATTCTATTGGTGTCAATAATAACAACACAGCATTAAAGATAATTTAAGAATGAATTTAATATGTTTAACCTGAGCTAAACTTTAAGTTTTAAGCGGTGAATGTTATTAATTCTTAACGAATAGTATCGTAAAAGCCTCCGAAGATGTATTAAATAAATGTTTAACGCTAAACATTAATTTCATACTTCAAGGGAATTTTAGTTTCTGTCGTAGGAGCTTATGCTTATAGAAATGAATAAAATTAGCATTTTCTTCAACGAATCGCAGGGTACGCCACAATTGTGGCGGTAAGACCCATCATGGAGTTTTGGCTGTAGAGGCAGCACGGCAGCCTCTCCTGCCGGCTGACGTAAGTGCTGACCCGTCATGGTTTTTTCGAAAAGTACCTGTGTCGTATAGGCCGGAACCCAACTACTCGTGTCTGCGACGATGATGCGAATGATACTGCATTTTACAGTTTAGTAGCGTGCTCAGCGTGGACTGCGACTATTGGCGTGGGAGGCCTTTCAAGCTGTAGACCATGGTTCTGTACATGGTCCAAAGTGAGAGTGCGTGGCATTCCGTCGCTTTATTTTGTGAGGAAGTGATGTCCGTTAAAGAGACAGCGGAAAGGAAACTGAAGCGGTCTAGTATTCTCGCGTCCCGAAGAAGAGGTACCAAGCGCCGGAGAGCGCAGAATTATTTCCGACCTTCATGAGCGCTGGCCTGGGGATAACGGGTGAGGCTACCCGTTACCCCAGCAGAAGCAGGTCTGTGACGGGGGCACGATGTGTTTCGCGTGCGCATCTCTAAACCGGAAGGGGGGTTAGGCCCTCCTCCTCAGTTTTCTTCCTAGGGCATACCGGAGTGCCTTGCAATAGACTCACTTGTGGCGGAACACCGCACCCGTTCTATTCCGGCATACCACTTCACCGTTAGCCCCGGTGAGGTGATGACCCGTTAGGGTTTCCACACAAACAAAATAACATTATATCCAACGTATTACGTAGTTTGTTGTTGTTTGTTATATTGCTTAATCTTCATATGTAAACAGATTTATCTAACGGAAAATTAATTACACAAATCGGACCTGCGCTTTCACATAAAGTTTTTAGTCTTATAATATCTTCTTTATATTAATACGGAAAGAGAATTCTTTGTACTTACTTTTAAGAAAATTTCGCTAATTTAGATACGTGAAATTCGGAATACTTAATGTTTATATCTAAAAGAAGTACAGAAAACTAACATCTTTAAACAATACATATGTGGTACAAATGTAAAACGGATAATTGGTGTAAAAGGGTAAATCAAGTTACAGGCGTCGAGTATATGTACCCACAGTGGACCAGTTTTGTGTAATCACAATAGCGATAAAGTTGAACCTATCCCTAACAATGAACTGTCAGAATATTAGGTAGGAAAATCAACCTTGTTGTTTTATGATGTCAAATGGTCTTCAACCGTAAGGTGGTAGACGATATATTTGGCCGATGGTACATGTATATGTTGACCTGTCATGGTATGAAAAGTTTAATAATGACAGTAAAACTTGAACAAATATGCAGGAAATGAATATACAAAAAAAAAATGAGTTATGGTCGAGTTTCCACCTCTAAGCGATCTCTAGTTAATATACATAAATGAACTTCAAATGTTAAATATATAAAATCTCCATCTAGTATAACAGAATACCCTATCATAGCTAACTGTATTTATATCTCACAGGAGGAACTGCGCGCTTTGCGGCCAGATGGCACGATAGTCACCGAGACACGACACACGAAGGAACAGGAACGTCTTTGCGACGAGGAATTAGCTAAAGACGAGGCAAGTATATACAAATTTGAAATTAATTACGACTTATAATTGCTTTAGGATTCATTAAAATATGTATATACTCAGACGGCCGTGTGTGAGATATGTCAAGTGATTAATAAATATTAGCCAATTAATAACTGCACTTTTTGAAATATTTTAAGATTTTTTTACGTTTAACCGATACGTTTAATGATATATTTGAAAATGTGGGTTTTGGTTTGCATGTATGTGTATGTTATATGACGAATAGGTATACTTTTGAACTACAAATTTAAATTAAATTTCCCATATCGTGTTCGATCAGATTAATAGGTAGATTAACAGGTAAATGAAATGTTTGGGATATACCCAAACATTTCATTTACCAATAAACAATAAGGCTTAAGGTGCATTGGAATATGCCTATATATTATGTACCTTATTGTGTCTTATGCGACGTGCGACTTTTGATAGCACTTGCTGTTGTTGACAATTATCTTTGATAACCTTACTGTATCTTAATTTCTATCAATACATTATCGGTATTAAAACCAAATACTCAATAACGGCCAAATATCAGTTTGACTTAACTGCGAGGTGCTGGAGTCTCGCAGGCTCAGTCTTGTTCTTGCTCAAATATTGCAGGGCCAGTCTGGCTTCGCGGTCTTGGTCTTGTTCTTCCCTTTTTCAAGACCAAGACCGCCTAATTGTAGCAAAATCAAGACCAATTTTGGCCAATACTATTTCAAACACTCAAACCATTATAGGGTAAAAATAAACGATTTTTATTATATAAATAACTAGCAACCCGCCTCGGTTTCGCACGGGTAGTAGAGACATCTTCAACAATCATCATCATATTTTAACCAATTTACACAAAACGTTATTAAATTATACACCTAAACCTTCCTCATGAATCACTCTGTCTATTAGTGAAAATCGCATGAAAATCCGATCAGCAGTTTTTCAGTTTATCGCGAACAGACAGACAGACAGACGCGGTGAGGGACTTTGTTTTATGATATGTAGTAATAATAATTCGTAGCGTTACAAAAGTATGCTCGTCAGTGCGATTAGTAGGTCATCGTAAATCATCTAAACATAATAAAAATCATAAAATAAAAATCTGTAGTTTGATGACAATAAAACTACCTAATGTACGTACGTACATATACCTTACTATAAGATTGATGTACCTAATAATTACCCGAGGGAGAGAGCCTACATAGTATAGAAATAGCTTACAAAGCTATGGGGAGAGAAGCTGGATTCTTTAGGAGCGATAAACATGCTGTTGCACACATTTTTAGGAGACAATTTACTTCAGATTTCTTCTGCATAGATTAACACGATTTTATTAGCTTCACCCGTAACTTATTATCTCATTATGTAAATAAATATAGGAAGTCGTCTTTAACCAACTTGTAATTACTTATTGTCGTAACGAATTGACACTTTCCAAATATAATACAGTTGACAATACAAAAATTTGGTTCCATCGAACTGATCTGATGGAATCGGGAAATGGTTACCATTGGTGTCATTTGATTTGTTTTAACGAGTAGGATACATTACGATTGGTTATGAGGATCGGTAAGCGTGTTTTTTAGTTTATTTAAACTATTATAATTATTAGAAATCGCGGTTATCTAGCACTTCTACCTTAATTTTGTTTTTCTGTTTGGGCATCGAGATGCCATGCTTGACGAAATTAGTGGACAGCTTACGTATAAACAGTGTAGTCGTGATAATCTTTGGAGCCATGCTATGATTTGTTCGTTAGCCTATCATCTGAAAAGGAAAACCTAGAAAAGGATGTATGTACGTGTACGTTCTAATTACTTTAGACTTATTTTAATTTGATATTTCATTCAGGTAAAGTCCCTGCCAAGCGACGAGAGTGTGGTAGAAGAGACTGGTGGGACAGAAAGGCGGAAGCGGGTGGACCTAGAGAAGAGCACTGATCTGATGGCGGGTGGCCTCAGGGTTGCTACGCACGTTAATTCACGTTCTCGCACTGAAGAAGGTATCCAATATATTTTTATTATAAAAAGATAGACTAGCAGTTTCTGCGTGGCTTCGTTCGCGTGTACATATTTATATATTATGCGCAGAACCCTAAATCTTTTTAAAACATAAAAGTAACCTTAGTTACTCCTTATAACACCAGCTATCTGCCAGTGAAAACATCTGTCTTGGAGATTAGCCGGAACAATCAGACAGACAAACATTAAAAAAATGATTTTTAGGCATAGGTGTCGTGCAAGTAACTGTATGAGCTTAAAAAAGCTATTATTTTGGCATTACAAACAGACATTTCAATTTTATTTATTTGTATTGATGATAATATTATGTAACTTAATGTATAAACCGTTGGGAGTTTGACACACGTGTTTTTTACATTACATTTTTACCATTTTGTTTAGGTACTTTTTACTGCTAATGCTTACTTAGGTATAATTTTAATGAATATTTGATACCTATTCTCTTTCCATTCATTATAATTATCTCTATACGGTGACACTCAAGTGATAAAAATAATATACAAACTATTTTTCTGCAGCTGAGAGAGAAGGCCAACCAAATATGGATGATAACTGGGACAGTTTGTCAGTGAGAATGCGACGACAGCGTCGCCTTCGCCAGAACGGTAAGAAATAGAACTATTTAGTTTTATTTTTTGAAGTGGGGCAAGGAGTTCTGCTACTCGATAACAGATGGCGCTTGCCCTGTGAAGAATCAAGAAATTTTAATAGTTTCTTTATATCTGAATAGATGGCTCTGCACTAAAATATGTTTATTTTATATTGATAGTAAAACAAATTAATATTAACTAGGTACATAAACCATAACTAGGTCGTTTCGAGATAAATGTTTTTTTATAGTTTTAGTATTTTGCTTTGTTTATAAATAACAAAGCGACGAAACGAGGAGAAAGTAAACTTGAATTGTAAATAATTAAATGCATGGCATTTATGGCATTTTATTTTGTAGGAAGCTACTTTGAATGCGTTCTTCTCAAAACTGTCTCTTTTGCGTAACAATAAACCATTCATAATACGATTAAAAATAATATTTTGGAATTGAAATATTAACATTTTGCTATCCCAAAAACCTAGTGTTTGTTATGAGGACTTTAGGTACTGCATTCCTAATATGGCCTCCGTTAAAAATTATTAACTATTATATTGGCACGAGAATAATTTATAGTGTTGCCTTTGCCAACTTTGTAATTTGCCACTCTGTCCTAAATAAGTTAATTCATAAACAACCTGTGTTATTTAATACGATCTATATGTTAATAGGTAAGTATGGTTCCAGTGTACCCATTTTTAGTGTTGTGTGTCTAAAGCCTTGACAGATGCGTAGTTCCGCGTGACCGTGTCAGTTAGAAAAAGTGACTATCGCTTGCAATGTCCTCTTGAATATTAAGTAGAGGTTCTTATATAGTTTGATAATTTAAGCATTATTATTATTATTTATAATTAATATAACGAATACGGTTTAGTATGTGGAATGAGAAATAACAGCAACTAGTCCAGCTGCAACGGGATTAAAAGGGTGAATGGCCGTTACAAGTTGTGGTTAACTCAATCTTGGTGCACCTGCATTAAAAATAAAAAACTAAAGAGTTTGATTCCTGTATATGACTTCATACTTAGCCTCCTTCATATAGTATTCTTCTTCTAAGTCTCACAACAGCAAAGATTAAACTAATTTTAGGCGTAAGGCATTTAAGATTTTTCTATTTAACATAATCGTATGGTAGGAACAAGCTAATGTGTAGACATAATCTTAAAACAAGTTTTTAACAACAAAACCGCATTAAAACATGTCCATCCGTTTGGGAGTCACAACACAACTCCTCCATTGGTATTAGGAGTAAAAAGGGGTAAGCAAATTTACTGTTCCTAAACTCTATACTGTCTCAATAACATTTGTTCAGTCTGTTATTATTCCGTAAACTTAGATAAATAACGCGCAATTAACTTCTTATACGCATACCTTAGATACACATATAAAGGCATCATAATTAAAACATTCAAATTAGTTAAACATGCCGATACACAAATGTAAGTCTTGTGATTGGTTGGAATATGAAATCATCTTATTAACAGCCAATAGGAATTGTCCTAATAGCAAACGTCAGGTAGCTTTGTTCGCAATAACTAGTTGCCTTAAATGTGCAAGATATGGTAGGCGCCGTGGGTAGACCAGACCTGCCTAAGCAATGATATAATTATTCATTTTATGAGACGCTATATATTTATTTTATAAGGCAACACAAGTAGTTTCTGGCCTATGAGCAAATTGATACGATTATTTATTAGCTTCGAGATTGATTGTTTTAATAAAGTGTCTTTTATTGAGCATTAAATTTCCAGTTTTGCTAACTACGAATTATTTAATGGGTCAAATTATAGTAAACCTGTCATGTTTTAAATTGCCTAATTTGGAAGCTGAATCTGTTGATAATTAACTATCAATCATACATACTTTAAACGGAGTTATTGACGGTTAATTATGACTATTTAAATTTAAGCCATTTTATCACTTATTTTAAATGTTGTTTACATTTGTGAGTTGATATGTCTCTACTACTATCTACTGGCTACTCCTTCGAAGATAGATAGCCGCGAATTTTTAGTAATATGACAAGAGCTTATTGTAAAAGATGATGCTAAGAAATGTGCAAGTGTTATTTTATTATATTTATTAGGTTCAACAACGTCTGTACACACTTCAAGAAACATATAATACATTCACGAAGTTACATATAACCATAGCGTGACAAACACATATAGGTAAACACCTCATGCCAAGAAGATAAAAATAAGATTCCATATCCAATATTTTTTGGAACTTATTGTAAAATGTATTTATATTACAACAGGTATACAGTAGCATGCAATACTGGTTCCCCAGTTCCCCGGCAATAAACATTATACCTACCGGTAAATTAGCGGTATTTCTAAGCTCTGAATTGAAAGCATAATAATATGTTAAATTCCAAGCACTTAAGTTTAGAATAAAGTCCATAAACATATTCATTAAGTGGGGCAAGTACTAGAATACGTAAAGTAAAGACTACATCTGAGTCTGTTCTCTATTTAGAACAACGCTGAGCCGTTATGTTCGAAAAATATGTATTTATCTAAGCGATCTCAAAGGGCTTATGATCTAATATTTATATTGTATCTACTTACTTAGTATTCTTTCACACAGTTTTAGAACAATCTCTATAACAAATAAAAACCTTGCCCCGGCCCAAGTATTTTGGATAACCTTCAGGATCGTTATTGTCCCGTTATATAATAAACAAAAATATCAAACCGAAAGCAAAAAAGTTTTCATTTCAATAAGTTAAAAACCGTTTTGGAAATAAAACTTTCTCTTATTGATAGTTACCCAACAAGTTTGGAAATAGTCATAGAGGTATTATGTGAATGAAACCTTCTTTTGGTCAATCAAAGACACCTGTTATTCTGTGTAAGAGCAATTAAAGCAAGGGTTACACAGTCCTGCATACACATAATAAATTCATAGTCAAACTGAGATCTTACTGCGAGCTATGCATAACCTTGCGTCTAAAGTTAGCTGACATGTCTCGCTATTGTATTGCGTCCGAGTTGATCGATAGAGTTGCTCGCCATTCGACTCTGATGTATTGTAAACGCTTCCTGGTGGCCGAGGACAAAGTGAGAAGCATAACATGTGAAGTGAAAAACTAGATGGCTGACGATTATCGAATTTACACGTTAAGATTTAAATAAAAACAGATTCCAAAAACGACGACAAATTAGAATAGGAATTATATGAAAATATTTTTACATTTACACTTTTAAATTTCTTTTTCCTGGTCAGGACATAAAAAGTAGCATCGCTTTCCACTTAAGAACTTTGTACGAATTTTATACTTTGTAGGGTGACTGAAAATAAATGAAAACATTTTACTACGTAGTAGTGTACGTATGTAGTGTACTTGTTTAGTATTCTTACATTAGCACAGAGTTTTAATAAACAAATCTCTCATTTTATGTAATGAAATTCGTTAAGAACAGTCGAATTTAAAAATAGTCCTTGCCATAGCATAACACTTAATATTATAGTAAATGGGTAATATTGCAGTATAATGCTTGAAACTTAGCAATGAAATGGTCCGCATACTAAAAAAACCCAACTCTTTTTTCATATTGTACACTCAGGTAATAAGGACGATATAATAGTTCAAGAAATATAATAAACATACGATATAAATGGTCTAAGCATAAATTTTTACGCTTGCCGCGTGTTTACTTACTGTCCCTGACAGTTTTTCATAACGTTCTCGAAAAATTGTGAAGTCTGCCGCGCTAAGCTAATAGGACTATAGGCTAACACTTCTCATATTGAGAGAGCCATGCCTGGCAGTAGGACATTTTGTACCAAGACTGATTGAGTGGAAAGGATGTCAACGCGCGGCTGGGATGAGGACTGGAGTTGCCATTTATGTATATAAGTTATATAAAAAAATCAATTAAGTACATATTATCTACAATCCATAATAATACATAGCATGCGTCATTCTATTTACTTTCCCCAACAAATCTGGTAGGTGAATTGTTTTTAAACAATTAAGGAGTTTGCAAACACACGTGGCACGTCTATAAGAGATTCAAAGTGGCCAATTAAATGTTACATGCCCATCAAGTCTGTACATATATGGGGAGTCATTGGGCCTACGCACGGGTGGACGGTTGTGACATGAGCAGAAGTAGAAATCACCGTAATACGTTGATTCTGGCGATGTAAATCTTTTAAGGAAAATGATTACATTGAAAGAAGATAACGATTTTCTAGATACCCTCGTGACATATTTTTCTTTGAACGTGAACTTTGAAGTTTAAAGAAAAAATAAAAAAAATAAAAAAATAATATTTTATGGGAAACACGTACGTACGTTAGGTATATTTAAATATAATTGCAAGATATAAACAAAGAGTTATGGCAAAAAAGTTACACACACACATATTTATATATATATGTAAGTGCATATAAATATGTGCATACAACACTAAGTACACGTGTACTGAATACGGAAGCCAGTCCAAGAAAACACCACTCCACTCCACACATCTCACACACGGCCGTCTGATCCCAAACTAAGCAGAGCCTGTGCTATGGTAACTAGACTGCTGATAAACATACTTATATATTTCTAAATACATACATGTTATAGATAAATTACACCCAGCCACAGAACCAATTGTCGTGCTCATCACACAAATGCATAAATAGACTCAACATTTTATTAAACGGCTTTGGTTGGAAAATTCACGAGTTACCCTCCAGTCGCGACTACAGTAATTTTACTTTATTTACACATCCCGTCTAATTACAAAATTTTTAAAATCACACAAAAGTATTAGTAGTAATAAATACTTAATAGTACTAGTAGTCATAGAAAAATAGTTAAGTTGCATTGGTTTTTTTTAAACAACACATCGCTCAAAAATCTAGTTTTGTTAGTGAGTTTACAGTTAATTGGAAATATTGTTTAAACTGAATAAGTATGTTTTTTATGTCACTTACTTTTTGAAATTGTATTTCTGATACAACGAACATCGTCGCCTAACTAAACGCCTCCAGTCACTTGAAAAGACAAAAGTACCTACTTAGTTATTTAATGCAAGGTTCCTATAACCAAGAAACGATTCGTTTTGCTTACAGACGGTAAAATTTCGTTGTATTTTCAATAAAAAATTTACCGTCCATAATCAAAACGAATCGTTGCGTGGCTGTATTCTTCACCCTTATTCCCTTAATTTACCACCCTTAGAGGTTAAATATTGTCTCCAAATTTAAATGGGACCAACCTTCAGTACAACAATTTTTTTTTTTTTTTATTGAAATCGGTGCGCAAATGGCAAAGATATCGCATAAAATACACACACAAAAAATCATTCGAATTGAGAACCTCCTCCTATTTGAAGTTGGTTAAAAATATTTTTTATACTATCAAACTTTTAAATTATTACCTGGGAAACCTGCTATTTGCTACTGGTATAGCTACGAGTAGTATAGATATATCAGTATACGAGTATTACCTATTACTCGTACAATCGTGACCGTTCCCGATATTTTCTATTACATATATCGAATTCAGTGTGTAAATTCGTGCTTCACATATGTATTACTTTATATTTATACTAGCACGTATGACGGGTACACTTTCTGGTATTCAATGGATATAACAGCGGTGCATTTTGTCGTAAAACAAACAAAACAAAGAGGTATTTTAGCATTGAATAGCGTGATAAAACATTTGAGTTCAGAAAGCATAACTTTATAGTCGTTTAATGTGATTCAGACAGCGTTTGTTAAATATATTTGAACAAATGCTGTTAATATTGAACGTATTGTGTACTCAATACAGATAAAGGTATTATGCTTTCAAAAGGCGCTTCTGTTGTGAATATATTTAAGTAAAAAATGAGCCCGCCTTCTGGTAAATGGATAGGTATGGTAGTCTTACATGCAAGTTGCCCTCTCGACAATCGTCAATCACAGAAATGAAAAGTGATTATCTCGAAGCTGAACCAAAACCATACGGTATCTGTGACATCGGACCTATTGGCAAGAGTCAAGAGAGTCGACTGACAGATTCTGGCCACTGTTTCTGCCGACCAATAGACCATTTTCACATCGTAAGCCCAAAGAGCAACCAATTCTGTCCGTTGACACATATGTTTCAGATTGGTTCAGGAGAAGGTTTGTATGGAGTCTGGTGATCATTTCCATTCTGAAAGAATCCAAAAATAGCGCAACGGGGCTAAATTGGGAAACCGACCAGAGGCTGGACCCTCTGGTCTTTTCCCATTTTAGCCCCGGTTGTTCAGATGCGCTGAAAACACAGTAACCCAAAACGTATATCACCTCTCCCACCTGGTTAAACCATTAACCGAAAGCAGAAATGTCTTTCCCAAAGAAAAAAGTAAGAGCCGTGTCACTTCCAATATTAGATTTTTTTGTAAAAGTGTTTCACATTTTCATAATCGTTAAGTCAAAAAATGCTAATACGTGAGGTATATGGTTTGATTTATATTCTGAATATCAAACCGCTTGACACATATGAAGTAATTGAATTGCTATTCACTATTGAAATCTTTGGATGTCAGATTTAGAATAATTTATAGTTTAACTCTCTATATTAATAAATAATGCAATCTTACATCTAAATATTTGAATTCTGGTGTCTTAACCGCGGTTCAAATGAAAATTCATAACAAGTTTCATCGATAACAAGTTTATATTCTAGTTGAAACGTTTTTGCTTTGTTTTCTATTTATTCAATAAAGTTAAGAAATCTAAATAATAACACGTTTAGAAAGTTCTTTGTATAAATAGATTGGTAAGTACACGAATGACTGTGATATTTGGAATACTTGTATGTTGTACTCTTAAGTGTCGATAGCTACAATTTTTAAACATTGAGTTATAAATTTAAAAAATATGTCAAAACGTACAAACCTAAGGGGTCCAGTATAATATGTTATATATAATAGTAATTACAATGGCAGTTCAAGTATTACTGATAATTGATATAAAACAAAACATTTAAGTGAATAAATTATGGTCGATCACCAGGCGATCTCTACTACTAAATCAATGCAGCTTGAACTGTATTCGATTTTGTAAATTCAAGTTCTAAAGAGGTCCTTGACATATACTTACAGGTACTTGAAAATCTATGCTTACAACTACTTATTTGTTATTGAATCAGCGATTTAAAGTAATCGCAAATATAAGTTATAATTAAGGGATATCAGCTAACTGTTATTTAAAGTATTTCCCTCTTCAAGATGATTCATGTCCACCGGATTCATTACTGGATGCTGGAATTGAAATTTCCATATCTCGGTGTACATATTTAATTGCAGTTTTCGCAATGACGTCAGGCTTATAGGGCGTGTAAACTCGCTTGGAAAGAGCGCCCGGTCCGTTAAATGGCGTAATCCCGCCAAGTCTGTGATGTATGTATACACAGATTTACTGATACGTCGTAGGAGAAGCGGGTGATATTTTTACAAGACATTTTAGAGAAAGGTCACCAAGTTATCACTTACAATAAAAATGTAGCGTAATCATTTTCTGTTTAAAGTTTATGTTCGTTATTTCACGTTAAATTATAGCATCAGATATTGATTCATTCACAAATGCTTATATTTGGGTAAATGCCACTCCTTAAATTGCAAGACATTTGCTTGGGTTATTGCATTATCAATTATCCATATATAACGTAAGTGCTAAGCGATTGTCGGTGGAGTGCAACTTTAATTGCTGTAAATGTCGAAATATAGAATACTCTACAGAAGCTAGATCATTTAATCCCTACAAAACTAAGAAGAGCTCACCGCTATTGCTGTTTAGAAGTTTTATTTATTCATCAGTTTGTCTTCTAAAATATATTTATTAAAACGAAAACCATTGTAATATAGCACCAATTGCCAACGACAGAGGATTTACACTTAATTTTATACTAATAACTTGATGCGGTAGTTGGAAAGCAACTTCATTCCGCAAATATTCAAATTGTACAATGGCAATTTTTTTTCTACATGATTTTTCTAAAATGGTACTTTCTGAAAATGCCTACGGTATTTCAGGTACCGTATGGTACCTGAAATAAAGCAAAAAGAGGTTCTTACACGGTTCTTAATGAACGTCAAAAGACCATAGACAACTGTGATTGCTATCCTAGAAAAAAAGAGCTGAGGACATATTATATGTGATACGTAGAAATAGTATGATATGAAGACAGTATGTTTGTGGCGATACGAACTGTGAGCCATACCAGAAAAAAAAAAAATATGAAGACAGTTTTTAACGCAATGTACGAGAACACTTAAAAAATAATGGCATTATCTTTAAAGAGCATATTTTTCAATAATTTCAATTGACAAGTTATTATTATAAACGTCAACATTGAGTCGCACCCAAAAACGGCAAAATTTTTTGGGGTAAGTCAACCAAAACTGATGTTCGCCTTCACATTTTAGTAATTATAGTGAAATATAAATATTATGATCGATTTAAGTTGTTACCTCAGAACATGGTTGTAGTTGGTATCTTCGTAGTTCATAATCTCTTATAATTGAATTGAGTAAATATTATATACATTTATCATAATATGACTGCACATTTTTGCAAATCTATAACCAACAACTTAACGACGGGTTAATAAAAGGTCTCTAAACCTACCAAATATTACTTTATAGGTTAGTTGACAAAAGAAACAATGCATATATTGCATATATAGTGTATTTGAAAACGGAACACTTATTTAAATTAGTGGAATTATTTACTCATTAATTGAGGAAATTCATAAAATGTAACTTAAAAAAATCGAAGTTAGTTTTTATGAATTTTCCTAGTAACGGAATACAAAAGTCCAAAATAAAAGAAAATGTATGATTTAAAATATTTAAAATTACACATTCCACCTACTTTTATGAAAAACTGCAAAAATACTTCGAAATTTAAACAGTCATAACTATGATAGCTGTTTTTCAAAAATTCTTAATGTTAGAGTCATGCTCTTTCAGTGTTTTAAGTAAGTGTCCCTTTTTTAAATAAACCCTGTATATCAAACGACTTTATTAAAAATAGGGTAACTTATTATTTGAAATAGTAAATTAAATATAATATTTGTAATAATACCATTTGAATAAAATGACCACTAATACTAACACAACATTACATAACACCATAAACATAACGTGAACCAATAGTGACCTAGAAATTATGAATAGTTAAGTAAGGAAAGAGTATAGTTTGCACGATAATGTCCCGTAGTGGTTAAGTAAAGATGTCTCGAGTATACATCGCATTGACCTTCAGTAGTTTGGCAAACTTATTGACTGAATGATTACGCCATAGTGTGTATGGCAGAGATGCGATGCGGGCGGTCACTCTACTGTGAGACGTAGCGCGCGCGCCCGTGCCACCGTCACAATCGCTCGCGCTCATACTAAGTTCTGTTTTCAGAGCACGACAAGGACTACAAACACCCAGTTGACTATGATATAGAAGAGGAAACACGCAAGAAGGAAACGTCAAAGTGGCTCGAAAATCATTTTGGTAGTGAGTCTCGTTCTTCGCACGACTCCATCGCCGAAGAAATCGAACGACGACCTGAGACAGGCTTCTACACAAAGAATAAAGCTGAAGACGAAGGATACTACGGGAAAACTTCCTCCGTACCACCACCCCCTGTTTATGGAGACAGAGTGTTACGTAAAACAAAATCGTCTACGCCTTCAGACGAACGACCTGCAGCACCTGCTAATAGGACCGGTGGCTATTTCAAAGGTGTTGCGGACTGGTCGCAGAGACGGGCCAGTAAGCCAAGAATGCCTGAGCCACGTAGCTCATCTCCATCTCCCCCGACCGTGCGTTCACCATATGCCAGTGATGACCGACTAAATGGCTCCTCACCTAGACATGTATATGGGAAGCGTGAGTCGCCGCAGGGGAGATCATCGCCTATCGGCCGACGCCATCCGCCCTCACGCGACGACTCCGCCTACGTCTCCTCGTCGACAATGCATAGTCCGCCACGTGGATCGCCTTTCCGACCACTCGAAGCCGATCGCGCTTATCGAGAGCCCTCTGTCGAGGACGATTACCGGCCTATCGCGCCGGAACGAAAACGACAATCGAAACAAAGGCTGTCAGAAGAGCATCGCTATGACAGTGGCTATAGAAGTTCATCTCGGAATGAAAATTCAGGAAGGTCACGTGATAGTCGTGAGGAAGGAGCATTAGAGCCCCCTCCGGACTACTCTCCTCCTAGGGAACGCCGGGAGAGTTCTGACAGGGATCGCACGCCTCCACGTCGACGGGATCGAGAGGAGCGAAAACAAAATCAGAAGACTCGTTTTGCTGACAACGGTCGTCGTCCATCACCAGCACGGAAATCGGTCGGCTCCGCCATCGGAAATTCTATCCGAAAGTTAGTTGGGAAGATTCGCTCAGCTTCTGCAGAAAGGCGGGGTAAATGGCGCAGTTCCCGCACGCCGTCGCCGGAGCACTCTTCACGCACATACAAACAGTACGGTGGTGAGCTGGCGCCCCCCGTCGCACCACCGCACCGCTATTACCTTGGAGAGGATCCGTTCGCGCCCAGTATCTACGGCCGAGAGCATAAGTACGAGGGCAGTTCGAGACGCGCCGCCGCCGCTGATGCCCGCGACCATCGCGAAAGGTAAGCGAACAATAACCACCTTTTTAACACTAGGAACTTTGATTAAGTATGATTAAGTAGGCTCCAGTCAGTTAAGTTTTATCTCGGTATTAGGTACTTACATGACTCGATGCTGCCTCCTACCTTTTAAGAGTAAAAATGTAGGCATTCCATCAATTATCATTTATTTAAATAACAATTATTGAAATGGATTTGTGCCTTTAAATTTTTGGTTCCTTACAAAAAAAAAAATAGTTTGACGCACAGTTTTAGATATGACCGCAGATGATAGATATTCACTTGTTACAAAAATTATATCCTATACGCCTTAAATAGTATGTTGTCCTACTACTGAGTCGTGCGTCCACCTACATTAAAATAGACGAAACCTTTAATTAATGCTTTGTGTTTGTATTATCATAAATTTACGGAGTTTTGATAGCAGCCGATAGTAATAAAGATGGATTTTGAATTAACGGGTAAACATGTGGGTTGAAGAAGGTTTGTTTCGTAAACGACGTTTAACGTTCTTTTTTCAAGAGAGTATACAACTACAGGCAATTTCAACATACGAACTTTGTTCTATTGTCTGCTCGGTACATACCGAGGTATCGAGTTTTACCTTGCACTAGCAATCTCGACTTAGAACTCATTAGAAAGAAGAGTTCAACCTATTAGTGCCGTTTTGGTTCATCTGTTGCAGGAACAGTGTAAGTCCTCGGCGTAATAAAACAATAGATTTAAAGGAATGTTAGAAGTACCTTGAAAACTGCATATACCTGGTTCTATGTATGTATTATAAAGTTACGGATCGGTAATTTATACTAAAGGCCAAGCGACACTATTAGATCCTACAAGTGAATAAAACACAATAAATTGTTTTATTGAAGGTTATAGGACTGTGAACACAAGTAATAAACACTTAGTATCTGATACAATTAAATTGTAATATTATTAATAAAATTTAACATGAATGTGATGTAAAATAACTTACTTGATCTCCTATTTCTAAAACCAAACAAGGTTTGGGTTCGTGTGACGATAAGCAGTTACTGTTGACTTTTTCAACAGCAGTGGTTACTAGCGGCTATTAACTACCACCGTGTACTTTAATTTCATTTTATATGATTCTGATGATTCATTATTTATCATACTTATTATTAAATTTCTTAAACATCTTAAATCTGTTCTAAATATTAACACGTGAAGAGATTTCTTTATACCCTTTTTAAGCAAATTTCGTTCAGTTTGGAATGTGAGAATTGGAACACTTAAAGTTTAAATGTAGAAAAAGTGCAGAAAACTAAAATTTTTAATCAAAGTGTGTTCGTTTTCCTCCGGAAAACTAGGCTACAGGGATCCCGTTTATATGTTGACCTGTGTACGAAAAGTTTATACAATGACACATCAAATTATACTAGTCAATGATATAAAACAAAACATTTAAAACTTAATTAATTATGGTCGAAATTCGACCAAGCGTTTAATAGTACTACATAATTAGATATATGTATAAAGTCATAATTAAATGGTTATGTAACTATAGATTTGTATACAAAAAGTAAACTGCCCTATGACAATAGTAGCTTATTATTTCGATTTTGAGACCGCTCTGGTGTTGCGACCATTCATCTGTAAGCACCGGTAACTGTAAACACTAAAATGCGCTTATTTGCAAAATTAGTTGTAAAAAAAAAACATTTACATCTGCAATATATGTTTCACAAGCACTCACCTAGGTGTGTACGTGACAATTATTTCAAATGGACTGCTGCAGTTCACCCGAAGCTAATATTATTCATATTCATAGTATTCTTACATTCCAAGCCATTACAGAAATTGCGGAAAGCATTCACATAATGCAAAGTGTGTCAAACTTCGCTAACACAATACACCGAATATGTTTGGAATTGTGAAGTTTGTAAGGACCTCGTTACGTTTGTAAATGCCTTTATACAAATTAAGTTGCGTCTTAAAATCCTGAAAAATGGAAAAGAAATTGACATTGTCAATTATGTGATATATATCGACTGTCATGGCAAAAAGTGAGCTATTCCATTCGTTTAAATTTTAATTGCGAAGAAAATCAGCTGCCTTATATTAACCTCGCAAGCCTTTAACGCAAGTGTAGTAAATAATGTTCTAGCCAAATAATGTTAACGTCAGCACCTACTGCTTTACGAGTATAAGTACAATTGTACATAATATGAAACAGCTCAATTGTTCAAAACTTTACGGTTATTACCAAAGCTTAAATCAGCTTTGAGTTAACTTAGGCGTTTGCACGTCAATTGATGATAGACTTATGTCTGAAATCCGTAACATCTGAAAAATAAGAGTCTCAGGGACTAACCACGAGTTAGAGAAATCAGTTGTATACTATACAGTCAGTGTACAAGCTATATTTATTCAATATTAATTTTTACTTGACCGATAAAAGCTAAGAGCCACTAGCAATTATATAATTATAGTATATTTGGAAATTACTTGAAATTAACACGAATCTCTCTGTCTCTACGCTCTCTCTCACGCTGTACATGTAAACATTATAACAAACTCGGCTCCATTGTATTAACGTCGTATTGACGCGAGTTTAACATTTTTACCCATCTAAAATTGCACAACGCCGCTAAAGAAGTTTTCACGTCAAAAATGGTTACAAAACAAAGAAAATTATAATGAATAGGCTAGGATACAACAGTTTCACCAATCAATTTTAGCTCCTTCAATTAAAGCAGCGTTCCGGCATATCTTGCCTTTTTCATATGTCGCCGTGCATGAATATCTCCTATTAAGGGTAAATAAGCCTTTTATTTGTACAGAAACCCTTATTTAGTGTACAGTTTCTGAGTCATTCGTGTTTGTCAAGTGAAACAGACGCTTTATTGGAAGTACTCGCAATGACAACTTACTAGTGACTCATTGCGAGGAAATGTTCTCAATCTACACCTGCTATGTGTATGGGCGGAGCTTGTATACTAATCGGTTTTTATAATTATTTTTGCAAATCACAATGAACACTACTTCCGACATATTTTAAATTATTGTTACAATCACCTTTAATCCTCGTCCAATTCAAATGATGACTAGAACATTAATAGACTAGATAATGTTAAGTTAAAATATATAATGATCAGTATGTTAGAGTCTAACAAAGACGTATTTATATGCATAAACAAAGCATGGTCGTTAGAGGCGTAGGAGGAGATCCCCCATTGAATCCAATTATCAGAGCTCCAAGTTTTTGCGTCTTACAAGGCAATAATTGTACGTGGGCCTACATCATTATCCTGGCATCACGAACATCAATAAATCTTTTAAAGGCAAAAAATATTCAATTACTTCTGTAACGTTTCAGGGGTCAACTTTCGAGCACGTTGGGTCGATTCAGTCACTCAACAAGTCGACTGAATCCGAACAGCGAGCCGGAAGAAGAATACGCTCGCAGCACGCAGACATTGCCAAGGAAACTACACGACCGTAAGGAGAAATCCACCGAAAAACCAAGCTCCAACAAATATTGGCACCGACTTACGCCCAATAAACGGTCCAACAGTGCCGTTAATATATCCAATAACGTCACAGCTTCACCAGACGGCAAAATTAACGGATACCCGCCCGGACCTGCAAAACCGGCACGGACATATAAAGCTCTTAATAGAAGCAAGAGCTTTGCTATGGGAGCTCCCGAATCGGAGACTCATCCACGTTACGTATCTAGCATGAACCGTAATTACTCAACTATGTATAAGTCAAACCCCCACCTAAGTCGGCTTGATGAAACACCGGAACAGCTCAAAAGTCCTGGAATAGTCTCAATTATTAATCGAAGTCAACGCGACCTTGCTGATGCCGTCTCGCGTGAAACGGAGCGTAGACGCGATGGTTTATTCGGAGCTAGATATGGCAAAACGACTCCAATTACCAATGGTCAGACGAATGGACACAATAAATCTTACGATGAGACAGACAAGAAAAAAATATTCTTGAAAGGTCTACGTGAACGAGCACCAGAATTGTATCAAACTTTGCACGCGGACGATGATTCAGATGGTAGCAGATTATCGTCCCGATACGGTACACCTTCACCACATTACAAAGATCGCGTATCGGAGGAACGGAAAACGACTTTGTATAAGACAGATTCACTAAATAGAGAAAACAGTCCATTCGTGTCACGCCTGGATACAAGATTAAAATCACCGGCGATACGTCGCGGTAGCAACAGTAGCGATAACTTTTCAGAAACGTATCGGTACACCACGCGTTCAGGTGGTCCTGAACGTCCGAGTGTAACCGACACTGTCGAAACTGTTAGTAAGAAAGTTGTGCCATCCAGAGACGGTCGCTCAAAGGAGATAATTGAATCAAGAGAAATAAACTCAGTAACTAAAAGTAGAGGATACAAAGGGGAACCAGTACCTAACGTGAAGTATATAGAAAATGGCATCCGATCATCGCACGGATACGAGTCTAAGAACGGACCTTTGTATCCGGAACGAAGGAACTACAAAGTGATTGAAAAAGTAAGAGATTATTAGTAACGTGTATAACTGGAGGGGAGATAATTATAAATGTTTATTCTGCCATATTTTTTTGAATATACTAAATGAATCAGAGTCATACACAGACTGAATCTTTGAAACGCTTTAGTTAGTAAGATATCTAACTTTATTATCATCACAGTAATTGTTGTTAATGTTTGTTTTAGGCTCGGAACTCCCTGATAAAATAGCAAAATATATTATGTCATTTTACTAATAATTTAATTTGATATATCTACGAACGGTTCCTAACCACTTCTTTATAACATGGATCATTTATCAAACGAATCTCAGTTATTACCACTGATCCTAGCTCATTGACCAACCTGTTGAAATTGTCAAGTCTATAAACGATTGATTGACCACAAAGGTATATTTCTCTGTGTTTCAGATCATACGGCTCGGTAGTCTTTTTGATGTTATGGATGATTATAAAAAGAGATGAGGGAAATCAGAACCTTAATATTCTATCTGTCTCTTTATATGAAGCCATTTATGTTCATAAGGTCAGATAGTAATCGATTCGTTGTAAAAAAGAATAGTCAGTCAAATCACATCAGATTAGAAGCGTTTCGTGTCGAGTTATGCCGTGACGTGCCGTCTGTAGGAATTGTGTCGCGGTCATGTCTTCAGTAGATTGCGTGTCAAGCTGTCAGTAGGTCCCGAGCCTAATTCGCTTCGTGTTAATCGTGTAAAAAGTCATAGAGCTTTACTAATTTAATTTTAATATTGATCTAATTCCGTCCAGTATAATGAATTTATACATAAAATATTTTCGGGTACGTAATTTACGATCGAAAGTTTTTAACTTTGTGAATAGCTTTATCTTTTTAAAATAACATGTATAAGTAAATAATATCTAAGTAATAATAAATTAGATAAGATTTTATAATAAAAATGTATCAATAAAATTATAATGTGTTAATATGCACTAAGATCTGTTGTTTTTATTGTGTTACTTCTAGTAACATAAGATGTAGTAGTAGATGCGGAAACAGAGCCCTATACCAATACCAATATAGTGTACTAACACTAGATTGGTATTGGTATAGGGCTCTGTTTCAGCATCTAGACTCATAGGGGGTCCATTATGCGTTCAGATAAGCTGACTAGTTGAGCCAGCCTAGCTCCTTCCAGAAGCACAGAAGCCTCCTGGGGCGTTCACAGGCTTCTAGGAGCGTCCTCGCTCCCGCGAGGATACTTGCCCGTTGTGTGGCCACTCCCTTGCACTCCAGGATAGCGTGGGCGGCCGTTTACCCCCCGTTGAGACAGCCTCTGCATAGAGGACTGCTTGTCACATTGATGGTGAATAGGTGCCGGTTTAGGGCTAAGTGGCCCGTAATGGTTCCTACAACTATTCTGATGTTGAGTCGGTTTAGACTGAGCAGTCTGCAAGTCAAACGTGGTGAGACCTCTGGGAGCATATCTGAGGACCTGGATTTGTTACTCACGTCTGGCAAATTCTTAATATATATATATATATATTATAAATATTATAATATATATATTATAATATATATATAATAATAATTTCAGTATAAGCTATTGTTTGGCATCGTGTCCGGTAGAGTGTAGTGGTAGTGACACAGGTAGGTGGCCCTCTACTATGGGCTTACTTGGGTTTACCACAGAAATGGGTCATTATATTCTTCAGCATGTTATTAAGTTTTCATTAATATGTAGCATAATATTATTAGATGTACCCATAATGGCGAAATGGGTCTTTGTATTTTGACAACATTCTTCACATTGGAAACTCCTTTCCATCTCAGTTGCGGAAGTCTGCACTTTTTTTTTTATTTAACTCCTGAAAGATTTCAATCTTACACGTATGAGAGACACGGCAATCAATCAATCAATAACTTGTATGATGGCGGATATACATAGGGCACACTGAAAATTCTGCGCTTCTGGCCGCTCATAAATGTTTGAATTTCGATGTGTTATATTTTTTTAAACATAAGAAACTCACTCATTGATTAAAAAAAATTGGTGGGAAATCGCTTGTCAATTGTTTTTATTTGTATCACAAGTTGAAATTCGTCGTCCGCAGCAAAAAAGAAATTAACGCGAAAAGATTTTAGGGCGACGATTTTTTATGATTTTAAGAGTTCACAGACTTCGCAAGACCTCCACTGACTGCACTGCTCGTCTTCAAAATGCTTTTGGGAGGGAAGCAAATCATTTAAGCACCGTAAGGCGTTAGTACGCAGAATTTGATAGTGGCCGTGTTTCTCTCCATGATGAAACTCGTGAAGGTCGGCCCTCAACTGCCATCACTGAGGAAAATGTGGCTACTGTTGAAACCGGGGTATCACCTATGAGGAGATTCGAGGACATTGGGGGATTGGTATGAACCAAATTCAAAAAATATTACATCAATATTTAAAAGTTAGAAAACTTTGTTGCCGCTGGATTCCTCATGAACTCAAACAAAAACGGACACGTGTTCATTGGTGTAAAAAAATGTGGTTAAAGTACGATCACGGATGTTCAACTGCTGTGTATGACATTGTGACAGGAGATAAATCATAGATATATTGTTACATGCTGGAAAAAAAGCAACAGTCTTTTGTATGGGTGTTCGAAGGTGATAGCAAACCAACAAAATTGAGGCAGGCGAGAAACATAGGCAAAAAAATTATTTCGTCTTTTTTCTCCCGGACGGGTCCTGTCTGCACGATCCCACTTGAAGAACAAAATACAGTTAATACTGAGTGGTACACCACCATTGGTTTGCCCAGTGTCTTTGAAAAAGTCAGGGAAAAACGACCAAGAAGTCGCATTCTATTGCACCATGACAATGATTCGGCGCATACCGCGAACAAGACAAAGTAATTTTTGGCTTCTGAAAAGGTAGAGCTAGTGACTCATCCCGCACATAGTCCAGACCTAGCACCAAACGATTTCTTTATTTTCCCAAAAATTGAAGATTTGGTGAGAGGTATGACATTTACGGCGCCGGAAGAGGCCGTGATAGCTTTTAACCAGCACGTGAAAAACATGCCCTTAGACCAATGGTCCTCATGTTTTCAAAAATGATTTGACCGAAGGATACTTCGAAAAGCAGTCAATATATTACTTTACATGTAAATGGTTTTATTAATGAGTTACGCAAAACTTTCAGTGTACCCCGCGTATAACACTTTTAAATAGTGGATAATTGTTGTTAAAATGCTTATAACTGGTTGTTGCGGTGATATCTTAAAATGAAAATAGTTACCAGTATAAATGTATTAATTAAATAACGAATTCATATGTTATAAGTTTAATGTGTCTGTGTATATGTGTCTGTCTGTGGCATCGTAGCTCCCAAACGAATGGACCGATTTAAGTGCGTTTTTTTGTTCGAAAGGTAACTTGATCGAGTTTGCCATTAGATATAATTCAAGAACATCTGTCCAGTCGTTCGAAGATCATCAGAACATTTCTAATCGTTGAAGGGATATTCGAATCAGGGGAGTTTTAAATTTAATAAGTTTAACTATAATAAAGCTACAATGCCACAGACAGACACACAGATACGTAAAACTTATAACACCCCACTTTTTGCGTCGGGGGTTAAAATACCAGTACACAATAAGTTACCCGAAAATGCCTGGTTTATCAAATAGTAAAATTTGTAACTACCCAACTCTTGAATTTGATTCATTATTTAAAAAAAATTTCAACTGTTGGTATTAATTGGATGAACAAGGCAATTTGAATGCACGTACGCGACTGCGACGAGCCAACTTTAAATTACTTTTAGATTGTTACCATCAAGATTAGACAAATGACAGGCTAACTATGTCTACGTATTCATTTGATGCTCAGTTAGAGTTAGAAGAGTTAGATAAGGTCTGCATATTGGCTTCAACATATTAAATTCTCCCCTGCTTTATCCTTCTATATTGTTTATCTTCAGCCTCCGGTCTGTAGGCTTTTAAACACAAAGAAGTTCATTTATCATGTTCACACAAAAAATGTTTTTGGCTGTTTTTGTATGATGCTCGAACAAACAGACAATTACTGTGTTATATTTCAAGAAGGATTTGACTATCCAAGATATTTAGATACAATGTATGTTTACTAATGTAATAAAACTGAAGAGCTTTTGTTTTTTAGTTGAACGCGTTAATTTTTAGAACAAATCAGTAAAAAATATGAAGGCATGACATTCTGCTCACAGTCAAGCAAAAAAAGGCAAAGGCACTGTCATACCATCATCTTCTCGAAGCCATTCAGAATATTTTCGACCCCTTTGTAATTTCATTGTGGATAAAGCTAGAAGCCTGAATTTACAGTGATCAATAGAGCATCATCATCATCTTCTGCCCTTTTCCCAATTTTCATTCGGGTCGGCGCAGTGCCTGAGATTGCAAAGGCTTTCGTCTGATTTCTTTTATGGCGGGCCGCCTGCCTGAAGCCAACCCTCTTTGAGAATGCAGTCATTTTAATATGGGAAAGACGGTTTTTTTTAAGGTAAACTGGGTATAGAGAGGAACCTAGGATAAGGGATAAGGCAAGTCTCGGATGGGGAACGGGACTGAGTCTGCAGAAGCTCGCAGAGGCCGGGGTCACGTACCCGAATGTCCTGTATTTCCTGTGACTGGAGAGGCCACTAAAACAGGAACACCAGTTAGCAAAAAAAGCCGGCAAATTTGACCGATAGGGCATAATTTAGCCAAATATTCCCAAATTGTATTCCATTTGATCCTCTAGTTTAATTAAAAACTAAGTAAAAGTTTCTTAATTTTCTTACTGGCACACTCACTCACTCACCGATCATCAAAATTCTAAGGTGAAGTACCTTAGAATTAGCAGACACACAAGCTTGAAACTCTTAACACAATTAGTGTTTAGCCTATTTTGTAAGGAAAACATACAACAACTACAGTACTTATTTCTTGATATACAAACTGCAGAAGTAACTTTCTAATCCTATATAAAAGATATGCTATTGCAAAGTGACTATTACAGTTCATAAAATTTTTCGTCACTTACTAAATAGATAGATAGGTATGTAAATAGTGGACATAGGTAGGTACAGTAAGTAACACCGGACGATGTTTCCTTTACTATACTTCGTTCCTATGGTAAATATATTATTATATGATAAACAGGGGTTATTAATTCTGAACATTGCTTTGTGTCTTTAAGGAACGAAAAGGAGCAATTTGTGGGCTCGACTACTTCAAAAAATAGGTTTCTGATGGAAATAAAAGTAAACGTACTTTTACCTAGAAGTTTACTACTTTTGTTTTGTATTGTACTGTAAAATATTTCATCATGATATTAATCAATGAAATAAGTAAGATTTAAGTAATCGAGAATCTAATTGAAAAAATTACATTTTAAAAGTTTGGGCCTGGGTACAATGTAGGTATGAATTAATTTCTTTCTTTTTTCATGTAGGTAAGTATTCGAGTTTAAAAATTATCTCATGTGAATTAGGGACTACTTTCTGATGCATAACAGAGTCCGTTTAAAGTTGGTAAGTGATGATCTGATCACTGTTACTATGTCCAATGTTGAGAATGGAAAAAATATTGGGACCTATAATAAACAAGGTAATTCACGGATAGTATTTCTGAGTCTGAGTGCAATTAGGATCCGTAAATTGTGCATTGTTAATATTGTGCACTACACAAAGATATTTCCCCATCACCAGGAGTAATCTTTTTTGAAAAGAAGACGAAGATATTCAATAATCATTTCTCAACAAGCTCTCTTAGGAAGCATTTTTCAATAAAATACCTCGTGGACATCCGAAGGAAAAATATAAAAGTAACTCAAAGTTTATTTTCTAAAACGGTAGAAGGATCTACGGAACAAGTTCTTAAGGAAGTCCTTTGTAAACACGAGCCACCAGTTACCGAAGTGGTTTAGAATTCTATCGAGGTTTTGCGGACGTAAGGTTTTTGCGGCAAGTTGAAGTAATGCGATTTTTTGAAGTCATTTTACAGCAGAGACTTTAGAAGTGTAATTAAGTATACCGTGTTTTTATTTTAATATTTTAACTATTATAGAGTAGATTCCATTATTAAAAGAAAGTAGACCGAAATATACACTATATTGATATGAATGCTTCCCGATGTAACTTTTACAAGTTTGTTATACCTTATTTACAGTAGTGTACGGAAAAGCATGTTAACTATGTTAATTAAAAATACTCGGAAGAAGTCATTCTTAGCATTTAAGATGTCTGTCATAGTCGCCATTCTTGGATTCGACATCTAATACAATATTTTTCTTTCTACAACTTCTGTAGCAAACAGACTGCACTTACATATACAATATATATATATATTTATATTTGAGCTGCCAAAATGACTCTGTCCCGCCTGATGGAAAGCACAAGCAGAATCCAAGAGTGGTGGTCACCATCCTCACTGTGAACAAGGACAGTGCAGCATGGTGACCAGCACTATGGCGGCCTAGTGAGATGCTTTTTCACGCCCCGCTTAAAGGACCCGGGATCATAGTGGGACGGAAACACGTGCGCTGGTAGTGAGTTCCAGGTTTTAACTGCTCGGCACAGGAAGGAAGACCCGAATCGATGAGTGCGAGACCGTATGTCTACCACACTGAAGGGGTGACTTCCGAGGCCGGCACGTGTTGTCCTGTAGAGGAAGGGAGAAGGGGGGACCAGTTGGAAGAGCTCTTCAGAACACTCCCCATGATAAAGTCGATAGAGGACTGCCATAGAGGCGATATCACTACGCATCTGCAGAGGCTCAAGGGACTCGGTGGCTTCAGGACTGCCGACAATGCGGATTGCTCGCCGCTGCAACCGGTCGAGAGCGTCAAACAGATACTGCGTGGCTCCATCGCAAAGGTGAGAACAGTACTCCACGCACGAGCGATCATGTTATCTTTATCTCGTAAGAAACATATAGACATTAATGCAAATTGTCAGATATATAATGAAGAATGCCTATTTAAAAAAAACCAGCCAAGTGCGAGTCGGGCTCGCACATGAAGGGTTCCGCATCATCGTCCAAGGTTTAATACTATGTAGGTAAATTAAATTCAAGCAAAAAATTCAAAATACACATCCCCTTTAATTTTTTAACATAATTTTATTTTATTAAAATTACTTTTTAGCTAATATAGCAATACACACTTTGTGAGCATTTCACATGTCTACTTGTTGCCATTATTAAGATCGATCAAAAAAAGCCTTTAATTTTTTATTTATTTTTATTATTTGTTGTTATAGCGGCAACAGAAATACACATTAAGTGAGGTACCTACTATTGTTTTGATAGGTAAACAATAAGAAGTTAGTGTTTATCTCAAAATAAGAAGGTAACCAGTTTGCTACCTACTTATAGGCATATTCGAACGTCCCGCCTAAAATAAAACACGGTAGGTAGGCGTTTTGAGCAATTTGAGCCCTTCGGGTTAAAATATTCAGTGTGGGTATGTTCATTAGCACAGTGAATAACAAATGTCTTTTTTTTGTAACATAATACGTTCACATTTTGTCATGATAACGTGTTCATTTCGTCTACCTTTTTATGGCAGTGGCACTATTAATTAACTCATGACTGCAATCAGAAGGTAAAAAAGTGGTATGTAATATTTAGCATTAGCGCTGCGCATTATATATGCTTAACCGTTTGTACTTGGATATATTATGGAACTATTCGTTGACTATGCCTGTTTTTATACTAATCATGTGGTAAATATGCCCTCGGTTTGGGGATGATGAGCCGGTAACCAGTTGTAAAGGCAGATCTTACTTCAAGACAGTCTATAAAGTGGACATACTATCTTCATTTTCACTCTAATTTCTATACAGCTGCCTAGTTACAACATGAACGAACACACAATAATCTATTAAGATTTGATAGAATATGTCCTAAGTACATTCTTAGTTAGTTTATGAAATTTGTAATAGATGGCGCTTTTACAAAGAACATTACCTATTCATATGTCTTTTGAAGATAAAAAATACATTTCAAATAATTATGAGTGTTTATATAATTATCCCAAAATCAGTGATTGAAGTGATATATAAGATTCGTATCAAAACACGGAGTAGTATAAAAAAAACATTGAATCCCTCATGAGTCATGCCCGACGGTGTCTGTAGGTACGGCTAATCTTACCAAAACACAATATAACACACTTGAATCGCGAAATACCGTGAAAACACGCCATATTTCACGAATTAATTTTATTATCTAACCATGGGATAGGTCCCTACGAGTAAGTACAATGATTAGAATTCATGATGTAAAATTGTTTTCTATTATCCCCAAATAAAATTAGCGCTTTATTTCATTAAAACAAGTAATAATTATTATATTTGATGACCCAAAATTGTTCAGTAAAATTACAAAATTAAGCCCGTACCCGGATACGGGGCATACAAGCCGGACCAATATTATTATGTTAAATAGGTTTTCGTGTGTGCTAACCCTAATCTTATTATCATCTTTTACCAACAAATTGCTTCAACTAAATAGAGGTGGAATCAGACCTTTGTTAGAATACAATAATGCGGATATGAGACGGGACATTCCTGGCTATCTCTGTCATATCTGTGTATTCAATGAGGCAACCTTTGACCCAGAGTTTGGTACTTAATGAATATACTATTACTAAACAAGTAACTATCACTTAACCCATAAATTATACAATTTAATGTTAGTCTTCGTCTTTATCGATCCGTCAATTCGATAGTAACTGAAGAATCACACAATATATTGAAATTTCGAGTTGCTGCTGGTTCAGGTTTTTAAACTATCAAACTTGTTTTCGGTAAACGATAAAGCCGAAATAGTGTTTGTGCTAATCTTTATGCTTTAAATCCCGCTTAAAGGACTTCGGGTGCCCCGGTCGAAGCGAACAAAAAAAAAGTTAAGAATTCCAAATAATCTGTGACATTTAAATGTGGGAGAGCCATGCTTCGGCACCAGGCACGCATGGGCCGGCTCGACTGGTGTGATACCACAGCCTCACAGAAAACCGGCAGTTAAGCAATGCTTGCATTATATTTCGCCGAGTGAGTGAGGTCTCCCCCTCTTCTCCCAGTCTCCGCACTCTCCCTCTTCCCCCCTTCCCCTACTCCCACCTTAAAGGTTGGCAACGCACTTGTGATTTTTGAGTTGCAGATGCCTATGGGCGGCGGTAGTCACTTGCCATCAGGTGAAACGTTTGCCCTAATCTCATAACAAAAAAAAAGACATGGAATACATTTTATTACAACATGTTGGTGGTGTAATAACGCTGTCATATCCAGTTAAGGAAACAGGAAATCCAAGATAGTAACTCTTCGGTTCGGGAAATACAGCAAGTGGATAGCAAAAAGTTTCAAGCGGATAATCAGCCAACAGCATATATTTAATGATCTGATAACAAAACCTTCACTTGTCAAAAGATCACATTGATTATATAACAATTCCGTAAGATATGATTAAAAATATCATTAGGATAATAAATAAACGTATAATATTAGTGACCTTCTTTTTCTGCGTATTTAAAAGTCATGTAAAATATTCAATATCATTCAACAACATGCGAAAACATTTACGTTACAGTCCGATTGGAAACAATTTCTATTGTGAAATGTCTATTATACTAAAGAGGATTAAAATGGGAAGCTTGTGAAACCCTCTATAGATTATAGTATTTAGATTGTAATATAATAGGTTACATGGCTATTCATGTGAACTAAGCCCCTGAGGGTAGATGTTACTATAATTCACACAACCAGTCTTGATGATGGTTTTAGAATTCTGTACAGACGAGTTTATTGTCCTTTACTGGGCTTATTCCGTTAGAACTATTTTGAGGCAAGGTACTACATGTTAGTATAAAAAAACGATTTCTGGATATCTTAAGAAATTACTTTTTAACCGACGAAAAAAAAGGAAGTTCTCAATTCGACGGTATAATTTTTTTTTTTTTTATTATACATCATTCAAATAATTTTAGAGTTCCGTTCCTCAAAAGGAAAAAAAGGAACCCTTACAGGATCACTTTATTGTTCGTCCGTCTGTCTGTCTGTCCGTCAAGACCCTTTTTCTCGGGAATTCGTGGACGCATCAAGTGGAAATTAATATCAGGTAGTCTGCGGTAGTCTGCTAGTCCCTTGAAGCTGTAAGAAAATCAAGATTCTCAGTCAACGCTGTCATTAGATTTGGCCATTTAAGCCTTATATCTGAACATTTCGCTGGTAAGTGAAAACCTATAGGTACTTTCGATTGACCTACAATCATGAAATTTGGTAAGAAGCAAGGTCTGACAGCACAAGTAAAGGAAAAAACCCGACAGTCGTTAATTTGTTTTGTGAATACAAACTTATGTTTTACGGTTGGATTGTTGATTTGTCGTACATCGCAACCGCAACGTTAATTTTGTTTTTCGAAAAAGACAGGCAAGGGTCTTCGCAAGTTGATTCCCAAGATGGATGTACTATCTAAATACAAGTTTGCTTGCTTACGGAACACTTGTCGAGTCAGTCTTGCACTATTAAAATCTTACAAGTTAAGATAGAATTTTCTTAACATTATAAATCTATTCTTAAAAAAAAAATGTGAAAGAAGCTGGGTACTGGGTGCACGATCAACAGCGATCAACCCGAACTAGAAAAACTTATATATGATATATGGTCTGTTTCGATCTTGAAATCGCTGAGAGTGCAAAAAGTACCGGAAGTTTACAACACTAGTTCGAGATATGCGGACACAAGTCAGCAGCCCTGCAGATGGGAGTGGCCCTTGTTTGCTAAGGTTGGAGTGCACCAGGGCTCGGCTCTCAGCTCACTGTTTTTAATCTGGCCATGGACTATATAATGCGTCGTGTAAAAAAGCAGGCTACTTGGAGCATGCTATATGCAGATAATATCGTATGTGTGAAGAAGAAGGTCTCTGAACTCAAGAGGGCATTTCTTCTATATATATAAGCTCATATAGATAAATATATGAAATAACGAATCAATGCGGCATGGATGAAATGGAGGTCTTTGTCTGGCGTCCTATGTGACACTTAAATTACAATAAAAACCAAAGGAAAAGTTTATAAAACAACCTTCAGACCTACGATGCTCATGGTGGCAAGTACTAGGTAACCTTGAAGAAACACGAACAACAACTTCACACAGTAGAGATGAAAATGTTTCGCTGGGCGGCATGACGTGCTTGGATAGGGTGCAAAACGAGTACATAAGAGGATCCTTCAAAGAAGCGTCAATTACTAACAACATAAAAAAAAAGCAGATTTAGATGGTAGGCTCACATAAGACAGAGAAGATGGCTACTCAGTAAAAACAGTGCTTAAACACCTTAACACCAAGCCATGAATAAGGGGCAGATCATAAGCCTCTCTGTTGTTCACTATCGAGAGAGACCTTAAAGAGCAGAATCAACGAGGACCTGTTAGAAACAGTCTCAAAACTACTGATATACACTATGAAAATCACTAACTAACAGTAACTGCCAAGTTGTTCGTACCTCTGTTTGCACTCAAGTGAAGTTCTCATCTTATTTCTCCTTTTATACACCCACTAGTCGTTAATATTTATCAATCGACCAATAGTATTGCGTTACCGGCATAACCAGTCAAAATAATGTCTATTAATTTGTTTTTATTAAATAATGAACTGTGTTATCATCTATTATAGTTTGTCCCTATTTTTAATAAAATAAATAAGAGTTTTTAATGTGGCGACAATAGACCCACGATCGACCATCCTGGCGCAGACGCACAAGGAGGCCAGATCCCAAATAAGTTGGGTGAAGTGCAGGAAAAAGAAGAAGTAGATTATTAAATACTAACGGACTACATAAACTCTTGAAAATATAGTAGATTAAAGGAATGCGTTGTGGAGGGTGAAGGAAGTTCAAGTTAACTACTATTATATAACATGAACACAAAAGTGTGTTCCCGAACATTTACGTATACTAGTTGTGTTATCTTTATTTCTAACTAGCTGACCCGACAGACGTTGTCCTGTCTTAACTATGATAATTGAATTCGAATTGGTAAAATTCATAAAAAAATAAAATCCAAAAACATCGTTCCGACCGATGCATCTGTTTTAAAGTCATTCTGTCAATCGCGCCAACTGTCAAACGACTGACAGTTATGTCAAAAGCGCTAAGGTTACATTAGAAAAGTTAATATGGTCGTTAAGCTTTTTTAAATTGTCTAATTTTCCGCGCAACTTTTTTATTTTTTTCTTTCATAAAAACCTTTTCCTGACAATAATAAATAAAAAAAAACTAATAATTAGCGAAATTAGTCCAGCCGATCACGCGTGATGCCGTGACCAAAGGAAATAGGGATTCATTTTTATATATTTATATACATATTTAATAATATTATTTTTTGATCTTAGAAGTTAGTTATAGGTTACTTGTATAGATTATTTTCAGTCCCACAAATAAAACTTTTATGGTTTAATAGTTTTCACCCGCTTCTTTGCTCGAGTTATTGTAGATTTGTGACTATCCTTCGGGAACAGTACTTTTTTCTGGACCAAATGACATTTTCTGTACCCTCACAACGTGTATGCAAAATTTTGCATTACAAACAAACAATCTCACTTTCGTGTTTATAATATTGGTTTGAATTTGGATTAGAGTTTGATTCATGTTTTGGATTTAATCTACTTAAACAATCTTCAAACATCTTCATTGTATAAAATGAAAAAATCTATGTAAAGGTTATAAAATTATTGTCTTGTTAACGTATCTAATATCGTTATTAAGCTTTAGTCAAATTTAAATCAAGATAGCCTTGGACGCGTAGAAGTTTAAATTTGAAGGGAAACGGAATTTATTGTCACATTATGTAAAAAAAATTAGAAATTTTAACACTGGTCGTAAACCAATCCTTTTAAAAATACGATATCATCAAAGTATCGTTTTCGCTTTTTAGATTGTAAGTTAAGGCCAAAAGTAGCCAATAGTATTATAAAGTTGATGGCACTGAGACGTTTATCATACAAACATTATAACAGTCATAGGTCACTTCTATCGCTACAAATGTTGTGTTGCGTATAGTTAACTAATGATACTTATCTTTACACGAAGTTTAGAAATATCGGCTAAGGTTGTTAGGCTATAATTTTCATCTTTGATAATTCCTTTTGATTGGAGTTGAGACTTGCAATTGGCTGTTACGATATTTGATAAGCATTTGTCAATTTTCAAAGCGCAAGTTGCAACCGATGTTCCTGAACTAGAGATAGAGGAGCGAAAGTGCAACTTGTGGCTTTAAAATTATGAGTTTTCTGTGGAAGAAGACATTATGTGTAAAAATAAAATACAAGATAGCATATAATAGGTATTCGGTATAATGTACCCATTTTTTATCATTATTTCCTTAACATTCTCCTACAAGTAATAATTGAAGTCATTTTGACGTACAAAAAAAACATTTTGCAAGGCATAGTCGACAGGCTGGTTTTCGCACAAATCTTGTTCTTCGTTATTTGTCTCAATTGACGTGAAATATGTATATCACATTTCATTGTGTATATATATACACAATGAAATAACATAATAAAAATTATAATAATCATAATAAGTAATGAGATGAATAAAGAGGAGTAATAATAATCTCTAGTTGCACATCGGTTGCAATTTGCATACTATCTCGTCTGTCGCGTGACACAGTCTTAGCTTCGACAATAACATATAACATTATTTGTAGTGAAATTTTGTGGATTAAATTAACATACCCAGACATTTATGTACAAAGCTGATTTCACTTTTAGTAGTGGCTTGAATATCATTGTACGCCAATGATTTAGTATCTTACACGTGTAGATGTACCAGGAAATCTTATTGATCACGTTAGTACAATGTTTCTATGCAGCACAGCGTGTTGTGTATATTGGTGCAGTTATAAAATTTCGTTTTGCCTAAATACCAAATGGTTCGTGTTCGACATTTACATCGTACTAAGCTTTACAAAACTGTGTAATATTTTTTTGTGTTAATTAGAACGTGTTTTTTAGGGTACCCTAAATTTTATATTGTTTCTTTTGGCTGTGGCAAGTTATTGTGAGTCCGCTAATATCCTGTATGTGATGCCTTTTACATCAAAATCTCATTATATTTTGTTAAAGCCGATTGGATTAGAATTGGCCCGAAGAGGGCACAATGTTACCGTTATCACCGGACACTGGCACCCTAATCCTCCTCCAAACTATCGCCAAGTAATGGTTGACAAAAAAGAAATTTGGGATATCATTGGTAAGATTTTTATTTAGATTAGATAAGTAATATTTATCCCATTTGTGAGATGAATGATTAATGTAATTTTTTTCAAATTTATAAATGTTAATTCAATAAAAGTTAGATATTCTGTAATTGATTACTCTAACCATATTTAAATCATATTAATTCGTATTTGAAACATAAAAACAATACGGCCTATTATCCTAAACCTATGCACTTAAATATTAATACAGATTTCAATACACTTATAACTAGAGATCGGATATTCGGATGCATATTTACCTAAAGTTGAGATGTTGGCTATTATGGAAAGCACTTTTTTATCGAAAGAATCCCGCGATTCCGGGAAATTCAAATTTAAGTGTACCTATACTCCGTGAGGTGTAATAAACCCCAGTTTGCCACAAATGACACTTGCTCTGTTACAACGTATAATGGTTGCTTGTCCCTACTTTTACTATCAGTGATTTTTGACGAAGCAAAAACAACCTTATTACGTTGTAACAAGTGTCAAATTGGGCCTATTAAACCCCAGGAAATGTAAGCATTTTGTAAGAGTGCGAGTGAGACGGCAAATTACACTTGCTTGTACGCAAGTAGCGACGCGACAATACAACTGCATTCGTCGCTGTGCTTGCTATGCGTTCGGGTGTGTTTCTCAAGTTTTTCTCATTTCTACGATTACTTGCTTGGCTATTGAATAACGGTTTCTAATTTGCATCGTGATTTGGATTTTTGTTTTACTTGAAACGACGACTTTTGTGCCACGAATCCTGGATTTACCTGCTCTGCGGCTTGGACCTCTTATTTCTTTTATTAACAAGGTAAGAATTATTTCTTTTTACAAAATCATTTAAAAACTTTGTACCTATTTGTATATAGCTGGAAAACAGATTTTGACTATAGAAATATGTATAATATAATAAATAACTCGTAGTAAAGTCAAATGAGTAATGGTAGTTTCGCACGATAGTAACATGTCTGCTCTCTGATTGGTCGACTGTTGTATTAAGGCACTATTGTTTAAACAGATTTGCTGTATATCAGGTAGTTTTAAAACAATGCGCTGTGTTGTGTGGTTATCTGATACTGTATTTCGACTATAAATATAAAACAACCGATTTAAAACGTTTTAAATAAAATGTTGCCGTTCTAAACCCCAAATAAATAGTTTTAAACGGTTGAAAACTCGCCTACAAAAATAAAAGAACTGTGTTTTAAACTTCATTGTGTGCAATTTCTGGTCACCTGGCGTCATGTTTTGTTTTAATTAGTTTATAGAAAATCAATAGAAAGTACCTACCTACATTACCTACTATACGAAAACTTAAGTATGTAGGTATACTTATTTATATACCTACCTATACTTATTAACTATATTACACACTCTAGAGTAGAAGACATCATTAACAGAATGCCGTCCGTTTTACTTGCGCATGAAAGAGACAACGTTATGTTTTCAAGGCCTTCGTGACGACGTCAACGAGAGTGCGAGATTGTGAGTTTGGTTTTAAACCAAATCAAATTGATTATATTTCTATCGTTTGAAAACAATGAAAAAAATGTTTATTTACTAAAACAGAGTTTTTAACTTATCAATATAGTTATTATGACTTAGGTAGGTAATACCTACGCTTGGTCGGACGGACCAATTAGAACTAAACACGCTAAGTATATCAATTTATCACACATATAAAAAATCTTTACATAGTTTATAGGTACTCCGTCATATCCCTACCTCGCCTCGGTAAAATCAAGAAAATGTACTTTAAAATTAAGAAAAACATAATCATCAACACCAACTGTTTTAAATGATGAAGAAAAATGGTTTATTTCGGTTTTAAACGGTTTTTTTAGTTTTAAACGGATTGGTTTAATTGGTTTTAAACCGGCCTTATATCTATAATTTCGACTCACCTCTTCAAACCATCAAATTATGATCTTTTTTACTTCACAGGTATTAGTCGCTACCATGATGGCGGATTTAACTCAAAGAGAAGACATTGCTCAGTCTTGGCTACGAAATCACCCAGAGATGTTTTACGACCCATCAACTGGAACTATAAGCTGTACGAAATGTGAAACAACATTAAAAGCGAAGAAAACCATTTTTAATCGGCATCTAAAATCCCAAAAACATCGAGGAATTCAGGCAGCATCGCCAAATGAGTTTTATATTGACTTGATTAATTTTCTCATTATATGCAACATACCGTGGTCAAAAGTTGAAAACCCCAATTTTCGTGGGTTTTTTAAAAAACACATGTGTAACTGTAAAAATCAAGATAGAACCATTCCAAGTGAGTCTTTGTTAAGGAAAAAATACTTGGGCCATGTTTATGAAGATAAAATGAAATTTATCCACAGTGAAATACAAAACAATAAGATATGGATATCTTTAGACGAAACCACTGACTTTCTGGGACGAAATGTTGTAAATTTTTTAGTCAAACCATTAAATTAAAACTCATCTGGCTGTTACTGGCTGGGAAAATATTAAAAAATACATTTCCCAATATAAAACATTTTACGTGTTTGGCTCACGCCCTGCACAGATTAACAGAGACAATACCTTTAAGCTACGGCGATGTAGACACTCTAATTAATAATGTCATAAAGATATTTTCAAAAGCTCCCAACAGAGTACGAATTTTAAACGAACAACATCCAAATTTACCTTTGCCTCCAGAGCCAGTTATCACTAAGTGGGGAACATGGTTAGAGGCGGCATTTTACTATGCCAAACAATTGGACAAAATATCGAGTGTTGTAGCTTTATTGGATGGCAACGAAGCCATATCTATTAGAAATGCTAGGGAAGTACTAAGTAAACCTACTTTGAAGAAATGATTTAGAGTATATATATGAGTATTGCGAAATTTTACGTATTGCAATAGTAAAAATAGAAAAATGTGACCTGTCGATAATAGAAACATTCGAAATATTTGACGACGTAAGATTCATTTTAAAGCAGACATCAAACAATACGTTTTTCAACAAAATGGAGTGACTTATGGATAGAAACCTTAATTTTGATGTTCTTAGGGAAATAAGTGAAACATGTAATAAATAAAATGACTCTAGTATTTACAAATTTGCGCCACTTACTTCTGTAGACGTGGAGAGATCCTTTTCAACCTACAAGTGGATCCTTAATATGAAAAGAAATAGATTAACAAATGATAACCTTGAGAAAATTATTATCGTACACTACAATTCTCTGAATAATCCTAAATTAAGAACTTTTGAACAGTCAGTAGAATCAGACGTAAAACCATCATGTTCAACGCAAACAGATACAGAAATGACGGATTTCAGTGACCGAACCATAGTCATAGATAGTGATTAAAGATATTGTCACTGGGGTAATCTTTCTTCTTCAATCTTTAGCCACCCAATGCTGAGCATATATATAGGCCTCTTTCAAATCTCTCCAAATTTATCTCGCTGCCACTTTAAAAGTGAAATATAAAATGTGCTAGTTTTAAGTTTTTATTTTCTTCATATTAGCTATGTAAGAAGTGCATGTCATGGCTACTTGTAAAGAAAACAACACAATAACTTGAGCAACATTAATTCATGAATGACAATTATTTATGTATATTGCCCAAAGTGCCCATGTACAACTTTTCTATCTTTCATTTCTCTTCTATGTAGTTTCTGTGTGTACAACATAAAAATATTATGTGATGTAATGAATAAATAAGTTTATATTAATGTATGTTTTCTTATTTACCACACCACCACTTCTCTTACACCTTACATACGTACATACTCGAATGGGAAATACCTTAACTTAAAAAGAATTGACTTAAAGTAAATATACATCCGATTAGTTATGCGATCCCGAAATCCCGGGATTTTATTTTAAATAAAAATATACTTAGAAGCCGCTTCCATAATTTGTTCTCCAAAAAATAACTTTAGGTAAATATGCATCCGATTATCCGATCTCTACTTATAACCTTAAGAAATATTGATGAATACCGAAGAAAGTAGTTGAGTGTACATACGTGAGTTTATAATTATACGTTTCTTAATTTTTTTATATAATAGTTTTATGATAATAATAAATGGGTCTACTTCATTTACTGAACACAACCTTTACATTAGAATATATGTACATGTAAGTCGAAAATTCTGTCAAAAATAGGCTTTAAAATACTTTTTGATTATTTTTTCTAGGTGGTGCGAGGCCAAATGTCTTCAAAATGGTAGAAATGTCAGCAGAATCATTTCACAAGCAGATTCTATGGGGCGGAGGTCTTGCTTTTACAGAGCTGACGCTTAATTCAACAGAAGTGCGAGCTTTTCTAGCCGAAGACATCAAATTTGATCTTGTCATTTGTGAACAGTTCTTCCAAGAAGCCATGAATGTCTTAGCTTATAAGTACAACGCTCCTTTAGTCTTAGTTACGACTTTCGGCAACTGTATGAGACACAACATTGTAGTGAGGAATCCTCTCCAGTTAGCTACTGTTATTTCTGAGTTTTTAGACGTCAAAGAACCAACAAGCTTCATGGCTAGGTTGAGAAATTGGTACTTCACTGTATACGAGTATATTTATTGGAGATTAATTTTTTTGGAACAACAGGAAAAGCTTGTAAGGACATACTTACCAGATTTACCGAAACCAGTGCCCAGTTTATATGACTTGCAAAGGAATGCGTCTCTGATCCTGATCAATGGACACTTTAGTTTCGACCCACCTGCAGCGTATCTTCCTAATGTTGTAGAAGTTGGAGGGCTACATTTGTCTGAAAGCCAGGGTCAACTACCAGAGGTAAGTGGTTCTTTTTCTATGAAGGCGTACGCTTGATTATATTAAATTATTAAAAAATATTTTCGCGAAGAAGTAGTTCTTTAAATTGAATTGGATACTGCTTCTGTATTTCCAATAATTAGTCTTTATTTAACTTTTTCAACAAGTCATATACCACATTTATTTGGTGATGATAAAATAATTGTCAATTTTATTGCTCTATTTTTTCCTGGCAGTGCATTAAAATGTAGAATTGATTTTCATTTATATTGTAACCTAGTAAAAACCCTTTTTATTAGGATCTCCTATTTTAGGCTCATTTTTCCATATGTGTACCTAAGAACATTCTGTGTTCATGAGTTAAAAGAAACTACGATGACCAATGACCGGTGTCATGGTTCCTACCCGCAGAAACCAATTAATTTCTAAGCTAGTATCAGGCATTGTGTTAGCACCTGGGAAAAGCTGTGTCGTCTAAAGTGTAAAAAGTAGAAGAAGTAGTAGTAAATAATCTATGAACTCTAAAGCAATTGTGACTGCTTTTTTAGTGTTTGTTTTTTTTTTATGTTATAGGGGGCATAATCTTATACATTGCAACCCCGACCCCAAATTAAATAAATAAAATTGGGAAAAGGACAGGAAGATGATGATCAGTATGATCACGTTATCATATCACATCTTTTGTGAAGAAGAAATACTGTCGGGATCACGTCTAATTATTTATTTAATTAAGTATTATTATAATAAATAGATTGATTTAGGCTACGAAATCAGTTTGTTGGAATGTGTTCTAGATATTAATGGTGTTCCTACATAACATATTGAACCATCAATCTCGATGTGTGTTTACGTGACGTTATTGTTGTAAACAAATAAAGTAGGCTGTTATATTTACTGAATTATTTCATAACCTACAGAATTGTGGTTATATGTGATCTACTATGATGCATTTAGGTCCAGTAGACATAGTCTTTAAAATGCTATAATAATCAGATTATTTCTCAACTTCAATGCATTGCCTATATCATGTTCCCCTTACTGGGTATTAAAGATAACTGGAGATAGCCTGGTCATTAAATGAATGTCTTGTTTTATTTCCTTGACTTATTTGTAACATAAATCGAGCTATCCATTTATGGCCGATGGCCTCAAACAAGCTGTCCTGAAGGCGAGGTAGCACGTGCAATATATATCAATGACGTTCATGCAACAATAAACAGCTGACAGCACCGAGCGTATACTTCACAAAAATAGCTCGCCGATAGTTGATGGCCATAATACTAAACGAATGTATGGTCTTTTGAACATCATTGTATTGACCTCCCGTACCATGACAGGTCAACATACACATATGATACTTGACATATGGGTTGATAAAGCTAGCTAGAACCCAGGAGCTCGATCATATAAGCGCCAAATTATGCGAAGGGATCAACTTGTACCTACACAGTTAGGTAGTCCAAATCGCCATGCTAAAAATTCGACGTCGTTAAAGTTACAATTATGAGTAAATACAATACAAACGTTTTGGTAATCAAATACAGTTACTTGTTTAGACATGTGTACCAAGATGTTTGAACCGTATGAGCTACGTATAAGAATCATAAAAAATATAAAAAAAATGCTTGTAAAGTATTAAACTAGCATGCAAAGATCAGGTATGATAAATCTACTTTGGACGTGCTTTGTTGTAAAATCATTGTATATTATAATAATTAGTATCTAGGAGTTAGTAACAATGGTTGAAAATAAAGTATATTCATTGTAACATACAACAACATTCAATTTGCACTAAAATTATCTACAGATCTTAGTTTTTTGCACGTAACCGTACACGATCCATACATAGCATGTAATTTGTTAGTTTGTTATTAATATAGATGACAAGCAATATATTTAGTAATGCTATGATGTCCACTTCCTCCGATACAGCTAATTATTGTGATGTTCAAGGCTGAACTAATAAACTGTCGAAGGTTATCTATCACACATATATAATATAATATATGTCTTGCCCTGTCCCTAACATTGGCGCCGTTTAATAGATGCATAGGAATTAGACATTTAACAGTATGACGTTTATGACATAAACCAAAAGATCCAATTAAATGCAAATCTTTACTATGCATTCTAAATTGTTAACCAAGTGTAAAAGTGTAAAAAACTAAACAATAGAATAGTCTCGATTTTGGACCCTGGGGTGCAGCATATTTATAAAATAATTAAATTTAACAAATATTTACTTTACTATAAATACTTACAGAAAAGAATATAATTAGATGTTTGGACAGTTATAAAAATAAAATTAAATGTTAACTATATTATAAATAAGTATTATAATATGTACCTATGCATATAGACAAATATTTAAATCTATGTTCATTTTACAATCAAAACTTATCATTTAAGTACTCATTTTGCTCTCTTTTATTTGTTAGAAAGACTTTAAGATTATTTATAAATCTATGTATTATATTTATTGATTTCTTTTATTGATACAAAACGAATGCTTTTTAAATCTATCATTATAATCACAACGACTTCTCCAAGCTAATTAATTCTTTAGAAAAACGGTTTAAAGGAAGATTGACAAATTTTGATGATTTCACGTTCCCGCCCGTTGTCGGTTATGCATGCACTTACACTATCATCGCAGCTATATCTCTCATCTATATCAGTTTAATCGCTCCAAATATCAGAATCGTCGCCATTATCGGAAGATTTGTTAGTAGGGTCACATAGCACACTCTGAACTTGCGTCGGAGTTGAGTTTCCCAGGAACCATGTTCAGTTGAGAACACTAGCATCCGACGCATGCGCAATGGCTATAAAGTGTCGAACAGCTAGCAATCGCTATCCTCGTCTGACTAGTGATGTTACGCGCTAACTCTCTTTCACTTTGCCTTAAAAATATTTACCATCTTTAATAGCCAGCAACCCTTATTTGCGGCCAAATTTAAATATTTAAAATTAGCTTTAATTTGATATATAAATAATAAATGTACGTTATGAACGTATAAATGTGTCATAATCATATCTGTTTACAACTGGCTGCGTGTATATATATTGCCGTGAAGTGGACGATATTTTATATAAAAAACAAGTAAATGATTTTTTTTCCGAAAAATCAATTAACAATAATTTTATTCAAAATAGCTAGCGGCCACATTTTGATAGGCAGCCTGGATATATTCTCCTAATCATAAATATGCTGAAAAATTTGGTTTTTAGCAAATACTCGATGAGCGCACTACTTCTGCAGCCGGATCTCGTACTATAAAGATGTTTTTTAAAACTAATTTATACAACACTTATAGCATAACAAAGTTCTTGTTCAATGACTAAGTTTTATATAGATAATAAGAATAGTTCATGATAACTTTTCATTTTAGATGTTATCTACGTCTCGAAGTTCACCGAGCCTCATACGGTTACGGTCTATTCATTTTATTATTTTTATTTATAGCAACATATTACACGTAAACAACAACATACACAAGGTAATATGTTATGTAGTCTGAATAATAATTTGTGGGAGTGATTTTATTCTATTCTTTCTTTCAAGACCATTTCTCTGAACTCAGCGTTACGTAGTTTGGCAAACAAATGGCCTGAGGTCTGGTGAAAGATATTAGCTACTTTTTATGATAACAACTAAAAGACAATAAATGCAACTAAACATTCTAATTAATAATAATTACACTAAGGACTATTTATATGCGTCAAAGAGCTCCTCAGCATCATCGCCTACTGGTAAAGTATTCCCAGAAGGCTGAAGGAAGAATTGAATTTGAATGCTAATTCTTCCTTGCTAATGGAATGCTAATTCTCTGTGCAAGAAAAAGACCCGCCTTCTGGTCACGAAAAGTGTCGATCAGTGGCTTAGCTGGTTCCTTGTAAACGGAACGAGCACTCAGACCCCCCTGACCCTAACCCTAACGTTTTGATCTCAAAAGGCTCAAAAACATAATTACTGATTAAATTATTGTATTAACGCCGTTTTAGGCTTTCTGTGGATTTAGTAGCAAAGCCGGCACAATCAGTTGTTCTTGAAAGATATAATTGTGCGAGGTTGTAGATGCTAGTTGCGTCCCATACCAAGGGTCTACCCATCTTCCATGGCAGTAATAACATATCATTTGATCCCTTCCCATTGTCACGTAAAAGATCATTGGGTTCATGTACGGCTGGAAAGCCAGCGGTGATAAGAGAATAACGGATTATGTCGTCGTCGTACAGGAAAGGTCATGATGTCCGAGACTGTCCACAGCGACATAAATGCGGAGAAAAATAAGAAGCTCCTAAACAACGCAATGTGAAATGTGCTATCGTCTAACAAGGTGTCTTTTGGTCGATGGAAGTGCCATGAGCCTGATTCCCATTCTCCCACAGTCAACAAACGAGCGCGTTCTACAACATTGGATGACATATTATTTAAAGCATCCTTTTTTAAAGTGCATAGCAGCGGGTCCCGTTGCCTCTGAGATAATGAATTGACAGGTGCAAGGGTATTGGGACAAGCCATCCGCAAGGATTTATGTAATCACTGATGACTCATCAGTCTTGTAGGGCACTTCAGAATTGACCAGTGTGTTTTTTAGATTTTTCTTGGTTAACTTTTCTGTGTCGTGGACCAAAGACAGAAATGCTGGAAGGCTGACATCTGTGATTTTGCGAACGCCAAGATCACCCTAAGGTAAGAATGCTTGCAGCCAGGCTCAGTCGTTCAAACGGTGTTTTGTAATCATTTTCTGCGTCATATATAACGCTTTAGATCAGTTCTAAAATATATTTTTGCACCCAAGAACAAGTTATACATACAGTACAAGTTATAAAGTAACATATTGGAAACCTAAGTAATAACCATAATTGGAATCGAACTTATGAGCCACGTGGAAATGATTTTGATAGAAAAAATATTTGAGTATCACATACATACATCAAGAGGTGTAGTAACACACTTTGCGCAGCTTTTATAAGAAGGAAATTCTATTCTGACAAAGTTGAAACCGGTACCATTTAAATAAAATACAAACTTAATTTTTGTCACATTATCACAGTTTACAATTAAGAAACTAAAATTATTTAAATAATAATAAGTAATAACACGTTAAATTGATTTTATAATACTAGTTTTCTCAATTTAGTAACTTATGTTTGCCAGGGAATATCGTGCAACATTGTAACTTTACAGGAGAGCGATTTAGAGATTCTAAAACTCGTAACTTTGTGCTAATAAAGCAGAAATCTTTAATTTGTATCTTTGAAACTAATCAATAATTTTAAAATAAATAATACAGGGTACAAAATATACAGGACAGCAAAAAACAATTTTCGTAATTTTGCTGGTGATACCAGTAGTATACGTAGGACCTGTCGAAAGGGTAGTCAAGCTCCAAAGGCTGTAGTAAAGCCTTGATTAACACGCAATAAGGTGATGCTGTGTGTATGGTGAGTTTGGAAGGGCATCGTTCATTATGAGCTTTTACCGCCGGACAAAACCATCGATTTGAATCTCTACTGCCAGCAACTAATGAGACTCAAGCAAGAAATTAAAAACAAATGGCCGGAATTGATCAACAGAAAAGGAGTGGTCTTTGATCATAATAACGCCAGACCACACACGTCTTTGCCCACTAAGCAAAAATTGAGAGAACTTGGTTGGGAAGTGTTAAAGCTTCCACCATATATTATAGTCCTGACCTTGCATCTTCAAATTTTCACCTGTTTTGGTCAGTTCTGTATTTTTTAGTAGTGTTAGGTTAACATCAAGAGAGGACTGTCAAAACTACTTGTCGCAGTTTTTTGATCAAAAATTCCAAGATTTGTACAGCAACGGGACTATGTCACTATCTACAAGATGGCAACAAGTTATCGAAAAAAAATGGCTCATATATATAATAATTTAATGTAATTAAACTTAAAAAAAAGTCTTGAATTTTTATATAAAATACGAAGAAACTTTTTTCCTGACCTTATTAATAAAAAAAAATATTTGGAGGCAAGGAATCATTAGTCAAATTTTTAAACAAATTTTCTAAAAAAATGGCGGGCTTCTCTTATTATGCCATTCGTGACCATTTTGACCAACATTCGTTTCGAAATATATTTATATAGATATACTACTATGCAAAGTCATGTCTAAGATAATCTATGTATAATCTAATCCTATGCATAATTATAATGTATGTATTTAGGTGTAGGTATGTATTTATATATATTATGTATTTGTGTATTCGTATATAGTTGTATGTATATATGTTTGTGTAAATATGTATGTGAGCATATACTAGTAGTAGATACATGTTAGTACATATTATATATTTGACACCATAACCACCCACACTAAATCATTACAGTCCTGTACATCCAAAGGTTTTCTGGAAGATATTGCTTGTTGTGATAAGGCCGCCCATTATGCATTTTATGTCACACTCCAGCTAAGCTAAAAGCTTGTGTTAGGAGTGGGTTCACACCGGTAGTGCACTGGATGGGGTTCGAACCCGCAACCACTTGATCGCAAGTCCGACGCCTTAGCCATTACGCTACCGCTGCTTATATACTCGTATATATAGTAATATAGTTTCAAAGTTAGCATGTAGAATTCCATTTTATTTATTTCATCAATGAGGTGGCAACTATCGAACATTGGATCACGACGTCTAATCTAAAATAATAACATCAATAAAAGATTTAAATTGTTAGGTGAGTTCGGCCGCATCAAAGGTGTAAGCAGAAATTGTAACGACTGTTTATGTTCGTTTTGGTAAAAACAAAGTTGGTGCTAGCTAGCTACTAGAGCTTGCTTTCCATGAGCCGCTAATGCAGCTTAAGTGAGATCACTTATGACCTAAGTGCGATAACCGTTCGTCTGTGATTTAAATATTAGATCTTAACACGATTTGTGTTGTGATAATGCCATTTCTTCTTAGATTAATGTGGAGACATTCTTAAACTTTATTATATTAGTGTTTAAGCAAGGCTTCGCACGGGTACAAATACACTTAAACCTTCCTCATGAATCACTCTGTCTATTAGTGAAAACCGCATAAAAATCCGTTCAGTAGTTTTTCAGTTTACCGTGAACAGACAGACAGACGCGGCGGGGGACTTTGTTTTATATAAGATGTAGTGATAGGTACTTATGTGTATTCTGTCAAAAGCTGTAATATTTTAGTTTAAAATTTTATTTTTTTAAATTTAATTCATATTTTGATCAGGATCTTCAAAAAGCTTTGGACACTGCCAAGTATGGAGCGATATACATGAACTTTGGTTCAAACGTGCGTAGTTCAGAATTGCCAATTGATAAAAGAAATGCGGTCCTCAACGTGTTCAGGAAACTTAATCAGACTGTGTTGTGGAAGTGGGAAGACGACAATTTAGAGAACAAACCTGACAATCTCCTTATTAGAAAATGGTTACCACAAAAGGAAATTTTATGTAAGTATTGATTTCCTAGAAATATGATTTGTAGACTAACTTATTAGTTATAGAATTTGTGGCTGTTAACGGTTAATTAAAAATAATAAACGGACCTAAAGTATTTTTAGACATTTAAAAAAGGAAGAGAAGTATATTACAAGGAATTGAGAACCATTTCTTTTTTGAAATTTATTATTTATCATCTCAAGAGTAAATGAGTAAGAGGAAGTAAAAGGCAATGATTTAAACGTATTTAAATCAGTTGTTACTATACCCTTAATAAATAATTTCAATATCGTTATCATGGACACTTATTACCAATGATTACATTTATTTCCTATGTAATTGATATGAAGAATATTTATATAGCTTAGTAATAAATATAAAGCCCATTTGAAAAACAGAAGCTGACCAAGCCTTGTAAAACATACAACAAAAATACGTTACAATTATTATTTTTGTATTCTAGATTAATTTTTGATCAATTTTCTTTTTGTAGCTCATCCGAATATAAAAGTATTTATATCCCACGGAGGCCTGATAGGGACACAAGAAGCCACCTACCATGGAGTCCCGATAATTGGTATTCCAATTTACGCCGATCAATATAACAATTTGTGGCAAGTTCAGTACCTCGGCTACGGAAAAATTTTAGAGTATCACGATATCAATGAGGAAAATTTCGGTAAAGTTTTAAACGAAATGCTTACAAATGACTCCTACAGGGCAAAGGCTAAGAGTATGTCGGTAAGATTTAAAGATAGGCCTATGAGTGCTTTAGATACAGCTATGTATTGGATTGAATATGTTATAAGGAATGATGGTGCTCATTATTTAAAATATCCTTCTTTGGAGTTGAGCTGGATTGCGTACACTATGCTTGACGTTTACGCTTTCATATTAGTGATTCTAGTGACAACTATATACGTAGTACTCAAAGTAATTATTATTTTAATGAGTTTTATGAAGAAGGACCACAAACGAAAAACAAAGAAAAATTAAAACTGTTGTTAGTTAATATATTGTGATATAATTAGATATATTTGAAACTATATTTGAATATGTCTATCAAATGTCAATATCTAATGTTTTTTTATGTTTCATGTTGACCATGTTCTCCCATTGTGATGTATGTAAATTGTTTGTCAGTAGATAATTAGAATGTCTTAGCCAAGTAATTCTGTAATTAATTATAATATTATTATATAATTATCTGACAGAAGTTTTATAAATAATGTAATGTTTTGAGAGTTTGTAGATATTTTTTATAGTCGGTACATCCGACTATAAAAAATATCTACCAACTCTAGGAGACAGACGTGGCGGGGTACTTTGTTTTATATACTCGTATGTAGGTAGTTATTATAATCGACCAAAAGTATTTTTTTATTTGTACTTAAAATATAATAATTATTAGTTACTTCTCTTACTTACTTACCTAACCTGATATGAAATATAATTACGTATTTTAACTATTCAGTGTTATTTGTTATAAAAGTTTAAACAATATTTTTTTATGTTTGAAATTCTCCTTGATATTAAAAAAAAAAATGATAAGCCCTAGCGCGAAGCAGCTGCTGTATACCGTTGAGGAGTTCTTTTAAATAAGTTCTGTCAGCATCATCAGATCAACTACAGGTCACCCTCATCTTGTAGAATATAAGAACTGCATAATGTTTTCAGTTTATAGATGCAAATTCAGTGGGAGAACAATAATTCATTCTCTATTTTTCTACCCTTTGGGTAACTTATTATTTTCAAATTTAAACGAGATCAACTTTGAAGTATACCCTATCGAATGAAAAAAATATTATTGAAATCGGATTACCCTGTAAAAAGTTACACTTCCACACCATGCTAGTCGCTACGTGGTTTTCGGCTATCGTCGTACGAATTTGGGAGTACACTGTCGTAACTTCTAACCGTTTCACGCAAATGTTTATATTATAGATATATAGATATTAAATACAATTATTGATCTATCTAATGGAAATCAATTTTTTTCTGTATCCGAAAATACCGAAAATCCCGGTTGTTGTGAAATGAATATCGGAGTTTTTAAGTACCTACTTGATTTGGTCCGGGATCCCGGTATTTTCAAAATCCGGGATCCCAGTATGCGACCCCTAGTATATACCAATTCGATTAAAAAAGTTTACGGTACGGTATGTATAAAATTGGTCAAAATATATTTACTAGTCGATTTCGATTCATGTATGCATTTAGTAGATTACTTAGTTTAATAACATCACTTATGATCCTTATTATATATTATAAAAGGTATTTATATATGTCGTACACCACATATTTGTCGGATCAAGAGGCTGATCCGAGTAAGAATCTTTACCAGAAAACATGATTTAAAGAAAACGTGTGGTTGAAGTATGGGGTACGGGGCAATGAATAAACAATTGTCAATCACCCTACAGGTTTAATTAGGTTGTAACATTTAAATTACAACGAGTACAGTTCCTAGACTTGTTATCCGCGCGACAGCCGGCAGCGAACAGCGATGAGCGAGGTGTCGATTTGCTCGGCGTTGCGCGTTAACACGAATGCCATCTAAAGTCCGATTCCCATCGAACGGGCCGCGTTGAAGCGCATCGGAACGTTTTTAGTTCGGAGATGGAAATTGAAGTTTATATTTATTACTTAAAATTCATTTTTGACGTGACAACGTCTTATAATTCGATGGAGCCGGCTGCACGCACGAAAAAACATGACTCATGCGGCGTTACCTCGCTCTAAGGCGTCCCTATGACGTTGTCACGTTCAACTATCGTCAGTAAACCGACTTTACAGATAACCGATTTTTGCATGGAACTTCTTGCCGCCGCGGGAGCTCGGATCCGGTGGCTGCGCCCACTTGCGCTCGGCTACCGACCGCCGCGGCTGATCGGATCCGACCAGCTGCGCCCACTTGCGCTCGGCTACCGCCGCGCCCGTTCGGCTCCGCAAAAGCAACGCGTCGCTCCGGCCAGCGCCGCGCAGCGCCTGAGCGTGTCGGTGCGCGTCGGAATGGCAAGAGAGGAGAGGCTGTCGCGGCATGCGCGAGCGTCCGTTTAGATCGGATCCGACGCGCTCCGGCGCGGCCCGTTTGGTGGGAATCGTACTTAACGCTTCGACTCATTCGATTGCCGCACTGCACGTCAGGGGTCGCGCTCTCTGCAAATATATCTATTTACGTTGGTCTGGGTGTAATTATGTACAACATGTGTATTTACAACAATATATATTGATACATATGTATCTAAATATGTTTAACCATGTTCTAGAACCCATAGTACAAGCTCTGCTTAGTTAGATAGCGCTATGTCATTTATCCAACAATATTATATATTAACTAGCAGTTCCCGCGCGGCTTCGCTCGCGTGTACATATTTATACATTTTGCGTGGAACCCTAATTCTTTTTATAAAATAAAAGTAGCCTACGTTACTCCTTGTAACACCAGCTATCTGCCAGTGAAAGTTCCGTGGAAATCGGTACACCCGTTCCAGAGATTAGCCGAAACAAACAGACAGACAGGTAGACAGACAGACAAAAAATTTAAAATTGATTTTTAACCATAGGTATCGTGCAGATAACTGTATGATCTTAAAACAAACTATTATTTTGACATTACAAACAGACACTTTAATTTTATTTATTTGTATTGATGATGATGATGATGTATTGATGATTACTAGCTGCACCCGGCATGCGTTACAATGCCTTTTTTTCTTATTTGAAAAATGGGGGGTGGCGGCAAGATTGTGTAAAATACTTTTCCACCTATTCTCATACCCACCAAATATACAAAAAAAATCATTAAAATCGGTCGAGTAGTTTTATATAATATATCGCACGTCCCAAATAAAAGGGTATTATGTCCAAGAAGGTCAATTATTTTTTATTTGCATTTCAAAATCTAAATTTTTTTCTGAGATATAACAACACATTTCTTTATTGACTGTTCACTTATGCCATTAAATAAACAAATGAAGACGGTCGCATCTTAGTTGCGTTTGTGTCGAGTTATGACCAGTTAGTTTTAAATTTCGGAGGAAATGCTCAAAATGTAAGTATTCTAGACAGTATTATTTTCACTTAATACCCTATTGCCTGTCAAGTTTAATACGTTAAACTGTTTTATTTTGAAAAAGTACCCTATTGACCGTTTCATTTTTATAAATTAGCAATTTTAAATGAAATTATTTCAAAATGAGACTTTATAGCCCTTGATTTCTGTGAGATAATACTATTTTGCTTGTAACTGTTGATCAGTGACTGGAAGTTACAAATGAAATACTACCTTTTGTCTGGTATTATTTTTTACTTTTCTTTTAAATTTTAGCTTAACTCAAAACTATGAAGCGAAGTAAGAGGGCTGAAATGCTAATGAGGGAAATCCACAATCGCCAAAGTACGTCCGAAACCAATTCGAACGATGAAAATGTAGACCCTTTTGCTGATGGTAATGATGTTAGCGACCCAACGTTTGTCCCCAAAATTAAAACGCAACGCCGTCGTCAATCATGTGCATTAAAGTCATCGAGTAGCCATTAAACGTGCGAGTATGTCTCTTGTTCTTCTGATGTGTTTTTGGCCTTCAGTAAGTGCAATAGTTTTCTATGTTGGGATCATTTCGATAATATTCAGACGTAGAACGATTGCGAATTTCACAACAGTACAACTCATAGTAGTAACACATGACATCCTAATATCCATCCTATCAAATCTTATGATCTCCTCAGAAGCATTGGAATGGTTTTCCACTTATCTTCAGGGACGACAACAGTGCGTACGCGTCAATGATTTGTCATCGAATTGGTGTGATCTTTACACTGGCGGCCCTCAAGGCGGTATTCTATCTCCACTATTGAAATCATAACTCAAGACCTTCAGTGTGCGTATCACCTATACGCCGATGACTTGCAGCTGTATACATATGCCAGCGTTGAAGATTTATTGCATGTCATTGATAAAATCAATAGCGACCTGGAGTTTATAAAATGCTGGTGGACGAGGTGTGGTCTGTCCGTAAACCCTACCAAATGTCAGGCGATCGTCGTAGGCAGTAAACGGATTAGGAGTAGATTGATACTACTTCCATCTCACCTGTAGTTTTCAATGTTTCAGTCATACCACTGAGCTCAGTGGTTAAAGACCTGGGTTTGCATACTGACTCAACCCTTGATTGGCATGCCCAGGTAACTCATGTGAGCCAGAAAGCGACTGGAATACTTCGAACTTTATATCGATAAAAAAAATTCCTTACTACTAAAATCAAAACTCTCCTTATGCAGTCCCTAATTATTCCTCTAATCGACTATGGTGATGTGTGTTGTTTCGACCTGAATGCAGATCTTCTTAACAAACTGGCCCGCCTTCTCAACAACTGCATTCGATTTATTTTCAATCTTCACAAGTATGACCATGTGCCTGTTTTACGTTGATAATTAAAATGGCTTCCTATTTGCCAGCGTCGTAATCTGCGAGCACTAATTTAATGTTAATATCCACTGCATATCTAGTAATTATATACAAAGTCTAATAATTCGATTCTTTTGCTTTTATTGCTGTTTTTTTAATTGCTGTATGACATTACTCTTTTGACTTTGACTTATGTTCCTCTGTCCCCTAGATTGGGCAGAGGGCGTCCACAGGTCTGCTTAGGGCGACCACTTTTACACTTTCCTTGGGGATTCTAGTCTAGGGCTTGCCTTGGTATATGTTCAGAGTGCCTTGGGAGCGTGTGGCCGATCCAGTACGGCGTTTGATCTGTTGGTCGATCGGGATTTCACCGCAGCGTTCCCACAGATTTAGGTTGGAGATTTTCTCGGTCCAGTAAACACCGAGAATACGGCGAAGACAGCGGTTGATAACCTGAAGTTGATGCGAGATATTCTTTGTGACCTTCCACGTCTCACACCCGTATAGCAACGCGGTTTTTACGTTGGACCGGAATATCAATTGTCCCATTACTCGGTTAGTTGTGTTTATTTGTACTTTTTTTTAAATCTTCTGATACCTACTTCATTTCTAATAAACCTTTTTTATTACCAAACAGTGTTTTTATTATAACCGTGTAATTGTTATCTTTTTTGGTATAGAATATACCTACAGTGAGTGAGAAATTATTTCACACTCGCTTAAACCTTAACATTGTGTGCTTAATAAGGTATCATTATTTTTTACTACTTAATATTATCAAGTTAATAGTCAATTTTTTGTAAGGCTAGATAGTCGTAAGTAAGTAATCTGATCGATTTGACCAGCTTAAACAGTATCATCTTCACCCAGTCATATAAAACTGCTAATAAAACTGGAAATATTACTGTCACACTCACTAAACCTACTTAAACGCATAAAATAGAAGCATGTACCTTTAAATCTATGTATGAATTAGGACGTTTGAAGTCTTAGTTCCGCAGGTAAGCTTAGTTCCTTGAATTTTTGAACTTTAAAATCGCGATTGTCAAAAACACTGTTTGTGACGTGTGATATATGATGAGATGTGTAAATCGGGACTTAATCATGATAATATATCAGTCCACTTGTGTCCACGAACGGTGCAATAAGATCGAAATGTCGGATAACCATCTAAAGTATTTTTACCCCACCAAATATTATCGCTATAAATTGTCGATTTATACTCCTAATATGTATAAAAATCTTATCGTCGTATAAATTATGAAATATTATTATTTACTGTCGTTTACTTTATATATTATTGTAACAAAGTTCCTTATCGCACGTTATACTTCAGACCTCGGCCGTGTCGGCGGCGAGACAGAAAAAAGTGTTAGGGTAATGAAAAATGCTGACCGCGAGTTGATTTATTTTATTTACGCCATCTGTGTAATCCGCGCGATACTACTGTAATTTGATATTTTGATTGTATACTAATTATCCATATATTAGTTCGGGAAACTTTCAGAGATGGCGCCATTTTATTTCCGATTTTTTGCAATATTTACTATATTTTGATACAATTTATTCAATAGCGAAAAGAACTTCGTTCAACCGGGTGTTCCAAAGACACTTCACGCGTTTTTTTTTTTTTAATTCTAAGGTTACATATAATCATTTAAACCTAACCAAATATATTTATTTTATCGATGTAACCTGCTTAATTAAATTTAACGTCTAAATTCTGCATAGATATAATGAATAAAATAAGTAAAATTAAACCAACAGTATTGTAGCTAAAACTGCGTCTCGTTTATAATTAGACAAATATTTGAACGAAACGTTGGTGTTTGGACAAGGCTCGGCGTAGTTTCGAGGGCTTTTGTGGTCGGCCGTCGACAAACTGCAATGAGAGAGGACTATTACTGACTTATGAATTTCGAATGCGTCTAGCTGAGATTGCGTTCATTCTCCCTTTCATGTGCGCTCAGACTATGATTACCATACGCAGTTTGCTCTTGTTTTGTCTGAATGTGCAGCTAAAGCTTGCTCTTTTTCAGATTTAAATAAGATTTTGATGCAATTTTGCCATTCGTCAACGACTCAAACACATCGCTGCTCATAAAATCAAAACGTATACTATCTCAGCGCCCCTTACCATCAATCAACCAGAGCGTAACACAATCATAACGCGATATTTGTGAAGACAGCTATTAGGACAAAATCTCTTACTTTATTACATTGAAATAATTTTCACTAAATAAATAACTCAATATTAAACACTATAAACTAATCAAAATGATTTACCTTATTAGTGTAAATTATTATAATTATCAAGTCCTTAAATTAAACGGGGCATTTCACGTGAGGCGGGCCACGAAAAAAAAGTGAGGTTCCGAAATTGGTTCATATTTGGGGTTTGTTTGTTTTCTAGGGGTTGTGAACATGTACACATATTTTTTTTTTAAATTAAGGTTTGGTTCTCAAATTATGGGATTCTAAAGAATTGACCTGATCGGCAGAACGGTTTTTTTTGTGGACGTTTTTCGTATTGAAGTTATTTATAATAAAATCATAATTTTGATGTTCTGTATAAAAAAAATACAGTACTTTTGGATTTTTAAATCTTTTGAATTTTTATTTGTGTCTTAAACCTATATTATAATATTAGTGGGATTTCTTTTTTTATTAAATAACATTTTTAAAAATCCTTCCGCCGATCAGGTCAATTCTTTAGAATCCCATAATTTGAGAACCAAACCTTAACTAAAAAAAATAATATGTGTACATGTTCACAACCCCTAACAAACAAATAAACCCCAAATATGAACCAATTTCAGAACCTCAGTTTTTTTTCGTGGCCCGCTTCACGTGCAACGCCCCGTCTGTTAAATTAATGATTCATTTATTGATTTATCAGTACGTTTCATTAAAGTATTACGTAATATCTACTATAATTAAATAAAGCATGTATCATACAGAAGTAGAAGTGGTCCACGTTTTTAATGCAGAAAAAAGTATGCAAGATGTGATAGTTGTAGGTTGTACAAAGAAAGGTAAAATGCTACAATGTGCTGTGTGATCGAGCAATTAGCAAACAGTTGGAGCTGCCATATACCTACTTGTGATACTCGTACTTCAAAAGTCTTACTTTTGTGTGTTGAGCCTTGTCCGGGGGATCTGCAATATTTGCGCAAGTTGTGTTCAAGTAATGAAACCTCAGAATATGATTATATTAAATTAGCTTTGGTCAAAGGGTCTGGTTTGAAAATTTTCACAGACCTGTATAGTTAAACTGATACAACACCCAACCAGTATTGAGTTTGTAAAAGCGATGTTATCTTTATTCTGAACAAATAACGTTTGTACTGCCCTGTATATAATACATGAATATTTTTCGATTTTTGGTATTTCTAGATTTTTCGAATTTTCATCCTAAAAGTCAGTACGAAAAATAAAGAAAAGAAATATTGACCATAAAAGTAAAAGAAAAAAAAAGAAAATTGTAGAATAGTATGGGATCAAGCATGAACTTGACATACTTACACCTATAAATAATATGAAAGTCTAAAATGTTAAGAAACCAACTACAATGCATTATTTTTTGATAAAAACTAAATACATAACATATAAATGATTATGACCATTATTAAAATCATTCAGGTCAGTCATTCGTTCTATAATTGCCCATCCCTATTAATTGTCAGTGGTTCTACGTAGTCTTTGTATATTCCAAAGAGTATACAAACATTACGTTAGAGTATATTCTTTGTCTGTGGTTGCCAACCAGTATGCCATTTTTGTTTTGTAAATAAGACAACCTTTGATTATATATAGACAAGTATATTATATGATCTAAGAAAACAACTAAGGCAAAATAGATGAAAATACGTATTTGCAAAGTGTTTGAGATGTTCTAATTGTGCTCTGTTGTTACGAGTTTACTTACTCAAAAGGTTGAAAGCCTAGACAGTTGAGGCAACGATAATAGCCCAAATCCAAGTTTCCCCTTATGAAATGACATCTTCTCAATGCATTTTACCACCATAGTTACATATTAAGTTCTTCATGATTGTGAGAAGGGACATTCACCAAGGTTTAGAGCAGAGATGTTGCGGATATTCGCACCCGCTTTCGCGACTGCGGAGGTTCCGCTTCCATTTGGACATATGCATTCGTGACGTGTGCCGTAATTACGTACTGATTGACCAATAGAAGCGAAGATTTCTGTGACACGATCCGGCGCGTCTGTTACTGCGTATCAGGGATGTTAAGGATAATCGCATTCCCGTTCCCAAAGCTTTAAAAAATCCGCATCAGCATCCGCATTTGCGGATGGTAGAAATTCTGCATCCGCAATATCCCTAATTTAGAGGTGTATGTTAACATGAATGGTTATGAATCTCAATGTGGTGGAGGTATCACAGAAATCATCGTGCTACAATAAAAGTGGAAAGCTATACTCACCTCTGTGTCACGAAAGGAGACTGGTGGTATCCAGTAGAAATACTATATACTTGCTTCTTCAGTCCTGCTTCCTGGATAAGTATTTCAAAAACATCGATACGCACGGTGCAATGGTTTAAGAGGTCACCTCGCCACTACGCAGCGCCGAGGGTTCAAATCCCGCACAGGACAAAAATTTGTGTAATCCATAAAAAATTGTTCCGAGTCTAGGTGTTCTTTGTGTCCGTTGTTTAAATGTTTGTGAAGCGCCCCGCGACAGAGGAATATTCTTAATGGGGGTCTTTAAAAAAAAATACGTGATTGAATTTCATCGTGTAAGTAGTAACATTGCATTGTCCAACAGACCAAAAAGGTGGTCCACAAACAGATACACAACAAAAATGTGTCGGCACGTCCGTTGCATCGGAAAAGCGTATTTCGCTGTATTGCATCACTGCCGGGCCTTCGTCCCTTCGCTCACTAGACATATACCGTGACTAAAATGTTGGTTGTTTTCTGAGACAGGCCTAAATTTCCTCTTGTCACTTTCGTGTGGTCTTAGTGTAAATAATTTATAGGAACATAACTAATAAGCTAAAAACTAACGAAGTATAATTAAGATGTTGTAAAAATTCAATGAAACATTCTAATCATAAAAACGATCTTGATTTTTAACTACAAAGATGAAGTTTTTTGTAGAGGTTAAATCACAATATAAAAGTCTTTAACCATGCAAGGGTATATCACCACACATCATTGTTTAGAATATAAAGAAACCGTAAATGTACCATCAAATGTGTGCACCTACAACTCCCTGGCTGTCTGGCCGACAAAGCTATGTTCTGCAACCACCTTGTATGTGGACACACGGACACGGAGCACTGTCCTTATGAAGTATTTTTTTTTTTGTGTTCGGTAGTGTGAGTATTTTATATATCCATTTACCTATGCAATATTATATATATGGTTATTTGTAAACTGAACAAAATGAGAAAGAAATATCAAAATAGAACTCCACAAAAATAAACATTCCTCTGAGTAGGTATGTAGAGAGACCAAGCATTAATTTATCAGCCGTGTGTCTGCCGAACTCGTGGAAGGTAAATGTAAAACTAACAGAGAACCGACAGGACACAAATTAAAATCAATACGTTGGCGACGACCGGCTCTAAACTAAATTACATAGGACGTTTTTTGTCTAATCTCTGTTGATATCCGCTCCACTCGTTTGTCTATGTTGGCGTAAAGTAAAACTAAATTTAAACTTTACTGAAGCTGATGAGTATACAAATAAAGTTAACCAAGTTGTAGAATATAATTTAATAAAATCAGATTTGTCTGATTGATAAAAAAGGCGGATATCGTTTATTGTATTTAGATAGTCATATCGTTTTATATTTTTTATCATTGTGTATTTTGTTTTTGTTTCTGCGTAAATACTTTTTACTGCACAGAAAGGGTATATAATGTCTTCAATTCAATTATGTCTTTCTAGTCACTGGAAGCAGTGAGTTTATTTAATGTGAGAGTGGCTTTGTGGAAAAAAAGTGCAGCCTACAAATTATTACACCAGCCAGCATACAGTTACAGCTCTGCAGTTTCATAAAAAATAATAATCGTGGTACGATACTCAATATTACTAGACAGTATAGCCCAACCAAAAGCTTATTATGTCTTTTTATTTATCTTTTTTAATTATATATTATCTTTTTATTAAACACCAAATGTTTGAAATAAGTGATTATATGAAATATTTATATACCATTTCAAAGCCACAAGCACACTGTGTTTGAAAATACTTTAAGAAACGTTTTTCACTAAAGCTGACGCATGAAGCGTGTAACATTCTGTATAAACATAAGCTCGCTCGGCAATATCAAGTTACTACAATACGGATCTGCTACGCAATATTATACACACCGTTACACAATCTCCAAAGCCGAGCCTAACAGAACGAGCTTGTTTCGGACCACTAAGCTTACAGTCCTCTATTTGAAATCTTCGAATTGGTCTAGACTGCTGCAATGGAATAATTATAATGTAGATACCAAACCAAGTTAGGCCGTAGATCTGTGGATATGTGAAAATAGAACTTTGGAAAAAAAATGTTCAGACCTGATCTACCAGTTCAAAGAAAAGGTATGTATCATTACTTACAAAAATTCCTTGTGCTTATGATCTATCGTTTCTATTCCAGGTTATCTAAGGTTATTCTTAGATGATTGTTTAATGTATATATCAGCACATCCAATTCACAATTGCTATTATATTATTTACTATCACGTATAAATTTAATTCTAGAAAGTTCGTCTCCACTTTTCATCCAGCGGTATTCGTATTTCAGTTATTCATTCATAAAGTAACTTATTATTCAGAAGGTACTTTGTATCCATTTAATTAGTATCAATTTTATCTGTAGACGGCATGAGAGCAATTATTCGCCGCACTGCTTTAAGAGACTAGTACTGATATGCCACATCGGACTATTTCGAAGCCGAGCCTATCTCATTAAGAGTTTGCAATTAAAACTTCGCAATCTGGCCGCTCGTCTCGTTTAGAAGGGAATTAACGCCGATGCAAAACGCTTGAGAAATTAAAATCAGTTTTGATAAGATGTCAGTTTATTAAGTTATTGTAAACCTCTCAAACGAAATTTTCGGTATGGTAGAAGGTGGTAATTAAAATCACTAGATAGGAAGTCTGGCGGAAACTACAAGTAGCGACATAAGTAGGGTGGTCCATACTAGTTACAGTGATGGTACTCAAGTATCGAAAAAGCTTAAGTTATACATTAGAAGTGCCACCGAACTGGTGGCACCTGCTTATGTGTGACTGTTACATCATTTATCTAAAGCGGGATGACCTTAAGATAGTACTTCAGCAAACACACAAAAAGTGTTATATCTTGTTTGGTTGCTATGCAGATTTAACGCGGCGGCGGCGTTTAGAGGCGCGCCGATAGCATGGATAGCGTAGCTATGGGTACCAATCAGTAATATATCTTAGGTATCGGCATACATATAGTAGTCCTCCGGTAACTGTCGCCGTGCTCAGTGTTGTATAAACAGGGAGTTTCTCTTGCTTAAAATGTAACCAAACATACTAAAATGACATATACATAGCAATTTTCATTAATTTTTCAAAGTAACTGCTGAATGAGCTCTATAAATAAAGGCACATAAATCATAATATATGTATCACAATGCGTACATTTCATGTTTCACATATACATAATATAACATCTGTTGGTTTAACATCCGTGAATGGCTTTTTATGCCAGTCGGCTATGTCCTAACTCGTTGCATGTAAACTTTTTGCTTGGTGAGCGCGGACAAAAACCTTATTTGTAGGGTACAATAGATGTGATGTACAGTGGGAATTGAATGCGGAATGTTATACGAAGCTTTTATGATAGTAAAATTAATTTTATCTCAATTTCAATATATATTTTGCAAATGAAATGTTTGTTAAACACAATATTTATCTATTAATGCATATTTAGTGGGCATGACCAATGAACATTGCGTACAAAAGTAAAGGTCACAAGTCATTTGTGGGATTCTGTTTGCTGTTAATGTCTTGTCTACCTTCAAACAAATTTGAACATACCTATTGTTAAAAACCATCTTCTTGGGAGGGTTTTTACGTTGGATTAATTTATTATTTAAATGAGAAAAAGAAGTGGAAACTTGTTCCTATCGCTGTGTTATTATAGTTCCTATTTCTGTCTTAATTCTTTTAGATGAAATGAATATTATTTTGCCAGAAGGGGCTAATCGCGACCTTCCCTGTAAACGATCAGAATGGTAGTACACATCAAGTCATATCGCAAGTAGCACTAGTTCGTGAACTAGTGGTACTTGCGGTTACTAATAGGATTTAATGTTAGCCAACATATTTTTATAGTCCACAATATAGTATTCAACCTTCTTTGTGGTCTTGTTTTTAAGAAATGCAAGTGGATGCTCCCATTATCAATTTAAACTAGAAGACTAATAAACAAACAAAAATTGTTTGACTAATAAAAACCATTTTTAACAATTCACTTAATAATTACTTACTCTTTTCTATAGTTTCTAAAAACAATTTACTTAATTTATTCTGTAGTAAAGTTTGGCGAATATTCTTCGATACTATTTAAAAATATCTCCTTGCTAGGAATGAGTATACGTATATACGTATTGTTTCCTAATTCCTTACTTATATACACATAAATACATATATGTACTTACTTTTAGTGCTATTTGCAAGCTACGTAATTGCTTAAATTTTACACAAAAACATATTTGTTTTGTTAATTTGTTCGTGTTTATATTAAATACAGTGTAGTAAACACACACGTGTCATTTTATAGCTCTCTCGGTAAGCACAATATAGCGACAAAAAGATATTGTTTATTATATTTTTCACGAATTTTATTTATTACTCGTCGTACATTTTATATACGTAACTTCACACCTCCCATGCCCGGTAGATTTATTCCTGACATTGCAGTAGATAGTGTAATAAAAACGTGCACGTTCTACGTGCTATGTGCCCCGCCCATTGCCACTTCAATTGGGTGACCCATTCGGCTCTGTTGGTAACCTTCGTTCGTCTGCGTATCTCCTCATTTCTGATTCGATCGCACAGAGAAACACCAAGCATAGACTTTGCCATAGCTCGTTGAGCGACTCTGAGCTTACTTATCAAGCGCATAGTGAGAGACCACGTTACGGATCCATATGTCATCACTAGTAACACACACTGGTTGAAAACCTTTGTTTTCAGGTACTGAGGAATTTTGGACGAAACGATGCAGCGAAGTTTCCCAAAAGCTGCCCATCCGGGTTAGATTCGACGATTGACCTCTTTCTCGAAGTTGGACTTACCTAGTTGGACTTTTTATCCCAGGTATACATACGCGTCAACAACTTCAAGAACCGAGTATTTAACCATGATGGGGGTAGGCACCACATGGACATTCGACATAACCTTCGTCTTGTCCATGTTCATCTTAAGGCCCACCCGTTGGCACTAATAAATGGCAATGAAAAGTAAAAATTGAAAAACCACATACATGTCACACTCATAAATTAAAATAATAGGTAACATTATTAAAGGCACTAGGTCCTACTGGTCTGTTTGAAGTCGGTGCCAAGCTATTTAGCTTGTACTTGATATATATATAGGCCAGGGCCACCTATAAGTTTTTCGGTTGGTCTTTAATATTTATTCATTCAGATATTTCATTAGAATTATATTCCGTTATTAATTAAGCTGTTTATATCCCTAAATATTACTTATTGCGTTTCGAGCTTTAAATCGACTTCAAACAGACCACTAGGAACCTAGAATAAATTTACTTTTAATTTTTTTGTGTAGGATACGTACGTACTGAGTAGAACCGGCATTTAGAACATTAGTTACTTTAATGTAAATTACCGAACTGCAGTTTGTTAGATTATATTAAAAATTTTGTTTAATAAGCCCGATACATCATTTAGATAAGGTGGTAATATTTTTATAATATATATTTATATAATAAGTTATAAAAAAAGATACAAACAGCCAAACGTAGAACCTCCAACTTTTTTAAGTCGTTTAATAACTATAACATTTATCACTTTAAACGTCAATGGTGCTGAATTAAAAATGAATCGCCAAACACTACATCTGTCCTTAATTTTTGAGGATTGCCCTCGTTTTCCCTTAGATACCATTATCAGATATGAACTTGGTGACCATGGGACCCTTTCAAACAAAAAAATATTTTTTGAAATCGTCCATAGATGACGGAAATTTCGGTGAACATACATAAAAAAATACTCACAGCCATAGAACCTCCTCCTTTTTGTGAAGTCGGTTACAAATAATGTAAACCTGTTGCTTCTAGCAAAAAATATGTCCTGGGTTACAATAGAATATAATAGGATCAATTTAGCCAACGTAATAGTAACTATATAACCACTTCGTAATTTTTTTGGAAGAGTGATTGATAGTGTCCTTAAAATAATGTTCCTCTTTATATGAATTCTAACTTTCTAAGTAGATTTTAATAAATATACATAGATTTTAGATAGGTCGTAAGAAGGTCATGCTCGTACCTATCTAAGTATAATTTTGTAGGTAGACATAAAAGCATATTAGTTTAGAAGAACATTAATTGTACTCAAAAACATCTCGGTCGCCATCTTCTACAAAAACTTGAGGTAAAAACTAATATGCAATAAAAAGCTGTTTATACGTATTTTTGTTGCATGTTAGTTTTTATTTAAAGTTTATTAGTAGTTATCTCAGAGCCCACCCGTCACGCCTGTCACTCACACGTACCTATTTTAATTTGTTTTTCAAAGGATCCAAGGTAACTTGTACCTAGATTATAATTATATAAACATTCTCAAACGTCTGAAAACTTTGCTATCCAAATAATTGCTATCCAAAACGTTATTAGCTTGTTGAAAATTCTCAACTAGTCCTTTATTTGTTATCAAGTATTTTAAGTATCCTATTAGGTATCGTATTTCTAATCCTTGAAGAATACCATTGGTATAAGAATGATGTAATAAATTATTTTTAGGTTTAGCAACTAATTATATAGTTTTATAATTAAAGCTTAAGTAATAAAACTAAAAATAAATTTAATTACATTAACGCCTAGTTACATGCTAAATGTTTTAGTCTATAACACTTATTGGTCGTGGTGTAAAGGCATTGAGTTCGCGTGACATATACAAAGAAAAATCCCGTTTTATTTTCTTTGGTCCCTGAAATCAGTAAAAACAATGAATAAACACTTTAGACTTAAAGTTCAGGGTTCTAATAATTGGAATTGGTTAAAAGGAGTTTTGAGGGATTGCATAGTGATAAGTTTGGCCTGAGATAAATAATTTATTCACTAAGCCCTTAAAAGCACTAGGTTTAGGATTAATAGTGGCATTCATATTAATTAAGTCAACTCAAACGTGACAACATTAAAACATTTGATAACACAATAAGCAATGCATTTCAAAATTTGGACTTGAAATCTTTAGATTTTAGAATATGTGGTTTTATTATCGATAGACATCTATAGTCGAACTATCTGTTATAGCTATGAAAGTAACTAGGTATAGGACACATACTATATGTGGTGGTACTGTGGTACATCATATAATATACACAATGAAAATGAACTCGTGGTCTCAATATTATTGTAACTTAAATCCAATTGAAATGATTTGGGGTATAGTAAAAGGATAATTTGACTCAAAAATGTTGATTTCGGTCGACAATATTACCTTCCTAAAATTTGTCTTTTAATTTTTAAATGTTATTTTTATATAGTCGGAAAATTTCACAGAAACATGGAACAGCTGCTGCGAACACATAACAAAATGGAAGAAACTAACAAAAGCAAAGGCACCTATGGTAGAAACGGAAATCGTAAAAAATATTATTAATGTTGGTGGCGATGAAAGTGAAAGTGATTCATCAAGTTGTAATTACAGTGACCATGAATCTGATGTCTTTGGAATCCAACAATTGGTGTATTGTAGAAATAAAGAAGATGAAAAAGTTGAACATTTTGATTCTGATTTTGATGATTCATATTAACTTTGATGGTTTTATTTTCTTGATTTGATTGCATGTTTTAATCTGGATAAAATCCGATTTATTGAAGTGAAAACTTCTTTAGCCACCGATATAATGTCGTCGGATCTTCGTTTTTGTGGTGTGCCCACGTTTCTTTTTCCTTGTGGACCGGTCTATTTCGTGCTCTTGAGAGTCCATCGCTGGTCTGTGTATCTCGCTACATGGCCGGCCCAGTTCCATTTTAGTTTTATATGTATGGTGTAACGCATCTGTCAGTTTTGTCTTTTTTCTTATTTCTTGACTTCTTGTCTTTTTAACTTTCCCTTACATTGTGTCAGTATAAACTCAAGTACATGGTTACACAATATATCACACATAAACAAACCAAACACAACAGTATAGGATGTTTACATAGAAAATGTCAAACGGGCCTCATTGTTAAAGTTTGGCCGTAACAAAATTTAACATTAAATTACAAACTTACGAAGTTCAAAGTAATGGCTTCAATTGAAATTTGTTTTAACATTAATTTGTTTCGAGTTTGTATTTCGGGAGCTGAAAATTACGATGCAAGAATAAAGGGAATTTCACAATGACTCGACTTTATGTCCCTTTTGTATATGAACATAATAATATACATTATTACTTCTGAATTTATCGTGCTTAGGTTTGTCGACATTTTCAGGCTGATAATTCTGAAACAGCAACTACATATTATGTGTGACAAATATTACTTAAATACTCATGTTATCCTTACTGATTTAGTCTTTGTTCTTACATTAGAAGAGACACATGTGATGACATATCGTCTATTGATAGAATACATATTTGATTGAATAGGATTAATAAGCAAAAAAACTATAATCATGTGATAGAAAAAAAATCAAGATAACATACAGTGTTTTCAATCTCAGCTTTTGAACACTTTTGTTACATTCATTAAAAGTAATAATAAATAAATATTTAGAACTTAATTAAAATTTATACTATATTAGCTGTTTGAAATAAAAAAATATTGTGACTATAAATTAAAATAAAAACTATTCTATCTCTCAAGTTGGACCAAACTGGCCACATTGTGCAAAATTTCATTAAATTGGTTAATCAAATACTTAAAATAATTAATAAATCAAACGATTCGTCTCTTCTTCAGGCAAATTAATCAATTAAACCGAGTTACGGAGCAATCTCTTGGCGCTAATTATAACAGATTACATTAATCTTGCGATATAGGAGGTCTGGCGAGGCGTGGTCTTAATGCTCGCGTTGTGATATTTATTAATGAGGATATTGTAATAACTTGGATCCGAATATTCTTTAGATTTATTCTCTCTATCTAGCACATATAGTCTTTCTGTTCTATATATGAACAATATTACTTGAAGCTGCTACTGGAGGACTGCAAATAGGAATAACCAATTAATCCAACCCAGTAGTCTTTTGAAAACCTTTTGGGCTGGTAGTTTGTCTATCACAAATTTCTTCTCTTCAAGAACTTGGTATAACACAGAACATTACGTTTTTCTCCTCAACAGCACCAGTCGAGTTGCTCTATATAGACTAAAATCTGTTGTGTCCCACCTCCTTGTAAATCCTCCTGTTGCTGATTTATGCCGCGTTCCAATAAACATAAAACGATTGGTTTTGCTTACGGACGGTAAAATTTCGTTGAATTTTCAACGAAAACTTTACCGTCCGTAAGCAAAACGAATCGTTTTTTGTTTTTAGGAACGCGGCATAAATCAACACTTAGTAGTCGTAGGCATAAATGTCATAAACCCTCGTTTTTACGCTACAACCCTATTCTATCTCTATACTCCTTTCCTCTCGATTTTTTTATTAACTGACAAAAAAAAAGGAGGTTCTCAATTCGACCGCATAATTATTTTTTTTATGTCTGTTCAGCCCTCACTCCGTTATTTATGAACCGATTTTGATTTTTTTTTTGGTGGATAGGGTATACCTTAAGGGTGGTCCCATGTCAAGGAAGTCAGGATCTGATGATGGGATCCTGATAAAATTGAGATGAACCCTCGAAAATTATAGGAACGAATAGTGTCTCTGTTTACTTTTCATTACTTCATCAGGTATTTGCGTTTAGAAATCATCTCATCATATAGCTGAGCTTATGATGAAAAAAAATCATAAAATTTAAATCTTTTTAACAAAAAATTAAACCGACGAAAAGAACTAAAAAGCAAAAAATAAGTAAACCTTAAGTCTTAAGTATTGAGCTTATTTACATAAACTATCAAATTTTATATAAACTTATTTTGAGTCGTCGGATAACTTAAGTGTGTGTATCGAAAACTTTTAAATATTAGTTAAACGTACTAAACGTCAAAAAATACTATCTGGCTCCAAACGAAAACTAATTTTAACAATGCCCATTAGCTATGTAAATTAAACAATTTTTGAAATGGGTTTAAACTTTCGGGACAAAATTGATTCTAATTAAACTTTACTAATTCCAATCATGGCCTTTTCAATATGATCTGTATAAAAAAAAATGTATTCATATAATGTATACCTATGTTATACCTTCGCCGGCATTCTGGCAATAGAGTTCTGGTACCCAATAACACATTTTGAATCTATGCCTTTATTTATAAAAATGTTTATTTAATTTTTTCGTTGTCATATGATTTATAATATTATTAAATATTTATTATTATATTATATAATTTATTAAATATATACGATTCTATTCAAATCCAGGAATCCCGACTAGTTTCGTATCCGACAATAGACTTTTGTCAACAAGCGAAACGACCTGTCACGTCAGAAATTGTTAATTAATTCCGTTATGCTACTGTTATTTCAGATCCTTAACCAATTCTAGATGATTTGGTAAAAAGAGCAGTTATAAGCTTTCTGCATTTGCACCTATTACTGATATATATATATATTACGAGTATATCTTTAAACGGTATTCAGAACATTTTTCCAATTACGTATCCATTCACAATATACTGAATTGAAATACATCTATACCTTGCGCAGTGCAGACCTATTTCCCGGGTGTGAACTCCTTTCATATTGCTGCATTTCTATTTTTAAATCGCTGTACGCCAACAGTGAAACCAATTTCATAGAGCGACTTAGATGGTACCCACCCAGATTATCTGGTATTTCTAGGTTTTCGAAGTACACGACTATTCCATTTATGTTTGTGGAGATATTCAGGGGATCTAATTTTAGAACGTCGCGTCGCTTCAGTTAGCGCTTTATATTATGCAGTTGGTAAAGACATTGTTGACTGTACAGTTTATTTTTACAGTATCTAAAAATGTTTTGATATTATTTTATTGCAGTTTATTCTTAACGCAGTATCATCATTAAAAACATTTATAGAAATTAGATAAATAACTTAATAGAAGAGTAGGTTTTGATAAAAAATTTGACCAGTGACATTATACAATTATCGCACAAGGATCAAGTTCCTAAAGTGAAAATTTAATGAAGTCCATTCCATTACCTAAAAATTAAAAAGAAAACAGCACAAACTCTCGTATAATAACCACCATGAAGAAAATTTGCGTTTTAACTTCATCAACGTTGTCTACTAAAATAGGAGCTCAGAATAAAATGTATGCTAATGTGACATTTGCATGTGACTGGGAAAATCACTGGCCCATTAAAGAGTGCCGTATCCTAGAAGTGTGAAAGGATGAAGTGGTTAAAATATAGTTAACAAGGGCCGAAGAGGCCATTAAAGGTCTAAGACCTTCCTTACTCTCGCGTCGTTTGTCATGCAAATAGAGATTGAATAATTTATAGAAGATTTATCCTCCTGTGTTACGTGGATCCGCATTGTTGGGCAAATCGGATGATATACTCCACCTACGTATGTATCGCTCTAGATAAATACCTTTTACATTGTTATCTCAAGGCTTTTTGTTTGATACACCGCAAATACAAATTCAACCGATTCCAAAAGGATATTTTATTGTTATCAGTATAATAGACATTGTTAGTACAGGGAAGTCAAAAGGATTTGAGGTGCTATACAATAAATATTTACCACATTTAAATACTTTGATTTTATAATCAAAGTATTTTACGCAATATAGAATACTTCTAATACTTAGACTTTACACTACTTTATATAGTTAGAGCACTTTGATTTAAACATACGAAAATACTTTCATTTTACAATCAAAGTTAAAAATAATACGATAAAATATTTTTTTAGTTAAATCAAAGTATATTATCGTAGAAAAAAATAATTATTTAACAAAATCAAAGTATCCTGATACTATGTATGTAGGACTGCACACGTAATCCTCGTTTTAAATAAGATGTGATATACTGCTGTTATGCATTTAATATTCTGATGGACAGTGTAAATAAAACGATTTACCTACAAATTATAACCAAAATACACATATGTGCCACGTTTCTGTAGGCTAGTTTAAATTAAATATTTCGCTCGTCTACGCAAAAGAAAAACTTGAAAACATTCTAGTTTGCAAGCTGCAACGTTGTTCGCATTCATAATGCTGTGGTTTTTACGACGTATACAAAGCAACACCCTGTTCACATACAGCCTTGTTGTGAATTGTTACTAATGTTTATATAATTTTAATAATGGTTTTGAGTGCGTATTGTGACTAGTTAAATATGTATTCTGTTACCTAAAGTCAAATATGTACATTCATTTGGTAAAAACAGAACCTTCGGTCTAATTTGGTACAGAAATATTGATTTTGATAACAAGTCACCGTTTTAAATAAGATTTTAATTGAGATTGTTATCTTCATGCTTCTTTTTATACAAGCGCCTGATAATTTTGTCCACCAATGTAGTTTCTTTGTGAATATTTGCTATAAACATTATACGTCATTTAACACAAACTACAACGCGGTTACTTCTCTGTTCAAATCAGAGTTTTGAGAGACTTACAATTAAAATGCGTTGTTAAAACGGAACAATATAGTTAAGAATCATACATTTAGTACGTTCTTAAGACTCACAATAATCATTCTCTTAACTATTGTTAAGAGAATAATCATTGTGAGTCTGCCGTCAAAGAGAGGGTACACTATTCTGTACCATACTCTTTGACTGCACCTTTGTAAGTAATAAATGTACCCCACAAAGAAATGTAGAGCTTTTTAACTACTAGTATGTTTTTCTGAGGGAACGTGAGCAGCAACTTTACCTTTGATTTTTTTGCACACTGTTTAACTTACTCAACATTTGTCGCAGCTAACTCAAAATGAATATGGAAAAAGTCATGCTAATATTATATTAGCATGACTGAATATGAGTATTGTTAAGTTAAATGTATTCTACATATTATGTAGGAATATTGCGTAATCTCGTAGCTACTTAGTAACCTACATTACCAATAGAATAGCATATTATCACAGGTTACATTCTTAGTACGCTTATTTAGCTATATGTATTTGCTTACATTGATATTCATTCAACTATAGTTTTATACACTGTGTAGATATCTAGGTATTTACGTATCGGAATGATTATTGCATAATGAAGATGGCAACTGTTACACATATTGCACATATAGCTTTAAATATTATTTACATACTTAACTTTCTTTTATCGTGAATTTATGTAGGTGTGTAGTGAATAAAAACAAACATACCTACAAGAAATGATAAAATGGTCACATAATTAGCATGTAAATTGAGACCGTAGTGAGTTCAAAATAAGATTGTAAATACCATTGACACACCCACTAAAAATATGTTTGGATATTAGATAACAGCTGACGCCCAAATGTGGCCTTGATGTAGCGTAGATGACGTGAAATTCAACGGTCTGAACATAGTGACAGAAAACTAAGTATAACAATGCGCTGTCATCTAGAGGTTACTGGAGAGTGTAGAGGTTATGATCGGAATGTATTTTTTGTAACATTAATATTATGTAATTAGTGTCAGTCTACATTATCAAACTTATAAACAGGGACTGAGTGAACATTGTGTGTTGATGTGTTAAGCTGAAGTAGTTGCGTTATACGAATAATAAGACGAACACATTAGATAAACAGTGCGCAGTAAACAGCTTGATAGTAACAGTGTGGTATTTAATCAGTCTAGTACTTTATATGAGCTATAATGGCCGTGTTAGTGTCTACTAAATTATTATCTTTGTGTAAAAATAGTTTAAGTATTAGAGCACTATCAACAACAAGCTCAAAAAACGCGAAAGTTGTATTTAACTGGGAGGATCCACTTAATTTAGAAGGACAATTACATGACGACGAGAAGGCGATCCGAGACTCGTTTAAAGCTTATTGTAACGAGAAACTATTGCCAAGAGTAATCGAAGCAAACAGGAATGAAGTCTTTGATAAAGAAATTTACAAGGAGCTCGGTGGAATGGGTGTGCTCGGATGTACCATTAAAGGATATGGCTGTGCAGGTGTAAATTATGTTACATATGGCTTGTTGACGAGAGAATTAGATGCAGTCGATTCTGCTTATAGATCAGCGATGAGTGTCCAGAGTAGCTTGGCTATGGGAGCAATTAACAATTATGGAACTGAGCAACAAAAACAAAAGTTTCTACCAAAAATGGCTAAAGGAGAGTTAGTAGGATGTTTTGGGTTGACCGAACCTAATTTTGGAAGTGACCCTGGTGGTCTTGTAACAAGAGCCAAGTTCGATGCCAAGAACAAAACCTACGTATTGTCAGGATCAAAAACATGGATTACAAACTCTCCTATTGCAGATGTTCTAATCATATGGGCCAAGGACGATGAAAATAAAGTTCGTGGTTTTATTGTGGAACGGTCACAAGTCAAAAAAGGTCTAGACACACCGAAAATCAATGGAAAATTTTCACTGCGAGCGTCGTCAACCGGCATGATATTGCTCGATGAAGTGGTTATACCGGAGGACAATTTATTGCCCAACGTAGTGGGTCTAAAGGGGCCATTCGGATGTCTCAATAACGCGAGATACGGGATCGCTTGGGGCGCTCTCGGTGCTGCTGAAACATGTTTGCGGATCGCCCGCCAGTACACATTAGATAGGAAACAATTTGGGCGACCGCTCGCTTCCAACCAACTTATACAGAAGAAATTGGCTGACATGTTGACAGAGATAAGCATTGGGTACCAGGCTTGCCTGAGAGTGGGACGTCTGAAAGATGAAGATAAGTTAGCACCCGAGATGATTTCACTATTAAAGAGAAATAATTGTGGCAAAGCATTGGAAATTGCTCGAAATGCGAGAGATATGCTGGGAGGTAACGGTGTTTCGGATGAATATCATATTATTAGACATGTGATGAATCTTGAGGCCGTCAACACCTACGAAGGGACCCATGATATTCATGCACTTATATTGGGGAGATGTATTACTGGGATATCTGCATTTTAAATCATTATCTATTTATTCTGAACTTAAAATATTGTTATTGTAAATTAAAATTAAGTAAAAATTTACGTATTTATTGTTTTTGATCTTAACAAATAAGTGTAAATGAATAATGTAAAATCAGAATTTTATCAACATCAATTCAAATGTGTCGAATATTATTTATACTCATCATGAATTCTTAAATTTATAAATAAATCATTATTAAAAAAACTGTTAGAAACTTATTAAAAACATAGAAGCATTTTCGACACGATGTTTCGAAAGAATATCCCTGTTTTATTTGTATACCTAAAAAGAGCCATAATGAGAACCAAGTAAGTAATTAAATGAAAATAGTACAATGAAATAAAGATATAAAAATAAAAAATCGTATCTAATTCTGGAGGCGCCGGGTATCGATCCCGGTACCTCTCGCATGCTAAGCGAGCGCTCTACCATCTGAGCTACGCCCCCGATGAATGACTAGATTGAAACAAAGCATATATTTAATTTATTTAAGACGACAAAAACAAATACGTAACTATGCTACTGGATCTAGTTCGGGTTCCGTACCGAAACGATAAAAGACGGGACCCTATTACTAAGCCTCCGCTGTTCGTCCGTTTGTTTGTCAGCGGGCGTATCTCATGATCCGTAATAGGTAAATAGTTGGAATTTCCACAGAATGTGTATTTCTGTTGCCGCTATAACAATAAATAACAAAAACAGTTAGAAACTCTCCCTCCCTCCCTCCCTCCCTCTATATATTCTCTATATATTTACACATATATATAACATAAAGGTATACACATATCTAATAATATGCGTAGAATAAGGAGTAATCTCCAATAAAGCATAAAAAGCACAATAAAGCGTTACGCTGCCCTCCGATCACTAAATTTTACTCTTCATATTTTTTTCATACCGGGCGCCTTATATCGCAAATCGATTCTTAAGGAGTAAACTCCAAAAAAAAGTAAATATTCTTAGAAAATACAAATAAGATCTGTCTTCCTCGTATCCACAATATGATTTACTATAAGAGCACCTACGTAACTGCAATCCGCGTGTACAATCGTTTATCACTATACATCAAAAAATAAAATAGAAATGCTTTCAAAGCAGTGTTACAAAAATGCTGATGCAAAATGTATTTTATAATTAAAATGAATTTCTTGAGTTTAAATGACTTCAATAATAATAATTGTAATTTGAATAATTTTGTTTATTTTAATAATTATTTGAATTCTAATGCTTTTATTTATGCCACAATTAATAATTATTATTAATTTTAATTTGTAATCATATCCTACAATTTTTAGATAGTTAATTTCTTACTGTATATTTAAATTTATACTGTTTATTGCAATAATAACAATAATGTACTTCATCATCCTCCCCGCCATTTCCCAACTAAGTTGGGGTCGGCTTTCAGTCTAACTACCATACGGCCGAACTTTGATATTTTGTGTGAAGCGATTGTCATCAGACCTCCACAACCCAAGTACTAGGCGATATAGAAGTTCTGTAGTTAGACCAGGGTTGTCGGATTTTTGAGGGCTCCAACTATCCGTAACGAATGCCACAGATGTTTGTATCGCACTTCTTCTTCTTTCTTTCTACTTATGCATGTAAAATTTATAAATTACAAGCATATTGCACAACTGAAATGAAAAAATGTTTGGTATTCAAACAAATATTATAATATCTTTTGTACATCATTTAATTTAATTATTTTAGAATTATTTAATTTAGATTTTAATTTAATTTAGAATAATTCTTTTTTATTCAATAAATTTACAAAATGGGGAAAAGAAGCTACAAAATAAATCTTCTACAAGCGTTCTAAAATTGCATCAAAACTTTCATTCTATTAAAAACAAGTAGGAACGTTCATGAGAAATAAAATTTTGTGTCATCTCTCCTCAGAGAGGATTTAGAGATGAGCCATATCATAATATCAGAATATTTATTTTAATAAGACGATAAGAGAATAGGACGGGAGACAATCCGACGTAAGATTAGTGTGCCGCTTCTGTTATTTGACAGGATTAAAGTTAATGAAGTTGTGCTTGATTGTAGAATGAAAACAATATTATTTGAGGTTGACAAAATGATTTTAATGCTCGTTTCAAATTCAAAACTTCCAAACTCGGCATCTTACATGATGTGAACGACTATGTTGTTTTATATATTGTTTTTTATTTTATAGTATTATTTTCTTATCTGAAACATAAATACATAACATTTATAATATTAATATCTTAGTATATGGAACCAGAAACAGTTTTGTTTTGGTGTTGTATTTGTTTGTAGGTCTGTGTAAATATTACATTAATTAATTTTTTATTGCATTATACTTTTATTTGTATGTTAAATAATATATAATTTCTTTTTACTATCTAATATTATATATTTATTGCTTAGTATTACGATGAATGTCTAATACATTTTGGTTTGCTTTTGTTTATCTAAATATTAATACGCGACGAGAATTTTATGTACCCATTTTAAAGAAAATTTCTCGAACGTATCAACGTGAAAATTGGAATATTCACAGTTTATATATAGCTGAAGTGCAGAAAGCTAAATTAAAAAAAAAGTTTTATATATTTAAAAATAACGCTAAAACGGCTACTTCAAATTTCACGCTTCCAGTATATGTATTGACCTGTCGTGGTACGTAATGCTAGACTATGACAGTTCAAGTTATACTGGCTATTGAAATGAACTTTGGTCAAAATTACACCACCAGGCGATCTCTAGTATAAATAAATAGATGAGTAGAATTAATCTGAAAATTATAGTTGTAAGTTGTGTGACACCTGTTGCTTGTACAACTTAAAAAACTCAGAACGTGAAGGGCGATTTAGTAACCTTTAGACTGAAATAAAATATAAAATAAAAGCTCTGAAAATTAATGTTTGACTAAGCGAGTGACAATACTTTCGGTACACACACCACTCCTACAACAAGGTCCTTAATTTAATAGTTGTTATCAGCGTGCTTAATATTGATATGTAATATGTCACATATTGTGTATCTGCATTGAAAATCATTTAATTTATTTTTATAGAACATCTAGGCATTTGAGGATCAGACAAACTGTTTGTCCCGTGTGGGAATCGAACCCGTCATACTCGCGGCGTGGTGGCGAAGCGACCACTTTGACTCGAACTTTATTTTAATGTCGATCTCTATAGTAACCAAAGCCAAAGCAATCAATTTAGTTTAAACCGAATAGTTTAGTTTCATAGAACGATACACTAAACCGTAATTTTTAACAATGTATATGGTCACACCCATACTATGCCTTCGCATAAATATCTTTGCTACAAAACAGAGCAGGACGTTTGTGAAAAAGAGATCTTTTATCATTCTTACTACATGTAGTAAAACATCACTTTATGGGCTAGATGATCATTATTATTATTTATCACGTAAATAATCACGTTGGTGGAATCCGTTGCATACGAATCATCCTTAATATTAAGAAGGGAGCGGAAATAGTACCTAGTGATAATCCAAGGTACAAACAACTCCCTAAAGTATTTATCTGGACATTAGATTTTATACTGGCGAAATTAATTGGTTTACGTTTTTATGCCAACACATAAATGGCATACAGTTATCTAGAGAACAGCTTATAGAAAAAACTTTATTTATACGGATACATTAAAAACTGTTTTTGTCTGAGTTTATTTTTCGCAAATTTCACCGTTTTAGTAAATGGTTAACTTTCTCTATTTTGATGACAAAAAAGTCCAACCCTTTGCCTCTCAAAGAGACCGTTAAAATGTCGGCCATGGTTACACGACCATTCGTATGGAATGGAACATTCAATATTTGAAGTCAGTACCCATAAAACATATATTCTGGCAACTGGTTTATAACATAACCAATATGATATCGGTTTAACCATAATATGATATCTTTATGCATTTGATGTATTGCGAAGATAATTTTTTTTTATGTTTCTGCTAACTCTAAGCCTTAACAGTAGGTATATTTACACATTCTAAATCTCGAGCTGCCTTTATGTTTGTAGAACGACTGACGTAAAGAATGTAACAAAGATATAGATTTTTAGCAGGGTAGAAGGTACCTACTCCTAATATTTTTATATGTTTGTGTGATTTTTTTTTAAGATTTTTGTGCCAATAGATGCAAAATATTTTCGGAAATGTTTCGAATATATTTCATTAAATTCCTACCAGACAACTGACAGATTATCTACTAAGAGGTTGAAAGTTTATCACACTTAGTGTTGGAACTGACTTTTTCTGACCATGAACACGGTTAACACTGTTGCATCACATTGGTTCTAGATACACGACAAATGAATGATATTCTAGCTACGAAAGGTTAGAAAATACTTCCTCATAAATTCCAAATTAGGTATAAATTGTTATCTGAAATACTTAGAGTAATAAAACAAGAAACAAAGCATTTCTCGCAAAGAAACGTAACAGTCCAAACACATAAAAGTCTATTTGCATTATAAAATAAACATTACAACCCATTTAATTTCTCCGTTTACTTATCACTGTAATTTTATTGTTTGCCAGCGATAACTCCATATTAATGTTTTATTAAAATTATCTGGCAACTACACGATAATAGAAAAAAAGATAAAGATGTAATAAAAAGGTTTTAAATTAAGATGATTTTGTTTTCGGCCAATACAACTACCAAGAAATCGGGGGGCTCGTGGCGAAGTGGTAACCGAGTAGCTAGGTAGGTAGATAGGGTTTAGTAACTAGATATAAGATCAATTTAAATACATAACATGTTCCGTAATTTTGCCGAAACAAAAAACAGTTTCAGTAATCTGTGGATAGACTTTTTCTATGCCATAAACGTTGTTTTTCATGAAAGTTTTCACATTTCCGTTAGAAAAGTGGAGCAATTGCAAAGTTCAGCGTAATTTGCATCTCACTCCCACAGATCTGAATCACAATGAGCCACGAAAAGCAATTAATACTTGAAGTGGCCCGATTCCGGTTTAAAACTAAGTGCTCTTTTGAATTTTCATCCTAATTTACATCTATAGGAGGACCAGATTCGATGAATGCATCCAAAGAAGTGGAGGTTGTGTGGATGGTGGTTAAACAATGGGCTAGCTCAATTACTCCATTCAGAGCCGGTCTTCAACTTCAGGAACACAGTTCCAACTTCTGTGATTAGTTTAATTTGTTCTAAAATATTGTTTCATTTATTTCAACAGAGTCTGGTGGTCTTTGGTAGATACATTATAAAAAGGCACAGAAGTTCCACGGCTGACGGTTGAAGTCTATTCCAGTAAAAACAATATACATTTATTTACTTTACTTAAGATATATTTACGTACCTGGAAATTTACAACTTTCCAATTTAACATTTTAACAATATACGAGTCTATAGACTATTAAATGCTTTAAAATAAGGTATAGTATAACTAACTACCCGGCCTAGCGTTGCTGTGGCTAGGTAAATCGCAATAATCGTCTCTCAAGTTGGTGCAAACTGCACACGTTGTGCAAAATTTCATTAAAATCGGTTCATTAGTTTAGGAGTTAATGCCCAGCTATAAATATCTATATTTAAAAAAAATCCTCTCACGTTGTTTGTTCGCGATTACAATGAAACAATATACCTACTCATTGTATCGCGTTTTCGGTTTAGGGATCAGGTGACCCATCTGCTCGTTTGCCCTCTATATCATTAAAAAACACTGTCAGTCGTAGGACTGCACGTCAGAAGTGAAAACACACACACACATCTGTATACCAACCTGTATGTATCTGACCTTGACGGTCACGCGAGTTCAGTGCTTTTTCGACATACCAAAAGTGCGGAGTGCCTAAAAAAGTTTTCACTTCCAAAAATTATTTAACTCCCTTTACTCGTATATCGACTATACTTTCGTAAAGGATGTAAATAGCATCTGTTGTTTTACACGATAGGTATGCGAGGCAGTAGATTACACTTTTACAATATTGTGTTTACATTAATGATCTAAACAGAGTAAATAAATGCCTATGATTGAAAAAAAAATACAAAAAAATTGACGTGCATGTCAGTAGATAGTGCTTTCGAAAAATTATTTGTTTTTATAATCAAGTTTCTAAAGGATTCAATGGTTATTACGTATCATTTCCACTTCAAATCTTTTCGCCGAAATAGAAATAGAACGCAAGAGACATTAATTATTATGCGGTTCTATTTTATTTTATGTTTCACTTCTACTCATATATAATATATATCTCATAGTAACTACATAGATGTCAGTAGAAGTCAACCAAATTTCCAAAATGTCAGTCAACCTCAAAGAAAAAGTTTCCTATTTTAGGTACAAAACCCAACCTACGTAACCATATATTCTAAAATACCTATCCATACAAAAACAACATGAAATTATTTTACGCATCATTAATTTTCTAACAGCAATATGTATCGTTCCATCAAAACGCGTCTACTTTGTGTTTTTCGTCAGGCACCATATTTAAATAAGTACCGAAAGAACCACAAAGCCGCCACAATGTTTTAAGGAAACCACTTTTACCCCTCCCCGGCGTTTTATCGCATTATTAAAATAAATATTTTAAAATAACGAGCTGCGAAATCGGGTTTGTTACGTCTTTGTGGGCTATATTTGTTTGTCACCCTGACACAATTGTTTATGTTCATAAGGGGGATTTAGAATGTCCTGATCCTTGCAATCAAATTTGAATTGATTGTTTTTTTTTTGTAATGGTATCGATTTGATTTTCCGTATTCGATTGTTGTAATTCTTTATGAACTCGATTATTTTAACTCCCAGGTGATGGGTTCGTAATCAACAACAATAAGCCTCTATTGTGTGAGACACCGTGTGGTAATAGTAAACTCGAACCCCGTCACCTTGAAGGGGTACTCGGTTCCCGGAGGATACCGCATGGGAAAATAAAGACATAGACTTGTTGTGAAACATATTGATATTCATATGGGAATAATGACAATAATACACAGTGAATTTGTAATAATTCATTGTTTTATTGCCGAACGGGTCAACAAATTGAAGTGGCAATGGGCAGGGCACATATCACGTAGAACGGATGGTCGATGGGCCCGAAAATTTCTCGAATGGACACCACGGACCGGAAATCGCAGCGTTGGACGTCCATTATCGCGGTGGACAGACGAACTAGCAAAGATCTCAGACCGTCGGTGGATTCAGGTCTTCTTGGAAATCATTAAGGGAGGCCTATGTCCAACAGCGGACGTCCTATGGCTGAAATGATGATGCTTTTTTAATTTACAATTTCGTCAATTTCAAGTTCTACCTTCAAATATAAATAAACAGTCGCAGTGCGAGTAATTTTTTGGTATTGGTATTGGTATAGGGCCCTGTTTCCGCATTTAGACTCATAAGCGGTCCATTATGCGTTAACGAGTAATTATTATCAGTGTTGCAGTTTCCATTACAGTGGATTTTTTTAATGGCTTAATAGAATAAACATGTTAGGATTGAAATCAACTTTACCTAAACATTATTAAAGATAAATAAACTCGCTTTGAAAGTTATTGACTATGAATTAAGATAAACCACTGACTGCTATATTTCTCCCTTTGTGAATACCTAATTAAATTATGTTGAAATATACATTTCTATGTGCGTAAGCAATTATAAAAGTAAATACCAAACACAGTTTTATGCTGTAGGTATGTGATGTATAATGTTCTGTTCTGTTTGTGTATCGTTTGTTCTGGCTAATCTCCGGAACGGGTGGACCGATTGCCGTTGGACTTTCACTGCCCGAAGCTAAAATTTGTCAGTGCTATGTCTTGCCCGCTTTAAAGTTAAAGGTTTTAATGACGTTGGATGATTAACGTTAGATTAAAAACAATATGTAGGTGAGATTTAAAAGTAATTTTAAGTCTACATTGTATTTACTGATCAAAATTATAATATTCAAGTCAGACGTGTTAAGAGTTTATCTTATTAGAAAGTGATTTTTATTGATGAAATCCATAAAATCTACAGATCTGTTTCCAATTATTAGTAAAACGTTCCGCGAGCCTCGCGTTTAATGACAGAAAAATAAACATAGTTTATTATCATTTATTATTGTCATACATTATAATTTGTATAGGCGCATGTGTACATACCCATTTTCCTATGGCAAGATAATATCGTCTATTTCGTTTGAATAACAATTTAACACAAAAACGGCTCGACCGGAGTGATACCACGGCCGGTGATTTTCGCCGAGTGAGTGAGGTTACCAGATGCCCTAACCCTTCCCTCCCCCTCTTCCACCCTTCCCCTACTCCCACCTTAAAGGCCGGCAACGCACTTGCGACTCATGAGTTCTAGGTGCCTATGGGCGGCGGTAGTCATTTACCATCGGGTGACAGGCAATGATTTCTCCGCCCGCCGCTTTTCAGACACCAGTAAGTATGTGATTTTCACCTGATTACACCTTTCTTTTGTTATTTTTATGTAAGTCACAACCAATCTTCAAACGTAACGTCAGTCTGGACATTTTTATCACGGTGTTTAATTTTCCAGCATAACATCTTTATTTAAAGATAATATTCTGAATTTTTTAAACATACTTTGTACCAAAAAAATTTCACATGATTTTGGGTAACGTTGGGTAAGGATAGTCTAAAACCTCACCACATATCACCAGGGGGGAGGGAGGTTCGAAAAGATGCTAAAAAGACATCTAGTGAATAATGAACGACCCTTTAATTACTCAACCAATCATCGTGAAATTTTGCATACACGTTGTTGTGGGTACTTACTTGTACAGTCGTCGTCGTGTTCTTTTGAGTTCCAGGTACCCAGGAGCACCGGTAGTCATTTACCATCAGGTGACTTGCGTTTGCCCCCTATTCCATAATATATACATAATATACGAGGTATATATATATACGATGCTACTAATTAAAATGTAATTATGTAATTGGATAAAACTCAAGTTCAATTTATTTAAAAATATTATTAAACTAAAACATTCCAATCACGCTAGCTAGCTATGTAACTATTTAAAGCGAAATTTCATTTGATATTTCGTGCAGTAGATATGAAAACAAAATAAGGTACGTGTTCAAATTAATATTTAAATAGACAGGGATAGGTAAATAAGGTTGAAAATAAACTAGATAAAGTCATACTATAGATAACGATATCACAATGTGATATCTTGATTATACATATTATGTAAATAGATATAACACCTGTGTACATTTAATTATCGTTTTCTTTTGTAAGTAAGTTCATTCCAATCTATTGCAAGCATTGTGTAAATTTAATTATTAAAATTCTTTTCATGAAAGCAATTTATGTAGTGCAAGTATCTATGAACTATGGAATAGCGAAAATAAAGGTTTAATTTGACCCAAAATCAGATCAGATTGTTTTGTTGTTAAATAGTGATGTTGGGCAGTTGGAATTTTGTTTCGGAAAAAAAAAATTATGAAAACTTTAAATAGCATTTTTTTTTGCAAAATGGCGTCTTTGAGTAATACCAGCCTAGTGCTCAGAAAAAAATTTAATGGTGGTGAAAAATTCACTCTCTTATCATTTTCTTGCCTTTTTCCCAATTTGTTTTTCGGGGTCTGCGTAATTTGTATCATTGCACAGAGTTTTGGATTACGCCTTACGCCAACCCTCTTTGGGAATGTAATCGTTTTCAGACGGGACAAAGGAAGAAGGTAAATGACGTAAAGAAAACGGAAGGTACAGTACCTGTTGATGTTATTTTTCTATGGATGAAACCACATATGTATGTATTATTGTGTTAAAATTAGGAAAGTAATTTATTATTTAAAATATACTCATTAAAAATTACCATGCAAGTTTATTCTGCAATTAAACAGAGCAAGATATTGATAATTAACGTCATGGAACGTATCAAACAAGGAGTTAATTAGTAAAATGCAACAGCCAGTTCAGGATTGGTTTTGTGTTATGTCAGCCAATGCGTACACAGGACTAATGAGAATGTAAATATATTAAAATGGCTGCCAATATTTTATTCAGATCCTCATTGACTTTATAGGTGGTTATTACTGAGTGCGAATGTTATTTTTTTTCCAGTCGTATGGGCCTCATATTTACAAACTTTTAAATGGAAGTACTGGTCGCATAAGGGTTGAAATTGGACCGTAATTGGTCTTCTTTTCTAATGCAAACATTATTAAAGTTATTTTTGGCAAAGAGTACACCGAGAATGTTAAAGGGCTAACACATGACTTTTTTTTCTTTTTTGACTACTTGGATGGCGCAATAGTATAAGTGGTCACCTCGCCTCTAGTACGCCAAGTGTTGTGTTCCTTATTTAAATGTTTGTGAAGTCCCCCGCTCCTAATTCTGTAGTCTTATAAAAAATAAAATAAAAATAAACAAAAAAATTAATACTCGATACAGATACTCAAGATAATCGTTTTAGTTTTGACATAGACACCACACACTATTTAAAAAAAATATTTAAAGTTACACAAAATTTTGCAATTTGAAAGTAATTTAGCAAATCTTCCAGCGAAGAGTTCTTAAGAATTACAAGCTTAACCGATTATATCCGTTTTAAGCAATCACTACATTACAAAAGTCCCCAGCCTGTCTGTCTGTCTGTTCGCGAAAAACTAAAAAACTACTGACCGGATTTTTATGCGGTTTTCATCAATAGAGAGAGCGATTCATGAGGTAGGTATAGGTATATAATTTGTTAAGGTTTTATGTAAATTGGTTGAAATATGATGATGATTGTTGAAGATGTCTCTATTACCCATGCGAAGCTGGGGCGGGTTGTTGCTGGTGTTATATATTTTTTTATGTTCTATGTTATTATTATTTTCAATGCCTAGTGCTACCTCGACCATTTTTGACCTTTTGTAGCAGAAGTTTTATGTTGGTGGATCCATCGAGCGTAGTTGTGACGTGCTCTAGTTGTGGCTGATGAAAAAAGCTAAAGGATATCTTATTAATAGTGATTTATTGAACTTTCATTAGAGAAAAAGTCTACAGTCTATACATTTGTAAGTAACGTCTTGTGACCACTGTATAATACACTTGGTTAGTAGGCGACAACCTGTTAATATAATCATCTATAGGACGTCTTGCTACAATACTCTTATTTAATACTGGCATGTTGGCCTAGTGGTTAGTAACCCTGACTGCTATACAAACAACGGACACAAAGAACACCCAGACTCGGGTGGGAATCGAACCCACCTATGGCAATAGGTGGTGGGAATCGAACCCACCTATGGCAATAGGTGGGTTCGATTCCCACCCGAGTCTGGGTGTTCTTTGTGTCCGTTGTTTGTATGTTTGTAAAGTCCCCCGCAAAACAGGAGTAATTCGAAAACAAACCTATGTACGTGTTTTTAGAGATCTAAAAGTAATCTAGTGCCACTTGGCATCAAAAGAAGAACTGCCTAGATTGTAATCTTTGTAATACCCACGCCTTGGTAACGTTTTCAACTTCGTAAATGATCCTAGATAATGTAAACCGATTTTATAGCGATACTAAAGTGCCTTATCTATAACTTGCAATCAAATAAAAATCGATACAGATAACCTAAGGTAAGGAGCGATATTTTTGAAGGAGGTCATCAACCGATTCCATTAACATTTACATTGCAAATTACTATAAATCCAGATTCTAATCATTGTTTAAACTTGGTACATTTAGAGGCAATTGCCCATTTTCACGGAACGACATCCAGTCGGGGCCCGTTCAGTACACAACGAGATTGCTTGTTTAATTTTAACAATTACCATATTTTTTAAGTTAACATCTGTTGGTTTACCCCTTTTAAGGAGTTTAATTATGACTTTTGGTGGTTCAATTTAATAATTTGTTAGGGTTACCTGAAAATCACTGCGGTGTCACGCAGGAGTTAAATTTTTCTAAGCTGAAGGAAGTGCTAACAACTACGAACTTGTTCACAAATTTAGCTAATTTGATTAAAGTATATTTTATATCAATTGATTTTATTGTGATAAAAGTTTACAATTTTTACCACACTTCCTTTTATTTTAAAAGTAAGTAAGTAAGTATACGATTTACCTTAGTGATAATTACTTAAAAACTTTTTTTTAAATTCTGGCATTTTAGCACTATGTTCTTGGAACATTCATTAAACATAGGTTCGAATGTTATTGTTGCATATGTAACACATTTATTAATTATTACTAGAAATGTCTGTTGGTCGAATTTCGATCATGGTTTATTATATTGGCCAGTATAACTTGAACTGTCATACTATAAACGTACCATGACAGGTCAACACATATAAAGGACGCGTGTAACTTGATGTAGCCACTTTTACGTCATTTTTAAATTAACATTTTTAGCTTTAAGTATACCAAATTTCACGTCGCCGCGTTTTCTTAAGAATGCGTAGATACTATTACAAATTAAATTACTTTTCAAGAATTAGTTAATTCATTCAAATATTTATTTTTCACTAAATACAAAAGAAAAACAAACTAACAAACCAAAACCCAAGAAGGGTTTGTGCAGAGTCTCAGGATACATTCTACATAAAAAAATTTTTTGGTACCTTTAGGTACCAAAAAATATTTTTGTGTAGATGAGATTATTTATGAGATTATTTTTTAGTATTTTTATATGAATAATGCCCTAGTATTTTTATATGAATAATGACTATTTCATGACTACAAGAAACTATGGAGAAGCAGGCGAAACACAAGGTTTTTTTTTGCTAAACCGTTGAATCTAACCACTTTAGTTTAAAGTTGGTAAGGCAATTTAAAATAATTTTCCTTTCTAACAGTTACAGTAATAAATGTTAATTCGGTCCCCAGGAGTGACTGCCGCAGCGCATTTAAGCTAAAAAAATAGCTCGGTTATGTAGATTAACTAACAAGAAATATCTATGTTTAAATATATGTATATTAATACGTCAGGATTTTTTTTGTACGCATATTTTAAGCAAACGCGCACGGACATGCATGTGAAATTTTCTAATAGATAGATACTTAAAGTTTATATGTATGTAGAAATGCAGTAAGCTTAAATTTTAAACAATATGTGCTATAAAGATAAAAATTCTGTAAAAATGACCATATACAACTATAGGGGTTCAATGAAATCAAACAAGACAGAAATTCGACTGCCAGGTAATCTCTAGTATTAAGTATTATATGAATTAAAAAAATCATATAAGACACCATTTTGTGGTTACCTAGTAAAATGAAAACTACTTCTGATTCACACTCATTTCATTCACATCAAACACATCTAACCAACACAAAATATACACAGACTCAGGTCCGGGTATATCAATTAGTCCCCGTAAAATAAATACAATTTTCCACTATAAGTAAAAAATTAAGAGGCTAACAACCAATAATATATTAATAAAAATGAAATACTCAAAAACTATTATGGTGGTGGCTTATAGTTTTCATCAAAACAGTCAACAGTAAGGGATTATTATTTATAGCACGTTCATACTTAATATGTCATAGAAAGTCGACAAAACTCAGCACTTTGGAAGATACTGGCGAGACCACATCAAATGTTAGTCGGGTAAGGCACAGCCGACTGTCGCTGGTATAAAGTTGAAACGCTCGGTGCGTTCGTGACAAATTGTTGCAGTAATGAGAGTTGGACTAACCGCATGTAATACTTCCACACACAGTTTACAAAGTTATTTGTTATCAAAATTTCCGGCTTAAAACTTTAACTAACGAAAAAAGAAACTGTCATTCCTTTACAATGCATTTTTCGTCTATTTTCTTAAGTCTTATATTTAGATATAGGCTTAGGTTTCCGAAGCAACTCTTTGTAACAAAATTTAAGTCAACACAAAACAAACAAGCTAACGAATAACATAAAGTGTAAAGTCATGTACCTTAATAGTTATTCTTGTTAAAAAGTTCTAAGTGTAATTGTTTTTCACCCACTCATAATTAGTTACTATTATACTATATTACTATACTACTATATTATTTTGTTTGCTACCGAATCTTTATCGTTGCCAAAATATCTCTTCATGTCGGAGGAATATTGCGTTTTCGTATTAAAAATAAAATAGGTAACCTTACATAATAAATTGCCAAATCCTTTGATAAAATATTTGTTGTAATGTAGGCTTTTTGGCTAATTTTTTACTCATATTTTTTTAAACAACACTTAATGTTATTAGATACTTAAAGGGTCGCAATACTTTACCCTGATGGTTCGCAATGCCGCCCTACTGCGGCGTCCACAGCGAGTGATGGCCGTCAGAGTCATAAGGTGATACCGTACGGTTTCCTTTGAAGCGGCAAGTCTCCTAGCCGGTACTGCGCCATGCGACCTGGAAGCCAAAAGCCTTGCGTCGTTACACCAATGGCGCAGGGCGGCTCCAGAGCGGAACCTGAGACCCGCGAAATCGAAGCGCAACGGTCCCAGCTTCGCCAGGTTCTAATGGCCGAGTGGATAGAACGACTAGAGCGACCGAGCGCAGGGCATGCCACCATTGCGGCGGTAAGACCCATCGTGGAGGATTGGCTTGAGAGGCAACACGGCAGCCTCTCCTACCGGCTGACGCAGGTGCTGACCGGACACAGCTGCTTCGGAAAGTACCTGTGTCGTATAGGCCGAGAGCCAACGTCTGTGTGCCATCACTGCGGAGGCGGTCACGAGGACACTGCACTCCACACTCTAGTAGAGTGCTCAGCGTGGGTGCAGCAGCGGTGCGACCTCGTGACTGCTATTGGTGTGCGAAGCCTCTCGCTAGAGACCATGGTTCTGTCCATAGTCCAAAGTGAGAATGCTTGGGATTCTGCCGCCTCGTTTTGTGAGGAAGTGATGTCCGCTAAAGGCGGAAAGGGAACGGAAGAGAGTTAGTACTCTGTCGTCCCGCAGAAGAGGCACCAGGCGACGGAGACCCCAAAATGATCTCCGACCTCCATGAGCGCTGGGCCTGGGGGTAACGGGTGAGGCTGCCCGTTACCCTAGCAGAAGCAGGCCTGAGATGGTGGCGCGATGTGTTCCGCGCGCGCCTCTTATGGAAGGGGGGCGAGGCCCCCCGTATATTTTGGTGTGGCTGCCTATTAAACAGGCGGCCAAGGTCTGCCGGGGTTCTCGGGGACTTCCTTCCTAGGGTATACCCGATTCCATTGCAATAGACCCACTTATGTCGGAACACCGTGTAATTTTAGTCGGTTCAATTCCGACACACCACTTCACCGCCAGCCCCGGTGAGGTGATCCGTGGGGGTTTCTACACGATAAAAAAAAAAAAAGAAAAAAAAAAAGGTCGCAATACTTTGGAGGTAGAAATAAATAATATATTTTACCTATTATGTTCTATCTGCTTGTCGCGATTAGCCATTTTCATTGTAATATCTTAAATGTAAGTAATATCAATGACATACAATTTTCCATTCTGTTAATGGAGTTTCCTAGTTTTCTTTAAGAATATTTCTGTTTTAATTATTTCAGTATACGGGTAGTATTCCCGTGTCATGTTTTGCACAGAAACAGCTAGTAGAAAGTGTTGGGTTAAAAGCTCTTTTCGGGTTTAAGGCATGGTTACGATAATTATGATTTTGTCGAATAAAAAACGTTTATGCCTTCACATTATTCCTTCCCTACTACTACGTGGTGGCCCAATAAAAAAACACAAAATATATTTTTTTAAATAGATTTTTCTTATGTCCCTATTGTTGATTTGAGTATTTTTATGATCAGTGACTTCGAGCACAGGCACTTTCTATGGAATGTACTCTTGTTTTATGATTTAACTCATTACAAATTAGTTAAAGAAAATATACACCTTTGAACCAAGAATTGAAGTAAGAATTGGAAATTCTAAGGTATTCCTAGAAGATATGTCTGCCACTCCTTTCAGCGTGACGCAGTAATAAACGTACTAACTCGCACGAAACCACACATTTATAAAATTTCGCTTTTGTAGCATTGCTGGAATAATTTTTCAGAAAACTTTAATTTCGAGACGCACGGTCAAGAATAAAATTCTTATTTAAAATTGTATTTAGGTTGATATTCAATTTATTTGGAATTTTTAAATATTTAATTAAATAAAAATATTATTGTCAAACTATAAATAGTGTGAAAGACTGACTGACTGAACTGACTTAAACGTACTTACTTAAAATTTAATGCTTAAAAATCGCTAAATCATTTCATACCAATTTATTGCTATTATATATTATGACAAACCATATTCGACTTCAAAAAAAGGAGGAGGTTCTGTGTTCAGCCGTATGTATTTTTTTTTTCATTTATGTTCACCGATAGTTCCGTCATCTATGGACCGATTCCGGGTCCCATTATCACTAAGTCGGGATCTGAAGATGGTATCTGAGGGAAAACGAGTGAAACCCTTAGCGATTAAGAACAGATATGGTATGTTTGTTGATTTTTCTTGAAATTAGGAAACATCGACGTATAAAGTGATGAACGTTATTGTTATAAACCGACTTAAAAAAGGAGGAGGTTCTACGTTCGGCTGTTTTTTTATTGAAATTTTTATTGGTGTGGGAACCTTTGATTAACACCTCGCCATCGCGCTGAAGACACAAAGAAGTCACTACTAATTAATTATAACAATAATAAGTGTATTTGTAAGAACATAATGTAAAATCGGTTACAGTATATTCTGCCTCTTAAGTCGTATTCCGATATATAATGATATATAATAGTTAAATACCACAAGTTTTAAGTGAGACAACAGTTACTTTTTTACTATGTTATGTAAAAATCACTTATTAGTATAGGAGATTCTTGGAGAGTCTTCAAGACTCTGCCACTGACTACATTTTTTATAGCCATCAGAAAATCATCGCTTATTAGTAGAGAAGATTCTTGGAGAGTCTCCAAGATTCTGCCACTGACTATATTTTTTTATAGTCATCACAAAATCACTTATTAGTATAAGAGATTCTTGGAGTCTCCAAGACTCTGCCACTGACTACATTTTTTTTTATAGTCATCAGAAAATCATCGCTTTTATTAGTAGAGGAGATTCTTGGAGAGTCTCCAAGAATCTACCACTGACTACATTTTTTATAGTGATTACAAAATTATCGCTTATTACTAGAGGAGATTCTTGGAGAGTCTCCAAGAATCTACCACTGACTACATTTTTTATAGTGATTACAAAATTATCGCTTATTAGTACAGGAGATTATTGAAGAGTCTCCAAGAATCTGCAACTGACTACATTTTTTAGAGCCATCACAAAATCATCGCTTATTAGTAGAGGAGATTCTTGGAAGGTCTCCAAGACTCTACCACTGACTACATTTTTATAGTCATCACAAAATCATAGCTTATTAGTAGAGGAGATTCTTGGAGAGTCTCCAAGACTCTGCCACCGACTACATTTTTTATAAAGCCATCACAAAATCATCGCTTATTAGTAAAGGAGATTATCATCTGGGTACAAATGCGTGCTTCGCTTAAGTGTTTTGTAAAATAGGTGAATAAAACACCTTTATGCTTACTGCTTACTTAATTTATGGATGAAGTTGTAGTGCGTCACAGTCATTAAGGAGCTTTATGTATTCAAGTTTATTTATTTACTAGATGCACCCGGCATGCGTTGCAATGCCTTTTTTTATACATTTTTGGCCAAGAACTTTGGTACGGTGTTTACCAAACTTTCATCACAATCTGATCAATGGTTACGAAAAGCAAAGAGGACAAACAAACAAACATTGATTGCTTTCTCTTGCATTATATAGTTGTTATCAGTACGTAATTGGAATCACCCGGCTCGCCATTAGCGTCTTTTCCTTTGCTGACATTTTTTTTTGCTTTTTTAATTAAGTCATTTGTTCATTTGTCATTTTTTCTATATTTAAGTAGCTTGATTATATTTTCCTTAGTTTACACAAAATAAATTTCTGAACGCACCCATAAATATTTGACAACCAATATATTATATGTCAATCCTTTTTCATTACTGACATTATTCTACATTTTTTAAATCTAAAATACGCCACTATCCGAATATTGTGGATACATCTTGTCGATTCAAAACCTTTATTTAAATACGTTCTTTAATTTGAGGGGAGAGTTTACCGTATCGACGCAATGAACATTATATATTTGACAATTACGAAACCCATGAACATTTTGTATAGGAAAATGTTTTTTCTTTTAATATTTTTTTCATAAATTTTCCAATGTTTTTAATAGTTACTCTGCTATTCGCGACGGAGACAAATACAACAAATCAAAAACCATGAAATTCGATCCAGCCGTTCTCTAGTTATAAGTTGTACTTTGTACTTTGTTTTATGTATTAAGATTTCAACTTCATAATCATACAATATGCCGGCAATTCAGACTGTTGACCCAGCTTAGATTTAAGTGCCATTTCACAAGCAGCGCTCATACAGTACACAGTTAACAGTAAAGTAATCGCAGCACGACAGTTGCAGAAAAACTTTTGTTCTGGTAAAAGCATTGCGTTGGGTGGTTGCCAGGCAGACGCAGAGGGCGGTACTAGTGCGTCCGGCCGGGGATTTACAACGAGGATTTGATGGTGCCGATGGTCTCAATGTGAAGAATTGCTGAGCTAGCAATTTTGTAAGCTGTACCATTGTTATCAGATTTTTTTTGTGTCGCATTTTTTTCCTTTCCTGGTGAAGGAAGACAAGAACGGGAAAAAAAATTCTTGAAGTCCTAGCGTAACTTCTACTTATCAAATCTATTATTATGTTTACAATTTTTCTTTCCATCCCTCCATCCTGCATTACACAAAACGTAATCGTTACAATTCTGGCGCCAATTAGTATTTATACGATTCCTAGCATCTAATGTGGGTGATGCGCCCACCCGTCGGTATGATCACGTAGCCTGGTTTGAAAGTCCTCTTTTTGTGTTGAAGAGACATACTGCCTTTTAAACAGACATCGTCGGGCGAAAGAAAAGTTTCACCTGTGTTCCTTGGCACAGCAAACGCTCTAGCCTGGTTATTCCTACGCCCTTGCGTACACTGCCCGGCTCATTACAACTGTAGGTATTCAGTTTCGCCTAACTGACAGTCAGTTCAGACTAACTATAACCAGTAGCATTTTGACTGAGACTCATATTATCAAAATTCAATTATGCTGTCACTGCATTTAATGCATGTATATTGTAAAGAACTCGGAATTGAATTCAGCGGGTACAAAATGCTTATGCTCGATTCTGCTATAACATCCCACCTCCTACACACGTTACCCTATTTCTAAACAGAGTTAATCTCATGAAAATGACTACTCGCAGGCACCTCCATCTAGCAATCTTACTTTGTGGCGTTATTCTATACAAAAAGCCCAAATACCTGTATAAAAAGTTGAAGTGGTCTAGTGGGGTCAATCAATACAGCACAAGGGCCGCTTTACATCTTTAGTAACTTTAAGGCGCAGAACGACCGCTTTTAGAGGCAGTTTCAGGTACGCCGCTACTAGATGTTGGAATGATCTGCCACCGTCTCTTCGTAACCTAAAAACATTACGTACATTCCACTGTAAGTATAGGGAATTTTTTCTAATTCAACAAAAATTATCACCTTAATATGGGGGGCAACTTTACTTACTTTTCTGGTACCCATTTTATCGAAAGACGTAGCTTCAGACATACACTAACATTGTTACATTATTCTTCTTTTAATTCATTGATTCCATCGTTTATCGATGATTACATAACATATCAATTATCTGACAGGTGACAGATGCGTTCGGAAATATGCATAGGAAAAGTATAATTTATTTAATTTGTTTTGTTAAATTGTGTACAATATAAGTATTTATGTAAAGTAAAATGTATATAGTATATGATTATTTATATATAAATTATGAATATATAGTATACTTAGATATTTATTGCTGAGATGTTCTTATTGTAATTGGGGCCTGCGAGAATACCAGCGTCGCAGAGCGATCTGCAACGATAGCTGACGCAGGTACCTTATTTGATCTTCGATACCAAGTGTTAAGTCGTATGTTTATTGTGTTAAGTTGTAGAAGATACAAATAAAATATTTTTCTTTCTTTCTTTACATTGTCTGGCCATTATGAATGTGCATTGAAATAATTAAGGTACGTTAGGCAGGATGCTAGGGTGCTATAACCAAGATTATTCATGTAAGGATCATGATCGCTTACGTTTTTTTTCTATTCAGTTATTTATATTCATATATAGGCAATATGTACAAAAGTTGCTTCAGTTATTAAATTTGATAACATGCAGAATATACCTTAAAACTACACACCATTTTCTGCCAAACGTTTTCCTAAATTTATTTAGGGTCAGCGGAATATAACTCTAAACCTTAACAATGCACATGTATTATTCAATATTGATTAAAATTAATTTCAGCCCTGGGTACATAAATTATTACAGTTAATCTGAACTCGGATCTTTTATATTTAACTTGACTACAGTGTGAAGCGAATATCATTCAAAAAATACGCTACGAAATGTTAAAAATTAATACCAAAATGGCAGCAGTGTCGTGTCAAGTACTCGACAGTACATCGTTAGTCGAAGAGTTTTCTTTTGTCTCAAGGGTTGGGAAACGCGCTTGTTATTCCCGCTTTTGTTGGTGACCCCGCCCGTGGCCTTCTTTTAACTTATTCATTGCGTGCTTTTTCACGTCGAGGAGCTAAGAAATATACTGGGATACAAATAAACTATGCCGCGTAAATGCCTTAGAATTTGCATTTGAAGTAAGACTTTGACTTTCGTAAATTTAGATTGTCTAGGGTAGGTAAATAAGAAAAAAAAAATATTTACCGTATACTTATAGTGTAGCGTCAAGCGCACTGCGGGTAGCCCACTCCCCCCGGGGTACAGGAATATATGTATATGCTAGCTGGTGTCTACGACTTTGTCTGCGTAGAATCTCTCCTATACAAACTTTAATCTTCACGCCTTGTAGGTGGTTTAATTTCGCGACAAAAAGTAACCTATATACTTTTCCAAAGTCATTTTCACCATAGTATTAAAACCAAAGTCACTTGTGGTAAATTAAAATTTAACACTGTTCACAAAACATAACAATAACATGTCTGAATAATGGATATTTGTTTTAAGTGAACTTTATCATAAAAAATATTCGCATTTGTGTTTTGTCTCATTTGATTGTAGCGACAAGAAAATAAAAAATAAAAGAGTATTGTAAGTTCCAGCGGTTAAAATACTCCTAATTAAAAAATGCCTTTGACGATTAGAAAAAAGCTGATCTGGTGATCTTCAAACGGATTTTTTTGAATCATAGTGAAAAACAATTTCGATCAAGTAACCTTTCAAACAAAAAACACTAAATCCAAGTCAGCCCATCCATTTAGGAACTATGATTAGGAACTAGATTTAGGAACTATAATGCTAAAGGCACATGTTAAAATTATAACACCCCTCCTTTGCGTTGGGGCTTAAAAATTGGTAGGTACAATCGCTCTTAAATCTAAATCTTACTTATTTTTTAGTCAAATAGCCTTTGTATCTCTAAACACCTTAGTATTTAGAATTAAACTAGTCATCAAACAAAAATTCAATTTATTTCGCAGAATATTAACCCTGTACGTGTCTGACTGGCAGACAACAGAACGAGAATTTCTATTAGGAATGAATTTCAGAATCAATCTAGACAATCACCCCGTAAGACAATATGCAGACCGGCAACAATTTGTTACAAAATATGACAAAACTGTCAACGCATTTCACAAAGTCCATTACTTTCCTTTAAGCAGTAAATTGCTGAAAGTGGGGTCAATAATTCATAATAGTAATTATTCATCAATTAATAGATGTCAAGAGACAACTTTCCTTTGCTGAAAATAAATTAATAAACAGAGCGCAGGATGTTAAGGGCCAGAAAGCATTGAAAAGGAAAATTTCTTACTAATTATATTTAATTAGTAAATTATGACATCACAAATCGTTATATTTATGTTTCTGTAGAACCTGCTGTTTGACGTTTCATAACAAGAGATTTGAATTTTTAGTCAAGTGTATTCTTAGAAAGCTTATTCTTCATCTCAAAAAATCAAAATCTCATTTTCACACATAAATTCAGATAAGGTGGTTATAATTAACCAGGCAGTGTTTAAGAAAACGGTAAATAATCTGCGTTATAAGTTAAACTTAGCTAAAAAAATCATGATGGATTTTTATTTGTTTATTGTATTCATTCAGACAAATAACTTGCTTGTCGCTTCAGGACCAGGAATTTCATAATTATCATATTAACGAAAATAATGCAGGTATTGCGGAATAATACTTTAAAAAGGATAATAATTATATGTTTTTGGTGATTCATGAAGCCAAAAGAAATATTTATAAATAGATTAAAGTGTAGCAGACCTTATATCAGTTTAAGAAAATTAATTAAAAAGAAAATGTCAGTCAGACAATTCTTTTTTTTTATAAATTCATAATTTCAATTTATTCTGTATAGCTATTACACAAAAAGAACAGATCAAAGTTAATACTTTGATCTGTTCTTTTTGTGTAATAGCTCAAGCGCAAAGCGTATAACAACAATAGTATTTTACGGTAAAATTGTTCTTTCCACAATATGAAAACTATCTATTTAATAAAATAGCACAGACTACGAAAAGTCTCAAGACTACAAACGCAAATACAATTAGATGTATCTTTAGAATACCAATCTGTCTAACAATTAAGCGACGGTGATTTTAAGGTGACACATTCTCTTTTAAACAGTAATTTATAAGTCAGTTGATTTCGGCTGCTCTGTCTAGACAGATTATTCAGTAAAACCTAACTGATAAAAGTAAGTCTATATGGATATATACAGACATTTATTCGTAACACTTACGGATGTAAGTGTTACGAATAAATGTCTAAACCGATCGTAATGATACTTGGAACAGAATTAACCTGGTTTTTCGGAGATATAAGCTACTTTTTTAAGGTCTAGTACCTCTATCATTTAAGAAAGTACCTTACGTAGTGTAGCGTAGTAGTGTAAATGTCAAATGCAATAAGTTCTGAAGTTCCTTAAGGTTTATTTAAAAGTATCCATTACCCGCAGTGTCACTCGAGTTTTTGGACACTGCTACGCTGCTAAGGGGCGTAGTGTGATATTAAGCCTATAATCAAAACTATTGAGGTTTTGGTATAAAATGATTTTTTTTTTGTAATCCGAAACAAACTCTTCAGATTTATTTTATTAGTCTACAAGATGAATGCAAACATACGTGACAAGGTACAGTAGACAAACATTTAACTTTATCAAAATTAAATTCTTGTCTCCAAATATTAAAATTCTAGACAATAAATCCCTCTGCCTTTTTAGATTCTCGTAATTCTTCTACAGATAAAAAATACAATTAAAAAAATTTGGACTAAAATTCTGAGTTCTCAAAATTAATATTCAATCGACTTATCGTGTCTTTTGTCTTGAAATGCTCAGAATTTTTTAAATATTTAAACTGTCAGGCATTATTTATATTTACATATAAAAAAACCATTACTAAAATTTTAAATGTGGCTTTGAACGACTGAAAGTGACTACAGGCTTCCTTAACAGTTCTGTATCTTTCTTCTTGGTAGACCACAAAATCACCACGTAATCCTGTCAATAATAGTCAATAATAATTATCGCTAATTACAACTATATCCGATTTAAATGCCTCTAAATTATGGCATTTTGAATTTTCAATTTAGCATATTTACGGTTATTGTTTCATTTTCCATGGCATTGCTCTGGATACTATAATAACCTATCCAATGAAAAAATAAACATAAGAATCACAATTAGCGAAGATTTAAATACGCACAAAAAATTGAGTCCAATTGTGAACGTCATCTTTTTTCGGTCGGGTATAAAAAATCGTTTCGTTTTCACTGCTTGTAAAATAAGTAGCTGTAATAATTCACAGCTAGCTTTTAGCATTGTGCATTTTCACTTAGTAAACAACAGAGCAAAATGAACAAAAACCGTTGAATCGGACCCGATCTCATGTTAACGGCACACCTCCGCGCGAGCATCAGAATATATGGATGTAAAATTTTCATAAAACACCTGCCCGTACCCGACCTATCTCAATTTAAAAAGCTGCTTGTTTTACGAGTGTCACAAAAAGCCACCGCGCAACATGCGGGCTGTGTGCACGGGGCCATCTTTGCTTAAAAATTCAATATTGCTAAACGGACTTGGACTGTGGGATATATCACGTGGAAGCAATTTGAACACCTCTACACCGAGCAGTAAACGTTATTTATGGCAAGCTCACGGCACTCAGTGGATAGCCCATATAGAGTTTCAAAGGATTTTCGCAGTAACAGGGTAACGGGTTTTATTATCGGTATTGTCACATACTTACTTTGCCACCTAATGTTTAGGCCAGTGTCATTCTGTAATTTGTTTGAGTTATAGTGAACCTCCTACGGAATGTTTGTGGGTTTTACAATGGAACTTTACTAGATGAGATTTAGTCAGAAAATATTTTAGTTTAAAGTTATAATGTCATTCTCACGACGGAGTGGCGCTTTTTGTTACTACAAAAACAGTATACGGAATCATATTTACTATTTAAAAAGTCTTGTTGAAACTATATTTAACGGATTAAAATGTGGTTTTCCTTGTCGTCATCATTATCATCTGTTAATGTCACTGTCTACGCTACTATATGATTCACAGAGAAAAATATACAATATAAATTATTTTGTGACGTTTCATAAATAATGTTGTTTTTTTTCAATAAAAACTATTTATTGTTACACAGCAAGTTTCATTTATTTTTTAATATTAATCGTTATTACAATTGAGCAGGTAGAACGCCAACCCAGTGAGTTCACATTGCCCATCCTTTAATCATGTACTATACACAATCCGGACATAAGTAACTATGCTCTGTTAGAGGAATTCAAATATTGATGTGTAATTATTTATTTGTAGTTTACGCTACTGCCAACATAGTATTATTATATTTATTTTTACATTATTAAAAAATACAAAAATATTAATTTTACTACCAGACTAACGAACAACAGCTTATACGTGATATAATACATTTCATTAAATAAAGTCCCGTTGAGTCAAAACAAAACAACGAAGCAAAATTAATTCTAGTTCTTTTGAAGTATATTAATTGCGTACCTTTAATTTCAGAAGGAACGAATTTATAATTGCGAATTAAAATCTGAGTGACGTAAAACTGATTTTTAGAGTTAAAAGAAGTCGAGAACAACCCTCTATTTTGATTTGGCCTTTGTTCTCTTAAATGAAACGCTATTCTGTAGATGACTATCTTACAACCGGGATAATGGCAGTCTTCCTCGAATTTTACCTTATTCTCATTTCTGAAATGCTTTACTATAAAAGTGCTTATTTATAGACTTCAGAATTTAATGGCGAAAGATTAATGTGATAAAGAGAAAACTCAGTTTTCATTTAACATTGAGTGAGTTATTAAATTTAAACGAAGGAAACACATATCTATGTGTTACATAACACGTAGCACATAGATGCTGTTACAATATAGGAAAGAGGCTGTTTCATCTCGCGTCGTAGTAGAATATATGTGCAGCTAACACCGGAGTCGTTGTAAGTCTTTCATTTAAACTCTTTCTGGAAGGAGCTTCAGTAACTAAAATAGTCACATTGTCTTTACCTGTGAAAGATACTAAAATAGTAAACGCTATAACCAAATTCTTGTGAGATACTTAATGAAGTCTACACTTAATGAAGTCTCTAATTTTGTGAGATAGTTCTGAAGATACGATACGAAGAAATCGATAGATACGGAGTGAAGATGTATGTATGTATTTTTCATTGACGTAGTGATCTGGGCGAACAAATGACACATATTAATGTTTTGTAGGTTCAGTTCGATTCGACAAATAAATAGTCTATATAAATCTATAGAAAACATACAAGGTATTGATTTAATGTAAATAAGTGAGGACAGACACAGTATTTTAGTTCAATTTTGTTATAAACTTTAAATAAAATATATGTAAATATACCGGGGAAGGTGCTTGTGTATTCGAATTTTAAAATATGAAAAATTTATAAGGATTATTCGCAATTCAATATATATATAAAAACCAAAAAACCGTACAATATTTTTTAATTTGAAACATATTTTAATTAAGACATTCCAGATTAAAAAAATATAATTTATAATTTCAACATGATCCATTTTTTTTAAAGACAACTCCCGCATTAGGAATTACTCCTGTGTCGCGGGGGAATTTACAAACATACAAACAACGGACACAAAGAACACCCAGACTCAGGTGGGAATCGAACCCACGACCTCTGGCTCAGCAGTCAGGGTCCCTAACCACTAGACCAACAGGACAGTCATCCATTGATAAGCATTATATCGATTGAAAAGGGAACTGCCATTTCAAAATCATTCCAAAATGTTTAAAAAAAAAACCTTCACAGTATGTTACTTATAACACAAAAATAATATACATATCACACTTACAAACACCATACAACACACACTCACAACATTTTTAAGTGCATTGTTTTATTGAGATTATAAACATGACAGCTAATCCTACCCCCTGAAATGAATTAATGTCACATAAAGAATGATAGACAAATGTATTGACTTCAATTGAAAACATAGAATATAACTTAAAAAGATTATTATCATCAACTACAATTTGTAAGCCAGTTAAAATCAGCAGGAGCAATAATATGACACTATTACTAAAAATACGCATAGTATGGCTGTACTTAAAAACAAGTTGTTTTTTAATAATTACATACAATATGTAAAACACGATTAAACAATTGATACACATGACGATACATTTTATTACAAACAAGGACGTTGTAACAAGTCCAACAAAATAAGCTTTGTTCAAGAACCATAAGATGTATATAGCTTGAGTAAAGAACGCTGGTAAAATCCACATAACCAAAGATATTAAACGGAAATTTCCTTTTTCATGTACATGTAGTCCAAGCGTTTTGGTGTGCAATATTTTCGTGTAGAAAGACAACCAACACATCGACACAGTTTCTGCTAAGACACACAATGTGTACAAGCCCACAAGGTATTTCACTTCGTAGTTAATATCATAAACATGCTGTTTCAACTTAAATTCCACAATAGACTGTATGTATTTCGCCACCGTCAAATGCACTATTACTTTTTGATCCAGGTTTCTTGTTTTTGGTAGGCAAATGAAAAGTGAAGCTTGCATTATCAAACCTATTGTTGAGAGACAAGTGCCAGCGAACCATGTTTTGTCTTTTATATTTAAATACATTCTGGAGATGTACTATTTGCTTTGTGGTGGCACATCGACTGGAGTTTATTCTGTTATGTTGGATATCAAAATAAATAGTATTTTCCTCAATAACGCCGTAAATAAATAAACCTACGACGTTATCCTTGTCAGTGTTAGTAACAAATGTAATGGTGCAGTAGTTTTGTTCACAGGTAAAGTATTATAAACAGGATGAGTTCGAGAGTATAGGTAGGGTCTAAATTAGGTAAGATGAAATATGGTGATTGCCTATTCCATTTATCCTTTCCAAAAATACGACACTCCGTTCGTTTTTGAACCCAGATTTCTCAGACACAGAGCTTTTTCTCTGCCCTTACCTATAGGTAGGCAGAGAACTTAATGATCTAACTAAATGATAATAAGTAATATATTTTGTCCAAGCTTCAGTAGAGAAAGTTATTTAATAAAACAGTTAAGTTAGAAGCAAACATATTTTTCTTACTATCATCAGTTTGACGATGCAAATCACTATTGTCGTTGGAGTAGTTTGTTCAAACACCATCACTTCAATTTGACATTCGAATCTTAAAGATCTAAATTGCGTTTGAACATTGACATGGGTTGCCAGCGGCCATCGAGTTAGTATTTAACATATTTAAATAATAAATACTGTATAAACATGTTTTCAGACATTTTAATCGCTTTTTTAAGTAATACGTTTATCCAAACGTACTTTTACTCAGATACACAAACATAATTAAATTTTACAGTGCGCTGACAGTTTCAAAAGCACTAACTCATCGCAATTGTAAAATTCAGATCGTCTACAATTCCCCTTAAGAGCTATTGATACGAGCAATTTTTCTAATGCACATGTAGGCATTATCGTGATTAAAATCTTCTATAACTGAAGTCGTGTGTATTTGCCAAGCGTTTCAAAGATTTATACAACCAACATTTATAAGTACGGTTAGAATTTTGGCTTCGTACTAAAATGAGTATTCCTGAGCATAACTTTACCGGGGTGCAATTCCTTTGGTTATATTTATTGGGGCAGATAAAATGTATAAAGTTGAGAGGTTTCTGAGCAAAAGATTGGGAAATTTTAATGTTTCTTAGTAATTTCTTAAACTATTGACTATACAATTTTGCGGTCGATATAATCCTTAACAAGTAGTACCTACAGCACCTTACTTGTAGAACTTAGTGAATTCCTTGACTTCTCATATAAAATACGTATTAATTTAGTTTAATTAAAGTAATCATAATGTACTTTTTAAATATAATAATTTAAACATTAGACACTACACTATTAGAGAGTTTCGCTAACAGGAGTGTTATTAAAACGTAATTTAAATTTAATGAAAATTTTAAAGTTAAAATGTCCTATCCATCCTAACTTAGGTGTCATTTGTGATATGTATGATAACTAAGCTTACATGTTGTATTTATTTTTAATATTTATATTTATATTTGCTTTAAAGCAATTTTTTTTTACTACTACTACCGTTTTGAAGAGTCGACAATTTATAAGTTCTGCTGGTATTGTATGAATATACCACACGCGATTCCTTGTCGCTAACAACCGTAGTACTGCCCATCACGTGCTATCTACTTTGCTGTCACAAGTGTGACGGTTGAAGAGCTGATGAAATCCATCAACAACGAAAACATTTTACATCGCAAATGAGAGTGTATTCGTATTAAGGGAAATTTTCATATCGATGACTGGACTGTTCTTCTTTTTCGCCTACGACGCAAAAGGAGGGGTGTTATATGTTTGAAGTATCTGTATGTCTTTGTGTCTGTCTGTGGAATTATAGCTCCCCAACGGATGAATCGATTTGAGTGCGGTATTTTTTGTTTGAAAGGTGACTTAATCGAGAGTGTTTTTAGATATAATTCATGAAAAATTGTTCAGCCGTTCGAAGATCATCAGCTCTTTTGTGATTGTTAAAGGGATTTTCGAGTCAGAGGTATTTGAAATTTCTAATTTATGATTATTCCTTAGATCTAACACAATCACTATGATCAAGATTGAAACTATACAAGTCTAGGATACTATGTTTAATAGAAATATTCCTAAAATCTATTACGTTACGATTTAGACACATAAAATGTATCAAATACACGTATACTAGCCTCATAAAGGGTTTTGAACTCACAGTTTCTATTGTTTAAATTAACGCTCTCTAGAGTAATAAATTATTAACTTTCTTCTTTTTCAAATATAAATTGTTTTATTGTGAATCACAGGTACAGAGGATGTTACACAATTACATTTTCGATCAGCTGTGGTATACCACAGCTGATCGAAAATGATCGAACTGCTGAAATCAATAACTTATAAGTGGTTGATTTCAGATTCCTCATGCAAAAATATCAGAATCATTTTCACTTGTCTGTCTTCATGATATTAACATCAAAGTAAATACTTACACCATAAAATTTCAGTGTCAGACCAACATTTCAGTCCTTAACCAAAACACTTGTAAATACGCCTACGAGGTGCTTTATCACCCCTTTACTTTTTCATCTAATTTAGTAAAATAAATTACGTTTCTCAATGGCAATATATTAATGTGCATTAACGAATAACAAGAAGCTTGTGATGCAAAATTTTTAATTCGCGTGGCGGTTTTTGAAGTGAAAACTTAACAAACGAAAAAGTCACACTAAAAAGAGACAAACATATTCATAAATAGGATTTAGCCTGCGACAGAATAAGATAGAATACAAGTATACAGTGTTTCCTATAATCTTTGTCTTTGCGCCTGCGTACCACGAAGCCTTCAGAAAATGCGTCATAGTCAACGTGGTGTATCATTCACGTGTTTCTTTTGTGTATTAAAATTTGTTGGTTAATTAATTTATGTTAATTATTTAACACACAACACAGTGTGAATTGAACACACACACTTTTTTATCCATGTTTATAAGCAAACACATGACCCGCTTGATATTAACCGGTTAGTATAGCCTATAAGCACTCGCAACATCTGTGCAGCTCTGTCAATCGCCAGGAGAAAAACACCATTGCGTTACTAACGCTATCCAACCAAAGTTTTCTTTGAAATGGGTGTACCTATTAATTTGGTTTGGCTCTAATTGGAGGAGAAGTTTGCTGTGCCCTACCGCCTATTACTAATATTGCATACATTTACGACCTATTCAGAAAAAGTATTTTTTTTAAACGTACTACATTATCTACGTATACGAAAACAGGTTAACTCATGGCATTTATATACTTTCGCGGAACGTAACACGTCCATTAACTTATATATGCGTTCCTCTTTTAAAAATCTGTTCTATAAATTTTCAATGGCTGTTATACATTGCCAGGGTGCTCATCAGCTCCGTCGATAAATTGCACGCTGTGCGAATAACAAGCAGGGTCCCATCCTGACGTCAGGCCTCACATAAATTAAATTTATAATCAACCCGACTCCACCAAATGAAATTAAATTATACCTGCCAGCGCTTCGACAAAATATTTATATTGCGTTCCTTGAAAAACGCTGTAACTCATTGGCTCCGTTTCAAAGGGAGTCGAGAAGTCAATTTATCACTGCATTGTGGGGTATCTCAAGATTGTTACGTGTTGATATTATTAAATACAAGTCATTTGTGAACCGGCTGGACCCTTTTTCAATTTACGTTTCATTATAACGGTATTAAAAAGGGAGAGTTTGTTTGTTTGGAAGCCGCACAAAACGGTTTATCTGTTCGATATGGAATTGTTACCATTGAATATGTTGTTGTATGAGTTTATTTGTGCCATCTTTATAGAAGAACACATTATCTTCGTTCTTATTGAGAGGTTTCATGAAGAGGTAAATTGTATTTCGTCGTATGAAAGTAGAATAACTGAATTTTATTACTCACTAGCAACCCGTCCCGGCGTCGCACGGGTAGCAGAGACATCTTCAACAATCATCAACATATTTCAATTAATTTACACAAAATCTTAACCAATTGTATACCTAAACCTTCCTCATGAATCACTCTGCTTATTAGTGAAAACAGTATGAAAATCCGTTCTGTAGTTTTTCAGTTTATTGTGAACAGACAGACAGACAGACGCGTCGGGGGACTTTGTTTAATAATATGTAGGGAAGATCGTAGATGAAAAACATATGTAGGAGTTACATAACACACTTTTTGAAAATAAATTGATAACTAGATAAGTAAATTAAAAAAAAACAGCATGTGTCTATATGTTTGCATCACATCCAAACGGATTCAAGATTTTATATTAATAATTATGCTTTTAACTGTTAAGTTGGAATAATAATGGACGTAAATGGTATTTATAGTTATTAAATATATACGGTAGTACTCACGTGTGTTTCGGGGGACCCCGAAAAGTTTCAAAGGTATCACAAGGGGCCATTTACCATGGAGGGAAGCATCCTGCCCTGGACTGATTGCACTGTCAACGTTCCACTTAACGTAAGGAGCGTGGGGATGAAAGAGCCTGCTTTTCGTGAAGGCAATGTGGTGCATAGTTTCATTAGATGTAAGTTTTAAGTTCGTTCTCTAGTTAGGAAGTAGTTCACATGCCTGGACGTCGCCTATAAAGAGAATGACCTGAGGAGGTTCGGTAATTCTCTAGACGCTAAGTGGAGGCTGGACCGCTGATAAGCTTTCTCAAAAGTTTTAGTAGCTATTTTATTATACTAAGTTTTGTTTTTTATTTTTAGCTGATAGCCCTGAATATATAACTAATTGGCGAATATATCACTCAACAAACATACAAAAAAAAATACAATTTTGAAAAAGTACAATTGAAAACGTCCTTGTTTTTTAAATTGTTAAATTTATTAAAAGCAATTTATAAATAGAAATACAGACAGACAAAATAATTGTATACTCGTATGTACAAAACAAGTAGCAGATGCACCAAAGAGGTTCGCACTGCCAGTGATCCTGTATTGTAAATGTCATGACGCAGGTACATTGTACAATATCTGTTTAGTTAAAACTTCTATCTATGCTCCACTCTGAAAATTACTAAAATGAATAAAACGTGTTACGGTATCATCAACAATAATTAGTCCCGGGGAACTGTTTACACATAAACAAAGTTTGTTTTATGAGTTTCTATAATGTCGTAAAGCGACATTTTACGAGGAGTACCATTATCAACATTTAAAAGGATCGTAATTCATTTTAGAAATTATCTGATGGTACAAACACAGTGGGTGGTTTAAGGAAATTAGATTTAGAAAGTTTATATACATATAACCCATAGTGTAATAAACTTTCGTATTTATTTTCGTTCTCATTCAGAAGATAAAATTATAAAACAAGGAGGAGATTGTATGGTATGATTTGATGTATAAATATTATAAACTCTTTTGATTCCAGTTTGCTAATATTTACTTAAAACAATCACAGAAAATACTATGAAACAGCCATCACATCCAACACATCACTTGAGCACGGCTGTATTAATTGGGTATTTTCTCAAGAAAAATAGTTCAAGTTCCAGGAAAATAACCCAAATAGAAAATCTGAACACACTGACATTTACTCGTATATTTAACAATTAAACATAATCCTCACATCGGCCTTTTCTGAAACTTAACGTTGTAAGTGTTAAGCTGTCATAACTACAGGATTATACTGACAGGGGGTTAGATTCTGCGCCTATATCGGGTGCATCGGCATATATTGTATTTATTAATCATTGCAAATAGTTTAGGAAATTCTGTTGTGTGTATGTCTGAATAGTTGATACATAATTCTCCTGGATCGATATACGTTATAACAGTAAATATTAGTTAATAGGTGCAGGCTGTTTTGATGTTGGTACGTCACTTTTGGTTGGAAAAACTCAGTTGCTTGTATGTTAATGTCAAGTCTGTCAACTCACAATCTGCTTATTGGTATTGGACGAAGTAAGTGTATCTGTGGTATTAATGATATTTAGGTTAGGCACGGTCCCAAAGTAACATAAATGCATAAAACACGTTTTTGCATGTATATACCTTTTTTATATTTTAAATCGTGTGGAAACCTCCACGGGTCATCACCTCACCGGAGCTAACGGTAAGAAAACCACACGGTGTTCCGTCACAAGGAGGTCTATTGCAGGAGGACCCGGGTATACCCTAGGAAGGAGTCCTTCGAGAACCCCTGCAGACCTTGGTTGCCTTCAGCAGGCGACCACACCATGGAGAACGGGGGGCCTTACACCCCTCCAGATTAGAGAGGTGCTCGTGGAACACGTCGCGCCACCGTCTTGGGACTGCTTCTGCAAGGGTAACGGTCAGCCCGACCCGGTACCCCCAGGCTCTCCGGCGCCTGGTGCGTCTTCTTCGGGATGGGAGAGTGCTTGTAATCTCCTGTTCCCGTTCCGCCGCCTTATAACTAACATCATCTCCTCGCAAAACGAGACGGCGGAATCCCACGCACTCTCACTTTGGACCATGGACAGAACCATGGTCTCCAGCGAGATACCCCTTCCTACCCCAATAGCTGTCGCGAGATCGTTTCGCTGCTGCGTCCATGCTGAGCACTCCACCAAAGTGGAGTGCAGTGTCCTCGCGACAGCCTCCGCAGTAATGGCACGCAGGCGATGGCTCCCGGCCTATGCGAAACAGGTACTTACCGAAGCAGCCGTGTCCGGTGAGTACCTGCATCAACCGGTAGGAGAGGCTGCCATGTCGCCTCTCCAGCCAATCCTCCATGATGGGTCTTACCGCCACAATTGTGGCGTGCCCTGCAATTGTATGTATATACATAATGATAGTAAGAGACGATGTAGAAAATGAAAAAAATAAATAAAATCGGTCGTGAAGCCACTTTTATCATCATTCTGTGTGTGTCTGTTTAGTAATCTTTATATTAAGATATCTAATTAACCCCGCTAGCTATAGAAGACAAATAAGTTATACGATAAGAAAGCACGAAAAACCTATTTGTCTCTTGCGAAACTGCAAAAACACCATTAGAAGTACACCTGATAAAAATTATTTTCCTGTTCCAAGAGATTCTAAATCATTTTATTAATATGCTAAGAGACTTTCACGTGTCCTCATGCATGTAGGCATCATAATTTAATGTCTATCACGGATGACGGAATAATAATCACGTTTGGTTTATTAAATATGCAGGACGTTAAAAAAAGAAAAAGAAAAATCCATTTAGTTTTATTCAAACTAAATAATCTGTTAATTTGTCGTTATAGGTACATAATAAATAATAAAAAGAGTTTGCACACCCAGTTGGATCAAGAGTAATATCATTAATTTGGAAGATTGATAAAAGTTTATTCATAAATATACGTATAGAAACTACAAATCTTCATTTTTTATTTAGGAAATTTAGTTTGACTTCAAAACAAGATATATTTTTTTAACAATTTTTTTTGCAATATTGCCTGTCATAATTCACCTCTTTAGTTTGGAGTTGTTTTTCTAGTTTCAAAAATATTATGAACAACAAAAAAATGCCTTTGTTTTGTTGGAAAAATCTGTAGTTGCACTTTTGCCATATATTTTGAAGCCACTATATTTGTTGGTTATGGTAATGTATCGACCAAGGCTCGTTCTGAGGAAAGAATGAAATGCACAATATGCACAAAGCTTCCTCCATCTGGTGAAGCATCTATTGTAGCATATGTACTTACCATTTATTTTTAGTTCACGTTTATTTATTTTCTTCACCTTTTCAACTACCTTTAACACTTGGCTTTCAAGTAATCTGCCTTGCCTCTGTGTCTCTCAGTTTAGTAGCTCCCAGTAAGCTCCCAGTTAACATTCCATCCAGAAAATGGCAATGTGTGGCATTAAAAGTTTTTGAAACTGTGATTCTGGCATATTGAGATATTGAGGTTTTTGAAACTGTGATTCTGGCATATTGAGATATGCCAGAATCACAGTTTCAAAAACTTTTAATGCCACACATTGCCAGGCTTCATTAGTCACTCTCAATTGACACTCAGAATTGAGATTCTGAGTGTCAATTGAGAGTGGCTGATGAAGCCTTGTCAGATGTATCCGTAGTGATTTGAAGCTTATAATATTCTATAACTGTCGATTGTTGTAGAAAACTCATAGGCCAAATCAAAAACCTTTGGTGGATCCTAAAGACTAACATACCCTTAACAACACAACCTACCTAAGTGGGCTCCACAATCTTCACATTGTACTGACACTAAGAGATTCTTCTGTTTCGTTACATGTACAAGTTACAGCACAACATTGTAGCCGGACATTACGCTCAGATGTAATATGAGCTTTACAGCACATACGTTCCCTTTCCGTTATATTTGCACATTTCCTACTGCTGAATCACCATAACATTCTCGTTCAGATCTGAAGTAAGCTAGTTTGTAAACACTCAAGGCAGATTTTTTAAATAGATCGGCATCCTCTACATAAGATCATTATGTGTTCTTCTAATATACATGTGTAATTTATTAAAACATACTTGAGTGAGCGTAAATAACATTGTGTGTTACTTAAATTACTTATCAATTATTATAATATAGACGTAGAGTGGTTTGCAACAATTTTCACGACTTAAGTTTATGTATAGTTTTAGTGTTAGTGTAATGGAAGTATAGTATTGAATGCTTGCATGCATAAACAACTATTTAGTGGATTATAATAATACTATATGATATTATATTATTATTGTAATAATTACTTTGCAGCTTAACTTAAGACCTCAGTGGAAGTAAAATCGGGTTTTGAAGCAAAATATGATGTCGCCTGTCTTCATAAATGCATATTGGACAGAATATGGTAGATTGTCCAATTTTGCTTTCAGAAAACCAGTAACAGTCATCGTGCTAGATGATAATGAATCTCACTAGAATCTTAAAGTAGCATTAATTATTGGAAATCTCTTTTAGGAACACAATAATCAACTATTTTTCTCGTAACCAATACTAACACACTATGAATGTCAACGCTGGTATACAAACGCGGCACGGCTCGTTTTGACCAATGAGTTTGAGTTTCACAAATTTATATATTAATAATCGCTAATTTTGTACTTTTAAAATATAAGAAAAATCCAGTTACACATAAGGACAATAAATTTTGGAAAACAAAATAAATCAGCCAAATTTCGATCACATGTGATTAACCCGAACGAGTTTCGACTTCTGGAAATGAAATCATTTTCAATATGGTAAAGAGCAAGTGGTTTTAATACAGCTTGCTATGTTTAACCCAAACTAACAAACATTGCCAGTTAAATAAAAGCTTATAATAATAAAAAGCACACGGTCTAGTTAACGGCCGTGTGTGAGATGTGTGAAGTTATTATTATTATTATAATCGTGAAAGACGTCATGCGGCTACGGCTTGTGCTTATGTAATACCAATAGTGTCATTCGTACATCGCCTACGTTCGCAACTATCTCCGTAATATGATTCTGGGAACCTACTCACCAGCAAAAAGGCAATCTTATGCTAATAGTAAACCCCGTTCTTCGACATTCGTTTTTCTTTTTGCTATTTCAAATGAAATTTTAGATTTACTAGTGATATTATAGTTTTATAACACAGTGTTGCTTGAATTTTTTTAAATGTTAAATTTATATTCGTTTTCAGTGAGTGAATAATTGATGAAAGTTGCTGGACAAACTTGTAAGGCTGATAACAGTGACGCGCAAACCACTAGACTAAATACTCAGATAGTTTCACAACAATAATAAATCACGAAGTAGTTTGAGAGTTTCGCCGTTTGTAAGCTGAAATGTCTTCGTATTTTAGTCGGATAGTTAAAATATCTGCGAGACTGCACGTCTGAAAAGATTGCAACACTTGGCCAAGTGCTTACACGTGTAACTTGAGTGCATCAATCATGGAAAGTAGGTATGCAGTTAAATTGAAAAACAAAGTCAGCGTCCCTTTAACAATGTTCTTGATATCTTTCATTTGCAGTTTTTTGTAAATATTGGATTTTGTTGATTATACTGATATTGCAGTCTCTAATATTATGATGTTATCAGTTAAGCTTTTCACAGTGCTAACAAAACTGTCATAATACTGAAACTACGGTTATGAGATACAGGAACTTTAAGCTAGCAACTTCTAGCTTAGCATTATATTTGGGCTGATGAGTTCGATCATCAGAAAACCACTATCTAATGCCACTACGAATTAAATAAGGGCGATATTCTAGTAAGTGAATATATACTTTTTTTTTATGGTATAGGGGGCAAACGAGCAAACGGGTCACCTGATGGTAAATGACTACCGCCGCCCATGAACACCTCTAACTCAAGAGTCACAAGTGCTTTGACGCCCTTTAAGGTGGGAATAGGGGAAGAGCGGGAAGACGGGAGAGGGGGGAGAAGGGAAGGACGGGAGTAGGGGAGAGGGTTGGGTTAGGGCCTCCGGTAATCTCACTCACGCGGTGAAAAGCAATGCAAGCAATGTTTCACAGCCGGTTTTCTGTGAGGCCGTGGTATCGAGCGGAGTCGAGCCGGCCCTTACGTGCCGAATGGCTCTCCCACGTAAATATACATACTGAGAAAACTCTCTTACAAACATAGTCTTGTACATAAATATATTAGGCTATATTATTGTTTGTTAGCTTTGTGTTTATTTTTTCCCCCTAAATTATTTTTAATTTTCACTAATATATACCTGTTATCTAATCTATGTTAATACTAAATTCCGAATGTTTTAGATAAATGTTGTGTTTGCCCATTGATATTGTACACCCATACCTTATTTATCATGCATGTATTTTTTTTAAGAAATTTGTAACAGTTATAGGCGAACCTATAAATAAATAAATAAAAGTAAACAAAATTTAAGGGAAGTTTACTATATAAATATATATGAACTTGGCTTGACACGCTGCCGCGTTTCTAGATAATTACAAAAAAAAATACGATTTATAAAATTATTAATAATCTACAAAAGTCTTTTTGTAGAAGTTACAGTAATAGCGGTGGATAGATATCGTACTTTTTTAATATCAAGAGTTAAAATTTTAATTAAAAGACTCTTTGCGTCGCTCAAAACGACTCCAATTAAAACTATGTCTTCATCGCTGAAGTACAACATAAAAGACTCGAGAGGTCGGGTAAAAAGGCTAGAGATAATTGCTCCTAGTGCTGTTTAATTATTGTGGCTTGTCTATTTAAATATTTAATTATAATTGTTTGGGGTGCATTGAGGAGTAATTATTGGAAGTCGTCTTGTGTGACGACGTTCTCCAAATACCTTATAGACCAAGTTTAACTCAAATACTGGTGAGTAGCCAGGCAACAAATTAAAGTAAATAAACAGATACCGATTCTGTAAATTAACACAAAAATAAGAGGAACACACGTAAAAAATAGAAGATGTAGTAGTGCATTAGGATCATATGGTAAAGATTAAAAAAAATTAAGAAAAATAAGTAGGCCAGCTACGTTGATTAAAGTAGCACATCTCGGAACTCTTTTATGGACATAAATATGCAGTATTATATTTTAAGATTAAGTTCAATAGTTTAAAACTTCTCTTTATAAGTAGCTATAAATGTTATACATAGTGTACCACTTATATTAACCTAATTAAATGCATAACTAATACATTAAAGTCGTTAAGTTCATTACTAAAAGACTTTTTTAATACTAGTAATGTTAAAGGAAAGTAATTTAAGTATCCTTTTAGAGTAAAATTTCATTATAAAAAGGTAAAATAAACCTTAAACAATACAAAGATATGCTTTTTTAATAAAGTTTATTTTAAAAATTATTCATTCCTAAAAAACAATTTTTCCAAGCGGAATTTAATTGTAGGAATTTCAAAAGGACTCTAATAAAAAATTCAATAAGAGCAATTTCACATTAATAATCTTGCCACGTCTCAATTTTTCACTGAGTTTGAGTCTTGACAATTTTCTCTAAACAAAAGCCAGACATCTGTTTTCGAACAGGCTTTTCATTAAGCGTCGGGAGTTCGGCGCTTCGGTTCAAAGCGTGGCGTGGCTGTGTCTGCTAACTATTACAACCTTCTGTGAGCAACATACAATCATTGTGGACTTACCACCATTTGTTTCGAGAACTTACTGCGATTTATTGATAGTTTAAAATATAGCAATCACGAGATAGGTAATACGAAATTATCATTAGACACGATTTTTGTTTTTCAACTGAGTCCGTTCCTGCCTTCTTTCGAACAGTCGTCGTTTTGACTTACAAAGTCCGGTTAGTTTGATCTATTCGATAACAACTTTATAAATGAATCCTATCCGACGTTCACCTTTACCAATTTAATACCAACGTTCCATTAATACCTTTGAAGTTTCAGTGATGATATCATTCCCTTCATGACAATAACAATAAACGGAAGAACAGTCGTGTTTACAAATTATGCAAATCTGTGCAAACGAAACAAGAGACACAAAAAAGTTTAAATTTAATAATATAGGTAACGTTATCTTGTGAAAATTTTGCATCTCGCGCCATGAAAATGTTACGTGCTTCTGACAAAGATTTAAATTTTGCAACTACTTGTAGTTGTCGTTTCGCTTATGAAATTTTAATATTACATTATATAAACGTCTATCCTTAAGACAGGTGCCAAATGTGAGAAAAGTGTGCACTGAACATTTTCTTTGACAGTAACCGTTGAATTTTTACTATCTATTTTATTGTATTCAAAAGTGTTGGTATTGCTTAGGTAAGAACAGTTCATGTCTCACGTTTATATTTTATATCTTCACTAACTGAAAGATAGGTACTATCCTTATATTTATTTTGTGGTTTGATATTTACGACTCTTAGTTACTTTATATAATAAATGGTGGGTTAACTACAATTTTCATTGTATTATTCTATAAATTATTTAATTATAAATTCGTTAAAATTGTCCGTCATCTTTAATTTAACGGAATCGTCTGTAATATTTTAATTACAACTAAAATTTTGTATTCGTTTGAAAAAAAATCCTGTGATTTAATTTTAAAATAAAATATCAAAAATAAGCGGTATAATATTGATTACAAGCCAACTGCGAATGCCTGGAATAGTTTGTGTACTGAGGAATCCTTTTAAGCGTACTTGGGATTTTTTGTCCCTGTATGACGAATTCTTAGGCCTATATCTGTAAAACTAATTTATTCTGGCAAAAAGTAGGTGCTTTAAATATATCATGATTCTTTTAACGTTATTGTGTATAGACAATAATTATCTAAGTCGGAGCTGGTGGTTTGTTTAGCAATGGGTTCTTTTTTTTTTTTTAATTTTTTTTTTTATTTTGTTCGGAAAATCTTTTATTTTGTTTCTGTTTTAAAAATAAAAGTTAATAGTTGTTATTAAAATTAATAAACCATTCCTTAATAAATATACAAAATAAATATTGATAGTAAAACTGTGACAAGTTTAAAAAAGTATGTAATAATTAAACAGCTGGTTCAGGCAAAACTATATTACAGACAATCGGTTTAGTGGGAAACTCGCCTTGAAGATAGACTCGCTTTAAGGTGTAGTAAGTTTTCATATTATTAGTTCTTTCAATAATTCATTTTAAATTTATTTACATTTTATATTGCAGACCTATCTAGAGAACATATAGAAATCCTACAAACCCTAAAATAGATGCAAGTTTCTATGTAGCCATTTTAGCAATAACGTTTGGTTTGTATGTGTGTGGACTACACACACAAACCGAACACAAAAAACAAACCGTTCTTGAACTTCGTCTCAGTAAACTCCCGTGTCATATTTATCTGCATCACTGCCAATATTATCAATACGAATGTTAGTTTATTTATTTGTTTGTTTCGCTTTCACAACATAACTCAATCGATCATCATGAGATAAACGTTGCTGGGGGAGCAGAAAAGAGGGTTAGGGTATCTTTCATCTAGCAAAAAAAGTGCTGTTTCCGAGGGATACCTAAAATTAATAATAAAATCTAAGGCAGAAACCAGGCAGAGGCTAGTCTTTTTAGTTCTTTACTGTTACTATAATATTAACACGCTTCCGCTTCTGCAATCATATCTTTGTTCTGGAGTCGTTCTCCGTTGAATACGGTTCAACGGAGAGCGCCTTGAATCATCGATTGCCAGGATATTTCAGATCGGCTTCACCCCTTGGCGTTGCGTACAGATGTAGCTTCTCTCTTTATTCTCTATCGCCTGTATAATGTTGGCCGCTACGTTTTGCCATCGTTAACTATCATCCCCATCACCTGGATAACTGGCAATCCCCCACTGTGCGGTTCTCCAGAAAGTTTTTACCTCGCACAACCAATCTGTGGAAGAAATTGTCGCCTGCCGTATTTCCGGACCGATATGATCTTCAAACCTTCAAGAAAAGAGCGTACTCCCATCTCAAAGGCAACACACCTGTGACTCTTGAGTTGCAGGTGTCCATAGGCGACAGTAGTCACTTACCATCAGATGACTCGTCTGCTCGTTTGCCTTATATTTATAACATAAAATGCGTTTATAACATAAAAAAAGACCTGTTTCATTTTCTGTCTGTGCAACTATGCAACTATCATATGTCTATCTAGCCTTGCAGAAGTTTACAGGCCTCATGGAGATTATATAGGCCACTGAAGATTTGTGTTCTATGATGCTGCACTGAGCCATAATAAAGTATGACAGGGCCAGCGGTAGTGTATTGTACTGTTTTCAATATAAATCAAACTCTTAGTGTATTATGATACGCTGTTGGACATAATCCTTTTACTTTTTTTTTTTAATTAGTATATTAAAATAAAAAAAATGCATAAGAGAACAATTTCGCTGTTTAATAGGCGTATAGTCATGGCTCGTACACCATAACTTTCAACATAAAACCCTGATCACAAAATGACAATAAAACAAAGTAAACGTCAACTTCTCCCTTTGTTATCTATACTTTTAACAATTTAAAATTCTTTTGCGACCCCTGCGTGTTGGCACAAATTGTACGAACATTGAACAAAGTATAAAACATTGTACAAAAACTCGTTTTTATGTAAGTACAAAGAAAGCACACGTATGCTTTATGACTTTTCTTATCTCCAACCTTAACTTTGTTGGTTGTTGGTCATATAGGGGTTTTGCGAATGAAGGGCCTTATCTAAATATTAGCAGTTGTTTGTCCGTCTGTCCTTTACATTCCGCGAACGTAGGTAATTCATATCTTTGGCCGGTCTTTCGGTTTGTATCGGTCATGCATACGTAATACGGAGATTGCGTTCGTTTTGATTTATCACAGGTATATTCTAGTTATCTGAATTATATAAATATATAAAATAATATGTTTAATTTTATTTTGATAATATAAACATCAATATAAAAAATTACACAGAGTAATCGGCCGAAAATTTAACGGACCATAGGGAGACTGCAGTGGTTAAACTAGTTAATTTTGCAGGAAATAAGTTTGATTCATACATTCATAAAGGTGTTCCATATGTTCCATATCGTGAAATAATTGCTTGTAAAATAACTGGAAATACAAGGATCATTTTGCATACAAGGCATGTGCAGTCAGCAGGACAAGTGCTAGTCTGACTCGCGCATCTGCTCCTTGATTATATTTAAACATAGGAAACTCCATCATTCGCGTGTCTACGAATTGCTTTTTGTCGTCCGTAGCAAAAATTGAATTAACGGGAATAGATTTTAGGGCAATGATTTTTGCACATTTGAGCACTGTAAGGCATTGGTACGCAGAATTTGATCGTGGTCGTGTTTACTGTGACGGAAAACCACACGGTGGTCACAGTCCATATTGCCAGGACCTCAGGTGTATCCTTGAAAGGAAATCCCTGTGAACCCTGTCAGACTTAACCGTCTGTTAAAAAAGAGGTGACTACGCTGTGTTTTTTTTATGTCCTACAATTCATTCGCCGAAAAGGCAAGTAACACTTGATCCTACCTGACAAATTCAGTACAGACGCCACATATTTTTTAATTTGCAAATTAATTTCATAAATTCTGAATTATAAATATGTATTCCAAAATACTAAATATACAATTCCCATTAGTTTATCAATACAAGTTAAAACTGATGCGAATGAATTTCTGCTGGTTGCGTGGGCCGTAACGGATGCAATGCAAATGGAATATCCGTGTATTTGGCGATTAGATGTGGCCCAGATCTGACCGGATCTTGTGCCGGATAAGCTGAGTCGTGCTTCACTTGCTCGATGTTCTCTTGATTTACGAACATTTTGTTACCAAGTTCGACATTCCGCAATGTATAGAGTGGTTTTGGCTGGCTACGAATAGAATTGACCGCTTCTGAGTAACTTCGTGTAAATGCTTTGTGATTTGTTAATGACGATTTTTATTTTTCTGACTTCTGTAAACTGACTACAGTTAATTTTGTTCTATAACTCGAGTACAATACTAAAAGGTTATTTAGTAAATTAACTTTCGCTACTGGCATGTATATTAAGGTAGGTATGGTAAGAAAAATGAACTGCCTATAGATAAGCAAAAACGTATAATTGATAATGCAATTGTTACACTGTGAAAAATTGTTTATTAAAAAAGTAAAAATATTTAATTGCAAATGAGACACAGCTAAATGTAATTTTTTTTCCCACTAAGCTCCACAGGTATCATTAATGAGCTTTACTCGTGGATAGTTTCTGGGTTATTTCAAATCTGAGAGCGCACAGAAACTGTCTAAGTCTTAGGTCTGATTTTCCCATCCTCAGATAGAAGTTATTCCTTTGATAAAAATTAGTATAACAATGTTATAACTTTTAAAATGCACAAGTGTATACCTTTTCGATTGTTGTTCTTGTTTAGAAGTATAACGTACATTTATATTTGAATATTGTATCGCAGACTAATATTGTACCTACTATATTGCTTGTATAAAATTGGTAAAAAGCAGTTTGGCAGAAGTACTATGTAAATGTAAAAGCAGTATTGTCTTTGAATATTTTTTTTTTGTTACTACTTATTCAGTGTATTGCATAGTTCGATTAACGGATAAAAAATATATTTTTTATTAATTTTGTTTATTAGTCCAGTATGATGAGTACACGCCTAAATAGAACATTCAATTATTATTTTATTATTAAGATATATATATAGTAGACAAACAGATAACGTTTATAAATATTTGCTAACGACGAGCTTCTACCGAGTCTCATCGTAGTGTTTCCTTCGCCGTTGAATTTTTTTTTAAACATAAAAAAAAAACCAATTTAGTTTCAAGTGTTCATAAAATATTGAAGGCACGACCTTTTTAGAGTAAGAGTTTCGCTTGTCTTGAGGATATTAAAAAATTCATATTCGTCTATGCTTACGTAGCGTAAGTAGTAAATTAAATTTACTTCACAAAGGAGGTAAATTGGGACAAGGAACAGAAATGTATGGTGTATTAATGAATTCTGCCATGTGCCAAGAAATGTTTATAGGAAGATGTCGTATAAGAAGTACTTCCTACTTTAAATAATATATTCTTCTTCTTTTTAGGGTTCTGTACCTCAAAAGGTAAAAAAATAAACCCTTATAAGATCACTCTCTTGTCCGTCTGTCTGTCCGTGCGTCACCAGCGATTTTCTCAGGAACGGGTGGAACTAGCAATTTGAAATTTATACTAGGTACTGAAGTCTATTCGTCCCTATTAGGTGTATAAAATCAAAATCCCGAGTCAACAGGATAAAAAGATATGGGCAAATTTTGATTTTCGCGAAAACTTGGAAGTCCTAAAATTTACCTTAATACTCAACTTTTTTATTTTTCGGAATTCTCCCTGTACTTGGGCTATAAGACCTTGCTTTTAACCAAAATTGACAATTCTAGGTCAACCGGAAATACCCTTAGGTTTTGGGTCGAAAACCTATAGAGTACTTCCCATTTACCTAGAATGATGAAATTTGGTAAGAAGTAAGGTCTGACAACATAAATGAAGGCAAAAGTTCGAAAGTCGTAAATTTTGTTATATCACAAAAAAAAAAATATGATTACAAACATATTTTGCGGTTGGATTGTTCACTTAGTCGTACATCGCAACCGCAAAGTTAAGTTTGTCTTTCGAAAAAGACGGGCAAAAGTCTTTGAGAATTGATTCCCGAGATGAACGTATACAAGTTTGTTTGCTTACGGAACTCTCGGTGCGCGAGTCAGACTCGCACTTTTTTTTTAATGTTAAGAACCTTTAATTCGAAGCCCGTACAGATCTTTCTTGACTTCGGTTACTCGAATTTGCTAATCCAAGTTAGTAATATTAGATGTCCGAAGTCAATCTAAACGTAAAAAGGACCTTTCGATCTCTATTACCTGAGTACGCGAGCGAATGAAGCTGGTAACTGCTAGTACTTTATAATATTATACATAGGAACATCTAGACCAATGTAAATAGACATATCCATATTACAGACATTTGCATTGAGCGCTTAGAGTGAAACCAGCAATCCGTAAGCCAGCGTCGAAGTCTGAACGCTCGCGCATGTAGATTGCAATTTTATTTTATTCTCCACTTCATCCTCCCAATACTGCTGCTTATCCAACCTCTTCGCTTTTAATATTTTTTTCGAGTATCAACAAAAATCACCGCCTATCTATTAATACAATTCTCTTGGCCCTTCTTATAAAAATTTTGCCCTTTACGTGGTTCCACTAGTTATATGTAAGTACCTACGTATATTCATCTCTTATGATATTTTATTATTGTTATTCTCTTTATTCATTTAAATATACATATAAATTACATTTTTAAATATATTTATTTAGGTATTTAAAAAATATTAAAAAATACTGTGCCATTGTCATCGGGTCCAGAGACCAAGCTACTTGTGGTTTTATTACAATTACTGAGGAACCTTTATCACAGGATAAAGGTACCTTCTTTTTTTTTTTATAACCCCCTCAGATTGTCATCTTCGGTGACGACCCGAGGGGGTTAAAAAATTTAGATTTTAGTCGGTTCGATTCCGATATACCACGAAGTGGCATGTCGGAATCGAACCGACTAAAATCACACGAAGTTCCTTCACAAATGAGTCTATTGCAAGGGACTCGGGTATACCCTAGTAAGAAAGTCCCCGTGAACCCCGGCAGACCTTGGCCCTTTACCTAGATACTATATTTATTATTCCCGTTCTAAATATTTTTGGTATGCCACCAGCAAGCGATTATTTTCCTCTGTTGTTTCCATACAAAGGTTGCCTGGAAGACATCGCTATTGGCGATAAGACCGCCCATTGTACTTGCCGCTTAGTATAAACTAACTAACCATGTTTAATTTCGGTTCAACGGTGGTGTACAATAAAGAATGTTCTATCTATCTATGTATATATATATGTGATAGTGTCTATGTACATATATGTGTATATATACATTTATATTTTTAAATGTAACAATTTTTATTATGTTTTTGTTATTAACTATATAATTTTTGTTTCATTATGTCTAAACGTACGTGACGTCCCAAAATCCTTTTTGATTTATAGTTTTTGTTTCTCTTTTTGTTATTTATTGCGGGTTCTGAATAAATATATATTTTTTCTTTCTTTTTTTCCTAAGTTACTCCTTATAACACAGCCATCTGCCAGTGAAAGTCCCGTGGAAATCGGTCCACCCGTTCCGGAGATTAGCCGAAACAAACAGACAGAGAGACAGACAGACAAAAAGACAGACAAAAATTTAAAAAACTGTCTTTTAGGCAATTATACAATTATTTGAACGATACTTATGCAGGTATCGTTCAAATAATTGTATGAGATTTAAAAAAAACAATTATTTTGACATTACAAACAGACATTTTCATTTTTTTTTTAAGTATTAGGTAAACAACAGAAAGAGAAAGTAGATACTATATATAGATAGATTAGTACTATTTAATGCACACTAAACATTACATACAATAATCGTTATAATCTGTTACAGCACTACGATGGGTGACATTATGGCAGGCTTACCGACTACCTTAGACGTCTAACCTTAGACCATTCTATTTAGATATGTGATGAGCACATTGTAGTCCACAATTACTTTTAAAAGACTAAAACTTTTTGCCTCGCACAACCAATCTGTGGAACAAATTGTGACCTTCAAACCTTTAAGAAAAAAGCGTACTCCCATCTGAAAGTCCGCGGCTCCACACGCCTAAAACTTATTTTGTCTATGCCTCGGGAACAGTACTTATTCTGGATGAAACCCAATATCCTTTTCTGTGCCCCAAGCAACATGTATGCAAAATTTAATGATGATCAGTTGAGTAGTTTAGACGTGCAACCGTAACAAACAAACATACTAATTTTCGCATTGGTAAATACTAGCTGTTGTCAGCAACTTGGTCAGCGTGGAAATTTTGGTGAAATCTATCCCACGGGAACCGTACCTTTTGCCAGGATAAACAATAAACTTTTTGCTATTCCAGACTATAATCTATCTCTGTGCCAAATTTCATCAAGATCCATTATTGAGCCGTTTTTGCATGAATACTCTTTCACGCACAAACATCGATCCATCCATCCTCACAAAATTTCGTCCATGTTATATTACTAAGATTAGTTTATAATATTAGTTAGGCTATTTTACTCTAAGCAAAAACGTTTATTTCTAACAATGATAGAAAAAATACACAAAGATAATAAAAATGTAGTCCTTTTAACATTTGTTATTTTTTTGCCCTCCTTGTCCCTCCACACACCTAGCTACTTGATAAAAATGCATGCATTTTATACAAAGCCTTTTTTAAAGCTAAAAAAGGACGTCTTTTTACCGACGTAAATGTATGCATGGTACAAAGAATAAACACAGCAGATAGTTCATGAAGTATCATGTTTGTAAAAACCTAATCATTCCAAAGCAGTAATTATAAGGTACAAAATTACATATTTTATAAAGTATAATACAAAAAAATGCTGAAATCAGATCAAAAACTGTGAATATAATAGCAAGTTCTTCTCCATTAAATATAAATCAAACAAATCAGAATTTAGCGTCAAGTTCAACCATATTATAATATAAATCTTATGAATGTTTCAATATGAACAAAAGAAATGTCTGAAGGAAAACACAGTCATTTACCACTGTTTTACTTTTACCTACCATCTCTTTGTCAACATCTATAACTTTTTATATACTAACGTATTTCCGTACTCGCATTTTAATTAAGAGTCCTATAAGACAGATAGTAGATCTGTACAGTGTACATGTATACCTAAATACTATAAAAACAGAACGAGCTCACGGTTCATTAACAGTTTTTTTGTCTATGTTTTATTTCCCGTTGCAAAAGGTTGGCGTGTTTTTGATACACGGATGCAGCGCTCAAAGGAACATCGTTGTATCTCGGGATTGAATCCGTCGTACTTTGTGGATTTACAAAAATTGGAGCTCGTATTACCACGCGCTCCACACCTGAATGATGAAAGTGAAACATAATTTTATCCTTTACTGTGTAGTGTAATCGTTTACGTGATATTATGCAGGTGTAGCTGCATTATTTTTATTTTGACATCCTTATAAGTAAACAATTATCAGCGTTCTAAGTGTGTTTAGTAAGATGTATGCTAAAATTTTGATAGATAGAGGTGTGACTATCGGTGTGAGTTAGTAAGATTTGGGATGTTCAAGCGGGATTCTGAAGAAGAAAGAGATGTACGGATCAAGTCTTATCCCTAAAGTTTATCATTGAAAAGTGTTTAGCAGAAAACCAGAAGGTGTTTTTCGCCTTCTTTAATTTGAAGAAAGCTTATGATAAAGTGAAGAGTAATTAACTCTTTCAGACACTATCTATATTTGGGTTGGATTACGTTTTTATACGAGCTTTGAAGTCATTCTATATGGAGTCCAAAGCCTGTGTCAGAATAGATGGTGCCTACACGGATTGATTTAATATATCTAGGGGTGTCGGGCAAGGCCGTGTAGCGTCTCAGTGGTTGTTCAACTTATTTAAGGATAGCGGTTTATCTTAACTGAAAGAGCATGAGTGCGGTTAATGAATATGCGAGTTACGTGTCAAGTGCATCTTGTACGCTGATGATCAAGTCTTACCTATATATTTGGCATATGAGTTGCAAGACATGATCAGAATCATAAATGATGAGCTTAAGGCGAAAAGTATAATTTTTTTTTTACTTCTATTCGTGAATGCATGAGTTCGTTTATGTTGGACGTGTACATGTTTACAAGCTATAGAAAGCATAATAAAGACATTGAAAGAAAAGTCAAGAGGTGTCAATATCAACATATCTGGCGGTTCACGAGGGACTGTTAAAACTAACGTCGATGTATGGCAGCGAGAGTTGGGTATGAAAAAAGAAACATAATAGTAAAATTAATGCCGTGGTAATAAGTTCACTAAGTATAATGTAATGTGAGATTGGCTGATAGACTGAGGAATGATGAGATATGAAAATGGTGTGGGTTGAAGGAAGATGTAGGGACAAGAATTGAGAAAGGAATGCTCCGATGGTTTGGGCTTGTTGAAAGGATGAGTGAAAAGCGAATGGATAAGGGAATTTATACGGCCCCTGTGAGTTGGCAAGTCGGTGCGCTTTAGGCCCCAAAAAACGTATACCTACTATTCAGCAGTAAAGCTCAAGCTAAAAGTACCCGTAACTGGGGTGCATGTATGAAAGATTCCATAAATATGGAAAAGGCGCGAGCTATAAATATGTCAGGATCGTGGCAAGTTCTATCGTCTCTACCTACCCCGGACGGGAATAAAGCGTGAGAATATGTATATATTTATGCACGTTTTTAACGCACGTATTTTTACTTACAGTAAAAATGTGTGCGTACTATTCGCGGGTATCGTGCCGTTGCCCAATCCATTGTTTAAAAAAAAGATTGTAACATTAGTATATTTACCATGTACACCTGGATGTCAACCTCATAATTGTGTCAGTCACTAAATATAACATACTTTTCGCTTTAGCGTGGTCATAGAATAAGATAATCTTATATAATAATAACGAGCTTTCGTCATTTTACTTTGGGTAGTAAGTTCCAGAGTCTCTATTCAACCCGTGCTGCATCTTAAGCGCGAAGAAGCAACAGAAGTCAAATACGCACATTTATACGAGCTCTCACATACTCGAGCTATCACACTACAAATTGTATACCAATAGCGCTACCATATAAATTTAAAACGATCAATCACTTTTGCCCTTTATTTTATTTTTAAATTTGACGCTTCTCCAAAACAATTACTAAAATCAAATTGAAAGAAACTTAATATGTTGTGGACAAAATTAAATACAACTGTTTAATTCTATAATAATAGGACATTCAGGCCATTTTGTTTAATTTTGTAAGTTTTGGTCTACGCAGCGAAATTGCCTTACTCAGAAATCTCTAAAAAATTCAACACAAAACGCTAATAGGTTCCGTGTGCACTCCTAAAATAAAATTTTACAAATATTGTTATGTATCTGTCACAGCAGTACCTGGATTTAGGATCAATCATCTGATTGTATTTAAAGCGCCACGTGAGACTAGGAACGGAACCCGCTAGATTGTGGTGGTGTAGTAGTCTTTCGGTAATTCTCTTGTTTAATGTGTTAATTAATACGAGTATATTATAGAATTAGATACAGGTATGAAATCAAGGTATTACATAAGTTGTTCTAAATTATGTTATATGACACTTGTAAGATGCCAGCATCTTACATATAGTCGATTGCATCATCACATCCAGATGTGATGATGCAGTCGACTATATAACTACAAATGATGGATGTCCACAACTTATTGAGACCCTATAATATGTTTACAAAGATTTTGTTATGATAATGGAAGCTACAATCAAATCAAGGATCAAAAGGTAGCAAGTATAAATAAATGCCAAGAACGAACATACTTTAGATTCTATTAATAGCAGTATGTATAACTAGAAACGACCCATTACGATTCTTTTGCCATTAAGTATTGGTTTTCGATATTACTTTGAAATTCTCGAATCAACATAGAGTGGTATCTCCATAATTTGTTGAACATTTCATTCAATCAGACTTGGATATTAGGTTTATGTTTGGTCTTTACGGTAACTGTGCCTTTGGGGTTCTTAATAAGATAAATTATTGATGAGTTCTGAAATAATATTAAGCTCGGGCTAAAGTGGATATTAATGCTAAGGAGCCGTGTTATTTCAAGTCAAGTGCAAGTCGTTGCTGTATCTACTAAACGATAAATACACAAAGCTAGTCTCAGCTTTGGTAAAAGCATTTCATTTTCGCATTCATTTCTATCTTAAGCAAATGTCTGATGACGAAATTAACTAATAATTCACGGTGTTGGTATGCCAACACGACCATGGACGCACTGAGAAAAGTATAAGCAAATGCATTGATGGCACAATAGTCTAAATGATTACCTCGACAATAATTACCAAGTTTGATTCCCACTAGGGGCAGTGAGAGAATTCCTGATATGAGTGGTATGGCAACACAACTTCATATAGGGGAGCTACAATGACGATGACTGGCCGGAGCGCCTCCACGGCGGCAAAGCCAGCACGTAGGGCCTTCAGCCTCAAGCAAAGATATGGTGTTTCTACGTTATTTTCATTCCAAAAAATTATGCCAGTATTTATCAATCTCACCGTCGCCATTTTCCATTTTTGTATTAGGACCTGGCCATCTAATGCAACATTGCAGCAGGTTATGCAATAATGTCAGTAGAAATAATATAAGGATAGACAATGAACCAAATAGGACTTTTCTCCATGCTCTCAAAATAAACTACCACCGCAGTTGCTATGTAACCTAGGACGATTGAAATAAACATTAACCGTGTAAATTAAGGAAGAAACAGGCACCAAGCACTCAATACAAATTGTTATCCTTAAAGTCTACCAACAAGTACTACATATCGCTCGGCCGCGTAATTCCATTAATGTCGGGAATACATCACGGGAGGCACTTCTCGTCTTTGGATTTACGGCCAGCGTCAGATGAAAGGGCTAGGTCGGCGTCGTTCTACCTCGTTTATTAGCACACTTATATAAGTGCGGAGATTTATTGTGTTTTCCTCAGTTTATGGTCGTTTTTCCTTAAGAATCAATCTTAATTGTCATCTCAATGATAAACGTTGGTGAATTAAAATCGTTTTATATGCCTTACTCCTAATGATCAAAAGCAATCCTTTTGTAAAGCGCCTCTGAAGGATAAATGAGGGGTATAATAAAGCAGATCGATTAGTCATCTGTGCATGACGACCATGGTTTACTTCGTCAGTTTTACTGCAATACAGCAGACTTTAGGTAGTTTTCATTTTCGTTTGGTAAATTGTATATCTACGTACTAATTCTCATTGAAGTAGTTCGACTTGTGTTGGTTAGATGTCGCTGAGTACCTGACATAAACATATTAAGCCCTTATAAAATGGTTGTGATTGTTCAATTACCCTTATCTAGAGAAACTACCGTTTAAAATGGCTAAGAGGCTCTATCTTTCTATTCCGGCTTTTAGCCATTTTAAATAACCGATAGTGCGTGCCTACCTACGAAAATTAAATAATGGAACTAATACCTGTTAAGCCGTATCTAGGATCTACAGTGGTGAGGTAGAAGTGACAGCGGGTGATGAATCAGGCAAATAAGTCGTAATTTGGTTGCAGTCATTTCATGTTGCAAAACCATAAATTGTGGACCTATCTATTAATCAGTCCATTACAGTCTTAGGTTTGGAATAGGCCCCAACATTTTTACAAAATGGCACCCTGAGTGAGTAATACGTAGATACGAGTAAGAGAGATACATACAATAGAGTAGCAAATAAAATAATTTGTTGTTTCAGCATTTCTAAATAATTATTCCCCCGAGTGCAAAGTATACAAATTAAAAGTTGCGGACCAACGAGTAGGTACGTATTAGTGGATTGTATAGTACAGTATTTATAACTAACTAATGTTTCCATATTTAATTAAAGAATGCTAATAGGAACTAAAAGGTACTCTGGAAAACAAATTTATATTCTTAGAACTTTTTTATAAACTATTGCTGTACTGTAGGTCTGATTCCTACATGACGCGTAGTTTTTTTTTGAGCCTAGAAATATTTGGCTGTACCTTCTAAATGCAAAAGCTCATAGCTTCTTGTAGCCTGCGTATAGATACAGACTACAAGAATCTTTAATGTAAACAACTAACTTAGTTAAAGTTACCAAGTGTGGGACGGACGTCGTACTATTCATTTATTACCGCTTAGACACTTTTTTCAAACATTTATTATTACACTTCAATGCTTTTTTGAATAACTAATAAATTCAAAAAATAGATTTAGGTATTAGAATACTAAATCTTGTACTTATACTAGATTATGATTCGATACAAAAATAAGTTATTCTGTTTCTTTTGCGTTGTGACATTTTTTTATATTCTTTTATTTGGTCGAACGAAGAATATGTTATTGTCGTAATCATCGAACGTGAATGGCAATTTAAAACATATTTAGGCAGAAAATAGACGTCACTGAGCGCACGTATACGGAATAACGAGGAGGGGACTTCTCCCCAATTTTTCGAACCCCTCACATAAAAATGGAATTATTTTTGACAGGTCCCAGTTTTACTTTCAAAATCGACAACGTCATCGAAATACCTATTCAAATTATTTTCTCATTGCTTACTATTGAATCAGTCGTTCAATACTGGCAACAAACAAAGAAAAAACCTGTATATTTCCTATTTCATTTTTCAACTAACCATTGGCACTATAATCTTCTTATCCGACCTTGTTTTTTTTTGAAGTGTTCTAGGATTCGTGTTTGATAAAGGCTTTGTACGAATAAGGGCCAAGGGTTGATAATCTATATCGATTTGTGTGTAACAAAAGGGATCGTTAATATGTATTATAATATATACTTACTAAGGTGCCATTAGTACGGTAGTATTTTCAGTGTGAATAAGGAAAAAATAATGTTATAGATCTTCGACCATGATATGCAAGTTTTAAGTGCGGTTAAATTTGTGGCTTTGACCTATTATTCCTCCTTTGTAAAAGAAAAAAGGTTTTATAAATCACCGCAGAATGTTGTTATGAAAATTTTGCCAATGTAGCCTTTGAAAGCAAAATGTAAATTGTATAAATATTAAAAAGATGAGAACTCCCACTTGAATGATGGGTTCGCAACATTTGACAGATTTGGGCAAATAAATGTGGGGTTTTAATGGACGGCTAAAAATATTTAACGTAAATAAAAGGAACAGGAATATTTTCAAAATGTCATTTTTAGTTGTATTTGTACGGTTTTATTTCTTTAGAATTTATTTTGTAACATTTGCATTCTAACAACTAATTTAAATACCTACTCAATATTTCAAGCTTATGAATAAAGTAATCATATTAATACACATAACATCAGTAAATATAATGAAATATTCTTTTAAAAAATATATGTTTTATCCCATCTTATGAGATAATTAATATAAATAGCATGCGTACGACAAAATATATCAACGTCACTTCGGTAAAAGATTTTAAAATAGGAATATTCCCTGTCGAATGAATCATGCTGCAATGATCCCCATTTCGAGATTTCCCTCTAGAGAAGGCATCAAGTTTGAAGTAAATCTGCGATATCTCTTGTAATGTTTCCCTTGGCGTTTCCAACCGAACTCGCTGACCGTAAAATTGTAAAAACTACCATAAATCTTTGCCTTTTACTTCGTTTTTTAGCTTAGGAAAATCAAATGGAGAGGTGGCCACACAAAAAAGATATATATCGTTTTGCGATCAACTTACGTCCCAAACTCGAGATACGGAATGTATTAGAATGTATTCCAGGTTTGGGTAGGAATAAGTTTTATATGATGTACATGTATAAGTACCCATCGAATAGCAAGTAGATACTGAATTACAAAACTGTTTCATGAACAAGATATCTTTTCTATGGTATAGGGGGCAAACCTACCACCACCTGATGGTAATTAAGAGACTACCGCCGCCCATGGACAACTCAAGAGTAACAAGTGCGTTGCCGGCCTTTAAGGTGGGAGTAGGGGAAGGAGGGGAGAGGGTTTGGTTAAGCATTGCTTCACGGTCGGTTTTCTGTGAAGAAGAACATAGGAACTAAGTGTGTTTTCTATCGCTTTCATAGTAACAAGTATACGACAAATTAAATAAGTAAAAGACATATTGTGTGACCATTATTAAAAAAATGTTTATTTTATGACATTATGTCTAAAGGTTTTGGTGGCCAATTTGGCCTGTTAGAACTTGAATAATGCTGCAATAGCAATTGGATATGATAGACTAAAATATACTAAGTGCTTTTTGCTGCATATTTATTGTTAGTTACACACATTTTTTTTAGTTTAACGAACGCACTACAGCTTTGTTCTTCCCACAGTCTTTGAGAAATATTATGAATTTTAAATAGCCAATATTTGTAGAAGATAAAATTCTTTTAGTTATATATAATTTATTACCTATTTATGTCGCGAACGATTATGACTATGAAACCCTTTACAGGTGTGGTCCGGCACACACTCGTCCCGTTTAAAGTAATTCACGTAAGTTTGCCTAATAATACGAGATTCTATAAACATCTAAACCTCGTAAACTCCGAGTGAATAAAAAATAAAGCAGTCTGCCATTGAATCAGATTAACAATAACATACGCATATTTATATTTTCTATATCACTACATATTATAAAACAAAGTCCCCCACCGCGTCTGTCTGTCTGGCTGTTCGCTATAAACTGAAAAACTACTGAACGAATTTCCATGCGGTTTTCACTAATAGTAATTTATGAGAAAGGCTTAGGTGTATAATTTGTTAAGAATTTGGTTCAATTTGGTTAAAATATGTTGATGATTGTTGAAGGTGTCTTTGGCTACACGTGCGAAGCCGAGGCGGGTTGCTAGTATTCTATAAATTAACATAAATCAGTTTGCCGAAGTGACTTTGATATATTTAATAACTATTTAGAATACATTACTGCGAGTTTATAATTTGTGATGTTATCAATTTTTATATCAAGTTTTTAGATAACACGTCACTCACAATGGTTACCACCGTAATAATAAACGTAGGTTAATTTCAAATTAAATCCTCCACCATACCATTTCCATCTGAGCACAAAATAAGTTTCCAAATTATTTTATGACTTTTGACGTCTACATGATAGTTAAGAATATACTTTATTAACTAAAAACTACACTAAAGTTGTAATCAAACAGTTACTTAACAACTTTTTATATCTATATATCAGTCACAACGTCAACGAACTTTTAATGGCGCGTGAAAGTTACATGTAGATACGTGCTCATTGTTTTTTGGGAGCATGTGTAAATATCTGCAAAAGGATTATCTCTCAAAGTACTGACCTTTTTATATGATCAAAGAAAGATAACTAAGGTCTACAAGCCGAATCATATAATCTACATTTTTTTATTATTATTTTAAACTTTAAAATGCTCCTTCTAAAATAGCCGACCAGTACCATGATCTTAAAAAACAGTTTCTTTGTTGCCTTTCCAACGTCCTTATGTTTACAGGTCATTAAACTCGTCTGTTCTACTAATATCAAGTAAATTTTAGGACTCTTTTGAAAAAAAAAACTGCTAGTAGCCTTAGATATACCATTTGAGAAAGACTATAAGCTAAAAAACTTAGCGGTATGGACCATGATGCATATGAGCGTTACAAATTATGTCTAATGTGTATGGCGATCTGTGTGATACAGATATAGTTTACCAACAAATAATATGATTGGTTTCTGCGCTTTACAGCATGTTGAAAAACATCGACATTTTAAAAGATTACTCGTTAACGTAATCCTGATGAGTGGCTTTTTGTTCTGCGATAAGGAAGTGTGCTAGTACCTGTCTCTATATTTATCTTATAGATGTATTCATATGTATTTTATATTTTAATGTCAGTCATAAAGTCCTGTTCTGTAATTTGTCTCTGACGCCAGTTTGGCATATAGCTTGCGGTTTTAAATAAGTCTTTAAGCTTAGCAGATATGTGTCCTTTGTTTATTACATATATACCTATTCCGGTAAATCATGCTTTCTACAAAAGCACCAAAAACTGCTTCAAACAGGTAAAAACAATCTTACGTGGGAGAGCCATGCTTCGGCACGTATGGGCCGGCTCGACTCCGCTCGATACTACGGCCTCACAGAAAACCAGCTGTGAAACAATGCATACATTGCTTTTCGCCGCGTGAGTGAGAGTACCGGAGGCCCTAACCTTTCCCTCTCCCCTATTCCCGTCCTTCCATTCTCCCCCTCTCCTCCCCTTTAATCCCCCTCTCCCGTCTTCCCGCCCCCGTCTCCCCCTTTTTCCCTATTCCCACCTTAAAGGGCGGCAACGCACTTGTGACTCTTGAGTTACAGATGCCCATGGGCGGCGGTAGTCGTTTACCATCAGGTGACCAGTTTGCTCGTTTGCCCCCTATACCATAAAAAAAAGGTATCTAGATTCATAATCATAGTTACATGACAAGACTGTGTTTGCAACTCAATCGTTGCCATTGAAAGTTGCTCAATCACTTTGAATATTAGTTGTGCGGGCGGCAACTTTTTAATGAAACCAGGTCTGAACCGAAAAATACTCCAAACCTCAAACACGCAAAGCTGCAGAACTACGAGACTGGAATAATGTCTGGGACAGAAAAAAGTTTACGCTTTGAACTCTAGCGAGGGTAAGTGTTTTGCATTTCGACCCACGCAGCCTGCATACCAATGCGTAAAAGGATTGATGTTTGCAAAAGCTACAGAAAAAAATATCCAATCTTTACCTAGCTAGTAACTGTGCTGAGAGACTGGCTTGACATGTTTGTGTTACGGAGAATACTTTTAGTTTTTACTTTAAGTACCGTGGAGTGAAATGTTTGTCGTAGAGTGTAGGGAGTGTGTAAAATGTTTTAGGTGTATATATGTAGTGTAGATTTTAGAACACAAGAAATACTTGATTTAAAAAGAGGTGGTTCTTTTGGTACACATTTCTTTTGAAAATACGTAGAATTTATCTTGTAACTTAGAATAATTTTATTTCTTTCACAAACTGGGTAGTCGTAGTAATCTAGATGGCCCTTTTTCGTTCTAATTTTTAAGTAATGGTTCACACATCGCGTTCATTTAAGTAACGATGAGTTTCTTTATAGCATACTAGCAGCGCCGTGCGGTTTCACCCGGGTAAGTCCCGATCCCGTGTTAATATCGGGATAAAAAGTAGCCTATATGTTAATCCAGGTCTCCAGCTATCTACATACCAAGTTTCATAGCAACCGGTTCAGTAGTTTTGGCCTGAAAGAGTAACAAACATCCATACATCCATACTCACAAACTTTCACGTTTATAATATTAGTTGGATTTTTTTGTCAAGGTACGCCAGGGTTTGTTGCCATATAAGAGTCCATTTAGGTTAATTGTCTTCCGATGCTTGTGCCATCACGCTATTTAGCCCAAGCAGCCCATGTTCAACTCAACTTGACTAACTGCACATACATGTCATATTAGCTGATAGTTTCTGTCTATAGCGTTAGACCCATGTCTAAACGAAAGTGTCCCTTTTTTTATGGTATAGGGGGCAAACGAGCAGACGCGTCACCTGATGGTAAATGACTACCGCCACCCATGAGCACCTGTAACTCAAAGAGTCACAAGTGCGTTGCCGCCCTTTAAGGTGGGAGTAGGAGAAGAGGGGGAGGGGGGAAGAGGGGAGAAGGGAAGGACGGGAATAGGGGAGAGGGAAGGGTTAGGCCTCCGGTAGCCTCACTCACGTGGCGAAATGCAATGCAAGCATTGCTTCACTACCGGTTTTATGTGAGGCCGTGGTATCGAGCGGAGTCGAGCCGGCCCATACGTGCCGAAGCATGGCTCTCCCACGTCCCTACTTTCAAGGAATTAGAATTTATTGGTGAAAAAATATAAATAATAAGGGTGCGGACCCGTGCTTCACCCAGTTTCTCCACCTGACCAATGTATGTTGTGTGAATTTTGAATTTTAAACAAAAACTGTTTATTCTTAAAAAAAATCCGAAATTAAAAATTAAAGATTGTAAAATAACACTTTCATTCTAAAATCTTTTTCGCAGTATTTGTTGTTTTAAAATTTTATATAGGTATAAGTATAAAAAAATATATACCTCATATATTATATATATGACAATATATAAAAAAAACAGTGTCCAAAAATTGGCTGTTAAATGCTGAATTTAAGCTTTATCCAAGGTACCTTAACTTGTTATGTTCACAGGAACACAATAGCCTTATATTTATAGCAGTAAACCCTACCCCTTATAATAATAATAAATAAAATATTTTTTTAAGAATACGATTAGCTTTTATTAATATTTTTTGAAGGTATTCATGTATATTATCACAGCTGTCCTCTAAAATATTTTTTAATCAAAAGTTTAGTATACAGTTCACATTCCTTACAACTAGTAATCATTCAGCGTCGCTTTTAACTTAATGTTACGTTCCTGACAATTACAAAAACTCAAATTACAGGATTAGCTGATACACAAAAGTATTGAAACCCCTTAGCTATCATTAACTTAATTGTAGATGAAGCAGTACAAAATGTTATGAATATAAACCATGTAATAATAAAATATGAACTATTGAATTCCGTGAATATAATAGATTCTATATTAAGATACGTAAAAAAGGTATTATAGCACCAGGAAGCGAAAGTTTAGGGCAAATTTATATCGAGATGGGGGCATTTACTAGATATCTTTGAAAAAACTTTCTCGCACATCCGATAAAATGTTTTGTTTGCACGTAATCCTCTAGAATTCTGTGTGATTTGTCTTTGGTGCGATAAAAAGTGTGCCGAAAAAATCAGATACGCTAAGTAGCGTCGTTTTTCACAAAAGAACATAAAAACTGTCATTTACTTCACAATCTTTATTGTTTTCTTAAAAATATTTTTTTGTGTTGTTCTCTAATCAGGATCCGATATTTTGATACAAAATTATCTTTTGTAGCTTTAAGGACATCTTAAAACTCATTTTCAAAGACAGTCTTTTAAATTACATCATAAAATATTAGAGGGACTTTGTGCTTCGGTAGAGGCTGTGAAATAATTAAGGAAGTGTAATAAGGCTTTTCCATTTGCATAACAAATTTGTAAAGGTTTGTTGGAAGAAAATCGGCAGTAAATCCTTTAGAAAACCAGGATTTTTTCTGAGTATTATTATTTTTCAACCTTTTTTCCGACAAGGAAGTACAGTATAAGTATAAAAAACAATAACAACTTTTAAAAAGTGTCACCGATTTCAATGACTCTTAATCATTCTTTATCCTTTAATTTTCCACCCTTACATACGCATAAATACATAAAAAGAAACTGTCAAATTGATAACCTCCTCCTTTGAAGTCGGTTGAAAAGGTAACAATTAGGTAATAGACCCGAAAACAGATTTTTGCAATATTATGTCGAGTTATTTCAATAACTGATATATCATTATTCAAATATTGTAAAAATAAGCTTTCAGCATCGGTCTAAAAAGTATATTCGTAGTAATGTTTTTATTTTTAAACACTAGGACATGCTGGATGCTGGAAACACGTGTAAAGGAGTCTGAAACACGCGTTCTGTTTTCAAATAACGTAAACTGCTAACGTTATTTGAAAACAGAACGCGTGTTTCAGACTCCTTTACACGTGTTTCCTGATTGATTCGACGCTCGAGTGCTCTTTAGATACAAAATACTCTATTGTTATAATGTTGCAGTGTCGTGTTGTCCGAAGTGGTGCACGAGTGCCTTGTCCGTGAAGTTGACAAATGCCTCTGGCACGTTAGATGTTTGCCGACGCTACTTGACGTAAGGAGGTGTGGGGCTATCTGATATATACACAATGATGACTGGCGCTTTGTGGTGGAGACGTAAGTACAGCTTCCTGTATTTATTTTTATATATTATGACTACGACGTATTAGACCCTTCGGGTGAAAAGCAAGAGTGTTAAGTTCGAAGAGTTCAATATAAAATAAACCAGATTATTACTAAAAATTTGTGTTGTAATTGCAGCAATTTTATTTAAATATATTTGTATAGTAGCAAAAATGTTCTATTTCAAGTATTTATTTATTGTAGAAGTGAAATGCAAAAATATTTTTAACACACAGCACATGACTCGATGGTTGAAACCTGTAGGTATAATGGCACGAGTTATTCTTTCTTATTAATTTTTTAAATATAAGTACCAAATCCTCACTACAATTTTTTTCATATCAGCATCGAACCACAGAACTAATCCATTTATAATTGTACTAAATAAACCCTTACGCTTATCAGTATAAGGTAGCGTTTCGTATACATAATTGCTAGCCGTTACGTCTGAGACAGCGGTACGTTAATAGAAAGCCAACGATTGGGCATCTTAACATTTACCGAATGTTTGTGTGTGCAAAATGTATAGCACTATTCCTGTAAGAATAGTAGTTCATTGCGTGCTCTCATAGTTAAAATATATAACAGTTTTAGTAGATTAGACAATAACAGTTTTCTATATTAACGAAATGATGATACACTGCAGTCCTAACTTCGTTTTAATTACATATATAATTAGCGCGCGTCCCCGGCGAAAGTATATACGCAAGTACGAAAATATGAGCGTTTGCTCATAGCTTTGGGGTGCGTGTCCCGCCCATATGGCACTTCTTAAATATTTTCAGTTTTGTGGATAGAACATATGAAACAACGCTAGGCGGGGTGTCTACTGAAAACACCACATATCACAAAATACCATCTTATTTGTCTCTGTATGTTATGTTTGCGCTCTTGGCAAAATATTAAGACATTAAAAAATGTTAAACGTTTTTATTAAATTTTTAGGTATTTGACACGAAGTAGATAAATTGCTACTTTAAAAGACTTTATATTATGAAAACTATGGAGTTATGTGTGATACAGGTATGATGTTATTTCTTATATAAATTGAAGAACTTAAGAAACTGTGGGGTATTATTTCATCTTACCAAGTTGAAATAACCGAATCTGAAATTACAATAAGTATTATAATTTTAGGTTTTTTTCATATATCTTCTTATTTTGCATTTACTTGCCTAGCCTCTTTCTTACTGCTATAGTCAACCGTAATGTAAAAATACTTGATCACGTTTTCGCATATTAACTGTGCACACCAGTTATTTGTTAGTTTTCTTCCGTGACTTTCATAAAAATTAAAATTATATATTACTAGCTGTGCCCGCGGCTTCGCCTGAATCAAAATCAGTTTGTGACTAAGTTTGATTGCGGGAAAAGACTGGGCGTATGAGGCGGTAAACCTGCCCTTTCGACCTTAAAAGTGGGCATGAAGTTACCTTCCTTAATTTCTTAACTTATTTTATTCCTAACTGAAGTCACATGAAAGAGACTATTGCCCGTTTTCAAAAAATGTGCATACAATCGACGAATGTTCATCAAAAGATTTTGTATCTGTTGTGGTAGTTCCTATATATTGGGAAGAATCACTTTTCTGGATGCACAGTACACACCGCACGCTTCATCTATCCATGTTTTGTATGGCACTTAGGGCAAGTCTTACTCATTCCTGCAAATTTACAGTAGTTTTGATCGTAACTGAAAGCCGACCTATTACTGTGAGCTAAAATTCAACTGCGCGCTGTAGATGTCGTCACTTGTTGTCTTTCTCTTTGTACCCTGAGCCGCTATGGACGGGTGGCCGGTGCTTGATTCGTAACGTCCTAAAATGTTGTGCAGTGGAACGTTGTGACCGCTCAATACTCGATTCCCTCAAGCGTTTTTGCGAGGTCCTAATATTATATGCAGGGAGAAGCATTTTGACTGTCCTACACTGGGAGTTCTATTTAGAAAGTGCTAATCTTCTTCTAGGAATATTAGTAGGTATCTATTGAAACCATTAAATTAGGTAATATCAAGTGGTAAAGCGTTTACAGGTACGGTATACAGGTTATAGAAATACTAAAAGATAAGAATGGAATAGGTTCTGATGTAACTATAATTATAGTAATGACGTAATAAGAAAAGTAAAAGTACTAATTCTGAGAAGAACTTTTTAACATAAATGTTTATAAAAAGATTTTTTCAAAGTATTTACAGCTCTCAAAAGAACTTTTTAATTTGAGAAATGCGCAAGTTGTCGTTCTGTTATGAACTCTTTAACATAAATGTAGCTCTAAAAAGAAATTTTTCAGATAGATTTAGCTCTCAAAAGAACTTTTTCAATCGAATGTTCAATTTTTCTTACAAAAAATCACTATTTTGTTCTGGTGCGTTGCGTAAGGAGCAGACCGCACGAGTGAGGTGTGCGACTACCTTATACATAGACGTCAACTCCCCGGGTGGTACTGGAGTACCACGATCACGGCGCAGGGACTCGGCAGTAGAACACGCGATCAAGCGTCACTCTGATTTTATACGTATTGATTTGAAATTATACATTTATTATAAACATTTTGCATTACAAAGATAATAATCAATATTTTGTGAATATGTGAAAATTATATTACTAAATTAAAAGGTACGTTGATAAAAATAATTTCTCTAATAAAATACTTCCTAAAGATAATAATCCAAAAATAATGTTTATTTTATCAAATCGGACTTAAACTAGAAACGGAATGTGACATGTCGTTTTAAGTTTCTTCTGTCGGCAGTCCCATGACTGAATATCTTTTTGTGAAGGTTAATATGCTATGCCTTATAATGACGATTGAAGTTCACGTTTTAATGTATAGATTATTTTCGTCAGAAAATGCGTTATTGTGCCTTATTTATAAGAGATACGTATATTGGTACCGCGGATTTTTTTTTAGACCTACTGAAGACCAACACTTTTGTAATACGTATTTTTTATGTATGATTGACCACTTAGTCAGCGCACGCGGATAAAGCAGCTCGGAAGCGCTTTATCTGCTGGCTTGCATCACGAATGCCGTTATTTCAGGCTGAATTCTTATAATTACTGGAATAAAATATGTAAATAAATTTCTGATAATGTAGCTTTCTATTAAAATCGGTCCAGTAGTTTATTTCGGTAATGGATACTCATTACAATTAAACAAATAGGAAATCAAATCTTTCCTCTTTATAATATTAGCGTAGATATTGCACTACATATATTCACTTAAACTATCTATCTATCAGTACCTATTATGTTTATATTATACACAGATGGCGCAATAGTTGAAGTGGTCACCTCGCCACTGCATCTCATCATCAAAATATCTTCAATGTACAGAATTGGACCTGTAACAGTTTTATTATAAGTATAGATGTGTGTGTGTGTTCTATGCTAATAATAAATATCTAAAAAAGAAATGACCATTTATTTTAACGTTGTAAGTATTGTATAGTTAGTACCACTTTGGACCAATAGATGTCGCTGTGCGGTGTTTATAATTCAAACTTTGCATTATTTTTTCTATCCATAGAGTGAACCAATTGTGATCAATCAAATACTAAATGTTACACCGAGTTACACACATGAATTATTTTGTACTTTTTACGTGAAGCAACCAAACACAAACTCGATGTCTATAGATTTATTATACACATAGAAAAAGAAAAAAAGATTACGTGACAATCTACGAAGTGCCTCCTTTCCAACAAAAAAAAAAAAAAAATATTGCAATCGGACTACGCATCAATGAATTACAACGAAGTACACATTTTTACTTTGATCCCCCTCTCAAGGAAACCGTTATGAATTTCGGGATAAAAAGTATCCTATATTAGGATATAGGATACTTTTTATCCCGAAACTCATATATATTCAGGTAGGCCTCGTAGTACATATATAAACTCAAATCATGCCAAGTTTCATTTGAATCCGTTCAGTAGTTTAAGCGTGATGCGCGGCCATGATACAGACAGACAGACAGACAAAAATAAAAAAAAAATATAGTTATGGCTTCAGTATCGATCATAGAGTGCCCCCAAAAAAAAATTTTCAAAATATCTTCAATGTACAGAATTGGACCTGTTACATTTTTATTATAAGTATATAGATACAGTACAATAGACAAATGAGTAAGTCAATAATAATATGATTGGACAACTGTCTCACTTTCACGTACCTACTCGAATTAATTGTGTTCCTCACTGTCGCTGTATTTGTCTTCAATCATCAAAGGACATTCTCCTTGTAAGTAAGTGCCCGGTCAAAGCAAAATACGCTAGCACTACATAATGTACTTAAATCAAACCAGCTTCTACAAGATATGCATCGTTGTGCAAGCTATTTTGAATTTTATTGTATAAATGCAACAGTTGTTATTTATTTACATACATCTTCTTCAGAGGACTTATTCAAACATGGCCTTATTTTGTGTTTTGTACGATATTGATTAACTTAAACGCAAATCTGTATACTTGTATCTCGTGCATACTTTTTGTCTTCTTAGCTTTCGTAACTGGTTTTCCCATTAAAGAGACTGCTTGTTGAGCTAAAAGTCCTAAATGTACCTGTACAAACAAGCTGTACATATATTACGCTTTGATGACATCGTTTTCTTACGCGATGTCTTTGATTGTAACATTTATGTATATGCAATAAACGTTCCTAGCGAGAACTGACAGTTTTATTGTTGACTCCTAGACCTAACTAACAAGGTCAAGTGTAGGGCCGACCTTGTCTAAACATTTTTGGTCCAAACAATTTGCCGTCCTGTTGCATTCTATATGGCACGCATTCACTTCTGGTGTGCGCTATGATTGCACCGCACCTGTGATCATGACAATGTTTGGAAAACATTATAGGGCTCCAAGCTCGCAATAGCGTTAAGTGGCGTATTTATCTAGCCAAACCTCCAGCAACAACTCACCTTAATTTAACGGAAAATTAATAAAAACCTTCGTTTAGTCCGAAACTGTACCTCTTTAGTAACTTCGTTAACTATTATCATGTACATCCTCCATTTGATACATTTCAAGTAAATGCAATCACCATAAGCATCCTAGCAGGGATTAGAGCGCACAGCTTTGTTTTCATCGCAAGAATAAAGTTCTGTTTTCGAATACAAGCTGAGCTGTCTTTTGTCTATCTACTAAAGGAAATAATATCAGATGCAAGATATATTGAATATCGGATATCTTCTAAATCAAACGGAGATTTGATATATTCCTAAATTGTATACTGTATTCAAAGCTTTGTGGTGTAAAATAATGTTTTGATGGAAAATGAATAACGGTTACATATGTATATACGGATTTGATGAGTATCTGCTATCTCAACTTACCATTTAAACCTGCAAAAAGTATACATATTCAGAAACTGAAAGTTATAATTCAATTTGGATCGGAAATGATTTGGATGAAATGATATTCACAAATGAATTGTATTCTAGATTAACATGGGTGGGATTCGACCATGTACATTATTATTGATATGCATTATTCAATTACGTCCTAGACGAAAAACGCATATTGATAAAAGACATAGAGATAAACTATATTATGTATAGGTCCACACGCACACTTCAGAATAAGGCGGGGTAAAAGCCAGCATTTCATTTTTTTTTTCGGTTAGGCGTAGAAATATTATAAACAGATTGAGATAAAAAAAATGAGTATTACATTTAATTATTGTTTTTTTAATTTAATAAAAACAGGAAACCCCCCTCCCCCCTTAGGAAACTACTAAGAAAGCCTTTTTCGGATTTGTTTTTATTTTAATTTGTTTGCTTATGAATCACTAGACTGCAGTTTAGAGTAACCTTTGCGTGTATATAAATCATCTACACTATGCTCAATTTAACATTATGAAAATGCACGATCTGATCTTCAATCAATAAAAGAAGAGATTCCGTCAGTTTAGTGCCTTGCTGTTTTGTAGAATGACTTACTACGTTAGTGTCCACATCTAACATTAAACTCAGCAGAGCTAAAGCGATAAATGAAACATAAAAAATTAAATCAACTTTTATATTTAGAGTTGTGTTGTTTAGTGAATATAAGCGTACCTAAGAAGAAAGAATGCGTGATCCTTGCTTGAAAGAATATTTTGAAAACGTTTAGTTTGGAAATCAAAATAGTTCATAGAAACTGTTACACTATTAACACATTTCTGCTCCATTCACTTCTCGATTGTTAAATTTGCCTGGCTTTGCTTAGTAATATATCGAAAGTGGTTTCAAACCTTTCAAATGATGTAGCAGTCTCGTAGCGTCGCTGTCATAGCGTTCATAGAACTATCTACGAGTTTTATTTACATACCGGTATTGTAAGTGCTACGTATAAACCTATACATATGTATGTTCATATCTCTGAGTGTCTGTTGTGACGAGTGGCGAGAGCAGAAAACAAAGAAGAGGTGTCATGTTAAAACTCAAGTGAAATGTATTATTCAGTTCCCGCTTCACAAAGACAATTCGGCTTTTGTTTGATACTGACACGAATCTGAGATCATGCGAGATGGCGCTCATATATTACTCACTTTATATGCGCCATACAAAACTTGATAAATGTGCTATGTATATTATATGTGAGTCTCAATCTTTCCTCTTTTTAATCGACTTCAAAAAAAGGAGGAGGTTCTCATTTCGTTGCAATCTTTTTTTTTATGTCTGTTGCCTGGTTACTTAAAGACGGCTGGACCGATTTAGAAAATAATTTTTTTTGTTTAAAACGGGTCTACATACTTTCGAGTTGGTTCTATCCTAGAAAAATCGAGGGAAATCTTTAAATATTATAGGCAAACCTATGGCGATTTGGGTATTTTTATAGTAACTAGTGCATTTGCTCTCGGAATGCATTTGGTGAAGTGAAACTGATGATGAAGACCACAGATGGTCAATGAAACCAAAACACTGAAATAGCTAAGAAATTTATGCTTGTAACAATGCATATGAGAGTACCAGGAGAACTCTTCAGGAATTAGTATCCCTGAATGTGGAAAAGCAAAATTTGGAAAAGGTGATGAGCAGTTGACTTTTTTCTCTTTCCACCTCTAAAAGCTTTTTAGGCAACAATTTGGTTTTGTGGTCTGAACTGAAAAAAAACCCGGCCAAGTGCGAGTTGAACTCGCGTGAAGAGAATTTCGTACTTTCCCAAGAAAAAAGTTACCATTGTAGTTAAAAAGCATCTTCTCAAATGTATGTTTTTATGCACAGAATTGAGAGATTTACCATGTTATATTGTTTATATTGTATATTTGTATTATATTGTTATATTGTTCTCCTGTAATTTGATATGTCACACGGTTCAGTATGCATTTTTTTTTATTTGTCCCCCAAAGTGACCCTCGTATTCACAACTCATTTATTTACGTTGTACATCTGTGTTTGGCTTACAGGAATTGATTTGTATACCAAAATTTAACTCAATCGGTGTAGTACATTCGAAGTGAGGCTGTCACAGACGAAAAGACAGACCCACGAGTGATCCTATAAGGGTTCTGTATTTTCTTCGGACGTGCGCATTTCTAATAACGTTACTAAACAAGTTCTACAATAAAATATATTTTAAGAAAACATATTCTTTGTAGGTATTCTAAATGAAGATTGTTAAAACTAAATTTGAATACAGTGAAAAGTTCAGTTTTGAAAACCATTATTGAGTTTTTTGTCACGTAGCCAACATGTCACTGCCAAATGGAGCGAAGTTTTTGTCAGTATATTTTTGAATAATTTAGATAATTGGATACTTTTTTTTACCGCATTGCGTAATAAAGAGAGGGTTCCTATTGTATAATATATTTTTTGTTTTAGTTGCTTTGCATCAGTAGAAGCTGGAGCGTCCACGGTCGAAGTTATTGTCAAACATAGTACGTCAACAATTTTTTGAAGTGTAAATGCCCGATCACCGGGGCCATCGATGAATCCATATGTCCAAATTGAATCGATAAAGCTCTTATCTCACACTGCATCTAAAATGAGTGGGCCGTCGTGGCGTCAGTGACGATATGAACCAACAGTTCAACCAGCGCTAGTCAACTTAAGGGTCTGACTCACTCATTTGTCTTTTCTTTTATTTGTTCTTGAGCCAGGATAACCGATTCATGACTGCATACATTATTACATTTAAAAATGTCAGCATCTATATCGCTTCTAATATAATTCAAATTAGTTTGACTACATCAAAGACTTAAAGTCAATATTTGCAAAAATAAATATTATCGCAAGTAATTAATTTGTTATGTTATTTTGTGACAACCCTATCATAAAATATCACAATTGTACACTTTCTTTAGAAGCTTTGACTTTTGTTTATATACTCATGTGGGATGAGTATTATACATTCTAAGTCTGTTACAAAAAATGGTAGCAAAAGCTAACAAAAATTTTAGGGCGTGTCTAAGTTAAGTATCACAAGAAGTGTTACATAACTTATGAATCCCATAAAACGATAAATATAGTATGTAAAGTCCTTAATGATAAAGCTCAAGTTTATAACTTCTTAAACCATAAACTTCATCTTAAATTCTGCATTAGCCATATCCTAACTGCAAATGTGACCCCAACCTCAACAGTATGTTACCATATTCATAATTTACCCTTACACTCCCTTCGTATTATCACCCGTCTACCCAAATTGTTTTAATGACATTAATTTAATAAAGGACTTACCATAAAACAGTTTCAAATACCGAACGAAACTGAACTTTATGTTGGTAAAAATTTCAGACAAGTCCCAACTTTGACATTAGCCTGTGAATTATCGCGGTCTCCTTGGTGTCATTTGTGAAGTTTGGGCCGCAACTTAGTGCTCTGGGAATGGATTCTTTCCGCTCCTAGTTTGCTCTGGGCGGTGGCCAAGATCACTTGCTTGCGTACCACTCCGTTTATTTTGTGTGATATGTAAATATCTGTAAAATATATTTTATTTTAATTGTATGCTTTAAACCCAGAGTTTATAAAATACTTCTTTCTACTATTCTACCGTGATTTTACTTTAAGTATCATCTAAACAATAGAGAATAATCTACAATAATTAATCTTTATTTCCTGATTCTTAAACGTTAATGTTCCTAGTTTAGGATAGAAAAGAAAAAATCACCCATACGTACTCTATTTAGATCGATATTTGTTATTCATCATTTAGGGTTTTAGGTGTGGTTATAATTTAGTAACATTATGTTTTGTATAGTACATTATGTTAATATAGACAACTTAATCTTCACCAGTTTTGACAGTAGTAGTAGACAGTACTGTGGTGGTTGTAGAGTTTGACTCAATATTTTGTCCCTGTCCTCTGAACTAGGACAAGGCCTGTATCTCAGAAGATAGTGCTCAGCTCACAATGCTTCCAATGTGGGGAACAATAATTTGTGTGTTGCCTTTCATATTTAACTTTTTATTAGTTTTAAATTTAAATTTATATTTAATTAAAGATAAATGGTTCTACTCACGTGTACATTTTGGATATGCCCAACTAGTTGCAGACCCGACGGGGGCCCTTTTTCAAGGAGTGAGGCATCCTACCGCTATCTTGCTAGACCGGCACCGGCAACCGCGGCCTGGTAGTCTCATTTTAATAACCACCATTTTACAAAAAAACTTATTTAAGGCGCTGATATTATAAGTCATGTTTAAATTTGCTTTAGAATTGCTAAAAATCAAATCACTAAAAATCATCTATCAGATCGTTAAAAATAACGCTCTAATTATAAAAACATCCTCCCATCTCAAGTTACCCAGTCATTCAATTTTGAAAGTTAAATACTACAGATACACTGAAGCGGAAGAAAAGTTTATCGTAAGTACTTAGAAAGAAAAACAAATCGCAATTACGCTCAGTACTAAGGCGTTATCAGACGTTAGGAGTTTGGAAACTCCTCTCTGGAAACGAAGATACTGAAAAGAGAAGCAACGTTCCCATAGTAAATTGACACAGTTCAATCACATCAACGAGACTAAAGATCGATAGTTTCGTTCACGTATTAGGTAAGTTTTAATTGAGTTTTTGCAACACCCTTCCGTGACTCCGGAATGTTGCGTTGCTTACCGCTTTGCTTTAGTTTTATTAGTTTTTATTATGTTGCCACCTTTTTGTTGTATAATGCAAGGTGCGATTTAAAAGAAGATAGGTAATGATAACATATCTACAGTGAAATATAGTAAAATTATAACCATTAGATAAATACTCGAAGCCGAGCTTTTAAAGCACTATGTTAATTATTCTACCTCTAAATAAAATATTGTAGTAACTAAATATTAAATTTAGTTAGTTTAAGGAGCGCATAAGCATCTAGTCAATTTTTTTGTTGTTTTTTGTAATTATAATTCCACTTCTCCTAAAAACCAATCTGAAAGTAATTAAGAAAGAACGCCGTCGGCTAAGGCCTTTAAACGGGTCACGCAAGCAGTTCATTCCAGCTCTAAACTCTTTATAATGTATAATGAGGTGAATTAATCTTAACTTCAAAATTAAGTGCTTTCAAATTTAAAATGCAAAAAAATTCAATTAAGAGACCTTAAGCAAAGCGGAAGGAGTCCAATTAAAACTATGTCTCCGTCGAGAAACTGGTAAAAGGTAAAGTGGATAGACAGAGCAGTACTGAAAAACACTTTAAGGTTTTTTAAATTAAGAAAGGTTTTAAAATATTGGGAATTCAAATCGTATTAACGAAAACAAAAAGTAGAGCTGTGGACCGGTTAATGAGAAATTCTATCCCCAAAATTATTTACCAAATGACTAGCATTCCGAAATAAAAATATTTATTATATATATAAAAACATTACAAATTTTAATTTAATTTGCAATTGTTTTCGATTTGCGTTTTAGTTGAGGCAAGCTTAGTTGTGAAAACTTTTTTTAAGAAAATTAAAATGAGAAAAACAGGAATTGAAAAGGGAGTTACTAACTGTTAAGCTTTCGCGTTTAATTATATAATTATGTATATATACGGGAATTAAAGCGATCGCGTAATAGGTATTACATACCTTTAAATTGCCTGGCGTTTCGACGAGGTTGCACTGGCTGACTGGTTCAGAGATGCACGCCCGCCGTCATCAAGACTTATAACTGTATGTAATTACCAACAGTATTTATCCCACTGCTCATAAATGCGAAGTGGCATGTTTTTTTAACTGGATACCACGCTGATACCTATTACGTGATCGCGTTAATTCCCTTACATATATTATACATCAAAAGGGAGTTGTAATAAGACGTAATGATATCTCTCCCAAACTAATTTAATGTAACTATTGAGTCTTTGCTAAAGAAAGAATCGAGCAATGAATAAATTATGTATAACGTATTTTAACCTACTTTAAAATAGGATAAGGTTCTCAATTCGTTGGATATTTTTTTTATGCCTCAAAGAGGCCTGAACTGATTTGGAAAAATTCTTCTTTTGTTTTTTCTTCCCAGTTGGTCTCACAGCACAAGTAAAGGAAAAAAAACCGGAAGTCGTAAATGTGTTGTTATATCTGTCTGTTTGTGTGTGTGTCTTTCAAGACCCTTTTCCTCAGGAACCCGTGGAGGCATCAAGTTGAAATTAACTTCAACTACTAAAGTTAGCGTTCTCTTGAATCTGTAAAAAAATCAAGCTTCTTAGTCAACTCAATCATAAGATGCGGCCGTTAATTCTTAGATTGTAACAGATCAAAATCTATGTGTACTTCCCATTGACCTAGAATCATGAGATTTTGTTAGAAGCAAGTTCTCACAGCACAAGTAAACGAAAAATCTCAAAGTCGTTATATTGTTGTTATATCACATAAAAAAAAGTTTTTGCGATTACAAACTTATATTTTGCGGTTGGAAAGTTGACTTTCCGTCAATCGATGTATGGGAAAGTATTTTTACAACTGCAAAGTTAATCTTCGAGAATTGATTCCCGAGATTACTAGTACTATCTACATACAAGTTTGTATGCTTACGGAACCCTCGGTGCGCGAGTTAGACTGGTCCTTTTTATATAGTTTTACTGAAGGTTAGTCGTATTTAAATTTACACTTCTAAGGATGGGATTAAAAATATAGCTTATTACATTTATAATGATTTAGGCGCACTGAAAATATTGAAATCGGTGATACTTTTTCAAAAGATAACTTGATTTTTGGAAACACTTTTGCAATCATTTGCAATGTTTGCACTAGTTTAATGCTAATTTTTAAATAAATAATATGACTCTAAACAATAAATGAAACAAAAAAAAAGTGCTTGAGTAAGCTTGCGTGTGTGCATATAATATTTTGGCTTAGAACTATGGACTTTCAAGTAGTCTAGTCACTTAGAACGGACTTCAAAAATGGAATGAAATAAGTAAGCAACTGCCCTATTGGCACTTTTACATATGTGCGCCAATTCGTATTATTCGTGTAGTTTTCAAATGTTATTACGACAACAAATGAAATAAAATAAGCTAAATGATGGTAACATGGAACGACTGATGTATTTACTTCGTAAGTATTTCGGTCTCACTTAAATCAAAAGAAGCATTGTTTATGAAGTTGTTATTGACTATGTGTGCTAACAATCGGTATTTTTTAAATATTTATAGTCATGCCGTTCAGTTTTCACAATGCCGTAGTAATTAGGCGAGAAATTTAAATGTCTTTGTAAAATAACTTAGAAGAAATGAAAAAATCAATTATTTATTATTTTGTACGAGTGGTATCGATAACTTTGTTTTTTGAGTAGGTTATCTTAGGTTGAGATTTTCTCATTCACTAGAAGGTGGTGTCTGAATATATTTACAGGAATTCAGGAAGGACGTCTTGTATCGAGACGTTTGTGGAGAAAAACTATGATCTGTATAACGTTTTTTTTTGTGAATTAGGTCCGAGTGGAGATCGTCCTCCCGGACCCTTTCCGCCGCCTCCTTCTGTGAGATGACTTCCTCACAGAAGGTTGCGACTGCGGTAAAATTCCTGTCGCTACCGGCCATGGAGCGTATGACAGCCGGTAGCGACAGATCCACTCCGATGACTGCAGTGAGGGCCCGACGCTGCTCCGCCCAACTGGGGCAAACCGCCAGCGTGTGCTGAGCCGAGTCCCCACTACAGTCGCAGTGGTGACAGGCGGGACTCAATTCCCTCCTAGCGACCGAGTGCAGGTACTTCCCGAAGCAGCCGTGCCCGGAAGGAACCTGCGTCAGTCGGAAGGAAAGGGTCCCGTGCTGCCGCCCTGCCCACTCGACGATGATCGGCTGGAGCGCCTCCACGGCGGCAAAGCCAGCACGTGGAGCCTCCAGCCGGGACGACCAACGAGCCATGGTGGCTCGGCGAGCGGCCTCACGCCATTCGCGTACCTCTTCGGGCGGGGCCGACTGCTGCTTCCCGCCCGGAACTCAGCCGTTCGCCGATATACTTCGGCGAGCACTTCCGCCTCCAAATCTCACCGTGGAGTCCCGGCCAACGCGCACGCCGCCTCCGTTGACACGGTACGGTATCCGCGTATGGCTCTAACCGCCATAAACCTCTGAGAGCGCCAGAGGCGCGCCCTATTCTGGGCGGTCAGAGCCTCCGCCCACGCCGGTGCACCGTACAGTGCCACTGACCGGACAACCCCCGTGTACAGCCGGCTCTTTATTTCACTTAGGTCAACCCTTACACAGTAGGGACAACCCTAGCTTATCTTTCCAGCTTAATAGCAAAACAAGCCGAAAAACCGACCTATTTCCCAACATCTGATTACAATATAGCCCACAATATGCTCTATAACTCGTTTTTTACGCTTCACTTAACTCAAACGTGTAGTAGCTGGAGTAAAGTGTAAATAAATCTTCTTTAGTGGCATCGTGCCGTTTCTGGGCCATAAACACGACAGCGGTCAACAAACAATGTGCTTCGTGTTCAAGAAGCGTCATTTATCGTCTGTGCAAAAAGTGGCCACGACTGCGATATCTACGGGCCTTATTTAAACTAAAGCAAAAACGTGTTAAAATAGGTGGTGGAGTTAAGCGTCGTGGGGCGTGGTATATTAATGAAATGTTTCCTTTTATTCTATGTAGGTTTCCACCCTGTGTTGAAATGTGGTAATGAACACTTCGTATTTAAAATGATACATAGATACTTAGAATTTCAGTAGACGTGAGCGTATTTAGGCCGCATATTATACATATGTATTCTATATTATGAATAGTTACAATAAGCTCGTACATAAATAGGTAAAATGTATGGCCTCTAGGATTAAGAAAAGTTATTAGGTTTCTACCACCGGTATTGTTTTAAATAGTGGCTTTCTTAACGCAAATACAAGTACAAATTATACTCGAACTTAATTGCATTTTATACTTAATTGTCAAAGGAATGCCGATTTAGCTTCGCCTAACATCTTCTTTATGACCGTCCAGACATTTTGCTTATGTGTCTCGAAGTGAACAGGAACACCAGGGGTGAATGAAAGGTAGGTCAGTGTAAGAACGCGCTCACTGGCCGAGCGCGTTCTTACACTGACCTACCTTTAATTATAACCTTAGTAGTATAAAATAACAGGTGGTTCATAGATAAGATTATTTGATCTATAACCAATAATCGGTTACCTTGGACTTGACAAACAGAATTCATGGTTAAATTTAATTTTATAAGCTACTTTGTGCCGTGATTTATGTAGAGCAAGATGACATAGGCGATGATTACAAAGAAAGGGTAAAAAACCTCGAATTTTCGAATTCGAACAGTTATGAACATTTACAAAAATTGCCAAATCGGTTTAGTCTTTTCCTGCGTTCCTAATCAATGAGGATTTTTGGAACTTTCAAAAAAACAACTGTGCCTTCATCCAACTACTGTTTCGTTGTCTCTAATGTACATTACAAAAAATATATAACTATATAAAAAAGTGGTTATAGTCTTGAATTTTTTTTTTGGCATTAATACCACTATTTGTTGGAAATATAATCGTGAGCGTTTCTATATTGAATTATAACTCAACCAAAATTGACTTCTTACTTAATTGATAGACATAAATTTATAATAAATCCTATATTTCTAAATCTGGTCAAGACAAAAAGAATTGTCGCATTACGTTTTTAAATACTGAAAATGAAAAAATATGATTATTACTGGCCTATTAAAATATCTACCTCTATTTATCAATATAAAGTGAACCAATAAATTAAAACGGCAACGTGACTTACTCAAGCTTATTTACTGGACGCTGCAATACTCATAAAAGTACGTAGCCGATAAAAATCTGACATAAAACTTCGTGAAAAGAAGTGAGGATAATTGAAAAACCTGATCTCTCATTAAAATCTCTCGCCTCCGTCCGTTTCAAAATTAAACACGGGCATATCGCAGTCACGTCGGTGGTTCTGCCCACTTTTTTATGAGTGCCCCGTCCAGGAGCCGCGATGGCAGATAATTTAAGATTCCTTTTTAACTTTGATCCAAAACAAAGACTTTTAACTTCTCGTGTTGAATATTTCGTCCTACTAGAATTGTATTTTTTTGTTTGCATGACGTAAATTAAAAGTACATTTTGGTCATTAGTCTTTTTAAATATGAGTAAAATGTTGCTATTACAAGTCGCAAAATAATTTGTGTATTTATTTAAAATGTAATTACCCTTTGGTAGCTCCAACTTTTATAATAAAATGAAATTACTACATTACAAGACTCATTACTTCTAACGAGTAGGTATGTACATAAATAATATATCTAATAACTTTAAACGAGCAATTCTTGAATATATATATGTACTAGCGGACCCGACAGACGTTGTCCTGCCGGAACGTAAAAAATATTATTCCTGTAACCCTATCGCAGCGCCATCTACCGGGTCAAATTGTAAATCTAAACCATTCTAGAATCCACCTGAAGCCACACAAAAAATTTAATTAAAATCGGTCCAGCCGTTTAGGAGGAATTCAGTGACATACACCCGTACAGAAAAAAAATATATATTAAGATATATATAATCTGAATCTCGGAAACGGCTCCAACGATTTTCATGAAATGTAGTATGCAGGGGGTTTCGGGGGCGATAAATCAATCTAGCTAGGTTGCATTTTTAGAAAACGTAAAAAAGAAAGCTTGGTCATCCAGGTACTTATAAGTAATACTTACTCAAGGTTATTTAAGGTTCAACCACTTCTTACGTTATATTTTAGCATTTAGAGACGTCTACTTATTCACATTTCAGTTAAAGTATCTTTGTTGATAAAAATAACTTATTTTGAGACATATATTAGGTATATAAAATTAAACTTGAGAATCCCACAAATGTCGCTAAAGCTCTTTAAATAGTGACGTCTATTTTTTTAACAGAAATAATAGACACGAGAGAAAAGTAAAAAGGATATAATTTAAACAAATATTGTTATTAAAAATATAAATAAGTACGACTTAAGCCGCGGTCAGGCAGGTTTATGATATATATGATATATAAAAGCGACCACGATTTTGCAATCAAGGGGTAACTAGCAAATTACCCACAACTGTTGAATATTAAGTAGGTGCATCAACATTATTGAAAAATAACACTTTTATTCTTTTTTTTTATGGTATAGGGGGCAAACGAGCAGACGGGTCACCTGATGGTAAATGACTACCGCCGCCCATGGGCACCTGCAACTGAAGAGTCACAAGTGAGTTGCCGGCCTTTAAGGTGGGAGGAGAGGAAAAAGGGGAGAAAAGGGGAAAGGGGGGAAAAGGAAGGGTTAGGGCCTCCGGTAACATTGCAATGCAAGCATTACTTCACTGTCGGTTTTCTGTGAGGCCGTGGTATCACTACGGTCGAGCCGGCCCATACGTGCCGAAGCGTGACTCTCCCATCATTTTATCCATTACATCGTACTATATGAAAATTACACTAATGAATTTGTGAGAAACAAAAATTCTGTATGTGCTAAAAACAAATTATTACTTCATTCGCATTATTAATATATCTACCCGAGATAAAGTGATTAGATTAGACACAATTATTATTAATCAATATACGAAATATTAACATGTTGTTGAGGAATGGGTTACAATGTCCCTTTATATAAAGGAAAGGCCACCGACCTGATCCCCGATCCCGAATAGGTTATCATGCCTGGCCGCGGTCCAACAGTTGAAATTGAGAAATTAACTATTGTATACTATAATTCGTAAATTTTAAGAAATGATAAAATAAAAACTAATAGTAGATAATCAACAGATCTGTATTCTGGTAAACAGAAAGAACTTCTAACATCTATATCCATATCAAAGATTAAACAGTACCTCTTTCTCCTGTTTGTTACCCGAGTTTCTTTTTTTTCTCTGGTATTGACGTGCCTTAGCTTTATTACCAAAAAAAAATATGGGAGGATTTATTATCAATAATCTAATGATTTGCCGTAAAATAACTAACTCTAGGTGATTACTGACTGACTGACTGACTAATATCTGAGACGATAATATTATTTGTGTCTGTACACTTAGTTATTAAAGTTAAATTGTACGTAACTAGAACAATTATGCACACAATGTAATTCAGTTGTAGCGATGTAAAATTATGATTACGATTAACAGCATACACTATTATGTAAATGATCAAGCAAGATATATTGTAACGAGTATTAAATTAATTATTACGTATGGTAGGTACTATAGGTTCAATTACGGGATATTTTATCTCTAATGATTAACGATATCCGCAGCACCTGTGACGAAAGTAGATAAAAACGTTTTTATACTGGGTACTATAGTGGCGAACTGGCATACAGTCTGATTGGCGTAATTGTTTTTAAGCATCAGTGAAAAGTTGTCACTAATTTGAACACCGAATTAAAAAAAATAAGTAATTTGCCAGCTTACTGTTTTTTTGCAAGTCTTAACAAAAACCATTGCTACTTTGTACTACTTAATCTGAAAAAGATTAATTAATTAATTATTATTATAACATTAACCTTACTTGGTTTATGTTCACATTCCGCGATTAAAAGATTATATGCTTTTTAAAACTACATAGTCATAAGGCACAAGTTTGGTCTTTTTTATGAATAAAATAACTCTTTTTATTTCTGTTGCAGGTGTTCATGGGCGGCAATATTCACTTACCATCAGGTGATCTGTTTGCTCGTTTGCCCCCTATACAGCAAAATTAAATAAAGTCTAGACCAGTCTGGTTTTAGGAAGGGTCGTGGAACTGCAACAGCTTGGTGTGATGGTACCATATTGGAAGCTAAAGAATTTTACAGAAGGGACTTGCCCTACTAGACTACTCCCGAGCTTTTGATGCCATTGCTACATGCCTACTTTTGTCTAAGTTAACATATTATGGATTTTGTTTTGAAACAATAAAGTGGGTTCACAGTTTCTGAACAGGTAGGTCACAGAAAGTGGAAATACATATAGAGGATGGAACACGTATCGCGTCATCCTTCATTACTTTGACAACGGGAGTTCCACAAGGTTCAATATTGGGGCCACTTTAATTTATATTGTACACAGCTGACATGACTGATTGCTTCCTAAATTGCAGACATATCGAATGCAGATGACACTCAGTTGTTTTTATCTTTTAACCCTAGTGAAAACAGGTCAGCAGTGGAGAGAATTAATGAAGACCTAAAAAGAGTGTAACCACTATTACTAGGTGTGTGTATAGTGATCACGAGAACATTCCTTGGTTATAAGTCCAATCAAAACCAAGTTTATGGTATAGGGTAGGAAAGGGCAAATCCAGACTATAATTCACGCTGACCTATCAATCGTCATAAATGGGAAAATAATTGCCAAGAGATGAGGAGGCTAATATAATTTAGGATAGGCCAGTAATATTAAGATATCTTATGGACTCTGAATTACGATTTGAAGCACATATAAATAATGTTGTCAAAAATTGTTTCTCATGGCTAAGAAAATTGTATATCTTAAAATATTTATAAGGAAACAGTTAGTAGACGCTCTTGTGTTATCTAGATTTAACATTGTGAAATAGTATATGGTCCGCGTTTACTACATTACACAAAGGAGTTGAACAAATAATGTCATACAAAGATTTTAAAATGCCCGCACTGTACTGGTACTGTTATAAAATCCCTAGACGTCATCATGTAACGCCTTATAAGAATGAAAATATTTTCATTATAAAAATGGAATCCAGAAGAAAACTGCATCTAGCCACTTACTTTGTGAGATAGTTAACATACATACCCCTACTTATTTTCTGAGAAAATAGACTGGAAACATAACCAGACCATCAGACCATCAGCCAGAACCTTGAGCAGTCCTGGACACAGTACAGCTTACAGTAGTTTCAAATATGCAGCAACGCGATACTGGGGTTCAATACCGCCGCCGATTAGGGACCTAAAAACCACAATTATCTCATTTTAAAATTCATATGAGAAAATACCTTCTTGATCAACAAAAACAACAGTAACAAGTTTGCTTACTTCTATTGTAATGGCCTATTAGCAATGTAATTCTAGTATTGTGTAGTATACATGCGTCAGTGATAGTGTGGACGTGTGAGAGGGTTTATTTTTCTTCTCTATATTATTTTTCTTCCAATTGTTATTCCCTGTTAGGGACCTGAAACGGAGGGTAGTGATTATTGGGTTTAATAAATATATAACATGTATATGTTACGGACCAAGGGATTAAACATTGCAATATTTATATTGCCCGGGATATATAAATAATGAAATATTAAATCGGACTGTGTGATGACTACTTATACAATCCTCGTTATTTATCACATTGTCTGACTATTATGAATATTGCTACGTAACTGTTGGGCAAATTGATAATTAAGATACATAAGGTACATTAGGCAGGGCGCTAGGACCAAGTACATACATGGAAGGACCATCGTCATTAGCAAACACGCGCTGTTACTGAAAGCAGTTGAAAAAGCTAATAAAAGCGGAAGGGTCGTCTATATTGTTTTTATTTCGAATTGAAAACTAAAACGAAACTACGGTAATGTGGGCTATAATTAGTAATTCCTTTACAAAAAATGTATTTGAATGAATATTATGGAAGAGTGGCGTCAGGAGAAAATCTTTGTGTCCGTTGTTTGTAAAGTCCCCCGCGACACAGGAGTAAGTCCTAATGCGGGAGTTGTCTTTTTATAAAAAAAAAAAAAGGAGAAAAAGGTTTAGAATACAGTTAATATGGTTGTAAAGGTGGTGTATTTAAAAAAAACGGTTCACTAATGTTTGACAAAAAACGAATAACAAATGGTCATTTAAAAAAAACATATATATATTTATATATAATAATAATAACTTCACACATCTCACACACGGCCGTCTGATCCCAAACTAGGCAGAGCCTGTACTATGGTAACCAAACTGCTGATAAACATACTTATATATTTATAAATACAAACAAATTATAGATAAATTTCACCCAGACACAGAACAAATAATCGGGCTCATCACACAAATATCTATCCTGGGTGGGAATCGAACCCACGACCTCTAGCTCAGCAGTCATGATCACTAACCACTAGACCAACAGGCCAGTATATATATATATATATTAACTTTTTAACTGGCGGTTGTTTTGGATTCTAGGGATCATATCTAGACCTCCTGTGAAGAAATTTTTGGAAAACTCGACAACTGGTACGAGTACAAAACCAATAGGTAGACTTTTCTTGGAAATCTACCTGATAAATGTCGTTATATTTTTATAGCAATAAAGACTAAAAATAAAAATATTTATGCTATTGAAGTCACGTGCAAATTCCCTATTGAATAAAAAACACATTTTATTACTCTGCCAAATATTGCTTATTTCGATTGTTTTTATTATATTGACAACTCATATTGATCATTTTTTAAACGGTCTGGACACTATCAATAATGCTATCAATCAATTGATCCATACATTAGTGCGTTATTTAATTAGATATGAAATAATGTAGTGTGTATTTAAATTTACATTATCGCTTGCCATGCTGAATGTGATCTACAATTAAGAAGATTATAACACTTTTATGTTTGGAAATAAATGGTTTTTAGCGTTTGTCAGCGTCAAGTCGGCAACTAAGGTGGGCACTAAAAAGCAGTACTGGGATGGCCTATGTCAATCGCAGTGTTTATTGAGGTGTATATTTTCTGGGACACGGTGTACAACCCTCATTAACATAAACAACGGTTTTTTGTTATAGGCTTGGAAGGCTTGAACTTATGCATAGCGTTAAATATTATGTGTTTTGTTGTAATATATTTTTGATATTAAAAAATAAACATGGTCAATGCCACGATTACGTGGCATTGACGTGTCAGTGCCTGAATTCATTGACAATACGCGTGACCGAAGCCGCGGGCAGCAGCTAAACTTTCTATAATAATAAAAATATTCCAAACGATGAATTATACAAACATTCAACTTAATTTTCATAATAAAATTTACTATTGTTAAAAATGACATCGCCTTAAAAACTTTACAGGCACGCGACTCACGCTATGACTTGTAATGCACAACGAAAACTTTAATGCTGCCTTAGCGTGTTTGAAAAAAAACTTTGAAAAGATGCCCTCACCGATAAATAATCGGAGGTGGTATGATTTTTGAGTTGTTAGTGAATTAATGGCGGTCCTACCATAGCACGGCCGGTTTTAATTAAAAAATTTCATCTTGCATATGTGTTATTTAACTTTCATAAAATAGTTAGTAGTACAACTAGTATATTTTATATTTATTTAGTATATTCGACTGCACGGATGGCACAATTGTTTAAGTGGTCACCTCGCCACTACGCCGCACCGAGTGTTGTGGGTTCAAATCCCACACGGGACAAAAATTTGTGTGATCCACAAATAGTTGTCCCGAGTCTGGGTGTCCTTTGTGTCCGTTGTTTGAATTTTTGTGAAGCCCCCCGAGACACAGGAATATTCCTAATGCGGGAGTTGTCTTTTTAAAAGAAATAAAAAAAATTATTACATTAGCAGCACGTATGTACATGAAACATATCTATTAAGTTATGTTCTTTTGTAACAAGCGGCAGACATACTGGAGACAGTATACAGGTGATTCTTTACAAGTGCGAAAGTAACTCATCGCGTAAACTTAGCCACTCAGAATTTGTGATGACTAGTTACTCTTTTGATTAATCGTCACTTGCTTTAGTTTACTCCTCTACGGCTATACTCCGCATTGACTGGACTTGCTAGTGAGTGTTGTAGTCTAAAATAATATTATAAAGAGATAACATTTGTGTGTATGTTTGTAATGTTTTCACACAAAAACTACTGGACCGATTGCTGATGAAACTTGGTATGTAGATAGCTGGAGACCTGGATTAATGCATAGTCTACTTTTTATCCCGACATTCCCACGGGATCGGAACTTACGCGGGTGAAACCGCGAGGCGCTGCTAGTGTGTAAATAACTGGCATTACTAAAGTTAGTCTGATCCGGTGCCGGTTTCTATAATATTCTGCATTTCGTAAAACTAATAAAAATTACTAAAGTGTATTATTTCTTGTGTTATTTTGTCTTCACAGCTTTGTCTGCACACCTAATAAATTTAGAAAGTTAGGTATTTGAATCACCTAAGCAAGGTGTTTCTTTTAGTATCTGAAATTTACCTAGTTTAAATTAATAAAATAGGATAGGCAGAGGTGGATTAGGCACCCTCATTTTTCAAAGTATAATTTTGTCCCACCCACGTAATAGGAGGCAAGGCAAGGGGCCTACCGGGCACTTTGGAAATTAAAGTTAGCAAAACTAGGGGGTATATTGAAAAGTAAAGGTAGGGAAGAAGGCAAGGCAATAGAAATCCAAGCCCTCTAACTTGCTCCTTGGTGGATTAGAATGTAGAAGTGGCTATCTACTTCAAATGGCTCTCCCACTTTCAATTAGTATTATGACGTGAATCCATCACCCCACCGGCGTTTGCGGTGGGGCGGTGTGTCGGAATCGAACCAACTAAAACTACACGGTGTTCCATACTGCGCTTAAAATAGGAGGGATCCGGGAACAGCTTTTATTAAGACATCCAAACCATAAGTGAAAATCCTCCCTCATAATATTATCAGTCTATCGCCATCCACTGCTGTATAATGATATTAATTCCGTTTACAAAAGAAATTAGTTTTATATATTATATGGTTATGCGTAATATCAATCCTATAAAAAACATAAATGTGAAAATGGGAGTCAAGTTCAATATTAAGAATATACGCAGTTATTGACTACGCCAACAAAAGGATTGAGATCTAAATGGTTGCCAAGTTCCTGTAAATAATCCTGAAGATTTGAATTAGCATTCAAAAGTAATCCGTAAAATTAACATTTGTCCTGCGTTTACGTTGTAGAGTTTTTGTACATTACCCACTATTCCTATTCTCCTGCAAAAAAATAAATAAATTGCTATTATAATTCTTAAAGGCACTAGGTATTAACAAAAATAATTTAAAATCACACGCTGCTGCGTCGCCAGTTCCTTTTTCTTCAGCTTGGCTTGACGCAATGCCGCGTGTCTAGATAAAATCATAAGTATGTGTATTATCATCTAATCTATTACATATTTCATTATTTTAACAAGGCAACATGTGATTTAGATGACTTTACAAACAAACGACCAACAGTAATTAAGCACGCCCCTTGCTCGAAATCTTACAAAAAGATAGTAGGTATACAATCAATTTAAATTTTTGATCTCCGCTATATTTCTTAAGATTGCTTGTATAAAAAATGTCCATAACGAGACCTATGGACCTATTAGATGTCTAACTTAGGAGTTAATCGCGATAATATTTGACTCAACCGTGACCACGATTGATGATATTCTATCGAAACGTCGGGGAACCATAAAAGGTATTTGTACTTTATAAATATTATCGCAATTAAGTCCCGAGCAACACATCTAATATGTATAAAGATCGCAAAGGTTTAAAAACAAATAAGGACCTATTTTTTAATATTATAATGGTGAAAATTACATTCATTCTGTAAATGAAATTTTCTTTCAGAAAAAAGAAATCAACTCTCTGGTTTAGTCACATCACAAAACAGAACAGCACTTTAAAACCAAATGGTTGTTTGGTAAATAAAATCAGTAGCTAACTGTAAAAACAGCACGCGAGTACAAAACCGATTTCTTTGTCTCATTGGGGCATTTTATTATAGGTACATATTTATATTACTTTTCAATTTATCAATATGATGACGTATTTGTTTTCTCCTATTATAGGTACTAAGGTGGAATAAAATTTCTAAAAATACATTTAAATTACAAGGTCTTTTTAAATAAAAGTATGTACAACTACATATCTTTTCTATTATATTATAACATGAAATTGAGTAACAAATATACTCTTTTCGACTTAGTAAAAGCAAATACGGACAGATATTATACCTGTGCTGGTATTTCAAAAAGCAATTGGCGTGATATAGAAGCATAGTATTTTTATGCTCATATTGCGTGTTTGGTAGGAACTTTTAACATGACATTTTTATTATATATACAAACTGCTAGTGATTATATTTTTGCTTTATTAACGGTGATGATATTTTATTTAGAAAATAAAAGAAAGAATAAAAATGATCTGAATAATGGTATATCGTTATTAATTTTCGAAACTTATAACTAAATTAAAAAAGCTCAAATAACTTTAATCGTCTAATTTCTACTATTTGAACTTTCATTAGCTATTTTAATGACCTTGGGTATTTTTTTTTTGACGTGACAACATCTTATAATTCGATGGAGCCGGCTGCACACACGAAAAAACATGACTCATGCGGCGTTACCTCGCTATGAGGCGTTCCTATGACGTTGTCACGTTCAACTATCGTCAGTAAACCGACTTTACAGACAACCGATTTTTTTTAAAACCAGTTTATAGATATAATATAAGCTAGCTAAGTATAAGAATGTAATAAGGTACCTATGATGGGACTGATATGTCTTTATCGGATAAATGCCAAAAAAATCTACACAAAAAAAATTAAGAAAATGTAAAATCAATCTCGTTTTATAATTATTAACAGCACATGGTACAGCTAAATCACCAAAATAGTCAAACCAATTGTGAAAATAAAGCTAACTTTCATAATAATAGTGAAACATTCTCCGTCCAACTACAAAGTAATTATGTAGAAGTAATATAAAGCTCAGCTCTGCATTCACCCATTCGCTTCTCTTCATAAATCTAACATACAGCGAGCGATAAAATTGCTGAATAAATCAAATTTTCTACATTTTTGAGTAGTTACGTAAATATTTTTAAAGGCACTAAAAGGTAAGGCAAAAATGGTAAATTTAAAGGTAATAAATTCGAATCTATTTTATTAAAGAGAGATTTATACATAAGCAACGGACAACCTTATATCTAGTGGGTACGTATGGAAACAGATTTCTTATACATCAAAACAGACTATTAACATAGACACAATGTCGAATTTACAACCAAAAATCTGAATGCTTTTAAAGCATTTATGCAAACAAGTTACTGAGAAGTTATAGAAACATTCAATAACGAAGAATCATAGAGAATATGATGTATCACTAAACCACATTCGAATACTTTTATTTTAAATGTTGCAAAAGCAGACGAAAGTCATAACACGATTGTACTGTTGCCAACTTCACCTAGTGAAGTATAAGGCAGCCCTAACTCAGCGGTTAGTTCGATACAAAGTTTTCCTTGTACTTGATTTAAGAACCTGACTGTGTAAGGGGTTCCACGTTAACTAACAAATCGTTGTTCATCGGTATTGAAGCTAGTTCTCTATGGTTTCTTATTTTGTTGTTATGATAGTTTTGCGCGAAGTATGCCTAATATTTTTATTGATTATTGTATTTATGTAAGTTAATGATCGGTGATGTTTTAACGTGATATTAAAGTAATATTGGTGTTGGTAACTCAATCTCAAAGGCCTCCTTTTTGGATAGGATCATTTCTTTATCATTATTCGAAATGGTTTTATTGGGTTGTCTGAAAGAAGTCCGCCGTGATTAGAGATAGGTAATCACCCGGGTTAAAACCCACGACTGGGTAAAAACCCGGGTGATTATCCAACTATAACCGTGATTAATATGACTGCAGAAGTATGAATAAATAAAATAAAAAAGGTACAGCATGATTACAACTAAATTAGTATAAATATGATTTGACTGTTTACGGACTATAAATTTCACTATTTGAATTAACACCAAAATATAACCTTTTAGATTACTTTAAGTGTTGGTATGCTGGCGAGTAAAACGTTTCAGTTAAGTAAGTTATTTACAATTTCAGATTCTAGTTGGCTTTGTTCTCTGGTAAATAATAATAATAATAACTCCCCACATCTCACACACGGCCGTCTGATCCCAAACTAGGCAGAGCCTGTACTATGGTAACCAGACTACTGATAAACATACTTATATATTTCTAAATAAATACATATTATAGATAAATTACACCCAGATACAGAACAAATTATCGTGCTCATCACACAATTTTTTGTCCTGGGTGGGAATCGAACCCACGACCTCTGGCTTAGCAGTCAGGGTCACTAACCACTAGACCAACAGGCTAGTCAAAGGAAAGATAAAGATAAAGATAAGGCAAAGATTCTATTACGAATACAGAGTTATAATTCCATACAATGATATGGCAATGGATTATATAACTAGTGCACAAAAACTGACTGGAGTCAAAGAGTCTGTATCTCTCTTCAGAATACATAATAATACTTTTGTAATCATATTAAAATGTTTGATTGTACGCAGAAAATCCATCGCGTTTTCCTGTGGATTCGTACCGATAGTCATTATGATCATGTCATAAAAGGTGATCAATAAATATCCATGTAATGTCGGAACGGTACACTTGTATTAGGATTATTAATATTAAGTTAGTTTTGTCAATGATAAATACAAATTGTTTCTTTTACTTACAGCACATGACAAAAAAAAATTCAGAGGCTGTTCAAAAATTGTAAAGACATTATCTTAAAATAAATAAACGATCATAAAGTACTTTGCGAACAAAGTAATCTTTTAGACTCAAATCCCCGATAATCTCTATTTAAAGGTTGACAAGGATTTCATAAACCGTTCAAAGTTTAAAGTAAATAGGTATTGAATACAACCAGCTTGTATAATTTGGATCTGGTAAATTTAATTACAGGTTAGCATATGGAAATTAAATTATTATTAAATTGACAATTAACGAAGTTACAAACAAAAATGTCAGACGATTTACACGATTGTGAAAGTGTGTGTGTAAAGAAAACAGTTTAGGCATATGCCTAAACGTTTTTCTCGTTTTTCAAACGTTTTTCTCGTTTTTCAAACGTTTTTCATTCATTTCTACATAGAGGACTGTGAAATTATAGTTTGTTATATTTTAGTGACCACAATTTTTGTAGTTTTAATCTGCACGAAAAAATCGTCTTGGTGAGAATTACGGTTTCAAGTCCGATTGATAATGTGTACTCATATGTATATGAAACAATATTGCAATGACCAAAAAAAAAAACTTAATCTCATAATGTTAATATAAAAAAAATACATTTCATGTGAAAACATGTTATGCGTGCTCATTAAACTGTACTAAAATAGGGTACGAGTTTTGACAGATGGTTTAACTCGCCAACCGCGTGTTCCATCAACAATTTCAAACAAATCCCCCTTAACAAGCATCAATCATGCCAACATGACCGCATCGAACGAAACGTGTGCGGTGAAAATTTAAAAAATATATTAAATCTCTATGAAGAGGGATAGTGAGCATCACTGTCAGGCTAATGCCTATTGCGAGCCCAACAAAGACATGAAAAATGGTCGCAAGTAGAGACATGAATGGGATAAAGGTACCTCTTATCTGTTAGTGGATTCAACATCTCATCTCGGGGTATTCACACAGTCGAGGGTTTTTTGTGTCGCGGATGCATAGGGAGGCATTAGATAACTGTTTATAGTGGAGAATGGGTCCGACCGACACGTTCAACGTTGTGGGGAAAAGGATTTGGATTATGGAAGGGAAAATACATGATGTAAACGTCCTAAGAAGCTTTAACCTTTGTCTTACTACTACTCGTATACAGTATATCTTATAAATATTTATTGTGGAGTTTTCACGATTTACATATGTACATAGTGATTTAAAAATAGTGGTACGATAGTGGACAATCTACGTAATCAACTGCTGATAATATCACCATGAGATAAAGAATAGTAACATTAGTATTATGTCATGGTGCTGACCGATGTTTGATTAGATGGCTTATCATTTTTAACCCCCGACGCAAAAAGAGGGTTGTTATAAGTTTGACGTGTCTGTCTGTGGCATCGTAGCCCCCATACGAATGGACCGATTAAAGTGCGTTTATTTTTGTTTGAAAGGTGACATGTTCGAGATCTCTCGATCAAGTCACCTTTCAAACAAAAATCGGAAGATTTTCTTGAATTATATCCATAATTCAAGAAAATTGGATCCCGTTCGAAGATCATCAGCTCTTTTCTAATCGTTAAAGGGATTTTCGAGTCGGGGGTGTTTTAAATTTATGATTATAGCAAACACAGCATTTTTTTGCGATATCATCAATTTGTCATTAATTTGTTTTCTTCTTTAAATTTAAAAATGTTTTATGTGAATTGGGTTCTTTAGTTGCTAAAACCCCTGGGTGACCGAACCGACCTGGGTGACCAAACGAAAATAAATAAAATGAAGACATATTTTTGTATTAAATGACGGATATCACTTGGGAAGAGCTCTTCTTAATCCGCAACAGATCACGCGGTCTGTAAAATTAACACAAATTGAAACTACGGACATACGCTACGTCAAAGTGTATGTAATACTTCATAGTACTAATTGAGGAACCTGCCTATTTCAAGATAAAAATAAATTATTTCTTAGTTCACAGAGAATAGAAATAACTTATTCAATAATTAATACTGGTCACACATTTTTAGTACTCTTGTTAACTCTTTCAACTATACCTAAACGCTTGTGTTAAGAGATGATTTACCTCCGTGGTCTTTCAAATAGACCCCTTGCGTAATCATCAAAAATTTAAATATTCTTAGATACCTTAAGTATAACTCTATTACTAGACAAAACTAAACAAAAAAGGTAAAAATGTACCGTCTATGGATACGAACGGGTTAAAAGTACTGTTCCAATTCTGATTTTCGTACAATATCTATGTACAATATATTATGAATATATAATAACAAAAAAATTAAAGAGGGTCTCATGGTTAAGTGGTAACCGAGTAAGAGCACATTACGAGGTTAAGCAATTCTAGCCAGGTCAGTCTTAGGATGGGTGACCAATCTTAACAAATTAAGATACCTCCGTGTCTCGGAGAGCACGTTCAGCCGGTCGGTCCCCGGTTGCCATACGAACATCTGTAGCATTTGTTAGGGTTAGTTGGAGCCCTAAAAAGTCCGACAACGTGGTCTAACTTCGACATCGCCTAGTACTTACGTTGTGGAGGTCTGATGGCAGTCGCTTCACGTAAAATATCAAATCTGTATCATCGTTAGACTGAAAGGCGACCCTAACTTAATTCTATTAATCTAGTAAGTCTCTAAGCTCTTTAAGCGATCATTTCAGTAAGTGCCACGTGTCGAGGCTTGTTGTTTTTAAAGCCTCATATAAGACAACTATTTGGTAGGTAATTGTGAACTTCGAACAAATAAATAATCTGATTCTGAATGTACTGTTTCTGTTAATTATATATTCGTATAGTTTACCCAAAAGGAATGTAAAAAACTAAAACATAAAATTTGTTAGTGTACAAACTGTGGTAAATAAAATAAAATACATCTTTTTACTTAACTGTCTTAACGTCTTATAAATAACTCTGTCTGAGAAAAATATGTAAATAAGTTTTAAAAACAATCCAAAGTATAATGATAATCAAATATTCTACCGCTTTCCATTTGAGTTATTCTCGTTTCTTCCGTAGACTACTACCAATAATAATTTTTAATTTAAATACTTAACCAATATAGTTTCTTTGAACTGTATCCAAGTATACTTTGCGCGCATGAAACTATAATATGACTAACCCAATTGAAGTCACTCGGAAAGTGCATTGAACTTTGTTACAGCTTGTCCTTATTCGTGGTCGCGTGCCCGAAGCTCTGGCGTGATCGTAACATTAACAGTCATTACACAGAATTTCCCAATAATAAGCCGGCTGAAACATTAGCCGTCGGCTACACGAAAACAGAATTAATAATGGCCCAAGTTTGCGGTTAATTCAGTCCACCATCTGTGCAAAATGTTTGGGTGATTCTTTTTTACATTTTATCTCTCCTATGTAATCCGTAAATATAGCCGTAATTAAGGCCTCAGCTCCGATGCAAACCGACTTTATTAAATTAGGAGCTTTTTCTTTTGTTTACGTTGCATTAAGTTAGACATTCATCACTTCCTATTAGCATTGACGTGCCAATGTTTTTGAATTTGTCTAGGGACTCATCGTTTTATTTCAAATAAATTGTCAAAGTAAGTAGTAATTCGAAGGATCTGGTTTATTTTTCAATATACGTGCAAATAATATTGCTACATTAACAATGCAAACGTGCTTACTGCCATGCCAAACAAATTTTAATTTCAATACTTTTTTCAAATCCTTAACTCTTTACCGGTTGGAAAAATTAGGATTATATGTATACTAAGGTTGTAATGAAAGAGTACGAATTTTATAAAATAAACCTTACTTTCTGTGTCGTATTGTACAACAAATTGTATTAAAAAAACATATAACACGGTTTTTTATTATTAATATTTTCAAAAAACTTGAGTATTGGATTCATACATTTTTCCACGCACGCTGACATGAATTAAAAATCACCCTGAGTTTTCAAACAAACGAAACTGACGAGTCTAGTCTTGTCTTCGATAAAAACAAACCCACAAGTTTAAATTTTCCAAGGATAAATCAATCACACAATAAATATGACCGGTTGCAAGTCTCGAGGAGCTGTATCTCGGCGTATCGCATAAAGAAGATTGGTTCTGAGCAATTTCGGTAATGCACGAGTTGGCTCGCCGAACAAGAACGGCACCGATTTTGATTGAAGGGTAAAATCTTAGTTTCTTTGCGCAGATAAGTTATTCGGTAGGGTTTTCTGATTGTTTATTCGCTTTGCTGTTCTTGTGTTTTGATTGGCATCATAGCTAGACTGTCTTAGCACGCAGCTTATTTTAGTAAAAAAAAAACGGGCAAGTGCGAGTCGGACTCGTGCACCGAGGGTTCCGTAAAATATTTTTATTATATGATGTAACTAAAAATTTGCTGTTTTCGCAATTTTCCCTTTATCTGTGCTATAAGACGTTGCTTCATACCAAATTTCAAGTTTCTGAGTTCACGGAAAGTACCCTGAAGGCTTTGATTCCCTTGCGAGTGTCGAATATTTGCGGCATAAACGGTTGTATCTTTTGATTGCTTTGGCTTAGAAGTTTGATTTTTTCACAGCTCTAAGGGACAGTAGACTTGAGTATTTGGTATAAACTCCCGCTTGATACCTTTACACGTTCCTGAGAAAAAGGGTCTTGACAGACAGATAGACGGACGGACGGACGGACAACAAAGTGATCCTATAAGAGTACCGTTTTTTCTTTGCGAGGTACGGAACCCTAAAAATGTAGCCAATTTTTTTTTCCTCGCTATTTTATAATCAATTTATTTAAAGTTAATTTTAGAGACCTACGAAACTTCCATTAGTAAGTAACTAATGGAAAATTATATTGTTAGTTATTGATGATACTTCACATAATTATAATATCATTTAGTATAGCTTTCATTCACCATTATGAAATTACGCTAAAAATATTAAATATGTTCTGAACAAAGTACTAAAAATGTTTTCTTCAGAATAAAAGGACTCCACAATGCATTATGTAATTAACATCAACTTTTCTGTATAGCTTGAGGTGTCGCTCAAAGGATTGCACTCTGCACATAAAGCTAGCTTTCTATATAAAGGAAACAAAAAAGTATTATAATTTTTCTGCATTCACATCGATTTGGGCAGGCAGCAAACTTAAAAAATCCTAGTCATGTTTTAATGCTATCGGCAACAGTCCCGTCAAGTCCGTCAACCACAAACATGCAACCTGTGCATTAATTACTTTTCAATCACAGTTTAGTACCCTACTACTTACAATTAACAATTTTAATAGTGTCGTCTATATCATAACGCAGTCTTGTCTAGAGTCAGTGATTCTCGACACCGTCAGGTTACGAGTTAAAGAATTGAAGACACCAGTGAAAAGGTATCGATTAGAACAACGCACTCAATCATAAATTACATCGTCACATGGCAACAGACATCTTAATCCAACGGGATTATCATCAACCGAACTAACTGTTAATAACTACGAATAACGTGATAGGAGTTACATACTCAGGACATTCACATTTTTAGCCGAATGTATGCATGAATAAGGTGTAATTAATAAGATTTACCGACCTAAACAAGAGAAGGAGGACAGTTATAGACATTTGCGATCCTCGAATGGCACAGTACTGCATTAAGGTACAGCTCGAAATCTTTTTTCGTCCTTACGTGACTCCATCCCACTTATCCACAAACCAAACAATCCTGTAATTGTGGCTTCCATTGCGAATGATAAATGTCTACTCGTAGCAACCACAGGGACACGGGACAGTAATATTAACGAAGTGATTAAAATTAAGATTCGTGATAAATGCAGCTGATAAAATTTTGTTGAAATAGTGGCGAACATCCAAATTGAACTTATTAAATGTAATTCTCTTGTATGAACCATTCTGTTCAGATTAAAATTAATGTGGAGAGAACAATTCATTGAAATTGGTTGTTTGTTATGATAAAAGTTTTAAATGTTGTGTAACATATTATTTTAATATTCTTTTTATTACTAACTTTTAAACTTTCGGGTTCCATGATATAATTATGTATATGTACGGAAATTAACGCGATCACGTAGTAGGTATTACATATCGTTTTGACCAGGTCGCACTGGCAGTGGTCATAGGCTGCCTGGTTCAGTCGTGCGCGAAAACCGTCGGCGAGTCACATTTTTTTAGTTATTATTATGATTTTTTAAAGTTTAGAAAATTTTGAATTGTTCATGTGAGAACTGTGTAGTCACTTATTTAGTTAAATTTCCTATGTTGCTTGGCAGTTCTGAGTATATCATGCTCGCCTAGAAGTCTTGCCTATGGTGGCGTATATGTCGGGTCGTTTGTTTCCCTGCAATATGGTTGATCTGTACGATGGATGGCGTGTGCGTCATGCTCGTGAACGGGTGCCGTTGGTCGGGGCTGGTCATCTCCGGACTGCTATTACTTAAATATGTATAGTAGTAATTAGCGCGTCTATTTATATTTTAGAATAATAGGTATGTTACATTGTCCTCACATTTAATTTACGCTTTAAAGCAATGTAACCAGAAATTTGTAAAAAACATTTTGAAAAAGAGTGTCCTTGAAGTTTCTTGCCTGTTCTTCTCCATAGGATCTACGTATTGGAACAGGCAACTAGCTTCACGACTGACTTAGTCTGTCTGACTCCTACTCCTGACAATTCAAAAATACCTATTATTGGTTTAATTGAAATAAATGATTTTGATTTGATTTGGTTGGTTTGAGTCCCTGATGTAGAAGGTTCTTCATCCAATTTCTGATATTTTAAATTTTTTTGTTTCGCCATGTACCGTCACATACTATTCTGACAGTGTCCCTATTCTGTAAGCATACAGATGTGTCCCTACTCTGGATTTTATCTGAGTGCGCATAACAGCGAGGTGACATGTTTTTTATAACTGTATTCAACGCTTTAGATCATTTAAAACCATATTCCCGATGAAAAGTTTTATGATTTTTTATTTCAATCTTTTTACCCACAACTATCACGTAAAGGTGACGTTCGGTGGATACGTTGAATCCAGTCTACTTTATTTGGCCTATGTAGGAACTACGGCAGCTGCAGTTTATTTTATAGATACCTGGAGTTTGTAAGGGCAAGACATCCTTCGGTGTACCCACGATATTTCGAACCATTACGCCTGGTGTGTATACTATCGGAATGGAGTATTTCTTTGACACGGAGCCGATTTTATCCGTTACCCCTTTGACAAAGTGCATACAGGCTGGTTGTCTGTTCTTTTTTCTTATCACTAAGTATTTCAATTAAATATTATTAATGAGTTACATGTTCACAATATTCTTGTTGTCGACACCCAACTCAAGCCAAAGGAATTACGACTAGTTAGAGGTGGGTACAATAGTATGATAGGATAATGCTTTATCACAGACAAGCAGCAGAACACCAGTCTGGTATGGGCATCCATGATTCACCAGTGTCTGTTTCTATACCAGATTATTAGGATGCTAGCTGTGGCCCGCAACTTCGTTTACATGGAAATTTTGGTAAAATCTATCCCACGGGAACTGTATATTGTTCCGGGATAAAGAGTAGCATATGTGCTATTCCAGACTATAAACTATTTCTGTGCCAAATGTCATCTAGATCCATTTAGCTGTTTTTGCGTGAAAGAATAACAAACACCCATCTTCCATTCATCCCCACAAACTTTTGCTTTTATAATATCAGTAAGATATGATGTGAGATTTTTTTAAGATAATATTATAAATGCAAAATTAGGTTTGTTTATTTGTTACGCTTTCATGATTAAACTATTTAATTGATCATCATGAAATTTCACATTTACGTTGTCAGAGGTACAGACACGTACATTGGGCACGTTTTATTCTGAAAAATGTACTGTGCCCGATTAAAAGATTCATTGACAAAAATAATATTAACACCATCGAAGTCGCGGTGAAAATCAAATCTGCAATGTACATATATAAAAATGTGATCGTTGCAATTAAATAATTTTTGCAATCAATTTTTTAACGTTTATCTATAAATATGAAAAGAGATGTGTAAGGGTAATTTGTAATATTAAACAAATTGATAGTTGTAGACCCTATTTTAAGAACCTTGGTATTCTAACATTGCCTTGTACTTATATATTTGAAATTGTTATGTTTGTTAGAAATAATAGCAAGAATTTTATAAACTATCACAGCAGACGTAACTGCTCAAAAATATGCAGTCCACAAAGTAAAACAGCATTCTATAATGACAGTGTACTCTGTATGGCACCACGCATTTACCATCATTTTCCAAAAGAGTTAATAGATATTATACCCATTGACCTATTTAAAAGAAAGCTAAAAAATATGCTTGTGGAGAAATGCTATTACAGTGTACAGGAATATTTGATTAATACATTTTGAAACATATGAGAGGTATTATAATGTGTTGTGTAAACAAGCTGTAATTAATTGGAATTATATTTAATTATTGATTTAATTACTGACATTTGAATACTATCTATTTAATTTTGTTGACATTTTAATTACATTATTTGAATTACCTAATTGTTATTTATTAACGTTTTTTGATTTTGTATAATTGTAGTTAATAATTTGCTTAATAAATATTATATTTCAATAATGTACGAGTGAAAGAGTGAAATATGGTGGTACCCTTTTTTGGTCAATCCATCAATGTAACATTATGTACTACCCATATTTATGCAAATAAATTACTTATGACTTATGACTTATAAAAAAATCGTATTACGTTGTTTAATTGCGATGAGCTCGAACTAATGAACCGATGCTAATGAAATTTTGCATAATGTGTGCAGTTTGGTCCATCTTGAGAGATAGAATAGTTTTTTTATTTTATTTTTTTATTGCAAACTACCTAGCCACAGCAAAGCGTGGCTGGGTAGCTAGTATTATGTAAAGTTTGGTAAGACTTCACTTTAAGCCAATTATTTGCCTTTTCCTAGAAACCTCGTTTAATCTCATGAACTTGAATAACAAGAGCTTAAAACTCAGGATATTAAATGCGACATTTTATGTTTTAGTGCTTAGATATCGTAATAACTAAGTATCCGGCTTCTGAAATCACAAAGAGATAGCTTTGTCCCTTTTATAACTTTTTAAGAAGTAGAAGCTTATTCTGATGATATTGAGTGACTATTTGGCAACACGCATAGCATTACTTATTTAGAAAAGCGATTCTTGAATGTTGATTCCAATCACTCAAGAAAATAAAATTACAAAACTTTCAAAAGAGGTGAACATATAATATAAGAAACAAACCGATAACATCAAAAGATGAAATTTGAATCTAAAATGGATAATACGAGATGCCAACTGTTTCGTGATAGTTGTTTATAACGAGAATTTCGCAGGAGCCCTTTAAAAATTTCTCACAGAATATTCTCTACTACCGTATGTATGTAAATGTTGCTTAAACTGCTCCGGTACACCACTGAGTTCTTTGTTCTTTTACAACGACCACTCTTTTATATTAAAAAGGGATAAAAGCGTTCGTCCGAAATTACTTTTTGTATTAAACACAGATTAGCTGACTTCAATAGACGCTAAATTTAGCCAAATAATTGCGATAAACGTGTAACATTTTTAATTTAATTTAACCCTCTTTTAATCGAATTTTGAAATTAAATTTCCTTAGAGCAAATACAGGAGGGTTATGACTGGTATTTGATACCACTAATTTCTGGAGCACAGTGCTACCGCAATAAATTACAAGAACGGAAATGAGCTTGGCACCCCGGAAAGAGGAAAAAATGCTAATAAAATTGTACCTTGCCCGTTAATCTTAACCCCTCGTGCTCGACAAAGGAGGTTTTGTTCTGATTTCAGATGCCTAGGTAAGGGGGGAATTAATATGTCCTAAGAGTTGACATGTTCCGGGGTTAATTTTAATTAACGTTAAACGCATCTGAGGGTTACTGTAGCGCTTTCCCAAATGAATTACGAGTATCTACTTATGTTCCTTTGTTTGTTTAAATTACTTTTATGTTATAGTTATAGAGTAAAGTTTTCTGCCAGAATGTAATTAATTATGATGTGGATAGGTGTGTGTAAGTTTATCTTTATATATAATTAATAAATAATTTATACTATTAAATATATACACAATACAGTCACTTAGAGTAGAATCAAACAGCTAAAATTCATCTAAAAATAAAAAAAAAACTCTCATTTTGTTTCATAAAGGTTCACAAGTTTTTAGAATAGTTAAATCAGAATATTAAAGTGCATTTAAATACTAATCTGGATCTTGTTTAAATATACTAATTTATTTGTAAAAATAAATGTAAAGGATTCAAAGGTATATTCAACTTGACTAAAAGCTGGTGAACTAAATACAGTCTACTCGTATATAAAGAGCAACACCGCTATAAAACTTAATCTCATTTGCAAAGCTAAGCTAACTTTTTTTCAAAGCGAGCTTAGCTATCCCAACCCGGTTCATTTCCAGCCATGACTCTGAATTTCACTGTAATTAAATGAAAACAAGAGAATGGTGGATCTCGTCACTTGGTTGAGTAGTTCGTTTTTATATTACTCCTCCCTCAGTGTCGCATATTCAGATATTTTAAATGGCCATTCATTCGAAGGTGGATTTATGGCTGACTTCGTTTCCGCTTTTCGAAATCTATTACTCGGTACCCGGGAATTATTCCCAGGTACAAGTGAAAAATTTCACTCCCCACTGGCTCGATGGTGCACTGTATATTTTCTGTTTAAAAATAAAACACTGGTGTATTGCAACGGCGAGGGAAAACCTTTGATTGTTTAAATAATATTTATGAGAGAAGTAGGTATGCATACTTATATAGTATGAATGTAATTTGGACTTTATAGTTAATTTAATACAAATACGAATTTTGTTTGGTGTTTGTCATACTTTCATGAGGACCGCTCATGAAAGTATGACCAACACCAAATCAGTGCCGAAGCAAAATCGTGCTATTTAGTAAAATATTGAAACAAATAAGAATGGACAGTGGAGCAAAGTTTGATGTAATGCTAGATTATATAAAACTTTGCGAGACTTAGACGATGACGAAAAATAATAGAGAGAAACACGAAGCATTCGAAATGAAGTGTTGGTGAAGAATAGAGAAGATTAACTGGACAAGGAAGTTTACAAACGACGAAGTTGTAAAACAAGTTCGGGGTTTTAATAAAGACCATAACAAAAAAAAGAGACAAAGAAATGAGCATACAATACGTAAGACTACACACACTGTTAATGATAAGTTACAGAAAATTTTATTTTGCCATTACCTCACAGCCGACAATGTTAAAACTGAGAATAGGTAGGTTCTTAACTTTCATCTCAAAAGCTTTAATAGTATATCATTAACTGACGCTGTACGGCTCTTAGCCGTACGTGTATATCGACCATCCTAAAACAAATATTAAACTACAATAATATAATATTACGGTATCGCTATAAGCCAAACGGTTTTTCACTAAAATATCATGAGAAACATATATGAAAATATACTTAACACAATACAAATAAGTCCTAAGATTAAGATTTATTTTATGCATTTTCACCAAAATTTAATACATTGTATTTTTACGAAAGCCCCCGGTCAGACGTTCAAAAGGGAAAATTCGCTAGTAAATCCATTCCCTAGCTTTGGCTGTCGAGCCATCCCACTGTCAATTAGGTACAGGTAGCGGCACGAAGGCAAGTGTCAAGTGATAGTAATTAACTAGAAGATACGTCCGAACGTGGTTTCACACGCAAACAAGTGCCGTTTGTGATTGATATAGCAAAAGGTGCAATATTCCTGGAATAAGCATACTAACATTTTTATGTTTGGCAAATGACATCTTTTGTTTCGTACAATATTGAAATTTATCACCAATTTTGTAAATATGTGCGTGGTGTTTTAAAACAAAACGAATTAATCACAAAGAAATCAATAATTACTTCTAAACCTTCTAACGTGAGCCTTGTCTCTAAAATTATACTTACCAAATATAAGTTGTGTTCAAGAATCGATTAAGATGTTTACTTAAATTAACTTATGTAAATAAATGTATTTTTAAGAGTCTGAGATAAAAGTGACGCCACCACACATCCCTACACGCGTCCTGGTGTGTAGGGATGTGTGAGTATAAGGAAATACATGTGAATTCATGTGAGTATTCTATTCGGAGAAACAATAACTGACGTGGATATAAGAAAAGGTTCTGTTAATTTCGTCAAGGTATTTGTATTTCGGAGAGAATGTGTTGTGATAACTCCAGGATTTTTCGTACTAAGCTTTTATTGAAACAGTTGTGTCGTTCTTATTAAATTTAATGAAATGTTTAAGGTAAATGAAATGAATCCGGGAAATATTTTTGACATTTCGTTTTACAGTGATACGTCCAACATTCTTCGGAATATTATAATTTTCATTTAAATAATTTATATAAGTTCACACTTTAAATCCCTGCGTAAATTGAAAATGAAAATAGTTTGGACGTACTTTGAATTACGATACTTACAATGATAAATCATCATTAAAAGAAAAATAGATTATTTTTTTATTTATTATACTGCTATTTATATTCATTTATTTGATACCAATAATTACCTGTTTAGATAAACGAATGGATTATTATCATACCTTACATTAATGATGTAGACGTGTCATTAATGCTGAAATTATTACTGATAGGCTAATTGCTTGCATCAAACCTTACCTGTATTGGAATAATGTAACATATAGCATCCCCGAAAGAGACTCAAATGTTTATGAAACACGTGGTCTACTAGGTAAACCGACAAACCATACAAAGAAATCTGTAAAATCAAATAAAGCCGACATCTGAATATAGATGTTCCGAACACGTTATAGAAACCAACAATGCTTAGTCTGTATCTACCACTGATATGAGAAATAAATTTTGCTTTGGTTTCGACTAGCAACCTGCCCCGGCTTCGCACGGGCAGCAAAGCATAGGTATTGATTTTTTTCCGAATTGTTCAACAAACATCATGATTTATTTCAGCCGTTTTACACAAAACCTTAATAAATTATACTCCTCAACCTTCTTCATGAATCACTCCGTCTATTGGTGAAAACCCTATGAAAATCCGTTAAGTATATCGCGAACAGACAGACAGACAGACGCAAGGGGGAAATTGTTTTATAATATGTAGTGATGAGTACTGAAATATTTAATAATACATTAATTTGTTTATGTTATGCAGTTATACGTTATTGTAAACAGTCGAATCTCTTTTCTCTTATGGAGGTTTCTTACTAACCCGAGTTTCTAGCTTGTAGAGGTACAGAACTGGCCATTATCATTCATAGAGGTTAAATAAATGATACAGCTAATATGCAGTGAATAAATGTATGTATGTATTATATGAAATACATTTTACTTACAAAAAGAAACAATAAATTTTACACATCTATTTAAAAAAATCCGTTATTTGTTTTTCTGTTATGACATTTTGAACCTACATGCTTTTCTAATTTAAAAATTTTATGGAATATTATCTTATCAACAACCGCCACCGTGTTCAAACAACTTATGTACCGTCTCAATTTCATTTAAAATTTCTTGCTTCTTTGAAATGTTGTCTACTTCTGTATCCAAAGTCTGCGATTGATTGGCTTCATCTTCACTGTCATATCCGTCAGTACACGTTGTCACAAAATTTACTCTCACAGAGTTTTCTCGCTTACCTAGGTCTCACTTACTCAGGTTTAACTGTAATAGTTTTTTGTGTATAATATCATCGTAGTACATGGAAAAGGATATAAGTCTTTGTTTTAAAAGTTCTAGAAAAAATCACTGAAATGCATCAAACTATAAACTGTCTAATAATCAAAAATATTTTTCTACATCAGGTTTTTATTAAGGTTTTCTAGTTTTGTTAGCTTTGTTAGTTATATACAGACGAATTTTCGGTTCTTTGTACGTTTATAACTTCTTAATTACTTTTGATTTTGTTGTTTTATGTATTCTGTCAACTAATACACTTAACTTTGGACATACAACTGAAGTAGTGCTTTCTACATAACTTGCAGTTGTATTTCAGCCCATTAATTTACACACAAATAATTACATAATCTATAAAAAGTGACTTTATTGTTCTTTAAGGCATTGTACAGAGACTTCATCATTTTTAAGCCCAACAATAAGTATTAACACTTGCAAACATTATCGAGCATCAGTAAGGTCAAGTTTACAACTGTAAATGTAGTTTCTAGTCTAGTTTAAAATAGACAATATACACCATTTCAATTTATGCTTTAAGTTGACAGTGGACAAGGATCATTTTCTGCTAGTTATGCAAATCCAGGAATTTGGCACGAGTACACGAGTAGCCGATAAGAGTTCATGTAGACAAGAGGTTCATTAACCTTTTAACAACTTGTATTATAAGGTGTCTTTTAAAAAAAACAGTCATTTGTAGGACTGCACGTCAGAAGTGAAAACATAACTTCACAATGTGTTTGCATATACATGCACACACACACACACACACATTTGTATATATATAATTAGCTTAAAAATAAAAAGTAGGTAATAAATAACATATCTAAATGTATACATAGGTGACATAGGGTACACTGGAAGTTCTGCGCTCCTGGCCGCTCATAAATGTTTGAATCAAATGTTTTATTTTTTAATATATAAGAAATACGAATTTTCGATCAGGGTCACGTGTCTTGACGCGAGTTTAACATTTTTTACACAGTCCAAAAAGTGCACAACGCCGCTAAAGAAGTGTATTTTAGCTCCCAAAACTATCCTCACTCTTGTTTAATTAAATATTGCCGTTCTGTATAAAGTATATAAAATATATTCAATATTTTTCGGTGTGTGCGAAGCAAACAATAAATTCAAAAGCGAAAATGAACAAAATGTTAAGTTTTAAAAGAACTTAATTAACCCGACAAAACTTTTGGGTCTGGTAAAAAACGTGAAATTTTTACTCAAATTTCTGGTCGTATTTAACAGTGATGGGAGAGGGAAATATTATGACAATTTTCTTCTTTCAGAAAATTAATTCTTTTTAAAAGGAAATACACATTTTGGTAATTACGTCTTGTAAAGTAATTTGAAAAGAAAATTTTGTTCAACTTTACAAATACAACATTACAAATTAAGCATAGAGATACTTACTCTCAGGAATTATGTGTCTATAACATAGTTATGGTTCTGTACCCCAAACGATTGTACGATATTTACATCGTCTCAAGTTACATAGATTTACACATTTGCTTTTTATTAATGACATAACAGAGATTTACACATTTGCTTTTTATTATTGATAGAACATAGATTTATACATTTGCTTTTTATTATTAACTAGCTGCCCCGACAGACTTCTTTATGTCAAAAGTTATTGATTGACGACAAATGTTTGACACCTGGGGACATGTGTTTTAATTATTATTGTGTTTTGTATAGGAAAAGAAAAGTGGTGTTTTTTCCTATTTTCCTCGCTATTTTTACGCTGGTTCTCTCCATGAGAACCTTCCTTGTACCTTAACGAAAATATGAAAATGAACAAAATAGCCGAATTGATCGAGCCGTTCCCCAGTTATGCACTTAGCAACACATTTGGCAATTCATTTTTATTTATATAGATAGATAGATTCCTGTGACCTTTTATACTTGTTTAATACGTTGAAAGAAATCATAGCGATAGGCTATGATTTCTTTCAACGAATTAAACAAGTATAAAATAAAAAATTAAAATATTCAAAAATCCCATCAACGATTACAAAAGAGCTGATGATCTACTAACGTCCGATCAGTTTTTTTTAAATGTATAACTAAGAACACTCTCGATAAAGTTACATTTCAAACAGAAAACATCTAAATTAAAATCGGTCCATCCTTTGAGATCTCGTATGATGCCACAGACAAACACACAGATGCACGCGTCAAACTTATAAGTATAACACCCATGCTTTTTGCGTGTGGGTAAAAAATATTTTACAACAGTTCCTATTACACCAAAACTATCCATGATTTTTTCTATTTATTGTCGTTTTTGTTCATCCAATGATTGCCGATAAAAATTGCTTACAGCGATAACATCATCTTTGTATATATTCACTTTGTCTATTCTTTATAAGCGAATTTCATTTTCAATAACTTGATAACACGATGTCGATACAGATTTAAATGCTACTAGAAGAATTGTTAGAAAATCTCCAATGTGAATAATTCGTTTGATTACTTGATCTAATAGAGTAGGATCCTAAAAAATACCGCCATGACAATCACCACAAGATGGGTAACAACCATTTTTTTTCTAAAATGTATTCACTTTTCATAGCGAGGGTAGATAAACTGACATGTTAATACACTTACACGATAACAATCTACGGAACCTCACAAGTAAAAATATTAACATCTAAATAACCTTTCTGTAGGTGTAGACATGCCGATATCTACAAGGGGAGGATTTGCTTTTTCCATTTATCTATCGTTACACAGTGTAACCCTTGATTAGATTTAAAGAATGGCAACAAAGCTAGCGAAAGTGGGGTTCGACGAGACTTCATTATACATTTTTGTTTCTGTTTCTTCCCACCCCATTCTCCCCTGTAATCATTGCGTTCCTATGGCATGTCTGCGGAATTAAAGATAAAAGTCAAGGTAATAAAAGGGGAAATAAGCGAGAGATTGCTATTATATTAAAATATTTCAAAAAAAGTTTTGGAACTCTGAACATTTGGCCGGAATATTGGAGATAATATGCCGAGAATGAATTAACATATAAATTAAAATAAGATTAGCAGCATTAGAGAAACCTCGAGAACACTTCGTGGGCTCGAATGTCTTAAAAATATTTTGTGCAGGAATATTATTAGACGCAAATGTCTTTCACAAATAAACAGTCTACCTGGCTTGGCATTTTTTGCTTTAGAAATCCTGAAATTATATTTAACTTGCGTTTTCCTTTGGTTAATACTTTGTATTTATTGTTTTAAGAGCCTATTTTGTATTTAGATTATAGGTTACTGCTTGAAGGCAAAACTTGAATCCGGATTGAATAAACTGACTATATATTATTATATAGCACTAGATAGCTCCTACTCTAGATACTATATGTCACTAGTTTTTTTATATAACATTCTTGGGGTATTTTTAAAAATCCACTGCAATTAGTAATTAATACACGATTGAAAACGTCTGTAGTAGTCATAGTATGAATATTTCTATTTATGTGACATTAATATTAATTTACTTTGTTGTTAAATATGTTTAATCCAAAAAAAAATATTTATAGTGAAAAGAACTTCGTACAAACAGGGTGTCTAAAACCTCACGAGTTGTTTTTTTTAAGTTGTAGTTTTTGAAAAAAAATAATTTTAGGCATTATATGCTAGTGTAGTAACACCCCATGAACTTTCGTACAATGTAGTTCTTCTTTTCTAAAAGTAACAAAATAATTACTGCATGTATTTGTGGTTTTTACATCGCCCATTTAAATTTGTCACTGAAGTACCGGCGCGACGGAAATGGCAGTGCTAAAATGAGGTTTCATAAACAGCATGGCTACGACAGCTGCCAAGTCTCTGAAAGAATAAGCTTGTATAAAACTTAACATTATTACGCAGGCGGAAATATTTCTATGGAGTAACATCAGCTATACTAATCTGGTAATCAAGTTCCGGTGTTGATTTTTGTGTGTCAGTTTAGTCTTTTTGTTATTAATTTTATTTATTTGTGACATTGAATTACTTAAGTGTATTGAATCGAAAGTTTAGTTTATTTAGTTATTCGAACTGATCAAGTATGTGATCACTCAAACCTCTAAAACGGTATTATTGTTAAAATAGTGCATCTTGTTTATTATGCTTCATTTCGTATTAGGGGAGTTGTGTAAAGAATTCTATACATCGTGAAATTATGTATGTTTTATGTTGTCTAACGTTATTTTATAGAACGCGTATGTATCATGTCGAGAGAGAAGATTATATTATATTTCTTCTCATAAACTATGTGTGTGTGTGTGTAATTCACACACGGCAGAAGTGAAACTTCTATATTAATAAACCAACGAATTTTAATACGCAAATGTGCAAAAAACTAAGAAACACTGTATATTTGTATTCTATCTCTATCTCTCGCAGGCTAAATACTATTTATTAATTTATTTGTCCCTTTTCAAAGATTATAGGAAACACTGTATACTTATATTCTATATCATTCTATCGCAGGCTAAATCTTATTTATGAATGTTGTCTCATTTTAGTGTCAGTTTTTCATGTCATCGAATTTCAAATCACAACGATTCTAAAGAAGCTTCACTTCAAAAAAAAACACTTTGAATTTTTTTTTAATTAGATATCACTCAATAGATTGGTTCTAAAACAAAATACATTTCAATATCAAACGTATTTTGTTCTATAAACAATATTAGTGGATTATATCAGTTATGTTTAGTTTTATGTAATTTTAATAATGCAATAACCTTTCTTTACCGAATTCAATATCTCGATTAGATATATAGAATTAAGCTAAAGATAATACTTATTTTTTATCAGGTATTACTTTTTATGTTTTCTTATGCATATACTTGAACAATAAGTAAGTAAAATGTAAGTTTTATATTAGAGCACTATTCAATCATTTTCAAGCCATGCTTCGGCACGTATGGGCCGGCTCGACCGGAGTGATACCACGGCCTCACAGGAAACTAGCCGTGAAGCAATGATTCTGTTGTGTTTCGCCGAGTGAGTGAGGTTACCGGAGGCCCATCCTCCCTCCCGTCCTTTCCCTACTCCCGTCTTGAAGGCCGGCAATGCACTTGTGACTCTTGAGTTGCAAGTATACATAGTATAGCTAGTTATAAACAAGAATAACTCATTTAAAGTTATGAGATAGATAAATACATATAATATGTAGTTATAAATAACAATACACTAACTAGTATTAGCCGTAAACCCTAGTTGTAATGATTTTTTAATGATTGCATAAATCATTTTGATTTGAAGGTAAAGGAAGGTAAAATATACTTGGATTAGGTAAATTTGAAGTTAACTGCTTTGTTCGTAACAAGGTTCATTTTCATTAAAAAGTAAATCGCAGGATCAATTATTTCCGACTTCACTTAAACTTTTGTAGAAAATATTTCTCAGGAATATTTCTTTCTTGTTCCTTCACAGTTATAGTCATAGCTCTAAAAGCAGTTTTGATTCTGTTCAAATATTTAAAGTGAGCTTTAGGTACGTCTAATCGATTAATATAATTAAATAAACTATCTAGCCTACGTGGATTTTATAATTATTTGTAGTACGCTGTTGAATGTTGAATCCATTAAATATACATAAGTCTCGCTAGAGACAAAGTATAGTCATAATAACTAATAATGTTATATGCTAGCTTGCGCTATACAACATGTTACAATTGTAGTTACAAATATTGTCTTTAAGGAAATGTTTTAGAAATCAAAGTAAGACTTGTATAGAGTGAGGTTGCAAAGCAATCAACTATGTTGTAAGTTTAAGACGTGACCACTGGCAAACTTTAGCGGTGGAGTAACACAACTTCTTGGCAAGTAGCACCTGTTTAAGTTAGAATATTTTCGCTACAAAGGTAGAAGAGTAACTATCACAGATGGCGATATTTTAATTTCGAGTTTTTACAATATTTCCTATATTTTGATAAAATTTATTCAATCCATCCTTAAGCAATCCATAAATATCCTACTAATATTATAAATGTGAAAGTTTGTGACGATGTATGGATGTATGTATGTATGGGTTTTTGTTACTCTTTCACGCTAACTACTGAACCGATTGCTTAGATATATATAGGTATGTATGTAAATAGCTGGAGATCTGGATTAACACATAGGCTAATTTTTATCATTAAATTCCAACGGGATCGGGACTTACGCGGGTGAAACCGCGGGGCGCTGCTAGTATTTATATGAGCAAAAGGAACTTCGTTCCAACCAGATATCCCAGAGACGTATCACGGGTTTTTAAATATATTTAATCCAAAAAAAATTATAATTATTCCGATGTAACAAATTTAACAATTTTTTTTTTATATTAAGACATTACACATTATAGATAATTTAATTATGAAGAGAGGTCAACTGAAAGTATAGTATAAGAGTAATATTATCTTATGAACGACATTACGTAGGTATTTCACCCTGTATTTTTAGGGCTCTAATGTTGAATTGCCACTACTTTATACTTTCCTTGTATTCATTGACCATCATTGCTATAGCTTAATGGTGAGCGAAACGGGCACCGCCTTTGTTCGTGACGTTTTAAGGCCTCGTGCTATTATGTGCGATAATGGACGGGATATTACGATAATTTACACCTTTTTCTTTTCTTTTCTATATAATTTTGAGAAAAGTTTCCCACAGAATGTCCTTTTTTAGTAAAATTTTTCAAGAAATGTTTGTCATTTATTTGTGATTCAATGTTTTCGATTTTAAATTTTATAAATGCATTTATCTAAAGCGATTTAGACCCGCTTTTTTTTTAAACTGAATTGTTATCACAACAGAGTGTATCTTAAAACACAAACAACATGTTCCAATGTCGATTCCCACCCAGGACAAATAAATGTGTGATGAGCACGATCATTTATTCTGTGTCTGGGTGTAATTTATCTATAATATGTATGTATTTAGAAATATGTAAGTATGTTTATCAGCAGTCTGGTTACCATAGTACAGGCTTTGCCTAGTTTGGGATCAGACGACCGTGTGTGAGATGTGTGAAGTTATTATTATTAATATTATTCATAGTGACTTCATTCAGTAATAGTCTTTTTTTTAAATAGTTAGATAGTTGTTTAACCATTTCTTTAAAAACGACATTAAGATACCTAAAAGATTTTTCTGGCATACATCATAAGTAATAGTCATTCGGTTCTTTCAACCTTTCACGTCACTGTCTCTCTATGTATGTTGCTATTGTAGAGGGCTAAAATTGATTTATATAAGAAAATAATTATCATATAATTGTTCTTTTAAAATCACACAGCAACATGCAACTTAACATTTCTGAGTTATTTAGATTGCAAACCATCAAAAAATTGTCAGTAACGTGTATTCCTTGTCATAGTTTTTAATCATATTTGCATTGGCGTCTAATCAGTGCCATATAGCATAAGTCATAAAATAATATCTAAAAAGTACCATATTTTATTAACAAAGTCTAAGTTGACTCTCAAACATTATAAGTCGGTGCGATGGAAATAGCTTAGCCCTTCATAACAGTAACAGGTGGGACCCATAAGTTTATATAACTAACACCGATGTTTGAGCAGAACGAAATTGCGTACACTATGTCATACAGCTTAAAGCACTTTTGTTTTAGTAAGAAAGGTCAAAAGCTTATCATCGGAATATATATCATCAACCAAGCTTAACATATTAAAAACAAGAAATATTTTTTTTTTTAAAAGAATTCATTTCCTTTGTTTATGGTATTAGTTATAAACAGTTACTGGACATTGTCCTCTAAGCTGAAGAGTTTATATATTCCATACCAAAGATGCAAGTCAAACGGCTTCCTCCGAACTCTATTCAAAGCAAGCCATTAGTTTCTCTCTGACAAGGTTTGATACTGAATTTAACAATGTTGAGATGTCAAGTGATATTGATAAACTGTGTGGACAATTGCTTTGCGTTTCTGTCATTGTTAGTGCTGGAATGTAGAACTATGAATTGGATAACAAATGTAGCGATTTAGTCCGTATAAAATTTGTATTATGGATACCGTTTAAATCCAGCCATTTCGTATATTTCGGTTTTTATTTTGATGGAATAAAACATTCAAATACGATCATTATTTTATTCGTATATATAAATTTAAAAACTTTAAGTTCCTCAAAAGAGTTGCTTCATATAAGTTATTTTAATTTTTAAATCGGACTAGTAACAATGATTCGGCGATGGCCCCTCGAAGTAAACTAAGTAGGCACTCACCTCAGATTATAGAATCAAACCTTGATCTGTGGCACTCACCTTAATCAAACGGGTATTTGTATCAAATTTAACCTAGCACACTCTCGTGTACTGGGTGAAAATTGGACCCGGACGGTGCCATAGATTAGTCAATCTGTATGTCATCTTAGAAATGACTAATGATAGTAGTCATAAATCTTTAACGATTTCAGAGGCTTGATAGTAGGTCATTCTATTACAATTTTAAGTGTTCCAAAACTATACGAGTTGACATTATTTTCAATAAAGAAATAACTGATAATTTCGGCTGGTGCCCATAATAGCAAAGATCTGTTGTCTTTATTAAACGCACAGCTATATTTTGATCCTTGCAGTCTATTACATAATGCAATTTATGTAAACTAATGTAGATTGACGAACATTGGACGAAAACGTTGCCGGTCTTAAAACAACGTAAGCTAAAATTAAATTATATGTTTTTGTAAGATAGACAGAGAAAACCACGAAGTAATATAAAGACAAAAGTAATCTAAGATGTGAATTCGGCCAATACTGTAAATGTATAACCCAAAGCTGCGCAAGGTTTTACAGTAAAACAAGATAAAGATCTCTAACAAGAAAAAGGGAGACCATTGCCCAGAAATGGAATGAATCGTAGGCTCAAAATAACAAATGGAAGTAATAAATATAACACTGAGGTAGCTTGTCGACTTCTTCTGAACGATTATTCTTCTAACAGATATCTTTTAGAACGGCTCTAAGCCTATGGTTCAGAAACTTTAAAGTTTAAATAGGTTATTAGGAATGTTTGAATAAAGAGTAGGGTTCGTTTCGTAGATGATTTGAAATGAAAAAGAATTTTGTGTGTCAAACAAATCTATTTTATTTTTCTACCTATCTGATTAAGTTTCTTTATAGATTGAATTCTTCTTAAGGAATCAGAGAATTAAGTCTATGTCTGGAACGCCTTACCCTCTGACATAATGTGCTATGGTTTTTATCTCGAAGCTAAAACATGTTTAAGAGTCTCATATTAAAACAATTGTAAAGTAGAGTAAATAAATACCGGTATCGCTAGAATGTGTATGCTATAAAATCAAACCGTACATTTGGATAATGAATTCATTGATTCTAAACAACAGTTTTGGAAACTACTATACCAATATTGTAATCCCGACTGATAGTCAAACATCGTCTGTATCGATAATCTAACGATTAATGTGACGTCGCATGTCGCGCCGACCAATATCATACCGCAAAATTATGTGTTCCGTGAATGATAATCACCTACGCGGCTGATTGGTCACATTGATTGAGCAATCAACTGATCAATCAGTTATGCTTATTTGAGATTTAATTCACTATGTCATAATCTGTGTGAATTGCAATGTGTCTTTGTAATTGGTTTAGCTAATAATAGCAATATCTTCACAATTAGGTGAATATAGTATTATTATTGAAACGGCAAAACACCTTGATCAATAGTGTAATATCATGATGTACTAATATATCTAAAAATCTCACAGAGAAACGTCAGTATCAATTCATTTCCCTAATGAGTTTTAAAGTTTTAAATAGAGAAAGAGGTTACTAGTGGGTCAAAGACAGTATGTAATCAAAAGTGCAACTAATGAAATTACTTAAATATCCACAGGCTATGTATCAGTTAGAAGTCAATAAAACATGTAGGTATTAGTTGTAGTCATGAATGTGCTTCAGGGCTTTGAATTTTTAATCCTCATCCTTGTTGCATGTAAATTCATATTAGCGGGAATTGCAGCAAGAAAAACATAAAACTAATGCTTCCGTTTGCTAATATTTATTTTACTTGATGAAATATTATATTTTTATTGATGTACTTTTTGTTTACTTGACGATTTCATACACATTATATCAATTGGGTAGATGTTTACGTTGAAAATAAATTATTTCGCCAAGTCGGGCAATAAAATAACTTAAAATAGTTTGGAAGTTGTAGTCCAGTTTTATTTTAACATTTTTAATTTATTTTATAATAAAAATTGACACCCTAACATTAAAAGTTAGTGGTTTGACTGGCCTGTTGGTCTAATGGTTAGTGACCCTGACTGCTAAGCCAGAGGTCGTGGGTTCGATTCCCACCCAGGATAAATAATTGTGTGATGAGCACGATAATTTGTTCTGTGTCTGGGTGTAATTTATCTATAATATGGATGTATTTAGAAATATATAAGTATGTTTATCAGCAGTCTGGTTACCATAGTACAGGCTCTGCCTAGTTTGGGATCAGACGGCCGTGTGTGAGATGTGTAAAGTTATTATTATTATATGACAACAGTACGGCGTGACGTCATGCCTAAGAGTAGTTATTTCATACAGATGTACTGAACCTACCGTTTTGACATTTACTAATGAATACTAATTTAACTTGACAGTTCTCTACCATATTCTGATTCTGAACTAATTGATATGGATTACACCATCGAATCAAATCGAGTAGAGAAGACGTTTATATTTTCTTCTTAGTAGTCTTACTAAGTTAGGTTTGTTAACGTCGATGGTGTTGAAGGATATGTGAAGATTGTCTCTCGGACATTAGTTACAGTTTTGACCTTGATTAATAATAGCTGAATTTCGAAAATGTGTTTTAGTCGTCTACGAGACTAGTAAACATTCGCACTTTGCTCAAAGCCAGAGTAGTGTTTCACAAAACTACTACTTTTAATATGGTTTTTATATATATTGTATTCATAATTATTGTGGGAGAGCCATGCTTTGGCACGTATGGGCCGGCTCGACCGGAGTGATACCACGGCTTCACAGAAAACCGGCAGTGAAGCAATCCTTGTATTGCTTTTCGCTGAGAGCGAGGTTACCGGAGGCCGTCCCCCGGCCCCTCCCCCTCTTCCACCCTTCTCCTACTCCCACCTTAAAGGCCGGCAACGCACTTATGACTCTTGAGTTACAGGTGCCCATGGGCGGCGGTGTCATTAACCATCAGGTGACCCGTCTGCTCGTTTGCCCCCTAAAGCATAATATATATATATATATGTGTCAACGGAACGTAATAGTGAGTGGGATAGCGGACGAATGAGAGGAAGGGGAGGAAAAACGAAGTAATAGAGGGCGTGGATGTAGCTAAGAGGTGTACGACGGTGCAGACCGACGAAATTTTTAAGTTAAAGTGTGTGACTGTAAAAATGCGTGTTACTCTAAGACCAATATTCCACATATATATAAGTACCTTAAGCCATTTTCTATACAATAAATAAACGTCCAGTACATAGCGTTCATATTAATATTCTATTCTATTTTAGTCTTTAAAACAGTGGCATTGAACGACTTTCAAATCACTTTTACCTTCACAATCAAGAGAACAAATACTTTAGCATTCGTGTCATCAGATAAGAAGATATATTTGTAGATATTTGTTTCTGTCGAAGCAGATTGCGATTGGCGACAGTGAGATATTATCCTTTCTTGTTAAATTATATTATCAATTATTTTCGGTTCAATGGCCAGAGTTCCTTATCTTTAGAAATGTTGTTGTGATAAAACGATACAGACGATTTAAATATAGGTATAATATCACAATCTGTAAAAATATATTACGTTATTCCGGTAAATATAAGTAACAAAATGGATTCTTTTGTGAAAACCTTTAATAAATTTATGGACTCTAAATAATAATATATAAGCTTTTGGGTTTCAATAGGTAACGTATTTATATCATAGTAAAAATATACTGATATCCTAGATAATTTTAAGAAATAATTATTTTAATAATACAATGGTTGTAGATAATTTATATATATAGGCCTTGGCTAACTGCGTAGAAATCCTGGATAGAAAACCCCATTAAAACTTTGACTGACCCAGAATTTACAATCTTGTCTTGACTATCAGTGCCATTAAGGGTATGTATAACTACGTGTTATTTCTGTTGACGAGGAATGTAGGCAACCCTAAATTATAATTGAGCAGGCTTTGACTGCTTTTTGCTTTTTTTGAAGGGCAAGGAGGTTAAGGTTTAAGCCATTACTGCCTCACTTGACACGACGATCTTATTTAATTAGACATTGGAGCTAATGTTTTTTAACTAATATAAGTTATATGATGTAATATAAGCGTGCATCGTAATTTTACAAAATCTGTTTTAATATTATGTTTTATTAACATACATTTTCATACCATATTGTCAATTTTTTAAAGTATTTATTATGTTGTCACTAATATTTCGAAATTGTTTTTATGGATATATTTAAAACTTAGTTTTAATTAAATTAAATTAAATTCTACATTAGAGTTTCTTATAATCTGTAACAACAATAGTAAAGTTTCTATGTAATCGGCACCTTGAAGCATGGTCATGTCATGATTGTCTGACCAGTTTTGCTAATTTCAATCTTACACCAAATGTCACGAAATCGACGGTCTAATAATAAACCAACCCAATTTAATTTATACTTTAACCTAAAAGCAAAGTTCACTTATCAAAATCCAACTTCAAATTTTAAGTGTTTTAATGTTTGTCATCACTTATTAAAGTAAGATATGGGAACACCCCGCCGTCAATGTCATCCGCATGTGGGTTGTATTATCCACCATCTATTATTCATTACTTGTGGGGTCGACTCCGTGGCGTAGCGAAGTGGGTGAAAAATGATTTATTACAGCAGGCCGTCAGTCGTAGAGACAAGTCTCTGGATCATTCATAAATATGTTACTCTAATTATTAATATTATAATTTAATTTACCAGTTCAACTATAATAGTATAGTTATAAATCGATGCAAAAACAATGATGTGTAAAATGTTTTTTGGTTCTTTTTATTTAACTATTGATTGACTCGACGAATGAACTATAATATTTTTTTAAGAAAAGTATCACCGACTTTAATGCTTCCAAATCATGATAAATTGTACTAATCTATATTATTCATCCATACCCAATAAGATAACCAATTCAATTAAAAAAATATTGTTAAAAATCGGGAACAATGGGCGAAGATATCACGTAACACAAATCTACACACAAAAATAATTGACGATTTGAGCACCTCCTCGTTTTTTGAGGTCGATTTTAAATATTCATACTTTCATTTCAATTTACATTTTTATTTCTTGTCTCTCATATTTATTGAGTGGGTCGGTTTGTAATTTATCTAAGTTACACTAGCCTTTTTTCAATTGCTCATTACATTTGACAAAATATTGCTTTGCCCGATGCAGGGTCACGCAGAATTTGCTTGACGAGTTACGTTAAAGTAATGCACCTCGTGAAATAACTCGTGACATTACGTGACTCGTGAAATTATGGAGTAGTTCCGGTGGCCATCTCAGGTTTTCATTATCAGTTACACTTCACCAAGTGGTGGTTTCTGAGAACAAATGCATGAGTTACTGTACAAAAATACTAAAATTGTGAAAGGTTTGCCCATTATATTTGAAGAGTTTCGTCGATATTTCCAGCATCCATTTATCAGAACTAAGGATCTGATGACAATGGGACCAACTAGGTAATATACCGTTACAACAAAAAAAAAGGATTTTTCAAATCAGTCCATCTTCGAGTAATCGTTTAACATACATTAGAAAAAAAAATATCCCGACGAATTAAGAAACACTTCTTTTTATGAAGTGGGTAAAATATAATATGTTTTATTATATACGGTAGGTGGAATAAAATACATGTTATTTTAAAGTTTTCAAATTTAGTTTCTTAACCAAGGAAGTTGCGATAATGACGGTGTAAATGTGTCACTATATTATGTTAATGAACGAAACAGAGGTGTGACACTTCTTCAGGAAAACTATGACGCCCATAGTAACTCTGTGTTACGTTATGTTTGATAGCATGAACTTTCACTTAATATAAAGTTTTGTATGCTGTGAATGCAATTTTTCTGTTCATATACCCTTGTACCTACTGATGGCACCATATCAACGCTTTAACTATACTTCGACTGGAATACAAACCCGTTACTAGTTTAGGTACTGCTCTATTGTGGTGTAGTTAAATGAAATACAGTCGCACCGCGTCCACACTAGCATCATTTACCATCAGTCGTCTTGGTAAGAGGACTAAATGAGGTCATATAGTACTACAATGCAGATAAAGGAAACATAATTACCGGTACACACAATCTACTTATGTATATGTCTGCAAATATAGTCGCAATTAGTATTCAGGTAGGTCATAATGCCTTAGGAATATTCACGTCTGTATATCTGGTCTTAGCTATCAGATATCAATGGCTATATAAAGCAATTGATTCCAGACATACTAATCGATGCGTGAATTCGGATATCGGGTTTAGTGGTAATCTGTACATATAGGATTATTTCGTAAGGATATCGGTTTTAGTGGTATTCTCGATCATAAATGTATAAAGTACAAAACAATAGGTATCTTATGATTGAATTTCGATTTTAAAGATTAAAAGCATTACGAGTTTACTTGGCCGAGTTACTAGGAATTCCGTGAGTTATAATATGAATAATAATTACAATTTTAACCACACACTTAATGAGCAATGAAGTCAGTATAGGTCGTTTTTATTTTGAACCACAATTTGCAACACAGGATGCAAGCACCATCTGTTGGCACTCGACAGAGTCTATGAGTCAGCGTGAGGCACTGCTGGGAGACAGTCTTGTCGCAGCGGTCGAGTAGAACAATAGTTATAGAAACAGTCTGGCGTTCCGTAGTTGCCTAAATACCTACCTGGTTAGACAGTGATTTCTTTGTTATGTAATTACTCGGAAATATAGTTGCTTTTACTTTATGTTGACACCCTGCCCACAAAACTATAACCAACGAACATTATATTTATAAATTACCACATCCACGATACGACGAAAGGTACTTAATATATCAGAGTAATTTTTTTTTACAATAAAATATATCTCGATTTAGCATAAAAATAAAATTGGGTATCTATGGTCCTGTCCTTTAGGGTAAATAACAATACACGGCCTTACACAAAGCTTACATACGTATTTGACTTTTCCTCAGCCAAAAATAATTAGCTACCAATAATTGTCAAACAACAAAACTAATAACGAACAGTTTTTCCTGTCCGTAACTTTCACACGGGACGGACGGACCACTGTAACTACCCACATCGGTCCGAAGCGTGTCGGCACAGAACCGCAGCCTGTCGCTAAGCTAGCAATTACTCACAGTTAATGTACGACTATGTTTAGCCGTAATCCTAACGAATGCGTGTGATGCTATCAAGGTGAGTTCGAATGTAGTTAAGGTTACGTATTTTAATATCAGTAAAATTACATCAAATACTCTTCTATAAATAATCTACATAGGTTTATTTATACTATTAATAATTAAAAAGCACAATTTTTGTGAGTTTATGTTTATGGAGGGTAATTAAAAAAAAATGATAATTTATTGAACCCGAGTATATAAGTATTCAAAGCAAGGAAGGCGGCTTGTATTTTATAAAAGTCTACAGATCCGTAGGTACTATTGGGTACTTGTAGATTATGTACTTGTTGATAATTAGAATTTTTTAGACGATGTCCTTAATATATTTATCTTATGCAAGAGGACGGGGTTTCTAGAAATCATGGTTAGGACCCGTCGTTGGTTGGTAAATCATTCGCCTCGACCTTTTATCTTGGCAATGTGTTTGACGTCGGAGAGGCCGAATGAGAGTTTAAGTTAGAGTTTCTGTGATCCCGCTTTGTACTTCCATGGACAAATTCGAGAGTTCGTCATCGATGTTCACTTTTTAAGGGAGGCACTAGAAACGAGACTTTACAAATCCAATATAAATGTAGGCTGCATCTGTTAAACCAGGAAATTGATTTATCTAAGGATAAAAATTTGTTAAAATAAAGTTATACTAATGTATTAACCACATTATCATATTAATTGTACTTATTGGTTACTGATACTTTGCACACTGAGTCCTGACTCGAATAGTGTAATATTGTGATTGATTGCAAACAAGGTCGGTGTCCCATCCCATATCTTTCATAAGAAGCGATTAACGGCTTTACCTGAGGATTCGTCGTCCACCTGTTCACGTCCACCTTGAGTGTCACGGGGTATTCACAAATCTTCTTGTCATAATGACGATTACTGTCAAACCCAAATTTTGATAAACGAATTGTAAATAAAATAATGAAAAAAAAAATGTTTTTTTAATGATAAAGGGGACAAACGAGCAAACCGGTCACCTGATGGTAAATGACTACCGCCGCCCATGGACACCTGCAACGCAAGAGTCGCATGTGCATTGCCGGCCTTTAAGGTGGGTGTAGGGGAGTTGGGGGGGGGGGGGGGGGGGCAGGGAAGGGTTATGGATTCCGGTAATCTCACTCACTCGGCGAAAAGCAATGTAAGCTTCACTGCCGGTTTTCTGTGAGGCCGCTCTGGTCGAGCCGGCCTACACGTGTCGAAGCATGGCTCTCCCACTTGAAAATTGTATATTAAATAAAGTATTGAAAATATAATCTATACTAATAATATAAAGAGGAAACTTGGTATGTAGATAGCTGGAGACCTGGATTAACGCATAGGCTACAGTTTATCCCGACTTTCCACGGGATCGGGACTTACGCGAGTGAAACCGCAAGGCGCTGCTAGTATTGAATAAAGTAGTAAGTTAATTAGTACAAGCGGCAGTAATCTTTAAAATATTATTGTTAGTAATTTACAAAGAGAATGAAAATTTCATCGTAAGTAAGTATGAATAACATTCGTTTTCACTAACAATTATTAAAAGGCTAGTATTTAACTGTAAATCAAAAAATCTTCTTTTTAATAAAAAAAAAAACAAAATCCTAATCGAAAATACTGATTGCACAGCAAAATAGTTTCCTCAAAATATTATTATAAAAACGAAACTTTTTATGAACGCATATCTTATAATAACTAGCGCGTAATAAACTTTGTAAATCATTTTCATTAAAACAAAGCTAATTCAATACATCGAGTGTGTTGTTGTGATTTAAAAATAGAATTCGTTTCTAGCACTCACCGGCCGATGCTGAGCCTCGCTGTTCTAACCTAACCTAAACCTAGCCTATATGTGTGACTGTGTGACGTTATTTTTACCTTTGTATGCTCTGTTTAATTTGAGGTACAATCAGTATATTTGATATGAAAATAATATTTTCGTACTTACGTACGTAATTGATGTACCTAAATAAATTGACGGGTGATAAGTTTTTGATGTGCATTTAAAAAAAAAAAACCGAGCCCGCAGCAGGCCCGCAGAGGTAGATTTCGTGTTTTTTTTTATTTTTATCCCCAAAAATATAAGTCGCATTAAAAACTTTAAATGCCTACATTGTAGAGTAAAATAAAATATTAGCTTCCATTTAAAAATATTACCGATTCTAAAAGGTTTACAGTTTCGAAGCTATGAATTTTTTTCAAACTATTTTTGGTTTCCCGGTGCATAAAATTAAGTAAAATTGTGATGCATATATGCATAATATGTATATATGTATGTATCACAATTTTACTTAATTATATTATAAATATAAACCTTTTAACTGCCGGTTGTTTTGGGGTCTAGGGATCATAACTAGACCTCCTGTGAAGAAATTTTTGGAAAACTCGACAACTGGTACAAAACCAATAGGTAGAATTTCTTCGAAATTTACCTAAAAGGTCATATTAAAATAGACTAAGAGTGTTGTAAATATTACGAATAAAGTTTGTGATTAGATTCGTAACGCCTGGAATAATATAGCTTATTGAATTACAATATAGTTGCTATTTTAGTTTTAATACACTTATGTTCATTTAATACTCTTTCAGTGAATTGGAGAAGTTTTACCGTAACATGCTTTAGTTTAAGGGCCTGCTTTAGGCTATGCGATGACTCGACAGTCAAAAGTTGTTTACTCATAATGGGACAAAGAACGAAATAGCTCCGTGTTTTTCAGATATAATTATATAACTGTAATATTTTTACCCACGCTCACTACCTTTCTTTATGCTAGTCGTCGTGAATGTCAGTTTATTGCTTCAAAATACCAAAATGAATTATAAGGCTTAATACCTATATCACGTATTATTCAAAATACGTAGAATTTCGTAAATTTCTAATAACTGTAATCCAAATTAAAGGCTGTACTGGATTTACTTTTTAGAACGTACAAGAAATTATTTTCCTCAGAAAGCAAAAGGAATTTACTTGAAATTAAATTCTCATTAAGATGTCAAAATAATTAAAGATATGGTTCTATACTTAATAATGTACGGCACGTGTAACATGCTTATGTCTGGTTATATCGAAACATGGGCAGATGTACGTACATATTTTGTACAAGCTTTCTACAAGTACAGTTGCCGTCTGAATTAGCATTATAAATGAAATATTACTTTTAAACGTGGATGTATCTGATCTGGACTGTCGTAGGACAGTCTAGCTCGCCTACGGGAACCAATTTTACTCTTGTATTCCGCAAGTGATTTTTTACAAGCCATTTTTATGACAAATAAATTTATTAACTTACAAAAATAAAAAAAATATTTTTCCTTGATAGTAATATACATAAGCTATGATCTAGAATGTCATCGAACACACTTCCTTTTCTTATATACTTCAAATGTTACAATTAAGCGCACGGTTTACTTAATACCAAGCGCTTTCCGAATTCTAGCTTATCCAAGACCATCGATGCCACCGCAACCCGCACCGCACCGCAACTGAAGCAACCCTACCTTTCTAATGGATCTTACTTTTGAACAGAAAACAAAACATAATAAATGCTTTATTCCCCTATATTTAAAAAAAAGTATTTGGATTTAAGAGAGCATGTCATTACTTTAAAAGCACAAAAATCTAATCTTCTTAGAACAACACACATGAAAACACTAAACAATTATTTAATATATAAAGTTGTTTGCAAAGTACCCTTTAAGAGGTTACGCTATTTGGACAATACCCGTTAAACTTAATTACGTTTACGCATAAATATTACTTAAGCAATTTAGACATGTGTGAGGAGGTACTTAGCTGCCTTAATATTACACAAGTTTGTATGTGTAAGTTCTTAGTCAGTTGTAATTTGGCCTGCTTTAGATGCGGGTTCCAGTCGTCCCATTTCTTGTTTGTACTAACTTTAATGTCACCGAGTTTGACCAAATAGACACAAACTATTGGAAGTCGATACGTAAGTTCCTAAGTGCTGTTTGCATTTTAGTCACAAATCATACACTGGGAAATGGTGTGCAATCCTCTAACATGTTCAGGGCAAATGTTCTATACTTTGTTGCTATGGGAGCATAGATACAAATTTATATTCTAGTTTACAATATCGTAGCATTTAAAGAAATTATAACTTGCGTGTTTTCTTAGTTGAAAATAGAATAAAGTTATTTCTATAATCAAACAAAAATGTTTAGTTAACGTATGGAACAGTGGTAAAAGTGAATTCCCAATGTAACCGGACACACACAAAGAACTGCACTTTTTGAGTGCTTATGTACTATTCATATTTTGTCTATTTGCACTTTTTGAGTGCTTATGTACTTTTCATATTTAGTCTATTTCACTAAATTATATGAGCTAGCAAAAAGTATTTTCAATCTCTAGTTAATAATTTTGGTTTGTGTCATCACAATATAGTCCCGCCATCTTTTAAAGCATCCAAGATGAACAGCATGAACATGCAACTTATCGAGTATTATGATATTAAATTTAGTTTTGTTCTAGAGAACCAATCCGGAACAAAATTAACATCTTAATTCCAATTACTGCGTTGTGCTGTCTCAAATCGCTTACGTAGATAGGTTAATTACCTAACTGAGCATATAATTTCCATTATATAATAGAACATTGGTTTAGGTGAACCAGTAAACGGAATTATAATCGTAACTTTACATTGAGTGAGACGGTCAGGAAACAAATGTGAAATGAGTTTCTTTGATTTGATTTCATTAAATTACAAATCACAAGTAACAAATAAACACGTAAATAAGTATCTAGAATCCATATTTTATTATGTTAATTATTATTTCATAAATGATCATTACGTTTACATACATTTTTATAAGGTAATTTCATAAACCTATTTTTCTAAATTCAGTTGGTCTCGATCGTTTGATTTAAAATGTTAACACCTTTCAGTTTATAATGGAAGTATTTTTATATAATACATTAAAAATATAAAATACCCTCGACTCGAAAATCTCTTCAACGGTTACAAAAGAGCTGATGATCTTCGAACGGCTGAACAGATTTTCTTGAATTATATGTAAAAATATTCTCGATCAAGTCACCTTTCAAACAAAAATAACTTTTGAGTCGGGGGTTAAAAATAAAGCACATAGAAAAAGGAAACAAGAAGACTGCCGTCAACAATGAGGCGTGGCCGGGTATGGTGTAAATTATTGTAAATACTGAAGACTTGGAAGTGCTTTGCTAAAAAGCTAATTTAAAGGCGGGTAAGGCAGCAAAATGATAAAATTCCCAAGTCAGTATTTTTAGTTAGCGAAGAATTAAGAAGGAAATCTGAAATTAGAACGTAGTAAAAAAATCTAATATTTTCATTTATTTTTTGTGTTTTTACATAAAAGAGTATTAACCCAGGAACAAAGATGAGGAAGTCCTATACATATACTACAGCACAACAAACTTCAACTAAATCATTATTTCCAGGTTTTGATAAGCTTGCAGTGGCGAGAAAATATCATTTCTAGTAACAGAAAAGCGGAACGGAAGCGGCGGAACATAGGAAATCGAGTGCTGTACGTACGCTTTTATTTATTTTAACATCATGTCTGCTACATCCGGAAAACAATCGTTCGTACTATCTGCTGATAACTCCCTAATATATAGCCGTTTGTGCTAGGGATTATTGAGATAAACATCGTGCTTTTATAGCTGATATTGTAAGGAAAAATAAATATAACTGCCGTTATTGTGTGTTATATTTTTAAAGCAGTGCTGAATGATGTCCATTTGATCGTGATATGGAAATTATAGTATTTGGATCTGCTGTCGTGTCAACTTAATTTATCATGGTGCGATAATCGTATGAACTATACGTGAATAATATGTGTTTATGTTTATCTCTAAGAACGATTTATGATTTTTTATATTGTTTACAGGTAAAAGTACAGTAGTGATATACACAAACCAATTTTCGAGTATTAGAAATTAATTACCAGATATATAGCGCCGAAAACATCTGAGAGTTCTCTAAACTATTGAAAGTGTCCTAAGGGATGGTAATAATAAAGATGGCAATTATAATATAAAAACCATATGCCAGTGGGTGGCTCGATAATCGCTCAGCAACATTTCGTTGAAGCCAAAAATATTATAGCAATAACAAATATAGATATATATATTATCAATGTTTGTTATTGCTATAATATTTTAGATGACCTGATGAACGGCTCGTGCCGAAGTGGTAACCGAATAGGTTAGCACATTACAAATTTAATTTAATTTAAGTTATACTAGCCAGGTCAGTCTAGGACGGGTGACCCCTTGAGATCCCTCCGTGCCTCGGAGAGCACGATTAACCGTCGGTCTCGGGTGCCATACAAACATCTGTGGCATTCGTTACGGGTAGTTGGAGCCCTAAAAAAAGTCTGACAACCTGGTGTAACTACAGAACTTCGATGTCGCCTAGTACTTGGGTTGTGAAGGTCTGATGGCAGTCGCTTCACGTAAAATATCAAAGTTCGGCCGTATCGTAGTTAGACTGAAAGCCGACCTGATGTAATTAAAGTACTGAAAACTTAAATATATAATTTTTTTATCATATACCGACTTTAACGAAATTGATAGTGAAAAAAGTAAATAATAAATTTACAATGTATTATATACTAAAAGCTGAATATAATATATGTAGAATAGGTACTGACAATCATGAAAATAGCTGCATTACTTTTTAAGGAAATCGACATAGAAACATTCATACAGATCGAATCGGTAGGTTTAAAATACTAGAAATAACATAGCACTTGAACTACAGTTATTCAAATCTAATAACTTGACTAAGTGGCATTCGTCGAGACGTCAATTAGGTCGTGTCCTTTTCGCTTGCAAGCTGCTGCGTGTGTGGTAAGTAGTCTGGTCTGCGATACCACCTATGTCTACGTTATCAGGGTACCGGTAGAGTACTATTAAGCTAAGTACTTCGTTTCGCTTAGTTTTTGTAAATCAAAACCATTAATTCCAATTAAACCAATTATATTTATTTTTGAAGTGTCAGGAGTAAGAGTCAGCCAAACTAAGTCAGTCGTGAAGCTAGCTCCAAGGACACTATTTTTCAACATGTTTTTTATCATTTTCTGGTTACATTGCTTATAAGCGTAAATTAAGTGTGGGGACAATGTAACAAATTGTTCTAAAATATTAACAGACGCTCAAATTACAACTATATTTAAATAATAGGAGTCCGGAGATGACCAGCCCCGACCAACGCCACCCGTTTACGAGCATGACGCACACGTCAGTCTTCGTATACGTTTAGATTAGCATGGCACACTTTATAAGTTGGAAATTCTGAAATATAATAGTTATCTGTATTATATAGTTCATATTAACATATATATATTTTATCAAATTATGTTTGGTGATTGTAAAATACGTACATGTAATATTTATCAAATGGGTTCCTTTTAGAGACCGATGCAGCAATGTTAACACTAGATATTACAATTTCGAATCAAATTTCAACCATGGTTTTTTCATTGGCCAGTATAACTTGAGCTGTCATTGTATAGACTTACTTACCATGACAGGCATACATATACTGGCCGGTGTAATTTTTAAAGTTATAAGACATATTGTTTAAAAATTTTAGGTTTCTGCACTACTTCTATATATAAACTGTAAATATTCCAAAATTCACGTTACTACGCTATTGTCTGAAACTACCAGTTGGATTAGAAAAAAATCTTTTGAATCTGATCGCCTAATTCTTGAGGAAGAAAATAGATTATTTAAGATCACGCTATGATTCTTAGGTGTGGAGCGGTGTTTTTAAATGAAAATAAAAGTTCTTGGAACAACTAGTAGCAGATAATTGTAAATGCACTGAAGTAAAAGACATCTGGAAGACATCGCTTTTAGCGATAAGAACGCCCATTGTACTTGCCGCTTCGTATGTTGTTACTAAACTGTGTTAATTTCTGTCTAACTGTGGTGTACAATAAAGACTGTTCTATCTATCTATCTATCTAAAATTCTACGAGGCAGTAATATCTATTTTATCATGTGTCACAAAAGCGCTACTTTGCTATGCAGTTTGAAATGCATGCTGTTCCCATCTGGCTTAGTACACGCCTAGCTTCTTGATTAACAATTAACATTCAGCCCGGTTGACTGTTATTTAGTACAGTTTTGAGAACAAGGTAGGTGAACATACTGTTTTTTTTTTCTGTCAAAAAACCATGTTATTTTATATTCACATAAGTTTGCAAACGAGTACAAGTCGCCTATTTGTAAGCTATACCGGTAAGCTAAGTTTATCTCGAAAACCAGCAATATCAATGATATCACCTCTACGTTGATAACCCTGTCTATATACTGCTGTCTATTAGATTAGGTCTTCTGTGGACTAGAATGCCTACCCAAATCATGTGCATGCGAGTCCTATGGAGCTGCAAGCTTCCGGCGGGCCGTATGCTTGTTTGTTACCGACGTGGATTAAAAAAGCAGCATCTTATTTTTAAACGGAAATCTGTTGTTCCCTTCCTCCTTAGGTTCATATCTTATTCCGAGGTATCTCATTATTTGAAAATAAATAATTTGCAAACATGAACTTTTACCTGTCTTCGTAGTACGTACTACGAGTACATACTTTGTAATACAGCATTTCTTATAGGTACATTAAAAAATAACGTTGGTTATTTTACAGGTATTATGGTTATGTCGATGATAATAATAATGTGAGATACTATATATACTAACCATATTTATATTAAATCAGCATTTATTAAAAGTAGGCACTTGTATTTATTTCAACTACATTTCATGTGAAACTACGTTGAAATCCCGTATCAGTAAACACGTGTATACAATACACGCATAGATTGTGTGAACCATGATAGATACCCCTGTACTAGTATTTATCATCACGACGAAATTCCGGTAGATTGTTTGAATGTATCGAATATCGAGGTTTATGGTGTAGGTACCTTTACCAATAAATTAACAAGTTAACGAAGACTGGCCTGTTGGTCTAGTGGTTAGTGACCCTGACTGCTAAGCTAGAGGTCGTGGGTTCGATTCCCACCCAGGACAAATAATTGTGTGATGAGCACGATAGTTTATTCTGTGTCTGGGTGTAATTTATCTATAATATGTATGTATTTAGAAATATATAAGTATGTTTATCAGCAGTCTGGTTACCATAGTACAGGCTCTGCCTAGTTTGGGATCAGACGGCCGTGTGAGCTGTGTGAAGTGATTATTATTATTATATTATTGATTATATTATTACACCTTTGACAATCGTCGTTTCGGGTAAACACGGTGTCTGAAGATGAATTAAGAAAATTGTAAAGGAACTTTATCGTTTAATAACAATATTAAATAACTTGATCTGATGCTTCGATCAAGTTGGGTATGGTAAGGTTGTGTGTACCAGATAGGTACGTGTGGCGGCGACGCCGGCCCCGGCTGCTGGCAGTGCCAAGAGGGCGCACTAATCTTTTCAATGAGGCGCCTCTGTCTCGAGCGCTTCGCACGCTAAATCTCGTTGCAGAGGAGACTGACATATTTTATTGTTCACTGAGTGAATTCACTAAGATAACACTATTCGTATTATGTTATAGATAATAAATTTGGAATACAGAAAGTAGTATAGTTGCTCAGCTATTGCATTAGGTTTTTAACCTGTAATAATAGTTGTAAGTTTGGTAAATAAATAAATAAATAAAAGTTTCACAGACTGTGATTACAGATAGATTTAAGTCATGTCATTCCGGGAAAGGAGAGGAGGGGCACTATGGGTCCGGAACCCATAGTGCCCCTCCCCTTCGGTCAAATTCGAACATTGGTAAGGATGCGTACTAGAGACCAACACAATTTCATATGGGCAAGCCATGAAGATTGTCGGCAGATGAAGGCGGCACTCCCCGCTATCAACAGCCGGTTGTCAAAGATGCTACTCCGGCTAAACAAGCGTCAGCTGCGAGTGGCAACCATAGCTATCACCGTGCATGGCTCGTTTATCAAACACCTTTCTACTATAGATGCTACGGACAGCCCACTGTGGCTTGCATAGAATCAGAGGAAACAGCAACCCATGTACTTCTGGACTGCCAGGGGGTTGCAGAATATCGGGCTAAGTACCTTGGCTCGCCAGGGTCACTCTCCGAGATCATCGGTAACGTGAAGGGTTTACTGGGATCCTTCGGGTAGTTAGGGTGGCTCGAATAGCTTTTATTCCCACCAACGCAAAATACGCACCTCGTCGTGGCGTTGCGGAAAGCTGCCCGTGAAAACTTAACCTTTTTTTTTTTGTACATGTGGAAATGGCCGTCACCCCACCGGGGTTTTCGGTGGGGCGGTGTGTCGGAATCGAACCGATTAAAACCACACGGTGTGCCGTACTGCGCCTTAAGTAGGAGGGATCCGGGATCCGGAGTGAAAACCTAACCTAACCTAACCTAAGTCATTTCATTGTGACGAGCGGAATGATATGTCACATAGTTTCGTTAAAAAATCACGTGCTATTCTGCGAAATTCTGTCACTTGGTACACTAGATCACTTCACTAATTTAACGGATTACATATCACAGCAGCAAACACATCTTTAGCTTTAAACCAGACTATTTGCTCCCACCAAAATATCTGAAAGGAGCCTATAAATAACGTAAATTCAAAGAAATGAAAAGGCATAACGAAATTTTTCGTTCAAATTCGAGGCCCAGTAAGTACCTCCGTACTATAGAAAACCGAATTGTAAGCACCTTGCGTGTATAATATTGTAATCATAGTGGCGAATAGGTTCACCAGAGGAAGAAAGTCATAAAAACTTAATCGACGTAAGTCTTGTGTATGGTAGGTTTTTTGAAATTTTTTAAATACATGTTATGTAATCATTTAAAATCTAGTGATTCGTAAAATTGTTTTTTCTTGCCTTAGAAGTATTAAAAAGGAGGACCGAAGTAATATTAAATTATTTCATTTAGGAAATAGACATAGACTTAAAAAAAATCAAAAAACGAATTCAATATAACATTATGTGTATGAACCTGAGGTATACATTAAAAGATGTCGGCGTTGGCGGCCCACTCCGTTCAGCATAAAACTTTTAGAATTATTCCTCGGGGCAACGATAATTTCCTTTCTAATGCTAAAGTTCAGAACTCTCCACAAAAGTTTTGGGGACTTTACGTGAAATTCTTTTTATTTCTTATAAATCTACAAGAAAATAGAATTTATGACATCTACTTCACTTTTACGAGAGCAAATGTTAAGTTAATTATGATTTTTTTTTTGTTTAAGATTATATTCTATTAAATTATAATAACCCATATTTTCAAATTCGTTTCATCCAATTTAATAAACATTTAAAAATGTCATCCTTATTTTGCAGCAGAACTTGCCGGTCCCTTCTACCCCAATATCAAAAATTATAAACGTAACAGACAGACATAGTTACTTTTACAATTAAAATATTAGTATAGATTTTTTTTGTATTATAGTAAAGTAGTTATAATATATATGGTTAGTAAAAATAATCAAATAAAATAAAAAAAAAATCCTCTTTTACCATGGGCCTGTATCTCTGTGTTTTAGCAAGAAATAGTTTTGTGTGAGGTAAGTACTCAAATAATTACTACTGACTTACTTAATTCCTGAAACAAAGAGTAACAAAAATACCTGTAAAATTACACAAAAATAGATTTTTTATATAGATATCTAATAAAATATGTTTTGTTTAATACGTGTTGTGCACATTTCTAACCAAAATTTCATTACTTTTAAAGTCAATTTGAATGCTTATGAACTTTTGAATCTATGATATCTGGCCGGCTGGTTTCAATAATTTTGACCTGCCGATGGTGGCGTATATGTCGGGTCGTTGGTCGGGGCTGGTCATCTCCGGACTGCTATTACTTATTGCTGCTATTATATGTATAGTAGTAATTAGCGCGTCTATTTATATTTTAGAATAATAGGTACGTTACATTGTCAGAAATTTGTAAAAAACATTTTGAAAAAGAGTGTCCTTGCAATTTCTTGCCTGTTCTTCTCCATAGGATCTACGTATTGGAACAGGCAACTAGCTTCACGACTGACTTAGTTTGTCTGACTCCTTCTCCTGACAATTCAAAAATACCTATTATTGGTTCAATTGAAACAAATGGTTTTGATTTGATTTGATTTGACCATTCCATCAATAGTTTTTTAATTATAAGCTCACTCATTTTTGCCTAACTACATTAAAATATAAACATAGTCTTCTATAACGCTATACTGTAATAGTGGTCTGATATCAGCAGCTTGACTGGACTTCTAGATATATCAATCTATATTAGGGAAATGACGTGTGTGTGATTTTAATATGTTCAGAGGATTATTTGTACGCATTTAAAAAAAATAGATTACATAGCGAAATTGAAATTTGGAACACTTAAAGTTTATGTATAGAATAAATGCAGAAAGTCAGCAAATTTAAACAAACATACTTACATACATAAGAGTTACGTGAAAGCGCCCGCATAAAGTATATACGTCCAGAATATGGTTGATCTGTCATGTTACGTAAGTCTATAGGCATGGGTAATATCGCTTTTACACCCATGTATCCATATATCGGATTAGAATATCGGATATCGCATCTATATATATATTTCAATATCTTTATATTGGCTGAATCTGTGTGGAGCTCTGAGACGAAAGTTGTAGGTACTGTGACTTTTAGATTTCAGTTTTGTTCGATCTATGTACATCAATGTACTTTATTTGTCTCTGTAGAAAATTGTGATATTGAAATATATAGCTGCGATAGATCATAGTATTACAAACTGAGCGGTACCTGAATCAGTTTGAACCGAATATCATACATGCGATATTGTGTGTTGTTCTGTGACTTAAAACTATCAACATCAATGTTATAGGTACGTGGATACCAGCTATATATATTCAGTGCCGTCCGATATGTAGGTATTAGATATTTCGCCGATACATAGATATTGTAACTGTCTATATACGTTTCTATCGCCCACTCTTAAAGTATATACAATGATATTCCAGGTGGTAAAAAACAATAGTGATATTACGTGAGTGTTTGAATGTTTATGAGTATATTGTGTTACAGGCAGCATATTGAAATATCAAATGCAGGACAGCAAAATTCCATTTAAAATAACTATCGTATTTCTCGGCATCCGTCGGAAATACGAGTACGTTGGGATTAACGGGGAATCGACATTCATTGGCGCTCGTTAGCGTTCGATGGTATTCAAGTATTCAGTGCCATGGATCCTGGTGAGGGCACTCCCGGGTCTACTGGAGTTTATTATTATACGACCTTGCTAGTACCTAGTTAGGAATATTGATGAAAAACTCTAAGCAATAGCTTAGAGTTGTGAATATTTAGCAAATATTTAAGCTTATTGCACATTCTTGAACTAATTGAACACTTTGGTGAATAATAATGAATGAAGTGATAGGGCGTAAAAAAATGATTTTCGTTCCAGTTGGCATTTTTATTGAAAGCTAATGAAGAGCATGTGCTTTGCTTCCACTGAATTAAAAGAAATCAACGTTCACATTTTATGACATGTGCTGCTGACGGGTTAAGCAATAGGTAAAATATGCTGTCACAATTTGAATTTGTGTTTAGAATTTCTACAGGTGCGGCAAAGTGTAAATGAAATGATTAGCGTTGCAGCGTATCTATAGGTTTTCTATCAGGTAGATCATGTACTTGTGATCTTGGTGGTTTAAACATTTTTTTTCCCTGAAGTATCTTGGTTTAGTATTGCTTCGATATAGATAAGGTGCCAAACCGTGCATTACACGCATTTGGTGGAACTACGCTGATAATACTCAAATGCAATTCAAAATGGCCTTTGTACGTGGTGACTAAGGTCAGGTTGAATAGGTGGCCAGTAGGTACGATTTTAAGAGTAAAATTAAATCGAAAAAAAAAAAACAGCAGCAAAATCGAATGATAGCAGGAGTAACCTTTCTGCCATTTAATAAACAAAACTGCAACAAAATTAGTTTATCCATTTAGGAAGTATTGTATTTCCTGAGAGAAACACAGACTCAGAAACAGATATATATTATGATAAAATTGAAACATGATGCGATAAGATAAATAGGTTATCCGTAAATTACTTGCCCGTAGGGAGAAGCTTTATCACCGTTTAATACTTTTCCAGTTTTATTAGAGCACCTGCCAACACCATAACATTATCAGAAGCAATGTCATCGGAATAAGTATAAGGATATATTATGTACATACATAGGTTATCAAAACCATATTATGCTTTCACAAACGTGATAACCTTTAAATTCTATATTTATACCAATGTACCTAAGGTAGTTCTTCAAATGTCTAGCTAATTAATCGCGTGTAGACTGTGCACAAGGAATAAAATTAATGAATTCTATAGGTGAATTATTTTGAACCGTATACGTTACTTCGTTAACGTACTAAATGTACATTCTCCTCTATATGGTAGGTATATACGGTTACTAAGGTACATTTAGTAACGTAACAAAGTATGCTCTTAAAAGTACTGCTGAATGGTTTGCGTCTTTTTCATTTCGAACTTTGTGTAAATAAAACATAAATTAACTTCCTATAAATGAAAACAAATATTTTTAAAGGTAGGTATAAAATATATAAATATTAAAGGTTGAATGATTAGTAGTAATAAAAAAAAAATTTAGTTTTCGTTTTAGGCTATATTAATTATTGATTGTTTTACGTTAAGTTATTTAATTGATAAGTATCTATTAAGTTTGTAGTTTGAAACAATAACTTTTTTTTATAACAAATTAAGAGTTTTAGTAAGTTTTATAGTCAGTTTGAAAATACCGTATCTAAGATAAAAAATTCAATATATTTACAGTACTGTACTGTAATAAAACTCGTTACCTATTCACAGACCTTTTTTGCAGCCAGAGCATAAATATTTATGTGAATTTAGATCAAATACAAACTGTTTTCATGACAAGGTTGTGTTGTGTTTGAAACACTACGTCCGTTACGTTCGTAAACACAAATCAATCAACTAAATTTGTCTAGCCGTTTCAAATGTATATAATATTTGGACACAGAATAACAAAGTAAAAGCGATTTAAAACTTATAAGCCAACAAACAATTCGAATGTCAAATGTTTCGGTTTTAAATAAATAATAAAAGACCTGTGAAATTTCCAAATAAATTTGGAACATTGTAAATTTAATGATTCAACTGTTCTAATAGTTTTATTTTTATAATTTTTATACTAGTCCTCGTACATACATATATCCAGGGATTGTTTCATGAGAACCTCTTAAACACCGACTGATTTACGATAAACAAAAGAAGTATAAGTATATTAAATACTATGTCGATATATAGGTTTTGTCGTACTTTGTGTTTTTTTTTTCGAAGTAGTCTCTACTAACAATATTACAGATCTTAATACGTATAAACCAGTTGTTGAACACATTCTTCCAGAATCCCTCTGGAACACAACCACATATCTCCTCAAAAGCTCCTATAAGTTCCTCATGACTCGAAAACTTGCAATCTTGATGTAAAAGCCAAGTAAGGAGTTTTGAGTTTGGTCTTAATTTTTTTTAAGGTTTCTAAATACTTGAGGTGACTTTGTGTTCCCTTTTCAAGCACAACCGAAGCCAATATTCCTCTCTTAGTAAAAAATACTGCAACCATTCTTTTCTTTACGGATCGGGATATTCAGACGTCGGTGGTGGTGCATATTCAAACACATACACTTAACTCTGGGATTTAATAGGAATGTCCTGTAGCAATCGAGTTCACGTAGTTAGATCGGTCAAATCAAATCAAATTTTCTATCAAATCACGAGACCAAGTCGCACTCTGTTCCCTCAGCGCATCAGTCATCAAGTTTGGTAGAGTGAATAAAGGTTCCGTACTTTCAAATGGTTGTGAAAAATACGATGAACAGTTGGGGCACTTAACTTGAGGGTTTCCTCGCTCTACCGATATGTCGGTCTTCCTCCAGTAATTTTTGTACGGTCTCAATTTTCTTATCCGTAGGCACTTCCATCGATCTAAAGGATCTTACATTATCCTCCATGTTAAAATTGCCATGATTTAATTGAATATACCACCGATTTATGGTCTTTAGAGATGAATGAGTTTCCCTTAGTGCACTACCCATATCTTAGAACCATTTTTCTCTAATTAAACCTAGCTTAAAATAATACAAAATAATTACACAAATGTCATAACGAGAGAAGCCCGCTATTTTCATTAAAAAATAATGTAATAATCGAACAAGCGATTATTTGCCTCCAAATTTTGTTTAATTTCTTATATTACTTATATCATGGATATATCTTTAAATCACCGTGTTATGTCGTGTATTTGGAGCTGGGCTACGTACGGTACGTGGGCTTTGAATTGCGATGGTGTTAAAAATTGCATTTAATCAAATTTAATTTAAATAGCATTCCTACCTAAAATTTAATACTAACCTTTAAGATCATGGACTATATTTGTGAGTTTTACTCACGTGTATATTTCGGGGATGCCTGACTAACTTACCCGACGGGGGCCCTTTTTCTAGAGGTGAGGGTCAGTTGCAGATGGCTCCTGATTAATATGAATTGCGCTAATTAATATGAATACCACACACGTAAGTTTTTATTCGAATATATTTGTGAGAGTTACAAGCCCTATAATATCGTCGTCAAATGAATGTCCAAGTATTCATCTTTCATGTGTTTCCATGAATAAGTATATGTATCAACCATTTATAAGCAATTTTAATCGTGAGTCACAAATGATTAATTTATTTTACTAATAGTCAAATTTGAAAACAAACACTAATCAATACAAAATAGAAGATAAAGAGTTTATGACAGGACAATCAGATCACTGATAAATTGACTCTTCTAAGTTAGGAGGTACTGATCACAAAATAAATTTAACAAAGAGATTTACACATGGTTTCTGAAAAGCTGATCAAAATATTGTTCAACTAACGGAGCTGTCAAGTTAACAATATTGTCAAATCAGTTCAAGTTTATTAAACGTTGTTAAAAGAATGAAATATTAAATCTATGAAAATTTTATTGTACATTTATTTTTAAATTTGACTTAACCGATCCGATGATCCAATTACTCATTACATTCTCGACGATACGATTCTTTGGATTTTTCAGCCTTTCAAAAATAGGATGTTACTCTAGTAAACTCTTGTCTTTGACAGAGATACTGTCTTTATGATTTGGAGGATAGTAATGGCAATACTTAAATGACAGTCAAAATCAGATAAAGTAGTACTGCTGAAACGAGATTGTCCAGTAAAGTACGAGATTGTTACTAAGGTGTATCATGTAATATGCAACCAGTCGTAACCTCTAAACATGCGTGGTAGAAACTAAAGAAAATTTTATGTTTCACAGCTTAATATGTTCATAAAAGTGCCCGGGGTAGAAGCGTAAACATAGAATAGGGCTCTCTGCAGTTGTTTACTACACACCTGGGAAATTAATTACAAAAATGTATGTATCTACCGTTTGCCCCGGACTCGCTGCCGCGGTAGGTATGCTTACTTGACTTTGGAAAAATGTGGATATTGTATCGAGACACGTTTTAAACAAAATGTTTCATGCTTTAATACTATGTATGTTTTGATGCAATTTATATAATGTATCATACTGAAATTATACAAATATATTAAAATAATTCGATTTTTAATGATGAACAAAATTTAACATTACAGCTGATCTTAGATGTAGAGTTAAATCGAATGTCGGTCCGGTCAAACAAACTCTTCAACAATATTTATAACACATATTGAATAAAAATTATAGCTTTCTGCACGTCTTCTACATATAATAAAGATTTTTTTTAAACGTGCTTATTACTTGTTAATAAAAATAACTAAAAAGTTAAAACAGTAATAAAAGCGCTTTACACCTTCTTTAGTTCTCTTGCCGTCAAAATGTAACACGCTTTTATTATTATTTTGAACTTTTTAGTTCTTTTTATTAACAAGTAATAAAAGCTTGTTTTAAAAAAACATTCTTTATTTTGATTTTTTAGTATTTATGATTCGGGATTTACTATGGATTTGTCCAAACTCGATGGGGTTGCGTCGTTTCATTACAGAGTTCCTATGGCCACCTTCCAGATCCATCATCAGACCATGTCATCATAATATTGCATTGTCACGCGATACACATATTCGTGCAACATTTCAGTTCAATCGGAAATCGGTAAGTGTAACAAATTTAACTTGCAAGATTTGATTACAGACATACAACGGGACAAGGGAAATTAAAAATAATAAAAGCTTGTAAATAAATAAGTTATGTATTATCCATGTGCGATATTTGCCTAAAAAGGGGTGCTAAAAAATCTCTTCATATATTAATATAATTATGTGAAAACCTGTTTCTCCGTCCCTATGTTCCTCCGTAACAGCTGAATCGATTTTGATAAACGGTATGTCGTTAGATTCGTCTTTATTGCTTGAGTATCACTGAATATATTAAAATTATAAATAATCATCATCAATCAAAATGTGGATTTATGGATCGAACCTTGGTATGTTTATGAAAGTTTATGACTTGTCGAGTTGGGTATGAAAACTAAAGGGTTTAAAATGGTGATTACTAAAATATTTATTTATTTAGTAAATGTTTATCAGTTAGTATTTCGGGTTTTTTTTCCTTGATTTCTTGTTTGGAACTTTAATCCGTCTGGCCTCTATTAAACAACCGAACTTCTGAATGGGAAATTAATATAACATTTTACGGTAATAGAAGTAAAATATATATATATTTCAATTTTCTTAAACTGGCGTCTGGTGAAGGTTTAGCAACGGCAAAGCTGTCTGGCAATTGTAAATTTATATTACTGTTGTTGTGTGTGTACAGGTAAACGCAGCCGCTCCCAGGTGCCAGACTCAGTGCGTCCCTCTCTACATTCAATATGGAATAATCACTACACATTATAAAACAAAGTCCTCCGCCGCGTCTCTGTCTGTCTCTTCGCGATAAACTGAAAAACTACTGAACAGATTTTCATGCGATTTTCACTAATAGACAAAGTTATTCATGAGAAAGGTTTCGGTGTATAATTTGTACCCGTGCGAAACCAAGGAGGGTTGCTTGTAAATCATGAAATCAGCCACAGCACATGTACCATTGGGTACTTGTTGCCAGGACACAATTCATAACGATGTTAGATAATAACCATATTTATAATGTTGTTCCTGCAGTGTAGGTATAAGAGTTCGCGCACCAATTATTGCCTTTTAACATAGTTATCCGGTACTAACTGAACAACTAAGATAATTTACTTAGTAAAGCTTCATAAGTCGCAATAAACTCTCAATCGATATCTTAGCTACAGCGAATAGAGATATCAGGAAACTTGTTGATATTAAATAACTCCATCAAATACCAATACTTGTCTTCTCTTAGAATTAAGTTCCAAGCTTTTAAGCCAATCGAGAACATTTTGAAACCTGCGCGTCTCCCCATGAAAACTCGAACGTTATCAAACAACGAAAGAGATGCTCATAAATTCGGAGAGGCCTTTTTGCTGTAATGCCTTTCATATTTCTCCCGAAGCACACTGCGGGTGCCGTTCAAATAAATTACGTCCATCAATAAAAATCTCAGCGAGGAGATCCTACGACTTATTTAATTTATATTCCATCAGAGCCGTATTTATCAAATATCGAAGCTTTTTGTGTGATGTTCAGATTTTTAAACGTTGAAATCATATTATTACGTCATCCCTTTTTTCTGCTCTGTTTATATTAAACTAAATTCGAATTTCATGCCAACCAATTTCAAGATTATGTTTGGGTTTCATTACACTCATTCTGTGTAATAATGGGTGATTCAGGTTAAATGCTTAATTGGGTTCCTGGATTTATAAGGCGTAATAAACTTAGTGCTTATACTGTTAGGTCATATTGATATAATCAACGAAACTCAAACTTTAATGATTTGCCTAAAGATTATTTCTGCTATGAACAATAAGGAGGATTTATTCTTTCGTGGTATTTATTTGTATATCAATATTTTCAGAAAGAGTTTGATATGTCACTGTAAGTTTTAAGCACTTCTTGGCTGCGACGAAGGAAACCAACTCAAAAACCCATTATTTTTATAATTGGGTGTAGCTCAAAGACGATGGATGCGGTTTAACATAAAGTACCATCTGACTAATCTAGAATCAGGCTTTTAGCAAAAATCATTAGGAATATTCAATAAATACCCAAACTTAACACGTTCCCTATACATGTCCACATGGCCATTTTGAGGTCATTCCTATTATACGTGCGTGCGCCACATATGGGCCACGACTCCGTACAAATTTAAAACATTGTCAAAGTTTACACGAGTCATTCATTTATTTTTATTTGGACGGAACCAAAGAAAAAGTTGCGTCAAAGTCAAGATAACATTGTTATAGGTGTTGCTACAAAGTGAAGGTGTAAAATTAACAAAAAAACTTAGATACTACTAATCGGAAAATAAAAAAAGAGGTTAGGTATGTTTTCTTATAATATATTTTCTTTTACAACAAATGAACAAAAACAAAAAATTAAACAAAGACAAAGAATTAACAAATTAATGACAAGTATTATAGTATAAAAGGCAAAAAGCTGTGTTGCATTGGATATATCAGTATCGGTTTTTGAGCCTCTGATGCTGTTCGTCATCTTTCTACCAAGGCAACAATTTCTCATTATTTTATCGTGCATCGCGGGATGCATTTAGTTTAAAAAAATCATTTACTCTCGTCGTGTATACATGGGGCAATGAATCTATACATTATTGTAGCTAGTACGTGAGAGCACCACATGTGGTTCATAGAAACAAGTTCGTTGTGGCCAACCCAAAACTAGCTAGCCTGCTATTAAAAACCGTCTATTCACACCAATTAAAAAAAAAATAAGTTAAATACACAGAACGTTTTAAACTTCATCTTCGTCGTTCTTAAATTTATAATATTGACAGTGGTAAAATTTTCATGTATAAATAGAATACCAATATTTTACAACTGGCTAATATTATAACTTAAGTAATCCATCTACACTCAGACAAAGACCGTATACATATTATACATCATCTGTGGAAAAACAAAACAATCGTGCCGGTGCACAACGTTGTGCAGATATCCCCCTAATCTTGATATATTCTTAGCTATCTAATGATTGCCAGGAAGGTCCTTTACTCATGCAAAATATGTAATAGCGCTACGTTCACAGCTCATCGAATTTACTTAAATTTTGGATTTGGATTTGGCTCTTACCGGTCCCGTAAATACTTTTCTGATACACTGAATGTTGATAATAAACCTTGTAATATAAACGATCGGATATTTATTTGGAAGCAACTAAAATATTAAGACACTACTAAATATTTTAAATCGAATTTACTGCTTCAACCTTTCACCGCCTACCACCTATTTTTGTCATTATTTCTAAGTTAACAGTTGTTTTAGATTTTGAAACTACATTATTTGATTATACATACGGTGAAAAAGTACCCTCTGATACCGGTATCAACTGCATCTCTCCAACTATACTCGTAGAATATTGTTATCGTTTTGCAAAGCATGGTTACATATTCAGCTAAATTTGATTTGATTATATTCTGATCTGTTTTATTTAGACTAAGAAAAAGAAGAATTTCGATACATTTAGTGTCTTCCATTGGCTAGCTGTACTTACAGCAGATGTAAGTTATAGTATTTCAAGAAAGTAAGTCAATTGCTTTGTGATACTTATATATATTAATTGCAGGATTGGTCTTCAAGTTAACATTTATGTCATCAGTCTTAATGAAACTGAGTTTCACTAGTTTGTCTCCCCATAATAATAATGAATCTACTCTTCCAATAACGAATTTTAACCCTTAACATATTTCCAATGCCCAAGCGAAGCTCTCAGGAACATTCTCGAACTTCATGCTTCAACATATTTTATATATCCATTCCAGATATTTATAGCCACTTATGTAAGATACGTGTTATTATTAAATTCCATAAGCACACTTACTCGTATCTCCTGATATCGCTGAGAGTAGGCTGCTATTAGTAAAGGGTTAAAGTGAAGTTGCAAGCATTACGCAGTGACACACAGTAAATTCAAACAGAAAACTAATTATAATAGTAACTTGACACATCTTACACTCGGCAGTCTGATCTTAAACTAGGCAGAACCTATACAATGGCAACCAGACTGCTGATAAACATATATATATATTCCTAAATACATACTCTTATATATAAATTACACCCAGACACAAAACAAAAGTGATCATATTCATCACACAATTATTTTTCCTGGGTGGGAATCGTACTCTCGACCAAGTCAAGATCACTACAAACATTACTAAGCTTGGACTCTTTGGAAGTAACTGAATACGTAAGACCTTCTTTAAACTTAATCCTGAGACCATGAACACCATCTACGTCTATAATACTTGGAAGAAATTCTAAGAATCCAAACAAGCTTTAAAATGCCTTATTTTACGAACTAAAACTTCGTATAAAAATTGCTGTTCAGTAAAACTAACTGCCAAAATGATAGAGATGGAAGCCATGCTATCTGCTAATTGCTTAGACCACCTTTGCCTAGACCACTATGCGGTTTCCATACAAAAGCCCCATTGACATGAAATGGTGGGCAAGGTTCAATATGTGAAACGAGCCAGTAGTTGGATATTGCACGGTCGATTTCAAATTGATTACTGTCTGCCATATGTAAACTCGAAACTATGTATGTAATTTTTACTATTGCAAAATAGATTCATCTATTTAAGTGGCGGCGGCGGTAGCCTAATGGCTAAGGCGTCGGACTTGCGATCAAGTGGTTGCGGGTAATAGTATTCTGTTTCAAAAAAAAAAGAATTCATTTACTGTACGTAAGTGAATTCAATTTATCGTGAAACTACCTTGACTACATAAAAGTAGATCCACGACAAAATGATAACAATAGATATGATAATATTCGGAACATACGTTTGAAATTATTTAGGGAAAGGTTTATTGTACCAGAGTGTACTCATGGCAAATAGAGAAATCAAAATATGTAGTGTGCAATACCAGGGAAATAGGATTAAATGATCTTGACACTGAGTCTTTTTCTTTTATGTGCGTTAAATTTATTTAGTATTTATCAATAAAAACAGACAAAAAACAAAAACATTTTGGTAAACTGTTGATTGCTGAGATTTGCGTTCAACACGTGTTAACATTAACTGTGCCCACCATTGATAACAATTTTCTATACCTACGACCCCACACTTTTGATATAACAACAACCGCATATTTCGGGTTTTGAACTGTTCCAGGGGATTTATTAGGTCGCATAAAACGCGCGATTCATAATTAGAAATCCGAGCAGAAGATAGAGTTAGTGGAAAAATTACGCAATTTCCAATTCAACAGTAAATGACGCGGTTTGATGCGACTATAATGAATTTAAATTATACCTAATCTTTATTCGTAAACTGCTTAAAACAATAATATTTAACCATATCAGGTTTCTGAACCAAACCGTAAGAACACATTTTGTACCACCGTAAACCAGATACCGCAATTATTTATCCAAAATGTTATAAAAACCAAAGAAATTTATCACATCTACCAAATATACGTGATGAAATACGGTTCAGTATCGGCTGAGAGTTACGACATTTTTCAACTAAGCACATATGCTTACTGCTTCATTTTATCTCATGTTGCCGTGAGGGATGGCTAAATCCGGATTAATTAATTCTGAACTTGGAGAGTGCGTTGAATTCAACCCTTTCGATAATTCCTGCGGTATGTGTCCTCTCCCTATCTGTGGTATTAGCTGATGTATTATACACATGTGAATATTATTATGTAACCATCTGCGGAAAAAGGTAAAGTACCAAAAAATATTGAAATAGTTATTTTAAAAATTGTTAAAATGATTAAAAAATTGTCAGTTGAGAAAGGGTTTATTTTTTTTATCCCTGTCATTGGTTCACTAATTTGAAGGGGACATTCGAGTTACACAAGTAAGGCTGTAAACTAAACTTTGTGAATTTGGAGTTGTTCGTCAAAGAAATAAATAGACGAGCAATGACAAATGTTGCATTTATGAAAGCTTACCTTTAATTTTCAAACATGTACATGTACATTATTACCATGCACTGATGTGAGTAGAATTTTGTTATTCCATGATTTTGCGAAACATTTTTGTGAAGATTGATAAATTAAACAACGCAAAACAGTAAAGTTAGTTTAAATTGACATAAATATTAATTAATTACCCGGTTGGCCAATTATTCTATTAATAATTTAATATTCAAGTGTAAGATACACTGATACACTTACACACATATTTTCAGTAGGTCTCTGAAAAGAATTGTTCTTGTCAGATAGACTTTAATAGTTAGTAACAGTGCTCTTAAGTTCAGTACACATGAATAAAATCGTCAGAATTCAATCCTCTTTTTGGTTTTATTGATATTTTTGGGTTAAATGGATATAAATATTTTGCAAAATTAAATAGGAAAATTGGTCATATATATTTATTTGCCTATTATAACGAACGTCTGTTAATATGTAGGAGAGAGGTGATATTTATTAGTTTCCCTTTCAATAGAAGACCGAAATAACCAGTATATTTATATTGGTTTAAATAGTATTGGTTATATAGCCATTTATTATAAATCTTATTTATTTACGTGATTGTTATATTTCCATTGTACTCATACTGTACTGAGAGGAGGTCCCGACTGTTACTATGATAGGTTACTATCACACGACTTTTATTAAAAAGATCAGCAAAACAAAATCTCGAAGAAATAAGCGTCACAAAATGCGGAAAGCGTTTGATTGAAGATATTCGACCTAAAATAACCAAAACGAACGCTCATGCTGCAGTAGTGCTGGTAGTTGTTGGGACAATTACAATCAAAATTGCTGTCGAATAATATCTTACAAGCATAAGTTGTACAACTTTATAAGTCATAGAGAATGATGGCTTAAGAATTGAACTCGTATCGACAGAGATTAGAAAACTCCGCATGATCTTCTCATTTGATTTACCTACCTCAGTGCTTAAAGACATAAGTTTTTGAACAGTCTATGCTACCAACAAAACCTCCGTAACAAAACATGAAAGAGACTGGTGAACTGAAGAAATTATGGTGTCTGATTACTTATTTCTCATTTCAATGCTATGTATGTACGAGGTCTGTTCAAAAAGTATCGCAAATTTTGTATTTTTTCAAATAGTATTTATTTATTCATGAATATCTATTTTGTCTCCTTCAAAGTAATCCCCCTCGGATATAATGCACTTGTGCCAACGTTTTTTCCAATCCTCGAAGCACTTAAAAAAATCTTTTTTCGTGATCTTCTTCAGCTCCTCCTTCGATGCCGTCTTTATCTCCTCAATCGTGGCATAGCGTCGTCCTTTCATGGGCCTCTTCAGTTTTGGGAACAGGAAAAAGTCACAGGGGGCCAGGTCTGGGGAATACGGTGGCTGTGGGACCATTACTGTGTTGTTTTTGGATAAATATTCGCGCACAAGCAACGATGTGCGAAAATTGCGCATAACTTGCAGGTAATATTCCTTATTGACCGTACTACTCTGTGGCATGAACTCATGATGCACCACCCCCTTGCATTCTTCACTTTATCAATGTTATCGTCTGTTGTTGACGTGCTAGGGCGACCGGCACGCTGTTCGTCGTTCACGTCTTCATGGCCCTCTGAGAACATTTTGTACCACCGATAAACGTTGCTTTGGTCCAAGGTAGCTTTACCATATGCCACAGTCAAGATTCGGAATGCGTCCGCGCACTTTATTTTGTTTTTCACACAAAATTTAGTACAGATTCTTTGATCCATTTTTTGGAATAGGCAAAAATCGAAGACGAGCCAAAACACATCCAAGCAAAACAGCTGTCGAAAATTAACTAAACATTCAAAATGGCCGACCTTGTCAGCATAGGTAAGGGACATGAGTACCAACATAAGGCTACAAAAATATCAAAAATCAAATATACGTAGCCCGCGGAAATTCAAAATTCGCGATACTTTTTGAACAGACCTCGTACATATGTTCATCAATTTCTCTGAAAAGTCTAAGCTGCTCCCGTCAATCGACTGCCGCCACGTACAGTATCGAAACTACATATAGCTTATTTTACAGGGGAGCGATTTAAAGTTTCATTTTGACTTCAATTAATCAGTCTTAGACATACTATAAAAGTAAGGCCTGTTATTAACATATATTTTTACATATTTTTCTTTGAATTAAGTCATATTTTTATAATTAAAGTATTTATTTAGATATTTCACATTCGATAATGTATCTTGTTATAAGAATCAAGATTTTTATCGAAAGTGGTAGATTCGATAGTATTCAAGGTCCAAAATATCTTGACAATCATCGAAGGTGGTAGTTTCAATAGTATTCGTAGTTCACAAAATTCAAACTAATATCGAAACTGCTTGTTTTGACCAATCTTTTATCAAATTTTAAAGAAATGTGCACTTACGGGGCTCGTGGATATGTGGTAACCGAGTAGGTTAGCACATTACAAAGTTCAGTAATACTAGCCTGGCTTATCAGTCTTAAGATGGGTGACCATTCTTAACACATTGAAACCCCTCCGTGCCTCTCAGAGCACGTTAAGCCGTCGGTCCCAGCTGGCATACGAACATCTGTGGTAGTTACAGGTAGTTGGAGCCCTAAAAGTCCGACAGCCTGGACTAACTACATAACTTCGATATCACCTAGTATTTGGGTTGTGGAGGTCTGATGGCAGTCGTAAAATATCGAAGTTCGGCAGTATTTCAGTTATACTGAAAGCCGACCCCAAGTTAGTTGGGAATAGACGCGGAGAATAATGATACGTTTTGGTTAGGTAGTTAATTTTAAATTTAATATATTTGCATTTTTATATTTGCACTTCTCAACAAAATAATAGCACATTAATTCTATTTACTCATTTATTTATTTTGTTGACAATAACAGGTACTTTAAAATTATTAAATAATAATTTCTTTTAATATAATTAAAATAGTTGTTATCATTTTTATTTATTAGATGTGTAATTCGGGACTTAATCGCGATAACTTATATTTATTTCTATATATAGGCTATTATCATGATTTTATAAATATCTTTTTGGTGTTTAGTGTTTTCCCCTATGGTCACTGGCAGTGATACCACATTATTATCTATACTGTTGTTTGCTGTACAAACAGGGCTGCCAGTAAGGACAACTTACTTTATACTACCGAGTCTTAGAACTTATACAAAAGCACGTACTATTATACAAAATCAGGGTTGTACAATTTACGTCACTCTTTGGGGATTTCAATAGTCTTAAGTATCTCTATGTGTAAATATGTACTTATAACGCTATATCATCAGTAATGACATTGTATACAATTATACGATGCAATCTACTATTCAAACAGGATACATAAGATAACCAAATTATACGAATTTTGTATCCAATTATATACAATCTGCCAGCCCTGTGTACAAATTGTTTGGTCCGATATAGATAGAGTACGGGTAAGTAATATTTCGTAGAAAATTTCGTCTACATGAACATTCGGTAATCATTCTTTTTTTTCAGAACTTTTAGGTTTTTTCATTTATATTAGTAATTAATAGTCACCATGTTTTTCTATGATTTCTGCATGTCAGGGGCTATTCAAAACGTAAAATTAGAGTTGTTTTATTATTCGTACTTTAAGTTACTACTTGGTACCTATGACAAACATTATAATTATTTTATTTTATAGTGTGCCATATCAAGAGTACTCAGATAAATAATTTAAGTTAATGAATGAAATTTTTAAAGATGTAAATTCCAACTAAACCTTCCTTTGGACCAGAATTTAACATTGAACCAGTACCAAATATTATTGAAGAAATCCCTGTAAAAATCCAAAGCAAAGACAATACTCGATTCTATCACCTTCCTCCTCCGTGGAAAATATTGATTTTCAAAACGCACCTACTATTACTGAAGATCTTTTAAACATTCCAAGTGTATTTCGACATCCGACAATATAACAACGAAAATGTAACTACCTTCATTTCATCCATACGTAAACGCAAAGCAATTTACAAAACTGATTCAGGTCAACAAATGGGCCAATATGCGTAGAAAATTACTGACAAATTCCGGGAAACAATACCTTTCCAAAAGAGGTAAAACTATCGCAGCAAACTAAAATGCGCAGAAAATTTTCAGACTACTTACGAAAGAAGATATTTAATGAGTTCTGGTAGTTATCCAATCATTATAACAAATAGGAGTATTAAAATAGATTTACTAAAAGTTGTTTCAATATCTTGTTAATGTTTGTATTCCCAGTATACTATGGAAAGAACACTTTCGATATCTACTGAATGTTTATTAACCCTGTATACTATCGAAACTAGCACTTTCGATATTTGTTAAAAGTTTGTTAACCCAGTATACTATTGAAACTACCCCTTTCCATAGTTTTACCTGCTAATCATCAAAAAAGACTGGTTAGCAAGAAAAACTACATAATTATGCTGTGTTTCAAAATTATCTTAATCACTTTGTTCAATTACCTTTATTTTAGGAAATAATCACTTACCGAGACGATTGTCATGTTTTTCGTTTGGTACAGTTTCTGTTAACTGTTCATTTTTTTCACTACATTTTAATCATACATCTACCTCGGCTTGCCATTCTTATACGAAATTTAAAAACAAACAAATAAAAACAAAAATAACCTAATCAAGTCGACACACTCGTGCGTTCTCAAATAGCGGCAAACACTATATATTCGGGTAGTTTCGAACTTCGTGTAGGTATCGTTGATTGAGAAGTTGATTGAGTGTGTAGAATCGATTTTGTTCAATTCAAAACTTAGTCAAGGACTATGATTTAAAAAATATATATATTATTCAACTAATTGTATATAATATATCCTAACGTTTAGTGCAATTAAAAAAAAAACGAGATTTTGCAGATTCAATACTGTTCGTAGCGGCAGCCGGTCTGTTGCATAGTAATTATGTACATTAACTCAAGCTGTACCTCGTGTCTGTCTGTCAAGTTGGGTCTGTGTGCATCAAACCTTATGTCGTGAATGTATACCTCTATTTTGTATCGGTGACATGCTATTTAAGCTTTGTTATTTATGACCATTATTGGAAGTTTAAAATTATCGAGCATTTTGGCAGAACGCTATTATGATAAGTACTTTGTTTTGTTATAATTATCGTTAGACGACAGTTGATTCGTATATGGCTATTACATAATTTTCACTTTAAAAGTACATCCGTATCATAGGTATAGGAAAATGATATTTTGTAGCTATGTTCAGATAACCCAATCGACCTCATGACGGATGACGTATCCCAAAATTGCATGAGCTGGTAAGTGTGAATTGTCGGTTGCTTAAACAATGAACCACGGAATGCCTAATTGAGTTGCTAAATTTACTCGTGTTGGTGTCGTCTCATCTATATACCTTTATAGGTACATATAATGTTGTAATACTCTGTTTTTATTTTTTTTTCTATTTGGGACTTCAAATTACACTGTTATGACACTCACTTGTTAGATCAAAACTTATAATGATAGATAATCAGTTTTTCCATAGTTATTGTATCTTTAACATTCTAAGTAAGAAATGTATTTCTTATTTAGAATGTTAAAGGTACAATGACTTGTTAATGTCCATTATTTTGAATTTGTAGACAGTTTACTCGTTTAAAATCTAAGTATGAAACGTCAATACAAAGTGGTGGATGAGCAGGAAGTATTGTTTGAAAACACGGCGAACACAGGTGTTGCTTTTCCAATTTAGCATCGCTCGGCGAAAGGATGTACGCCACCGATTTTCATTTCCCGGACAAGCCACATGCGACACGCGACGATTATGCCGCAGGCGTATTGTGCGGCTGGACTTTTGAATTGTTGATTAAAATGTTTGCGTGTCAATGGGTGACACCTTAGGCCTACTGGATCTTTTGATAGACATAGTGTGAATGATTGATGTGTTTTGAAGCGAATAATTTTTGTAATATTGTTCCTTGGGTACCCACTAGAGCACAAATAAAAAGCATTGTTACCTTCTCGAGTACCTATGTCAAACTATCGAGAATAGAGATCATTAATCGACCTTCGAGCCTGCTTATGTTTTTTGATCTAGAAGAAGAATTAGTTATTCCATAACATGTTTTAATATTGTACAATGTTAAAAAACAAACACATTTTGCCAATTATAATTTGTTCAACTCAAGTAAAAATAGAAGGAAAAGGGAAGTAATGGTAGGAAAAGGAGATTACTTATCCGGATGGATTAGGTAGTGTAGCAATAGCTCAAGCAGGTCAGGTTCGCATACTTGTATCTCGAATTGGGTATTACCTGGCAGTCCGAGCCCTGTTGGCAATATATATAACTGTTAATAAATTATAATTGTAATATGCCTCTGTCTACCCGTTCGGGGATAGACGTATGGTGTGTAAATATATAAAGTACTGGCAGTGCCCCGCGGTTTCACCCGCGTAAGTCCCTTGTTGTCCCTCCTCTCCCTAATTGGAGTAAAAAGTAGTCTATATGTTAATCCAGGTTTCCAGCTATCTACATTCCAAGTTTCATCGCAATCGGATTGGTAGTTTTGGCATGAAAGAGTAACAAACAAACATCCATACCATATCCATACATCCTCACAAACTTTCGCGTTTATAATATTAGTAGGATAGTATAATACATACATAGTGCACTATGGTGCGTATTCGTGTGTATTTTCTCAAAATGTGAATAAAAAAACTATGTGAGGTAAATAAAATACTCTCTTCTGATATCAATGCGTCTGTCGTGGCATGATCTGAAAATTGATCACTTTATGATGTGTCTGACCATTTCATAAGATATTCATATTTCATCACATCTTTGAATAATCAGTGTTTAACGATAGTCAAATTCAAAATCATTTATTCAATTAAGACACTAAGTGACATTTATGAACGTTAAATTAAAACACCCTGAATGTAGCGCTTCGGATACAGCCTTCTGTATATAAATTAATTGCGCCCTACTATTTGATCCCGTAATTAAATCATCAGCGTAGAAGTCCTTCTGGATGATTTTTTTGATGAGTTCGTCTGGATGTTCTTGTCCTAGCTGCCATAGACATCGTGTACATAGATAACTAGCGCTCGCTGTGCCGTAAGTCACAGTATTTAGCATTAACGTTTTAATAGTTTTAGTTTCTTCTTCCCTCCACAGGATAAGCTGCAGATTCCTATCATCCTCGTGGACTAGTACTTGCCGATACATCTTTTCTATATCTCCTGTTAGTAAATATTTGTATTGTCTAGAGCGTATTAAGATAGAAAAAAGAGTATCCTGCACATTCGGACCCACCATCAATATGTCATTCAGCGAACAACCAGAGTCGGAAAGAGCAGACCCATCGAAGACTACGCGCAGCTTAGTTGATTCACTATCCTGTCTCACCACTGCATGATGACACAGGTAATAGTTAGGGACTGAAATTTCACTAGAATTTACATCTAACAATGACAGATGGCCTAATTCTGCATATTCTTTTATAAAATTACTATATTCTAGTTTTAACATATTATTTCTTTTAAATCTCCTTTCTATGTTAAGAAACCGTTTTTTCCTGGTTTGTAAGTATCACCTAAGCAATCAGGAGTATCCTTAAGTGGTAATTTAGCACAGAACCTGCCTGACTCGTTTCTTGTGGTGTGGGAGATAAAATGTTTATCACACTCACTTTCATTTTCACTTAAAATTTTCCTACTAGGGACTTCTTCTAAGTCCCAGAATTCGGTTAACATTTGATCAATATTATTGTCTTTGTTAATAACTTTTGTAATTATACTATGGTTACAGTGTAAGCTTTTGTGCTGTCCCGACTGAATTGGACCTGATATTATCCAACCTAATTGGGAGCTTCTTAGTTTAGAATTATTCGATCCTAAGCAAATCTGTTGATTACCTAATATATCCCAGAATAGGTCAGCCCCTATTAAAACATCTATATCAGCTGGCTGATAAAACTTGGGGTCTGCCATGTTTTCAGGCAACTTAAGTGAGCCGATGTCGATGTGCATCTTTGGTATTCGACCTGTAAGTTCTTTTAGTACGAGACATGAACAACTTACATTAAAGTTACTATTTATTGGCTGTAACTTAATGTTACAGATTTCACTAACAGTATTAGTTTGTGTGTTGCCTATGCCAATGACCTTTAGGGTGTCAGTGGGATGAGACTTTAATGATAACCTAATCTTTAGGGATTCGGTTATAAAAGTTGATTGACTGCCACAGTCTAATAGGGCTCGAACCTTGACCTTTTGCTGGTTCAATGGATTTACGACCTCAACCATAGCAGTCGATAATATAATTTAACTTGATTTTTTATCACAATAACTTGCCACTATCTCACCTGACTCATCCACTATGGCGGTTTGAGTAGACAATGTGGATGGGCGGTGTAACAAACTGTTATGCCTTTCCTTACAATCATTAACCTGGCACGACCTAAACCTGTAACCAAGTGACCTTGCCTTAAGCAGTTTATACATAGTTTGTACTTTACGACGTCTGACATTCTCTCATCAATGCCCTTGGACTTAAATATTGGGCAGTCATAAATTCTATGACGATCGTCGCAGATAATACAAGAATACCCCTTTGGAGACACACTCTTACTATTATTATTAGTTGCAAACGATTTTACCTCATTATTCTGGACCTTTGTTTTGTTATTAAAATTATGATTTAATTTAGTGTTCCTTTGGCTAGAACTCTGAGGAGTAGAGGGCATTCTTGAAGACATGACACTACTAGAGTTTTTATTATTATTATTACGGTTTGCAGACTCGAGAACGTTAGCGCGGTCTGTCAAAAATTTAAAGAATTGTTCTAAGGTCGGTCCCCCGCTTACATTTCTATTGCGATGCTCCTCCCATTTTAACAAGGTGTGACTATCCAATTTATCTGATAACATAAATATAATCAAGACGTCCCAGTTATCTGTTGGCTGTCCTAAGCCCGACAACACACGAAGATTTTTTGTTACATGGTCAACTAAATACCTTAATGATCGCTCGGATTCACGTGGAAGTTGCCTTATATTCAATAAATCATTAATATGATGATTGATAAGTATATCACTATTATCATAACGGTTACAAAGCAACTTCCAAGCTTCCACATAATTTTTAGCGGATACCTCCAAATTAGAAAGGACTCTGGCTGCGTCCCCTTGCAAATGTGAATTTAAATAGAAAACTTTATTAATATCTGGTATACGACTATTTCTATGTATTAGGCTTTCAAATGTGTCCTTATACTCAAGCCAACGGAAATATTCACCGTTGAACTTCGCAATTTGAATTTGAGCTTTAACCCTACATTGAGATGATCTTCCGCACAACATGAAGTGTTGTGAATGGAGGTAAGCCTTTGTTCGCAGTCATGTCTACGGGAAAACCTTTCTACTAAATTCTTAGCCGTGGCTATATTAATAATTATGTCTCTTTCAATATTTTCTCGTTCATCAATTTCCGCCTTAATATTTTCAGGATTTAAAACCTCTATTTCATTTTGCAAGTCATCAACCCTACCCGACAATGCCTCAAACTTAGTAAGCTTTAAGTTTAGTTCTGTTAATTGAATATCGCTCAAATCGCTCTCATTAGATATGAGATAAATAATTTCTGAATTTAGTAATTTGCCCTTTGGCAGAGGTTCTTTTTGTGATTAATTCCTTATAACTTTTAGTGTCAGGCATTGTGAAAGTAATTACGATTATCAACAAAGTAAAACGTATGGGCTCACGTTCCTCGTTTCGGTGTCCTGCTGATATGGAAGCCGGGCGCGCTCGATCAGGAGCTCTAGCAGGGCAGTCAGGAAAGCAGCTGTTAGACCGAGCTTGGCGGTTGATGTCGGCAGAGCAACGGTAGTTTCACCTGGAATAGTCGGCAATCTACTCTAAGTGTTGCATATAATTACTAAAAAATGCCTAGTAAGGCGGTAAATGGGAGAGAGACAAATAAAAATGTTCTTGACTCTGCCTGGTGCTAAAGGTACTAATATAATAGTCAAACCTAATGATTAAGACCTAATTTGCTATTAATTGTTAATATCTTGTAGTAAAATTCCTTTTATTCGACCTTTTCAACTTATTAATTTTTAGTCCAGGGTAAACAACAAAAAAGTTATTGCAATTTTCTTTGGAATTCCGCCAATAACATGCACGGAAATGCTTTAATTTGCACAAGCAGATTAGTATTCTCAACAGTTAAATGAATATTTTTATTATTAGGAAGGATTTGAACAAAGGATGGACACTTATCTCTAAGATGACACGTTGACCCCGAATTTTCCTGGTGACCAGACGACAGTCTTCTATGTAGTGGTGCCGGTATCCTTCTCTTGGTTCTCCCCTGCAAGGCTCCGAGTCCAGAGAAACGTAGAAATAGCTGCCACGCAGTTCAGCCGGAGATTTCTTCATTATATTTTCTTCAATTTCGCGATTTTCTTAGTTCCCCTCATGGGCCACCATGTTATATCTTTAGAGGATATAATGGTGCCAAATAAAAGCTTCCAGATGTGTTGCAATACAATTTACTTGAAAAGTGATGCTTTCTATACAATAGCTGGTAGGCGAGTGACATTGTACATTAAGTAGGTCAGTTGAAGTAAATATACCTTTATTTTTGTTTCTATATCTTTTTTTTGTTGGATTAAAGTCCAATATAAATTACATAATAATATTTTTTGGTACGGGGCTAAGTTGATCACATTGTTGCTTCTCGTTAACTTATCCACTTATGGAATTATGTTTTTTAGATGTAGTTTGTTAAACCTTCTATTTGTATACGGTTGCAGTGTACTATTTATAAATCCCTCATTCACATACTCAACACATACATACACTATTACACACTACTACACGCACACATGTATAATGGTTGAAGTTATATACCTCCGCTATTACCAATATAAATTAACTGATGCTGTGGACAATTTCGATGTATTCAAATTTTATCTTGAATTTTTGCTGCTACTTGATAATGGTTAATGACTTAAATAGAATGTGCACGGAGATCGAAACCCTCCACATAACACAGTCGCATCAGTCCTCGCAAGACAACTGCGTGGAGCATATATCAAAATTAATTAATCCCTTTTCCATCTTTCACTTGAATATACGGAGTATTACGAAAAACTTTGACCAATTACAAATATTAATGTTTGTTTTGAAGTGATTGTACTAACAGAATGTTGGCTTTCAAAAACATATAGTATGCCATGTCTTAACGGTTACATCTCTCATCATACTCACAATATAACCAATCAAAACGACGGCATTATAATATATACGAAGACTGATTTCAATTGTATTGTAACGGAGCCAAAATACATTAAAGAATTTAATTGCTTGCTATGTACAAGCGGTAGTGATTTGGCGATTGTGGCCATTTATAGATAACCTTCTTTTTTTGACTATAGACAATTTTTTAAACGGTTTAAATGAATTATTCTCAACGATTAGCTCATTTAAAACTGTTTTCATAATAGGCGACATTAACATTAATATAAAATCAAGTAGCATGGATGCAAGATCAGGCGATTATCTAAATTTTATGATGTCACACGGTCTCTTACCAACTCATTTGTTACCCACGCGAGCCGATAATTGCTTAGATCACGTTATGTTGAAGTCGCCATTACAATCGGTTACTTTAGTTCTCGAAAGCTTTATAACAGATCATTGTCCGACTATTTTGTCAATTGCAAGAAGGAAGCCTTCTGGTGTAGCTAGTAATTATCGCACCAAAATCAATTACAGTACTTTACATGATGAAATAATAAATACAAATTTTCTACCTGTATTGTTATCAAATAATGTCAATTTTGCTTCTGAATATTTAGTTACACAGGTTTCTGATATAATTAAAAAATATACAATCACTTACAAAATCTCATGCAAAAAATTAAACATTAAACCTTGGATTACGGCGGGCCTTCTACGTTGTATCCGCCATCGTGATAATATGCACAAAGCACAAGAGAAAGAACCTACAAATATAACTTTAAAAATCTGTTACTTAAGATACAGAAATTTTATTAATAAGTTGCTTAAAAAATTGAAAAGAAGCTGCGAACAAAACCTACTGCAATAAGCAAAACATAACACCAGATCTACGTGGGATGCAATAAAAACTATTACACATTCCAAACCCACATTATCACCCGCAGTTGCACTTTTGAAAATCAAAGAAAGTCCCATAGAGTCGTTTGACGAAGTTAATAAGTTTTTTAGTGATATAGCCAGTGAATTAGCAAGTGCAGTTCCTAGCAGTCACAAAACATCCCACAAAACATCTTTTAGTCACCCTCCACATAATTTACATTCAAGCCAATGTAATTCACTAGTCCTATTTGATGTGGACTGTAGGGAGATGGAATCACTTATTAAAGACCTACGGAAAGACTGTGCTGTTGGACATGATGGTATCTCATCTGTCATTCTACAGGATTCATCCTCAATATTTGTCCCTCTGTTAACACACATTTGTCAACTTTCCTTTTTGAGCGGAACTTTTCCAGACATTTTAAAAAAAGCCATTGTACATCCTATACACAAGGAAGGTGATGTCAACGTAATTAACAATTACAGGCCTATTTCTGTTCTGCCGGCTATGTCCAAACTAACAGAAAAAGCCCTAAACAAATGACTGACAAGCTATCTGGAATCAAAAAACATTATCTCACCAAATCAATTTGGATTCAGAAAACAAAAATCAACGGAAGACGCAGTGCTAAATTTTGTCAATGGTATAGTGGAAGGTCTGGATCGAAGAGAAAAGTGTCTGGGAATGTTTTTAGACCTCTCGAAAGCCTTTGACACGGTTTCCATTCCCATTCTAGTGTCAAAGTTAGAAAAGATTGGCGTCAGGGGAACAGCACTGGCATTGTTCAAAAGTTATATCACTAATAGAACTCAAGTGGTCAAAATAGGAAACTATATTAGTGCAGACAGTTTTCTTAGTTACGGCGTTCCGCAAGGAAGCATTTTAGGTCCTACTCTATTTATTATCTACATACATTTATGTTGAAATATGAAGGTCACATAGCTCATTAGCTATGTGACCTTCATATTTCTAACTGCAACGTGATTACTTATGCAGACGATACTGCGCTAATCATACGTGGTTCATCGTGGGAGGCAGTAAAATCTCATGCAGAAATTGCACTAACGAAGATCTCTACTTGGCTGTCAGTCAATTCGCTAACTCTCAACCCAAATAAAACAAAATACATAACTTTCGCACATAATAAAGTCACACTTCCACCAACAAATTCATTTGATATTAAAGCACACAAATGTTCAAGCGCCATTCAGTGTAATTGTGTCTCTATAACTAAAGCAACGCATGTTAAATACCTCGGTGTGCATATAGACCAATTTCTCAAATGGCAACACCACATTGATAACCTGTCAAATCGTATAAGAAAACTAATATATTTTTTCAAGCTTCTTCGTCATGCCGCAGATCTTGATACACTCCTCATGACCTACTATGCGATATGTCAATCCATATTGACCTACTGTATTACTGCCTGTACATCAAACAGTTGTTAAAACACATGCAACATTAACGTACGACCCCAGCATATACAATGGTAAAAGAAGAACCGACAAAGTGTCCCCCCCTGTAAAACATAAAACAACACTGGCAAAGAGACACAACAACCCTAAATCTTTTTCCAAAATAAAAGTAGCCTAAACTACTCCTTCACACACCACTCGTTCCGGAGATTAGCCGAAACAAAAAGACAGACAGACAGACAGATAAAAATGTCTAAGACTGATTTTTAGGTATGGCTATTGTGCAAATATCTGTATGAGCTTAAAAATAAACTATTATTTTGACATTACAAACAGACACTTCAATCTTATCTATTTGTATTGATGATGATGATTATTGCATGACAGGGAATTTTGAGCGATTCTACATGGAAATCGTATATTATTGTAATGCTAGCAACATGCATACGTATATAATATATATATACTACTGGAAAAATACTAATATATACTCATATACACACATTCTTATACAGCAAATCTATACACACACATACATACACATTCAAATCTTTATACACAAAAATAAATATAAATAGAAAGTAAATATGCATGCACTTACCTTAGTTTACTACTGGATCCTAAAAAACAGTCATACTTAGTTTAGGAACCAGATTTCAATTACCACTATTACATATTAAGCAAACAAAAAAAAAAAAGTTTGTGATATACTGTGCGGACATCGGCGCAACGGCTCTGACTACCCGTAATACAGGTTCATTCCTAGTTTGGGAGTGAGTGTCTGTCGTGCCGTTGACTGCGAGTGGACATGAAATTTTATGGTAATAAGTAATAATATGTGGTTTTAAGTAATGCACTTTTTAATGAATAAAGATTTATTATTTATTTATTTAATTCTATCTTTCAAGTAGGAAACAATTAGTTCCAAAGGAATACCATTAACACCATAATGTTTAAGTTTAAGAAAAAGTGTGTTATGTTCTACACAGTCAAAAGCTTTTGAGAGATCGCAAAATATACCTATCGCATCTTGCGAATTCTCCCATGCATTAAATATATGTCTCAAAAGAGTTGCACTAACATCAATTGTTGAACGACCCTTTGTAAAGCCATATTGTTCTTTGTGAAATAGATTATTTATATTAAAATGGCTTTCTAGTTGTTGCAAAATAACTTTTTCAAAAATTTTACTAATAGCCGGTAACATTGAGATTGGCCTAAAGTTACTTGGTTCAGTTGTACAACCCTTCTTGAATAAAGGTATTACTTTGCTATACTTCATCAGGTTAGGAAAAACACCAGAATCAACACATCGATTGAATGTTATAGCTAGAAATGGTGCTATATCAATTATAGTTTCTATATAGAGTTTCTATTAATTTAACAGAAATTCCCCATAAATCCCCTGAATTCTTAGAATTAAGAGACTTAAACGTTTTTATAATGTCTGTAGGGTTTATGAATTCAAATTCAAATAAATTCTTACATTTGTTTACATTGGCCCTTAACAACAATTCAGACCTGGACGCACAAGAGTTCAAGGTACTGGTTGTACTAACTGGTATATTTCTGAAAAAGGTATTAAAAGATTCAGCTATGTCTAAGTTGTTTGTTATAAACCTATTATTAATATTTAATTTTAAATCATTATCTCGAGGTTTACTACGTCCCGTTTCATTATTAATAATGTTCCATGTAGCTGTTATTTTATTATTTGAAGACTTAATCTTATTACTTATGTATAAAGACTTTGCCATAGTACATGTTTTCCTAAAAATCTTTGAGTAGTTTTTGACATATTCATGAAATTTTGGGTCAAAATTACTCTATTTCATAGCATATAAATCATACAGCTTTTCTCTACTTTTGTATATTCCTGTTGTCGCCCAGTCACAGAATGTCGTTTTTGGCCTCTCGTCGTTTACTATGAACAGCTAAAGGCAAGACTACTTCATGGGATGATCAAACATAAGTGATCATATCGAAAAATAGTTACATTATCCATCATTGCGCTTTGTTTTTATGATGCATCATGGCGGCGATTATTTTGTCTTAAAAGTAATAATATTTATAATGTGTGAATAGAAGGAAAAAAAGGCAGTGAAATGTCATTACGATAACTTCAAAGATATTAGAAATTCCTTCTTTATTTATATAAATAATATAAATTTTATCAAACCTTTTACGTGATGGACCTTACATTGATGATATGGCCAAACCTTAATTGACAAATTATTAAACGTTCACGTTTAAACGATACGGTCAGTTTGAGCTGGCTTTATCATAAAATACGACCACTTCATGAAATGGTAGGACACATCATGAAGTGGCTCATTCTAAGATTGAGCTACGACACGTCCACGATATTAGTGTAACAAAGATTGGTAACTGCCCATACAAACTGACTTTTTTTTGGTTCAGAAGAATGAGTTATGGTACTATATTATTATGATATAAACGCTGATACTACTTAACTTCTACTTTATCAAGTTTTTCATTTAAGTAACTACTAGGTTACATTAATTTCTCTAAATTTATACTAGCTTTAAGCCCGGCATTGGTTTAAATATTTAACCAGGTCGTTAAGTCCAGTCAACATCTTACTGAAGCTTCTTTATTCTCGGTAAATACAGGGTCTTAAGAAAACGAGAAATCCTCTCTGAAAAGGCAGCTTGTCAACGACAAGAACAAAAGTTAACATTTCAACTATTCTGGTATGTATTGTCTTGTTTGAGCTATGAAGCGGCGGCTACGGAACGCCACTCGTTTCGGGCCAACTTTCTTTTGGAAAAAAACTTCAAGAAAGCATCCCATCTCGGGTTGTGAGAAGATTGCAAAATATTCCCGTCCCCGCGGTATCATTTGCCTAACTTTCCAGTTTGAGTGAGCTTAAAACCTCAAAGTTTTTGAACTGAGAATGCTTTTAAGTTTTTCTGATGCAAGATTTTTATATTTGGACAGAAATATTCTTTAACAGTAAACGCAAACAACTTTGGTTTAAAGAGTTTGTTTAATGTACTGTATTAAAGGGGCGGCCATTCCTTTGCCCAACTTCTTTGCCAATATTTTTTTGCCCTATGGGTACTGTGAAGGCGACAAATTAATATTTAAATTGGGAGTCAAACTGTTGTAAATCTATAGATTTGTTTATTGGAATTTTATTGTGTCTTTGTGGGGTTTCAACTATGTCATCTCTTTATAATAATACCAATATGTCTAGAAACGTAATGCGCTCGAAAGGTGAAACTAGAGGTTTACCATTCAAATTTCGGGATCGTTATCGTTCGGAGTGGATTAATTGTATGTCTGTGTATCTTAGTGATTTTAGAGTTGTAACGCATACTTTATTACTTTTTAAACAAACAAGTAATAAAAAGGGTAATTTAAAGACATGTGACATAGAACGATTTTATTTTGACAAGTCCCTTTTTATCTTATTTTTTACGTGTTGTGATGGTACCTCGATGAGCCTAAACCGAGTAAAGCAGCTATTCGTCAAATCTACTGAGTATTTTTCACTGAAACCAGCTCCCCTCCGATTAGTGGAGGTCTAACGCCCCGCCTTTTTCCGCGTTAGACTGTAAGACTCGACCCTGGCTGGACATCTTTCCACTGGCATTCGATATTTTGATATAATCAATAATAAAAACCGCGATAAGGGGAGATCCAAAAGTTAATTAGTATAATAGTACATTTAAACCCTTTGGCATTGATTTAGTTTTCACACATATACCATCTTAATCATTTTACCCCATAACCACACCTCGCTAACGACTCACTCGAAACTTGGACTTCAACAGCAGACGAGAACAACCTGCCAATGATCAGGATATCGCTGCCTCCGTTAAACCTCGACTACCATAACCCGGGATTATGGTACCCGATGGTTAGTCTTCTACAGCACACGACAGTTGGGCTGATGATCACCAAGGCCCCGTTGCCCTCTGTTCAAGATCGAGTGCTATAACCAGGAGACTTACAGGGTAATAATATTCATTCATCCCGTCCAAAAGCACCTTAACCAATACCAAAAGTAATGATATTAAATTAATTCCTTGAAACCGATATGTACACGGGAGATAAATTTGATTACCTGACGGATACTGCGTTACTCAGTGTAGGACATAAATACATATGAAATATAAACGTCTATTAACAATAAAACATTAAACACTCACCGAACTTCCCCAACGTTCTATGTCAAAACTTACGAGAACCGGCCGGCCGTCTTTCCTGAACCCTGTCAACCCGCTGACTCTGGTGCTACAACTATCCCGCTTCACGTCCTCAACCCGACTGCCCCGACATCTCCGTTCCTAAGCACCACTGTCCCCATGACTCCACCAACATCTGTTTCCTCTAACCGAAATATTCCATAGAAATATTCTAAAGCGACCCTTTTTTATTACACAACCCATTTATTTATCTTAATGACTGACCTTTCCAGATTTGCAAATGTTTAATTCTAAGACACTCGTACTTAAAGCCATAAAACATAAGTTTTATTAGGGTCCTAATTTTTTGTTACGTCCCTAACTCTAAACTATTTAGCATCCTCATGTTATAAATGTGGGAAAGCAATACTTAAAAATATACCACGTTGACATCCAACAATAGCGCGTATCAATAGCAAATACAAATTATGTGAACGTAATACTACCACAGTGTGAAAACCCTCACTGGTCGTCACCCCACTGGGGCTAAGCAATAGGGTGATATGTCGGACTCAAACCGACTAAAACCACACGGTGTTCCGTCACAGTCCATATTTACCAGGGCCTCAGGTGTACCTTTGTAAGGAAATCCCTGTGGCGACAGGCGACCCCACTGTGTTGTTGGGGATTTTATCCGATGGTGCCACCGTCTCGGGGCTTCTTCTGCTAGGGCGCCGAATTACCCTGTCCGTCACCCCGAGGCAAGCGCTCGTGGAAGCCGGAGATCGACTTGCTCTCTCCCGCACCTGGTGCGTCTTCTGCGGGACGGGAGAGTACTAGTTCTCTCCCGTTTTCAAAACGACCATGGACATAATCATGGTCTCCAGCGAGAGGCTACCCATACCTTTGACAAGTCCCCTATGGTAACTGCAATTTGTTTGTCATCCAGCTACTGTAAAAATACAATGTTAGTATATATTACTTAAATTATAAATAAATAATCACAACATACTTATAGATTGTTTCCATATTTTACGTATAATTCTTAAAACATCATAATATATGTATTATAGTATTATGATGTTTTAAGAAATGTGTTAGTCTGTTGAATGTTATTCTCAAGTAAAAGACTGTAATCTTATCGTTCTTGGCTAACAGTGACATTTTTATTCATGATATAAAAATATCATTGACCTTAAGAATTATTATGAAATAAAAGAGTTGAATCTTATACAGATCGAGAGTTCAGCGATAAATAAGCGATAATGGCCCATTTCTTAGGGATATTATTATGAAAAAATGAGATTCTCTATTGTTACCCTGTCTATTGGCTATGCTATTTGTTATTGATATGATATATGTATTAAATAATCAAATGTTATAAGCTTTCTACTAGAATCATGGATAAACGCTAGCGATAGTCTTCACAGAGTCTTTCAGGGTAAAGCTTTCATTATTTATGATGTCTTTACGATTCCATAGCTTGTAGACATGTTTTATTTTCTTTCACAGTTTTGTCTTGATATAACTTGAAACGATTGACTATTCATCAATAACTGAGATATAAACCAACCTTGTGCAGATGTATTTTTATCTTATTTTTATTTTATTTTAAATGGATTTATTAAACCAAAATAACTTATGAATGCGGTTTTATTTATGTAATCACTACCTATATATCACTACATATTATAAAACAAAGTCCCCCGCCGCGTTTTAAGATTTAGGTATATAATTTGTTAAGGTTTTGTGTCAATTTGTTGAAATATGGTTGCTAGTATATTATAAACAGTGTATCCCCATTTTTAAACAAATTTTAAAAACTTTTCTTTATTGACTAGGCCATACTCAAGGGCTATAAACTATTATAATGGCTTTGATTGCTTTTGTTTTATGAGTCGAACCAGTTTAAAAAACAAGTTATACAATGAGTGGTATTAGAACACCTCCGCTACAAATATATAAACAAATATTCCTATCCTATACATAGTTTATAACCCATTGTGAGATTTAAAATCCGCTCCCAAGTCCAGACACCGAAGTTAATTTAAACAGTTTATTAATGTAGTTGTAGTAACTTTAGTTTAGCATTATCCCGGCTTAGAGAAAGAATCTGCTTGATACGTTTGTTAAACCTTGAGCTGAAGTTTTATATTTAGATGATTATTTATTTACTTCTAAATATTTTTAAACTATGTTTGTCTTGTAAAGTACGTTAGAACAGTTGCTGCTAAACATTTTTACAGTAAGATAATGCCTAGAGGAATTTATGGAACTCTTATGCTTCAATATTTTTGAGCCTAACGAGGCTTATGAAGAACAGGATTCTTTTTGTAGAAGTTTAACATGACTGTGAGTTATTATTACTTATTATAATTAGTGTTTTTGCATATCTGCTATGACCATTTAAACCATAAAAGAAATATTTTATTAGATTAAATACATTTGATTTAATCAAAATAGGTGATTATCTTTTACGGTATACCAAAAATATTATGACTTAGGTTAAGACAATTTATATGATATTATTTAGATACTAGATACCCGGTTGCTGTGGTTAAGTAGTTTGCAATAAAAAAATATTGTGATAATCATAAATTTAGATAAAAACTATCCTATCTCTGAAGTTGGCACAAACGGCACATTTGTGTGCAAAATTTCATTAAGTTTATTAGTTTAGGAGTTCATCGGGCAAACAAGTGACACGAAATTTAAATAAATAAAGAATTAGAAATCGATCCGATCTATTCAACCTTAAGCTTAAGCTAAAGCAAAATTATCTTTGTATAGAGCTGAGAAGAGGCGCCTTCCCAAATTAATTGGAACCTACACCTACCTACCTAGCTGTAAGAATTTTTGACGAATCGCTTTCATTGAGATATCGACATCGCTACTCACTACGGTCTGAGAATATCTTGGTTTCACATCTATCACCTATCTGGCTTTGAATTTCAAATTGTAAATGGTTTCAAATCTTTTAAACTGTGTAATCTTTTGGGGCTTGTCCCAGTGATGTGTCCTAATAATCTTAACAGTTCTATTTTTTTTGCTTTTAGTGTATAAGAAAATCGCGTCCTGTTTGATACCCTTTACATAGTTACTTCCGTGGTTATTGAGTTCTAATTATTTTGTTATAAACGACTTGTTTATAATTATGCTGAGTTTTGTAGAGGGTCCTAAACTATAATCAACTTACCGTATCAGCTAGTGGCTTACGGGTTTGCAGTATTTGAATTTGTTTGAATCATCTTATAGCATCCACGATGGTCAGGACCTCATTTAGCAACCGATTCTTTATCTTTCTTGGACCTTACCTTTACAATAAGCTTCATAAAATCTTATCTTTTTACAATCGAAATACAAAGAAGTGTAAAAAAGTCTACATGAACAGCTTATTCAACATATTCCGACACTGAAGGTCTCTGCTAGTAATGGAGTGATAACATGCCAAAACACTCAAGCTCGTGCATTCATTAATGTACTTCCAGCTTTTCAATCGCTTATGTATACCCCATGCATACACTTACTTATGATGATGATGATGACACTTACTTACATATGCACGCACACACACACTCTCTTTCTCACACACACACACACACGCAAACACACATAAAATTAATAATATCATTATTCAGGTACTTTATTCATCAACTGTAAGACATGATAGTTTTTAAGCACCAGATAAGAGATACCTTTTTGTCTGTTTTCCAGTTTTGGTAAAAAATCGATACCCTCTCGATCTCACACGGACAATTCCCATTCAAGCTGCTTGCGTATCGGAAGTCAAATCCAAATATTTTAACGGAAACTAACATAAATTAATATTTTAACACAAAAATATAATTTTCTCAATAACACAAAATACAAACACAAAACTGTAGCGTGTAGTGTATGAACACGTTTCAAAAGCATCCAATCAGAGTGCAGAAACGCAATCCCCATATCAGTACGTAGGATATGATGAAACCAGCGTCATAAAGTGCTTGAAGCGATTGTTGCTAATTAAGTGCAAACACAGTCGGCACTGAGAGCATGTGCCTTTGCACTGGAATTTATTTTTTCACTATTTGTGAGCAGGGATTCTGATTCCATTGACGTGTTTGTAATGAAATGCATGCAGATATTGAAATAATTTATATATATAATTTTTAGGATCGAAGGGCATTTAGCAAATTATTTATAAATAAGAAAGTTTAAAAAAAGTCCTTTGTAGAAACCTCAGATCATGCAAAGAGCGCTTTTTTATTTTTTTAGGAGTGTATGTGATTGCGTAGCAGTCGTCGGGACGGATGCTCAGATTGAGTTTATTAAAGGAACCAAGATAAATGTTTCCTTTAGTAAACTAATTGAATTGTTGAGACTTAGAAATTTCTTTTCAAGTTACACGTTCGAACTTCCAAATTAAACTTTGCCGCAATTAAAAACTTAATGCCTAATTTTGCATAAAATAAGAAATTTACTACAAACAAGATCCCCAGCCTCCCCTGAGAAAGCTAATACTTCTGTTTAGTTTGGACCCAACTGACTTGTGAAGAAAATTATTATATACTTAACTTAAAATTTTATACATAATTTTGGTTCAAATTAATCAATTCGATAAAGTTTTGTGCTCGAGTGCTGTCGGGGACCTGTTGTCATTCTTTAAGGATGAAGCGGTCATTCTCAGGTGTATTCTGTAAATTAAGATACTATGATAGGCAAAACTGAATTTCAGGTTAACTATAGCAATGTTGTCACGCCATAATTTAAGAACGACTTAACCGATTTTATTCATCTCTTTTATGTTTTCTAATACTTTGTAGAAGGTTCTTACGGAACGAAACATTAAGAAAACTATGCAGAAAATCGGTTCTCGAGAGACAAATATGTTACGGACAACAACTAGTACTATATGAAAAAGGTGGACAGATGATCTGATAAAGATCGCAGGTCGATGGTTGGTGCTTCGTTGCTTTCAACCGATCTTCTTGGAAGTCATTGAGGGAGGCCCATGTCCAACAGTGGACATCTTATGTCTAAGAAACAGTCGCACAACATTAGAATTAAATTTAATTTAAAAAACTTATTAGCTAGATATTTCAGGCGTTTTCTCGATTTAGTTTACGCCACTAGCATATACAGACTGAGACATAATCATATAATATCGACCATTTTGGCCCCTGAACTAAAAATTACATAAATAAAATGTTCTCAGTAAAATGGTTTTCATTTTGTTAATTATACGTTACAGTGCTGTGAATGAGCAGCAAATCAAATGTAAGAGCTTTGAATTACTCGTACTACGAAATGCATCGAACAACGGTTATACACTTCGACCTTATTAACTGTTATACCTACCCCTTTACATATTTAAGTACATTTGCTGATAAATTCGCAAAACTACGATACGTGTTATTCGTTTTTGGTCAATACATACTATATAAATAATACGTCTTGTCGGTTTCTTTTTGGGCCGTGTTATAAATAATCGTATTTACGTAATTAGTATTTAGAGTTCACGGTGCCAAGATAATAATAATCAAAGTTATGCTTTAAATCTATTAGTAGTGATAACTCTCACAAAACATAAATTAAAAGTTTTAAATACCCCCGACTCAATAATCCCATCAACGAATAGAAAACAGCCAATGATCTTCGAACAGCTGGACAGATTTTCTTACGTTATACCTAAATACTCTCTCGATAAGTCACCTCTCACACAAAAACAAACTAGACCAAAATCGACCCATCCGTTTAGGAGTTGTGATGCCACAAACATACACACAAATACAAATGTTAAACTTATTTATAACACCCCTCGTTTTTACATCGGGAGTTAAAAATAAGAGCACTACTCTACTGTTTAACTGTATCGACCACTTTTTAATAACACATTGTCTCACTTTAAATAATATTGCAGATACATTTGCCAATTAAGGACTGAACAGAATGGGTACTATTGTTTATCAGGAAAATTTAATTTCTTATTATTAAATGGACTAAAACAACAAAAAAAAAATACAAAAAAATGTTGGCTACCATTATTTTAATTATAAATATAAAACTTCTGTGGGTACTGTATTCATTGGTTTTTATAGTATAAATATAGCTCCAAGGTAAAAATATATCAGAAAAGTTGTGGGGGCACGGAAACATGAAGTTATTTTTCACATTGAACAAGATAAATGATTACTGGTTCGCCGCTACAAACTTTCCTCTCTTAGCATGTTGATTTTTCATCTAAAATAATTTATGGCCATTAGCTAAGTTTTAATACTATTAGTGTTTTAATAAAAGTATGAAACAAATCCACTCATAAACTGTTTTCGTTGGTTTGTTATTAAAAGTTTGAAATTCTAGTTCAAGTTCATACCTACTGTAATTAAAAAACCCGGACAAGTGCAAGTCTGACTCGCGGTCTTCCATACAAAGTGGCATTTATATAGTTCATCCATCTCTGGAACCGATATTAGAAGATTTTTGCCCGTTTTTTCCGAGTGAAAAACTTATTTTTTGGCGTTCGAAAAATACTTACCCATGCGTCGATATACGTCACAGTACCTACATTTTCCAAGACAATATAGCAATAAATGAACGGATTTCGATTTTTTTTTTATTTGTGTTGTGAAACCTTGCTTCTTGCCAAATTTCATGACTCTAGTTCAATGGAAAGTACCCTATAGGTTTTGACCTGCAAAATGTTAGAAATTGTTAAAATGTAAGGCTTAAATGACCATATTTTTTAAATGCGTTGACTTAGAAGTTTGATTTTTTTTACATCTTCAAGTATTTGATGATCATTTTAACTTGATAGTTCCACTCGCTCCTGAGAAAATGGATCTTGGCAGACAGACAGCGCGCAAACGAACGTACGGAACCCTAAAAATGTGAACTAGAGTAAGAGGAAAGGTTCTTACTTGGACACTGTCGCTAGGATGTTTACTATCACAATATCAATATTGGACTTAGAAGCTAGGTTGAAGGTTCTCTGTTCGCTTAAGAGGTTGCACGCACTAATATGGACCTAATCACAACGTATGAGAGCGCTTTTTACAAGGATTGCTGTCGACCATCAGTTTTTGTATACTAATTAACTTAAAGTGCGTGAGTAAAACGTGTAGCGTTTGAACACAAGAGTGTGCCTCAGTCAGCCAGGATCGTGAGAAAGTGAGATACTGACTGTTCATCGGCTGATGTATGTATGATTGGTTCACAACGGCAGAGATCGGATTTTAGCCACAACCACTGCTACTCATATTTAATTCATCAGACTACTTCCATGAAATGCCATTTAAGTAATTATTTGATTTAAATATATAGTAAACATAAATATCACAATAAAGAAATAATAAATGTTAGCCAACTTTACTCATAGTCTTTGCATTAATATAACTGGAGTAATTGTAACGACTGTAGGCATTTTACTTTTTGTGTATTTATAACAAAATTGGGCCTGAACGTTCGCAAACAGCAAACTCTTTCCAATTATTCTTCTTGTGGTGTTCTGTCAAAATGTTTGTGAGTAACTTGAACGAACTTTCTTTATTCTAGCTTCTTACCCACTTTTGTAATTACGGTTTGAGAGATAAGTGGTAGTAATTGTTTGTTTCATCGAGTTACCGTGAAATTACCGTGTCCTCTTAACTTAATATTAGCGTTATCTAAATTAATAATGAAGTTTGTAGGTAAGTAACTAGTCAGGTCTCAATTTTGCAGTCGGTATTAGGAACCTTGCAGGGTATTTGACATACTAGTATCTTTTACATATACCTTATTACTGAATCTATCTAACCCGTTACTGCCGCAGCACCCAGTAAAAATATATTTGTTATGATGAACAATTATTATGAAGTAATTGTGATAAGTGTGCAAATTAAGAAAATGTAGTTTAGTTTTGATTGTACTTTGTCATGTATAAATTTAGTATTGAGATTTTTTTTAGCTAGTGCTTTAAAAGTTCCTGTTTTTTAAGAAAAAAACACGAACTTCTAAACATAATATTTTTGTTCATTTTGTACATAATATTAAACTACAACATTGGTTTTTTAACACAACATTTAACGTAAAGTTTAACCATTTTTTATATGGTAGTAAATGATATGCACCACATTTGCAAACTAATTTTCTATAAAAATGTGCTTCTTCACATTTCTTAATAAAATATTCCCTAGAGCTCTTTGTATTCAAAGTCTGTGAAATATAAAAATAAATTTGCCAAAGCAACACGCACTATCTTGTTGTTCCGAACACAATGATTTATTCACAAATTGTAAGCAAACGAACGTTTCAGACGTGGTTTCAATTTTAACGCTTGAATTCTGAAACCTTAATGAAGTAAATAAAACATGATTATCTATTGACTTCAAAGAAACCCTACCGATGTAACCTTCTCTTTATTATCTTTCTTTCTTTAACAACGCATTGTAACATCTGATCTTTTATCGAATCTTCGAGCAGTGCTAAACACGGTTTTACGAACATTGCTTTGTTAATATGTTTGTCTGTATTTAAAGTAATTTTACCGTAAATGAACACCTTATTCGCTAAGGAAACGACTCTAATTACAGGGATAGGTGTTGAGAGTGTTTATAGGTTCTGTTAACCCTCTTCTTAAAACGAGTTGTGTTGATAGCGTCTTCTTTACTAGGTATGCTAAAAGGTCACCATAGGATATCTTTTCTTCTCAGAGGTTCATGGCGGAGGCAGAGGCGCGCTTTCCAGTGCTTCATGCCAACGTGGTGCTTCTACTTTTGCGGGCAGGCCTAGGTGGGGTCCGGATGTATATCTATACTTATAACAAATCTGTAGCGCGATGAATTCTGTACATTGAAGATATTTAAAAAAAATCGACTGCGGGGTATTAAGATATCGAAACTGATGCCGAATATGCGATCCAAACAATTTTTGTCTGTCTGTCTGTCTTTCTGTCTGTCTGTTTGTATGTTCACGATAAACTCAGAAGTTACTGAAGGGATATGCTTGAAACTTAGTATGATAATAGTTTGAGTGCCTGCGCAGGTTATAGGGTACTTTTTATCCCGGGTTTGACTTTGGTTCCCACAGGAAAATCAATGAAAGCTGTAATAACATTGTAACGTTAGTAGAATGTATATACTTATTTCGAATTCCAATGTAGCGAGCGTTTAGCCTATGTGGTATAGAGTACGAATTCCACTAAGTCGGGTGCCGGATCGAATCTCTCTTTGACACTTTTTCTTTTTTTGCACTTATTTTTAATATATAAACTAATTTACTTTTTTTAATTAGGTATCGTTTTTAACCGACGAAAAAAAGGAGGTTCTCTATTCGACCGTTTATATTCAGCCCTCTCCGTTATTTATGAACCGATTTTGATTATTCTTTTTGTTAGATAGGGTATACTCAAGGGTGGTCCTATGTCAAGGAAGTCAGGATATGATAATGGAATTCTGATAAAATTGAGAGAAACCTTCGAAAATTGTAGAAACGAATAGTGTATCTGTTTACTTTTCATTACTTTATCAGGTAATTGGGTTGAGAAATCATCACGTCATGCAGCCGAGCTGATGTTGAAAAAATTAACACTGTTAGTATTACAGTATTTTACTATATTAAATGCATGGCAGACACTATCGCCAAAAAAATTCCATCCAAGCTGAAATATTTAAATGTAACCGGTGAAGTTTTTTTCACACTTTCAGTCCGTTTATTTTCCGTTCGGTTACAGTAGTGCTAAATCTTATGTTACACCGTGACTAAACAAAGCTCAGAAGCAAACATTTCTCTGTTCTCTCTGTTCTCTGTTAGGTATACCGAGGGGGCCCATAGTTTCTAGGAAGCGGCACGGACTGACTGACTACAGCAAGAGTCTTAGAATTGTTCGGACGAATCGAGATGTTAGGTCGTCACAGTTGTTTTATGACGATTTTCTGCGAGGAGAACATCTGGCGCAAGGAGGAGGTGACGGTGTGGATTCGGTAGAAAAACTTCCAGGTGGAACCTTTTCACTCGCGCTCTCATACGTACGCTAAGAGTGGCCGTGGGTGTATGAGACGAGTTTTATGTTCATCACCCGAAGCAGAGTCTCCAGTGAAGAGGGTGTCTGGACATCGCCCAGTTGCCGTCCGCTAGCCAGCGCTGGGTGGATCATTGGAGGCAAAACGTCGACGTACCGACGGTCATCTCATAAACGGTGCTGTGAGGCACACCGTGTGGTTTTAGTTGGTTTAAGCCTGATATACGGCCTCACGAATAGCCCGGTGAAGTGACCTTCCACACGAAAAACAAATGAGTAATGTTACCACGCCCAAATTATGTCGTTATTTCACGTGTAAGCAACCAAAACAACCTTTTTTGTACGCTCCAGGTTGTTTCACCGCATAAAAAATCCTGCCTGAAGAAAGAGGTACTATGCAATAAGCGACAAATTGTTGTTTTCCGAAAAAAACGCGAACGAAATCGCGGGGACAGCTATATATAATAAAAGAAGTTTCCCGATCCCTTCTATTTAAGGCGCAGTATGGCACACCGTGTCGTTTTGATCAGTTTGATTCTGATACACGGCCCGAGGGGGTTTCCACAGGAACAAAAAAAAAAGAACAGGATATAATATTTTCTTAACCTCTCTAAAACCTGTCTAAAAACTTACTCGGTGGGGGAACAATGGGTTTAGGACCTACCTTTTATACTCTTCTGGCGAGTTCATTAGCAATGATTGCCTCGTGAGTAATCCTCGATCCATTGTAGAATTACGTAGTTGTTGCTGTTGTTACAAAACTCCATCTGGATTTGGTGACAAACCAAATGTTATTGATGATTTGGAGTACTGATTTACTGTCCAAATTATTTGGATGGAGTAGTCCTTTACCTTTCTTGCCGAAGTCGCTTTAGTCGCTGCGAAGATGCCATATGAAGAGTGCATCGAGCATCACCTTGGAAGACAGTGTTAGCAGCCTCCAAAGGTGCGTCTCTCTTTATATTTAGATCTTCCAAGATAATAATAAATAAATAAATACACCGTACCCTATAACCGACCATGTTTTTGACCCATAACTACAGATTCTTATATCTTTTATAGTAATTAGGATATTCCTGCAGCTTTTAGGATATTGTAGCAGTATTTTATACCTTTTATCGAAAACAAATTGGTTTCGAAATCTATCACTTACCTAAAACAACATTCGTTTCTTTTAATTATAATATCAAATAATGACGTTTATATCGAATTCCAATGACACTGAATATTTAATTCTGAGATGTGAAATAATAAAGTATTTGGAATGCATGACTTCAGTAATTTATAAATGTTTGCTGTCACAAATTACATATTGAGAAATCTACTTGAGTTAGTACTAAAAAAATATCAAAGTATTTCGTATTAGAAATGTTCCAGTACTGCAACCAATCAATAAAATTTTATGTTTATTTGGCAAGAAGTCTGTACAAAGCTAACAAACTTCAAGGCTAATCTACATTTACAACTATGTATTTATATTCTAAGCTAATTTTATTGAATAAAGCTTATACATTGCGAAGAAATGCTATTTCATGGTTCATTACATTGAACCTAAAGCCAAAAGTCAAATCAACATATCTACAAACATCAACCACTTGCCCGTCTACCTGAACACTAGAACATACAAACAACATTTAAGGTTTACACTGCATATGCATTACACACCCTCTAGCATTTCCGTCTAATAGTTGCGTTTGAATAACGCAGTAGTTAATCAATGCTTACTACCTAACACGGGGGAGATTAAAGGGCTTGGTTCATTGACGGGCTAACTGAATGTATATATTTTAACTGGTTATTTTTTATCATCAGAGAATAGATGGCTATCATCATCATCATCATCATAATTTCAGCCGGGTGACGCTCACTGCTAGGCATAGGCCTCCCCCAAAGATTGCCAAAACGTTCGGTCATGCGTTGCCCGCATCCAGTGGTTTCCCGCGAGCTTTACTAGGTCATTAATCCACCTTGTGGGAGATCTAGGATGCGTCTTCCAGTACGCGGATGCCACTCAAGGACTTTTTCCCTATGGATGGCTATGAATGGTGACAATACACACAATATCAATATCAGTCTAGCAAGTAAAATTTAAATAACTTTGAACTACCTTGGCGGTTCTATATCATTCATGCAATCAAATTTTCACGCTGATATAATAAAACCTTGAAGAACGTGTTCCATTCCTTCACTTTATCATCCAACTAAGGTTACTTAAAAATCCTAGTATATTATTGACTATGGTAAGTATCCAAGTTACTAGAAGGCAAAATAAACACAAACCCAAAATTTCTTTATCATAACTCTGAAGTAAGCTACCTTTTTTAATAACACGATCTAAACATTAATTGCTGGAAAGCGTTCACCAATGGTAAATTCATGTAAGTGCTGAATCAGAGGAATATAACTGATCATACACTGTATAATTATAAAGTTTCGGGTTTTAATTTTGCATTTTAGTTTAAACCCTAAGATTATATCGGATTGTAATTTATAAGCAACGGAGCGTTGTTACTCATCAGTGTAACATCTTCTTAAGGCGCTCTCTGCGCCGCTGTATTCAATTAAATTGTCTTATTGAAGTTAATGATTTTCTATAATCGTTTGCAAATCCACGATGTAAGTTGTATGTATGTCAGAACAGTTATTAACATGGAACGTCAATTGAACGAAACGTAAGTGCGAAGTTGGCGCATTTCGATAGAGTAATGTTCGCTTGAGTCGAAGAGAGGGCTGCGTGCGTGTTTGAACTTTCTGTTCCTTTTGAGAATTTGAGCTGACAAGAAGTGCTTGGAACTGTCCCTCGTTTCTTTAAGTGTAACCTACCTACTTATTGAGGTTTGCTAATTTCAAAATACTTCCGCTTGTAGCAACATGTGTTACGGTGAAAGATTAAGCGGCAATCTGCCATCTTTAACGACATGTATATATTTTGACATTTGTAAATGACATGTTTCGCATGTCGTATGATTATTAATTTTACATTAAATTATTGCATCCTATAAATATAGGTGATTGACTTTTTAACCCACTTCGGAAAAGGAGGAGGTTCTATGTTCCACTGTATATATTTTTTTTATGGATCTTCACCGATTACTCAAAGACACCTAGACCAATTTGAAAAATTCTTCTTTTGTTTGAAAGGGTATACTTCCCAAGTGGTCCCATGGCCATCAGTTCAGGATCTGATGATGAAATTCTGGAAAAATCGAGGGAACTCTTTAAATTTTATAGGCACGCTTGAAGCGATTTGAGTATTTTTAAGGGCGCATTAAAGTCGGTGATACTTTTTTTAAAAGTTAATTATTATGATAATATATTTGTATTGGGCAAACAAAACGTCAAGAACAGAACAGTCGTAGCATATGGTCCTCTTTACTAAAGGTAAAAGTTGTATTGTTTTTTTTTTCTAAAAATAAGTTTCTATTAGGTTTCAATGTACGTTAAAATGCATTTGATATCGTGAGAGCGTCTTTTCTTCACTTCACCTTATAGTATCACCTTAAATTTTGATGAAATACGTTGATATAACTTATGGACAACGTACATTTATCACTGTACATATACTAGGTAAACTAGCTAAACTAGTAAAGTAATAAATCATATCACAAAGAGAACAAAAATGGAGGCTTTCTTACATGGTCATGCTGCTCAACTCCAGCCAGCCCCGTGCAAGCTTCCCATCTACTGGTTGTACAACAATAGGAGCAGGTAGAAGGGGACAATAGAGGTGGCCAATGATGTGCTAGACATTACCATTACATTACCAACCGGCCATAACACTAGAGGTATGTATGTTAATTAGTTTTTGTTGTTCAAAATAGTAATAATGGGCTGACTACAAGTCTAAATACGGAACCGAAACTCAACTGAAACAGAACCCTGTACAAATACCATTATTTTAATTAAAAGTAGGTATCGCTCAGCGTTCCAAACGCTCGTCTGATATTTAGAAAATGTGAAAAATAAAGAATTTCAGTAATGCACGGCCGCTCCAGGGGGCTGGCAGCGGAACTATCAGGGAGGATGTGTCGCAGCTATCTTGTCACACAACCACTCCCTTACTCTTGCACTTCTTATTTATGAGCACAACAAGATACTAGAATAAATACCCCATTTGACTACACATTAAAATATTACGTTGTATAATGCGGCAGTTTTCAGAAGAAAAATAAAATTTATTATTGTACATCTTGTACAAAAACTTGACTTTGGACAAATGTTTAAGATTTCGTAAGTGGTTTGCACAGGAAATTTTATATCTAATATATAAAATTCTCGTGTCGCGGTGTTTGTAATTAAACTCCTCCGAAACGGCTTGACCGATTCTCATGAAATTTTGTGTGCATATTGAGTAAGTCTGAGAATAGGACAACATCTATTTTTCATCCCCATAAATGTTAAGATTTAGTCAAACCCTAAATTTTTTTTTGAATTTTTTGATGAAATTTTGTTTATTATTTTTTTATGATACAGCATTAGAAAATACATACAACCCTGAATTTTCAACACTCTGCGATCAACCCCTGTTTTTTAATAGTGATATTAGTATTTTTACTTTCATTGGTACAATTTTTTTAAAGTATTTAACCCAGTGAAAATAGAAAGTGCGATTGTTATAATCGATTGTAATAGTCAATCGTCAAGTCGATGTCAAACTTTTTTTTTTATGGAATAGGGGGTTAACGAGCAGACGGGTCACCTGAAGGTAAGTGACTACCGCCGCCCAAGGTCACCTGCAACTCGAGAGGCACAAGTGCCTTGCCGGCCTTTAAGGTGGGAGTAGGAGAGGAGATGAGATGGAGAGATAGGGGGGAAGATAGAGAGAGGGAATGGTTAGGGCCACCGGTAACATCACTCGCTTGGCAAAGTACAACGTGAGGCCATGATATCACTCCTTTCGATCCGGCCTATACGTGCCGAAGTATGGCTCTCCCACTGTTAAACTTTAAATATGTCAGTTAACTTAATGGTTTGTGTTTTGTTATTTTTATAAGCCGTCAGTAGACCACAGCGCTCCATTCTTTTTTCAGTCATAGACCCCATCCCCACAATAAGTTAGTTATTTTTTATTTGACTACCAAAATATTCATTAAAAATAATTAATATGGCAAAACAACGTGTGCCGTATATACACACAACGATAATTTAAGAGACATAATGACGATTAGACATTCCTTGTTTTTGAATGTTTATATGCTACGCCATTTTAAACCCCATAAGAATGTGTAAAGCGTGTACCATAAACCATGTTCAACTGCATTTCTTAATAAAGAAGATTGCATTTAGCATTATCCGCTTTGGACTTTACCTGTATGCCACATGTATGTATGGATACTTCTACTGTAACAATGGTGTACAAATAAAGTGTTAAATATCTATCTTCATGTTAATGTTTTATATAATTAATTAGTAATAAGAAAAAACACTTTAAAGGTCATATAATTGGTTCTATTCGGTTTGGAAATACCACTACAGGTTACAGTCTATAACTACCTATGAATTTGAGTTGATACGCCAGTGCCTGTAAAATTTAATTAGAAGTCCTAATTTTGCGCTAGTTGCTATATTGGATTGTGGTTGAATAGAACGAAGTACAAGGTTAACATTTAGAATTATCCTTCTTGACAGATTTGTGTGAAGACAGTGCATTACATCATAGGAATCATCGTCGTCAACGAATTTGATGTTGTTGTTTTTTTAATGATAAACTCGTAGACTGATTGACATTCGACGTTCTTCTGTCCAGTTATTTATATTTTGAATCTGACATCTTTGGGAATCCTACTAATATTATAAACGTGGAAGTTTGGATGTGATGTGTGTATGGATGTTTGTTGCTATTTCACGCAAAAACTACTGAACCGATTGCGATGAAATGTTGTATGTAGATAGCTAGACATCTGGATTAATACATAGGTTACTTTTTATCCCTATATTCCCACAGCCTCGGGAACCGCGGAGCATAGGTAGTATACTAATATTCTTGATTCAAATAGTGGTAATTTCTTTACAAGACCCATAGTGTGTTTTGGAGGATATTGCAGTAATTCTGCTCATTAACAGAAAAATAATGCCATAAGTAGTAACTAAGAGTCAAACGTTGAGTTTGAGAAAAAACTGCTTTAACTCCCGTAGTATAATCAAACGTAGTACAGTGAAAGAACCACTTGAGTGTTTTTTAAATAATAAATTGCTAATTTAGTAATTTTGAAAAAATATTTAGGTGCGAACGTCACATTTTTATTTATACTTTTAACTAATAGTCCGATTTGCATTTTTTATGGTAATTCCAGGTTGCTAAATTTGGTGTGTAGTCAATAGTCCAGAGATATCTAGCAATCATAACAAGCATCAGCTATCATAGTCATGGTGGATCTGGTTGTGAGACGTTACACGACTGTCCTTTGAAAATTTGAACATCAAATGTTTATATACAATACTTGAAAGAAAGTTAGGGTTATTGGGGGATTATTAATTAGTGGGGGATTCTAAGCTCATATAACCCTGTAAAATCATTTGAGGTTTCAACAATTTAGCGACCTGAGATCACCATCAAAATGCGACGGTGTCTCCCGGACTATAACTTTTTAATTTCCGACTTAAAATTAGTAAAATTAAAAATGGTTTTACGTTGAAATTCCTTTGCAACTAAAATAGCCATAAAATCCACTGCAAGTCTGCAAGAATACCTACCCAAATAACTTTTTTGCACAAATATTGAAAAGAGAAAATACTTTTATTACGTGATATATATTTGAATAAGCCATTACTTTGAACGGTTTGCAATAATTTTGTCGTTTAATATCTATAAGTAATATTGAAATCTAATAAAAAGAGATTTATGACCGATCTACCCGATTCAAGGAAGCCTATAGGTTTCATTTCCGTCCATTTAAATTAAGTGAATATTTTAGTTAAAAGAAAAATTATTGCAGTTTACTTATGATTGCTTGGTTGAAAACCCTTCTTACTGCTTATCCTTGGAAAGATATGTACGCCTTTACTACTCGCCTTTCAACTGAAATTAGCTTTTTGAGGTTCCAAGATCCACTGTTTCAGCTTTCTGTTATACGCATGACACTCATATCAGCAGAATTAATGTAGCAGAAGCAGCTACAGGGTTTGTAGAGAACCAAACCAATAACCATAGCATTTTTCTCTTTCTCTTTTTGACACGGCAATGATAACCTATAAAGTCACCGGATACCGGTGAATAAGTAAACATTTGCCTCAGTGATCGATGAAAATGCTGTTAGTGAAGTAAGAAACCGGTTCAAAGTTTGTAAGATGGCATTATGTTATTGTAGAGCGACTTACGCACGGTTGTAATGGATTACTTATTGCTTGTGAGTGCCGAGGCTGTCAGATTTATCCTCAGGGGAGTAAGGCACAATTCACGTAAAAATATATTCAGAACAGTTGAGAGGCTTTGGGTTGTATTGATGTTTTGGATACAAAAAACGATAAGTGTTTGTATTTTGTTGTAACTTTTACACACAATATTTTTAAAGGGTAGGGCCTACTTTATTACTGAATGTTGCTATATACTAATATATATCTATCAATAGAGAGATACAATTGCACAGTAACATAAAAATACTTGATCGCAAATTATAGGTATCATAGTAGATGGGAAAACGAATGACTGAATAGAAATTTTTTTATAGTGATCACAACCAAAGAGTTTAGTGATTTTTAATATTTTTTTACTCGGATGATTTACTCGATATATCGTCTCTACTGGGCTTTCTCAAACATGTATTGTGAAATTTGGGGTCTTTGCATCTGATGCAGCATCATTTTATGTTCGTCTTTTTATGTATGTATTAAATATAACATCTACAAGATGCATCACGAATTCGGTTTAAGTCCTTTTTAATGAATTCCTTGACTTCAGCCATTTTAAAGCTTTGTTATTATTCCCAATATGCGATTTTAATTGTGCCCATATAAATTCAATTTGAGTTTCTCAGCTAGCATATGGTTGGTATGGTTTGGGTCAGCTATACAACATAGCTAACGTTCATAGGCGGCGGTGCAGTTTAAAAAAATAAAGCGGGCGGAGTTGAATCTCGGCTCGTAAAATCCGGCCAAGGCCGAATTTTTCCAGCCATATGGTCCCACCTATGGCCGGCTAAACAATGTCACTTGTCTATTAAAACTTTAATTTAATTAACTAAACTTTGAACTGTAAAGAGTATTTTTAAGAATAATTTTTTTTAGTCATTAATAATCTCCTTTTAACATCAAGATATTTATTTAAATGGTTTATACCATTTTCCTAAACACTTTATAGTTGGAAGATTTTATTATCATTAAAAAAAATTGTTTCAAAACTCACAACACATTAGAATGATCTCTGTGATCCAAAGATTTCAAAATGTCTAATTCATTGTCATTTTCGTAATTTATCCGTGGAAATTGATTCTGTAAATCTTTCATTTTAACAAAAACAATATGTTTAAATGATTAATTAGCAGCAGTTTTAGTGTTAATCATAAAGTATGTGCTTCTCAAATAGTTGAAAACATGAATCCTTGGGATTCATGTTTTAAAATAAAAATGTGTATCCGAAAACTTGTTTTTGGTCTCTTTTTGTTTGATTTTGATTTGAAGAAATTCTTATTTGTTTAAGATTTTATTTCTTGGTTTAGTAAGGGCGGCAACCGTTGGTCACGATTGTATCCAATGGTTGCGGTTTTTGACAATGAAGTTATATAAAAAGTATAATAACACAATCTAAATATTAATCTAATTCTAAAATAAAATCTAATTCATCTAAGAATGGCATAGACTATATTGGGTACAATTATAAGTGATAAATACCTTGTACATATGGTACAAAGATGAATTTTGGACCACATATACTAATTTGATTAATTAATAAACAACCCATTGAATAATTACTAAGTTCTGCAAATTACAAAGATTTAGTTTGGCAGTAATTTTCAAGCCTGAAACTACTGATCATAAAATCTCAAAGATAAATTTTCTACTTTATTATAGTTAAAGAATGTGAACATTGTTATTCATGATAACATTTTACATACGGTTTTAGCACGCTTATATTGGCTTTAGTTGTAACTAACAAACCGTAAACAAATCTTGAAAGTCTATTTTAAACTACTCTTAATAAAATTGTCGTACCCAAACGAAACTTTTAAGATGACAATACTATAGTATTGTCATCTTACTATTCACCTTCCCCACTATTCACTTTCTAAATTTATAAATTTAGAAGGTGAATAGTGGGGAAGGTGAATAGTGGAACTCCTTAGTGCCTACAGAGCTACAACTCGAGGGGTTTAACCCTCGACCTTGGGCTCATTCAATTCAGTTTGACGAATTTTACAGATTTTTTAAATTGTAATTATTTTTGGCCATTAATGCACGCTTTTTAGTTTTCCTAAACTATAATTATGTTATAGTCAGAACATAATCAACATGAAAAAATACTTATCATTACAATACTTACCAATTTAACCATTTCAGAAAGAGGCTGACTCAATTACATTTTGATCATGTTTAGATTAACCGAACTAGTTTAAACCTTAAAAATATCGACCACCGTATTTAGAACTGTAACTCCTTTTAGAGAAAGCTACTTTTATTATTTATAAAAAGTATACATTTAAGTAATAATGGTTATTGTTTCAAAAAGCAAAGTTCGAGTATTTTAATCTGAGTCTTCTGCCGTTCATTGAATAAGTAATTTAGTTGTTTAAGTTTTGATGCCATGCTTTTTCAAGTATCGTTAGAAAATTATTATATTACGGCGCTTATGGTTTAGTATCTTCCCTTTGTAAATGCTTTATTTGAAGTGTAATTTTACACGATCTCACGCCTGAAGGTTAAATTACTTCCTTGCCAATACTTCCAAAATCGCAGAGCATGCTTGCCGGTTGCACTTAACAACTTGGTTTGTTGTAATGTTTGTTTATTTATCTTTTTTTTTGGTATGACTTGTTAAAGGCCGGCCCAGGTTTCCTTCTGATTTATGTTGAAAGAGTAGCCAGTGATTTCTTCAAACGTTCATTTTCCCCATAATGTCGGATTATCTTCTAATTCTATTATAGTTAGTAAACTGTTGTATAAAAAGGCTCATATATAATCTAGTTTTTATTTAATATCAGCTAACCATTGATTTTCATCAAGGTCTCACTAAGCGAGGTGGGATGTCTTCTTGGCCAACCAACCTCGTACTTATCCAAATATAAATCTACTCCATCGAACATTATTATGACCAGAACTTGGTTTTGGAGCAAAGTCCTTTTTTCTCCCTTCATCATCTTGCTATTTTCAGATATAAAATTCAGAACTTTTGGTAGTAATAATCTAAACTACAGCATCAATTAATGGTTAACGTACAGATATGTTATTTTCCTCCTTCTGTTTTTTTAAATTAAACTAGTTAATGGATTTACATTGCACTTACGTTGCACACATTTATAGTATAAGTTTAAGCGAGTTGGTTACGTGGTTTAAGCAAGTGGATCATTGCCTAACAAAATCGTAATTTCTTTTGTTTTGAACAATAAATTAAAAAAAAAAAAAAGAACTATAAAGTTATTTAAACATAAAGTCATAAATTGGATACTGCAATGTATTATACTATAGCTTGATAAATGACTTCCCTTAAACTAACAAAGTATATTGAAGTTTAAAAAAAGTGGTTACTGTAAATACTTTATTAGTTGTTTATTAAACAAACAACCAATTACTTTCTTACTTACTTTGTGAAATACAAAATTTTGTACTTAAACTTTAAAACTAAAAATAAAACCAGACCATCCCGTAGAAAAACGCTTTTACTAAACGTACTTTAAAGTTGAGAGCGTCTCCCAAGAGCTTCTAAAAGATATGAAGTAAAGCCTTGTAATATGGATTTTTATGACACTTTCATAGATAGGTATATTTATTTCCAGCTTTTAGAATTAATTAAAATTGGTTAAACATTTTAGAAAAAGTAATAATAAATAAATAGATATTAAGCAAGTATAATGTAAATGCGAATTACAAGATATACATCACACATTAAGGATTATGACATTTAGTCTTTAGCTTTTTAACGCCACATCGCGAAATGAAAAACAAATAACAGATAGCTTGAGACACCTCACGCACGGCCATCTGATCCCAAACTAGGCAGAGCCTGTGCTATGGTACTGCTACGCCATAGGTCGTGGGTTCGATTTCCCACCCGAGTCTGAGTGTTCTTTGTGTCCGTTGTTTGTAAATTATATTAGAGGGCGCGGATTTTCCGACATCAGCCAGTTCAAGTTACAGATATGGGACCCTGACTTGCTCAGGCTATTGCTAACACTTCTCAATCCATCCGTATTAACAATGTCCCTTTGTAGTGTACCTATGTAAATAATAATATGAATTCTGTCGTCTTATGCGTACACGCCGCGCGCTCAGTATGGCGGGGAGTGGGGCGCACTCCCCGCACTCGGGTACTTTACTGTAAGCTCTATAGCGAGACAGACGTGCGTGCGGTGTGTAGCTAGGAGCCGATACTTCCATATTATTTGTGAGATACGTAAACAGGACAGCCTTTCTTTCCATTGTCTTCCTTTCTCAATTTTCCCCTCTTTAATTCCAAAAGTACCCATTGACGGGAATAGGCTTGTCTTATATTATGTGAGTGGGACCAAATTATAGCTGACAAAATGTAGGTGTTTAATACACATCTACCTACCCCATCATTAATACATTGTTTATTATTTCAATAAATGCTTGCATGACACCTAATTATTAGCTAATTATGTCATATTAGAGAATATGAATGTTTTAAGAAGTTTAATAAACAAATAACAGTGAAAGTGTTAAGTACCGTTCTTTTTTTTTAATTTTCCTGAAAACATTTAAGTAAATTACGTATACTTTTTCTCTACTTCACTAATAAAGAAAATTAGTGACCCGTATAAATAATTCGCAATTTATTTACTTCTCTTAATCTTTTTGTAAATGATTAAGAACAGTAATGCTATCATTGCAAACACTGTAAAGTATCCAACTAATATTGTAAACGTGAAAGTTTGTGAGGATGTATGGATGTTTTGTTATTCTTTTACGCACAAACTACTGAACCGATTGTGATGAAATTTGGTATGTAGAAAGCTGGAGACCTGGATTAACACAGGCTACTTTTTATCCCGATATTCCTACGGCTCCAGGACTTATGCGGGTGAAACCGCAGGGCACAGCTAGTATTGGAATAAAATAGAAAACTAAAGTCTGGCACTTTTCATAAGTACATGTACTTTTAAAATTCGGTGACGTCCAACACTGAACCCGTTTTTGGGTGAACTAGTTTACCTGGGACACGATCCATTTGGAGGAGTGCGAGTTCTCCTACTAACGTTCTGGGAACTGGAACTTGGCTCTTCGAGGCACTTCTTTTTTCTCTAGTGTGTCGAAAAACCCCACGTTTCATTTTTAAGATTTGTTTTAAAATTACATTATCATGAATATATAGGTACAGACTTTTAGGTATCTTCTCTAGTTACGAAATGTAACCAATCAGAAAGAAGCGAAAATAAATTTTATTTAAAACAAATAATACCTTATGACTCCAACCAAAGGAATTAATTTTCAATGGAATCAATGAGCAAGTTAAATATATGTACTTGTACATGACGTTCAAATGTTCATCTCCAGTGAATTCACAAATATCAAATTTTATAAAATTACTATTCACAATCGCAATCCGCAATTGTCCGAAGAGTGTGTTTATGACATTTATAGTCAAATAGGTGTATTTTGAACAAGAGGAGCAATATAAGAGGCAGCGTTTGTGAGTAGTAACTTTACTATTTTATGTTCCATGTTTAATAAATTAAATTTTAATTTTGTGTTACGCAGAATGGCAGCAACATAATATTATATTAAAATGATAAATTGTAACTAGTGTAAGAACCATAGAGATGGCAGAATGGCACATTGCTATTCGGTCTTGTTATTTAAATTCAAATAAAAAAAAAACAAATTAATATTTTAAGACACATCAACCAATATAAAAATATTTTTAACAAAAAATTAAACCGACGAAAAGAACTAAAACGCAAAAAATTATTAAACCTTAATTCTTAAGTATTGAGCTTATTTACATAAACTATCAAATTTTATATAAACTTATTTTGAGTCGGCGCCGGAATTATAATAATATGTACCTACGTAAGTAATTAATCATTTAATTATTTGGCGCCGACTCAAAATAAGTTTATTTAAAATTTGATAGTTTATGTAAGTAAGCTCTATACTACTTAAGACTTAAGGTTTATTTATTTTTTGCTTTTTAGTTATTTAACTTTTTAGTTTATAAAATAACGGAGTGAGGGCTGAACAGACATAAAATATATATATATATATATATAATACGGTCGAATTGAGAACCTCCTTTTTTTTTGTCGGTTAAAAATAAAGGAGAATTTAGGGCCTCACTCGCTCGGCGAAACACAACACATGCATTGCTTCACGCCGGTTTTCTGTGAGGCCACGGTATCACTCCGGTTGAGCTAGCCCTTACGTGCCGAAGCATGGCCCTATTATTTAGTTTACCTAGTTCAATGTGCCCGATTCTTTAGTTTTATTATTTATATTCCAGCGGCTGGCACCACTGACCATATGAACATAAATTATGGTTTCTGCAAAAATTTGTTTCTAACTTTGCTTTTTGATTGTCCTGTCGACTACTACACAATCACAACCGGTTTGTGGTCCCGGTCCAGTGATTCACTTACCATATACGAAACGTTATCTTTTCCTATAGAAATCCTTACTTTGACATATTGCAAGACCTAATACCGAGGTATAATATTCTTTGTGCTGAAAAAAATAAAAACAATCACAAAACTTAATAAACAAAAATATTAAAATTTCTAATGCCGATATTATCAAAAGGGACTGTTATCTAATCTTGCATATTCATTTCCTGCACAAAACTGAACAAAGACACATTTTATGCCTTAGGCTTTCTCTCCTAATCAACAAGATACTGGTATGAATAGGCAGGTTTCTTATTAAAAGAAAACTGTTTAATAAATATATTACGTAAAGTGTGCTGTTCATGGTATGGTAGACGACTAGGCCTATATTCATTTATTCTCATTATCTCATTGGCCAAAGTGGCCAAATGTCATCGTTATTCAATTACCTGGAAATCAGCCCGCAAGCATTAAGTTGATCACAACACAACCCCGAGAGACGCGTGCGTGACGTCATGTCTACCTTTACTGTGTTTAGTAGATTAAAAAATGTTTTCAACATATTACTTTTTCTTGATGTACTTTTATTAACGGCAACGATAGAAGCATTGCTTTTTAACCTGTAAAAAAATCCCTTTTTGTATACTTTACATACATAAGCATTAAGAATTTTTTGTCATTTTTATTTAAATTTACAATATTGTCTGCTACAAGGAATTTAGATTTAGGTACTAAAAATGTATTATTACAGTTCATAAATATATAGCAGATAAGACAGTTCTAAATACGGTGGTCGATATTTTTAAGGTTTAAACTAGTTCGGTTAATCTAAACATGATCAAAATGTAATTGAGTCAGCCTCTTTCTGAAATGGTTAAATTGGTAAGTATTGTAATGATAAGTATTTTTTCATGTTGATTATGTTCTGACTATAACATAATTATAGTTTAGGAAAACTAAAAAGCGTGCATTAATGGCCAAAAATAATTACAATTTAAAAAATCTGTAAAATTCGTCAAACTGAATTGAATGAGCCCAAGGTCGAGGGTTAAACCCCTCGAGTTGTAGCTCTGTAGGCACTAAAGAGTTCCACTATTCACCTTCTAAATTTATAAATTTATATAAATTTATAAATTTAGAAGGTGAATAGTGGTAAAAGGGGGATAATTTATATATTTAACTTGCTCATTGATTCCATTGAAAATTAATTCCTTTGGTTGGAGTCATAAGGTATTATTTGTTTTAAATAAAATTTATTTTCGCTTCTTTCTGATTGGTTACATTTCGTAACTAGAGAAGATACCTAAAAGTCTGTACCTATATATTCATGATAATGTAATTTTAAAACAAATCTTAAAAATGAAACGTGGGGTTTTTCGACACACTAGAGAAAAAAGAAGTGCCTCGAAGAGCCAAGTTCCAGTTCCCAGAACGTTAGTAGGAGAACTCGCACTCCTCCAAATGGATCGTGTCCCAGGTAAACTAGTTCACCCAAAAACGGGTTCAGTGTTGGACGTCACCGAATTTTAAAAGTACATGTACTTATGAAAAGTGCCAGACTTTAGTTTTCTATTTTATTCCAATACTAGCTGTGCCCTGCGGTTTCACCCGCATAAGTCCTGGAGCCGTAGGAATATCGGGATAAAAAGTAGCCTGTGTTAATCCAGGTCTCCAGCTTTCTACATACCAAATTTCATCACAATCGGTTCAGTAGTTTGTGCGTAAAAGAATAACAAAACATCCATACATCCTCACAAACTTTCACGTTTACAATATTAGTTGGATACTTTACAGTGTTTGCAATGATAGCATTACTGTTCTTAATCATTTACAAAAAGATTAAGAGAAGTAAATAAATTGCGAATTATTTATACGGGTCACTAATTTTCTTTATTAGTGAAGTAGAGAAAAAGTATACGTAATTTACTTAAATGTTTTCAGGAAAATTAAAAAAAAAGAACGGTACTTAACACTTTCACTGTTATTTGTTTATTAAACTTCTTAAAACATTCATATTCTCTAATATGACATAATTAGCTAATAATTAGGTGTCATGCAAGCATTTATTGAAATAATAAACAATGTATTAATGATGGGGTAGGTAGATGTGTATTAAACACCTACATTTTGTCAGCTATAATTTGGTCCCACTCACATAATATAAGACAAGCCTATTCCCGTCAATGGGTACTTTTGGAATTAAAGAGGGGAAAATTGAGAAAGGAAGACAATGGAAAGAAAGGCTGTCCTGTTTACGTATCTCACAAATAATATGGAAGTATCGGCTCCTAGCTACACACCGCACGCACGTCTGTCTCGCTATAGAGCTTACAGTAAAGTACCCGAGTGCGGGGAGTGCGCCCCACTCCCCGCCATACTGAGCGCGCGGCGTGTACGCATAAGACGACAGAATTCATATTATTATTTACATAGGTACACTACAAAGGGACATTGTTAATACGGATGGATTGAGAAGTGTTAGCAATAGCCTGAGCAAGTCAGGGTCCCATATCTGTAACTTGAACTGGCTGATGTCGGAAAATCCGCGCCCTCTAATATAATTTACAAACAACGGACACAAAGAACACTCAGACTCGGGTGGGAAATCGAACCCACGACCTATGGCGTAGCAGTACCATAGCACAGGCTCTGCCTAGTTTGGGATCAGATGGCCGTGCGTGAGGTGTCTCAAGCTATCTGTTATTTGTTTTTCATTTCGCGATGTGGCGTTAAAAAGCTAAAGACTAAATGTCATAATCCTTAATGTGTGATGTATATCTTGTAATTCGCATTTACATTATACTTGCTTAATATCTATTTATTTATTATTACTTTTTCTAAAATGTTTAACCAATTTTAATTAATTCTAAAAGCTGGAAATAAATATACCTATCTATGAAAGTGTCATAAAAATCCATATTACAAGGCTTTACTTCATATCTTTTAGAAGCTCTTGGGAGACGCTCTCAACTTTAAAGTACGTTTAGTAAAAGCGTTTTTCTACGGGATGGTCTGGTTTTATTTTTAGTTTTAAAGTTTAAGTACAAAATTTTGTATTTCACAAAGTAAGTAAGAAAGTAATTGGTTGTTTGTTTAATAAACAACTAATAAAGTATTTACAGTAACCACTTTTTTTAAACTTCAATATACTTTGTTAGTTTAAGGGAAGTCATTTATCAAGCTATAGTATAATACATTGCAGTATCCAATTTATGACTTTATGTTTAAATAACTTTATAGTTCTTTTTTTTTTTTTTAATTTATTGTTCAAAACAAAAGAAATTACGATTTTGTTAGGCAATGATCCACTTGCTTAAACCACGTAACCAACTCGCTTAAACTTATACTATAAATGTGTGCAACGTAAGTGCAATGTAAATCCATTAACTAGTTTAATTTAAAAAAACAGAAGGAGGAAAATAACATATCTGTACGTTAACCATTAATTGATGCTGTAGTTTAGATTATTACTACCAAAAGTTCTGAATTTTATATCTGAAAATAGCAAGATGATGAAGGGAGAAAAAAGGACTTTGCTCCAAAACCAAGTTCTGGTCATAATAATGTTCGATGGAGTAGATTTATATTTGGATAAGTACGAGGTTGGTTGGCCAAGAAGACATCCCACCTCGCTTAGTGAGACCTTGATGAAAATCAATGGTTAGCCGATATTAAATAAAAACTAGATTATAAATGAGCCTTTTTATACAACAGTTTACTAACTATAATAGAATTAAGAGATAATCCGACATTATGGGGAAAATGAACGTTTGAAGAAATCACTGGCTACTCTATCAACATAAATCAGAAGGAAACCTGGGCCGGCCTTTAACAAATCATACCAAAAAAAAGATAAATAAACAAACATGACAACAAACCAAGTTGTTAAGTGCAACCGGCAAGCATGCTCTGCGATTTTGGAAGTATTGGCAAGGAAGTAATTTAACCTTCAGGCGTGAGATCGTGTAAAATTACACTTCAAATAAAGCATTTACAAAGGGAAGATACTAAACCATAAGCGCCGTAATATAATAATTTTCTAACGATACTTGAAAAAGCATGGCATCAAAACTTAAACAACTAAATTACTTATTCAATGAACGGCAGAAGACTCAGATTAAAATACTCGAACTTTGCTTTTTGAAACAATAACCATTATTACTTAAATGTATACTTTTTATAAATAATAAAAGTAGCTTTCTCTAAAAGGAGTTACAAACTTTGAAACTCGCTAAAGCCTCTCTTATCAATGAAAAAGAAAAGGATTAAAGTTGGCAAAGAAACATAAATAACAGTAAGTAGCCCGCCGTCTTAGATGGATGTAAAAGTTTTTATCGAAGGTAAACATTACTAAATACCTTTATCTCATTTTGTTACACGCACAACTTGGTTCAAGGAAAATGCACGTACTCCAACAATCTGATATTGGAAATGACACAGATTTAATTATTACATAAGTACCTTATCTACCTATTTATAGCGATGTGTGTGACCGACGATGACCTTTGCATTTGTAGTAAAGTTAGTTGAGTAAACCAATTACATTGTTAGGCTTATATTTTATTCATGAAAAATCAATATTAATTATGTCAAAATATGTAGTGAATGATAAAGTAAAGTGCAGACATGATCACAATTTTAGTCTTCAAAACTGTAATACTAAATTATAATATTGTTCTTTGAAATTTTTTAACACTACACTTGTCAATGTTTGTCAGTCTGCAGGATCGCATCAAAGAACGAAAAACGTAAACCGTTAGTGTGACCGTTCTACTAATTATTACAACACTCCGGTATCTACCAGGTTTGGTTGTGTGGTTGTTAGAAGTTAGAAGCAGGTTTTATAAAACTTATTGAAATGAGAAAAATTTAAATCGCCCGTACTCTTTCAATTAGTATGGTTATGTGTGGTATTTTATTTTATTATAACCTATTATTTCTGTATCGTTTGCTTATCAATGAAGACGACAGACGATCTTCGCATCTGCTCTTTTATGTTGTACCCTAAGCACTCTATATTCGGCTGGTTGAAACATTCTTGAACCCGTCATCATCGTACCATGGGACAGATAAGATCTTAAGAACTTGATTAGACTATGATAAAAATGTTGAGTATACGCCCGTAGCTCCACATTTCACATGCATTGGTATCATTTGAGATCAGGTGTTAGCGCTGAATGTGAATATATTATGAAAGTAAGTATAGACTAATAGGATCTTTGTCAAATAAGCATATTACGGCTAGGCTGTACTGTTAAACCTTTTAACAATACCGACGTAGTTTTCTTGACTCATTATAATAAATCATATTATGTGGTTTCGACACCCATTCCTCCACAATGTCTTATAACTAAACATGTGACGTTTTTAATGCAAAACTAAATAAATTACAGCGTAGATTTAATAATATTCCAAATCAATCTAGTATTTAACATGCTCTAAATGTAATCCAAATATTGGTTTTAATTAATTATAACAAATTTCCATCAAGGACGGAAAAATTACATTGAAAAATTTGTACCTAGTAAATTTATATAACATAATAATAATTTAAATGAAGATGTTGTAAAACGATTATTATTTCATCCTAATAAAATAACTTTTACGTAATAAAATTTGAGTTCATTATAATAGCGAATAGACTAACTTCTATAAATAAAAGAAAAACTCTCTCTTTTTTCATTCAAGGCTTTTTGTGTAGGTTTTCTTTCTTTTTTTTTCCTACACTCAAGTTAAGAGCGAGTAATGCGCATTACTTCCGATCTTTATAGAGATTGTTACACAACATTCGTGAGTAACAGGCACAAGTGCGTCTTGGACGACGCGCAATCTCACTGAATAGACCTGCTAATGAACTTGCCGTATCACACTTCTCACTCGTCACTACTTAAAATTGATAAATCGCTAGGATAAATTAGCAATTCATACAAATATAATTGTGTGACCAGGTAATCTGTATTCTTCGGCAGACAGCGCGTGCACAGTAACGCCTGCCTGTTTTCCAGAAAGGTCCCGCTTGTATTAACTTAGATATTTCGTTGCTTCCTGTGTTTCGTCACTACTTTAAGGATGATAGAATTTAATACCGTAGTCATTAACGCTTAAATCACAGGAAACTGCTTTATTTAAGATATTTTAAACCTGTGCTTATGGACTACAGAACATTACGTAATGGAATCTTAGAGAACCAAGTTGCGGCTTCGATACCACCTAATACAATGTCAAGATTTATGGGTTCATCTTCTAATACAAGAAAAAACTGTCCTGTTGGTCTAGTGGTTAGTGCTCCTGACTGCTAAGCCAGAGGTCGTGGGTTGAATTCCCAGCCAGGACAAATAATTGTGTGATGATCATGATCATTTGTTCTGTGTCTGGGTGTAATTTATAATTATAATTAAGTACCTATGTAATGTTCAAAATACCATATCTAATCAGAACGTACGTACCTTACTCTAAAAATGGAAATGGGATGCTCGATATGAGTCACCGCCTAGCCGACAGGTGTGTAGGTACTATGTACTACTACTTGTGGATTTCTATGTGTTTATTTTAAGTCCACTCTTACTATTTTGTGACTGTTGAGCCACAGAGCAGACGGGTCACTGGTAAATGACTACCGCCGCCCATGGGCACCTGCAACTCAATAGTCACAAGTGCGTTGCCGGCCTTTAAGGTGGGAGTAGGGGAATGGTGGAAGAGGGGGAGAGGGGGGGAGGGAAGGGTTAGGGGCTCCGGTAACCTCACTCACTCGGAAAAAGCAGTGCTTCACTGCCGGTTTTCTGTGACGCGATAGTATCACCCCGGTCCAGCCGGCCCATATGTGCCGAAGCATGGTTCTCCCACGTAATAGTAGAACAGTTCAAGCACTGGTAAGGTCAAAATCATACTTTATTGTTGTACAAACTTTTAATTATCTTGCTTTATTAGTATGTTCTCGACCAATTGAGTAGCTTACGGTGACAACACAACTATATTATGATACTATGAAAGGTGATCTCCCTACGAATTATGAAAAAACCAATGAAAATCTCGATTAATAAATAATAATTTCACAAACACAACAATCAGTACACAGGATTATCAATGACGTCAACATCATAAACAATAGTTATTTGATAATGTTTGTTTTTGACCACAAGCTACTTGTTTACATCGACAACCAACACTAAATTCGAAAGTAAACTACCGCTAACTAGTAGTTTAATAATTATAGGTTCGAAGGTACAACTTGGGCCCTTGTTAAGGAAATAATTTTCATTTTGGTCAAGTCAAACGCGTCATTGTTTAAACCCCGTCATCTATTGACTGAATAATTCATATTGTTTAGGGCCATATGTTTGTTTAGGATGATATTTTGATGAAATACCAAATTCTAACGTCCACGGAACAATCTTAGTTAAGTTGATTAATGTAGGTTTGGCCAGTACATACCTGCCATTATAAATTATTCACTAGTTCAGAATGTTACTTGGAGGGTTCGAAGTAAGACGCAGTAACAATGTAGAACTAAAATAAAATAAAATCATAGTTAGGTAAATACATACATCTTATGGTTCTAAAATAAAATAGTTTTGGCAATAAAAAATATTTCACAGTATGTATGAAATAAACGAATAATTGATGACCTGAATAAGCTGGGATGAACTGGATGTGGGATGCGGAGAACCGGTTGCTATGGCGCCTATTGTGAGAGGCTTAGGTCATGGAATCAATCAATTAGCCTATTGCCGTGAACTGAAATAGACTAATTCATTGAGTAATTGACATATAACATAGTTTTTTTTAGAATAATCATGCATACACTGCGCTTTCCGGTCATATGTTTTTCGTACTACACAGCCTACTTACTGCCACTTCAACCTTCTGATCCGATGGGTTAGTAACCTTCGTTCTTCGGCGTATCTCCTTATTTCTGATTCGACCCCCCCGAGAAATCCCGAGCATAGCCCTCCCCATAGCTTGTTGAGCAACTCAAGCTTGCTTATCAAGTTGGAGACTACGTTTCGGATCCATATGTCACCACTGGTAACACACTGATCGAAAACTTTTGTTTTAAAGCACTGAGAAGTTTCCCAAACGCTGACCATCCGAGATGGATTCAACGGTTGACCACTTTCTCGAAGTTGAACCTACCTACTTAGATTATTTGTCCTGGTGCTGGATATACATACGCGTCAACAACTTCAAGAACTGAATTCTCAACCATAACGGCGGTAGACATATCTCCGAATGGGGTAAGTCCGTATGTGTTAGTCTTTCTTGCTGGCTTATTATTGTCGTTAAAAAAGGCACATTTCATGACTCCGTGCTTCCACTGAAAACTGGCTAATGACGAAACTCAATAACAACTTACCTACTGGCATTTGTGTTTATTAAAAGTCAGTCATGATCTTTGCATATTTATTTATTTATTTACCTTATGCTTTATATGTAAAAGTAATTAGTATTTTGGGTGCAATATTAGAATTAATTTTTACAACAACAATACCAATACTGTTACAAAGGCAGGACTTTAGTATTTAAATAAGGCACGTTTGATTTTACCATGCGCTTGGGAAATCAATGATCCGCATTCATTCGGAGTGGGCGGCGACGTTGACCTACTAAAAGAATTCTGTTGTCGGACGAAAATTAATAAAGTAGAAAGTTAGATAAAAATAAAATATAGAAGAATGTTTGAACGTGAACGCGATTATTGATTAAATTTCCAGGTTCAACTTATGAATAGTACAATTTTTTTTAAAAAAATCTGAAGTTCTTTAGTTTCAAGTAACATAACTTGTTGTATCTAATTCAGACCATAATAGAAAAACGACACTTTACAGTTTCACCCAGAACTCAAACCACATAACTGGATACAGTATATTTTATACATAGAAATAAAAGCAAGGCGTAAACCAGCCACTCTTCATAAATAATTATTTAAACGAATCGCTTATATTTGTTAGCGTAATAAATATTAATCTCACAAGCGAAACAAACCTCAAGAGCGGTTTTCGGTGGAGTCTTAATACCAACTTTTAGCTTTTATGGGGGCGGGTGTAACTTATGACATGATTAAAGTAAGTTGCTTTGGTATGGCTTATGAATGGATCTTTCCTTAGACAACATTTCTATTTATATTTAGTTCGGCAATTATAAAACCATGGTGACTACTGTCGCTCATCCACTGTACTGAAAGAGGATTAATAGCAATTATAGGACTCCTCAAGAATTACCGGTTGATAGCAATTAGCGTACAAAGCGCTCTCGTACATAGTTAGTAGTAATTAGGCACATATTTGATAGCGTGTATGAGTTCTAGTTAAATTTATAGAGGGGCTTGTTAGCATGTGATCGATATTAAACTTCCTTTGTTGCGAAACTTTCAGTTCTTGTACATTTTATTTAAAAAGCCTCTTGACAGACGTAAACAAAATACAGTTTTTCCTTTTTTTATATGAGATATAGTTTTAACCATCGAGATCACATCTACCAACGTAAGCTACTATTTTCTCGGTAGCAAAAGTACCTGCAAAAAAGTTCATTCTTTAAAAAGCACTGTAATATTTTTGTGTTAACACCTGGACGCTGAGCAAGCGAACAGATTTTAAAAGCAAACATACACAATAGTGGTCTGTCGACGGTTTTCTTTACAGAGATAGAAAAAATATGACACTGAAACCAAAGAGGAAAAGTCCGCTGTGGAAGAGGATTGAAAACAAACAAATAATGAATAAAAAAAAGAAAAAATATTGCACCTTAAATTTTATACAACTGTACTCAGAAATAGATTGGTTCCTTTTTACGAGAATACCCTAAAGTTAATCAAGTTAAAAACGTGAAAAAATCTTCGTCATTTTATGTCAAGGCCCTTATTTATTTCTCTAGTGAAGAGGCTGAAAGGAAATGTTTACATTTAATCGTACGCGGTGAATATTAAATGGAATATACTCATCTTATTTAATTTTCATGAGTTACTTACAGGATTTAATCCTTGTAATAACAGTTTCAAATAAATCACTGCTATTTTTTATTTGTGGAATACTCGTACGTAGAGAAATTACGATTCGACTCTGCCCATTTGTTTATTTTTGGCAGTTGCTTGAGAACGTAAGGGTTCTTGTTCACCGCCGCTGTTGTCGGGACTTCGACAAAAACGATGGTACTACGAGTCGAGATAAAGATCGTGCAACCGATCTCGGTGAATATCACGCCATGCGGTCGGCCGATACGATGGCATTAGGTAACGAAAGTGTAATGGACAAGCGGCTTAAGTAAATGTGTGTATCGCTACTTTGATACGCGTTATCATGTTCTCGGTGAATGTTGTCCCGGTGGGGACGGCAGTGGACAAGCGCCCTTACGTTTTATTCAACGTAATGATGTTAATATTTTTTTCTATTGCAAATCGATATTACCTAAATCTAAAGAGAGAATCTTCGTTTGCAATAAATAACACCGTCGAGTCCTTCTAACATTAATAATGAATTGTTATGTATTAAACGTGGCTAATATAATGTATTATACAAGTTCACAATTTAACCAAAATGATCGGTTCTATTTTTAATCGATTAAAACTTACTCTTAAATATCATTAATCGACTACTTATCGATATGTCAAAAAGAAAATAAAAGAGTGGGCAGAGTATACACTAGCTAAAGAGTTTGACTGATGAAATTTAATACAAACTGAGAATTTAATAATTGAGAAATTGTATGAACCCATTTGTACTCGATGATTTAACTTGTAACACACTGTAAGCACAACTTTATAAAATTTAACGGAATTTATATTTTACTAGCAACCCGCCCGGCTTCACACGGGTACAAAGTATATACCTAAACCTTCCTCATGAATCATTCTGTCTATTAGTGAAAACCAAATGAAAATCCGTTCAGTAGTTTTTCAGTTTATAGCAGACAGACAGACAGATAGACGCGGTTGGGGACTTTGTTTAATAATATGTAGCGATGAAACACCACTTTTATATTTTTTATAAGATTAATAAACAATGTATATGTAGTCTTTAATTAGTTAGTGTAACTAGTTACTTAGTTCTAAAAGTTGAATACGATACAAAGTTCCATTGATATTTTAAGTTAATTCATACATCGGACAGACCAAATGTACAATCACAAAGCCGATCAACCGGATTAAAAGTCGATGAACACAGAGTCAGGACCTGACAACTCGATAGGAAAACAAACACCAATAATGTTCTTACCAGTACCTTACCAATATAAACACCAAATGTCCTAACCGGTGTAAGTTGAAACGTTATCCTCATTTTGTAATGGTCAAAACTCAAAAATGTATTCGGTCCCAAAAATTATTTAATTGAGATTGTGTAACAATATAATATATAAAATGATTGAACTAAAGCTAATTGTCGGTCAAGCAGTGACTTTGAATTTTAATAGTAAAAGGTTATAGAAATAATATAATTTAATAAATTAGATTATTTAAATAAATAAAATGAAAAGTTATTGAATATAAAAATATATACTGGCTTTTACTGAATGTTGTTCATTTATATACTTCAGTGGAATATCACATCTCTCTGGCATCCGGCTTATAGCAATTGAAGGAAAGAGAAAAGTAGCGCAATATCGACAGTCTACTAATCCACCGCTTACGCGTATTATATGACTATTCCGATTCAGGCAATTGACAATTTCAGGTAAATTGTTGACGTTATTCAGCTTTTATTCGTTAGAGTTTGTAGTTTTTTGTACAAAGGGCAGGCAGAGAGATATTAGAGAGGTATTATAGTTTTATATTACGTAGTAGTTGAGTGTGTTGTTTTTTGCAATTCTTTTTAAATCAGAAACATAATAATAATGCAATTTTAATTAAATGCAAAATTTATTTAAATAAATTGATTTTTTTACTTAAGATTTTTGCAAAATTCACAATATGATGTGTTAATTTTCATCGCTGATCTTAAAAAAAGCTATAGCTTTGCAGCTTAGCAGACTTGTATAAAGAGCAGACTTGCCGCTAAGATTGCCAAAAGTGCACTACAAGGAGGTATTTTGGTCAAGCACCCTTAGTACCTCTACCCTTCGGAAGCTTCAACAGCAAGCACTACCAACATGGTAATTTTAGTGATTTATTTCTGCTAATCAGTAGTCACCGAAGCTGCAAAGTGTTCACACCGTTGTTGTTGAGTGTGGTAATAAACTTTACGTAAGTTTGCTTGTAACATTGATGATAAGAAAGGGTTATCTATCTGTACGTAGCAAAAGAAATCCTACAAATTTTCTTTAAATTTGTATTATTTTTTTTGAAACTATACATACACCTTTCTCTTGGTAACAATTGTACCCTAAGACCTAAAATGTTTTCATACATGCACACGGTCCCTTTGATTCATACCAAAGGCGATCAATTGTGCATAGCCAATCGTATAACCTATCTGTAGAGCTGAAATGTCTAACCGCAGTATTCTGTATACTGGCGGAAATTTTAGGAGAAATATACTGTGTTTTACTTTCTTACTACAGTAAAATAATATATATCGTTATATTATTATTTCTTTCGATCAACAACCTTCGTGTCTCTTCAAGCAAGAATATTTTAAAATATTAAAAGTTGAAACCCATAACAGACAGCTACTTTCAAGTTTTAAACCAGGAATAATTACGGTAGGACGTTATGTACGTTGTTGTATCTAATGGTCTCGGGCCGCCAATGCGTCACGCCAGGGTGCCCGGGGGCAGCGTAAAACACGTTTGCTAAGACCGAAACCCACCTGTGCGCAATCCTATAAATAAATACCTACACCTACCTCACCTCCCGTCGGGACAATTTATTTCATTTATTTATAAAGTGACATTGTGAAAAATATCATCATTATTTATATTTTTTCCAATGGTAAGTTGATAAATTGCAATTTATACTGAGTGGGAATTTTATTTTCTCTGTTTGTTATTTATTTCATAGTGTTAATTACTTAAGTCAATTTTGTTCGTACTTTTTTTTCTATTTAAACATTATTCTTAAAACAAAATCATTCTAAATAAAAAAATAACAATAAAGTTAACGAATAGTGCAAAATAATAAAAAGCGCGCCCTGCCTAATGTACCTTAATTGCCTTTATTTATCAACTTGCTTTCTTGCAACAGTTGTGTAGAAATATTCATAATGGTCAGAAAATGTAATAAACGACGAAGTTTATGTAAGTATTAATCACATAGCCCGAATTTACTAGTCATTATTTCTATTGCCCGGGTATTATAAATAGTGCAATGTTAGATCGTTATTGTGATTCGCATGGAAATTAAATATAATTATATTTTCATTAATTTCTAAACTGACAATTTACTAAATTTAATTTAATTTCTACCCTAGAAAAATATATTTGAAAAAAATAAAAAAACGTTTCACTATAAAATATTATGAAACTGTAAAGTATGGCTGTCTACTATTTGTAAAGTTAACGCTGAGATATTACGTGACAGCAAAATGTTCAGAAATTTTTAGCTCAAAATTCGGATTAACTAAAATAGTGGTAGAAAGAGTAATGTGGTGATTCCAGAAGCTTATCTCATGATGAATCGTTCTGTTGAATCTACCGTCAACAATGAACGATCTGGATAGCACCCAAATTATTTCAGCGGTGAAAAATAAAGTCCAAAATACAACCCTCTTAGAATTACGAACGGTGAAAAAACTCGAATCCTATATTACTCGAGAATAATGTTGGAGCACACGAGCCCCTCAAAGAAATACATCAGTGAAAATTGTTTTCCGCCCGGAGGTAGGATGTTTGCGTAGATTACTTTCGCTGATCGTCCGCCGCGGACGATTTTCTCAATTTATGAAACGAACGGGCGAAGCAAGGAGGTGAGAATAGTTTAGCCTGGTGATAGAACGTGTTTCTGAACTTTGACTTGCTTTATCTGCACATATCTGGGCACGAGCCAGTACGATTTAATTGAAGTGTCTTTTTTATGGTATAAGCAAACGAGCAGACGGGTCACCTGATAGCAAATGTCTGCCGCTGCCCATAGGCGAATGCAGCTCAAGAGTCACAAGTGCGTTGCGAGCCTTTAAGGTGGGAGTAGGAGAATCTATTTTAAATATTTTAAACATTCTAGCATTGACTACGTCATTTGCCTGCTATAGGCTAGGCTTGATAGGTATAAAACCTGATTATTTCACTATGAGGCGTCAGTAAGAGACGAGAATATAAAGCAAACTATTGGTTCTGGCACCTGCAACCTGCACGGCAGGACACCTCACCCCTTGATAAAGGTCCCCCGTCGGGTCCGAAGCTAGTCGGGCATCCCCGAAATATACACGTGAGTAAAACCGTATATCTTAACTAATATAAACCATTGCATTTTTTCCTATTTACGCTTATTCACATGTTTGAATACCCATAATACACTTATACATCATAGTCCATTATCTAGTCTCTTAGATATAAAATGCTGAAATTTTAACATATTTTACACTACATATTTGTGTATTTATACTTGACTATGATTTAATTGTTACTGTAAAAACAATCCTACTAATATTATAAACGTGAAAGTTTGTGAGGATGTATGGATGTATGGATGTGTGGATGTATGGATGTATGGATGTTTGTTACTCTTTCACGCCAAAACTACTGAACCGATTGCGATGAAGATGATGCTTGGTATGTAGATAGCTGGAGACCTGGATGAACATATAGGCTACTTTTTATCCCGATATTTACACGGGATCGTGACTTACGCGGGTGAAACCACGGGGCGCTGCTAGTAAAATATAATTAAAACTTCTAAAATCAGTACGTATTAAATGAAACATCAGACTACCGCTTTAATTTTCCGTTACAACTGAAATAGCTTTTGGCTTACATAACTAAGGTCCTAAAAGTACCCCCATAAAGTGAATAGTTTCCAATTACGAAAAAAATGTACAGTCAGCCATTGAAAACCTTAACCCTTTTTGTGGTTCGATCGAAATAAAACGAGGCACCCGCTTTGCCGCCAGATTCAGGCTATAGTTAGGACCGGGCCGCTACGTCGCATTGAAGCACAAAATGGAAAACCCGGAAAGGTACCCCAAGGACCGGGAGAGGCTCTTTATGTAAATTCGCAGTGTACAAAAGGTGGAGTAATGTGAAAGAGAGATTGGGATTCGTTGAAGTAGTTCACGCTCAGACATTGAACCTAACTATACTTTATTGACATACTTAAAAATATAAAATAAATAGGTTTCAAATTTAAAATAAACTGTCTGAAAGTCCGCTTAATACAATATGTAACTTTGCCTACGCGGACTCAATTCCCAGAGAGTAACAGAAGTAAACACAACGTTTATTACAAACATGACACTGTGTCTTCTGAACCGTTAATCGTTTTTGATAAAGAAATATATTAGAACATGTTTATTCGGGTGGTTACATGTTTTGCCGGCTAAATTCAAATATAATTTACTCCACCGAGAAATACATTCATGACAACAGGGATGAGGAAAATTAAAAGTAAATGTGTGATGCTCATAAAATAAACAATAAAGTATAAAGACTTTGAAGAGAAAAGCTCTATAATTGGTTTATTTATGAGCCTCTTAGGAAATTAGATTTCATAGTTTCTTTGGTTTTACATATTTTACTTATATTCTAAAAGATTAATGGTAAATACAGTTAAAGAATTATATTTGTTTTTCTTCTTTTGCAATTTAATATTGTCTACACTGATATATCCTTAGATAATATAATTATTTAGATTTGAGTTTTTTCTTTTATTTAATAGTAAGATTAATGAGCCCTTATAAGCGTTAAGGTAGCCTATCTTTTTGTTATAATAAGTCACCATTACCTGATGACACTAATCAAACACTATGGTTATAATTCTACAAATATGCCCTCTGTTTGTGCCCTCGGTGACAAGAACTGAAAATGATTGAAATAATCTATTGAGACAAATAATAATCTTCATTATTCCATTCCAAAGTATCAAATCTAACATTGAATACTAAACTAACACAAAAGCAATAAGTAATCGCCAACATAATTGTAATAGACCGCCAAATGTTGTCGAGGGACCGCAAGTTATGGATCGGACCTGTAACCGCGTATATCGGTACCAAAATAGTCCCGGAGGATGACCTCAGATACCCGATACTATACCCTAATATAATAATACAATAAACATAGTTATACTGATATATTTTATATTGCCATTAAGTTATTGAAAGTTTGGCTACACATTGAAATTATTTCTCATAAAAATAGACATCGATTTTACATATTTATTTTCGTCTTAGACCGAAGTTTATTACTTTATGAGCTGTTTGTGTCTATTTTTTGAGACAATTATAATCCTGGAACCTTAAAAAGTAGAGTGAATAGGTTTCTCTTGGATAGGCGTGTACTCTCTTTGTCGTCAGCGTCCTTTTCCATCAGATGAGTTTGAAGACAAACGCCTACTGCTTCACTGCATTAAAAAAAATTACAAGTCCAACTACTCACTACTTTACCTACTATAAATACCAATGGGTACTTATCAATATACATACATAAACCTAACTATATTATATACGAAACATACATATATACTGTTTACTTAAAGTGGTAAGTAGTAACTACATACATTTATATTAATATAACTAAAGTGAAAGGTAGTGTTCATAAACAATTTTTTTAAAAGGAAGTCGCAAAGTAAACAAAAATAGCCCGAAGAAGGTATTAAGAGACAGCAAACCTTCAGTGGCTTCTATCTTTGTTGCCTAGTGCTGATATAGAATGTGATTATGGACCGGACTCATTTCGAGAAGAATTCCGGGTCGTTTACTTCTGACTGTCTGGTTTGCCATGTTTGATGAATTCCTCAGGTTACATATAATGGTATACCAAACCGCCTTTTCGAAACACCTTCCAAAAAGGTGTTGTGCAACCAGATATTTTTTTCTGTTTCAATGCATATTTAAGTAAATTGTCGTTTTCATATCAAATTTATTTAAATAAATTCACATATGGCTTTGTCTCATAAGAGGTAATAAAACTTTCTAAACAATCCTTTATCTACATTTATTCCCTAAATTTTCATGTTAATATTTTTTTCTTAAAACTTCCTGTATGTATGTTCAACGATTGTTATTTCAAATACTGACAGAACTACCACAAGTAGACTTGTAGAATATAATATTGAAAGAAATGGTACAAATCACAAAACTTTACTTTTGGTTGCAAAGATAACATTGTGTAAGTACTATCCTGACGTTGAAGACGGGCCTACGTCAGAACGCTGTCGTAAAAAGTATATATCTTTTTTACTATTTTTAGATTTCTGCGGTAGGAATATAATTTTACCCTATATCAAGATAAAGTAAAAAGAGCGTTGTAATATGTGTCGAGCCATAAAAAATGGGTTCAGTACTTATTTTTTATTAACCGACTTCAAAAAAGGAGAAGATTCTATGTTCGACTGTATGTATTTTGTGTTTACCGATATTTCCATCATCTACGGACCGATTTCAAAAGTTATTTTTTGTTTGAAAGGGTATGCTCCCCAGGTTGTTCCATTGTCACCAAATCCGGATCTGAAGATGGTATCTGAGGGAAAACGAGGGAAAGAAGAAAAAAAAAAGTACTAGTAAGTTGTAAACTTTATTTATTTACTTCTTTACACTTTCTGCAAATACATTGCACAAGTCGAGTTAACCTTTGGGTGATGCAGAGACGTGCATGGAAGGTGTAAAACTAACTCTATAATGTAACATATTATTTTAAAAGTGTCACATGTATTGTAGTCAATTAAGTTTGAAATAGATTATTTTTCACTTTTCAGTGTCCTTTCTTAGTGCTTTTTAAAGTCGGTTTAACTCTTTTTTAAAGTGTTTATATTATTATTGTAGTGCAAAATAATATTATGAATTAAGCAATAAAACCTTTATTACAATCATTTTGGTTATGACTGCATTTGAGTTGCATGTTTTGAAGGCGTATAAACAACAAACAATAAAGACTTCAATTTAATAAATGAAATATAGATGACAACTTTTAAAATTAATGGTTATTATTAGACGACTGCCAATTACAAGTAAAATAGTAGTATTATAAAATGGTACTGAAATTAATGGGTATCATAATAATGATAATCAGAATGAAGAACTCTTTGTCAAAGTAAAGTAATAATTCCTATTTTTAACTGTGTATGTGCTGAACATGAACTCGAAAGTAGAGTAGATTCGATAAAGAATATAATTCCTTGTCAGAGTCGCTGATTCCCCGGTGGGAACACTAACTCTGGCAAGAATTTTTACTGTAAACGGTGCGTTTGGTTAAGGTGAACTCGATTTATAGAACAGTAAAATTGCTAAAGAATAAAATACTTTGTTATAGTTAGTGTTTTTCGATAGAATCATCAATATTTGCAAGTATTTACTCATTAGCGTTACATTTAATACATGTGATCTCGATTTATATAGAAATAAAATATCTAAGAAGTAAAATTATTAGTCAGAGTAAGTATCGGGCCTATGGAAACACGCATCCAGTTCCAATTGGCTCATCAACTGCATTAAAAAGAAAAATAATCAAACCTTCAAAATTTACTTGTTTATCAAAAATATATTAGTGATAGTTAAGAGACAAATATTCTTTTATACCTAGATAATAACATAGACAAACAGTAATAAAGTTTAGGCTGATTCATTCACAAGATACTTTTAGACTTTGATAATTAATCAGAATTTCGTATTGCTTTCAAAATTAAAGTTTGATGCTAACATTTACATTTCAATAGATATAATTAATACCAACAATTTAGCAAAATATAATTTACTAAAACCTATTATTACAAAGCATAATATATACCGTTACATAACTATACCCGACGTTCTCCAACTAACTCCAACTAACTCACTAACTTCAAATGTAGCGTGTTCCGTGGTATATTAGAACCCTACTGTGATTGGCATCATACTATAATATTATTAATATACTCCTACATAAGCCTCTTAATATCTTTAGAGTAGGTTCTCGTTTCAATCCGGGTCGTACTAATAAATATAATTAATAACAAATTGTGTACTCTGGATTTTAAATTTCCTTTCTATATTCGTGGTAGATATTATTGAAAACTAATAAGCTCTCGCTAGGGACTTACACTGCATTGCTTGTCAAATGTGTGGTACTATGAAACTGTAGGTAACATTTTATTTATTTTTTAAAACTTAATGCACAATTTGTACAAAGGCGGACTTAATGCAAAGGGCATTCTCTAACAGTCAACCTTGGGGTGATGTAGAAATATTATACGGTAGATGCAAAAATAAAATTTATTATTTTCAATTTCAATTATTCTGACGTTGCTAGTTCAAGGGTAATATTAACAATGACAATCGCAGCCAAAAAATAAATGGTTGTGGATAATTCATACACGATCAAGAAGGTTCAAGGTTCTCACAATATTTTTGTGTATTGCATTTGACACACGGTTTCGACCACCCCGTCTGCAGTAGGAAGGAGTCATTTCAACAGTTAAATGACTTGGCTATGCCTTACTTATTACCGATTTAACTGATTTTATTAGGATCTCCTAGAAACTTCTCGTTATAAAAACATTTCAGCTAAATGTCCATATGGGAGAGCCATCGGCACGTATGGGCCGGCTCGACCGGAGACTACGGCCTCATAGAAAACCGGCAATGAAGCAATGCTTCGTTGTGTTTCGCCGAATGAGTGAGATTACCGAAAGCGCTAACTCCTCCCTCTCCCTCCTCTCTTTCCCCCATCTCCCCTCTCCCCCTCTTCCTTCCACTTTCCTCCTTCCCTTCAATCTTGAGTTACAGGTGCCTATGGGCAGTGGTAGACATTTATCATCAGGTGATCCATCTGCTCGTTTGCCCCCTATCCCATAATTTTTTTTTAATAAAAAGCAAACGAATCTTCGCTCATCATTCACAACAACAAATCTGTAGACAGTTCCAAAACGTTTTAATAAAAGCAAACTGCTGTAATAATTTAATATTCTAATTGGAGTGATATTAATGAGATTGCATCGAGAACTCGTAGTAACACCGCTTGTACCTTTGTTCCCAAAACAGAACAGTAGTTTCCATCTTGGTAATAGTTGAGACGACACATTGAGTTAGAATATTTGGCTCAAATTGGACAGTTGAGTGTAAAATGGGTTACTGGTGCTCATAATATTCTGTGTGAATACGTCTTGTTATATGTGCTCCATTGTGATGTGTCCTTTCACACTATTCTCGCGTTAAATCTTATATCTGAAATGCATTTGTTTAGTGTACAGAATATAATTTTTGTAAATTTATTTTGATAAATACATTTGGACATCTTAACTAGTCACTGAAAGAGAGAGGTTGGATAGTATAGTACTACATATTATATAATTTTATGATATATAAGGTCTGTGTGAGCTGGCGAGTTGGTGGGTTAGGCCCTAAAAGACTGAGGCTTAGGCAAGTGTAAAACGTTTCTTAGCGTTTCCATTTTTAAAAATGTTGACGCCCTAAGGAAAGCAAAAATAGTAGTTTGGCAGACAAATGTACTTTGATTTAGCGACCGCTGATTCTATTAAATTTTTCGCTAAAAGCAGAATGCTGTCTATGATTTCTATTACAAACGTCAAACTATCTGGCACGTTACGTGAGGCCTTTAGAGTACGAGAGGGTCGAGCCGAATCTCAGCAAATATTACGTAATCCCATTCTTTTTTCTCAAGAATATTTATAAAATCACTCTTGAAACCCCTCATAAGTCCTTGTGAGTAAGAATAAGCATACGTATTTCTTTAAAATAAATCTAACGCAATGGCATTTGAAAAATCGCCAAAATCACCTAACGTAATTAAAGGTCCTAAGGTAATACTTTTCGAAGTAAGAAAAGTGATCTTCGGGTACCTAGCGTTGTAAGTTTATTCTAAGTAATACTTTCTCGCTATGGGCAGCCTAGAAAAGCAACGACTGCATGTTACGAAAATTTCAACATTATATCACTACTTTAATTACCAGCTGATTGTTAAAATCGCCATTTTCTTTCGTTTTCTACAAGATGTAGACGTTTGGCTCATGCTTTGCAAAGTAAAAAGCACTTGTAACGTGCGAGAGCGTGTATAAAAGGTTTTATGAATGTGGTTGTGTGTTGTCTCTGTCTACCTGGACGGGAATACGGCGTGACAATATGTATGTATAATACACCGTGTAAGTTACGACGTACCGAAAAGCTTACAAAAACGTTTTTCTGTGGATACTTATCACGGTGCATAATTCAGTTCATCATAAACATGCGAAATTCATATCGTGTATCTTAGTGTGCGTAAACTGTATTCACTCAATACAGTACAGGTGTTATTTTTGTGAGGTATGGTGAAGGACCTTAAACGTTGCATACAAAATGCAAAAACTGATTGCATAACGTGGTTGTTTTTTTTTATATTATAGGGGGCAAACGGCAGACGGGCCACCTGATGGTAAGTGACTACCGTCGCCAATGGACACCTGCAACTCAAGAGTCACAAGTGCGTTGCCGGCCTTTGAGATAGGAGTACGCTCTTGATAATTTGATTAATTACATTGCAGCTTTTGGTTGTATGTGGTATTTATTGTTTTTAATTTTTCGGCAGAAAATTTCAACGAAATGGATGATGAATATGTTATATTTATGCTAATATGATCTTTTTAATACATTGTGAAAGTGCACCATGGTTGCGACGATGATCACAGACTATTATGCAAGTAGTAAGATACACATACATACACTTCAAGTCGACCAATAGGATACATGCCCCTTTTGAGTTTAGCATCGTCATTAAACCTCAATTCTTGTCTTCGTACTGAGTGAAAGGTCTTTTGTTATATCCTTACGCTCCTGTGCAGAGTTGTTCACAGTACTCTACGTGTAGAACTAACGAAGAGGCAGCCATTGAGATAATAAATCACTCGGTTGAAGGTTTTTTAAACATCACTATTTAAATGACACTACTATAGAATTTTTTGCCGCTATAAAATAGGGTTTTTAAAAAGGAGAAGGGAATTATTTGAAACCAGCTGCGCCCCGCGGTCTCACCCGCGTAAGTCCTGGTGCCGTGGGAATATCGGGATAAAAAGTAGCTTATGTGTTAATCCATCTATCTACATACCAAGTTTCATTGCAATCGGTTTAGTAGTTTTTGCGTTAGTATACTAACGTAAAGTATACTGAGGTTATGGCCAAATACATGTACATTTAAATGACAGCAGGATAATTTTTTTATCACATGTTATTATCATTTAATTGTTGTTGCTAAACAAAACTGTTATTTAGTATACTTTTTGTGATGTATGATATAACCCGCTACTACTAAAAATACTTAGAAACAGTTAAACATAACGTCACATAAGATACATACTTCCATAGCTATTATTGTCAAATACATTTTATGGTGAAGTGAATCAAACAAGAATAAGACATTTTAAATAAAGCTTAATAATCTCGCAGACGTGAAATTGGTGATGCTGACGTCATGAATACGGTTGATATATATTATGCCTCAAGCGACATCTGTCGTCGCATATTATGAAACCCTTCGCAGCATAACCACAGAACTGAGAATCAGTACTGTGACTATAACCATATACTAGCGTACGTTACTCTCCAAGGAAAGGATAATATAAATTATCATTTCCTTGGAGAGTAACGTAATTACATTCATGATTTTTTATTGTTATAGAAACCGTTGGTAAGTCTATTTGTTATTATGTGACTTCTGATCGACTTCCTCAATTGAGATCATATTCACACAGTATGATTGAGTCGTTTAAAGTGAAGCGCAAACCTATTCCGTTTTAAATGTCATATTTTTAAGATGATTATTGCACTATGAAATCTTACAACTTACAAAGTTATAAATAAATGGTTACAGTGATATATCAATCAAGCACATTAAAAAATAACAGAGGAACAGAATTGTCCTCTGTGTCGATCAAACCAATAACAGTTGACGTGGTGCCAATTGGTCGTGACCTCTGAAATTGCAATCTCGTGTCAGCGAGGTGAGTGTAGTAGATATCTGCTCGGAGACGAAGAGCTAGGGAAATAACTCCAGAACACTGCAGTCGAGTGTCAAAGCACTACTTGCACTAGGATGTGAGTCTCTGATAAGAGTAGAATTTAATTGTCAGTACTGTGCTATGCAGTATATTTCATTTAAAAACTAAACATTCTACTGTTTCAAGGTTCAACAATATATTATATTCCATAAATAGAAATAAATGCAACTACATATAACTAAGATTAACGACCCAAAGACAGTCAAATCCTTAAATTTCAAGCGTGATCTGTTAAAAGGCTCTTCATTAATTGAATAGTTTTAATTTTTGCTAGGGAAATATTAACATTATTACACTCACACACATACTTGTCAAAGTGATCAGTCCCTCACAAGGGTTTATGCTGACTATGTACTGGTATTAACAACCATAAGTTTAAATTACCTTTGTGGAAAAGAAAATAAACAATTGCATTATATCATTATCTACTAGTTGCACTTTTTTCTTTTTATAAAAATGGGGGTGGCGGCAGGAGGGTGAAAAATACTTTACGACCTATTCTCATACTACCAAATATACAAAAAAAAATTACTAAAATCGGTCGAGCCGTTTCGGATGCGTTCGACCACAAACACCGTGACACGAGATTTTTCAAAGAAGAAATATTAAATTCTATTCATGTTATTGAACCTAGAAAAAATGGAATTATCATTTATTTCTTCTATGAGGAACAATAACTTTTTTTTTAACACCTTATCAATAAATCAAGATAAAAATTAGATGGTACAAATACACGTGTTCGCCGAAAAGGAAAAAAATGCTTTGTTCTATAACTGTCATCTGTACATCCGCTCCCTTAGGAGTTGATATTATTTTTTCTAAGGATATCTTATTTTCAGCGAAGACCGACGAAATAAAGGGAGGCGCTTTCATTTGTAGAAAATCGTAATAATGGCTGCTTTTTACCTGTCATCGATGTCTGTTTTTGATTATACTTTTGTAATATTGAAATCTTTTGTTTCGTTTTTTGGGTAAGCCAGTATATTATGTATCTGAGTATCTTGGGGTCTATTGTTGATTGATATACCTATGTATATGATACCATTTGTATGAAATGTCCCGTCAAGTCAGTTGAAAGCCAAATGTAATTTTTTTGCGTGAATCCTTTTCTCCGACCTTAGAGAATTTGCTTATATCACATTGTGTACATAAGAGCAATACCGATACAGTTTTACAACTTAGTACATAACTACAACCTTTATGCAACGTGCTGTATACTTTTGTTAGGAGTAAGTTAGTACATGTTTAAGGCGAAGGAAATTAATAGTATATAATTTAACTAATGGGCAACTAATAATATTACTTTATCGTTTACAGAGTTCAAAGTGAAGAACGACTATGAAAATACACTAAGTTATGTAGTTACTAATATTCTTAATATCAACATATTCTTGTTCTAACTAAACCCATATGAGGGTAATAACACAAAACTTTATATTAAAGTTTTCTAGTTCATATTACTTTTATTATTATGAGGAGAAACATTAATATATGAAAATTGAAGAATATTAGAATAAAGTGTAAGTAAACAAATGAACCTCTTAGTTTTAAACGAGAGTTGAATAAAATTTTGCTAGTAAACAAAACGTAATAATAAACTTGCTGTCATTTTATTTCATGGGTGTTATTTATCTATAATATTATGTATGTATGTAGAAATATATAAGTATATTTATCAGCAGTCTGGTTACCATAGCACAGTCTCTGCCTAGTTTGGGATCAGACGGCCGTGTGTGAGATGTCTGGAGTTATTATTATTATTATTATTTTAAGTCCATGTCCTAACACGACTGTTACTATTTTTATTAAAAGTGCTATACAACTTTGGTAAATATTATTATTGACAGTTCTGAGAGTATTCGCAACAATTGTCTAATTGCATTTTTCTTTTAAGTACTTTGCTGTCTGATTGAACGATGTTGTAGTCTGTTCAACGGTAGATGTGTAACTGAATTACAAACATCTTTGCAAGCTTTAAATATTTGTAAATTTCAACCGTGGTTTCCATCCTGGATATCAGTTCCCATCATGGTTTTCCTGTTTCTTTGTGTTTGTATAGTCTTGTAATTTTTAACAAAATCAAGAGAGTGAAAAATAAATTAACTCCCACATATCCTTTCTTTCACAATCTTCTGAATATATAATCTAATTAGGATTAGGCACAAATAAAAAGAAGAACACTATCCTATTTTTGATAGGTTATAAAATATTAGCTGTTCATGTAACATTCCAAATACGCTGAATGACAAAACATATTGTGAAAGAAAGATAAGGTAAACATAAGTAGAATGGGTGGCGTGACGAGCCCGCATTTTGATGTGGTTTATGTTTATTTTCGATTTCACTTTACTTAGTATACGCGAAGGAGGGTTATAAGATTAAATTAGATGAAAACAGATGAAACGAAAACATTTCAATATGAAAATTAAATGTTTTGTAGATACATTTTGCAACGTAGAATAAGGTTTCATTATTATTCTGAAATTTAATACAGAATTGTGCATATTATTTTGTAATTTAAGTAAATGCCTTTCCTTGGATGGGAGCGACAAATGAATAAACTTGTGATAAACGCTTACTCAAGCGTATTATTGTAGGCCATGATAAAACATTTCGAAGTAAGAACGGTTGTTTGAATGAAATTGCAATAATAATTCTCTTACAAATACTGTTTCCTTTTTGTTAGTTGAATTAAACTCTTTTATATTCTGCGTCGGTTTCGTCAGTTTAATTATACTATTCTTTTACGCAGATAGAACAGTTATAATAATACCTGACAAAAACGCTTTGAATTTTTCTGATATTTTTAAATATACTGTGCTGTTCCGACTTGGAGGGGAAATGTTCCTTCTAATGATGAATTACACATTCGTTTATTGATTTACGCAAAATGCAGTTCAGTGTTTATTTTCTGCTACCATTAACATTTTACAATTTTGTGTTATGTAAGTTAATATGAGATTGAATAATTTGATAACAGGCGTAGAGTAATATGAATTTATATATTATTTAATATATGGATTAATACTATTTTGTGTCTTGTTAGTAGTTCTATAGAAGTGTAATAGAATAATATCTGTTTTAAGGTGAGTGTAGACCAACCAGAAACATAATATCGAAGAACTTACCGGCTATAAGGCAAGAAAGAGCTTTTCAGTTCCCAGGATTTGTGATATTACCTGCTTTAATAGTTTCGCCTGTTTTTAACAAAAAACATAATGAGGACAATAAAATAACTATGGAAGAAAATCATAAAAACGCTATTGCGGTAAACGGTACTAAATTAACATTAAATGATGTTGTCTACGAAGATAACAGCTATAGCGAAGCCAATTTCAGACAGGGATTAGAGAGAGGAAATGATTTAAAAAAAGATTTGAGACAAATTAAAGTAAACGAGACTTTTAGCGACATAGGAGATTTGAATGACAATGGGACTACTGAGGAAGAAGGTGAAGTTACCTCGCTAGAGAGTACTACTATAGATCCAAAAATCGCTCAAAACATTACAACGGAACTCTACACAACAACAGAAATTCAGGGATTCTATTCTAATTCACGTTATAACAATACTGATATAAATTCATGGTCGATTACAATAAAACATCCATATTCTACACTATATCCCCCTTTAAACAACGAGCAATGGAAAAAATTTACTATGAGTACAAACATGAGCATTTCGAAAGAAAATAAAACAGAACCTGAGCTTCCAAATTCATTGAACACTGGTTTTCCATCAGTAAATGAGCCTAACAGTCAAATAAAAGGTGTCTACAAAGCCGCCTTATATAACAATGCTGAGATTGATCAGTTATCAATTACGACAAATTCTTATACAAATGAATTGCCTCTGCCGCCGCCACAAGATGATAGATGGAGTAATTTCTCTTCATTGAAGAAAATGTTACCAGCGTCAAATGAATTCAAACCATTAGCAGGTTTGTATTATGATGGATATTTATCCAGTCGTGTAACCAAATCACCCGGCTTTGTGCCATATAATCATTATTATTATTATTAGTTTGATTGAATAATAGTTAAAATAATAAAGTAGTTCAAATAATGCATTTAAATTGTTTTTATGGAACTTTCGAAATTTTGTGTACCTACTTGATCTTAGAAGATTTTGGTTGGAAATTATATTGATGGAATAATTGTAATGAAAATAAAGTATTTATGAAAGTGCTGTATTCTCACATATCCAACGAGTGAGAAAATATGTTGATATCTGGAGCGACTCTGTTATATAATATAACTGCCTTCTCCTGTAATAACATACTCTACTAATTTAATAATAAAGATGACTACGAGTACAAAATACTGTGAAAATGAGAAAGAAAGAAAGAAAAATATTTTATTTGTATCTTCAGTTATAACAATAAAAATCGTCATATGGCTTAAGACTAGGATGGTACTGAAGACCAAATAGGGTACCTGCGTCAGCTAGTGTCGCAGATCGCTCTGCAACGCTGGTATTCTCGCAGGCCCCAATTAAATTTAAATATCTACATTAATAAAAAATATACATATTGTAATTATATTCATATTTTACATATAAATAATATCAATAATGTTATATAAATAATCATATACTATTCATTTACTATACATAAATACTTGTATTTCACACTATTTAACAAAACAAATTAAATAATTATAATTTTCCCATAATCATAAGTGTATTTCCGAACACTTCTGACATCTGTCAGATAATATTAATATATTATTTTTATTAGATTGGTAGTTATGCAATTGTTGATTGTATTATGTAATTGAAAGTAACAATGTTAGTGTATATCTGAAACTATGTCTTTCTATGATATGGATACCATAAAAGTAAGTAAAGTTGCCACACATATTGACTAACGGCCGTTTCCAATAACATATCTGTAGTTACCGATAGATCGCTATCTCCAAAAACCAGAAAGGTCCTACCTATCTATAGTCTGCGTTTCACAATCAGAGATAAGTGCTATCTATCTTTATCCAACGAAGGGTAGCGCCTTTCCTCTCGTCTATCCACGCCTCTTGAAACATCTCGTTTTTTGTTAACTACTTCACAATAATCACCCTTAAACCCATTCTAGTTTTTATAGATTTTAATTTTTTTAGTCAATGAAAGCGGCCCATGACAAATGTGAGACAATGCAGCTTGTGCAACATGTGGCGGCAAAAGTCGTCTCAAATAACAAAGCAATGAATGCAATTATAGAATCACAGTACAGGCTTGCTAACAAATGATTTTAATTCTTCGATTTTTAAATTGGAATAAAAATAAAACTTCATCAAAATCTAATTGACAGAAATAGAAGCAGCTATAGTAATACGTATTCTGTTAAAACAAATTTACTTTTTAAATTGGTATTACACTAAATCTGTTATATTAAAGATTTATTTATTAGTACTAAATTATTTATTTAACTGGTTTACAGCAGACTCAGTATAAATCTGTATGCATAGTATTCACGGCTATTCATTTCTTCACCACAATTATAATTTAAATAATTCCAACTACAATGTTGTTCCGTTGTATTATATTATTAGTATATATTTCCTATTTCAACTATTCATTTTTAAAAAGTTATCCTTGTCAAAACGGCCGATGTTGACAGATAAGCAAATGATGTTACTTGAGTTAGCTCCGTCTATCGAAAAGTAACTTAAAACTTATATTGAAATGAAGGTAAGAACCATTTGTATGGAATTCCTATCTCTAGTAGGCTACCTGTCCTCTCGACGATAGATCGACAACTTCGATAGAACATGCTTTACCCCAGTAGGATATTGAAAAGCAAGTAAGGACCAAACGATAGATTTGTCTATCTTTTGTAGGTGCATTTACAGATAGATAGGTTAGGATAGGATTGAAAACGGCCGTAAGGTGATAATTTTTGTTGTATTAATAAAATTTCCTTATACTTATTGTGAAATGAACGTAATGTTTTTAGGTTACGCAGAGGCGGTGGCAGATCATTCCAACATTTAGTAGCATCGTACCTGAAACTGCCTCTAAAAGCGGTCGTCCTGTGCCTCGAAGTTACTAAAAGATCATCAAAATCATAAGTGTGCGTAAATATCCAAGAAACCATTAACTTTACTATGGTCAGTGGTAGCGCGTATTATATTTTTTAACTATGTACTCTAGTATTTGTAAACATAAATACACAGTCACATTATTATTAGCACAATTTATTTAATAGTACTAAAATATTTTCAAAGCAAGTACAATACAAGGACAACTGCCTGAAGGTTATATACTTATTTATAGACTACGGTTGTAGTAATCCGTGATAATACAGTACTGTAGCGATCAAGTTAAGGTATTTTATTTTTATCGAATGTTTTGCCTCGTCGCCTGTGAGGCATGTCTAGCGGCTGCGGTTCCGTCCGTAACAGAAATGAAAAGCACAGGTGACTTTCTGCACATTTATTATTCAGCTGACAGAGTCACTCGCCATTCGAACTTTCCTGTAAAATGTGTTCGAGCAGGAAGTAGATTTTCCTTTAAAGTGTTATTGTTAGGACAAGAGGGGAAGCGCCGATCGATTTTCCATTTTGCACCATTTGTTTTCCTATATAAGACGCTTTGTTACTTGTTAGTTTATAGTTAATAAAGATAGATATCTGAATATTTTTATTAAATATTGATGTCTATATTTATAATATCTTTACGCCTTACACAGAAAATAAATGTAATGCCTAAGATAAAAATACTTAGAACCCTGTTATTTTTACTAGAGGCCATAAAAAAGCTAGTTGCTGTAAATATTATTGATGTCTTATAAAAACTTTAAAATCGCTTATATATATTCGCTTTAATGACAAGAAACTGTTATTAAAATCTTATCAGTCGAGTTTAATTGTCTTTATAATAAGTTTACAGCATCAATATTCAAAGTAAGTATTTGTCTGTGCAAACACTACCCTCGACAAATCGTCGTCTAGAATAAGATATTAGGGGACAGAACTTGACGCATTGACCCCTTTTTAAAGGTTAATGTCTGGCGCTCCGTGCTCACCACCTGAATACCAACAACATATGATGGCCTTTTTGAAGTTTTGGCACTCGTGGTGACGAGAGGAAATTCGCATAATTATTTGTTTGAATTTATTTTTACTATGAACATGGTTGGTTGTAAAGTTGTATTTTATAAAAAGCACATATAAAAAATCTTACTTTAAATGATAATAATGGCTAAAGCATCAGTATTCATAATTTTAAGCATGCACACAGTATTAGTTGCTGATTTCATGCGAAAAAATACCTTGTAATAGATTTCAAAGCAGTGAGAACTCAAAACTCGTTAAAGGTACATAATTATTTCTGTAATCTCTATAAGTTATTGATTGGTATCAGTTTTATAGTAAAACATTAAATTCTACCGAGACTTCATTATCAAATTACTACTATATTATTATGGTACCGCAGACCAAAAAAAGAATCACTAAAGAGAAAAAAACTTGTGATTTTTTTTTTATTTGAATTTGTGTAGGTACGTGAGGTGAAAAAACGAAAAGTAGGAGCTCCTTAAACTGTTACTTTCCGAATCGGTTGAAAATCAGTTTAATTAGAAACAATATATATATATAAATAAAAAAACTAAACTTAGTCGACCAAATCGTAAATTCTTTGTTGAGTCTGAAGCTAGCTCCTATAAGTAAAATGTAACAAATTTGAAATTCGAATCAATGCACTATGTATATTAGGTTAATACTCTAAATAATTAAATATATTTGTTATAAAAAGTATTAAGTGCAAGACAATCTTTTTGTACCCGAAATTTAATGTAGAATAAATAAACTTTCTTAAAATGTTTTATGTTTATAAAATTCATTTACCAATTTGATAAGGTTATTATTATCTTAATTATTATGTAGTTTTTTTACCATTTAAAAAAGCTTCCCTTTTGTATTAGACACGCTCACCAAACTCATTATTGGGTATAACCTACCTACTTACATTGCTTTTAAAAAAAAGTGATAGTCGATTTCTGAATATTTGAGATAAGTCATAAAAATTCAGTTGTTCGGTGAGAGACCAAGGGTTAAATAATCTGAATAGTCATTCTCTTTCTTTGGCACAACTACTTTCATATTTATAGTTAGGGTACCGGGTTTGCGGCAACATGGGACTGTGTATGTACCTTTTGAAGAATTTACTGAGATTGGACTGGTCGAATATAATCTCTGCAGGGTGTATCTGACAATGGAACACTTACCTAAATCACTGAAAGGGCATGACTTTACCAAGCAGTTAGAAAATGAAGTTTTGAAAAAAAAAACTATCCATGTACAAGCTATGATCGTTTGAATTTCATCGTATTTTTACCTCCGTTTCTCATAAAAGCAGGCGGAGTGTGTAAAGTAAAAATTAAAAAAATATATACGACTTAAAATCTTTAACTTTCAAACGGATAGGTTGTTTACTTTTTTTATGTAGCATGCAATTACAAAAAAAGTAGTTTTAATTCCGTATCTCATAGAACCCATTTCTCATAAACTACTTTGGAAAAATAAAAAAATCTACAAAGTTCCTAATAAAGACTATGGTATATGAGATACGGAATTATAAGTTTTTATTACTTGTTTCACCTATTGCATAGCAGAGTGACCTTCATTCTAGGGTATGAACTAAACGTAATATCTACTATACCAGCAACATTATGTAGGTACCTAATAATCAAAAACTTAGGTAAATACGGGTATTTTTCAGTAAGTTTGCCTGCACCCTTATTGTAAAGCTTGTTACGCAAAATGCACAACAAAGTATGTTCTAATTTCGAACCACTCGGTACTGAGCGAATTCCAACTGCAGTATGCAGAGCGAATATTCTCCTCTCGTTTATTCTCCCACCTACATTTTCCCTTTAACCTTTTACCGTTTTATTGCAGTATATTGCTTTAATCTGTTGCTTTAGTTCAGTCTTTTCTAAACTACCGGTTTTAGTATTCCGCTTATTTCATGCCTTTGATGATGGTGTTGGTATTTGTTTATTAGTTTTAGATCTGGTTCATTTTTATTTGAAAGGGTAGTAAAAACTTATTTTACCTACATTACTTTTTCTTTACTGTTTATGCTATAACTATTGTGCAATGTTATCGGAATGCGGAGTGATAACGTTCGTGGGTTAGGATTTTGTCTTTGTGTTTATTTTAAGATTGGATTATCGATTGGCTTGGACAGAATAACAGCAGCTGGCATGCTTTGCGCTGTCATTCATATGCTGAATCCAAGACAATTTTGTATTTAGAATATTAATGTCTACCAACTACTATTTTAATATCTATTTAAGTATGCTATGTAAAAGAAAAATAAAGTTTTTCTTATTTACAGTTTTCCATCCTAATTCCATTCATGTTAGACAGAGTAGATCAATTACATTCCTCATTTATTATTTTTTTAATATTTATTTGGGATTTTTTGATTTACACTACAAGTTTAAAGTTCTGCATAAATATTTTGGTGGATATTCAGACCGTGAAATGACGAACATAGATTTAATAGTTTATACATACTTTGCTTGCTATATTATAGATAGGAACACGTAAACCAATGCTAATAGTTATATTCAAACAATGAATACAAATGTTTACACTGAATGGGAATCGAACCACCTTCGACGTTGCAGTCGAATGCACTTCTATCGTGCTGCTGATAAAAGAAGTCATCAAAGAGGTCCCTCTCTATAAAAGGTCACTAACAATATACTTCAGGGGCACACATTCACCAACACAAACATTAATACATTGCGTAAAACTTATCTACTCATATCAAAACCCTTTCATTCTGTAATGTCAATGGGTGATGTGTTTCAATAGTCGTAACAAAAGTCGTATGGAAACGTTTATTACATCCCCTGTGTTCCGATGTAGATCGTTAAAATATTGATACTACTAACTCTCCCGAGATGGTCATCACAGTAACATTTCCGCGGTGTTCTGTGGTGTATAGGTACATAATGTTCCAAATATCCGACAATAAATTTTGCTACAGTTGAGTTTGTTACTTTAATTATTTCTTATAAAATATACGCTATAGTAAAACGATGAATTGCAACAGTATTTGCCATTTTGTCCCATAGTTTTTTCAATCATTTAGTCTCCTTCTGAGCCATATTTTGAAACCATCTCTCGCTGTTAAATGTGTTTCTTGAAGTTTCCAAAAAACAGACACAATATATTATATTCACTATGAACCAGACTCGGAACCAGTGCCCGTGAATTTAAAATTTCCCCCAAAAATTATTGAAATTACGCTAGGTGTGTTGGTGTGTGTCTAACCCCTTAAACAGAATGTTAAAAAAAATCTTAACCTTTGTTTCTGTACATACATATTCAACTAAATGTTTTTGCCTGTTGTGTCTTGATCATTATCCCGTACAAAGTTACGCCAACATGTATATTAGAAGTTGAATACATATATTATTATACCACAGATAGTTATTATCTGCCATATTATTTTAAAAGACAAATAGCTGTTTCGCTATCATATTATTTTAGAATAATAGCCAAGAACTTGGCTAACCTGACAGCTCCTATAGAGCACCCCTTAGAATGTAAGAACACTGTAGCCAATCATTCGGCTTCATATAGTGCTCCTTCTGAGCTAATTAACAATGATGTTATTAATATTAATTCTTTAAATTAATTGCTAAGACAATAGAGCCTATCTCTTGCATATCAAATCATTTACACAATAATGGTATTGATAGTAGAAATACAAAAATAAATAAAAATTGTAGCAATGAAGTAAAAAAGTCAATGACCATAAACATAGTTCATCAAAATATTCAAGGATTATCTAAGAAAGACTTAGAAGTAGAATTATTTTTTGATAAATATAATGTTGATGTGCTCTGTATCACAGAGCATTGGCTACAGGCACACCAGTTATTACTTGATAATGAACTTTACTCTGCTAGAAGTGTGTATGTAAGAAGGAAGTCAATTCATGGAGGGTTGTTAATTTTTGTTCGTAATAGTATTAAGTGTAAAACCCGGAAAGATGTTGTAAATTTGTCTGCTGAGCGCACTGTAGAACTTTCTTGTGTAGAACTGGAACACCATATTATAGTTAGTGGGTATAGGCCAACACAGAGTGACTTTAGCATATTTGAGATAGTTATGGAAGAAGTGTTGAAGCGTTTATGTGTCAGTAGTAAGGTTTTGGTAGTTTGTGAATATTTCAATATTAATATATTAGAAAAGTGTCCTATCAGTATAAGATTAGTGAGCCTATTTAAATCATTTGACTTGAATTATTTATTTTCTGAGCCAACAAGAATTACTTCTCACTCGGCAACTTGCTTAGATAACATCTTTAGCAATGATGAATATTTAAATAGGTCAATTTTAAGTGATTTAATATCTGATCACTGTGGGCAATTTGTTACATTTCCTTGTATGAAAGAAAAGAGAATAAACAAAACTATATGCAGGCCCATGACTAGTAACCGATTATTGAATTTTAGTAATAACATTAGTGATAAGGTTTCCAATTTAGATTAAATTCAAAGAGATACGGATAAGCTTTACGGCTACGTATTCAATATGATAGAAATCGAATTTAACAGTATATTTAAGCCAAAAACAATAATTCAAAGGCGAAAAACGACATTCTGTGACTGGACGACAACAGGAATATACAAAAGTACAACCAGTACCTTGAATTCTTGTGCGTCCAGGTCTGAATTGTTGTTAAGGGCCAATGTAAACAAATGTAAGAATTTATTTGAATTTGAATTCATAAACCCCACAGACATTATAAAAACGTTTAAGTCTCTTAATTCTAAGAATACAGGGGATTTATGTGGAATTTCTGTTAAATTAATAGAAAGTATTATAATTGATATAGCACCATTTCTAGCTATAACATGCAATCGATGTGTTTGTTAAAAATGTGTTTGTTGTTTGTTGCAAAGTAATACCTTTATTTAAAGAAGGGTTGTACAACTGAACCAAGTACCTTTAGGCCAATCTCAATGTTACCGGCTATTAGTAAAATTTTTGAAAAAGTTATTTTGCAACAACTAGAAAGCCATTTTAATCTAAATAATCTATTTCACAAAGAACAATTTGGCTTTACAAAGAATCGTTCAACAATTGATGCTGGTGCAACTCTTTTGAGATATATATTTAATGCATGGGAGAATTTGCAAGATGCGATAGGTGTATTTTGTGATCTCTCAAAAGCTTTTGACTGTGTAGAACATAACACGCTTTTTCTTAAACTTAAACATTATGGTGTTAATGGTATTGCTTTGGAACTAATTGTTTCCTACTTGAAAGATAGAATTCAACATGTAGATGTCAATGGTGCGAGGTCTTCTTGATTACCTGTTACTATGGGCGTTCCTCAGGGCTCTATATTAGGTCCTCTACTTTTTCGCATATATATAAACGATTTACCTTATTATTTAAAAGATCCTGTGATATAGTTCTATTTGCTGATGATACGTCACTTATTTTTAAAGTCGATTATAAGAAAACAGTTTTTGACGATGTGAATAGGGCACTAAATGATGTATTGTATTAGTTTTCAACTAACAATCTCCTGCTAAATGCAAATAAAACAAAGTGTGTGAGATTTACTATGCCAAATGTAAAACAGCTAGGTACTAATTTAACGCTAAATAATGAAATGTTAAGTATTGTAGACTCAACAGTATTCTTAGGAATTACATTAGACAGTAAACTACAATGGGGAGCCCAGATAGACAGCCTTGCAGGTAGGCTTAGTTCGGCAGCTTATGCAGTATAGAAGGTATCTCAGCTCACTGATACGGACACAGCTAGGCTAGTTTATTTTAGCTACTTTCACAGCGTCATGTCCTATGGTATAATACTTTGGGGCAATGCAGCTGATGTTGAAACGATTTTTATTCTCCAAATACGAGCCATCTGCTCCATATACAATTTAGGTGCTAGAGTCTCTCTTCGAGAGTTGTTTAAGGATATAGGTATTTAAACTGTTGCATCTCAGTATATATTTGTAAATATTATGTTTGTTAGGCACAACATTAATGACTATAAGAAAAACAGTGATATACACAATATTAATACAAGAAACAAGTCTAAACTCGTTGGTACTTATCATCGCTTGCATAAAGTACACAATTCGTTCGAAGGTCTTGGTATACGTTTTTATAATAAAATTCCTATACATGTAATCGACCTTCCTGTAGATAAATTCAAGCAAACTGTAAGAAATCACCTTATTAGGAAATCCTACTATACGATCAACGACAAACAGTCTTGGGCTTAAGGTGTCATTAGGTATATACACACAAACTTCTTTGTCTTATAATTAAGCTAAATTATTAACAAACCATTGTCAGTTGAAAGTAATGCGTGACGATTATTATGGTAATTTGACTAGTAGTGATTTTTATCAGTATCTCAACTATGGTTTATCATGCTCACTAAAATGTCATTGCTTGCGGCGTCGTTATGGGGCGGGTCATTTCTTTCCCTCTGATATGGCGAAGGAGATGATGGCTGGTCCATGCGTCATACTCGTGGACGGGTACTGCTTGAGGTGACTGGTCGGCCTAGTCAGCGATGCTTTAGCCTATACTATTATTTTGATTCGATCAACTGCAACTCTAGCCTCTTAATCCAGTCACGAATTATTTTTAACAGTAGATTTTGTAACTGAATGAAGGTAGATGTGCACTTTGAATGATTTCTATGTTTAATAGGTTCTAACCTTCAACGGTATCACTGAGTGATTTTTATTTTTTAGAACGTTAGCTTTTGGAGCATTTCAATAAAATGAAATTCAGGTGGCATCAGCTTGCATCCTGTTTACCTTCGTGTAACACTAACACCATTGTACCTGAAGATTTAACTTTTAAAAAGAGTGGCCATGAGTTTCTTTGCCAGTATTCTTCTCATAAGGCTCTACGCATTTTGGAAACTGGAAGTTATAGATCAACACAAGCAGGCAGTAGATTTTGGTGTTTTCATCTAATTTACCTGGACAATCCAGTAAATGCTGTGGCGTCTGTTTGCACCGATCTATGATTTTAACTCTAGCTTCAATTTAACGTTCATAAATGTCATTTAGTGTCTTAATTGAATAAATTATTTTGAATTTGAATTTGAATAAACTTTGTATAATATACATTTTACAATACATTTGGTGTTTGATTTATGAAGATCTCAATACGTAAAATAATAAATATTTTTTGTACGTATGTTTAAGAGGCCGTATACGAAATTTTGCCAATTTCGCTGATTTACGTGGTTTTACAGACGTGATTTTACAGTTTAAATACTATATTTCTATAAGTTTTTATGAACAACATAAAAGATCATTTCAATTTAGATCTAATGTATGAGCCACTTTTTTAGTTTTATTATTTAATTTTGATTAATCGACCTCAAACCGGTGACTGTTTTGTAAATTTTTGCTGTAAGAGGTCACATATTTACGAACTGTTTTGAAGTATTAACGGTATTAAAAAATTACAATGTATTGCTGTAAAAATCCTCCATAGAATGTATAAAACATTTTTTACCACTTTTATATAAAAAAAATTTGTAAAAAAATGTTTAACTTAGCCAAATTTTACAGAAAATGGACAAAGTTTTTCTTTTGATTTCGGCTACGTGGAACTTTCATTCATAAAATTACAACAACAGAAATAAAATTCAGTTCAACATCAACACATTTTCTGAAAAAAAATTGAAAAAAATATAAAAAATATGTTAGTAAAAAATGTTTTAAAACAACCTAAATCTCGCATAATAATTTATATTAAAAGTAAAAAAAGTGGTTCATTCATTAGATCTACATTGAAGTGATTTTTTATGTTGTTCATAAAAACTTATAGAAATATAGTATTTTAACTGTAAAATCACGTCTGTGAAACCACGTTAATCAGCGAAATTGGCAAAATTTCGTATACGGCCTGTTAATAATATAAATGAATATTCTATATATTTTCTTAGTTTCAGCTATAAGAGTTCATAAATTCTTATAAATATCATTGATAAGAATCTGAATAAAAGAGAAATATGTGCACACGTCAAAACCAGCCGATACAAAACACCTCTTCGAATAATTCTTACATCTACATATCAGATGGTAATGAAATCTGAGCCCCAGATACGCGGAGCTCGGATTATTGAGCAAGGCGTCAGGCTCGCACCCTCAATGCGGTATTACATATGATTTATTTTAAAGGGTGGGGTACTCAACATGTTTCCTTAGATAACTTTTGCACATCGTACGTGTGTAACTAGCTCCTTGAATCTGAATGTTTGAAGAACCTGTGAAATGATTTATTTTTCTTCACATATGGCTGTTACTAGTGGTTTCTGATTCAAGGTCTGTATAATAAATGGTGTCTGGAGACTGAAATGATGTTTCTTGTTTAATAAAAACGATGAATCATCTAAATAATTTTGGAGATTTTGGTAGGCTTAGTATCTGCAGCTTACTTACAGCAGACCACATTTAACCGGCACCGGTTGTTTTGCTACTGGTGAGTAGGCTTGTCAGACTTCTCGTTGAGGATAGTGTATGGGTTGAAAAGTAACATAAATATATATAATTTAAAGTAACTATAGAAATCATTTTATGTTACATGTGATTGTGACAGGTCAGAAATTCTAAGAGCAGCTGTATGTTTGGCGCAGTTCGCTTAGGAGATTTCAAAACCGCCTTCTCAACTCTACCCTACTTTCTCGACGTTTCTAAGGGTTCTGGGGTTTTTAAATAGTCTACTAAAATCCATTAAAGTATCCGTAGTAGTACTAGTAGTAGTAGTAATTTTAAAAAATCGACTTCCTATCAGAAAAAAACCTACAGGAGCGATTTAAAATGGTTTTTTAAATGCACTTTGTGTTGCAAAAATCGAATGGAGGTTAGAAAACTAACTCTCAACGGCGAACGCGCGCTCGTCTTTCGTCCACTGCGCTCTTTCGACTGTGCTGTCATACATGCATGCCAGCACGTTACGCATGTCATGCCGCATAATCGTCTAGGATCCGCTTATGCAATCTGATTTTTACTGAATAAAATCAAAAAAAACTTTTGTTTCCATCTAATAATATAATAAGGAAACGTAATTCCAATGAACTATGTAGTTATCCTTTTACGCCGCATTATGTCTGCTATTGTCACATTTGAAACAGCTGCCTGTCAAAAATACCGCATCAGTATTCGTAATAAGCAGTTAACACGACGGGCAAATCTTTGTACAACGACGTCGGTATTATGTTCTTATACAAGAATATTATTCTCTAGATATTTTGAAAGTAGAAAATTAGGTGAGTGAATGAATTTTATAATTACTTGCACGCCACCAGTCCCTGCGGCGGTTCCGGACCAATGTAAAATTAATTTCTGTCTACACATCGAAAGAATTATTCCGCTTGATATACATAGTGGGTATTAGCGTAAGTATATACACTACCGAGAATATTATAAGCACTACTTGTGCATATTATTATCTAATAACGTTATTTTAGTTTGTCTATTTACTTCGAGTTTACCAACAGTTAATCTTTAACATGACCTTTCTAAATCAAACACTATAATTTAACAGTTTCTGATAACAGCTTCTTATAAAGCAAGGTTGAGAATCTAAAAGTGTTTTTTGAAAATAACATGTATGTTGAGTATATTCACTTTGAAGAAACACCCTTTAGACTTACTTATACTTACTTACCTTGCCTGACGTTTCGACCAGGTTGCACTGGCCGTGGTCACAGGCTTTAAACCCTTTTGACTTTTATGTTAATTTAAAATATTGCAATCGAACTTAGCTATACCAGGATATAACGAAGGCAACACTGGTAGTAGAACTTTTCAAAAGAGGATTATTTATAATAACAAAATATGCATCAGTTTCAAGTGATTCGGATTCCACACGAATTTTGTTTGTAGTTTACCAATTACAACGGTATAATGTGTCATATTAAAACATACTTTTTAAAATTCTAATAAAAGTTAATAAAACATAAAAACCGTTATACATCGATTCAAACACCGAATCCTTATTACATAATACCCTCAGATGGATTAAAACTAATCCTTCTCGGGTCTTCAATTTCCAGAAACAAAAATATTTTTGGTAAACTTTAGGTAAAACAACCAAACACCTACCTATTTAAACAACGCGGTAACAAAATTAATTTAAGCATTGGTTACGTACATTGTATTCGCACACAACTCGCGGGATTGTTTGGTAAACAAGTTCAATTTCGGCGAAGCAGAAAAGCGAGGATGTTTGCGGTATGAACTACCTGAGCTATGACGCTTTAGAAAACGTAATTACATGCAATACATCTATGCATTTGTGTTTAAATTACATTTTTATCGCATTCTAAACGCTGATTGGTCTTTTTTTATCGAGTCGAAACCCCCATGGCTGGTCACTTGTGTTACTGGTGAAGTGGTATGTTGGAATCGACCTGACTAAAACCACACGATGCTCCGTCACAAGTTATTCTATTGCAAGGGACTCGGGTATAACCTAGGAAGAAAGTCTCCGAGAACCCCGACAGATCTCGGCCGCCTCTTAAACAAAAGACAGCAACACCCTTGCGTCATCTTTTCAGGCTTGCTTCTGATAGGGGAACAGGCAGCCTCACCGGTTACCTCAAGGCCCGCGCTCATGGAGGCCGGAGATATAGAGTACTAACGACGCCTCTTTAGCGGACATCATTTTCTCACAAAAGATGCGGTGGATTCCCATGCGCTCTCATTTTGGACGATGGACAGAACCATGGTCACCAAGCTTTGCACTCGTATCCTGGCAACAGCCTCCGCAGTGCACACGTTGGCCCCCGGATTATGTGACATAGGTACTTTCCGAAACAGCCGTGGCTGGTAAGCACGCGCGTCAGCCGAAAAGGTAGGCTCCCGTGTTGCTTCTCCACCCAATCCAAACGTTTATTCTCCTTAGGAATTTCTAAAAAATATCATATTTTGTACGGTTTAAATAACAACCACCCAAATTGCACTACTATCAAATATTTTTGCATAAATCATTTTTGCTTCAGTAACGGCTTCTTTCGTAGGGGCCGTATTAACAACTAAATCTTGCTACTATTAAAAATTTCAAAGTTTCGAGGGATGGATGTTGACTGAACGGCTGAACTGATCTAGATGAAATTTGGCACAGAGATAGTAATAGTCAAGAATAGCAGATATGCATTATCTACGTATTTACGGGAATTAACGCGATCACGAAAAGGTATTACATACGTCTGAATTGCATGACGTTTCGACCAGGTTGCACTGGCTGACTCAACCAGTCAGCCTGTGACCACGGCCAGTGCAACCTGGTTTTGGTTGGTCCAACACCAACCAAAATCTGTTGGTGCAAATATTATATCATGGAACGCGAAAGTTTAAAAGTTAGTATAGCACATATGCATTTTTATCTCGGCATATTTACAGTTCCCTTTGAATAAGTCTGAAAAGTCCTGAGAAATTTTTCTTCTTTTTCAAAGATTTTCAACATCAAAATAATATGTACTAAGGACTACTTTGGTTAAAATTAGTTTTATTGTTTTGATTTAAGTCCTCGACTTTATATTACACAAAAGACAATTTAATTTAAATTTCCTTTTAAAACCCATTATTTTTGCCATTCCTTTGTGTTGTGTACTTGTGTTTAATATTTTATAGAATCTTTATGATTAGAACTTTATCTTTAGAATTTGTAAGTGTTCTATAATGAGATAATAATGCTTATTTTATTACAAAAAATGGTTTGCGCTTGCAGGAAATTTTATGGAAATTAAAATTACTGGCATATAATTGATAAAAATTTCCTTTTTTCTGTTACAAGTTATTAGTAACTAAAGTATTTTTTTAATTAACAGTAAATGTATAAAAAGTTAAACTGCGCCCAGTGGACTCATCTTCTGCCAAACGAGTTGTGTAAGATATTTGAGCGGATCATCACGGAGCGCCTCGTTGAGCACTTTTTGAGAGTGGGGCCGGAGCCGCACCTGGCGGATAACCAATTGGGTTTCCGCTGGGGGCACTCCACTGCAGATACAATCATGCAAGTAAGGACCCTGGTAGAGGAAGCAGTATTCGGAGGTAAGATGATGTTGTCAGTGTCTCTCGACATCTCCATCACATTCAACATCTTGCCATGGAGTTGCCTTAGAGAGGCGCTCATTTTTCACGGAGTGCCTCTTTACCTGCGCCGGATTGTCAATGTACATTTATCGGAGTGAGTCGCGAGAGATGTAGTGTGGTGTTCCACACGGTTCGGTGTTAGGGCCACTCTTGTGGAATATCGGGTACGACTGGGTGCTGTGCGGAGTGCTCTTGGGAGGTGTAGCCGTCACTTGCTACGCGATGTCACCCTCATGACGGCGGGATGCAAAACGCACCGTGATGCTACCATGAAAGGCATGACTGGTGTCACTCTACTCCTTGAAAGGAATCCCACGCCCTTTGTTGCCATGGGCCTTCGGATACCATTCCCGGAATCTGGCTCCCAAACAAGGACAGCGGTTGCGCTTTCGCGGCTGCTGCCTCATTGAGGGGGGGCTCCGACAACTCCTTTAAGGGGCTGTACAATGGTATCGTGCGGTCCATGGCCCTATATGGGCCCATATTTTTGGGCGGAGACCATGATGACCCAAATTGCCAAAGCCATAAGGGGATAACACAGGGTTTCCTTCGAAACGGCTAGTCTACTAACCGGAACTGCATCATGGGACCTTGAGGCGAAGATCCTTGTTTCGTTATATCAATGGCGCAAGGAGCAGATCCTGAGACCCACTTTTCAGGAAATTGAGGTATAAGGGTCTCAGTTCCGTCAGGTCAGAGAGGAAAGAGCGACTTAGGCGACCGAGCGCAGGGCACGCCATAATTGTGGTGGTAAGACTCGTCATGGAGGATTAGCTGGACGGCAGTCTCTCCTACTGGCACAATAGCAGCGATCTCGTGGCGGTTATTGAACTGAGAAGCCTTTCGCTGGAGACCATGGTTCTATTCATGGTCCAAAGTGAGAGTGCATGGAAATCCGCTTCTTTTTGTGACGAAGTGATGTCCGCTAAGCGGCGGAAATAGAACGGGAGAGGACTAGTACTCTCCCGTCCGGAAGAAGAGGCACCAGGCACTGGAGACCACAGGGTGATCTCCGGCCTCTATGAGCGTTGGCTTGGAAGTAACAGGTGAAGTTACTCGTTACCCTAGCAAGAACAGTACTGAGACAGTGGTGCAACGCATTCCGCGCGCCGCACGCAAGCGTGTAGCAGCCTTCTGTTCAAGAGGCGGCCAAGGTCTTCAACAGTAGCCACGGACCCGTGGGGGCTTCCACTCGATAAAAAAAGATGTACAATAAGTTATATATTAAAACCAAGAATAGACGAAGAGGCAACTACTTAAAACCTAATATTTGAGTACTACTAAGAGACAGACAGCAAAGGTGATGTCTGACGATAAAATCTTTGGAATGGAGTCAGATATAATGACTTAATTAAATGTTGAATTACGCATGTTTTGTACATCGCATTCAAATTTGAGGGTTAGATTTATAAAGATTTCTTATTCGCAAAAGTAAAAGGGCACTCGTACATTTGAAATATTGAAAATTACGGGTTGGTAGATCATTATGGTGTACTTTTGTAATTTCCTGTCGTCCTTAGCGACGTTTGGTTTTTGTATGAAATTTAATATGTACTTATGTATTTTTTGTACTATTACTTGAGATATGTGCACACGCTTTTAAGAGTATATAAAATATGTTATTACAAATTTGGCAATGGAACATAAGAACATAACGGCTGCATAAGGTTGCTAACAGACATTTAGATAGTGAAGTACAGGAATTTTTCAAAAACTATGCGTCTTTCTGTCTTGTGTTATTCTGTCATAGAAAATGTCTGAAAATGTATGAAAATAATAATTCATTTAAAGCTGTATATATATGGCAATACAGCGAACATAAATAAATATTTATTTCAACAATGAAGCTAAAAGAGCTGTTTAATATCAGTTCAGAAAGATGAAAAGTTGACATTTTTTGCATTGTCCGACAGGCGCGCAACAACTAACGAGAATAAATAACTCAGGGCTGCATAAAATGCAATAATTCAACTGATGCTTTGACAGGAATGCAAGTTAAATGAAACTTAACATTTTATAAAATAAAAAAATATCACATTAATTCCAAGCCGTTTCTTGATTACCTGTACTTAAAAATACAAACCTACCAAAGAAAAGAAAAATAGGAATTGACAAAGACTACCTATCAGATAAGAACTACCCTGCTAAAACCATTACCACTAAGTCTGCAACTATATATGAAGGGTTTCGAATTAATAAATGTATACCAAGGCGTGCCATGTATACCAATGTGTGCCTAAAATTCTTACTGCACGTCGATTACCTAGATTTTATAATAAATTACCCAAACTGTTTCAAAGACTTTAATTTGAATTTGTTTAAACGTAAATTATTTAATTTATTATTAATTAAGTGTTATTATTCCATAGACGAGTTTCTTAGTGATGAAAATATTTTGTAATTTAAAAAGACAATTGTGTATATTTAGGATTATGAGCATGTAAGTAACTAAGGTTATGTTGTAAGTATGAAACAGAAAATATTTGTACACCAGAAATGGTAGCATATAAATTCAAACTCAAATCCAATATCTTTATTTCATAAAATTGGTTTGACATATTTTAAACGGTCAATTTAAAAATAATTATTATAATTAAAAATTATACATCAAAAGACAGAGTTACCGCAATAATAGTTTGCTTTGTCAAATGTAAAATTATTAAAGAAATAATAATTTTACATAAAATATTGTGTCTGTACTGTGTCACCCAGGCACACACAGCGTGTGTGTGTCTGTGTGAGTTTTTTTTCTTTAATAATTTATTAATCACAAACACACACACACACTGTGTGTGTCTGTGTGAGTTTTTTTTCTTTAATAATTTATTAATCACAAACACACACACACACACATCTATATATGTACCTGAGCGTGACGGTCACGCGAGTTCAGTGCTTTTTCCTCATACCAAAAGTGCCCAACGTTCTTAAAGAAGTTTTCACTTCAAAAAGTAATCACGACAACTATGGCACCTCCATTTGTTTTAGTTCGTTCGGCAATTTGACAGCTTAAATCTGATTCAAAATTAAATTTAGAATCCCGAACGGACCAACCTAGTCCATTCGGGATTCTAAATTCAATTTTGAATTATATTTTGGTACAGGTAACCAATAAGAAGTTCAGCAGTCAGACCTTCTTTTGAGCAACTAAGGCCTGTTTCTTAAAAATAACAAATAGCAAACTCGGCTCCGTCGTATGAATTTTCGATGCAGACAGACATCAGTGTCTGACATCAGGGTCACGTGTCCTGACGCAAGTTTAACATTTTTACCCATCTAAAAGTGCATAACGCCGCTAAAGAAGTTTTCACGACGATCAGGTATTTTTGATTTCGTTGACTCAAAAGCTTGATTTATTTACAGCTTCAAGAGACCGCTGTTACAATATTAAATATTCCTTTTAATACATTTTCCCACTGTAAAAATCATTAAGTTCTTAACATTTAGAACCGTGGTTTATAAATACCACAGAAGTACAAAAATAATTCGCAAAAAAAATTAAATGAATAGCAATCTTCTCGCCTGCGCAATAAAGCAAAATTTAGCTTAAAAAAATTACAAGTATCGGTAACACAATTCTGTTTTGTCAAAGTATCACGTATGAAAACGCTTTTGCTATGATGTCGGCCTCGGAGAGTAGTCGTTAGTCAAGGTTTGTATATATGCAAAATAATCAAAAGCAAAACAATGAAATAAGTCTCTATCCTAGCACAAATACCACACATCTCGAACAATTACTCTAAAAGCCATCAACGACAAAGAGATGTAATAAAATAGCTTCAAATTAATATTTATTTTTTGAGTCATTTATTTCCATCAATGTGTCCCTTGTAGTCGGCCGGGTTAATAATTTATTGATCTACTTGAATGTGTTGCAGGCACCTACTTTTACTAATTGGTTCCCGTTGAAAGGTTCTTTTAGCTAAAGCCGCATTTCGAGGCTACCGCCTGAATTGTTTGGAAATAATTAAACGTAAGTACTCCCTCAGTAAGTAATTATTTTTCTTCGGAACTCATCTATAATTCAATTCTTGAGAAGGCCTCGCTGTTTGGTTTGAAGCACGCGACTTATTTTAATGAATTGTTAATGAAAAACATTTTCATCATGTACTACGTACGTTTTCTTGTTCTTATCTTATGGAAAATGAGTATTAATTTGAAATATTACAATGTCTGACAGATTTGACTGATTCATTTTGGCATCAAATCTTAATGAAGCCGAGGTCTAGTGAAGTATTTCCACAAATTTGTTTGCAACTTAGTAGTAATCTCACGTTCTTCCTCTTGTAGTCAGTAAGGTCTCCAGAAGTATTGTCGTTTAGTCTGGTCTAAACCATCTGACTTTTCTATGTACTACTATTACTTACTCTAAGGCCAAGGACAGTAGTGTGAGAAACCCTGCATGAGTGAGAGTTCTTCAAAATATTCTCGCAGACTTGTCACTTGTGACTTGAAGTCTTCCCACTGATAGTTGGCCAGCTACGGCGACAAGGCCCGTGCTTAGCAGTAGAGCCGCTTACTAAATTTACTTTTCTTTGTTTACAGCCATACTAGCAAAGCAAAGCAAGTAGAAGAAGTTATAAGCTACATGCACCGAAAATCTACAAATATTTTCAAAAAATGTATATTGTATGGAGATTGGTATTTACAAAAAAATAATCGATGTCTTTGAATGCTCAAAGATTTAAACGTATAGTTTATAAATTTCTCTTACAGAAGTATTACTACCCCACAAAACAATTTCTAAAGAGACTTGATAAAAATTTGACTTGCCTTCAAACTTTCTGACTAATTAATCATGCAATGGCTATGTATTCCTGTTATGGTTTATTTGTTGTAGTTTAATTTATTTGTGTTTCAATAGGACATTTGTAATAATTTTACAATGTTTGTAAAAATATAAGTATAAAAATAGATGGCTTTGGTATACTGTCTATTTAGGTGTCAATTAATAGCCATAACATAATAATATTCCTTCCATTTTCAGTTCACCGAGGAAACTTCAAGAAGCCACTCTACAAAATCGTTATATACTTCCGGTAATAGATATTACACATATCTTTTCTGGTAATATTTTTCGCGTTACTTTTCACGGCACGAATAAAGTTGGGTCGTAAAATACATAACCTAATCTTTTTCCAAGTGGCGGAAGTTTTAACAGGAAAATATCAATGATGTCACGTTTCCTATACTTAGATAATGTGTGTATGTGCGTGTGCGTGCGTGTGTGTGTGTGTGTGTGTGTGTGTGTGTGTGTGTGTGTGTGTGTGTGAGTGCGTGTGTGTGTGCGTGTGTGAAGTCACGGCTTAGCTATCAACACGATTATGCCAATACCTGGTAGTAATAACGTTTTTCGTCAATAAACTGTGTTCTATGATTTTTTTCCGATATAGAAATAAATATCGTTTGATCAATGAATATTCCAAAAGTGTTACTTAACTTCAATATTGACATTACCACATTTTTATTTTGTTTAAGAGGTGGTAGATTCTTCATGGATGTCCTTCACCCTTGGGGAGGCAATGGGATCTGTCTGACTCTTACCGATTAAAAACCACCCTGGCGTTCCGCTACTTGCCTATGATCGGAGGGGTGGGGGAGCTGAGGAAGCAGTCTGCGTGTGGCGAACTTTTGTGATATAAAATATATTGCTAGAGATTTTTTATAGAACATCTTCTATTATATTTCTCAAAATTGTAACGCTATTAATTAAAATATATAAGCATTAATTACAATGAATTTTTTTGTTGTTAAGTAGACTGTCCTTTTCTTATTTATTCAATGCCTTGATGATCTACAAGACGGCTACTATCGACCAATCTCCTGTAAATTGCAAAGAACAAAGAAATCGCGAACAGATGCAAAACTTACTTAAGTAAAACCATTTTATACAAATTACTTAACTACTTTGACGCATGAGTGGCACTAAGCAAACTTTTGGCTGGCACTTTTAGCTTTCCTCGAGGTGCCGTATTTGCAAACTTTCATAGAAACAGCTCTGTGCAAAGGTAAACAAGGTTAGTTTAACTTTAATTTCGACACTCTAAGGAGACGTGCTGTACGTATAAACTTCCTGCGTCGTCGTCTAATTAGTATATAACTTAGAGCCATTCGTTTCAATTTAGTTTTGGAGTATTTCTGTTTGACAACTTTCACCAATATATCTTGTCTATCAACCGCTAATTAACTCATTAGATTTATCACTTACTCAATTAAAGGCTTGATTATTCATTTTTTATTACTAATAAACCAAACGATATTATATTCACAAATTTTTTTTTTTAGTTATTTTATTCTGTTAAGTTTGAATTAAAAAGTAAAGAAATAAGTACCATTATATCAGACAATTCTTCTATTCATCTTAAATACTTTAGCCTACAGTGGGCTAAACGTCTCATAACCCGTTCTTTAAAAAATACAGGTCTGACCGTGGCATTTTCATCCCAGGAATGTATGTGGGCATTAGAAAAAAAATATCGTAACATCATAAGAAAACCTGCAAATTGGTAGGACAAGTGTTGGTTTAAAGAGTGGTGAATTATGGCTTCAGCACTTTCAAACTGAGATAAGGTTAAATTGCTAAGAAAAGCAGTTTCTCAGTATCTTATATGGCGCTGTACTATTAGCATGGATACTTTACCTTACCGCCGAGCAACAAAATAACGATTGTAACCGTGAACAAAGAAGGTACTGGAATAACCAAACGTTAAACCTAATTTTTATGAGGTTCTGTAACAATCGATTGCACCTGGTGTGGGGTCACCCTTAGACTGTACATTTATTTATCACCTTCGGGATATAAAAAATAAAAAGTTTAACCGACTTCAATAAACACTAATAATGGGCACTGAAATATTAAAAGTAATTTCAAACTGGATTGAAAATAATAGGTTACATTATACAGGTAGTAGGTACCTACTGGTCTGTTTAAATCAGGTAGTTATTTAATTCAATTACAATGAAGACATAAAAGTTAGTATAAAGTTTAAGCAATTACCCTGTAATAATATATATCCTACAGAAGGCCACAATCTACTAATGCTACGTATTAGTATCATTTTAATGTATTTCAATTAGAGAGCAATTTGCTATGAGTCTATCAGATACAGTTGGGTTCAGATAGGCAGGGGATCGCGCGAATCTTCTACGCAGTACTGATAAACGCTTACCATCACGTGGGTCATGTGATTGTTAATATATTAGACTAGCAGCGCCTCGCGGTTTCACCCGCGTAAGTGGGAATACGAAATTTAATCATTCTCTCATCTAATCCACCGGAGGCGCCTTTTACTGTCCATGTCACAGGAGTGTCAAGTAGTATTGTTTTCTTTTCTACTATGTAAATAGGATGCATTTTGAAACATCTTGGACGTAAATATTAACGCTGTCTGTATAGCGGAGCGCGCAATGAAGCGCAGTAAGCAATTTTTATTTTGCTCTGTTCAAATAAAACCACCCGTAGATACATTCAACAGTCAAATATGAGCAGAAAAAGTAAAATACAAAAGACAACACTGACCTTTGTTATTGAATTAATTTCGTATGGAAGAACCCTTTATCATGAAAGTCGATCGTTTGTCGTTGTTTATACGATAGGATCTCTCTCAATCTAATAATATAATCGTGAAAGGGTCACGTTCCTTTGAATGGGATCTCTTGTGGACTGCGGATGTAAACGCTTTGTTTTATTACGATCACTGAGACATAACGCACAATAACCGCCAATAAATAATTTTTTGATGGATGTTTTTCTTTTACGAATGCGGCAAAATTAAATTCCTATAAAGGTTACGTGGGTCAATTAAAATTGTATCTGACTATTCCAATATAATTGTACTTAGCTTCGATGATTGATCTTGTAAGTTATAGAGTAAATTAAGTCTTATTGAGGCCCTGAATTTCGTCTCCAATATTCATTTGAGATAATTTATTTAAACTGATTTGGTTCGAGAACTTTCTTTTGAATTATATTTACATCGAAAACATTCATTCCAATAATATTTGTGTAACTGCTTAAATTACCGAGATTGAAAAACGACTAACAACAGTGCTCGCCCTTACCGTGATTTGTTGAAAAAAAAAAAGAAAATCGAAGATTTTCGTACACAATCCCGGAAATTTCCATATCTAAATGGAAAACCGACCCCGAACAATCAATTTATCCTCCAATATCCTCCAGCGGTTTATACCACCTGTACAATAAATATTTATACTTCTTTCTTTCGGGTTGTGTCGAGATATTCATGAAACATAAAACTTTTCACTAATAATAAATATGACTTGATGTTCTCTGTCACATTATAAGAAAAGTGATTTAAAATGCTTTAAAGCTTACTTGTAAGACTGACATTTTCATCATTTAATAGTATTAGACACATTTAAATGTACTAATAACATTTAAGAAACATAATCTATAGCTATGAGAAGATAAAAAAAAACAAGAAATTTGCATCTTTACTAATATTGTAAAGCTGAAGAGTTTGTTTGTTTAGTTGAACGCGCTAATCTCAGGAGGGGTAGGAAGGGGAAGGGGAAAAAAATTCAAAACGAAGCCTATTGCTTCGTTTTGAATTTTTTTTAGTGTTGGATAGCCTATTTGAGAAATGTTTTTCGCCGCGTCTGTCTGTCTGTTCGCGATAAACTTAAAAACTACTGAACGGATTTTCATGCGGTTTTCACCAATAGATAGAGCGATTCATGAGGAAGGTTTAGGTGTATAATTTGTTACGGTTTTGCTTAAATAGGTTGAATTATGATGATGGTTGTTGAAGATGTCCCTGCTACCCATTCGAAGCCGGGTCGGGTTGATGGCATCGTTAGTTGCTTTTGAGTTTTGATTAAGTTACTATGACTTCTTCTTCTGCCTGATTAAGTCACTATGACTTCTTAAGTGCTTTATAAGTCGATCCCTAATTATATAATTGTAATAACGGGAATTAACACGATAACGTATTCATCGAAACGTTAGGCAAATCAAAGACCTTTTAAATACGTGATCGTGGTTAATTCCCGTTAACTTAATTATATTTGCATGGAACGCGAAAATTTAAAAGTGACTATAGCGATCCTTAATTATTGTTTCAATATTAGTATAATAAATAATCCTTGGTTTATAAAGAAGGTCAAGAAAAAACTTTACATAATAGATTTGTCTATTCTCGAAGGCGTCGGCCGCCTTCAAAATGCGTTATCAGTTGTTCTTGCTAGGAGTATAGGGCGATTATTTGTAGTTTTTTCTAATATACTTTTTTAACTGTTTTATTTATTTATTTTTACTAAATTTATTATGATTTAATTTTTATGCCCTGTGAACCCTATGGAAATGACTATTCATACCAGTCATTTGATTAGTCGATTGTGTAGGTAGCTATTGATACGTTTTTCTGCCTTCAAACAAAAAAAAAACACCTCTGAAGTGGATTTACCACACAGCGCTCTATTTAGCTATTGTTGCGTCTCGAAACATGATGAAACAAGATACTTGACAGAGAAGAATAGCGAGGCATCGTGAGACTATTTGAATTTGCCTCTGAGAACACCACATGATAACCACGACTGTTCTGTAAAGAGCATACCGATTGAGAAGTTTTATTGAAGAAAATATAAAGTAAATGGTGTTACTTTAGTCTGATACGACGAGAAATTCTTTACAATGATGCCACCTTTTATATTATTAGCCAATATATAAGTACCAGTCAATATAAAATTCCATTGTTCTGAACTAAAGCCTTAAACAAGCCCTTCCAGGTAAGGGCTTTGTGGTTTACCTATTTTACAAAATACCAATTACCATTAGATAATATTTATATCTCAATTAGTTTACTATCATTGTGAAGGGAGTTACTTTGCTTATAAGTGGATTTCATCATCAGATATGTCTTTGGATCATCACCAAAATATTTCTGTAGTAGTTTTCAATTAGTAGATTCACATAGTAATCGGTCTATATACACAAAAACACATGTAAAGGAATCTCTTCCACTTACCCACGTCCTTTTACCCCTTTTTAAAGTAAATTAAAAGCCTTAAGGATGTATGTAAAATATATCAACTCGTCTAACTTTAGATAAACTTGAAATATACGATAGAGTTGATCACGATGCATCGATTGAAAAAAAAAATGGCACTTAGCCGATGTTTTGAAAGTAACATTTAAAAATTAAAGCCTTATATAACTCCATGTTATTTGTGCTGGAAGTTGACAAAATCAAATTAAAATTCAGAAAAGTATATGTATCGTTGTCAAAGCACGGCCAAAAAACAAATTTTCAGAAACTTCATACATTTCTCAATTTTTTCACAAAAAAAAATCTTCGTTCCCGGTGTCGATGTGGAGATATTTGTGGTTAACTTTTGATGTTTCAGTAGCGTTCTGTGAACTGCTGTTCAACTTAGCACGTTAATCAAGTATCAAATTGGACATTAGTTTTATTAAAAATCGTAAATTATTTTTATACTAAATGAAATAATTTTTTTATTCAAAATTATAAAATGCAAACAACAATGATTAGGCGCTGACATTTCGACATAAAAATTAACCTCAAAAAAAATAAATGGACTGCGGATTTGACCTCACATACATCCTTAATAATTTAAATGCTTATACATAATATGATATTTTATTAAAAATAATAGACAATTTATAAATAATAATAACATGTATATAAATTTGGACGTTTTTCCATATTCTTGTACATTTTCTGACAAATGCCGGATGTCTTTTTGCACTCATATGCCTAGAGTGTATTGTGTTCTAGGTTTATATTTATTTATATAATTAGCTTTTGAAGTCCACTATGTATGAAATAGCCAGTTAGTTAACAAATCTAGTCAGTTAAAATATCAAACACTGTTCAAAAAGTTTACACTTTCTATCAATTGATTTGGGCATCAAATTGAATAAAATTCCATAAAATCGTTATATGAAGCTTGTAAACTGAAATGTTTTTTTTTAAGAGTTTATATCTGGAACATGTGCAAATAGAGGAATTGTTTGAAATGTGAAACAGTAGTGTTTACAGATGTTTGTTTATTTTTTGATGTGTCAACTGCCAAGTTGGTTAACAAATTCAAGGTTTTCGTGATCGCGTTAATTCCCGTTCATACGTAGATAATATTATATCATGGAACGCGAAAGTTTAAAAGTTAGTATTGGTTAACAAAATTGAAATTGTACAGAAATCTATACGATAATAATATGCAAACACAAAAAATTGTACATGGGCTCATCGAACAATAGTCTAATGGTCTGTAATGGCGTGTCAACAGCAAGAGTTGCTATTAATTGTTTTTATAAAAATCTTTATGATAACGAATTACAGTATTTGTAGGTTCAGTAGTAGTCAGTCACATATGTTCTGAAAAAATGCAGCTAGGTATAGTATAACGAAATTAATACAAGGGCTTAGAAAATTACTATTTGATCTATTCCCGGCTTGATATTCGTCAAAAAAGATAGACATCCACCTTTGTCAGGATTGCATTGTTAAATAGGTAATTTGAATGAAGTATATATTAATAAATGATATTGAGACACTCATCTACTTAATTTTCAATACATAGACAATATATGTTTGTAGATAAATGAATTATTTTTATTAGTAAGAACAATACTAGAGTTTTGCTTTCCGGTACATTTTCCCATAAATCTATATTATTGTTCAATATCAATAAATCATTATTTTTGTACATATCTAGTTATATATGTTTTTATTACTACAATTACTACTACAATAAATGTTTAACTAATACATCAACCACAACGTATTCTTGAAGTCAACTTAGTCAAAATAGTCAAAAGTTACATGTTTATTTTTGCAATTAATTATACTTGTCATTGAAATTATGAAATGATTCTCAAAATTAACAAACCAAGTTGTTACGGCAACGTCTATTACAATGTAGTTTATATTTTTTTAAAGCTGTGGAACACTTTTATAATACACTAGCTGTGCCCGCGGCTTCGCCCGCGTGGAAATCAGTTTGTGACTTAAGTAAACTTAACTTGACTAACTTGTAACAGTTTGATTGCGGGAAAAGACTGCCTATGAGGCGGTAAACCTGCCCTTTCGACCTTAAAAGTGGGCATGAAGTTACCTTCCTTAATTTAATTCCTTATATAAACTTATTTTATTCCTAAATGAAGTCATATGAAAGAGACTATTGCACGTTTTCAAAAAATGTGCATACAATCGACGAATGTCCATCAAAAGATTTTGTATCTGTTGTGGTAGTTCCTATATATTGGGCAGAATCACTTTGCTGGATGCACTGTACACACCGCACGCTTCATCTATTCATGTTTGGTATGGCACTTAGGGCAAGTCTTACTCATTCCTGCAAATTTACAGTAGTTTGGATCGTAACTGAAAGCCGACCTATTACTGTGAGCTAAAATTCAACTGCGCGCTGTAGATGTCGTCACTTGTTGTCTTTCTCTTTGTACCCTGAGCCGCTATGGACGGGTGGCCGGTGCTTGATTCGTAACGTCCTAAAATGTTGTGCAGTGGAACGTTGTGACCGCTCAATACTCGATTCCCTCACGCGTTTTTGCGAGGTCCTAATATTTTGTGCAGGGAGACGCATTTTGACTGTCCTACACTGGGAGTTCTATTTAGAAAGTTCTAACCTTCTTCTAGGTATATTAGTAGGTATCTATTGAAGCCATTAAATTAGGTAAAATCAAGTGGTAAAGCGAGTGGTATGTTATGTTAAATAGTTCTTTAACATAAATGTAGCTCTAAAAAGAAATTTTCAGATAGCTTTAGCTCTCAAAAGAACTTTTTCAATCGAAAAATAAATTTTTCTTACGAAAAATCACTATTTTGTTCTGGTGCGTTGCGTAAGGAGCAGACCGCGCGAGTAAAGTGTGCGACTACCTTATACATAAACGTCAACTTCTCGGGTGGTACTGGAGTACCACGATCACGGCGCAGGGACTCGGCAGAAGAACACGCGATCAAGCGTCAGTGACCGCTCACATACCCATATACTGATGTGGGTTTATAACACACGTCTGTCTCACTCCCATTCTCTAGACGTAGAGTAGAGGTTCAGTGCAATAATAAAGCACGTTTCTTTTAATACAAAGGTGCTATAATTTTCGAATATTATTTATTTTTGGTTGGCTATATAGTTATCATGCAATAAAGTCAATTTGATAATGTGGAAAAAGTAAAAAATTATATAAGTACTGTTTCTCTCAGAAAAAAAATTACCTTAGGGAAAACAGGCTGAACACATTGAAATATGAAGTGTTGGAATAAATTCTTGCATATTACATTGAACTCTGCCTGTCTAATCATGTTCAAATTCAAATTCAAATTCAAAATTATTTATTCAATTAAGACACTAAGTGACATTTATGAACGTTAAATTGAAGCTAGAGTTAAAATCATAGATCGGCACAAACAGACGCCACAGCATGTACTGGATTGTCAAGGTAAATTAGGTGAAAAACACCAAAATCTACTGCCTGTTTGTGTCGATCTATAACTTCCAGTTTCCAAAGTGCGTAGGGCCTTATGAGAAGAATACTGGCAAAGAAACTCATGGCCACTCTTTTTAAAAGACAGATCTTCAGGTACAATAGTTTTAGTGTTACACGAGAGGTAAACAGGATGCAAGCTGATGCCACCTGAATTTCATTTTATTGAAATGCTCCAAAAGCTAACGGACTAAAAAATAAAAATCACTCAGTGATACCGTTGAAGGTTTGAACCTATTAAACATAGAAATCATTCAAGGTGCACATCTACCTTCATTCAGTTGCAAAATCTACTGATAAAAATAATTCGTGACTGGATTAAGAGGCTAGAGTTGCAGTTGATCGAACCAAAATAATAGTATAGGCTAAAGCATCGCTGACTAGGCCGACCAGTCACCCCAAGCAGCACCCGTTCACGAGTATGACGCATGGACCAGCCATCATCACCTTCACCATATCAGAATCATGAGGAGCATAATCTCATTTTTAATTAAAATACATCGATACGACAGAAATTGAGTTCCGTGTGGTATACAAAAGTTATTTTGTTTGACTATTAAATGTAAACGTTTCTGATTTACTACTCTCTATTATTATTTTTACTATAAACCTTTTTTATTTTATTTAGGTACCGAATTTTTAGAGGTAGTATTTAATCGTATAACTATAAATTCCTTTTTTTACCAAACCTGATTTACTATCTGTTATAATAATCATAAGGGTTCCGTACCTCGAAAGGAAAAATGGGACCCTAATAGGATCCGTGTCCGTCCGTCTGTCTGTCTGTCAAAACCCTTTTTTTCAGAAACGCGTGGAGGTATCAAGCTGAAATGTACTATTATAATACTCAGCTTTACTGTCCCTTGAAGCTTTGAAAAAATCAAACTTCTAAGCCAATGCAATCAAAAGATACAGCCGTTTCCGCAAATTTTCGACACTTGCAAGGGAATCAAAACCTACAGGGTACTTCCCGTGAACTCAGAATCTTGAAATTTAGTACGAAGCCACGTCTTACAGTACATTTACTGTTACAGTACTTTTAGTTACATCATATAATAAAAATATTTTAGGGAACACTCGGTGCGCGAGTCCGAATCGCACTTGGCCGGTTTTATTTTTATTTTCGGACAACAAAAATCCATTGTGTTAGTGTATTATATCGTACGTTTATATTTATATTATCTACGTACGTTTATTATTATCTAAAAGTAAATCTAATAATTATTTGAGTAAAATAAAATATGATATCTATTTTATGGAAACTTATTATCTAATACATCGAGTGTTCAAAATATCTTATGTTTGTTACAAAAATTTGTGATTTTACAATAGGATTCGGTTCTGGCATTCGCCGGCCGCTACCGCGGCACGCTCGCTTCGCTCGCTCGGCTCAAGCGTTGTGGTCGCAGTTCTAACCTAACCTAAACCTAGCGGCTAGCCTATATGTATGCTCTGTAGAATAAAATTTGGTCGTGCATACATAATTATATTTTTATAAAGCAAGTTAGAAATTCCATTGTAACTTTTGATAATTTAGTGTGCAAGTCAGTATTTTTTACCATACAATAAATATTTTTGTTTTAAAAGTAGTATCTGTTGGGTCAGCTAGATGTTAGATGTGAATTAGATAAAAAAGGTAATCTTATTTTAACTAATTTTAAATATTTTTTTGTTGAATATATTTAGATACTCAAGAAGATTACTTGCTGAGTAGCCATTTTCTTTCGTTTCTGGTGTACAGTAAGTTAATTAGTTGAGACATTTCGTTAGCTTAAATTGAAAACAAAAGCGCTGTTATAAATATTTCATTTTTAAATACCTACTCAATTCGAAAAAAATTAATAAAATTGATGTGTATTTGTGTGGAAAATTTAACCTATGTTATTTGCTGATAATATACTTTCCATAGGTGAAAGAGTTTTTAAAATTGGTTCAGTAGTTACGGAGCCACACGGGACAAAAATTTGTGTGATCTACAAATAGTTGTCTCGACCCTGGGTGTTTGTTGTGTCTGTTGTTTATATATTGGTAAGGCCCCTGGCGACACACATTAATATTTCTAATGCGGAGGTTGTCTTAAAAAAAAATACATTTATTATAAACATTTTGCATTACAAAGATAATAATCATTATTTTTGTGAAAATGTGATAATTTTATTACTAAATTAATAGGTACGTTGATAAAAATAATTTCTCTAATAAAATACTTCCTAGAGATACAATCCAAAAATAATGATTATTTTATCAAATCGGACTTGAACATGAAACTGATTGTGACATGTCGTTTTAAGTTTCTTCTGTCGGCATTTATTTATTTATTAACGCATTTTCGACAGAAAATGCGTTATTGTGCCTTATTTATAAGAGATACGTAAATGGTACCGCAGATTTTTTTTTAGACCTACTGAAGACCAACACTTTTGTACTACATATTTTTTATGTATGATTGACCACTTAGTCAGCGCACGCGGATAAAGCAGCTCGGAAGCGCTTTATCTGCTGGCTTGCATCACGAATGCCGTTATTTCAGGCTGATTTCTTATAATTACTGGAATAAAATATGTAAATAAATTTCTGATAATGTAGCTTTCTATTAAAATCGGTCCAGTAGTTTATTTCGGTAATGGATAGGCATTACAATTAAACAAATAGGAAATCAAATCTTTCCTCTTTATAATATTAGCGTAGATATTGCACTACATATATTCACTTAAACTATCTATCTATCAGTACCTATTATGTTTATATTATACACAGATGGCGCAATAGTTGAAGTGGTCACCTCGCCACTGCATCTCATCATCAAAATATCTTCAATGTACAGATTTGGACCTGTAACAGTTTTATTATGAGTATAGATGTGTGTGTTCTATGCTAATAATAAATATCTAAAAAAGAAATGATCATTTCTTTTAACGTTGTAAGTATCGTATAGTTAGTACCAATTTGGACCAATAGATGTCACTGCGCGGTGTTTATAACTTATAACTTTGCATTATTTTTTCTATGGATAGAGTCAACCAATTGTGATCAATCAAATACTAAATGTTACACCGAGTTACACACAATGCTTGTGCATAATACGAATTATTTAGCGTGATGCGCAGCCATGAAACAGACAGACAGACGGACAGACAAAAATAAAATAAAAAATTATAGTTTTGGCTTCAGTATCGATCATAAAGTGCCCCCAAAAAAAAAATTTCAAAATATCTTCAATGTACAGAATTGGACCTGTTACATTTTTATTATAAGTATAGATTTTTTTTTATTATTTATTATTAAGTTAGTTACTATAAATGACAATATATACATTTTTTAAGGTATTATCGAAGCAATTTTTCTCGTATTTATAAACTTAAAAAAAAATACAGGGTCTTAAGTCTCACACTTGATATGATAAGGCAAGACGTGTTTTTGTTGTATTTTTTGCATTTTTATTAATATTTGAAGATAATAATGATTACAGTCATTATGTAAGATTAAATTCTGAAAATAAATTATAAAATAAAAGACTAAATCTATTAAAATTTTGAGACATACCTAGCAGTTGTTTTGAAACAATTTCCCCAAAAACGGGCTTACATAGAATTAAAAAAACCCATTTCTCTTTATTTTTCTTGAAAAGCACAAAAGCAGTGGCAAAACCAGCCAATTTCCCTTTTGTTTCGAGTTTCGGGGCCATAAGCTCTTCGCACTCAATTTAACATCAGTTATTTATTACATGTTTACCGCACTTAAACTGTGTTTTATTTTTATTCGTTGAAAGGTATACCTGTAGCTGGCCTGCCATTAATAAATCTTCAGCGACCTCTAAGTGCGAAAACTAAGAGCTAATGTGCAGGTGGGAAAAAGTTTTTGCACTTTTACTCATTATTGTATTCGAAATAAATAAATGACTTAAGAAATTAGACTATATTCACCTCGCATTGTATTAAGCTGTAATCACCTGAAAATAAATTACCTTTTTGCAACTTTGCTGTCTACGTTCTCATTGCCTAATTTCTATTGTAAACTAACTCAAGGGCTGGTAGTAATTAGTAAGTTCTGTAGTGTAATAACACTAAAGAGATATTGCAGTACAATTTCAAAAGGCATCGCGTAGGAGAATGCAATATTTTAGTTTATAAATTTTGTAAAAGATTACAATTCAGAGTTCTTTTTATAATTTTTTTCCATTGCTTTAAGGAAAATAAATTGTAAGTTAGGTAAATGGTCTTTTGCACAATAAAAATAAACAAAGGGTCAGTTTTATTATATTATGTTTATTTTAAGGAATTTCAAAGTCAGAGTACGTTCTCAATGAAGTCGGTAATGTTTGTCACTTAGATTAATTTTCAATTTCATAAGGTATAAAAAAAAATATTTTAAAATCCCTATGACCCATACTCTCAAGAATCAGTTTTAAGAATTATCAAGATTAATTAAGTCAAAGCAATCAATATTAAGTCCCGAATCACACATCTAATATGTATCAAAGTCGCGAAAGTTTAGAAACAATTATTATCAAGAATAGTTACAACTTAATGCCATAGGTAGGGTACCGTATTAAGTTGCAGTTATGAAGAAAAACTAAGGTCTACACCATTTGAATTTTAATAATTAAGCTTCCAAGCCATAGCCATTAAATATTTGGAAATTTATTTCACAAATATTGACATTCGGAAACAAACTCATTAAAATTTGGCAAGAAGCAAGATCTCACTGGCGGATAAAAAAAATATCCGTAAACCATTACTAACAACCGTAGCTAACATTATGTTAACCTTTGTAAAAACATTGTTTAGGCTTTGATTGCTTAACTCATAAACTTAGTATACTACGCTAGTAAATTAAGTTAATGGTTTAACTAGATAGATAGATAGGTAGTCTTTATTGCAAACCATAAATAGGATACAAATATAAATAAATACAATAAAACAGTGGTACAATGTTCGGCCTTATCGCAGTTTGCAGTCTCTTACCGGCAACCTTTAGATGGGCTATACTGTATAGGAATAGGTACCTAAGTAATTTGTGGTGCAAATTTGTTTTTAACTAGCAGTCTAGATATTAGATCTGAAGGATGAAAGAATTCAAGGAATGGTTTTATTGTTCAATGCTGTTTTGACAGAAACACGCTTTAGATTTTAAATTACCTAAAAGTTTATACCCTTAGGTTTTAAGTAAATATCGATTGTATTTACTGCCTATATCGATATTCTTATCACGCGTATAAACATTTCAGGTGATTTCTTAAAATAAAATAAGTTAAACAACTTAACATACCAACAGTTTACTTCCTACAGGTTACTTACAGATTTAGAAAAAGGACGAACACCATTAAATTAAAAGCGTACAGAAAATGAAATTGAAATTATTTTCTATTCATGCCGTAAATTTCATTAGCCTTTTGTGAAGCGTTTTACTTTTAAATTGATGATCAAACGGTAAAATCGAACCGAAACAGAAAATCTATTGTCAACAGGAAAATATATAAATGTAATTTAAAGGTTTTTATTTTATGTCTTAACCACAAATTGAATTTACGTGGATATTAGAATGTGAACAGATCCTACAGAAAAGAGTTTTTGGGTTTTTTATTTTGTCTGTTCTAATATATATTTTTCAACAATAAATTTAATATTTTTATTAGTTAGTTTTTATAAGTTACATAACATTTTATATAACTACATATTATAAAACAAAGTCCCCTGCCGCGTCTGTCTGTCTGTTCGCGATAAACTGAAAAACTATTGAACGGATTGTCATGCGGTTTTCACTAATAGATAGAGTAATTCATGAGGAAGGTTTAGGTGTAAAATATGTACCCGTGCGAAGCCTTGCTAGTTATACTATAAAGGAACTACCATAATAAAAAAAAACAGAGATCAGTGATCAAATCAGAATTTACAAAAGCGTGAGTTCGATATTTTTTTAATTTTTACACGTGTTAAGAATTAAACTAAATTTATTGAGAGGTTGCAGCTTTCACCCCACCCATTACACTGTCGACGCAAACCCACTTCTTAAACAAACTGGATGTGTGAACAAAAATGTCAGCATAAAAGTCTACATAGTACCTTCAATAAAAAAGGTAGTGTTCAAAAATGGTTCCCTCATTAAATACACTGAAATAGATAGCGACTCGCTGCAATACCCAAAACCAAAGTTCATCTACTAAACACATCCTGACTGTCCGATGTCTGATGATAGTTTTCTTCAATAGTTCTCAGTTTGCTTTCATTATTTAGGTAGTAAAAATAGTTTAAAGAAAAGTTTAATAAAGTTATCGTATGTTTTCATTAGTTTTTTAAAAGTTTTATGTGTTTCTAATTTATGTGAAGTAAAATATTAGATTGCGTTTTATAACAATAAAAAAAAACAAAATATATACTCCTACTTATAAACCTACCTACTTGTAAAGTGATGGTACATTTATTTTGTTTAAGTAGGCTTATAACGCGCTTAGCATTACACTACAAAACCCTACTACATCCCAAGTACCATTTAAAATGTTACAGACACTTTGGGTCTGGAATTCAATCTCTCAACCACTTACTATACATTATTAAATTGACACAATATATTGTCAATTTCTCGAATGAAACAATTTAAACATTATCCTTAAAACGTTGATAGAATAAATTGTAATCTGATAGAATATAATTAAAGGTTAATAGTATACTCACCTACTAAACTGTTAATTACTAGAGGTGTGTTTACACTATGAGGCTAATTTACAATGTAAACTAAAGCATTGAAACCATTATTATTCAAAGTGGTACACGACAACTTCTAAAGACTATGACTACTAAAATTCCTCATATGTACTCTAATCATGGGTAGTAAATTGCTACGGTTATTAGGGCAGTTATTGATCAAAGGCTTGTTTACTAGTTAGCTTATTTAATTACACATCAAACATGTTTCTGCTCTCCAGCTAGAAACATCTCCACGATATTCAAAATATTCATTAATCTGAACTTGACAGTTGATCATACATTATTATCCTGGCGATTCCAGGTGCGCCATTAATATGTCTTACATAAATATAAGACGTTGAAAAGTCAACTTCAACGTATTATAATATCTGTTAAGAAATCACAATTTCTCATCATTTGGATTCCTGTCTTAATTATAATATACAAATAAGTATTTAAGTTATAGAGAATGCTCCTTGTATCGAGAATGACTTAACAAATATATTATGTACAAGTATGTAACCGTCACAAAGTACACCCAGTCTCAAAACATCTGGGAATCACGCAAAATAATTTGCCAAGTCAATCGAAGTCGCAACACCGACGCAGTTTCGAGCTCACTGCGGCATTCGTGCATTTTAATTTTAATATTATTATTATACTTAATATAGTCTAGTGGTTAGTGATTGCTGAGTCAGAGGTCGTGGGTTCCTCCATTCCCACCCAGGAAAATCCCACTTATCCCACTTATATATATATAAATATTATAAATGTGAAAGTTTGGATGGATGGATGGATGTTTGTTACTCTTTTAATAGATAGATAGATAGTTATGTGTTAAGTAATATATAGGTTTGTTTATAGCCTGTCTGGTTACCATAGTTCTTTCTACTTTGGGATTCAACGTCACATGTGAGGTGTCTCAAGTTATTTCTCTGAAATGTTTTTCCTCTTAGATAGACAACTCCCGCATTAAGAATATCCCTGTGACGCAGTGGCTTCACAAACATTTAAACAACGGACACAAAGAACACCCAGATTCCGGAAAACAATTTTCGGATCACATACATTTATGTCCCGTGTGGGATTTGAACCCACAACCACCGGTGCGGCGTAATGGCGAGGCAACCATTTAAACCATTGCGCCATCCGTGTAGTCCGATATTATTATTATTTATTATACTTCGAAGTATAACATACGGCCAATTTTTTGATGGATAGTATGATTAACACTTAGTCCTTGACGTTTAATATATTTTTTTTAGGTTTGCGTACATTGCGTAAAATACCCTTTTATGATCATTTTCTTGTAAGTCTGTCTATCTGCAGCCTGCCAGTACCTTTTTTATCAGGAACGCGTGAAGGTATCAAATTGAAATTAATATCAAATACTTATATCTGCGATCCCTTAAAGCTGTAAAAAAATCAAGCTTCTAAGTCATCGCAATAAAAAATATCGCCGTATCTTTTAATGGATCTTTGCCTTTAAGCCTTGTATTTTAACATATTTTAACACTGCGGAGATAAATCAAAATCTATAGGTTATATATTCCCATTGACCTAGAATCATGAAATATGGCGAAAAGCAAACAAAATCACAAAGTCGTTAATTTTTTGTTACGTCACATTTTTTTGCGATTGCAAATATATATTTTGCGCTTGGAAAACTGTCTGTGACGTATATCGATGTATTCGAGTATATTTTTAGAACGGCAAATTAAGGTTTGTCTTATATCCGACTTGAAAGATACCAATATTGCAGTTATACATTTTAGGGGGCTAATTTTGTGGGGCGATGTACCCGGAAAAAAACAAAAACAACACAAAACAACAAAAATCTTCGAGAATTCGTTCCCGCGATGAACAAACTATCTACATACAAGTTTGAACCCTCGGTGCGGGAGTCAGATTCGCAATGGTTTTAAATTTTTATTACAGAAACTATTTCCTAAACAGAGCAAATAAATTTAATAGCAATCTCTTACAAAGCCAATATCACAACTAATACCTAATATCTTGTTCGATATCTAACCTACTAATCGTGCTGGGAGCTGGTGGCCCCAAGAAATATAGATAAAGTGGGTCATCCTTAACTACTTCGTCTCCAGGGATTAATGATATCATAGTTCCCCTAAATTTCTCTACCTGATACCTTGCGGGCTTTCGTAAACAGCGGTTAGCAAGATATGGTACACGTAAACAAAGTTTCTATGCCTGTTTGATGTGGTAAATAGCGCATAAATTAACTACTAGTTTTGTTGTTAGACAAATGTTAAGTTTACGATTGGAAATTAAATCGTATCGGCTCCTAATAGGTGGAGTTTATAAAAATAATAGCTGTTATCCCCGGCTTCTACATTTTAGTGAAATCTATCCCACATCCGATTTAACCGTAGTTTTTTCCGGAATAAAAAGTAGCCTTCGTCTAGGATGCATTGTCACTGTCCATACGGCTTGTAAAAACACTACCCAATTAAAAAAAATAATAATAAACGAGCATTACCTGAGTTGTTGAGTGGTTAGGCTCATGATGCCCGTCCATTTATGTGTGTGCACCTATACTTATTTATTTGTGTATGTATATATATATATATATATATATATATATATATATATATATATATATATATATATATATATATATATATATGTACCTATATTGTTATCTGTATGTATGTGAAAATATATTTTATTTAATTTATTTATTTGGGATAACAAACAGTAGTAAAATATTAAATTATTCACATTATAATTCAGTACAAATATGCTAATTATACTACCAACAGCATTATCCACTTGTTACTATACATAATGTTATAGAAAAATGGTGCATGCTACGCGATATAAAGAAATAAAGAAGAGAATCAAATAATTCATAATAAACACGTTAATTAATTATGTATATTTGTACAATAAAAAATGGACAAATGCGATTATATGTTTTAAATGAGGTTTTAAATGTTATTATTATGACTTAAATAATATTTTCAATCAATTATACACTGCACTCCTTTTGCCATACATGAACTCTCGTTCCATCCAATGGTTGCCTGGAATAGATCGCAGAGCGCGATAAGGCTGCCAATTGTACAAAGTCTCTACCTTTAGTTTGTAAGAAAATACAGTTAATATACAGTTTTGTATCACTTTGTATGTTTTGTACCCTAGAGTTTATCTATCTATCTATGTGCTATTAAAGACTTTAATCTATTCCCGTAAATTTCATCCCGATCCTTTCAGGCGTTTTTGCTTGAAAGAGTAACAAACATCCATCCATCATTACATCTTTACAAAATTTCACAATTAATATATATTAGTAAGACTGTTAATGAGTACCAACGTAAAGAAAATCCAATAGCATATGAAACGATCAAATTTATTTCACACGTAAACCATTAGATCCGCACGGGCAAATGAGTAAGTTAAAAAACACGAACAATAAAAGTAGTACACTAGTGTACTACTTTTATTCTAAGTGTACGATACAGTACAAACAATGTGTATTTTACATGTATGTTGAATAGGACATGGTTCTGCAAATGCCAGACATAAGCTTAACGTTGGTTTTCAACCATACCCTCTAATTATTGTGAGTAAAATTGTATGTAAGAGATTACGACTGGCATTATATTGATGCCTTAAATTATTAACATGTGAGCTATATCTTACCACGTAAATATTACAACATGGTGTTGCTATTGAATTCGGCGACTGCGAATGTTATCGAACTGTAAGTACGAATTTTTTAAGGTTTCTCTAACTATATACAGTAATAATTTCAATGCCAAGGATGCATCCGTGTAATACATTCCAAGTATTCCATAGTAGCTCCCGGATTGAATACCAAACTAACTAAACACGTTACGGAAAATTTTCCCCTTATATACGCATTCTGATTCGATAAAATGATTGAGAAAGTTTCCGGTACTCGTATTGGCGACATAAAACTAATTTTATTGATATTCGTCGCGTTTACTTTTACAATTTTATCCGAACCTTTGCCGTAAGTCGTAAAGCTATACAGCCCTTGACCGAAACTTTTTGTGGAATCCTTAAGCGTACCGCCCTATATCAAAAATTTACCGACTTCGGTGTCTTTTTACGAAGCTTTTTTTTTACCTTGTGTCATTTCTGAACGTTAGATAACAGCTTTGTAAGCGTTTTTGTGTAACCATTCATCGTTACACATTATAAATTTTACCGGTTATATCACGGCATAGTTATTGCCGTGGAACTTTTATCTTTTGATTACGTAACGTAAAAAGTATGTAATCTCAAAATTTTGGCTCATTAGAAGATTCCATCTCCTGGTTTTGTTGGCCATTGTGATATAAAAACCATTATTTTGAAGAAATTACCTGATTTGTCCTTAAAAAAATTTAAAATTCTGTCACAGTTGTAGTTTTATGTTAAAAAGTTACTCTGCACGGGTTATGTACTATTTTTTGTAATATCAAAGAAGACAAATTCGATGGATGCCTAGCAAATCAACGTCAAATTTTACTTTTGTTTTTTGACGTTTTAGAGAGAAAAGGCGGCTTCACAACGATGACTTTTTCATTTATAAATCAAAAAGTTATTACTCGTATGGATAGGTTATGTGTAAAACTAAATGTTTGAAAGTAAGATTTATACCTCTTTCTTCCTAAATAGTAGCTGCACAATACGTATGAAGGTATTTGAACACAATTATAATGATACATTTAAAGAGTTTTTTTCTGAAGAAGCTAATGTGTGGACACTTTATGAACACGAAACAGTAAAACAGTTTTTACCAAATATATCTAAGAACTATCCTATTTATTCGTATATCCGTTTGGGAACTACGATACTAGATACAAACTCATAAACATACGTAGGCAATTATTAGCACGTTTGTATTTTAAATGTTAAAATATTAGAAGAAATGCACTAAAGTTATAAGTATTCAAACAATTTTTATAGATATAAATATAGTATTTTTCTTTCTTATTCTTTAGATTATCATGAAAATATGAATACATATCAAAAATAAATTCATAATTATTATTCTAGATAAAATTACGCTCATTGGCATAATATGGCAACTTCTGACTTCCTTTTTTATTAAAAAGTGAAGGTGTTCGTCATTATATCACTGACTATATTATTCATAGGACAAACATCAATCTGTTTAATTAAACACACAGCCGAAGGCAATTATAGAGTATATATTATGTGATTATTACATATCGATGTTGAGATTAATTCTGTTGACTAATGAAATCGATGTTCAGTATTTGCGATGGAAATTTCAGCGGATTCAACGGATATAATCGGATTTTTTGTTCGGGCTTAAAAAATGCTGATGGAAAATTATCCGGTATTGGATGTTTGGGTTACATGGAAGGTCGATCGATAATAACCTAATGGATTAATTTTACTTATTTATACAGGATAATCCATTCATTTAAATTATACAATGAAAAACTTTTAACTTATTTGTAACTTAATAGTGAAATTTACATACATACGAGTACACATACAATTTAACATACAAATAAACACATATTATGCACACATTAATAAATCAACGATCATGTAGGTACTAAGTTTATTTTTACTCTCAAACTTTCTTTTTGCTTTACAATTTGTATGTTAGAAACGAGCTGAGGGCCTGGTGAACTTACTGTAAAACGAATAAATAAAGTTGTCTCCTTTATTATTACCTATTCTTAATTGAATTGAAGTCCAACCTTTAAACATAAATTGATAAAAATATAAAATAAACTTGAAAATCATAAATAACTTTTGGTTATCAATTTGGTTGAACATTATTTTACATACATATATACATAAGACTGGCATGTTGGCCTAGTGATTAGTGACCCTGGCTGCTATGCCATACGTCGTGGGTTTGATTCCCACCCGAGTCTGGGTGTTCTTTGTGTCCGTTGTTTGTATGTTTGTAAAGTCCCCCGCGACACAGGAGTCACTCCTAATGAGGGAGTTGTCTTAAAAAAAAAACCTTAATTATTTTGCAAAGTGTAGTAGGCATTCTTCAACCACAATAGTTTAACATCGTTCGTTCAGGAGTTCAATTGTTTTTATCATTTTCATGAAATCGTCACCTTATCAATATGGGATCACCTTGCTAGTGTGCCAGTTCAAACAAAAACGGGAAGACACACTCAGTCTTTGGTGTACTTACATAAAAAAAACGCAAGAAATGAATAAACTTGTCTTTCCTGAAGTTGGTTAAAAGTATTAATTAACAGGCATAACAATCGGGTTTATTGAAAACCTGTAGTATGTGAAAAATATCGGTCTATCTATGATAAACCGACATTATTCTTGTACTAATGATTTTGAATGAGATTCTCTATACATAACGCTACATATCTAGTTTTACGTACTACATACATCTGACACATTATTTATTTCTTTAGATTGATCGTGTGAGAGCCATGCTTTGGCACGTATGGGCCGGTTTGACCGGAGTGATACCACGGCCTCACAGAAAACCGGCAGTGAAGCAGTGCTTGCATTGCTTTTCGAAGAGTGAGTGAGGTTGCCGGAGGTCCTAACCCTTCCCTCTCTCCCTCTCCCCTTCTCTTCCCCCCTTCCCCTACTCTTACATTAAAGGCCGGCAACGCACTTGTGACTCTTGATTTGCAGGTGCCCATGGGCGGCGGTAGTCATTTACCATCTGGTGACCCGTCCGCTCGTTTGACCCTATACCACCCTATACCATAAAAAAAAGTTAACTCTGTGCATCCAATTATTTTAGTGTGGATCGACCAATAATATTATTCTTCACTATGGATCGATGACTTGAAAAGCAAGAACATTATTATCTTTTGTGCAATTTCATTCAGCCAACCACAGATAAACTATTTGTATTAAAATATTCTTAAAATTTGATGACTGTAGAGGAACAAGCGGATCAAGTATAGGCACAATAATGTAGAAATCAGTTTAGTTATTTACCCTGTTAATCTTAATCAAAAAATTTCAATAACGTTTACATTCGTTTTTCAATGTATAAAATGGCAACCATTCATATATATAACAGTAGGTATAGAAACTGGTCCACCAACTTCTGTTCTGTGAATATGTACTTCTGTCTACTTGACAGTCAAGCCCGATCATTACAAAACTTTATAAGAAAGTTTTGTTGTTAAAAACTGATTTTCACCGAAAAAGTCGATGTATTGTTATGTGGTGTGATTGTGCCTTTCAACAGATACAGACCTTAGTACGATATGTCATTTTGTCACGTTTGTAATACACTATAATACCGACACCAGAAAAACCACATTCAATTTCACACACAATGGTTTAGTACATCGAAAATTTACCGTTGTGTGCTCAGATACGACGACAAATCCAAGTCGGATCCGATAACGAATTGGATACAGTTGCATTACCGCTCTGGGACTCCACTAGTGATCCCCTATCAAATGTTACAGTTTTATCGATATTTAGATTTACGATTACGGTTTGGTATCTTGTGATTACGATGTTCTTGGAGAAGGAGTTTGTACGAATTTACGTACTTTGGGGTAAATTTTGTTGCTTGTCATGTAAAAACTTTAGTAAACTGATCTTTCACGTCCCGTTAATATAGTTTGTAATATTAATAAGTATTGTGTTAAGTGTCATAAGTTGTTTTTGTTTTTTACCGTCCCGTATGTCCGAATGAAAAAACGGAATTATATTAGATGACTCCTGCGTCTGTCTGTCCATCTGTCACAGAGAATTTACTCAAAATCTACTGGACCGATTAAGTTGAATTTTGGTACACATCTGTGACACAAACACTGATGTGCAAGAAAAATAAATGAATTTTAAATATGGGGGTCACTTTTAGGGGTCAATTTAGAAAATAAAACACTGCAAACTGTACTGTGTGACAAATCGAATGAAAGGGCTTGTTGTTAGGTTCCCTTTTTTGTAATTTTAATATAAAAAAAATAGAAAATAAAGGTAAGTATATATACTATAATTCAAATGGTTTTAAAACTAACCGTAGTAGAGGCAGAGACGATTGCAGTCGCAGTCGCTTTGCGACATGTGTGCTCTCTCGCGACAAGTGGCGTTGCGCGTCGTCGCTTCTCCTAAGACGATTGCCAAATATAAAGGTGTTACACATTGAGAGCGGGATGTAAAATTAGAACTGTAAAAAATTATAAATAATATAAATAAAGTACTTTAACTAAATAAAAGATCCTCTAACACACAAGGAGGTTCTTTCCGAGGCTGTGTGACGTGATGTGAATGAGAGTAAAATTATACATAGTAGTTTAGCTTGGTTTTCCTAAACGGCGCGGCGCTGAGAAGTTAACTCTATACGCCACTATATCAATAGGCATGTTTTATAGAACAAAATACTTACATTATTTGCATCGCAGTATTGTTTTTTTTTCGACGTTACGGTCAAAACAGGTAGGTACTACAAATTTACATCTATATTACGTATATCCATTATAAATTAAATAAAAGATATCATTACTTACTTTTGAAAGTATTTTTCTGAATATTTAACGCTGTCATCGAGATTCCAAATGATTTACACAAAAACCACTTACAACATTTCCATCTATCTATATATTATTTTTTTTTTTTGCTAAAAATAAACGCGGCGCCTTCACAAACATTTAAACAACGGACACAAAGAACACTTACACTCGGGACAACTATTTATGGATCATAAAAAAATTAACATACTCGGCGTAGTGGCGAGGCGATTACATAAAATATTGCACAAATATTATTCTTATTTTTTTAATATAAAGTCAATGTACAACCGCCCTTAGACTACAATGTGCTTTCACTACAGCACCATGACTATTGGTAGCACAAGAGCCATATGAGATGTATCAGTATAAAGATTTATAACTTGCTTTTATGATTATGAAAACAGGGCGAAAGATCAGGGCGCCACATGGTCCATCGCATCGGCTATTATTTGATTACATATATATAAAGCGGTTAGATTTTAATACTGAAATTTCTTATAGCATATTATGTTGTTTGTAGGTTAGCATATTGTAAAAAACGCATTGGAATAAAAGGTTAAGAAAAAAAACAGTAACCGTATGCTACGTAGGTAAAATAATTCGTGTGTAAGAACTAATTTGATTAAAAAATAATTATGAGTATCAAAACTTGTTTATAAAAATACGAGAATCTTTTCCTAAACGAGTTTTTATATTGGTTAATTAATTTATGTTAATTATTTAACGCATCTGTGTTAATTTAACTAATAACTTTTATATAAATTATCTAAAAAGTTATTAACATTAGTAAACTATTTGTGTAGATTTTACTTTTTATTTCACATTCTCTCGTAGGTTTCACTTCTGCCATGTCTGAATTGCATACACACACTTTTTAAACTTACACACAAAGAAGCACCCCGACCGATGTAAATTGACATACATGTAACTTGCACTGAACGGGATTAAAATTCACCACTTTCGATGTTGCAGTCGAATTCAGACGAAACTTATCTCGTAGTTTCACATTCTGTAGAGAAATTATATTAAGAACTTTATCGAAACTTAGCTTCTAAACTGGGTGAAGGGTAATATGAAATATAATTATTCAGCCCTCTTGAGTGTATGCGGTTACGGGTATAATTACTTAAAGTGATGCGATCATCGACGAGTCTCTGAGAATGGCTAATATTTATTATATGTTAGCACCATTTGCATTACAAACAATGATATTAAGCACATCTATATATTAATATGTATAGATTTCGTCCACGGGACAATGTTATATTTGGAATATATAAAGTTTAAATATAGAATAAGTCGAGAAAGCTATAATTTTTACACAATATGTGTCATTAGTTTGTCTAAAAATGGCTACAAAAAATCTACAAGTATCCAATATATTTGTTGACCTGTAATGGTGCGGAAAGACTATACAATGATAATTCAATTTAAACTGGTTATGAAATAAAACAAAATATTCCTAACTTAAAACGTACTTGATCCCTGGAGGCTTTTGATATGTGTAGGTCTTGAAAGTATTTAAGAATATGTCGTATTTTTTAAATGTAGTAAAAATTATTTATTACCAACGTAAGTAGAATTTTCTTTGAAATGTGTACGAATATACTGCTTTATTTAATGTAGTGTTGAGAGTGGTGCAGGGGAGTCGTTTATAAACGCCCACATTCATAAGTGAGAGAGAAAAGAATATTATGCTTTAAATCTTGACCTCTTTTCTTAATATAAAGAATCTCTAACGTACTTTATGCATTATTAGCAGTTTATAGTGTATAAGAGGAATTGTTACAAGTTTAATGACTTAGTATTAGGAGAGGGTGGGTAGCTTTTTGTATTTTTTTTTTATTATTTTTTTAAATGTGTTTTTACAGGAAATACAACTATGCAGTTGAACTTTAAATGCAAAACTGTATCTGTATACAAAATTCCATTTAAATCGTTAGAGCCGTTTCCGAGATACCCGAAATATAAATACATATATACAAGAATTGATCACTTGCTTAAATGAGATCCACTGCATTATTTACAGTGTATTGTTGCCAGTAAGTGTTTTGTCTGACCTGGATCACTGTCAGTCTACGCAGCCTGGGCTTTGCTACTGATGAAACACACTTTTACTGCTATTCTTCAAGATAGTGTTAAAATAATAATTTCCATTAGATGTCCTTAATGATTAAAGACTAAATTGTTTTGAAATTCAAACTATACTTAAATAAGTAAGAAATAAGATTTTGTACTTCAGTCCTTTTTGACATACGATATTAGGAATTCATGTTCGTTTCAGCGAGTACGAGTAGTTCTACTTGCTAAAGTAACATTATCAAGTATAACGAACCTCGACAGAAACCTACACTTCAAATGTTCTCCAAGTAACTCCAAATTCACTCAAGAGGTTAGATATTAATATCCAGAAACTGTATAACTTGCCACCTTCCTGTAAAATGGCATAGAAATTGAGCGGAGCGTCTGTCTAATAACAGCCACGCAGAAAACGGAAGTGGGTTCAAAGCGACTCCCCTTATGTCATTGTGTTGGTTACTGGAAGTTACGAAATAACTTGGTAACTAGCGCGAAACTACGGAAAGTGGTGGTAAAGGGAACGTATTCAGCAGTAATATCGTTAGCGGTTTCTCTAATATTTTTGTCTGACTACTTTGCTTTATAAATGACTATCTCTCTAGAAATTTAAGTTATTCAATTACATGTTTTAACTGTTTTTGTATTTGTTTATTAATAATCGCTCTAACTTAATGCACTCTAACTGCTGATCGGATTTAGATAAAATTATGCAGAGAGATTTATTGCATTCCGAATTAATACATAAGTGAACCGGCGAACCCTTTTGTAATAAGGAAACTTAGTTAATAAGAAAAAATAATTTAATCTAGAACATGGCGAATTATAATAAACATAGATAGGTAGGTGAATGAAATATTAACAGAGTGAAAATAACACGTGAAAGGAGATACTGATAAACTGACTGACGTTTTTCTTCATCCTACATCGTATTTTCCTAGTGACATTGAATAATATTGTGTAGCATAGCGTTGACATTTATACAATTCTACCAGTTCATTAACATAATATATCATCTTGCTGCCCTTTTCCCAATTTTCATTTCGGTCAGCGCAATGTGTAACATTGCAAAGGGTTTTGGCTTGTTCATTTTATGGCCGGCCACCCCCCTTGGGAGTCTAGTAGTTTTATTTATTTTTTTGTATAATGAAAAATGGGTAGGGAGAGTAGGGTAAGGGATATCGCAAGTCTTGGATGGGGAACGGGACTGAGACTGCAGTAGCTTCCAGAGGCCAGGGTCGCGTACCCGAATATTCTGTATTTCTTGTGACTGGAGAGGAACACCAGCTGCCACCAGCTTTCTTTTTTTGTAATTGTTTGCAACAAATTAATTGGTTAGGCCTTTTAAAGACGAGGGTCCCATTGCAGTATTCGTAGTTTATGTATATTGAATTTTTCCCATTGATGACAGTTCCAGAGATAAACTACTACATGCGAGCATTTTTTTTCTGTCTGTTACTAAAACTTATTACAGTTTGTAGGAACAATTATTTTCTTTAGACTCTTGACTCTTTTTAGGTCTATCCTGTTTGTATCCTCTCGTCTTGATTATTTTAACCCAGTTATTATAAAGCACTCCGCGAACTACAAGCCCATAAAACTTTACTCAAGACACTCAACACTATGATAGATTATTATTTCACTGGAATTATAACTAACATTAAGGATGCACATTTAAATGAAAAGTCAAAGAACGCATTAAAAACTACAGAATATAATATATATTAACTGAATTCCTACGTCGCAATATTTTTCAATATCGATTATACCAAACTGCTTTCAGCAACAAATCTATTATGCTATTATTATTACGGTGGGACCTATTATAATTACTTATCATTAATATACTCATCAATTAACAAAATACTATGATATCCATATTATAAATAGTAGTTATGAGCCACAATTTAATACTAGTAAAGAATTTCCAAATACACCTTGCAATTTTCCTACATCAATGTTCAACGCTTCATTCTACCGCAACAATACACCTTCGTATCACACGTATTCAGAAGACAAGTGCTAAGTACTTCGCGAAGTTTCACCCCCGGGAGGCTGTCCTAGTTGATAATCATAACGAATGTCTTAAAGGAATTACTCAATTAGCAAACGTTCACTTTGTCTTGCCTCCCTTGTTAGCAAGTAACAAACGTGTTTTGTTCCCCATTATTTATTTTATATTCTCGAATTTCGCATGCTCGTTAATTTGTTCTGTCGAATATATTATTTAGAAAATAATTTCATGTTTTGATTTTCCTTTCTCTCTTGGAATTTATCTATTATTAGCAACAAATTATACTGTAATCGTATACAGGACTACTGATAATATGTTGGCAATCCATTAAGCGTTATCCATCCATAACGATATCCCGTTGTGTTGGATGGAGAAGTTGTACATGTTTCATAAATGTTCTACTTAATTGTTTTTAAACTTTCGCGACTTTGATACGTATTAGATGTCTAACTCGATAAAAAAATAGGCAGTCATGGGACTGCCGACAGAAGTAAAAACTTGAACGAAACCACGAACTTAAAACGTCATACTAACAGGTTGGTAACATTAATTAATAAAGAGCTCTAGTGGATCTATATAATATATGTATTGTTAGTAGAGTCCAGTTCTCTCTTCCTGTCCCTGTCCCTGCATGCATGCTAAAAATAAAGCGGCGGAAAGTGGTCGGGAGAGAACTAGTAACTTTCCGTCCCGCAGAAGACGCACCGGGCGCCGGACAGTGCAAAACGATCTCATCCTCCATGAGCGCTTGCCTGAGGACGGACTACCTGTCGCCCTAGCAGAAACAGGCCTGAGACGGTACCGCGACGTTTTCATTCGAGAAGCACATTATATTGGGGTCGCCTTGCTCAACAGACGGCCAAGTCAGCTGAGGTTCACATTTCCTTTTTGGTGTACCCTACACCTGAGACCCTGGCAATAAGACCCAGTAACGGAACACTGTGTGGTTTTAGTCGGTTCGAGTCCGACATATCACCTTGTCGTTTGGCCCTGGTAAGGTAAAGACCCGTGGGTGATTCCACACATAAGAAAAAAACTATGTAAAGCTGATAAAATTGTTCTACCTATTCCAGCAATAGCTTATAAGGCTAATTTCGTTTTTTTTGTGATTTTATTACCACATGATAACCTATTAATAAAGTAAAATTATTACCTGTCTGTATTTTCCTATTCCAATTCTTTAAAAAACTAATAACCGTAACTGAAACTATCCGAAACTATCATAATCCGTAATAATTTGATATCCGTGACTAGTAGGTATAATATTCTTCATATATCCGTATCCCTATCGAGATCCAGAACAAAATAGTTATAAAACCTTAGCAACAGAAATAGACCAATCACAGATCATTATTCAAATGTTAACTTGAGTATCGTTTGTGAATGAAAAGGCTGGCCACAACTAACACTATGAGAATTCCTTATTTAGCATAGCGTTGATTCCGAACTACTGACCAAAGTAATGTATGTGAATACAGATGTTAAAAATGTTGCTTCAACATTATCTCTCTATAATCAGTTTTACAAGGAACCGGAAGATACATAGTTGGTCCGTAAAAACTTCAATTTTACCTAAACCTTTTTCAAACATCACTCTGTCTATTTGTGAAAACCGCATGAAAATCCGTTCAGTACTTTTTCAGTTTATCGTGAACAGGCAGACAGACGCGGCGGGGGACTTTGTTTCATAATTTGTAGTGATTTGCATTGTAGTAGCATTATTTATGTTTTAAAATTAAAAATGCTCATGGCGTATTTGATGGTAAGAGGTCATTACGCCTTTAACGCTTCGGACTCTGGATGTATCAGTTGCACGTTATCAAACCTATCTCATATCATTACATCGGAAAATCAAATTACAGATAAGCATATTTAATTAATCAGAAACTAAACATATTTGTAACAACGAATATATGTATATTTATTCACAGTTGCTAATATATCAAAATAAATATATATCAATCAGACATAGCTAGTCCTAAAGAATCGATAGAGTGAGTTAGTTTAAAGTAGTTTGCGCCAGTAAAGTTGATTTGCGGCTCACATTGAGCACAAGTTCCACAACTTTGCCTTGTTGCACTTTATTTCTGATTTGTTAGCGTGTTAAATGCGTTTTGCCATCAGCCATAAATACACATGAGTTTGTTCTATGTATCTGAACATAGAACAAATCTATGTATGTACGTGTAACTGTGTAACCAATGTTTAACTTTTTATATTTTTGATGTTCAATTGCAGATATATTTGTGTGTATATTTATTACCCGACTACGGTAGAGCCCAAAAGTAGGATTACAACTTGGGCCTACGTTCCCTCGTTACTACTAAATGGCGCAACCGAATTTTATAAAAATTTTAGGTCGTCATAGGGAGATGACCGATTATAAAGAGCACATTTAACTTAGTACCTAGTACAACACTAAAAAGATTTGGCGGTATATGACCTTGTTACCATTAAAGCAATATAAAATGTAATTTGTGACGTACAGTTAGTACGGCGACAATGTTATTTGCCAAGTGGGGTAGATATCGGGATAAAGGGAAAGGTCACAAATCTCGACCAAATGTTGGAAAGTGGAGGTTGAATCATGTTTTGATGATATTTATGAAAGATAATACCCGATATTACTTTTTATCAGAGCTTGGGTTGCTCAGAACGATGAGTCATAATGATGAGTCAATATTTCATTTATATTAATGGTATTATACAGTTTTACTCACGTGTGTATTTTGGGGATAGTTTTGAACCCGACGGCGCTTTATAACGGAGTACACCGCTTCGATTTTCGATATCAGGTTTTGCTTCGATATCAGGTACCACAAATTTAATGTTGTAAGTAGTTAAAACAACAATAACAACGTTCCATTTTCCAACTAAAAATCGAATAAAAAGCGATCAAAATGTTAATAAATGAACTGTCTGCCTTGCCTTCCGATTAAACATCAAATACAATGTTGCCGCTTAACCAATCTGCTTCAGCTCCGACAAGTTACCTGTCGTTTGCTAATGATAGATGTCAGTAAACGAATTGACGTAACTTGATTACGTACTACGATTATAACTTCAATCTTCTTTAATATTATTAATGTTACTATTAATGATTTTGTTTTTATTTTTATAATTGTGTATTTCATTGTATGTCATTTTGGTCATTATTTGTATGGTTATTAGTTTAGGCGATGTAAAACTAGAGTGAGCTTTGTACACAGTCGCACATAGAGGAGCAAAACTTACTCATAATTTTGTGCTAGTCAAAAAGAACGTTATTGTTCTGTTAGCTAAACCATTGATCACATAAAATTTATACCATACTAGCAGCGCCCCGAGGTTTCACCCGAGTAAGTCCCGATCCCGTGGGAATATCGGGATGAAAAGTAGCCTATGCGTTAATCCAGGTCTCCAGTTATCTACATACTATGTTTCATCGCAATCGGTTTAGTGGGTTTTGCGTGAAAGAGTAACAAACATCCATCCATCCATCCATCCAACGACGACGGTACGACAACAATGTAATTTGCCAAGTGGAGTTGATATCAGGTTAAGGCCCCGAGGCACGAACTTCACAGTATAAAAACAGAGTTGATATAATGAGATACTCTGGCTGTTAGAAAAATGCGGTGAGAGAGACAAAGCAAGAATGATTTATAATAATATCTGATACAGGGATGTCTGAGTGTTGCTTTGGAACAAGACTGTAAAGAATCTACGTAATATTTTTTTATAGTTACGAGTAAGTCTGATTTTGCACATTAAATAAAAAAAAAAAATATCTATGTAATTTGTAACATGGCATAATGAATAATAATAATAACTTGACACGTCTCACACACGGCCGTCTGATCCCAAACTAGGCAGAGTCTATACGGTGGTAACCAGACTGCTGATAAACATACTTTTATATTTCTAAATAAATACGTAGAACAAATGATCATGCTCATCACACAATTATTTGTCCTGCGGGGGAATCGAACCCGCGACCTCTGGCTTAGCAGTCAGGATCACTAACTACTAGACCAACAGGCCAGTCAGCAAAGAAATAAACTTCTGACGAAATACTTTTCTTGTATTATCTCGACGAACGACGATCTATGTACATTTTAAGAGTCATTGTGCTTCCACCTAAACCTATCTAAAGTAGATTCCCTACAACTTTTAAACTTTCTGCGGTCAAGAGAGAGAAGCTGGTACTGGCGTGCTCCTGCATAGATATGAGAACAGTATTCCATATGCGGCCGAGCCTGTGCCTTATGAAGTTGTAGGCGGTGGGCCGGGGTGAAATACTGTCTCGATCTGTTGAGCACACCAAGCTTCTTCGAGGCTAATTTGGCCTTACCCTACAAGTGCCCGCGGAACTGGACTTCGCTCGATATATCGACGCCAAGGATTCCGAATTATAATAATATAATTTAATTAGTACGCAATTAGTGTGTAAGGCATTTTCTCATCCTCATATGACATTGAATGTTACACATTAGTCTGTTAATTCGAATATGTTAAACCATTTTCGTTTTTTACTTTACAGTGTTAAGGAAATACTAGGTGTATAGGTCAGTATTCAATATAGAAAATATAAGTTTATCTGCTAGTATGTATTGTATGTACTATAAAAATTCAAGCGGGGCTATGTCGTTTAATTATTTACACAATATCGGCAAGATGCCAAACTATTAAACAAATTATTATTCGTATAGTTTCTGGATTGTAAAAATATTATTATAAGTAATTTGAAAATACGTGAAGCATTTTAACAAAGGTGACAAGGATTTTTAATAATTTTAATTGTACAGTGTTTATTTTATGCATAAAAAAGTACTTCTTGTAATTAGACCATTATTATATATTATTCTCTAGTAGCTGTCTTTTCAATCTATAAAATAAAACAAGTAAGATAAAGTTTCTTTACAGACGTTACGCGCTTCGAGCGCACGTTTGGTTTTGTACAGTATTTACATGGCGAGCAGTTCAAGCGCGTTATCAAAGCGCGCGCTCAACGCCCGTCATCTGAACATACCCTTATAGACGTTAGTCAAGCAGGTAATTTTTTCATTAAACTTGATAACTTATTGATAAATAAATGATAGCTCTTGAGTTCACAACACAAGTAACTCATCACAGTGAACAAAACCACATATATATAATTTAAACAAACGATTTTTTTTGGCAAATAAAATAATTTGCAATAAACAACCCGCAACTTGGATTCAGACTATGCTATTGTTATCTATATACACCACGTGTTATAAATTTCCCCAAACAGTATCATACGAAAAATAGCTTTCTGTAATTGGAAAGAATATAGGTACACTTCTTAAATTTAAAAGGAAATTCTTATCCCCGTTTTTTACGTTAAACGAAGAATACTCGTATTTATCTATTAATAAAGATAAGGCCTTATTTTGCACCGCTCATTATTTCTTAATAATACCTTTAGTCTCGTAAATCATTACTAATCCGCATTGCTTTTGAGTTCCGCCAGATTGAAATAAGGCCTTGAAAGAAATTATTGTGGGATTACAAACAACACAAAATTAAGTGAGTTTGTAATTTATTCCGAGGCCAATGGAAATGTCTGCCTTCGAGATATTTCTTAGTTGTTTTGTATTTAGATAAATACATTTTACGGCAGGAATAATAATGAAATCATTATAAATTTCACTATAACGTTTATTTAAAGGGTGAAAGGTGAAATAAATTGGGTAATATTCTTACGCTATTGTTCTTTTGTATCAGCAATAAATTTAGGTAGTTTTTCATTTCGTATTTAGGTGGTGGCTTAGTAAATAATAATTTAAAGTGTTCAAGGCTAAGTTTAATAAAATAATATCATATAACATTTACTTTCTCAGCCGTAGGATTTACATGCCTACATGTATATGTATGTAAGCCCTCTTCTCTTCACTTGACTCCACGAAGAGCGGTATTGGGCTAACTTCAAAACACAATACACATAGATAAAATTAATTTAATTTAATTTTGTTATAATCTTACATTGATAATTGTACCCGTATTCAATTATTCCTTAGTTGTGGTAATTAGATACACAATGTTGAAAGGTTTTTTATTATAAAGGGTCTTTCAAATAGAGCGGGTCGATTTTAATAATCTGTGGCGGGCATTTTGTTTTTTCGGCATCTGTCAAATCTGTTTTTTCTTATTCAGTCACTGATGCCAAATTACCATGGCAAGTTACACGGTTGAGCAGCATGTGCAAATGATAAAACTTTATTATCAAAATGAGTGTTCGTTAGTGCAAACGTTGCGCGCATTGCGCCCATTTTACGGCAGACGCGGTGGCCCTTCAAAGTCTACTCTCCAACGATTGGTGACCAAATTTGAGACGACTGGTTCGGTAAACAACCAACCAACACCTTTACGTCAAAGGAACGCCAGATCGGCCGAGAACATCGCCGCTGTACGTGAGAGTGTTCAGGAGACTCCGAGGCAGTCGATTTCTCGCCGTGCACAAGAACTCGGCCTTTCGCAGACTTCAACTTGGAGAATTTTGCGACGGGACTTGGGCCTGCATCCGTACAAGATCCAACTGACCCAAGAGCTCAAAGTTAATGACCATAGACAACGCCGTGTGTTCGCTGAATGGGCTTCGGAACGCTTGGAAGAGGACCCCGATTTTGGCCGAAAAATAATCTTTAGCGACGAGGCACATTTTTGGATGAATGGTTTTGTTAATAAGCAAAATTGCCGTATACGGGATGACCACAACCCACACGAGGTTCACCAGGTGACAATTTATCCACAAAAAGTTACTGTTTGTTGCGGATTTTGTCTGGCGGCGTCATTGGTCCGTACTTTTTCGAAAACGACGTTGGCGAGGCCATCACCGTCAATGGCGAGCGCTATAGATCAATGATAAACAATTTCTTTTGGCTTGAATTGAACAATATGGACGTGAACAACATGTGGTTCCAGCAAGATGGCGCTACTTGCCACACAGCGAACGACACAATGGAGATTCTGCATGAACGGTTTGAGGGTAGGGTTATCTCTCGCAGAGGTGACGTGAGTTGGCCACCAAGATCGTGTGATTTGACTCCGCTAGACTTTTTCTTGTGGGGTTTTCTGAAGTCGCAGGTCTATGCCAATAAGCCACAATCGACCGTTGCCCTGAAAGCCAACATAACGCAGGCCATCACTCAGATTCAGCCGGATCTATGCAGCAGAGTCAATAAAAATTGGACCTCTCGAATTCGTGCCACCATACGAAGCCGCAGCGGACATTTAAACGATGTCATATTCCATCCATAATGGCATAAATGGGCCTTTCAAATATAAAATAAATTTCGTTAATATCTGACACACATCTTGTTTTATTAAATTTTAACATCGACCCGTCCTTGTTGAAAGACCCTTTAGTAAACGGTAATATTTTGCAGTATTTTGTTAACCTATTTCAATCCGCGTGAACACGCAAATGTAATTGTCGAATGTTTTGTTTTTTTTCTACTGGAAATGCGTATAATGCGATTTCTACTAGAAACTCAAACTATTATAACAATAAATTCAGTTAAAAAGGGTTTTATTCAAATGCACCAAAAAGAGTAATATAAGCCTTTAATTAAAACAAATCCATCATTTTATTACATTATACAATTTTGTATGATATAAAAGCTTGTCGCGAGATGTTCCTGATCAAATTTTTGGAAGAAATACATACACAGACGTAAGACTTTTCACTACGAATACTTTCTGTGTCACGGGTGACTTTAAAAAAGTTCTTGCCTGTACTGTTGACCGTCGAAGAGTTCCCTTGTCTAAAAGGAGCGAAGGATTGGGCGCAGCATTCAGGTCATGATGAACTTTAAAACAGTCTATCATAATTTAATGTACTTAAAAACTTTCGTGTTTGTACGGTTGACCATTAAGGAGTTATCTGGAGCTAATCCTGGGCGCAGCAGACAGGTCTTGGTGAACTTAGAACAAACTATCATAATTTGATGCGTATTTAAACTTTCGTGTGTTTGTACGATTGACCGCTGAGGAGTTTTCTCGCCTGGAACCAATCCTGTCTGCAGCAGTCCAGTCGTGGTAAAATTTAGAACAGAATATCATAATTCAAGACGTAAATAAAATGTCGTGTCTGTAATTTTGGCTGTTAAGAAGTTCCCTAAAACGAAGCTAATGCTATACGTGCTTATCATAAAAATGCATTGTCATCAAAACTGATCCAATGTGTAAATTTCAACTTCGTAGGATAACAGCAAGTCGTTGTAATGCAACTTAAAAAAATTTACTCAAATTCACAAACATTGAAAGTTAAATAAAAGCTTTTAAGACTAATACCATTGTGACTCTCCCTGAGTAAATAACTTCTTAGTCGTGGAAAAAAATCAGATCAGTTATTCCGAATGTAATTATATATCCATTCCGCTATGTCCATTTTTCAAGTGAAAAATAGTAGATACCTCTATACAGTTTTTGTATAGAATGTAGACAAATAATGTTAGTGCGACCTTCTATTTAAATAATTTTAAATGGCGGGCGATGTTAATGGACTGTATTTGAGTTTTATTTTAATTTATTCTTATTTTCACTGCAGTTAGCCAGCCTTATGTACGTAGTACAATGTTCCTTTTGGAATTCGTGTAAAGTGCGAATGAACACATGAGTGCCTCCCAAGTCAGCAAAATTGTCACTGACGGTGTCAAGGGATATGGTGGTATAAGCTAGGAGACGCTTGACTATGGCATCCAATAATCATGCTCAAATTATCAATTAATGCGGTATGTCACAGTAACAGATGGTGGTAATTGTTATATCTAGATAAATAAATTAAAATTAAATGCTGTTCGCAAAATACGACCGTAAGCGCATCACTTGAGAATGGCTGGAGGTATATTTCTAAATTAGGCTTTAAAATAGAACGAACTTGGTTTTAAGACAAAGAAAAGTTTTAAAGTTCCCTGAATGAGATGGGCGAACTATCTACATGCAAGTTTCTACGGAACTCGCAATTTTCCGCTTGTTTTTTATACGACCTAAAATAAAACCGTCAACACACCTTTTTAAAATACAATGTTTACTATGGCATTCGTGACACAAAAACCATAATTAACATACTTTCATAATATCTTTATTCTGAACCGTATTTTCTCCAGCACGTTATGTTCTATCGACACCTGAGATGAGTGGAATGTTTGAATTATGACCAGAAAACTTCCAACGCTCCTCCTGTTCTAATTAAAACAATCTGTTTTAGTTGAGAACAAGTTTAATAAGAGTTTTGAGATTCTAATATTAAATGCGATTTATATAGGCATATTTTGCTCTGGTTTTGATATCTGGTTTTGATATATATAGTTTCCAAAAACAAGAAAGATCGGGGTTCGATTCCCCTTGAGTAAAAAGACAAAAATTAGAAGAATTAGGTATGGTTAGAATGTGTTTTGTGACCAACCAACCTAATTTCGATTAGCGCAAGGTGGGCATATGTTTACCTAATTCGATATATTCCTTCCCTAAAATATCACAAAAAATATCCGCACTTAATAGAATGTCTATGTTTGACGGTGTATTGTAAGATGGGTCCGCGAGAGTGACACCACACGGAAATCGAACACCACTGACGTCGATGTATGAGGATGGAACTAGTGGCGAAATTTTAGGCAAAACAATACAATTCAAATCAATTTCATAATTAGTACAAATTGATTTTATTCTAATATTGCAAGACTGTGTACTTGTGGTTACGTAATTATTGAAACCTGATATTGCCGTATTCACGGAGCGTCGATTTAGATGAAGTCTTTCGCAGCAGCTTTCCGTTATTAAGTTGATCGTGCTCCCGTTGTCCAACAGTACCCTCGCGTTATGTTCTATGCCGCGGCCGTCCGTCACTCGCACGATCGCTGTGGAAAAGAATATGCGTGGCGCAGTAGTATCCGCAATGGTATCACTGGCAAGAACAAGACCTTCTTTGTTCATTTTGGAAGACGATGATTCAATTTGATCAAGGTGTAATAAGGTGTTATGCTTATACTTGCAGTATTTACAATGAGACAAGTTACATTTGTTACTAGAATGGCCGGAACGTAAACAATTCAAACAGACCTTGAACTGTTTGGCCCTTTCTATGCGCGATTCTACTAAAAGAGATATAAATGATTCACAATTGAATAAGGTATGAGATTGCCTACATAACGGACACTGCAGAGTGTATGCTTTGCTACTTTCATTTGAATTAAAATTAGGTTTAGATTTATTATTTGAAGTAGTGGAGTTATGTGGAGTATTACTGTGATTGTTATGATCCTCCAAGCTTTCAAGCAAGTCTGCTCGGTTTCTCAAAAATGTAATAAACATATCTAGGGTGGGGCTGTCACTTAATTTATTTCGATGTTCCTCCCAGTGACGTAATGTGGTTTTGTCCAGTTTGGAAGCTGTCATAAAAATAACAAGAGTATCCCAATACTGTGTAGGCTGCTTTAAAATAGTTGGCGCGCTTATATTTTTAGTAGTAGTATCAATTATATAACGAATAGAGTTACACGATTCCTTCTGTATAGGATTGATGTTAAATAAGGCATGTATGTGGTTATTAACTAGTAGACGATTGTTATCATACCGCTCAAGCAACATATCCCACGCAGTTTGATAGTTTTCGCTTGAAAAATTAATATGTTTAATGATCAAGGCCGCACTTCCATGAAGTGCAGCACGGAGGTAGTGGAATTTATTGATGTTGTCGATATTGTTATTATTGTGTACAATTGAAGTAAAAATATCTCTTAATTATAACCAATGCTGATAGTTGCCGCTAAAATGGGGTAGGTCAATTTTTGGTAATCTGACATTAGTGCCCTGGAAATCCTTACCTGACGGCGCATCATTGAAGCTCGCTACAGTATCATGTCGCTTGGATAGCGCAAGTAAACAGCACGCAGTGGCCACGAGCGCAAAGTACTCATTTTCAAACAGCTCCCGTTCCCGTTCAGAGGTTGCCTCGTTACACTCGCCGCTGGCGTCACAAAGCACATCGATTTCGTCCTGTTACACGTCGAATTCATTATTTAAATTTTCAATTCGGTTAAGACGGCACTTCAGTTCAGCTGTCTGCAGCTCACTCAAACTTGCACAGCTTTTCATGATAGTTAAATATTTATTAAAGGCTGTAAGCTTTGATTTTAAAGAAGATCTTTTCTTCGTTAGGGATTTCATGGTGTCAGCAGGCATATTGCGTAAAAAGCGAGAAACTATACTATGCTGTGATTAAATGCAATAGTAGTAATTAAGCACAATAGTTAAAGTGCGTTAGAAGGAGTATGATTTAAATTATAAAAGCTACACGATACAATAAAAGGGTAGCTGGCCGCCCGACCCGCACCGTGCTACCAGATAACATACCGGTTTGTAGCTACGCGGCGCGCGATCGAACGAGTTAGCGAACAGTTTCGAGAAAAATATGCATATGATTATAATTATGTGTAGCAAGGGTATGAATGAATATATTATAGTAAGTATTTAGGATGGAAATATTTCAGTAATATAAGTGTTTAAATATATAATAAGAATGGGTAATGTGGTTGAAGTGTAGTATCTAATATTTAGGATAAAATATTTTAATAATATGAGGATGATGATCACTACGACCGACTCAATTAGCTATTTGAAGTAGGTAAGGAAAGAAAGAATAAGGAAATATAATGGTAAAAGAGATAATCAGCGGGAGCAATAAGGATAAATCGGAACGAACTCACCACGTTTTACCCAACTACAAAGTATTTCTATTCTTCGCCTACGTTCTCGAAAATATTCTACGCCTTTCAAACTGGCCACGTAACGGTCACGGCGTTTTTTGAAAAAAGACGGTCCGAAGTCCTCTCGTACACAGCTCACTTCTTCCAAACTTCCTTTCCGCGATGATGGACCAGTATGTAGGCGCGCTGGTGTACTTGAAAGCAGGAACAAGGATACAATGTTGAGCGGTGGACCGGTGCGTATATGAGTGCCGGCTGTGGTCCTGCTGTTGCAGATGTACTCCTGCGCCCCCCTCCCGCGTACAGCAGTAGGGATGCGACGCGACTTTAGTAGATTTGCGCTGGCGGCCGATGTCGAGAGTTTAATCGATTCTCGACAAATAGCTAGAACCACCATATTTCACTGGTATGTAGATATTATTTTTCTTAAGATTATACCCTGTCAAGAACCCTGAAGCAAGCCGAGGAGAGATCAAGTTGAAATTAAAATCAAATACTTATGTTGAATTTGAAAAAGACTCAAGCTTCTAAGTCAATGCAGTCAAAAGACACGGCCATTTAAGCCTTAGATTTTAACAAATTTTTACATTTCGGAGGTTATTCAAAACCTATAGGGTAATTCCCATTGATGCAGAATCATAAAATTTGGTAAGAAGCAAGACCTCACAGCACAAATGAAAGAAAAAAAAAATGTTAACTTGTTATTGTATCACATACTAAATAATAATTACAGACTTATATTTTGTAGTTGAAAAGTTGACTTTGTCGTAAATAAATGTATGGGAGAGTATTTTTAGAACTGCAAAGTTAACTTTGTATTTTGGAAAAAACTTGCGAAAATCTTTGAGAATCGATTCTCTAGATGGATTTCGTTGATAAAATATTTGATTATTTCTATTTTTATATCATTGGATTGTTTATTAAAATAACTTTATTAAAGATATACGGTACTCACGTGTGTTTCAGGGAACCCCTTCTAACGTAAGGCTCAAAAGGAACCTTTTGCCAAGGATTAAACCTACCTGTTGCGTAAGGCCCAGGTCCTATAGTGGTATATATATTATATATAGCCGACTGTAGTCTTAGAAAAATAATTTTGACTCACGGTTCTGCAAGTACGATGTAAAAATGAAAACCACAGAAATCTAGTTAAATACATAACTTCGCAACTTGACCCTACTAAAAGACTAATCGTACCTGATTAAAGTGACTGTTTAATTACATTGATTTTAAGGGTTTTATTATTATTTATAGGGGATTACCTCTATTTTCAATGTCTTTTTTTATTAGCTGGGAATATAAGCACACGTTCTGTAATCAAACTTGAAATTGGAATTTCTATTATAACCGACGAAAAAGAGGAGGAGGTTTTCAAGTCAACCCTTATATTATTTGCTTTATATGTATGACCATGAATAACTTTTTACAGGATAGTCCGATTTCGTTAATACTTTTTTATTGGATTACTATTATTACTAAACTACTCTTACTAAATATAAAATAAAAGTACTTCGAAATTGGTCCCATTTAATTAGTGTTGAGTTTTCATCTGTGAACCGATTCTGTTGAATCATTGTACACAGTATTCATCATCATCATCATTTCAGCCATAGGACGTCCACTGTTGGACGTAGGCCTCCCTTAAAGATTTTGAAGAGGACCAGTTGGAAGCGGCCTGCATCCACTGGCATTTACTAGGTCGTCTGTCCACCGCGATAATCAGCGTCCAACGCTGCGCTTTCCGGGCCGTGGACACACATTATTATGACGACACATTAAAGTAGACGGTACTCATGTGTGTTTCAGTCGTCATGTCATAGTGTCATTAGAACGATTTAATGACACTACGACATGACTGAAACCTGTAGTTGATCTGACGACGGAGACGGAAGCCAGTCGAGGTAACTGCTCCACAGATTTCAGCTGCTGTCTAATATTTTGGGATTATTCATTCATCTTAATGATAACTTTAAAACTAAAAAAATTATGTTGTTAAAATATTTATTACAAATAACTATGAATAATTAGAGTAGATGTATATTACTCCGACTAAAAATATTTAGGTATTTACATTAGTGTAGGAGTTTAGTTACAAGTTTATTTTCTCATTACTTTTCGCCTTTCAATTCCTTTTTCATTTTTATTTTTTTAATTCGTCTTTATTTTTTTGTTAAAAAGTTTTTATAGATGGTGATGGCAAAGCTTTTTAACAGTAATGATATCAACTTTGATATGTCTGTCATTGATATTGATGACATTCAGATTTCACGGAATATTATAACCAATACCCCACAAATAACATATTATAACAAAGCTTGGTCTAAATAAAGAATTAAGCAAAAGCAAAAGGCTTTATCTCCCATTCTGTTGAAACTGTCGTAGTAGAAGTTTGGCTATTAGATTTAAATTCGTGACCTAGGTTTATTTACGTATCGCTCAAACTGTAATTGAGATGATGGTTTTAAATTCTCAGTTAACATCAGCGTCAGCGTTCAGCAGTCATCTAGCGAAGACAAGCCGCACTGCATAATAATTACTGACTCTGCATCGGGCAATGAAAGTTCTCGCTGTGATTAGTACTTTACAACTTCCAAACAGCAATATGCACGATCACCAAGCTCCGGAGGATTTTTTTGTATTAGTGGGACATCACCTCCCACTTCTCTAAACTACCTACATATCTTTCTCTTTTTTATTAAAAAGACAACTCCCACATTAGGAATTACTCTTGTCTTGCGGGGACTCTTCAAACATACTCGTACAAAGAACGGACACAAAGAATACCAAGACTCGGGTGGGAACCGAACCCACGACCTATGGCATAGGAGTCAGGGTCACTAACCACTAGGCCAACAGGCCAGTCGAAGGCCAGTCATCTTTCAGGTATTCAAGTGTAAGTATTAATAATTTCTGACATGATCTAGTACTGAACTCACTGCCGTCATTGATTTTTTCCGATATCTTTAACAATCATAGTCATGTTTCAGCACCTTTACACAAAACCTTAATGGAATAAAAAAAATAAAATATACATTCAAGCCTTCATAATGAAACCTTCTATTGGTAAAAACTATATAAAAATCCATTTGGTAGTTATTAAGTTAATCGCGTCCAGACAGACAGACGCGGCGGGGGGCTTTTCTTTATAATAAATGTAGTGACGTCGTCTCGCAGAAAAAAGTGTCAAATTGATTGATTAATTGTGGGAAAGTAGATATCTAGATGGTTCCGGTGGTTGAGGCGTATTGACGAGTTCTTCATAGTGTCTTCAGAGAGACTGGAACATGTTTTATGTATATATATTGATATTGCCCTATATAATGTATATAGAAAAACTGCCAGTTTGTTACAGGGTATTTATTTTAGATTCGTGATTTATAGACATCCTGAATGGAAAATAGTGGTTTGGGTCTAATAGTACCTTCCTTAAAAAAACTAAAATTCATAATGAACCAATAAATTTATGGTAAATAATGACAACATACTCTTAACTCTAAATGAGACAATACTTTAATCGCAATATGTAAGTACATAGTATTCCTAAAAGAACTTTCCTTGCAAATAATTTAAGAACCGCATTGTCTCAACCACCACAAAGAATACACCTACACATGGAAATAGTATTCATACGAATACATTATTCATAATATAAAGATGTACATCAAAACTGTAAGCTGGCTTAAAGCGTATTTCAGAGGACGCTCTGTAAACACTACCCTTGGAGGTAAATGTTCCATGAAATTACCTCAGCATTTTGCCAGCAATGAAATTCGTTTTCCGCTGGCCAATTCCGACGTTATCCACTAAAGCAGATCTTTGCAATTGTATTACTAGATAATGATAATACTTGACTTGTAGGTTTTTTGTAAACACTACAAAGAAGGAAACATTTTCTTGTATTTTTCATTGTTAATTATCATTTTCGTAGAACGTAATCCCAACTCCTACTTTCAAAGTCACGTTACACTAAAATTTAACTTAAATTTACAACAGAATTGTTAAGTATAGGTGAGATCCATTAATCTGTATTTTGTCAATTTTGGTTTTACCCTTGAAACAAAGAAAACACCACATTTTATATACACACCCGATGTTTTTGACGGTTGATCTATGGCGATATAATAACCTAATTCTATTAGAGGATTTATTCTATATGTCTATTACCTAATGGATCATTAACATTGTTTCCGAAACTATCCAGGTGGTAATTACCAATACTATTATACAACATGTTGATATACATGCAGATTAAGAAATAGTATTGATATATATATTCAGAAAAATTGTAAATACCTAATCGAAACTAAGGCAGAAAGGAATATTGAGCTGAAGTCATTTGGGGTTCGATATACTGCTACTTTTGTGCAGAGCAGGCAAACAATTGACCTTTTCAATTATTGAAGGCTTTAGAAAATTATTATAAAAGTTTAATACTTACTTGGCTTGCGATTCCGGTCTCGGTGAGTATAAGGTGGAGCTCGGTTTTATATGAAATGTTATTTTAACTATAAACATCTTACATGATTGTAGTTTAAGTATGATTGTTGGACTAGACCAACAGATCTAGTGGTTAGTGATCCTGGCTGCTGAGCCAGAGGACGGGTTCGATTCCCACCTAGGACCAATAATTGTGTGATGAGTATCATTTCATCTTTGTCGATCAGACGGCCGTGTGTGAGATGTATAAAATATAAAAAAAAATAGTACATTAAAGAATATGACTAAGTTTAACTATATATGATTGCAACGAAAGGTTCAATCTTTCATTGATAAAACTCTACATTTACATATTTTTAAATGACAAAACTATTTTTCATTGTTTTAAAAATATAAATATTTGTAGTACATCACGTAATCTAGCACAAAACGAATGTGCTGTACAAGCCTTCAGCGGTATAGAACTAGGTTCTAAACACCCTTTTATTGGCGGGTGTAATTGTTTTGTTATGCGTGGTAGCTATTATTATGTTCACAAACAACAAATTTCACCATTTGACCTATAAAAATGATCCTGCCTTCAGCTTTAGGCGCATATTTTGAAAAAAAAGGTGTGTTAGTCAATGCCACACATCTTTAATACCTGATGGGCAATATGACCATAACCATAACAAAAACACTGCTTAACTGTGGACAATATGCATATTAATAGTAGCTTATTTCTTTAAGTAGAAATCTTTCAATTCCATAATCACCGCCTCTGATATAAATTTTTTTAATGAAGACTTTAGGCGCGTTGGAAAAAAAGCACTGAACTCGAGTTAACGTCACGCTCAGACAAATATATACAGATGTTTTGGCGTATATGTATATATATGAAAATTGTATTTTCACTTCTAATGTGCAGTCTTACGACTAACTTGGTCCTATTTTAATCCAGCCAGTGTTAGAACTATTACAATATTTTGAATATTAATTAATCTAACAGGGTTTATATTCAGTTTGTGTTTTGAGTGAAGAGAAACATCATAGTCTATGACGACATTATGCATGCTGTTTGTGCTCCTAAGTCCTCAAGTCACTCTGATTGGGTTAACTAGGATAACGGTTTGGTCTAATTAATATTACACATCGATTATTGTAAGTCGCCATCCATGACAATGTAATAAATAATTTGGAACTGATTTACTTATTGAGGAGGAGAGCACATGTGAACTTAAACTTCTCGCTTAGGTATACAATATAAAACCATCTTATAACGGCCCCTTGTATTTTAAGATTTGGAAGTACTACCCGTTTTGTTGCTAGATACTGAAAGTGATGTACGGGCACTACATGTCAAGTTACATTCCTTATGGATATGTTGTTTAGCTGAGGAGTTCGTATGTCCACTTAGCTCTAGTGTACGTATCAAGAAAAAAATCAATAAGCATCCAAATTTTCTTTTTTTTTATTTCTTTCACAACCGCGGTATAATGATAATTAATGATCGCTGGTGCATCACAAGCAACACAAACACTAATTACAGTGCCTTAAACGACCAATTAAAAATTTTTTTTAGTTTACGTGTGAGCCTATTGACAGTAATTCCCATACAAAATAATGATTATTAAGATTGAAATGGGCGTTTCCATTTGTTTATACTGTTTTTTTTTCAATTCTAAGTTTTCCACTGCTCGGCATAGCTAGCGTAGCGGGACCCATGCATAGTCCATATTTACTACTGAAAAACTACCCTGCAAGTTTTTCATTAGTAAATATGGACTATTCTTCTGATATCATTACAACACTTAGCCAAGATGTTTACCAGCCTAAACTTCTCTACCATGCCTATCATACAATCCTCGTCTATCAACATAGGTTCATTCTTTTGGTTGACCGTGAAAGTAAAACCAAAAAAATCATTTATTCATATCACATTAAATGTTAACAAAAATAATTATCATCAGTAACAAACGGCACTCGTAGTTCGTAAAGCGGCAATTCTCCTAACTATTCCCCGGTACCAGAATGTGTTGGGAAAAGAAATATGACGCAATTTTGGTAATGCTTAGTTGTCGAGCCACAAGGGAATGAAAAATTCAAGGGGCCGGCGTACATTACCGCACCACATTGCTAAGAGCATTTGTTCCTTTTCCAAATTTGAAGAGAGGAATATTTTTGGAAAGAATATAAGTAATAGCATTCACTTGTCTGCTTTGTACGATGTTGCCGTCGCGACAAGGGCTCAGGTGTATAGTTCTGCATTTACAAATATACTTACAATATTTGAATAGTACCTTACTACATATAATCCTTGAAATTTCTCACAATAAGGGCGGGACACGATCATTGTGTGGGTGTCTAACAATGTCATTTTGAAGAAAGCGTTTCTTATTTGCTTGATAAAATATGGGAAATAGGTTATTCTTTGTTGTGAATGTCTCGGTAAAATACTATCTACACGTTTACGTGTTTAGTAGTTTAAAGTTGACCAGAACGAACTTAATTAACAACGAAATTATTTCAACCTGGTTGAAACGTCAGAAAAATAAAAGATATGTAATACCTTTTAAATACGTGATCGCGTTAATTCCCGTCAGTATAATTATAAAAATTATTATATAAACAACATCGCCTTTCCGTGGAAATTAATTTTAATAGGGCTTCACATAATAGGATGACAGTTTTAGCAAAATCTATGTAACAATCATAATTATAATGTCATTGATTCTGTCAGGTTCAGTGAAATGTATGTAAGTATTTCATTTAGTAATAGAACTTGTTTTCCCCAGACACTAAATATACGTATGTTGTAATAGGAAACAGAAATATATATACAATAATTTATACCCAATACTTTCGGTTTCGGTAGGCATTCAAGACTTATATAAAACTAGCAGCACCCCGCGGTTTCACCCGCGTAAATTCCGATCCCGTAGGAATATCGGGATAAAAGTAGCCTATGCGTTAATCCAGGTCTCCGGCTATCTACATACAAGTTTCATCGCAATCGGTTCATTGGTTTTTGCGTGAAAAAGTAACAAACATCCATCCGTCCATCCATCTATCTATCCATACTTTCAGATTTATAATATTAATAGGATTAGTGGGATTATAATATTAGTGGGATTAAATGAAATTACTAAATATAAACATAAAGGCGTTAACTTACTTAAAAGTTACAAACGGTCGACACTTTATACATTATTTGCTGTTTTCGTTTACATCAACAAATTATTCGATCGGGTCTAATTACTTATTATTCCGGTTCCGGCGGCTAAATTGTAAACACGTACGTCAACGACTCCCGAGATAATTAATTGAAAATAGTGCTAAATAGTACTTTTTTTTGTGATGTGAAGTGCAAAACCACTATTACTAACCTTAATATTCATAAGCAAGAAATGAACAAAATGTTAAATAACATTTTTCGCTAGAAAATATAAAAATCGCCTTCGTCATTGTAACCTAAACACAAAAAGTCAAATCATTACCATAGACAATAAATTCTTTCGAATAGGTAGTGCCAACCTTGCGCCAAGTTTCACAGATACATCTAATGTTGCCAACAAAGCAAACAAAATCCTACTAGCCAGTGATACCGTTGCAAAAAAGAAATTAAATTAAAGTAGAAGATAAAATTTCATCACGGAAAAATATATGGACTTACTTCTGCTAAAACTTGACGAGAAATTTAAAAAACAAACCGAACTAATAACGTATTCCGTAACTAAAAACATTATGGAAGTGTTGGACGAGAAAATAAAAAAGGATCATCGAGGAAAATAATGTCCTCAAAAGTCTCAGAACTTGAACACAAACTGAAATCAGCAGAAAGAGAGAAACGAAAGAGTAACCTAGTCTTCTTTGGAGTTGAAGAAAAGGGCAAATCTGAAACAGAATTACTAGATTACATCAAAGAAACTATAGTGGAAATGGGTGTACACATGGATAGTCAAGAAGTTAGTAACGTTCATAGAATCGGCCGGCAGAACCTTAACAAGAACCGTCCCGTAGTAGTTTCAATCACAACCCGGTGGAAAAAACATCTGATAGTTAAAAACAAGCGCAACCTCACATCAGGCATCTAAATAAAAAAGGACTACCCAAAAGAAATCTTAGAAATACGCAAAAAACTCCTACCACAATTGGAGGAAGAAAAAAAGAAAGGAAATATTGCAAATATAAAGTACGACAAACTGATAGTTAGGAAACCGCAAGACAATAACAGAGAGAAGAGAAAGAGAGAAACTTTAGGTTCACCAAAATCACCAACACAGAAGAAAGTTAATACAAACAAAACCTCGAGTGATCCAACGCAGTCATTGTTCAAAACATCTAAAAAAGACCTCTCAAACCTAACATACTGAATTACGTAGAGAAAACAAGACCTGACCTACAATTAAATACTCCAAAAAACTAATAATTGCCACCGAACACCGGAAACAAACGACAAGTGCATCAACAAATAGTTATAAACTTAATCAACCAAAAAAACATGAGATCTAGACCATCACCCTCTAACAAGAAGAAAACAAACACTCAAAATTGCAACTTTAAACACGAGAACCCTAATAACGAAAGAAAGCCTACACGAATTAGAAAAAGCCCTAGAAGACATAAATTGGGATATCCTGGGCATAAGTGAGATGCAAAGATTAGAAGAAAAAATCGAGGAACGGGCGGACTACATACTATTTCAAAAAGGCGAAATAGCCGGTCAAAGAGGTGTAGGATTCCTAATCAAACAAACAATGAAACATCAAATTCAAGAGCTCATTGGAATTTCTGACCGAATAGCCGTACTCAACATCGACATACCGGGATACCAAAAAACTATGGTCAATTATCCAAATTTATGCTCCAACAGAACAAGCAACAAAAAGAGAAACCAAACTTTTCTACGAAGGACTAACAGAAGTAGTTTCGAAATACTCACACAATCACATTATGCTAATGAGTGACTTCAACGCTCAAGTTGGAGCAAAACAAAGCAGGGAAGAATACGTCTTAGGAAACTTTAGACAAGGAAAAAGAAGCCCAAACCGAGAACAGCTAATTGAATTTTTATTAGAACACAACCTAACGCTACTCAACAGCATGTATAAGGAAAACAAGAAAAATAAGTGGACCTGGATAAACCCGGACGGCAACTACAAAAACGAGATCGACTACATAGCAACAAGCTTTCCAAAAGCTTTCACGAACACATCAGTACTTACTAAATTCAACTTTAACACGAACCACCACATGGTAAGAAGCTCCTTAAGAACAGAACCACCAAGAAAATCCCGAAAACATATATCTTCACACAAAACAGAACAGTATGGCAAGGAAATTTTAAAGAAAACTGCTATATCTCTGAGCAAATTAAGTAAGGAGATGGAAGACAGCAGTACCAATACCCTCATAAAGTCTTGGCAACTTGAAAAACAGCTAAGCCTAGTTAAAACCGATATCACAAGAGTGAATAAATATAGACTAACGGACACAACATTACAGCTAATAGAAGAAAGGAGAAACTTGCTCTCAAATAACCCTAGAAAAGAAAATATCAAACGAATAACTGAAATAAGCAAAGAAATCAGAGAGAACATACGTAAAGATAGGAAGAATATGAAGCACCAAACACTAGAAAAGCACATAAAGAGAACAGGGGGCGTAAATAAAGCATTAAAAGAACTTAATGAAACAAACAAAGAATGGATACCAAAACTCAACAAACAAGGGAATATTTCTACGAATAGAAAAGATGTAAGCAAAATAGCGACTATATTCTACAAACACCTCTACTCGGATTCAGATGAAAAGAAAAACAAGAACCAAAGAAAAACCTAAGTGAAATTCAACATCGAGTGGAACCAGAACCAAAAATACTGTCTAGTGAGGTTGAAAAAGCTATTCTCAGTCAGAAGATGGAATGAGCTCCAGGGCCAGACAAAATTACAAATGAGCTTCTAAAAGGCACTCTTGAAGAACTGCTACCTATACTTGCATCAATATTCAATGACATATTGAAGACTGGTACAATCCCCACACAGTGGAAAACATCGCATATCATTCTTATATTTAACAAAGGACAAAAAGAAGACATAGGTAACTACAGACCTATCAGTCTGATGTCGAATATTTACAAGGTATTCTCCAAAGTGATCCTGGCAAGAATAAGCAAAAAGCTCGATGAAAACCAACCACGAGAACAAGCTGGCTCCAGACAAAAATTTTCAACACTAGATCACATACGTACAGTGAAACAAATAACAGAAAAATACAAGGAATACATCAAAACCCTTTATATGGCATTTATCGATTATTCCAAAGCCTTCGACAGTATAAGCCACAAAGCAATATAGGAAAGCCTGGAACAACAAGGTATCGCGTCAAAATACATTGAGACTATTAAAAATATCTACTCAAATAGCGAAGCGAGGATACAATTGGAAACCCTAATAGAAAAGTTTAAGATAGGGAGGGGTGTAAGACAAAGGGACCCCCTATCACCGAAATTATTCGCAGCAGTACTCAAAAGTATCTTCCGCAAAATGGACTGGGATGAATTCGGCCTCAACGTCCACGGTGTAAAGCTGAACCACCTAAGGTTTGCGGACGATATAGTTCTTTTTGAAGAAAATCCGACACGCCTCGAGGAAATGATAAAATCCCTTAACGAGGAAAGTATGAAAGTTAGTCTACTAATGAACACAGACAAAACAAAATTGCTCACGAACTCCGAACCAGTAGCTATAAAAATTGATAATGAACCACTCGAATATGTCCAAGAATACATTTACCTATGCCAAGTAATTTGTCACAAAGACTAAACGACTAAAGAAATTAACAGACGAATAGCAAATGGATGGAAGAGGTACTAGTCATTGAAAGAAATCATGAAATCCAAGGAGCTAAGCATGTCAACAAAAAGGAAAGTCTTTGATACCTGCATACTTCCAGTCATTATTTACGGGTGCGAAACATGGTCTCTCACCAAACATCACAGAAAAAAGTTGGAACGCTGCCAGAGAGCCATGGAGAGAAGTATGACAGGAATAAAGAAGCAAGACAAAGTGAGAAGTAGCATAATAAGAGAAAAAACAAAAGTAGCAGACATACTTACTCGAATAGACCAACAAAAGTGGAGATAGACTGGTCACATGACCCGAGATCCACATAATAAATGGAGCACAATTGTCTCCGACTGGTACCCCATGGACGGTAAACAAAGCAGAGGACGCCAACAAACGAGATGGGAAGACGACCTAAAACTCACAGCTGGGCACCATTGGAGAAGGGTTGCACGAGACAGAACCCAGTGGAAAATGTTAGAGGAGGCCTATGCCAAGAGGCACGCTGAACTGCGGGACATTCTATAAAGGAAACAACACACATTTTTCATCCATTAACATGCAGTTCAGAATCAAGGGCTGAAATAATAAAAAAAAAAATAAAATTACTTAGCTATCAAGCTTGATGCAAACTTCCCGGAGGACATTATAATTATGATTGTAACATAGATTTTGCTAAAACTGGCATACCATTAAGATACCGTTTGTCGTATCACCTCGCTTTGAGAGCACTTCCCTGACTGCCACAGCCAGCATCGGAATCCTTGGCGTCGATATGTCGAGCGAAGTCCAGTTCCGCGGGTACTTGGAGGGTAAGGTCAAATTAGCCTCGAAGAAGCTTGGTGTGCTCAACAGATCGAGACAGTATTTCACCCCGGCCCACCGCCTACAACTTTATAAGGCACAGGTTCGGCCGCATATGGAATACTGTTCTTATATCTATGCAGGAGGACCCCAGTACCAGCTTCTCTCTCTTGACCGCATTCAACGGAGAGCGACTCGAATCATCGATTGCCAGGATATTTCAGATCGGCTTGACCCCTTGGCGTTGCGTAGAGATGTAGCCTCACTCTGCATTCTCTATCGCATGTATCATGGGGAGTGCTCCGAGGAATTGTTCGGACTTATACCGGCCGCAACGTTTCACTATCGTTCAACGCGACAAAACTTTCATCCCCATCACCTGGATAATTGCCAAATCCACCACTGTGCGGTTTTCCAGAATTTTTTTGCCTCGCACAACCAATCTCTGGAACAAATTGTCGCCTGCGGTATTTCCGGACCGATACGACCTTCAAACCTTCAAGAAAAGAGCGTACTCCTATCTCAAAGGCCGGCAACGCGCTTGTGACTCTTGAGTTGTAGGTGTCCATGGGCGTCGGTAGTCACTTACCATCAGGTGACCCGTATGCTCGTTTGCCCCCTATAACATAATATCAAAAAAAAGCCTTATTGTAATTTGTTTTTACAGAAAGGCGTCATATTTCTGCGATTTTTTATATAATGATTTTTTTAATTATATCTATAAGTACATGCATCTTGCATGCTCTCCTAGCACATATATTGGCACCAGCAACCGACGTGGTACGACGCCTCACTTCTTCAAAAAGGGGCTCCGTCGGGTCCGAAACTAGACGGGCATTCCCGAAATATAGGTACACGTGAGTAAACTCGTTTATCCTTAATTAATATGAATACCACTCACGAAAGTTTTTATTTAAATATTTCTTGATTACATATTTGTGTCACTTGTTTTGGAATCGTTGCGCTGTAAAAAATTTAAAACTCATTATTAACTCATCATTTTACTCACTCACTGGTTATGCTGATGAATGTAGTTTTTTTTTTAAACGTTTTATTCTTGGATAATCATATTTTCGACTACAAACATGTTGATAAATAAAATAACAACAAAAGTCTCATATTTTATTTGATTAATAATATAGGGATACAGACGTTATGCCTTAACAGGCATAACGTCTATATCTCTATATCTTCGTACGTCTATTTTACTAAAAAACGTAATTTTTTCATAAAATCATTTGTCGTAGATAAGTGAACTCACTTGCAAACATTGGCGTAGTTGATATGTGGAGCGTGGTTTTCACATCATAAATCTTCAACCGTACATTCAGTTCAAAACGCATGTACTCTAACAAATTACTTTTCACTCGCTACTTTATTATCATCGAACATCTGGACAATCCCCTACTAATACCCCAATACTAAAGTGTTATTTATGAGACGATTCACAATAGTGTTTCGATGCAGAACTAATACATTTAGCACTTGGGAAATAAGAAGGGGAGGCAAACATCGGGAAAAGTGACGTCACAAAATGCATTATGTGAGTACGGAAATCTGCCGAAACACGCATTATTAAATTTGCACGCCGCTCTTTACTGGCAGATTTTCTTCGAGGGTCGTTTCTGTTCCTTTCATGGAAATGGGGGTTATAAATGTAAAGGCAATGTTGAGAAGCTTGAAAAATCGCATTTCCGAATTAAGCATTCATTCGATTTTTGATGTACTTATGTTTGTGGTCTTCAGATTTGTTGGTTATGAGCACATAATAGATTATACTACATTTATTGTTTATAGTAATTGTATGTTTTCTTTTCCTTGATTAGCACACATAAATATTAACATAAAAGATAACAAGTGACAGGTGGAGTCGTAAGTTAAGTGTTCCTTAATTATCATGTTCAATATTGTCCTGTACCATGGTAATCAGACTGCTGATAAACATACTCAGACACAGAACAAATGATCGTGCTCATCACAAAATTAAAAATATGGCCTGGGTGGAAATGGAACCAACGGTCTATGGCTCAGCAGTCACTTAACCATTAGATCATATAAAATATATATTATATATTAATATGCACGGGTGCCGCAGTCATATCCAAACTGCTCAGTGTTATGAGTTCGATCCACTTAGCAAATTATTTGCGTGTTTCACATGTGTTTTGAGACTGGGTCTACATTATGATAGTTACTTGTACATATGTTTGTTAAGTTATCCTCGATACAGGGAGCGTTCTCTAAAATAGGAATCTTCCTTTGTTTTTTTTAAATTAAAACAGTAAACAAAATTGATTATGCGATTCTCAACATATATAATAATTAGAAGTTAAAGTAAATTTTTCTACGTCTTACATCAGTGTACCACATTTTAAATGGCGCACCTTGAATCGTCAGGACAAGATAATGTATGATGAACTGTTGAGTTCAGATTAATTAATATTTTGAATAACGTGTAGGTGTTACTAGCGGGAGCATTTGTGATGTGTAATTACATAAGCTGTCTAACTAGTAAACAAGCCTTTGATCAAGTTGCCTCAATAACTGTAGCAATTTACTACCCATGATTAGAGTACATATGAGGAATTTTAATAGTCATAGTCTTTAGAAGTTGTCGTGTTGTAGTTTACATTGTAAATCTGCCTCAGAATATTTTTATGCTTTATTTTTTTGGTAACAGTATATTTTCATTTCATTTCATTCAACAACCGCTCCAATGTAGCATAAGGTGGTTGTTGCCGTGCGACCGTGAGATCATGATTTCGATTATATAGAGAGCACGTATTGCTGTCTTACCCTGTTTTAAAGCCCCTAAAGCATTTACATGCATTTATATTTGTCTCTCTGCATTTTCTTTACTGTGCACTCACAGAGTTCTCGCCTTAAATAAAATATTTACATTTTTCTTCACTCGGTTTATATCCGAATCTATATATAAGAAAGATAAATACCACTCACTGATTAATCACGAGCAATATGCTACAAACTTGAAATTTAACACGTAGATCCCTCACAGGAAGTAGGTATGAACTAAGAAAGGATTAAATTCAACTCCTAAAGGGGTAAAAAGAGGTAAGAATTTTTATGCACACGTACCATTCTCTAGCAGATGTTCTAGTAACTTAACATTAATACTTTGAAGAGTGAACGGGCAGAAAAAAAAACTACGATATAAACAAGCAAATGCGATTTTCTTTAATTGATTGACGCGTACCAGACCAAGTATTGTTTTTTGCTTTCTAACTTAGTATTGCACTTTCATAATGTATTTTTTTTTATAATTCCTACAATTATAAATAAAATAGTACCAGCTAGTAAGGTACTTATGTTAGAAACAGTCTCAAAATCACTGATATAGACTATGAAAATCACTAACTAACAGCAACTGCCAAGTTGTTCGTACCTCTGTTTGCACTCAAGTCAATCGTTCTGAACATATTCCTACCATTTTATAATCCCACAATTTGTTAATATTTATCCATCGACCAATAGTATTGCGTTACCGGTATAACCAGTCAAAATAATATCTATTAACTTATTTTTATTAAATAGTGAACTGTGTTATCATCTATTATAGTTCGTCCCTATTTTTAATATTAATAAAATAAATAAGAGTTTTTAATGTGGCGACAACACTTATTTTACTATTTTCAGAAAAGTATACGCAGACAGAATAGTAAAAAGGAAGTCACTGTTGTTGACGTGAACTTTTAACAGCTTTCAGATTTTTGGTGTTCTTTCTAATACCAGCCGGGCTTTCTCTATATTTGTAACTGTATATTTTTTTAATTCCCGTGCACCTTTCTGTCTAGTCGAAAAAATATTAATAGTTGTACTTACTAATCACCGCAGTGTCACCAATATTAACTTATTATAAGTTTCAGTTTGCTTTTTGTTTCAGAACTTTAATATGACAATATTTTAAGTGGCATTTAATCATTATTTTAAATTACTTCAATATTCAAATTTGGATTTCAAAAAGCATAAAATACGTATGAATTACATTTTTACGTTTGCAAACTCTATTATAAGAGAAACTATAAATAGGTAAGTACTTATGTGATAGTACAAAAGTGTAGTCGACGCAGAACTGTAACTACTGCGAATTAAATGGGTTGTCTGCAATTTATAGACATCTGTTGTTAATACTACGTGCTCTCGTGCAGTCTAGTTTAAGAGCCGTGTATCGTTATAATGCTATCGTAAAAAAGGCGTGTCTGTTTCCTTTTTAAGTTTAAGTGTATTTTTATGTCACTGAAAGGTATGCATAGTAATAAGGCTATGTTGCTGTTATTTTGCAGTTGTTTCGATAACAAATTTAGAGATTCCTAGAATTGAAACCAACCATAAATTAACATTACAATAATTAGTTAATATAAAACAAGACTATTAAATATAAACTCTTACAATAAATTAATATATACGTATACAGTACATTACCTAATGGTGGAACGCGCACTCTAATGTGTCTTATTACAACGCTCGAAAACGTTTTTAACAGTGAATGGCATCAATCAGTACTTATGAAACCAAGAACTTTCACTGTGGTTATCTTCAAATGATTGGAAAATCCAAACAATGATAGTTTATCGTATCGGTTATCATTTTAACAGTACTTTAAGTTTTTCGTTTTGGTGTTTTCTCTTGTTTAGTCGTATAAGAGTTGTATGTCCCTGCTGAGTGAGAACGGTGGCCGTTAATAATAAAAGAGCTCTAGCAAAAGAGAACTGGCGCAAACCAGCAGTACTTAGTATTACAGATCGCAAGGAGACATGGAAGAGCAAGGAGTTGCATGGACGTTTTTATCAGGCCTTAAATGGCCCCAATGTAGATTTATTAGCATCAGTATCCTGGCCAAGGTTTGGTGACCTCTTCGGAGAAACTGAAGGTTTTGTCTCTGCAATTACAGATGAAGTTGTTATGACGAATAACTATAGGTGTCTAGGTAACCGCCTAGCTAATTCATCATGGCACATGACAACCACGTAAATGGCCGTCTATTAAATATAGGCGTTTAAATTATATAGGTACTACCTCACAAATTTTATTTTTACTCGAAATAAATCCAAGTGATCGTAACAGCACCGTTGGTCCTTTAAATTCCCTAAATTATACCTGGAATCCTCCACATGGTCCATACGAGTCGGATTTGAAGATATCAGTAAAATCAGCGATCGAATTAATAAGGATTTGGAGAAAATCGGTGGAAATCAAAATATTTCAATTACGCTGGGCGAGGTCGAGAATTTTGTCGTGTCATTCTAAAAAAATCCTATATATTCTGCAATCTGGGCACTTCAAGATCATCAGAAGCCTATTGAGAAAAACCTAGTAATTGTAAATCACACCCAACACTCTAATTCAGGTAGTATTTAGGATAAAATAGCGGTTATATAAGGTTAGTGTAAATACATTTATCCTATTACAGATTATAAATTGTTTAAACAATTATCAGACAGTGTTTGTTAATCCCTTTATTTATTTATTTAGCCTTTGTAAAGAGTAGTTAATTGTGAAAAATAGCTGCATTATATTACTTTACTAGCTAAGGTAACAATCAACGTGTCAATTCCATAGTCTGATTAACTTGAATAGGTTCTACATACATTGTACATTGTGTCACACAATTGTATTGTAAAAATAAGATGTTTGCATACTATAATAATCGTCTGCTATTTTGTTAAGAAGGTATTATAATCAAAGTACATACTAATAGTCGTCTGCTATTTGATTAAGAAGGTATTATAATTAAAGTAAATAACAGTTGTGCACAATTTAAGCTTAGGTAAATAGTGATTTTGTTCAATTTAAACTTAAGTAAATAGTAACTTTGTACAGTTTAAGCTCAAGTAAATAGTACTTTGTACAATTTAAGACAGGTTGCTGTATACCCGTGATAGTTTTATATTTTTATTTAAAGCCTTTATTTATATCAATTCCAGGATGACTACTCCAGCTTCCGCAATATCAGAGGAAAGGGATTTGATCAGAAAGCGTGGTAGTTACAAAGGACGGGTGACTATGTTCTGTAACTATTTAAAAACTTTGGAGTCTGCTTCTTTAAGTCATAACGAGGTAAATGAGTTGCAATTACGTTTAAATAAATATGAGTTAATGTACGAGCAGTATAACGAGGTGCAATCGTCCCTGGAATATAAAGCTGATGACCAGGACAATCTGATGTTAGAACGTAGTGATTTTGAGTCTCTTTATTATAAAACCCTAGCTCAGGCTCAAAGGATATTGGCTGATTGTAGGAAAAGAGACCAAACAGACATTAAGCTAAGTTCACATTCTAGTAATCATAAATTCGTTAAATTACCGACTATCCAGCTGCCTAAATTCAGTGGTTGCTATACGAACTGGTTAGAGTTCCATGACACATTTGTCAGCCTGATTCATTGCAACGATGAGATGAATGAGATCAATAAATTTCATTATTTAAGATCGTCTCTGGAGGGGTCCGCTGCTGTGGTGATAAATTCGATTCAGTTTTCTGCGTCTAACTATAAGGTAGCTTGGAAGCTACTATGTGATCGGTTTAATAATAAGCATCTATTGATTCAACACCATGTTTCTGCGTTATTTAAGATAGATACAATTAATAAGGAATCTTCTACTAATTTAAAGGATTTAATTGATCAGATTAATAAGAACTTGCGTGCCTTGGAATCACTTGATGAGCCAGTTAACCAGTGGGACACACTTCTCATTTATATAATTACACATAAATTAGATAGCAAAACTTACCGTGAGTGGGAAGAATACAAAACTCGTCTTGATAAAGACTCAAAAATAACATTTAATATTTTTATCACTTTCCTTAAGAACCGTTCTGAATTGATTGAGACTTTAGAAATGTCAACCACAGTTAGTAAACATTCAGGTTATGTTAAAAATGTAAGAGTTAAGTCAATGCTAATACAGGACAATAAACATAATACTAACGACACTAATAATAAACTAAGCATTGTTTCGTCAAAACTTAGGTTTGCTTGTCCCAATTGTGGAAATGAACACAAGTTAAATAATTGTTCGCAGTTTTTAGCACTGAGCAATGAAGCACGCTTACAGTTGCTACCGAAGTACAAGGTATGTTTTAATTGCTTTTCATTAGGACATTTTGCTAACAATTGTAAAAAGTCGGGTTGTAAGATCTGCCATCGTAAACACAACACTCTGGTGCATGTCGCAGATCATTCAAAGTTAAAGCCCATACCGACGGTTACAGTTCCAATTGACGGTAACGATAGTAATGTTATATGTGCGCCGACAACAACACTCTCGGTACAATCAGTTAACGGCTCGAACTTAGCGTCGTTGTCTTCATGCGCCAAACTGAGTAGCGTGTTACTAGCCACTGCTTTAGTTAAAATTATAAGTAAGAACAACAGTGAACATATTGTGCGCGCAGTTCTCGACAGTGGGAGCACATCTTGTTTATTGACAGAAAATATGTTTCAACGGTTAGGATTATCATCTATTACTGTAAATAATTCAGTATTAGGTATAAATAATTCAACATCCCTAATCAATAAAATGAGTTTAGTAAGTATTAAATCATTGGATGATAACTTCTCAACACGCATTAACTGCTTCATTCTACCATCAATTACAGATAACGTTCCCAGTAAACAAGTTGACTTGTCTAAGTTTAAAATCCCATCTGATATTCACTTGGCGGATCCAAAATTTTATGTACCGGGTCCCATAGATATTTTACTCGGTGCCGATGTCTTTTGGGACATCTTAGGATCACAGAAAATAAAATCAGGGTCCGGGCAACCTTTCCTTTGCGAAACAAGACTGGGGTGGGTAGTTTCAGGCCCTATTAAGAGTGGTAATGCTTCAAACTCATTTAGAAAGATTCAATGTCATTTCACAACGATTGGCTCGGAAAGTGAGGGATCCGTCAGTGACAACATAGAAAATTGCCTTACCCGATTTTGGCAAGTGGAGGACGTATGCATCACAAATAATTCCCATTATTCTTCAGAAGAAAGATTATGTGAAGAACATTTTTTACAAAATACCACACGCTTATATAACGGTCAATTTTGTGTCAAATTACCGTTAAAACTTTCACCCGATATGTTAGGTGAATCGTTATCAAGAGCTAAGCATTGCTTCATTTCATTAGAACGTAGATTAAAGGGTAAACCTGAAATGCGCCAGTTATACAAAGATTTCATGGCAGAATATAAGGGATTAGGGCATATGTCTAGGTGTTTAGATATTCAATCAAATGCAAATTTCATACCTCATCACGGCGTTATGCGTGAAAGCAGTTCTACAACTAAATTAAGAGTAGTATTCAATGCAAGTAGTCCAACCACCACTGGCGTTACCTATAACGATATTCAAATGACTGGACCTGTGATACAGGATGACCTTTTATCAATTTTATTACGTTTTAGACAACACAAATTTATAATCGCTGGCGATGTCGAAAAAATGTATCGCCGGGTAGTTGTTCATCCTGATGATAGGTACTTACAACATATTGTATGGCGCGACAACCCATTGTCTCCTCTTGAAATTTATCAACTTAATACGGTAACGTATGGGACCGCAAGCGCGCCTTTCCTTGCGACAAGATGTCTTAACCAGTTGGGTTTGGAGTGTGCGGATAAGGCAATAGGTGAAGTTATACTTCACGACTTCTTTGTCGATGATCTGTTAACTGGTGGGGATAGCCTAAGTGACGTCATCACTTTACGTGACAAGGTTACTTCTGTACTAAATTCAGCACACATGAATTTAAGAAAATGGAAATCCAATGATGTGCGTCTGGTAAAGGGATCTGACTCTCTACAATCTTCATTAGATCTGAATATTGGAGGACTAGAGTCATCTAAAACCTTAGGCCTTGATTGGCGGTCAACACTTGATCAATTATGCTTTCCTTTTAGTGAGCCGAACATTTGCCGTTATACGAAACGCGATATGCTTTCTATTATATCCCATATTTTTGACCCGTTAGGGCTTTTAGCACCGTTTATTATAGTAATGAAAATGCTACTTCAAAAATTATGGATACTGAAGCTATCATGGGATGAACAACTACCCGAAAACATCAGTAAGGTTTGGTCTGAAACACTTGTCAATTTACCCCAGTTACAAAACATTAGGATCCCACGTCGTGTCATTATTGATTCATTTAAATTTATTGAGTTTCATATTTTTACTGATGCGTCAGAACGCGCATATGGTGCATGCCTTTACGTTCGCAGTGTGAGTGATACTGGCAAGGTTTTAGTTCGATTATTATTAGCCAAGGGTCGCGTTGCACCTTTGAAACCAATGACTATACCCAGGCTTGAACTCTGCGGTGCCTTAGTAGGTGCTCGCATATACGAAAAGGTTGTTTCCTCTTTACGAATCCGTGCCAGGCGTACTTTCTTTTGGACGGATTCAACAATCGTTTTGGGGTGGTTAAAAATGTTACCAATTAAATTGCAACCCTTTGTGCGTAATAGAGTTGCTGACATTTTGGACAGGACCGGTGGCTGTGATTGGAGACATGTTCCTACTGATTTAAACCCCGCTGATCATATTTCTCGGGGAGTAGACATCAGTTTAATGTCTACTCTGGACAGTTGGTGGTCTGGTCCAAGTTATTTGATTAAGGATATTTCGTCTTGGCCTTCCAAGTTCTCACACTCAGACGAGCAAGTACTGCCTGAAGTGAAGGCAGACGTTGTGTTATGTAGTAGTGTAAAGGAGAATATTGGCAGTTTTATTAAATTTTGTAACTTTTCAAAGCTATTGCGTCTTCAACGTACGGTGGCCTATATTATACGTTTTGTTAATGCATGTAGAAAGAAATCGAATCCTGGTCCTCTGAGTACTGACGAGCTGCAAAAGGCATTAAATTTGATTATACGTATATCTCAAAACGAGTCATTTTGCGAGTATAAGTTACTGATCAATAACAAAAAGTTACCGGTAAAAAGTCCATTAGTTAAGTTTAACGTTTTCCTTGATGATAATCAGATCATGCGTGTTGGGGGTCGCCTCCAAAATTCTAATTTTGTATATGAAAAGAAACACCCCATCCTTCTACAGTCCGCTCATGTTTTTACAAAATTACTTTTCGATTATGAACATCATCGATTATTACACGCTGGACCCCAGTTGCTACTAGCGTCAATAAGAGAGGTATATTGGCCTATTAGAGGACGAAATTTAGCTAGAACGTGCTGTCGCCGCTGCGTTCGGTGTTGTCGTATCAAAGGTGAAACTATAACTCCAATTATGGGAAATTTACCACAGCAGCGTCTCCTCGCAGAGTTTCCTTTTAAATATATAGGTTTGGACTATGCAGGCCCTATTCAGTCTGTTGTACGTCAAGGTCGTGGTACTAAAGTGGTGAAAGTTTATATTGCTGTTTTTATTTGTTTTGCCACTAAGGCAATTCATCTTGAATTAGTCGGAGATTTAACGAGTAAGACATTCATCATGGCATTACGAAGGTTTATTTCACGTCGGGGTAAGCCTACAGCTATCTACTCGGACAATGGCACCTCGTTTGTCGGCGCGTATAAAGAACTCGCCAAATTTATTGATACTAATGGTGACACGTTGTCTGACGAGATGGGTAAGGAGGGCATTCAGTTCAAATTTATCCCCGCGCATTCTCCTCATTTTGCTGGTCTTGCGGAGGCTGGCGTGAAGTCAACCAAATACCATTTAGTGAGAGTGTTGGGCCTTTGTAATCTCACCTACGAGGAACTATATACTACACTAGTCCAGATTGAAGCCGTTTTAAACTCTAGACCGCTTACTCCAATATCAGCAGATCCAGAGGACTTGACGCCCCTAACACCGGGCCATTTTTTGATTGGCCGTCCGATGACGTCTCTGCCCTTACCTGACCTTCAAGAGCAACCCACTACTTCTTTAACACGATTTGAACGCATCGAGCAATTGCGCCAGCATTTTTGGACACGGTGGAACAAAGAATATGTGTCAGAGCTCCAGTTACGTATGAAATGGCGTGCTTGCAAGGGTTCATTAAAGCTTAATTCGCTAGTCATCTTAAAGGAAGACAACTTACCACCGCTTAAGTGGAAACTAGGACGAGTTGTGGCCGTGTATCCAGGATCTGATGGTATAGTCAGAGTGGCCGATGTCAAGACCGCTAGTGGGCTACTCCGCAGATCGTTTAGCAAGATTTGCCCACTTCCGGAATACTCCGTATTGGAACAGTCAGGTTGAAAAGCAAGCTTCCAACGCCCGGGGGTATGTCTAGGTAACCGCCTAGCTAATTCATCATGGCACATGACAACCACGTAAATGGCCGTCTATTAAATATAGGCGTTTAAATTATATAGGTACTACCTCACAAATTTTATTTTTACTCGAAATAAATCCAAGTGATCGTAACAGCACCGTTGGTCCTTTTTATTCCCTAAATTATACCTGGAATCCTCCACAATAGGAGATATAAGGACGGCCTGAAGGACGGCACAAATGACATTTGTCGGGCATGTCATCGTAACGGAGAATCCCTCAGGCATATAATTTCTGGTTGTTCTCGTTTTGCCAACGGCGAGTACTTGCATAGACATAACCAAGTGGCCAGGATAGTCCATCAGCAACTTGCTCGTAAATATAACCTTGTGACTATAGAATTACCGTACTACAGGTATGTGCCCGACCCAGTTCTCGAAAATAGTCGTGCAACATTGTACTGGGATCGATCTATCATCACTGACAGGACTATTGTTGCCAATAAGCCTGATGTAGTGGTAATAGACCGATTAGAGCGCCGAGCAATGATTGTTGATATCACCATTCCCCATGACGGCAATCTCTTAATGTCTGAAAAAGAAAAACAAATGAAGTATTTGGATTTAGCCCACGAGGTGGGATGTGGATTCGGCAATCATTGTACCGATAGTCATATCAGCCCATGGGTTGATTGCGAAGAGCCTCGACCAATACCTTCGTAGGCTCACGTTAGGCAGTTCGATTCGGCCTGATGCAGAAGGCGGTCCTTCTTGATACGGCACGTATTGTGAGGAGGTTTCTGTCTTTGGAACCCTAACCACTGGTAGCTTGGTCCCTGTACCCGATACCGGTGGTACACTATTTTTTTTCTTTGAATCTTAACAACAATGTAAGTTTACAAAGTCTGCAATAAATTGTGGTGAGTATTTTTCAATTATTTGCCATTAACTTAACTTTCATAGTGACTAAAATTTTTTTTTTAATTATTAGGGGGCAAACGAGCAGAAGGCTGATGGTAAGTGACTACCGTCGCCCGTGGACACTGCAACAGTCACAAGTGCGTTGCCGGGCCTTATATAATGTATTTTTCCAAAATAATGTTTGTAGATGAAAAAATCTTCTATCTGATGCATTCAAATAATCTTTCAATTATTCTGGAATGGTACCAACGAACTCATTCATCACGCCTATACCCAGCCCACCAGTTTTATAAACAACTTGAATATAGAACACATTTCTAGTAAAGTATCTCGTATACCGAAAACAAGCTACGGACATTGCTATATTTCGACTCTGCGGTAAAGAACGTAAGCAATCTCTATAAATCGAAGTTATCTTCATAAATATCCGTTGACCCGCAGCAGGAGTTCTTAAATTGATTCTACGTGATATGGAATACGAAAAGCATCTATATTGATTCCACTCTCGGGGTGAGGGCTCGATGCGTGAAATGTTTTAATAACATGAACACCCTCGGTTTTTTTATCAAGCCAACTATTTTTTTATTAATATTTTAAGTACTTTGGGTAATAAATGCACTAGCCCTCCTTAAGGTAACGTTGTCTTACGTCTACAACCTTACTTTTATATTATTCACACATTAATTATAGCATGACTATCATAAAGTATCCACACTAAATATTAATAGCTGTAACTAAATATGCAGGGTAAACAGACCAACTTTAAATGGAGACATACAAAGATTCTGAAAAACGTTAATTAGTTATTCAAATGTACGTAGTTACAGTAAGAATATTCAATATTTAAAAATAAAACTTCACCATGACAATATTATTTATGTCAAGAATGACTCTGAATGACACTCAAAGACACAATCATGACAGCATTAATTTATAGATTGTGAAGTATGTTTGTAGTATGTTAGTTTTTCTTTATTTTTTTTGTTTTTGGTTTGTTATTATTATTTTATTTTAGTTTGTTATTACTATTGTTGAACCAAAATCCTGTCACTAAAAATATGCATGCACGTTGTGGTTTTTAAAATTTATTTATTTATTTCTATTGTCATGTTACTAGTATTCAAAATTTCGGATACCAATAAGTTGTGCCAGTGATTCTACTAATATTATAAATGTGAAAGTTTGTGAGGATGTATGTATGTATGGCTGTATGTGTGTATGGATGTATGTATGTATGGATGTTTGTTACACTTTCACGCCAAAAATATTGCGATGTAACTTGATATGTAAATAGCTGGATACCTGGATTAACGCACAGGCTTTTTATCCCGATATTCCATCGGGATCGGGACTTACGCGCTGCTATTTTTTTATAAAATTCATAATTTCTTATAAACTGATCAATCAAGGAGGAATGTAGCACTATACGCTGAACAGCTTTACTCGACCAGATAATGATTAGTTTATCGAAATAGGAAAAAGCTGTATTGCTTATGGAAAATTCTTTTTAATAAACACAAAGTAATTAAGTATTTATATTCTAGGCAATATATTACCATTAAGCCTTTTATTAAAATCGTTCAACTTTATTAATATTAGGCAGGTATTAGCCTCCTCTAATACTTTTGAACGAGTACCCAAATCTAAATATAATTTTGATTGGATTTTGTTACACAACATTTATTCGTTTTGTTTTTAGTGTTAAGCTGATTATATTAAAGAAAACCTCTATTAGATTTTTTTGTCATCTTTCACGAACAAGAAAGACAAAATTAAATTTTCATTGCAGCCAGATTCGAAACAAATTGTTAAGAATCATATACCTATTTTTATCTCCATAGGGTGGGAAGTAGGAATCAAATCACAACAGTAAAACAGGTAACAAATCAGTTATATACCTAAACTATATAGAGACCTTTAGGAACTGTAACATTTTTTTCTATTTATCATCACTACATGACTACATATTATAAAACAAAGTCCTCCGCCGCGTCAGTCTGTCCGTCTGTTCGCGATAAACTGAAAAACTACTGAACGGATTTTCATGCGGTTTTCATTAATAGACACAGTGATTCATGAGGAGGGTTTGGAGGTCATATGTGTATATTTTGTTAAGATTTTGTATAAATTGATTGAAATATGTTGATGTTGACCAGCTGGTGTAACATGTTCTTAAGAGCGCAATAGGTAGTAACAGCAAACAGTTTTATGTTATACTAATCAAAGTTTCAGAACAAGATAGTGGATAAGTAGGACTATAAAATGTTGAATTTCAATACGTGATCCGGTTATTTATTTCTTGTTTAAAATTTTTATGTTAGTTGTTGGGTTTACGAGCATCGTTAGAGCTTATCCATTTTCTTTTAGAAATGACACATCGCTGAAGGTTAGTCTTACGACGTCTTTTTGATATTGCTGTTGTTCAATTACGGTTAAAGAAGACGAGAAAAAAGTTTTTTGTCTCATACTAGGGGTTCACAATATATATTTTTTAAGCAACGAAAAATAGGAGGAGCCCCCACTTCGTTATTTATAAACCGATTTTGATAATTATTTCTTTGTTAGATAGGGTATACCTTAAAGGACCCATGTCAAGGAAGTCAGGATTTGATGATGGGATCCTGATAAAATTTAGGGAAGACCTCGAAAATTTTAAGGCACGAATAGTGTTTCTGTTGACTTTTCATAACTTAAACAGGTATTTTTGCGTTTAGGAATCATCGCATCATAAGCTAAGCTGATTATGTAATTTTTTTTTTTAGGTTTTTTTCTAATATTTAAAATATTCACATTGAACTATAACAACAGTTTTTCCATCATAAATATTTTAGTGGCTGCAATAACTTTATAAAAGTGCCCAATACGTGGGTATAGACTCCAAAAATGTAGCCAATATGACGTTGGTGTGTACTACGTCTCTGCCCACTCCTACGTATGTACACAGACATAAAGGTAAGCATATAAATAAAAATTGATTAACATAAACCAAACATATTACAGCCCTATTAATCTTTTGTTCAGTTGAAATCATATACGATCACAGCCTGTGTTCGATGTACATGTACGCTCTCTGAATACGCACTGAAAGTGGCTGTACCTACCTCAGTCCTTCGTCCCGAACCTCTCTACGTGATGGGGGATGTGTGACGAGAATCGGAAATAGGATCGGAATGTTTTGTGGTTATTCCGATTGAACTCTGGAAAGGGGTACCTACACTTGAAATTTCAAATCGATTCACGACCAGTTTTCTCGTTAAACATAGAGGTTTTCCCTCAGGTAAAAGCTTGCTTTCTTCCCATTATAAAGGACGAGTAGGTCTTAGTTAACTTTGGCAGTTTTATTTATGGCAGCGTATAATAAAAAAGGAAACTAATTTTGGGTAAAGTAATAAACATTGTTTCCTTTTTTTTTGGATTCCGCAACGGATGCGGGTTATATAAGATGCTATATGATATCCAGTTTAAAATGTGGTTTAGTTTTTAGATCTTAGTTTATTTTTTTTATTAGTAATGTAGTTATTTTAGCATTAGATTGACCGTGATCTTTTTGTGTTCAACTCGAAGTACAGAACCGAAAATGAAACATTCTAAAATAACGGATTGTATAGTTTGTTTCACTTTAATTTATTTTTAACTAGCAACCGGTCCCGGCTTCGCACGGGTAGTAGAGACATCTTCAACAGTCACCATCATATTTCAACCATTTTCCACAAAACGTTAACAAATTACATTTTACACAAAACTTTTTACATGCCTTCTTTGTCATATTTGTTTCGTGATCGGATGACTTTCAGAATATACATTGGAAATCAATAACTATGAAAAAATACAATATCTTTTCTAAAACTTTCAGAATAAACTAATTGAGTATTATTTTGTGCCTTGTATCATCTGCCAACAATGAAATTTCAAATTATGTTTGCAATTGTCAGACATCAGCTTGAATTGATTAATTTTACGAGAAAACAGAAATTACCTTAATGCTGTAGTTTTGCTCTTAACATAATCCCAGTTCTGCAATATGTGCATAATGATGATCAGCACCGGTAATCACTTCTCAAATCAGCTTACCATGTGCTTATTTGCCCCTTTAGTAATATTAATTTCATTAATCATCTCGTAAATCAATATTTAAACGATGATATGATAATATGTATGATACTCTTTTGTGTGATGGGAGATATGTTAATGTAAATCACTTCTTTCATGAATATTTACGTCGTGGTTGCCCAAAGGCCTTTATGCGCTTAATATTTAACTATAGCATTGATATTCGGACTCATAAAATGTCATTTATTATGTACAAGACACTGACTGAAAATTATAACGTTCACCGCATCTGGGTAGGGTGTACCTAAATAAATAGCTACTAATACCATCAGTATAGAACTTTGTTGACACAGCGGTGGCTGGGTATTATTGATGGGCATAATTTATCGTATTTGCCCCGTGTTCTAAGGGGAATGCGAACGAAATCACGAAAGTACCACCCCGAAATTTATGATCCCCTTTTTGAACCTTTGATGACTACTAATTTTTCAACAGCACCTACCGAAAAAATTGACAGCCAAGAACTTTCTTTACCTACTCCGACGAGGTATAAATTATTAATTGTAGTCGATTTTATGTAGGGTAGCGTGATTGATGATTGGAATAAAAATCGATGATAATATCAGTAAGCCAACGATCAAGTTTGAATTTATTACGGTAGTATGGCGTTTATAAGTAATATTAGATGTTAGTAGGTAAGAAACAAAAGAGTGATAAATTATAGACAACGTGACATGTCCATATTAGCGTGAATGATGTCCATTGGAAATCAAATATTTAAGGAATGTCCATTTGTCCATAGTTATTACGGAACACAGAAACAAGCTGAGAAACATTTAATTTACGTTCGTATTTGTTACGTTTTTTTTTTTTGTAAAATTGAAATCTTACAGGAAATACAACTATGCAGTTAAACTTAAAATGCAAAACTCTATCTGTATACAACATTTCATTAAAATAGTAGAAGCTGTTTCCTAGATTCAGATTATATATATTATATATATATACAAGAATTGCTCGTTTAAAGGTAGTTGTGTCTAAAATGACTCAAAAACACAAACAATAAAAGTTCTTCTTCGTTCTTGAATATAGAATTCAATAAATAAATATCTAAATCAAAACAAACAAAACAATCAGAATGACATTAGTCCTACCATATATTCCAGAATCTTATTAATAAAAGAGATCAAACGATTAGTATAATCAGATTGATCTCTCGCTATTCCAGAGAGGAAAGCTTCGGCTGTCAAACGCCAATCCTCCTGCAATGAATGGACAACCGGGTTGTAGAAACCAATTTTCCCACTGACTAAGTAAGTAGGTAAATTCGTAATTTCATGGCGCATTAATCTCCAAGTAGATCATACAGCGGTCCGTCTACCAATTTGCATTTGTTGTGTTGTCGTGTTTGAAGACGATTTCTTCGAATTTATTTTTAGACAAAATTCGGTTAAGGGGATGCTTTGAAAGAGCTAAACACATTTAATCTACATAGATAATAGAGATTTATAAGGTAGATATACCTACATTACCTTGCTAGGGCTCGGTTTGTATTCCTTACTTACTTTAAATGTTTATTTTTCTTTAAATGTCTTCACTGAATTTTGAAAAGGTTGGGTAAAGAGATAAGGGTGAACTGTATGTTTGTAGATAAGTAAGTTACAATTTGTAAATCTTATTAACCGCCTCATAAATTAACGAAATATCATTTTGTTTCCTTTTCTTTTAAATACATATTTCTAAAAAAAACACATGTCGAAATATAACATCTTTTTTCAATCTTCCTTAACACGATGGTGTTAAGGAATATTGTGAATCTGTTAACTGTTATCGGTGTGGTAAACAATCTTTATGTTGAGGGAGTTCGTTTTGCCTTTCCTATTTATCCCGTCGCGCGTCGTTGGGACTTACAAATCTAAAAATATTTCCATATTATCTTGTACGTAATTCTTCCATATTAGGTACATGTAGCATTTTATAGCCATACTAAACAAGCTTTGAAATATTTCTACGTTTCTTACCAAGCTGGCGTTACTTTACAGCTTTCTCTGAAGTACACGAGCATTGATCGATATGCACGGACGGTGAAAAGGAAGACGGCACAGGATTGAAGCTAGTTCACTATTTTGTTGAGCAGTACTACCTGCGATGCTATATTACTGCCACATTATACAGGCCACAATAGAAGGATCCCGTTTTCAAACTATACATTAATCGATTTTCAATTTAAATTTTTTATATGTCGACAATTCTGCCAATGTCATTGTGCGATGGAAATACGTGTATTTATTGGAACTAAAACAATGTCCCGAGTAATTATCAGTGGACTGAATGTGGGACTTATTGTTGCGGTTAGTACACTGAAACAAACAGACATGTGCAAATAAATAATGCTTAATTGATAAATTTATAATATTAATTGATGAATACAGTATAGGTTAAAAAAAAAATTATACCTCACCAACATACATAAGGATACAGGTCACAGTTTGATGGCATTGCAACAAATAAAGGTCATCAAGGCTTGAAAAAGGTCTGGGGATGAATAAGTTAGGATAGAAGAGATGTTAAGGGAATAGGAATTTTTAAATGTTCTAGATAGCTATTAAGGTCTAGGTATGGGTTGTTTTTATTGCAAGTAAAAAATATGTGGTCCAGACTGCCTTCGTCCAGTCCACATTCACATAGAGATGAATCCCGTACCCGAATTTTGTGTAAGAAAACAGGAGAGCTACAGTGACCTATACGGAGTCTACATATGGTGGAAATGATGGATTTAGATACTTTTTTGTACCTAGAAAACCAAGGTTTTGGGGTTATACTTGGCTGTATTGCATAGTAATGTCTTCTTTTTTTTTCAGAGGAGCTGTTCCACTCTAGTTGCCAGGATGACATAATTTTTTTCTGGGGGAGTCTTAAAAGGTCATAATTGTGATGGACAAGATGTTTGGGAAGTAGCAGCATTTTTGGCTAACAAGTCTGCACATTCATTGTCCGCAATGCCACTATGGCTTGGGACCCCTACAAACTGGACTATTCTGGACCTTCTGTCACAGTTATATTAAGATTTTTTAATTTGTAAGATTAGAGGGCTGTGTAATCTACTCTTATATGGATTTTTTAATAAGGCTGTGAGGCAGCTAAGAGAGTGAAAAAAAATGTAACTGCTCTATTAATGTTGTGGGATTCTATATACAGACATGGTTCCAAAACGGCAACACATTCACCTGTAAACACTGAAGACTTTTTTGGACATCTAAACTTTAATATAATTCTGGAGTTTTGGTAGTACACAGCCGCTCCTGTATAGCTTTCACTAGACAATTTTGATGCGTCAGTAAAAAAATTATCAAACCCCACCCACTGTTCATCCAACAGAGCATTGAAGGTCGAATTAGCAGACGCAGAGCCCTTAGGGATTCCAACATCTAAGGGCATTTGGTCTAAAACATAGAATATTATAATCGAAAGAGAAAAGGGGGAGTCTTTCAAATTTCACAATAGAGTTTGTAAAAGATAAGTAACAGCGGAAAGATTGAATTATTAATGGAATTTCCTTAAGGGCCTAGTATCTGGAAGAGTTACATAAGGTATCCAAATCAGTAATTTTGTCAAGAAGAGGGTGAGAGGATTTACCCACAAGTTCTAAAATAAAACGTGCAGCCAGGAATTGTCTTCTTAATGTTAAGGGTGTTTCTGAACATTCGACCTGCAATGCATTGATAGGAGAGGACTTCGTGCAGCCAGATATGATTCGAAGGCACCCAGCCTGTACTTTATCAAGAGTAGCAGCTAATGCGCCCTTATTGCATGGAACCATCAAAAATAAACCATAGTCCATTATGCTGCGAACTAAGGCGTTATACACAAGTTTCATGGGATATGGGTGGGCCCCCCACCAGACACCAGCCAGGACCTTTAAGATTCGGATGTTCCTTTCACATCTTGAGGCCAGATAACCGATTTGGTGAACTCCAGTCAATTTAGAATCTAGGTACACCCCTAGGAATTTAAAATTTGGTAAGATAGGAATATTTTGCGTTTGAACTTGATCTTGTGGCAGCGTCTTCTTCCATGTAATAATTACAACCGCGCTTTTCGGAGCCGAAAGACTAAGGCCATGAAACGATAGCCATCGCCACAAGGAGTTCAGTGAAATTGAAAGAGATGTGGTTGCATCTTGAATAGACTGGTCGCTGACATATAGTGCCAGGTCATCAGCGTATTGTAGAATGGAGCAATTTTGTTCAAGCATGTACCCATGTCAGATGTATACAGATTGTAAAGCAAAGAACTTAGTACAGAGCCCTGCGGTAAGCCCCTCCAGGTCTTTCTGCAATCAAACTCCTCACCCAAAACCCTTAAAACCAGTGTTCGAGACATAAACATTGCACATGTGCGCTGGATCATCCTAACCGGAAGTCTCAGCTGATGCAGTTTCTGCCTGAGAATGGGAAGTAGGTTATTGTCATATGCAGAGGACATGTCAAGGAATGAGTAACAACAGATATATTTTGAGATAGGGAGAGTCTGATATCAGTTACCAAAACTGCAACACTGTCCATTGTACTAAGTCCTTTGCGAAAACCAAATTGGCAGTTTGGTAAAAAATTCTTTGATTCTACAATCCACTATAAACGGTTTTTTATAAGGTGTTCAAATAATTTGATGAGAACTGATGAGAGGGCAATTGGCCTTTAGCTATTTGGATCAACTGCATGTTTTTCTGGTTTCAAGATGGGTATGATAATCTGGATCTTCCATTTGTCTGGTACCCAGCCATTGGTATAACAGAAGTTTAAAATGCTTAAAAAGTAAGTCCTAGCAGACTGCCCAGCATGCGTTATAAATGAGTATGGAATGCCATCAATACCAGGAGCCGAGTCTCGAACGCTTTTTAGCACCATGTCTAGTTCTTCTAAAGAGAATGGGTTATCATAATCATCCCGTGATTGTAGCGGCATTCCTGGTTGAATGATTTCATCTAAACATGGTACATAGGATGGAGCAATTTTATGCAGGAAAAGTTCAGCTGTATCTCGGGAGATAGTGTTGGAGACTGGTGTCGAGCAACCAGATCTAAATCTACTTATATTCTTCCACACTATTGAGGATGGAGTAGTTGGAGACAAGGAGGTACAGAACTTCACCCACCCGGTGCGCTTCTTACGTCGTAAGAGTCTTTTTGTGGAAGCCAATTTGTGTTTATAATTTAATAAATTATGTATACTCATTTCAGCATTATATCTTTTTTCTGCTTCCTTTCTTTCTTTCACTGCCCTGGAGTATTCACTGTCCCATCAAAGAGGTGAGGGGATTTTGCCTCTGCTGCTATTCTTGATTTTGAAGCAGCCGTCTGCACTTGATCCTATGACTTCCAGAAATCTCTCACAGCAGTCTATCACATGGTAGCGATCATCGTAGGGTAAGGTCCTGTAATCTAGTCTGGGAAGGGAATTAACTTTGGATTCAAGTGATAGGATGAAATTTTGCCAGTCAGGTTCCGATAGATTGTATTTTAGGAGAGGAGGGGATGATTTTTCCAAATAAGTTGTACTAGTTAAGGATATTAAGATCGGATGATGATCATGGGACAGATCCGTGCCCTGCCAGCTAGCTGCTGCAGCAATGTCAGCAGAGCAGACCGTTAAATCCACGCAGCTCCTGTGTTGCCCGGGGAGAACTCTACGTGTGGAGCAGCCAGTATTAAGAACGCATAGGTTCAGGTCATCAAAGATCTCTACTAAACCTGAACCAAAGGAGTCACAGCGTTCGGATGCCCATCTATAGTGGTGGCAATTGAAATCATCCATAACTAATATTGTGCCGTGTAGGTTTGTCAGAGTGTTCTTTAATATGGGAAGGTAACTTTGGTGGGGGTGTGCAATATAAATCGAAAGGATTGTAACATTATTAATTTTTGCTCCAACAATGCTCATATCTCCTGGGAATGGGGGCATGGAAAGGGATAAAAGAGGGATCCGGTTGTTAATTAGGAGAGCGGAACCACCGTAGCCACCAGACCTGTCGTATCTGAGTATATAATATTGTGGGATACGAAAGTTAAGACTTGGTAGTAGCCAAGTCTCAGCAATAGAGAAAGCCAGCCTTTATATTTGTTCAACAAGAATATGAGGTCGTGCTTTTTATGAAACACGCTCCTCACATTCCATTGTAGAAATACTTGTTGGGACGCCATTTTTGTAGTTTTTTGAGTATGTGAATAAGTTGTTTGGCAGCGTTCGACGGTGTTTCAGTAGGAAATATAGAGGGGGATAAAGGGATATTGGGAGTCATAAGAGAGGTCAGTAACTGAATAAGAAGGTCTATAGTGGTCTAAAGGTGAGTTATTGAGAGCACAACCATTAGGCTGTGAAGACTGTGGATTATATGTAAGCGATTGGTGAGCAGCTTCATTACAGGATGGAGAAAGAGCATGGGTCCTAGGTTGGCGGAATACAGTCTTGCGGTAGGAATGAGAAGGTTGCTGAGTATAAGTAAGCTCTTGTGTATGAGTAGGCTGTTGAGTATAAGTAGGCTGTTGAGTATAAGTAGGCTGTTGAGTATGAGTTTGCTGTTGAGTCCTAAGAGTGTCGGCATAGCTACGTGAAGAAACTGGAATGGATTTACTAGCTTCCTCATACGAAATATTTTTTCTGCCATTAAAGTCTTAATAGCCCTCTGCCGACTATACTCCGGGCAAACCTTGCTGTTAGCAAAGTGACCACCAGAGCACAGCACACAAAAGGCCTGACTCTTATGAACTTCACAGCCGTTGCTGGGATGGTCATGACCACACTTACTACACCGGGGCTTGGACCTGCAGATAGATTCCACATGCCCAAACCGACAGCATTTTCTGCATTGTATAGTGGGGTAGATGTATTGTTGGACCGGGAGGGAGGTATAGCAGCAGAAAACTCTTTCAGGGAGAACCTGGCCATCAAAGGTGAGCACACAGGTTTCTGTTTGTTTCCACTCTAGGACTTCATCTCTATATAGTTTTCTATTAATACTTCTTACTTTTAAAATTTGCCCACAGCCCGGTGGCACAGTAACAAAATGATAACTTCCTCTTCTAGCATGTCAGTAGGGATACCAGAAACCACACCCACCCTAGTTATATTAAATGTTGGAATATTGGCTTCATAACATGGTTATTAAGGAGTGGGTTGATAAGGAATGAATTTGCATCCTGAGGGGACGCAAACTCAACTGATACTCTGTTCCTTCCTACCTTTTTAACGCCATTTCTGACTACATTGTAAATGTTGTTATTGAACAAAAAAAGGCCGAATGTTACGGCATGTAAGGTTGTACCAGCTTTTGCTTGGGACACAACACGCGATACATGGACCACAAAAGGGCCATTGCCAACTTGACTTCTCATTGGTTTTAATGGATGAATTGTGTTCACCTCATCGTCAACAGGTCACTTACGCGAACCGGAAGCCTGAGGAGTAATATTTTCCTGTTCCGTAACACTACAGACGACATTTGCGAACTGTGTAAGGGGATTAGAAGGGGTAACGGGTTGGTCGGGGAAAAAGGAAGAAGGAGAGAAAGGGGGAGTTAATTGAGAGGGTTTATCAGGGGGGTCGGGGGGTTTTTCTTTAGACATGGTAAACACCTAAATATGTATAGTAGTTATAAAACACTCACAAAAAACCTTTACCAAAGACTATATATATACTAGACTATACGACAACACAACAATAACAAAAACAAGACCCAAAAGTCACAAAACCACTTAAAGTCGCTATAGATTCTAGACACACGTGCTAACCAATCGTACGACGCGGCGAGAATCTATACATTAATCCAAAGCAAATATGCACCTTCAATTATCATTTATACACCATTTGAGAGTAGTGTGTTTAGTGTTTGACAGTAGTAGTGTTTCACAAGTTAAAACACCGTTCGAAATTGAGCTTTCATAAAATCAACGAATGTAACTCTCATAAGTACACGTCATATGGAATGGCATACCATGTCGAATTAATCTGACTCTCTGTGCCTGATAGTTCTGTCTGACATGTGTCCGATGACCTGAACGTACGTTATGAATAGATACTTCGAGTTACAAATAATCGATACTAGTGTGGCGTAGGTTAGTGATATACCAAATATATATTTGCAATAATAGTATTTAATTATTGTTACGAAAATATATTTATATTTGTTATTATCAAAATAAATATTTTTATATACGTACGGACAAGCAAATCAAATTTGTTATTAGTTACTAGACCGGTCGGCCGCCCGAACGTTCCATTGTTCTCGGCGCGAGGTAGGCGGAGCTCGGCTAGCATTCTCGAGCCGCCCGCACGCATCATTTTGCACCGGCGCGGCGCGGCGCCGGCGGCCCAGTTATTAGTTTTAACTTTAATAAATGAATGAAATACTTTCAGCACGTCATTAAATGTTGCAATTTATTGTAAACGTAAGTCTAAAAGTGATTTAAATCTGATAGTAATGAATATTTTACTTATAACTAAATCGTTTATTACTAGTAATACTACTAATAATAACAACTTTGTGTTACGCATTCAAAATTGAAAAACCGCTGGCAGAATTGAGGTACTATTTACCTCAATTTATGTTTGTTCTATTACACTACTTTATAAAATACATAAAATATGAAATGCTCATTTTTATTGCATATTTATTTGAAAATTAAACAATCAACTTCTCTTTTTCTGAGTTTCGTTTTCTTCTCGTTTTCTCTTCGTTTTCTTCTTTTGAACATAAGGTCATAAATGACTACTTCAACACCTAGTGTCGATTTTAGCCTCTTTGTATTGAAAAAAATGTATTTACGTTTTAATTTTATCAGCAGCAACTCTTCAAATGTCATTTGCAGAAACTAACTTTTATCCATCGCTACATTACACAGAACATTACGATCACCGTCGACATGAATAAAAAAGGTTAACGATATCTGAAATGGAGCAAAATCGGCATATGACGTTCTTGCCCCGTTCAAAATAGACAGAAATAAGCACTTGATGATTTTGACGTTACAAAGTTAGCACCTTAAAAATCTAAGTATTTGCAACGTTTCTTAGTAAAAAAAATACAAAGAAATTAAAACGGACATTGACCCATGTATATTGCAGTCTCTTGACACTGAAAGTTGCGTTATATTATATTTACATTCGATAAAGTACAGCACAAATCACTCACACTTCACTTTTGAAATGAAACTGAACTTCGAACACTATTTTACCCTTTCCTATGCCAAATTACGCCATCTTGAACATTTTATTTCTATTATAAAGTAACGTTTTTTTTACCCACACAACTACCAAAAAAGCAGCTCGTTAGTAATGCGTTTAATTTGCAACATATAGGTATTTTCCTGATTGTTGAATGTTGAAAGTTACATATCTAATATTATAGCATAGCATATATTCGAACACATGTCATTACTGATTATAATTTTAAACACTATATTTATTTTACCAGTAATCGTACCTAGATAGGTGTTATTTGTGTCAAGTATTTAATATACTTATTCACTAAAACGATACATTTCTGAAAACAACATAATGTGCTGATTTTATGTTATTAAAAACATAATACATGTAAAAATATTCGAAGCCTTGTCCTTCGCATTTGACTCGGTGTTGCTATCGAACTGAACATAAATGCGAATTATTAATTTCGTGAATCGAAAATGAAATGAGCAGGCTCTGATCATGCAACTCGGTGCATTGCGATATTTAATTGGAGAGCAAATATATTCATTGCTTTATTATTCCTCTGGATCGTATTCATTCTTGAGTATAATATTCAGTTATACTATAGTTGTTTATGTTCAAGAATAACATAAATGTGTAACACGAAGAAATTACTTAAAGTTTACGTTGTTCTGTATGATATGGGTATATGATATCATAAAACTAACAAATTATGCAGTATTATCACAGTTTATTTTAATATACCATTGTAAGAAAAAGTGATATACGAGTGAAACAAAAGTCAGATCATTTTAATAGGATTTATAATCATTTTTAAAATACACAGAAATCTGAAACAATTTTAAGAAGTTTCTGATCTTATTTATTTTGTGCGTTTCTAAACTACAAGACGTGAATTAACTAGCTATGTTAAAACTTTTCTAATGTACCAAAGGTGCAGAAAACAATATTAATAATGCAACAATAGTGTAATACTAGTTTATTAATCTCTAAGCTACTTTAAACTATATTTCGAACTTATTGTCTATTCCCCAAGTGTTCTGAGCATAGCATTGTCTAAATATAGAAGATCTTCGATTCAGACATTGCCCCTGTCCAATCACAAAACGGATTACTGATTTGGGGCTTTAATACTAAGTAGCGCTTTTGCGCGTCCTTGTGTTATTTTAAAACCTAACGCAAGCGATAACATTCAGTATTTAGATTCCTTTAACAAAGTTTTCAACTCTAGACAAGATTGAGACATTATTCAATATTTATATGGTGATACTGTTGTAATATAATTATGTTAACTATGTAGGTATTATATACCTTTGATTTGAGGTACTCAGCCTGTGACCATGGTCAGTGCAACCTTATCGCAACATCAGGCAAGTCAAAGGTATGTAATACCATTTAAATACGTGATCGCGTTAATTCCCGTTGACGTAATTATTATACGTGAAAGTTTAAAAGTTAGGATATTGTTGTACTTTACCATTTTGTATGCTATCTAATGCAAAATATAGAGATCTGTAATAAAAATAATGATTCTTTCATGTTTACAAATTTAAATGGATTAATTGTATTATTTAATTTTTTTTAGTATTATATTGAAATATGGAAGAATAAAAAAGAAAGTAGAAGAAAAATATATAAGTCGTTTAAATGCGAGTTTTTTCAATAATTTATTACAGTCATGCGTTCAAGAATACAAGGAAAAGAATCACGTCACGATCCTAAATGAAACCGAGATTCCAAGAAAGTCAACTTGAGCCCGTAGTAACTAATTTTAGAATGGGAGTAGATTATGTCAGATTATCATACTGACCTCGTATTTGAAAACTCGGTAACTAAAGTTGAACAGCCATTTTAATAGCCCAGCCAACAAACGCTCAACCAATAAATTCGATTTTTAATTAGGGCTAATCACAACTACAATTTCAGTTTTGTATTTACAAGGGGCCCGATCACGAAATAGGTATTACATACCTCTAAATTGCCTGACGTTTTGACGAGGTGACACTGGCTGTGGTCACAAGCTGACTGGCTCAGTGGTGCACGCCCTCCGTTGTCGAGATCGTGTGATGGAAGGTTCTTCATCCACCCGCTCATTTTCTAAATTTTTGTCACCGTCACATACTATACTAACAGTGCACCTATGTTGTAAGCAAAACGAAATGTCCTTATTTTGGTGTTTATCCGACTGCGCTTAAAAGCGAGGTGGCATGTTTTCACCACGCTGTAGATAATTTGAAACTATCTTCCCGATTGAAAGTTTAGTTTTTTAATTTCATTCGCTACACGTACAACTCTTGAGTAAAAGTGACGTTCCGTGGAGATGACTTGCGTACGGTAAAACTCAATTCAGTAATTAGTGCCCACTTCGAGTGCATGTTCTGCAATCGCTGATTTGGTATATCTGTCGGTTCTTCACAGCAGCGATATGTTCTTTGACCCTTTCAGCAATAGTCCGCTTTGTTTGGTCTATGTAGGAACTACCGCAGCTGCAGTTTATTTTGTAGACACCTGGAGTTTGGTACCGTTACCGTTAGGTAAGACATACTTCGGTGTACCCACGATGTTTCGAACTTTTATGCCTGGTGTGTACACTGTTGGAATGGAGTATTTCTTTAACACGGAGCCGATCTTATCCGTTACTCCTTTGACATATGGCATGTAAGCTGGTTGTCTGTTCACCTCCAGAAGCATGCGTCTCATTGTCAACAGCAAAAACTCGTAAAAATACCAAGAATGACAACCAGTGAGTGAGAGATCCCCTTTCCTCTTTACCCATTTCTATACTTTGCAACGTTCTAGCAACCGAATGCAGGCACCATCCTAAAAATGTCTGACCTTTAAAACGCTTGAGTCAATCTGAAGGAAAGGGTGCCGTAGTGCCATCGCCATTAACAACTCTTGCCTAATAGAAATCATAAGAAATGCAAGCAATGTAGCTGTTTATTGCTCTAGTATTACTATCATATATGATAATATATCGGAAATTGTTAACAGATTGATTCATTAATGATGATAATCTTATTATACATATTTCCGTGCCATATATCGATAAAAAACGAATAATGAATATTGATACGGTACAGTTTGGCAGTTTATTATGTACTTACGTAAGCAACGATAGATTTGATCAAGACGACAGTTAGTTATGACGGCATGACAGGGAGATAAATGTTCCCTCGTCGGCAAACTCTTGGCAAAGGCTCTAGACGTGGAATTATTACCAGTAAAACAACCGTACCGTAGATTTTGTTTGCCCAATTTGGATTATCCCGTCCGACTGTTGATTGGGTAATTTAGGTTTAGATTTGGGAACAAAGTTTTCGAATTTGATGGATTATCTCGAGGATAAGGCGTATTTAAGAGTTAAGTATTAAAAGAGAAAATATACTCAGCTATAAACAACAATAATGTATTAAGGTCTTGAGCTTTTACGTATTTATCTTAACACATAAATAATACAACTATATGATGCCAAGTGACTGTACACTTTGAAAAAACGCTGTCATACTATGAGATATAGTACTTCTGGAGGCGTTGAATTCCTTGGCCGTTTACCCACAGCCACCATTAAAATCATGTCATTTTATATAACCCTGACTATTATAAAATCTAAAACTGACTGTTTTTCAAAATATCACATGCTTTTTATGTGATACTTTGACAAACAGCCAGTTTTAGAATTTTTCATTAAAAAGTAATACATCAAGTATAAACTAAAGTTTTTATTATACTTAAAACTAGTACATATTTAATGTCAGCTACATAAAGAGGTACATCCTCCGAGCCTTTTCCCAAGTTAGTTAGGGTCGGCTTTCAATCTAACTATGAAACGGCCGATCTTCGATATTTTACGTAAAGCCTCACCGGCCACATTGTTATTGAATTTATTTATATATAATTATGATGTTTATAACCGACTCACATAAAGAATTACCACAGAAATAAGTTATTATTATTATTATAATTCGAATATGACCAACATAAGGGTTTATCTAACAAAATTATTGAGAAGAAAGTGGTGTCGATTTTTTTATACGTTTAGAATTAACTTCAGAATTTTTAAAGAAAAAAAAACCGTCGTTAGTTTTTGTTCCATGAGAGCATTTAACGCAGGCCAATTCATGATTCTCATGATTATTTATTTTTGTATTACTTTAGTGTATTATGAAAGGATTATACGGTAAAACAGTAGTCATTATTAACTCTAAAAGAGTCTTATTGATATTCAAATAATCCTACATAATATTTTAATTTAATTTAATTTAATTTTGTTGTCTTCGTAGCAATTAACGAGTTTAGTATAACTAAATACAAATACTAAATCACATTGATACTTGGTTGATATAGATAGGTATAGGTACAGATTATATTATAATACAGTTAGTGCACAATACACGAATCTCGCCATCTTTTCTTTGTGACCTACAGATACGTAATCAATTTACTAAGCGATCACACAATTTGTAATTCAGACTTCTTCACCTCTATTCAAATTGTCTTGTACGAGTATATACAAATTGCAACCAGCGTCTTAAATTTTTTTTTAATGTGCACCCAATATATGAATATATTTTTTTTAATGTGCACCCAATATATGAATATATTTTTTTTAATGTGCACCCAATATATGAATATATTTTTTCTGTATATTCGCTTTACTATTATATTATACGGTTACTGATGCGTATCAGATCCGCTTTGGGTACTTTATTCCTGTCCCAGGACCTCTGGCAATGCTACTTACCAGCACCAGCTTCTTAACTGTGCGGTATTTGATAGCTTGACGTACTTTCCCAGTAGAGTGGCTTTCTTGAAAAATAAAACCTGTATCTAAAATAGTTATAGAAATAAAGCCACGTCATAAAATGCAGTTGATGTAGTTTAATATGTAGTATATGGATGGATGGATTTCTTTATATCTCTAGACGTCATTGAGAGTAACTCTAAAGCATTATGTTCATTAAATAATATCGACGAACAGTTTACCTTAAATGAATTTGACATTTACACAAAGGGATAGTAGGAATTTACCAATTCTCGAGGCGACAGAATTGACATTCGGGCGAACCCGTGATGCGTGTCGGTACCGCTACGAGCTCTACGAGAATCTACGAGGTGCTACGAGCTGAGCATAAGAATGACTACATCAACCCAACGTAGCACACACCAGCGAATTGAATTTAATCGGTTAAAAATTAGTTCATATTTATGTAAAAGTATTGATTTATGAAATTTCACTTTTACGATTTTAACTAGTTGTGTGAGTGATATTCATAATGATTACAGATGATATCCGTTGAATTACAGTTGATAGATAGATAACACTTTATTTGTACACCAGTCTTACAGTAGAATTATCATACATACATTTGTCATACAGATAATTACAAAGGGCGGCCTTATTGCAAAATGCAATTTTTTCCAGGCAACCTTAGGATGGATCAATGTGTTTCGGAGAGACAGTTGTAGTTGGAGGTGCATTTCAAAGTTTTTATGAAAAACTATAATTACTATAACTAAATCAATATGAAAATATACAGATATCCTGTATATTTAGTCTACTTATGCATACTAATATAAAACATACATAAACATATAATATATACTTAAGTCTATCATATAACAAACATACATATATACATATTTTAATTTATACTCAACATACTTTAATAAGGAAATAATTAACCTAATGTGATAAATAATATTCATGAACCATTTTCTTGTTGTACCAGTTGGTACATCTATCGAAAGGATCAGACTAGTTTAAGATTTTTTTCAGGCAACCCAAAGCTAGTCGAGTTTTAGTTTACAAAATCATATTTATTTAGTAGGTCTGTAAGTAGATTTCCCTTTTTTTAAGTTGTGACGAAACCTCTACCGTAGCTAACGGTGAAGCTTATTATGTTGAAATCGAACTGCTTAAAATCACATGGTGTTTTCTCGCGGGAAACGCCAAAAATGTTTTATAATCCTAGGGAATCCCGGGATACATAAGTTTAGCTTGGTATTAGTGGGCAATTTCTTAAATCTTAAGGCAGTAGCAAGGTATCTTAACTGTACTTTCTCATATATAACAGCGTGTGTGATACAACAACAACCCTCCCCAACCCCCTCTGGTGACGGTTACACATAGTGGTCATATCCTAAAAAACTAAAAATCTCAGACCACAAACAATTAGAAAATAGAACACATAATAATATGTGATTTTACAATGTTTTTTTTATAATAATCATAATCAGTTTAATCACTCACTCGGCGAAACACAATGCAAGTTGTGTTTCACCGAGGTAAGTGAGGTCCTAACCCCCTCCCCCCACTCCTCCCCCACTCCCACCTTAAAGACTGGCAAAGCACCTCTGACTCTTGAATTGCATATATCCATGGGCGGCGGTACTCACTTACCATCACGAGACCCGTGTGCTCGTTTGCCCCCTATCTCATAAAAAAAAGTCATAAATCTGCTTAACAGAAAATCCCACAAATAACTTTTTACCGGCCAATTCGATCGAAACGTCGGAAAAAACAATAAAAGTTAGTATCATTCATCCTTCCCGTTTAGGTATTATTATATCTACACTGGTCATCTATGTAATAATTATAATAAATTATCTGCCGGTGCAATGTTAACAAATAATTATAAACGGATGGTTAAAATGTTAACTGAAGAGTAATAAATTAAATATATTCACATGGCAGCGTCATTGTAAATTATAAAGAGTGTTCCAATATTTTACTGAAATTAATTTATAATGTACCATTTTATGTAATTTATGAAACCCAATCTGCTTATTTATTTTGTTAATATTTTACCTCGTTTGCCGCTGCTCTGTGATGGTAATTCATAAATATTATACGATGCTAATGGTTGTGATTGATTCTTTGTGTGAATTGAAGAATAATTGTCTGTTGGCTGTGTGGGGATAATGTGAGTCTGGGATTAATAACAGGTTATCAAATACCGAATAAAAGACACGTTTCTGTTTAGCACTAACTTGCCAAGTTTTTGTATTCTCTAGACTAAGATTAAGCTTTAAGCTTATCAAATCTTTGACAAGCACTTTTCAATGCTTATGTTTTAAAAAACAATAGTTGTGGTACGAATTATGATGAGGAATTGAAATATGTATTAAGTTTTTGTAGGCGTAAAATTTTACCTCATACAATTTTACCTCATACAATTTTACCTCATACAATTTTACCTCATACAATTTTACCTATTAAATATATAATCTACAAGTATGCTATTGCTAGTGCGTAGCTTGACTTGTATGGGTTTTCTTCAGAAGTAGCTGAAACCTGGGTAAAACCTCAATACACGTGTAGACGTTAACCTTATAATATTCCCATCTTTTTCAAAGTGTAAAATAGCATTACAATAAAATAAAAAAAAGAGTAAGCTAAATTAAGTAGCCATTAACACAAAAAGAGAAAATAAATCGTTAGATTTATTTTCTCTTTTTGTTTTAATGGCTAACGTTAGTACTTGCATAATAAAAACAGGTATCACGATCTACATAATACCGGCGCACTTTAACAGAGATAAGGCTTTAAGTAGATACCTACTTTATTAACACTTTAGGGATTATGGCTCTAATTTTGTAAATTCATCTAAAGTAAGTTAAACCATTTTATAGCTTTGTTTTGTATACGTCTTTTGCAACACTTTTAGCTTAACCGTATAATATTCAAACAAACATATTCGTTTAAATATGTTATATGTTTAAATGTGTATAAAAAAGATAACGTTTTAAAACAACATTAACATTTTAAAGCTAACAAAATAATACAGAGCATTCCCTTAAATCTCCCGTTCAAGACTAGCTGTATGAAATGAGCTCTCAGCCAGGCGAAAAACAGTTTATTGCTTTATTACGAGTATGCAAATATAACCATGCGAGCGTTGCGGCGACCTGCAAAATGAAATGGCTACTGACTGCACGACTGCGCTAAAGAACGTGAATCTAGGGCACAATCTAAATCATAAGGGTGTGTACAGATGGGCTTCATTTCATCAGCGGTACCAATATCACAACTGCTTAAATTCAGTTAGTGGTGTAGTGTGTGGCTTTAATGTATAATAAACGCGTCCTAAGGTGCAGACCGCTCATCGGATACCGTAAGGTAGGATGAAGGCTATTCAGATGGACCGGTAACTTAAAAAAAGTTAAGACTTAGTGGGTGACGAGCGAGTTGTACGGTGCAAATTAAAGGAAGTTCATTATTGACTGCAATAAGTTGATAAATTTGTCAAAACGTTTTTAATAAGTCGTACAATAACTAACACATTTAGAATAACACCAATATGCCCTAAAATCTAGTAAAACACCTCCCTAAATTCGCAACCTTCGCTGTTTTGGACGGATAGACGTGGATAAATTACGCAGTGATACCTCTAAATTAAATTGGGAACCTTTTTTGGAGGCATCTACAGTGGACGAAAAAGTCAATATATTTAACAACACACTGATTGAGCTATATGACACGCCCCTATAAGGAAAGTCAGAATAAAGCGTCAGAATAAGGCGAAGGAGATGATGGCTGGTCCATGCGTCATACTCGTGAACGGGTGCTGCTTGGGGTGACTAGTCGGCCTAGTCAGCGATGCTTTAGCCTATACTATTATTTTGGTTCGTTCAACTGCAACTCTAGCCTCTTAATCCAGTCACGAATTATTTTTAACTGTAGATTTTGTAATTGAATGAAGGTAGATGTGCACCTTGAATGATTTCTATGTTTAATAAGTTCAAACCTTCAACGGTATCACTGAGTGATTTTTATTTTTTAGTACGTTAGCTTTTGGAGCATTTCAATAAATTGAAATTCAGGTGGCATCAGCTTGCATCCTGTTTACCTTTCGTGTAACACTAACACTATTGTACCTGAAGATCTGACTTTTAAAAAGGGTGGCCATGAGTTTCTTTGCCAGTATTCTTCTCATAAGGCTCTACGCGTTTTGGAAACTGGAAGTTATAGATCGACACAAGCAGGCAGTAGATTTTGGTGTTTTCACCTAATTTACCTCGACAATCCAGCACATGCTGTGGCGTCTGTTTGCGCCGATCTATGATTTTAACTCTAGCTTTAATTTAACGTTCATAAATGTCACTTAGTGTCTTAAATGAATAAATAAATTTGAATTTGTATGCGTCCACCATCGCCTTGGTTGTTTGCAGGCATCCGAATTTCTATGAGGCGCAGAGACAAGGCTTATCGTAATTTTCAGAAGAACCGGTGCGAGGAAAATTGGACTCTATACAAAGTTGCAAGGAATCGGTGTAATCAGATGGTGCGTAATGCTAAACGCGGCCATATCCTCAGTAATATTAATAACTCTTCTGCCTCAAATATCTGGAGGTTTCTTGGTACATTAGGTATTGGAAAGTCTGGAAAATGTAACCCTGCTACGACTTTTAATTTAGATGACATTAACCGCCATTTCACCTCACTTGCGTTGTTCGATCATCAAATCAAAAGTCGTACTATGAAGCATCTGGCTGATCTACCGTGGCCCAATATTGACTCCTTTCAGTTTTTTCAGTTGCATCAGATGACGTCAAAAAGATAATCCTTTCTATTAAGTCCAACGCCATGGGAAGCGATCACATCAATCGTCGTATGGTCACTCCTATCCTCGACCATCTTCTTCCTGTGCTAAGACATATAGTGAATTTTTCACTTGACTCGGGTATCTTCCCTTCCCTGTGGCGCAATGCGTTTGTCATTCCCCTCCCAAAGATCCCTAATCCTACCCTCCTGAATCACTTTCGACCTATTTCAATTCTTCCCTTCCTCTCCAAAGTTCTTGAGGCATGTGTCTACCAACAGCTATCTCAATTTGTATTTCATAACAACCTTCTAAGCCCTCTTTAATCAGGATTCAGGCCTGGTCATAGCACTACTTCCCTCCTAAAAATGACTGGCGACATCAGAACAGGAATAGAGAACTCCAAAGTTATAGTATTAGCTTTGGTTGACTTCTCGAACGCCTTTAACACCGCTAATCACGAAATCCTTTTATCAATCCTCTCCCACTTTATGATTCCAACTGATGCACTGGAATGGTTCTCGTTATATCTTCGAGGGCGCCAGCAGTCTGTCCGCGTCAACGAGTCTTTTTCAAGTTGGCGTTATCTTGGCTCTAGTGTCCCTCAAGGCGGCACCTTCTCTCCTCTATTCTTATCAATTTTATCACTCAGAATCTTCAGTGTACGTATCATCTTTATGCCGATGACTTGCAACTATACTATCAAGCTACTGTAGACCGGATATCTGAAGCTATTGTCATGATGAATCGCGACCTGGAGGCTTTTAGTGGCTGGTCCGACAGATTTGGTTTGACTGTAAACCCAACCAAATGCCAGGCCATCATTGTAGGCAGCCAACGTATGATCAGGAGACTTGACCTAGATAGACTACCATCTGTATCCTTCAACGGATCCAATATACCTTATAGTCCCTCCGTCAAGGATCTAGGCCTCATTATTGATACCAACCTAAACAGGCAAATACAGGTTACTAGTGTCAGCCAAAGAGTTACAGGCACACTGCGTCTTAAAAACTTTCTCCCATCTAAGACCAAAGCTATGTTAGTTCAGACTCTGATTATTCCCATTATTGATTATGGTGATGTATGCTACTATGACCTGAATGCTGATCTTCTCAACAAATACGACCGTCTTCTGAATAACTGCATTCGATTCATTTTTAATCTTCGTAAGTATGATCACGTTTCTTCTTTTCGTTCTGAATTGAAGTGGCTTCCTATTCGTCAGCGCCGTCATCTGCGCGCCCTCACCACTCTGTATTCAATTGTCAACTCACCCACCTCTCCTACTTATCTTACCTCTATTCTCCAGTATCTTTGCTGTATTCATCACAGAAATCTCCGCTCTTCAAACAATCTTCTCCTATTATGTCCCAGTCAATCTTCAGCATGTGTCAACTCTTCTTTCATTATTCAGTCTGTCCTCCTTTGGAACGCTCTACCGCAGGAAATCAGGATGGTACCTAGTCGCCTATCGTTTAAAACAAAGGTTCGTGCTCTCCTCTTCAGTAAACTAGCAGAATCATCAGAACAGTAGAAAAAAACAAATGTTTATGTATCTATTATTTATATAACTGTATTTATATATTCATGTATCTATGTCAATATTTATTTATTTATTTTTCGTATATATATATTTATTTCTTCTGATATTACACTCATCCGTATGCTTCCCAATGCACCTACTTCATTATTTTCTACACCACCTTAAGGTAGACTGGCAGAGAATGCCTTTGGCATTAAGTCCGCCTCTGTACATGTTGTGCATAAAGTATTAAATAAATAAATAAATAAATAACAGACAGTTTAAGAGCCACCAAGAAAGCCAAGTCTATTATAACGTAAGAAATACTCAATCGGAAATTTCAACTGCATTTTAAGTCGTATGACTTAAGAAGACTTAAAACACTTAAATCAAGCTGCCACTAGAGTGCTTCGTGGGAAATTTTAAGTGACAATAAGGAATTGAAAATCAATTCTTTGACGTTTTAATATGGTGTTTTTAAGTCCTTTCCAAAGTCTAGATTTATTCACTACTCATAAAAACGGACCTCGAATATTTAGATAAATTCAATTAACTAAAGTGTAAGAACATGTAATAAAAAAAAAAGTCATTAGAGTTACAAATTTATTGGGGTCTTCTGTTAGAATATCCTATGCTATTCTGAGAAATGTTGAAGTGTAATACGAGATGATAATGTAAGGAAATGAGGTTATGCGATAATTTAATTACATATGCTCTCAATTTGTCACTATTGGTTGTAACTAATATCTAGTGCTGAGTCTAGTGAGAGATTTAATAGACAACAATCTCTGGAATCTGAGCAATCTTGCGCAAAGTGAATTATTTGTGTAAAATTGTATATCTTTCACAAATATGAATACCACTCACGACAGTTTTTATCCTTATTTCTTATCTTTAAAATAAATAACTTTAACACGCGTAAACATATCTCTAGAGGGACAGGGTGTAATATACTACAAGGAAATTAATCTTTATACAAAATTACCACATTAACAATGTAAATTTACAGTTCACAACCAATCTTAGCCATAATTAGATAAATAGACACAGTAGACGCACGAGTTGAATGCAATCGGTGCCTGAGGTGAAGGGCAGGAGCATCTTTAATCGCCGCCCTCGCAATCCTCGCCTCGAATGCATGCGAGTCTCCCTTCGCCGCCCGCAAACCTCACCTGCACATGCCCGTAGTGACTGACGTTAGCTCTGCATGCTACTCGCACCATACTATTATGTATTCTGTGCTCGCACGGCTACTTTAGATAGATAGCGCTTTGAAGAATGTCCCAGAATATTATTATCATTAAACTCAATAAAAAAATGCTATCAATTGTTAATAAACAGAATATATTTCTGTAGAACTACGTACATTTTTATATAAATAACTTTTTGTCCATTATAGCTCCCTAATAATAATCCTTTTTTTTTTCAACATTAATTACTGTATATCACAAAGCGCAGTAGTCATCCTTATCTTTACTGCGTCTTACTTTTTTATTATTACCCGAAACCTAGAGTATATACGTAGAAGAAATGTGAAACAAGTTACGAGTTTATGCATCAACACGTAACTAATCTTGTCTGGAGTTTCGATAACGGAGCCTTATTAGCTGAGGAAGTTCGACGCGCCTGCTTAACGTCTTAAGATTTCGCTTACCCTGTTTTAGATACTTTGGTTAAATGTTCAAGATAAAAAATGTAGCAGAAAGTTACATACTCTGCTCTAAAGAGAAACTCATGTTATTGAAGTTTTTGTATCATCCAAGATGACTAAGTTGGATAATATATTTGATTATACTCAGTTTTAGATATGAACATACATCGTGGTTAGTAAAAAAAAATGAAAATTTAAAGTGTGGACGAAATAAATTGCTGCCCAGTTTATCGATTATTTATAATATAACGAGCAATTATTGTATATATATATATATATATATATATATATATATATATATAATCTGAATCACGCAAACGGCACTAACGATTTTCATGAAATTTAGTATGCAGGGGGTTTCGGGGGCGATAAGTCGATCGAGCTAGGTTTCATTTTTAGAAAAGGTAAAAAAAACCTGAGCAAAGTTCGGTCATCCAGGTACTATTTGTTTATGTTAATAACAATTTTTTATCAATTTATTTATCAAATTTCAATAACAAAGATTCTAGATAAATAAAATAAATTAATATACTTACTTGTAGACAACGACAAGGTTTAGTGGGTCGGTAGTTAAATTATTTTAAAAAGCACACTTTTTATAATACATCGTAAACTAAGACTTCGTCCATGTCTTAGTTACGTTTAGTTTTTTTTTTTATTGTAATAAGGCATATATAACAATATTACAGTGTGGCAAAATTAACAAAATAAAATTCAGATTATTTAATGCTTCTTATCATTCATAAGGAGCTTAGCTACGTTATATGTATACAACACTATAAATTAACACGGTCGATGAAGTTGAAATTACACCATTTTACCCAATATCGGTATACATAGTAAAATGTCAAAAAAATTAAACGCCAGTATTAAACTTTATGGGATCCACGTTAATCATTCACTAAGAAGTTTCGCTTCAAAAAAACATTGTTCAAGGATACCTTGAACAATGTTTTTTTGAAGTGAAACTTCTTAGGAATCGTTGTGATTTGAAAATTCGATGAAACGAAAAAGAAACAAACATATTCATAAATAGAGTTTCACCTGCGAGAGAATGAGATGGAATACAAGTATACAGTGTTTCTTATAATGTTTGTCTTTGCGCATGCGTACTACGAAGCCTTCAGAAAATGCGTTACAGTCAACGTGGTGTATCATTCCCGTGTGTCATTTGTGTGCATTTGCGTATTAAAATTCGTTGGTTAATTAATTTATGTTAATTATTTAACACGTCTGTGTTAATTTGACCAATAACTTTTATATAAATTATCTAAATTTAAATTATTTGTGTTGATTTTACTTTTTATTTTTCATTCTCTCGTAGGCTACTTTTCGTAAGGTTCACGTCAAAAAGCGTGTGTGTGAATCGCACACACACACTTTTTTTAATTGACTTCAAAAAAGGAGGAGGTTCTCAAATTGTCGGATTTTTTTTATGTATGTTCACCGATTACTCGAAGACGCCTTAACCAATTTGGAAAATTATTTTTTGTTTCAATACTTTCCAGGTGGTCCCATTTAAATTTTACCGAAATCTCATATTCTCGATATTTTCGTTTGCTCAGAAACATCGCTGTCTCATTAGAGCAGTGCGTTTAGTTGGCTTACCCATATTATATTTAAACAAAATACATCTACTTTCCACTTAAAAGCACATTGAAGTCGGTGGAACTTTTCTTTAAAAGATAATTACTGAATAAAAGGTACCCCATGTCCTTCTCTATAACAGTTGGTTGGTTAATATTTCCACAATTTTCTTTTAAGTTACCTGATTGATAGTACTCAGTAAAGTCGTTATTTAATGTAATTAACTATCTCAATACGATCTCTTGGCATGCTCTATAGCGTGCCAACCTTATTCTGAACAAAGTCATTGCATTCTAACTGAATTCTGGAACTAATGAGACTCGAACACGACCGAATGAATTTCAAAAACATTATTTAAGTCATTAAACAATATTATACACGAAACAGATCATTACGCTAAATTTATGTTTACTCAAAATATTGGAGCCAATGTTTTCTTAGATCAAAAGAAGAAAAATATTTTCCCATTTTTCACGGTGGCAAAAATAATTTGATTTCAGTAGAGGGATGTTGGCAGTTAATTTTAAATTTAACTTTTCTGAACTTGGCAAAGTGGAATGGATTTTTTATGTACTTCTAAATATTAAGTGTTTATTTTCATTAGATATTTTTTTTTTTACTTATTATTTAAAAAAAAACTTCAGTCTGGTTTAAGAAGTGTTAAATGTTTTTACTGATATTATTAGTATAGAAGTAGTATAGTAATTATCAGTCAAGTAAGTAAGTAAATAAAATCAGTTTCTTTTTGTTAAACGTCAAAAGGATATATTCTCTAGAAACTTCTATGATATATTAGGTTACGACGGTTAGAGGTTGTGTTTTACGTTTGGTTTTTCAATTAAAATATTATAACAAACTTAAAAATACCAAGCGATCTAGTTTTTTATAGTCTTACAAAATATCCGGAGGCATGCTACATCATTTATTCTAACGGCGGACTACTACCCTATTGTGTGTAATATTCATCTTATCTACAAGTAGAAAATAGATTATTTTTCATTTTTATTTTCGCGCTATGAATGTTGTCGCGCCGATTAGTATATAACAATATATAGCATGTAGTATAGTATATAGCATGATCACCTAGCCTGGTCGGAGGATCCTCCCTTTGTGTTGGAGGGACATAACACCCGTTCCTGCACAGTGGTGATCCCGCGTCATTGGAAACAGCTTTCAAGAAGTAGATCAGCAACATAGTCATAGCCATCGTATACACTTCTACAGCAATGAGTCATCATCAATCATAGTCACCCCTACGGCCTCATCAGCGTCTAGCACACTGTACCTACCGTCCACGTAAGAAGAACATCTTTCTCCCGTCTACACAGTAGCAGCAGCAACCGCCCCGAGTCACTGGGGACTTCACGGCAGGCCGCCCGCACGCAGCAACGCACGTAGCGCCGCACGCAGCACCGCACGCAGCACCACACGCAACGACTCACCACTAGCGGCATTCAGTTCCAACTCACTGGGACTAGCGGAATACAGTGTTTCGACTCACTGGAACTTGCGGCACTCAGTTCCAACTCATTAGAACTACTACTCATTACTCTCACTGGCACGCTCCACAAGAGACAACTTACTCATCAAGATATCGACCTCTGGCCTTGGAGGGGGGTGATGTGGCGACTTCCACATACATCAAAAACATACTTTAACATTATCTAGCAAAGACGAGCTGAACTACGTAGTAACTACTAATCCTGCACCGCCGGTTAGTATATTTACAACTTACCAACATTAATCGTTGGGCCGCGGTCCACCAGGCATGATCACCTAGACCGGTCAGAGGATTCTCCCTTTATGTTGAAGAAACATAACACCCGTTCCTCTATATTACTAATAACGGGGTAAACACATTAGTTTTATTTTTGTTAACCCCTCCATCTAAACTAAATGCTTAAATTAGGAGCTTGTTACAGTGTCGGCATTGTAGTGGATGAGGTTTGAAACTGCAAGCCCTTGGTCGTGGATCCAATTACTTAGCCATTACGCTACCGCTGCTAATATATTTGAATAAACTATACAACCACTTTGCGTAAAATTAACATTGGCTGCTTTTTGGTACCAAATTACCGACCGCTTCACTTTAAGTACATTTACAAAGGGTATGAGAAATAATTTATTCTATGAGTAATCATTTTATACTGCTTCTAACACGTCTCTCATGCAATAAATTCAACAGTCTGAATTAGCAGACATTAGTTCTCTCTGTATCAGTTTTGAACGAGTTAATGCATTCAAATTAAGCGTTTATAGTCTAAGAGCTTGCTATTTAGACTATTAACTCACACAACACAGTATTAGAATAAATTGTTAAAACAGGCTACTTTTTACACATAACTGTATATGTAGGCAATAAGCTACGTATAGGGTTTATGTAAAATAGCAATCTTTTATGGGATACAAGATTGCTATTATGATGAAACAAAAATGAAGACTTTCAACACATTTTTATCGTCATATAATTAAAAAAGAACAATTATAATTTTTTTTATTTTTTGGATTGTATATTTATAACAGTGAACTACAAAAAAATATTATGGTAACTAACAATGGTAAAACGGTACGCTGGGTTGTTGGATGAATTGATATAATTAATTTTATCCTCAGAATACTTCGTGTCTATCCGGAATAGTTGAAATTAAATAAAAAAAAACCGTTAAAGTGGCACGACTTGTTGTCAAATAATTTGAATAATTTATATTTTTTAGTAATATGTGAAAGATTCAATAAACACATATAAGTCAAGTTTTGAGATATTTAGCCATAAACCAATATAATAGTTGTAATATCGTTGTCCTTAGAATGGCCTCTTCTCAACATCAGCACTTTACAACACAGCAATCCACTGTCCGAAACCTATTATCTTCAGACGTGATTGAATTCTGCGTAAATGTAGCGTATTGGCGTACGTCACTTGTTCACTGGTATCACAGATAGACTAACAATCACTTCATTAGCTGTAATCAATTAACGTATTCAGCTACAGATATCAATAGAACAGTTCTAGTTTAATTTCTAAAATATTTGGTAACAAGCTCTTGGCATACAATGGTTTAGTAGATAGCGCATTGTGTCATCTACAATCCAGTGTGCTCGGTCACGTGGAATATCAACGGTCCAGGGAACCGTAGTTTAATGATCAGGATTACATACAACATGTTAGAAATGGTCTGAATAGTTTTGTATAATAAAACGGATACTTATTAATACAAAACCTTTCTAAAGTAATATCGACATTGTGAATTTGAAATATTGACAACGAAATTTTTTGATTAAGTAAGAGTTGTGTTTAACAATTATTAAAATTGTCATTATTTTTGGTAAATATTCGACCCAATCTTTTTTTTTTTTTTTTTTTTGGTGACGAGGTGGAAGATCCTCATGGATGTCCTCCGCCCTTGGGGGGGCGAAGGGGTCTGTCGGACTCTTACCGACTAAAAACCACCCCGGTGTTCCGCTACTTGCCTATGATCGGGGGAGCGAGTATCGCGATTGCATTCTTCCGCAACCCCCGATAGGCATTGACCCGTCTCACCCTAGACGGATCCCGTCACCCGGTGCGACTATCACCCGTCGGCCGCACTCCTCTGAGAGCGCACGCGGAACACTGCGCGCTGCCTCTCGGGCCTGTATCTGTTCGGACGACGACTTCCCCAAAAGTTCGCCGTCCGCAGGCCGCTTCCTAAGGTGGCCGGAGATCGTTAAACACCCTCCGGCGCCCGGTACGTTTGCTGCGGGTAGAGAGAGTCGGATTCCGCTCTCTCTCCCGTTCCGCCGCCTCCTTTGCGGACATCACCTCCTCGCAGAAAGAGGCGACGGCGTTCCATGCACTCTCGCTCCGAACCATGGCCAGAAACACGGTTGGGAGCGAGAGACTACCCGCAGCACCAACTGCCACGACGAGATCACAGCGCTGACTAGCCCAGGCTGGGCATTCCGCCAGCGTGTGAAGCGCCGTGTCCTCGGGGCAGTCACCACAATGGTGGCACCGAGACGTCGGCTCCCGGCCGATCCGACACAAGTACTTTCCGAAACAACCGTGCCCGGAAAGCACCTGCGTCATCCGGAAGGTGAGGGCTCCGTGCCCTCTCTCCAGCCACTCTTGTAGGATGGGTCTTATCGCCGCTATAGCGGCGTGCCCAGCGCTAGGTCGCGCAAGTCGTAGCTCCCACTCCACCACCAGGATCTGGCGGAGCTCGGCTCGGTGTGCCTCTACTTCGCAAGGCACTGGCCACTCACCCTGATCTACCGCATCCTTGCGCCACCGATACTGCAGCGCAAGGAGCACTGCTTCTAAATCCCAGGGTGCGGATCCGGCTAATAGGCTAGCCGCCTCGAAGGAGATCGTACGGTATCCCCTTATGACTCTGACGGCCATCGCGCGTTGCGGCTTGCGCAGAATCGCGATATTACGAGCCGTCAGAGTTTCCGCCCACACTGGCGCCCCGTAGAGCGCCATAGACCGTACGATCCCTGTATACAACTTTCGGCAAGCTGTGTTGGGCCCTCCCAAGAGGACGATTCCTAGGTACTTCATCGTACGCTCGATGCCGATGCGGACGCCCCCTACCACGATGTGGGACCCCGAAGGTGGTGCCTTCCGAGGGCCATGGAAGCAAACTGCCTCGGATTTCTGCAATGCCACCTCGAGGCCCAACCGCCGGATCCTACCAATGACTTGCGCGACCCCAGCCGTCGCCAGAATTGCTGCCTGTCGGTGCGTCTTCCCACGCGCTGTCACAAGCGTGTCGTCGGCGTAACAAGTCACGGCGACACCATGGAGAAGAGCACCGCGCAGGACCCAGTCGTAGCCGATGTTCCACAAGAGCGGACCCAGAACCGATCCCTGTGGAACACCGCACGACGTCTCTCGCCGACCCCAACCGTCGCGACCCGGGTATATGACGGCCCTGTCTGTCAAATAGGCCCCGACAATACGACGGAGGTAGATCGGCACCCCGTGGTACCGGAGTGCCTCCCTTATACAACTCCAGGGCAAGGTATTAAAGGCGTTGGCGATGTCGAGGGACACCGCCAAGACGACCTCACCCAGGGCAATTGCATCCTCCGTCAAAGCTCTAACGCGCATGATGGCATCCACCGTAGAGCGCCCCCGGCGAAACCCGAACTGGTTGTCCGCCAGATCTGGACCTATCCCAGTTATGTGCCGGACGAGTCGGTCTGCAATTATTCTTTCGAAAAGTTTGCAGACCTCATCCAGCAACACAATAGGGCGGTATGCGGACGGTGAGTCCACAGGGCGCCCTACCTTCCTTAGCAGGACCAGTTTTCCAGTTTTCCACATCCCTGGAAACTGGCCCCGTTCCAAGCATGCGCTGTAGAGCCCTACCAGACGGGGCCAAAGGACCCTCGAGACCAGGACCCATACACGGCCGGGAATGCCGTCGGGTCCCGGGGCGGTGTTTTTGGCTTGAAGCCGTCTCACCGCTGCTCGAAGTTCTACCCAGGTCACTTCGGGCACATCGTCATCGCCTTGGTCGTCGTCAGGATACGAACTCGGAACCATGGGTGGGGGTGTGTGCTGCACCCTCAAGGGGAACAGAGAGCATACTACTTCTTCTAACAGCTGAGGCCTGAGACTCTGTGACAATGGGGGCGCATACGGGCGAAGTTTGCCCCTTACCATGCGGTAGGGCCGCCCCCATGGATCTCGGTCCAGAGTCTCAATCAGCTCTTCGTAGGCCTGAGTTTTGGCCCTTGAAATTTCTAGCTGGAGTGCTCTCTTGGCTTCTCTGTACCCCTCGTACAGCTCTGCTTCCCTGGCCTCTGTATCCTGGCCGCGGTGGCGTAGCCTACGGTATCTGGTATACCGGCGGCGCTCCGATACACAGCTTCTTCGTAGCTGCGCAATCTCCTGCGACCACCAGTATACCTGGCGCCTGGCAGGAAACGACCGAACACGGGGCATGGCAGCATCACAAATGTTTGTTATGCTCTCCTGGAACCATCGCGCCTCTACTTCGACGTCTGCAGGCCTGTCTGGTGCTTCGACCCAGGCCTGCACGATAGTAGCTTCCAGGAGACCCTCCCGGTTCAACAGTTTCAGTGCCCACCGCGGACCACTCCCAATCGAAGCCGATCTGGCCGGTGCGCTGAGGATCTGGGTGGAGACGTCAAATCGGATGTATCGGTGATCCGATAGCGTCTCCACATCTTCCATCACACGCCAACCTTGGACGCGATTCGACCCAATCCTGTCTTGTCCCCACTCACTTTGGACTATCCTTAATTATATCGGGAAACAAAAAAAAACAGAACTTTCTATTCAACATATTATTTTGTCCGCAATGTCAAAGTTATTTATAAAAACCTCCTCTCAATCAATCAAGAATTTATTACATTCCTCATACACATTTATGTAGTCAAATCGATATCAAAATGTAGATATATTTACAAATAACTTATTAATAATTCTGAGAAATGTATAATAGGATGAGTACTTGCAGCTATAAATAAAACGAGTTTTCATTTATTTATTACCATTTAAACGCCTACTGCTTAATACCCACATCGCACGCCTACCACCATGAAACTCCCCGTAAATAAAATAAAACCCGGTAATGGCGTTACGTTTATTGGTGTTTTCTAAATACAAGAGAATGGCACTGCATTAAGTGCTTCCTTATGTGAGTTTTATACGTATCTGTTGAGAGGTAATTATTTTTTAAGAGATAAGTCCTTATTTTATTTATTTCCTTGCGTCTTTAAATTCCAGTAACGTGCTTGTGGTGCGTTTCATAGAAAAAAGAAATTAACAAGAGAAGCAAATTCTTGGCGTCCTTGGACTTGGTAGTTGAAAGTGCTTTTAGTTTTTAACTGATTTATGTTTACACCATTTAACAGAATAGAGAATGACGTAAGTAGCATATATATACGATTCAACCATGCCTTAGTTCAAAGTAAGTAACGTAGTAAGAAATTACTATATGTATGCCATTCACGTTGCACAATTTAAACAGAAATGGTGTCGTGAATACAACAGGTATAAATTGACATGTTGAATAGCTTGCTCTTTTATATGACCATCACCGCCACGTCCATAACGCTATAATGGTCAAATAAGAGAAAAAGGCGCGAAAAATATTATTTTAGTAAACTGCTAGGTCAAAACGCCCTAAACGTAGTGTAGCACCCTACGGCAGGATGGACCGACGTCCTGAAGAATGTGGCTGGCAGCGGATGGATGCAGATTGCCCAAGACCGGGATAATTAGTGCTCCTTGGGGGAGGCCTTCGTCCAGCAGTGGACGGCGATAGGCTCATGATGATGATGAAACTGCTACTTTGAAAGCCTTAGCAGAGTACGTAGTAAAATATGAGTTATCACTGAATAATAACAAGTGTTACTTTCTTGCATGTACCTGCAGCACTAATTAGACACTAAATTAGCACCTAAGTAATATGCTAAATCAAATTCAGATGTCCATTTCCCAACTCGAATGTAGGCTAAGGCTGTAAAAGTTTTAGATTATAGTATTAAAAAAAACCGAATTAAATAAGCACTAAGTTTCGGATGCTATAATTTAGTGTCTTTAGATGCTATAATATTGAACGGATAGCGTTATAGGAGCTAGTACACTGTTAACTTAATTTTTAAATAAGTTAACAGTGTAACAGTTTTATAATTTTTTGTGGAGCTATATGAGCGTTAAATTTAATTTTGTGGCAAAAATTTTAGCAATATTTATTTTTTGCAAAATTTCAGAACTTCTGCCCATTTGACCATTCCAGCTTTATTAGACGTACCGGTACGTATAAAACAAATCGGGAGAAATACAACATTTTTTCCAGTAGTGCTGCTGACAAGCGGTTTTCTGTAAGTCGGAATTTTGGTAGACAGTGACTTTGCCTTACCGAAAGTGTCGCTTTGTGATCCGGTAGTTTAAATATTATTAATCCTCACATTATGATGTGATGTCATATCGTATCGATATTCTCATTATAAAGACTGCACCTAGTAGTAACGGTGTCGAGTGTTATTGAATCGATCCTCTCATAGCACAATTATTTCTGTGATTCACACATAGTTGTTCCGAGTCTGTGTTGCCTTTGTGTGCTTTAGCTGTATATTTGCTGAGCTCTCCGCAATGCGCGAAGATCTTCGAGCAGAAGTTGTGTTTTTGAAACAGAATGATGTTTTTGTTAAAATCATCTGCTACATGATATTGAGACACCGTTTTTAATTGAAGAATGGTCAACGTAGGCATTTAGATTACAATCTTAATATATATAAATCTCGTGTCACAATGTTTGTCCTCAATGGACTCCTAAACCACTTAACCGATTATAATAAAATTCGCACACCATGTGCAGTTCGATCCAACTTGAGAGATAGGATAGTTTAAATCTCAAATTATAGTCGCAATTTTAATTTATTGCTAATTATTTGTCTGTTATTATTTGACAGTCACAATTATCTGTTTACCTCCAAATGATTCTAACAGATGTCGATACCTTTCGACTGGGTTGAGTAAGTAATCAATAGATGGCGCTGCTATGGTAAATCTACGAACGTGTCATATAAGCTACATTTTAACAGCATAATTACCACGTGTTGTTGACGCTATAAAATTAATTAAATTTATTTTGTAGTGAACGAAATACCGTATAATTCAGCTAATTATTTGTCTGTTATTTGCGATTTAACATCTGATGGACGAGTCATTTTGTACAACAATATGAATTTTTCAATTGAGTACTTTAGTTTTATTTTCAATTTAGCTAATTAGATTTTACCGGAAGGGTTTTATTTCCTTAGTTGCGATTAGAGAAATAAAATATGGCGGTACGAAGTTCGCCGGGTCAGCTAGTTGTTTTATATAAACGTTATGGCAACATCAGAGGTCCTCTACCGCAGATAACAATTATTGATTTTCTGAATTGGAAAGTTATTAGAACGATTATGGTAGTCGTGGGTTCGATTAACATGTTGGTATCAATAATTTGGAAAAAAACTTGACATGGTTTTTAGGAATTCAGATATTTTATAAGAAAGAACAAATGCACTATTTTTTATTTTTATTTAAAAATTACTTGTTTAAATTTTTGTTTACCTTTAACAGTTAGGTACCTACTTTAATGATTAAATATTGTATTCGAGCGGTTCATCATTCGCGCACAATGAGCATGCAAGTCCAAGAATTCAGCAAATGTGTAGCTATTAGAGAAGTATAAATATGACGCAACACTTTCAAGTGTCTTGTAAGAAATTGTAGTGGTACTTTTTACGTAAAGTTTACGTTGCATTTCCCAAGGGAATCTGGAAACAAAGTGTTTTCAAGTTCAGTAAAACTTAAGACCTCGAGAGTGCCATCTATTTAAAACTACAGAGTAAACTACCAGAATACAATCTATTTGTCATAATACACAGATAAAGTTTGTGAAGTCAACTAGTAGAAGTATCTTAGGTGCAATATAGAGGTACTGGCCCTTGCAAAGTCTAATGCAGGGTCATAATTCATTTATAAATTGTTTAAGGCATAGCTATACAGACAACAGGTGGACCAATAGGAAAAACAAAAGTAGGTCGGCCTAAAAGAAGGTTGGCTGATTATTTCAAGGATATAGCAGGGAACAACTAGCAGACTATCGGTAGAGATCGAGATGCATGGAAGAAAATGAAAGAGTCCTATAACCAAGGAGGGGTCCATATCTAATAGAACTAACCTGTAACATTTAGAATTAGGTAAACTTACTAACAATGAAATACTAAAAAAAAAATGTTGTTCATGGATATGGAAATAAAAGGCAATGTTTTTCATTGCACATGGTTTGTAAAGTAATATATAAACTCCTCACAACCAGAGACTACAATCTTTACTTATAAGCCAGAAGATATAATAAGATGTATTAAACTATTACTAATTTATTAGATAATACTGTCTTTTATCCAACCATTTTAAAAATGAAATAAATCGTTCTATTTTTCGTAAAAATAAATTAATCAGTGTATAAAATCGTTTACGCATCTACACTATTTATCTACTGTCAGACCGAGTGATAGAAAATGCCCAAGTTCGCCTTCATACACAAAATTCTGGGAAAGAAGCTTAAATACATAAATTACACGACATTCTATGTCAATATTTATAAAGGTTGGTATTTGATTATATATGTTACCTAGTCTAATGGAATATGTTGATAGATTATTTGTAATGATAACTCAACATAATGACCAAAAACATTTTTTTTTACTAAATGCTGCAATTATTTTCTAAAAATAACTTTTTTATAGGTCGTCGACAATTACGAATGCAAGGTAAAGCATATATGAACACAGAACCGACCAATTATATTTAATTTCTACATAGATATACAACCGTAGAAGTTTAATAGTTTCAATTTGGCTGCGATCATTTCAGATTTTTTTGTAATCTATATTTAGTTTTAAACTAGAAATGTTAACGCCACGTGATCAAAAATATTCGCCACATCAATAAATAAGTAGGTATAGAATTCGTAATTTTTACTCATCACCTTTTTAGCCATAAGGGAGACACGTCATGTCTTATCCAAAAATATGCATGTATTTTTTTTATCTTTTATTGACTTGTTCCATCATTTTACCCTAATAAAAAATATTAACTAACATTGAAAATATCGATAAAATTTGATCTGTTTGAACGCTGCCATATTTCGCGGGCCTTGGATGACGTTACGTTCCACGCTTAGTGTTTATTTCATAAACTTACTTAAAGTGTCACAGTAATTTTATACCGATTTCCAGTTGTAATTACTATTTATTGTAATTAATAGACGATGGATAAAGTTTAAAAACCATTTTATAGGTATTGCCCTGCCTATAAGAAGTACACCCAATACAGTATTTTTTCCTGTACAAAATAATACGTGTACATTAATGAGAAGAGATGAAGTATCTTCAATATCGTGTTTATATTGTTGTGAAGATCACTTTAATGTAAGCATATTACAATTTCATTGCTAGTATAGTGAGAATTAGTCACCAGTAATTTATGTTTTAAATATCAAGCAGAAGGCAACTTGCTTGTCTACTTAAACTAAGTAACAAAAGTCCAACAAAACTTCATGAATATAACTAACTATACATATCTTACCTATTTATTAGATTATAATATAATAAGTATTATAATAATTACCTTGCGGCTTTCACTCCTTTAACCTCAGCGGACGTAAAATCTGGATTTGATGCAAAATATATAGTCATCATGAATGCACCTATTTTCGGTAAATTGTCCGATTGTGCTTTGACAAAACTACATTCAGTCGTTGTCCTAGATGATTTCTAATATCACTAGAATGCGTAAATTGCACTAGCTAAGAGCAAAAACCACAGGAACACCTATCTTTCTCCGTAACACTACGAATATCACAAATATAGGCGCCGATAAATGATAGAACGTGGAATGTCACGTCATGTCTTGTTTCGACCAATCGGCCCTTATTTTGCATATTTTAATTAATATTTTTTGCAATTAAACACGAACTAAATAAGAAAATAATTGTTTAGGCATAATATCTGGACAATAAAGATTTAAGGTAAAATAAATCAAGTAAATTTAAACAACATGCATATTCCCTATTGATCTTTGCCAAAGCTATCAGCGTTTGCAAATAGAACTTTTTTTTTAAGCCTGAGTGTACATAGTTTTGTGCATTTGCGTATTAAAATTCGTTGGATAATTACTTTATGTTAACCATTTAACACATCTGTGTTAATTTGACCAATCTGTTATATAAATTATCTAAAATTAAATTTATTCTACTTTTCTGAAGTTTCACTTCTGCGGTGTGACACTCACGCTTTTTTTATCAAATAACGTAGACGTAATTCAAAGCTTTACAAAGACGCTGTATTCAGTAGGTACCTTCTTAATCCCACCTAAGCCGTACTTTAATATGTTGCCTGCAAGAAGCAATAAGGCCAAAATGTTTTTCGATTACACTCATTCCGCTTTAATATCATCGAGAAATATTGAGGTCCCGGGGCAAATAATTAGTAACAAAATTTTCGGCCTCATTTAGCCTGAAAGTATTAGAAAACTAATTAACCGATTTTACCTACTGGTATTAAAGCTCAAGGGAGGATGGTGCGTACTTATTATAATTTACTTTAAAACTTATCTGAGCTAATTTTCTCTTAATGTCTGTAGTTTTTTCTTTATCCTTCTCTTGTAATGCAAAGCGAGGTTTATGTTTTATCTTGGTTGTGGATTTGAGGCCTCCTTTGTTATATACTTAGCTGTGTCTTTTTAAAAGCTGCGTCTGGAAATTGTATTTAAAATATAAAGATCCCTCTGTCAAAAGATAAATAAGTCCTTTCACAAAATAATTCAAGATGTTTAGTTAATGACATCATAGATTATATTTTATTTAATAAACGTTGTTAAATATTTTAAAATAAACATTGTTTTGTGACAGGCGCTCAAACATAAATAAATTGTTGCTCTGTTGTTGTAGGTCACTTTTAATCTTGATATGCAGGTGTCACAACAGTATATTGACTTCGATAAGTAACAACACAAGAAAGTTGACACAAATTTGTAGTGTTGTATCAACTAAGATAAGAAGACTTCGCAGATAAAACTGACCTTGAGGCATGATCTAAACAGAAAATAGGAACGGCACCGAAGACCTTCGATGATCCCCGGTTTCTGCGAGCATATTCCTGATGGTGATAGACCTGCTTCTGCTAAGATGATGTACCCTACATCATCCTAACAGAAGCAGGGCCGAGAATGTGACGCGAAGTTATATCTATCATCAAGGGAAACAAGGCTCCTCCTCACACAACACTTTACTTCGAACACTTTATGGAAACAGTGTTTCATCGTCTCCATAATATATAATCATTATGATGGTTAACGCTTACGATACATTTTTACAGCCAAGCAATTTACTTACAAATATTAACAATAAATTAAGAGTTTAAATGGAACGAAATTCAATGAATGTTGAAGTACAAAAACGCCATGTCAATGACGAGCACTTTATAGAGGAAACTACTTAACTGACACACTAGATCTATTTGTTGAGGAGTTAAATCAATCCCACTAGAAATACTTGGTGAAACAAGGAAATTTGTGATCATCGTACGATACGCCTGGGGCCCGTCATTATGCTTATCCTATTCACCCTTAGATGAGTCTAGTGTGAGCCCACATCAAAGAATAAATGCAATCAACGTTCGGCACGTTCGGACATGTGCTGTCATGGCCCACCGGTGGGCCTTGTCTGCCACGAGCTCCGCAACGCCCATTACAAGTCGTTGAGACATGTCTGCGTGAATTGATTGTTCGTAATATGTGATCTGAATGTAAGAGGGAAGTTCTATAGATCATTAGGTATCGGGTTGTTCCTATCAATCCGCTCATTTCTAAATCAGAAAAATAAACAAAGTTTGCAAATTTAAAATATTTAATTTCAGTGCTTCACTACTGACACACTAAAAATAATGTCATTAATGCCGCGTTCCAATAAACAAAAAACTATTGGGGGTGGCCGTATGGAAGGGTAGAAAATAAGAAAAAAATCTATTCGAGCGCATCTTATATTAAGAGGGGATGTTAAGTACACCCGAAAGAAACCCCCATTCAATAATCTGACGATTCGGAAGTGACGCACGCTCGCAGCGGCTTTCTGAAAATGCAAAAAAAAATAGCCGTTTTGACAAAGTCGAGCGCGTCAGATTTTCATACAGATGGTTCAGCTTAATGTCCTAGACAAGCTGATCAATAATCTGACGATTATTTGAAGGGATTCTCGTAATCTGACGATTTGAAAAGAAAAAACATGTATTTTTATCATTAAATGTTCATTCAATCAATTAAATGTGCACGGAAAATAGCATGCAAATACAAATAGACTTAACTATGTATATACATATATAAAAGCGAAAAGATACTCACTCACTCACTCACTCATTTACTGACTAATCACGAAATCTGGTAAACTACTGGACGTATGAAAATGAAACTTGGCAGAGAGGTAGTTTATGAGTAAGAGAAGTCAGCTAAGGAATGATTCTAAGGTAAAAACTATTTTGTTAATTTACGAATACCATTTAAATTCCAAATTTCTTGAAAAACATATTCCAAAGTGAATAGTTTAGATAAATCAACATATTAAGCGTATAAAATCGCGGGCAAACAAAAAATAATAGTCGTATAGTAGCAAGTACAAGTTGTTTTTATTACACGCGTGAAAGAATGTATACCGCTTTTTTTTACAGAACTGATCTGTGTTTTTATGAAGGTAAAGTAGGTTTTCATAAATAAGCCACAGTCAGGATGTTTATTTATTTATACTTCTACCTTAGTGAATCACAACTACCGGAGTTATATAAATATATAAATTGCTCGGATAGTCTTCTTCTGCACCACGAATATAGTTTTATACGACATTATACTATGAAAATAACTAAAATAGACTAATCTGACTGTTTCAATATCAGTCAGTTCACGAATTATTCTAACTGGGTATTCTGCTGAGCTGAGTCTATTTGATAAAATTTATTTATTTTAATTAATAATAATTTCGTGGTATCAACTAGTTTCAATTCATATTATTTAACCATTATAGTGTTTTCCACCTGTTTAACGTTTGGAGTAGTGAATTGGATATATTTAGTCTTTTCTCCATTAAAAAGTAAGTTGTTAACGTTAAACCAACAAACCACTATCGAAATAGCATCATTTACATCTTCAAAGTTTGTGCTCATACGTTTTAGTCTAAATAAGAGTAAATTATCATCCACAAACAACACTATCTCGTAGTTGCTTAACAAGATGAGGTAAGTAAATAATCGAAATCAGTTTGCACGCAAGCGCCCTTACGTTCTCCAGCAAATTTCAAAAAGAAGAGTGAGAGTTAGAGAGAATGTAAAAAGGAAAGAGAGGCTGCAGCTGCATGCACTAAACTTTCTTTACGATGTTTGTAAGTTCGGCTTGTGGAAATGGGCAGATTATATGTTTTTTGTTATCCTTGAATTATTTCCTTCAAAATAAAAAAAAAATAAACGATTTTTTTTCGCAAGTTTGTAAACCCACCCACTGCTTTGCGTCACGCTCAAATCGTCAGATTATCAAAATGTACACTTGTCAGCATGTAATTAACCCACCGTATCTTAATCTGACGCGCTCGACAATGTCAAATGATCGAAATTTTTATGCAAGTTTGTAAGCCACCCACTGCCTTACGTCACGCTCAAATCGTCAAATTATCAAAATGTACACTTGTCAGCATGTATTAGCCTAGCCCCCCATATAACAATCTGCCGCGCAGGAGTAAATCCAAAAAATCCCTTAATGGGCTCCCCTACTATTACGGACGATAAAATTTTCGTTGAAATTCAACGAAAAAACGAAACATTTATTGTTTATTGGAACGTGGCATAAATCGTATTTAAAATAGAACTTATTGTCGCACTAAGAAGTATTTTTTTTTTTTGGAAAAAAAAGCACACGGCCTGCCTTATGGTAAGCGATTACCGATGCTTATAAATATTTACAACATTAAAGATGTTACTTGCATGTTGTGAATCTCATTTCCCCCTCCTGCGAAGATCTGAAAACCTTAGTTGACAACACTAAAGGGTAGCACTACGCTAGTAGTAGCACGCTAACCACGGCCGTCTCAGGGAGAAGCACAGGTGCTGCCGGGCGCGCGGGTGGTTCCTTACCGCTTTTAAATAACAATCAAAGTTTTTTTTTTAATATCTTATTCTATTAAGTGGACTATCAGCAAAGAACTATAAAGCTGACGGCATGCATACTTTAATATCCAAACTGTTAGAAGTTAATTTGAGATAGAACAAATTTATATTTTTCATGAAATTTCGATGATGTTACTAGATAAATGGTCACTCCCAAGATTTTCGTGAAAAAAAGAAATAAATAAATATTTATCAATAGATTATTTAAATCAAACATTGGAAATAATAAAAGCAGCTGTAGAGTAAAATAACCACATTAAGATGGATTAAGTACAATAATAACGTAAACTATTATTTACACATAGATCTTTGTAGCACATTTTTTTTAATATACTTTATTAAATATTGCCGGGAAAAATTTTTCTCCGATACATTTTTTTTAGAATCAGAAAACATAGTTGTACGTTTGAACTTGAAGGAATTGAAAATGTTCTTTATTTCTCGATAATAAAAGTTTACAAAGTTAGGAATTATTCATTAACAGCTAAGTAATTGCATTGGACCTAAGCAATTTTAAGTCCAAGTTAGAATAAAATTATTTTCAGTAAATCGGCTTCAAATGAACTCAAGTTCGGAGCTTAGTACAAATAAAATAAGAAAACTATTTTGTTCTCTAACTCAGTTAGAGAGCGATCTCGCAAAAGTTTCGGATCATTATGAAACAATTTAAAACTTGTTCGTCATTAATTTTATTTCAAAATTGCTTACACATTTATTTTTATTTCATCGGCAGCTTAATACTTTTTTACTTTTTACTACTTAAAAGGAAGTTTTTCACTATCTACATAAATAAATCTTAAAATTCACAATGTTTCATGTTATCCCTATGAACAATTTGTATTATCGGTTTTATTCCTTTTTGATGATATTCTTTCATTTGTTGAATAAAATTTAAACGTATGTATATAAAATACTCTTGGCCATTAAATATTTATGTGTTTATTGTTAAATTATCCATTAGGGTCAAGGCTACAATGAGATGAACGATTATATTAGTAGAACTTAGGTAAACCATACCAGCAACCTCGTAAACTCGATCGAGAGTGAACTCTTTCCCTCTCGAAAAGCACGGGCACGGCCTTATATGATCCGTTAACCGGGTGACAGGTTATCTTTTGCATCACCACAGGCCGTCCCGTGTCGGTGAATGTGTAAAGAGGTTTTATCCGCTGTAGTCCCGAAGAGCCACTGTTTTCGGCATTTGCTGGTCAGAATTACGATATAGGCCAAACAGGACAGACACCTGACCTTGTCAACCGTTCCGAAAGAATCAAAATTCGGCGAACCCTTCCACCCTCTCACTGCTTCTTTACTATTCACTGGGCCAGGATAGAAAGATGGAGACAAGTGGACAAAGCGAACGGCCACGCCTTGGCAGAACATTAGCCGAAAAGAGTGGAAGCGGCACCGCTCTGTTGTCCAGGGTGCACACTATAAAAAAATTATATCCAAGCACCCCTGGTTCAAGCCTCCTGGAAGTATATTGAATAGACAATTATAAAACACAGTCCAAACTGTAAATCAGCGGTTGGTTTGTTAGTTGGAGGGCCAACATAAAGGAATCCTCCTCCTCCTCCTCCTATACTATTCGGTACGAGAATTTTCATTACGTGAGACAGGATCAGTGATAGATCGGCTTTTCTTCGCGAGATGGCACTCAAGTATGTTTTGGACTACGTGACGCCATTCTGGACAACGTGCGTGTGCGACGGGGGGCCACAACAGAAGATCACAGATAATTTATGGCTGTAGAATATTTTGTTATTATTATTACGATTCCCTTATTATAATCACCTAACTTTTTAACTCGTAGCAGGGGGCTCATAGCTGTATTTTCTCAAATAAAATTCTAACATTCTAGTAAAAGAAACCGATTTGAATATTTTTTGTTTTTATATTTAAAAATGGCGCCATACACAAATGCCATACTGATTTAAAAAAAATATGTAGCCAGTGTCACTCATTCTAACGATACCCCATACATCCAAATCTATTCAGGCATTTAGAAGTTATGGCGGCATAAAAAAACTCACATGAACCCTAAAAATATTAGGTACACTAAATTTTTGGGCAGTTCTGTAATAAAGTATTTCTAATAGTGTCCTGTGAACAAGCCTATAAACAAATCCATTGTATCTGTTCATCTAAAGGTTGTCTGTAAAAAACCGCACCTAGCGATAAAACTGCCGTTTGTACCATTATACTTCGTTTTTAGGGTTCCGTACCTCGAAAGGAAAAAACGGAACCCTTATAGGATCACTTTGTTGTCCGTCCGTCTGTCTGTCTATAAAGACCCTTGTTCTCAGGAACGCGTAGAGGTTTCAAGCTAGAATTTATATCAAATACTCAGGTTAACTGTCCCTTGGAGCTGTGAAAAAATCAAACTTCTAAGCCAACAAAATCAAAAGATACAACCGTTTATGCCGCAAATTTTCAACACTCGCAACGGAATCAAAATCTACAGGGTACTTCTCGTGAACTCAGAATCTTGAAATTTTGGTACCAAGCAACGTCTTATAGCACAGATAAAGGAAAAATTGCGAAAACCGTAAATTTTTAGTTACATCATATAATAAAAATATTTTACCGAACCCTCGGTGTGCGAGTCCGACTCGCACTTGGCCGGATTTCTTAAATTTATAAACTTGTTTCATAAGCTGTATAATAAAGTACTGTATTGTCTTCAAATGCATGACATGGTACAAATGTTATCAGAAATCTGACTCACTTTCGGTATAAACCAATCCTACTTACTTATAAATTTTGCCGCGTGTAAACTAAAATGGTGAAAAGTGAGCTCCAAGTGTACTGCTGTTACAGCGTCAGCATATTGCCCGGGCCACGTTCCACTTGTATTATGAAGTCCTATTTTGCAGTGACATTTTTCGTTCAACACTACCCGATTGGATTTTTCAAACGTGTAAATTCGATAAAACACAGACCGTGGAGAATGAGTGAGTTATGGTTGTTTCAGATTGGGGAATATAGTAACGGCAACGTAAAAGAGCTCGGTATATAATTTTAAGTTGTATATGCGATTGGGTAGTATACCTTTATTAGTTCATATTTCCTTCATCCTCCTCTGTCCCCTGTGTGTTCAAATTATTGGCAATTTTTTATTCCACTAAGGTGAGAATCAAGCATGCGGCGCCTGATGAAAAAAAGATGGTACTCGCTCGTTGCCGACCTTTTCCTTGCTCTTTTTGAAGAACGCCATACCGAAGTCTCTAGTCATTGCACTATTTTAGGCTTCATTAATATATATGTATGTAGTTACTATTGTTGTATAGTTGATCTATAAGGTATGCTGTACTAAGGTATATTGTACCTATATTGTAAGTATATTGCTGTTGTTTTGTATAATTGTATATAAGTATGTATGTATTTAGATTTATTGCAGTTAGATTTATGTATGTTTATTGATAAGTATCTAATGGTAATTATAGTAGGTAAAATAGGTTAATATAGAATATCTGTGTATAATTGTTTTCATATTTATAAGAAATCACAAATCATTATGATTTTAAATATAACACCAACTGCCATTGTCTCTCCGAATCATTTTGATCCATCCTAAGGTTGCTTGGAAGAGATTGCATCTAGCAATAAGGCCGCCCTTTGTACATTATCTGTTTAATGAAATTATGTAAATGTATCTTCCACTGTAATGCTAATGTACAAATAAAGTGTTATCTATCTATCTATCTATCTATATATTTTAGCGTTTATTTAACTGTAGGTAACTACGACATACTTACATAAGATTTAATGATCACTTCTATGATACTATGATCTGTAATGAGTCTGATTTTTTAATCACCATCGAAATTTACACAGTAGAATCTATGATGGAAATTATAACAAACCTGTTTTTTTTTGTTTTGACATCACTTAGTTAAAAAATATTGAGTAATTTGCATCACAAAGTTGTCTCAACAACTTTCACAGTTTGCAGACACACTGCATGCACTCCGTATGCGCTAAATGTCAATTACCGCTTTATTGGAACCGCCTATTTGGGATTTTTACGCAGCTTTTTTTTTTGTCGAATTGAGAAAAAATATCTTGAAAATTTGACGAACCTGTTTTTGTGTTATTTTTTTTTTGGCAAAATGGTGTCCTTGGTAACTAAAGGCACACCTGTATATATTGAATGAAACGTTACAATAAAATGAAGAACGGATGATGACACCACTCTATCCCTAACTTTTAATCTCGAAACATAAGAATCGTTGAACAAGATAATCTATCACTCGGTGTGACAACCAGCACGATATTGCAACGAGATACAAAATTGCTCACCAGTCCCGGTAGGTAATGGCGAGCCGCGTCATCAGCGGTAAATGCAACCAGGAAATTCCGCAGTGGACACGTTTGCCCGTCTTGAGCGGCCTTATGCCTCTGTAGATGCGATTGTACTTAATAAGCTTATTTTTAAGTACTGTCGGATACGAGTAGTTTTTGCAGAGGTGCGTTATATTTTCCTCTTTGTAAAACTTAAAAATATTATATTTATTTATATATTAAAACTGCCTTAGTTGCTAGCTACAATGGGAGCCAATGACCAGCAATAAGTAGGTAATTATGTTTTAGTACGTCCATGTATGGTATTTCATCACATAATTCAATTTATTGGCCATCTTGTTAAAATATCAACTATTAGCCACTGATGCCAGAAGTGGAACAAGGTATAGACAGTCTCTTTATTCGGTTTTAGTCAAATGCTAATATTTAATTGGTGGTTAATAACATGGAGTTGCCTGAATTCATTAATTGTAATGCGTTATCCTAATAAATCCAATTGTAAAAAAAAATACATATCCCTATAATATTCGGTAGAAGAATTAATTCATTCTGTGTAAATATATTTATACATCTTATTATATAAATAAAAATCGAATCAAACAAAAACTTTGTTGTAAGGAATACTACACTATTATCATCACTTCATATTATAAAACAAAGTCCCAGGCCGCGTCTGTCTGTCTGTCTGTTCGCGATAAACTGAAAACCTACTGAACGGATTTTTATGCAGTTTTCACAAATAGACAGAGCGATTCATGAGGAAGGTTTGGGTATAATTTGTGCCCGTGCGGAGCTGGGGCGGGTTACTAGTAGACTATATGCGTGATGAAAATGCTTGGGATTAAGTTGCTCTAATTTATTTGCATAGATGTATTTTTTACTTTATGTATATTATCTAGAATTATTATTTTTAATTTTTGACATGTATCTATTACAGTATCATACAGTATTCTGTATTTTTACTTGTACTGTAATTTTTATTTTATTGTATATATTTTCATAGTAATTATGTTTGTGAATGAAAGTGTCATTTAGGATAGCATTTTCTAGTTTAATTTTCATAACAGTCTGGCAGTTTTGAGTATTTTATTAGCCTAACCAAACCAAACCTGACTGCGGTGGCAGCCTTATCTAGTCAAGTGGATATCGTGATTGATCAACTCATAACTGAAATAGTTCTTTCGTATAAAGACCATACGGACGAATACATGGCACTTGCACAGTTTAAATTTATGTAGACTTAGATCCTTGGATTTGTTTCGTCGTTTTTTTCTCAAGGCACCATCTAACTTTAAAGAAGAAATCTAAAGTGTATAAAACGACTTATTTGTAAAAATAAATTCATTTATCATTTATAAAAATTCAAACAAAAACATACATTAAAATAAAGAATTAAGTCTCCACGCCATTCCTGTTCTCAACAATGCAATGGCCGCAGGTAATATATTTGAAATTTTCCAGTGCTATGAAAACGTTACGTGATCTCGAGTAAGCGTTTCGTTTGTAAAATGGTCCAAAACATCCTCTATTACCTCCATGTACACCTTCAATTTCGATCCTATTAAATTTAACTTACATCCTTTTTGTTCTAATTAGGTAATGATTCTCACGACTCGCAATCATTATTATACAAAGGAAAGATCACAGTTACATATGTACATATGTGTGTACGTTATACCCATGATATTAAGTGTGGTTTAAATTAGAAGACTTTCAATAGATACAACACACTCTTGCACACGCTACAATAACAACATACTGTGATACACACTCTTGCATATTGCAAAAGTTTGTCGGAGTTTCAATTGAGCTATGTATTATTGTACTAAGGAGGGACTTTGGTAGCTACTGCTACTAAAGTCCCCCTACAATAATACGTAGCAATCTATTGTGCTGTACTCAGCACAATAGATTGCTACTCGATTAGAGCTATCAAATTAAGAAAGTATCTTCAACCAATAGAAAACCGCGTTCTAATGTTAACAGATTCATAGATTTTTGTCTTCATTCTTTAATCAAAATCAAAATCATTTATTTCAATTAAACCAATAATAGGTATTTTTGAATTGTCAGGAGTAGGAGTCAGTTAGACTAAGTCAGTCGTGAAGCTAGTTGCCTGTTCCAAGACGTAGATCCTATGGAGAAGAACAAGCAAGAAACTCCAAGGACACTCTTTTTCAAAATGTTTTTTACAAATTTCTGGTTACATTGCTTATAAGCATAAATGAAATGTGAGGACAATGTAACATACCTATTATTCTAAAATATAAATAGACGCGCTAATTACTACTATACATATTTAAGTAATAGCAGTCCGGAGATGACCAGCCCAACCAACGGCACCCGTTCACGAGTATGACGCACATGCCAGTCATCGTAAATCATATGCAGGACTTCTAGGCGAGCATGACATACTCAGAACTGCCAAGCAACATAGGAAATTTAACTAAATAAGTGACTACACAGTTCTCACATGAACAATTCAAAATTTTCTAAATTAACCTTAAAAAATCATAATAATAACTAAAAAAAATGTAATACCTTCAATGTCAACACAGTTTATACTGTGTTGACAAAAATTTAAAATTTTGTTGTTGATATGATCTATAGTTATCTATAGATCATATCAATGTTATGTAAAATTAACAATGTCACAAATAATAATGAAAATACCCATAAAAAGATACATGTCAAATAAAAAATAAAATTCAAAAGTGAAAATTCAGAAAAAGCAGAACCTAAAGACCACCATAACTACCTACTCATGTACAGAGCTGTGGAGCTGGACCAGCATTTTGCCAAGCAGTGCTATCAGCCATATAATCATCAAGTTTATAATATGCTTGTTTACATAGTGTGCGTTTTATACAAGTTTTAATTTTTTTCTCACTTAGTTCAAGAATATTAAGAGGTATTTTATTATAGAACTTAACACAGTACTCCATAAAAGATTTTTGCACTTTTGTTAATATAAATTTAGGTTGAACTAATTTTTTTCCATCTCTAGTAATATACTTAATTATGTCTTTCACACTGGTTTGTAAAGAGATACAATTTTTTTCTGACATACATGATGTTTTCATAAATATACCGACTAGGCACTGTCAGGATGTTAATTTCTTTAAATAGATCCCTGAGGGAATCGCGACTACGTAGATTATAAATGGCTCTGATACTCGTAGCCCTCTTCTGCAGAACGAATATAGATTCTATATCTGCGGTACGCCCATAATATAATAAAATGCCATAAGACATGACACTGTAGAAATAACTAGAATAAACTAGTCGTGCAGTATCTATGTCTGTAAATTGGCGGATTTTCCTTACCGCATATGCTGCAGAGCTTAGCCGCTTAGAGAGAGATGTTAAGTGAGAGCCCCATTGTAATCTAGAGTCCAGCGTTATCCCTAAAAAGACAGTTTCATTCACAAAATCCATGTTTTCGTTATTTAATAAGATGTCACATTCCGTATGTCTTACGTTAGGCAAAGAGAATCTTATACATTTAGTTTACTATACATTTAGTCTATATACTTTTTATTATTTATTTTATTTTATTATATACTATACATTTAGTATAAGATACATTTAGTCTTATACATTTATTTCTATCGTACACCGAATATAATGGAAAAGTACCGTAAAAGACTCAGGTATTATTTTTAAACGTAGAAAACATACTAGTGAAAGCTTTAAATACATATTATCGAAATACATAAAGTCAGAAAAAATCGTACACAAGTTTTTAAGTCCTAAATAAAGCCAATGATACACTAATTTTGGCCAATAGGATATCACAGACAGAGAGAGATCAACTAACATATAATAGGCAGATAAGAAAATATCTATGCTGGCAATGACTCCCTTTAATCAAAGAAAATATAAATAAAAAACATTTCAACGCGATTTTCCAACATGAAATTGCATAAAACTCGCAATTTAACTGATATATTAGTCCATTTGAATTTCATTGTAACTTCCCACTATTAATGGGGGTGTGTTCTTTAAAATAATTTTCGACGTTAAAGTCCCCTTGATTTGCACCCGCCTTATATTTATTGCGAGCAGTATATTGCAGTCAGCCGTCGAGGAAATGTTCACGCTGTCATTACTTTTCATGCGAGAATTTCTCTCTGGCTAGAATATCTTCACCATAGTCTCGTTGTATTTTAATTTATTTGAGCTTCTAATTGATATGTAAATTAATTATGCTTTTCGATGCTTAATATTCCTAGTATGAAAGTTATGTTTTTAATACTACTTAGGTAGGCGTTTATTAATATCAGGTATATAATTATTTATAAGAGAATTAACGCGATCAATAGGTATTCCTCAAGGACTCAACGATGGAGTATAGAACGATACGAGTAAATGTAAGATACTTTTCTTCCGATACCAAGTACTTTTTTTATCGATACTTTGAAAGTAAGTATCACGTAGGTATCGGTAAAATGTACTTGTATTGGTATGCCGATGAATAGCACGATTTTACTTAAACATTTTAATAAACAAAGCGGCTATGAGTGTCATCTTTGTTAATAAAAAAATATTTCGTGAATGAAATATTAAAACTATTGCCTAGTTCTTATCGTAGTCTTATTTAATCCTAAATCTAGTATTCGCACGTTTCGTACCCGTTGTTTGTTGTTATTAATTTAATTGTTCTGTCTTTATAAAGTTCCACCAAACCTTCTTATAATCTGGATGACAATTATATTATTTGAATCAAATTCTAGTGTGTCAGTGTGCGGTAATATTTTACAAAGAAAAGATTCAACCTGCAAAAATTGCTTTGAAAATTTGTTAGAAATCGCCACCTTCAACAAGTTGCGAGCACCTTTTTTATGCAATGTAAGCGAAATAAAGGTACAAAAGAAATGCTGAAATCAAAGTTTATCTATTAGAATTCCAAAAAACATATTCAATTACTTTACTGTTAGGTACCCATAAACTATGAAAAATAAAGTAAAAAGAAAACATTTTTTTTTATTGCTGTCACAACAACGGACCAAGTGGCCTTTCAACCTAACTACCGTCCTATTTGCATAACAAACGTTTGTCGCCAGCCCTCTTTGATGTCAATACACAAAACTGCTCCGCTGCCTGTTTAACTAGCCTCTTCAAAGCCCAAAGGAATTGGGTCCAATAATGTAATTTCTAGGGACAATACAACAAATGTATAGCCATTATTAAAGTTATTAGACTGGAATACAATGTTTATTATTATCAAGATATTTTTAATGAAAAGATAATTGGAGGAGTATAGATTTACAAAATTTTGTTACTTAAAGCCTTTACTTTGGTGCTGTCAAAGTTTTCTCTTGCAACTTTTATTACCTACTTTGCCAGTTTTAAAACTCTTCAGTCTTCAAACTTTTATAGCACCATAATGGAGAAACATTAAAATCTGCTTACAATTAGCGAAAATATCAGGTTTAATACATGCAAAAAATCTAGTTTCTCCTCTAGATTAAAATTATTAGTAATACGTAAAACAAAATCTGTAAGTTATTTTCATTATTAACATAGTGTCATTCGCTCATTTTCAGTGAATATTGTGTTGTATTTAGCGAAAAAATCTTGTAGGTGTTGTTCAGCAATATTAATTTAGGAGTAGGTCATCCAATAACTTGCCCTTGAGAGTTGGATGATACTAAATGTCGTGGCTAAAAAGTAAGTGCGCTTAGTATTACTTTGAGACTTTAGCCAGCGAATAAAATAAATAAACAAAAAAACAAAAGTCATCAGTCTTAGTTGCCTAATGGAAATCAGTCCAAGATAATTAGATAGCAGAGGTGAGAGAGCTTTCTTTATGTTTTAATGACAACATTTTCTTAAATATTACATTTGCATCTTCCCTATTATTCGACTTAATTCCTAACATAGGTGTTATTACTACATAATTATAAAACAAAGTCCGCCGTGTCTGTCTGTCTGTTCGCAATAAACTGAAAAACTACTGAACGGATTTTCATGCGGTTTTCACTAATAGACAGAGTGATTCATGATTTTGGTGTATAATTTTTACTCGTGCTAAGCCGGGCGGGTTGCTTGTAATAACATAAATTGTTTGGTCATTTACTTTTAAAGTAATTTTTTTTTGTTATCTTTAAATTTTATTTTACAGGGCTTTTGTATTGTTGATCGTTTCGTTTTTTCAATTTGATTGCTGTTTGCTTATTCTAATCTATTCGTCTTTATACTGATATACATACCACATTCTTTATTTCCTTTTATTCTATGACAGTTGTTCACTTTACCATGAGTTAAACACTTTTTTGATCTTGTCTTTGTCCGTGCAACGAGTTTGCTCTAGGTTACATAGAATAGTTAAAGCTGCAGTCGCCATACTGAACAATGGGCATGCGTTAAGGACGTGCCTAATCGCCATCTGATGAAAATAGGCATTTGGGCTCAATATGACGCCAAAATCGATAGGTACAGAGTACTACTACCGTGTTCGGTCACAGACAGACATACAGATACCTGTAAAACTAGACTACATAATACAAAAGGTATTACTGCGATTGCATTTCAGTAATCTTCTTTAAGACAAGCGAGATGTTGTGCTGGCGTAGAAAGGTTGGTATTCCATGGATATCGCACCATTCACCGCGCACCTACTCTCTCGATTCTAAAAATCATATTTTTAGGGTTCTGTTGTTGTCACTGTTTGTGAGATGGTATGTTTGAGACTTTTTAAGTGCAAGCCTGCAACTATTAATTACTTCAGGTCTTTAAGCTAACCTGAAATACATGAAAAGACACATGAAAGATAAGGAGAGTCGAGGATGTGCCCCGAATAGTTGGACAGATAGTATGGAAGAAGATATGGGCAATACAACCAGACCTAAATACCGGAAGGTCTATAGGGACTTTTTACATACATATGACGACAATGTAAAGGTAAGTGAAGACAGATAATATATAGGTAAGTTCCAGCATTTTAATTCGGCAACATAAAAAGATTTCCTTATCGCCATGCAGAGGCTTTTGTACTCACTCAAGTTTTATTAATTTGTTACAATCGAACCAAATTAGATTTACCAAATCATTGCGTTTCCATTGAATTAACTCGCATAAATATATTATCATTGCCAAACACACAATATTAGGAATATTTCTAAGAAATAACTATTTCTTCTTAGTAGGACTTCTCAAATGCCGTCGTCACTTAAATGCGACTAGAATATAATTATTAATTTCAAGGGAAACGGGAACAAAATTTTAAATATTTATTTTGTTGATCGCAATAACAATAAAATTGTACCCATTACTGCAAAGTAATTTTTTTTTGTACAATTCAGTTCTTTGCGAGAATACTTGCCAAGGTATTCAAAGTAGTCTTCGCAACAAACATTAATTGTTAGATTTTGCTAATGTACCGTTAAAATTTGGCCCAATTTTCAAAGTTTTTTTTTGGATAAATTATATTCATGGATTATATTTATTGTTTAGTTTGGGAGCAGCTTTGCTCTGTTAATTTCCTATTTCGCTTTACAAGTTCCACCCTCTTTTACCAATACGTGTATCATCCCTTTCTACAAATTGTCTTAGGGCTGGACATTCACCTTATCTCAGTTTTTAAAAATAATTAGACCGTAGTTCACAGCGCTGATGTAGTGTTAGTATGCCTTTCTCTCTCTTCAACAACCTTTGAAAACATTATGCAAAACTCTTGGCTTTTGTGTTTCCTCATGATGTTTTTCCTGACATTTTAAGCAAGTGATCATTAACTTTGATCTTTCGTGTTCCATGATATAATTATGTATTTACACGTTAATTCCCGTGTAAGTACATAATTATAAGTGATCATTAAAATCTATTACGAAGATGAACGTTAAAAAGTTGGAGGTGCGCAATCGAACATCAAACTCTTCACACACTACCAAGTAGCTACCAAGTATTATGACTAAAAAGGAAACAGAAATTAATTAATACCTTCTTTTTGTTTCTATTTGTTTAACTTTTACTTCTTAAACTGATTCCTTGGTTTCTGTCGCAGTCTGGTCCAATGGACAAGTCACTGTTTGTAGCTTAGCTTTTGAAATTTATTAAATTATCCAGTTATTGTTCCAAGGCAATCAGTGGTGAACTATATCTGTAGTGCAGTATGTTAGCGCTACAATTCTATCTCGATTCGCTCTATTTCCCCTGTGTAGAACGAAGCTGGAATAAAAGTTCCAACGAACAAAGATCTTTTTAATCTAAACGTAGATTTATATTGAAACAAAATATATTTGAACCTGACATGTAATTCAAGTCAATAGAAACGATCAAACAAGATTAGCTAAGAAATAATTAATAAATAAAATAGACGTAATATATTAAACTTTGAGAAATATAAGTTTCGTCCATATTAGGCAATTAAAAACGCACTTCTGTTTCTCTCGGGACTTCAAAGAATCAAATTAAAAATATATAATTGAATACCGAAGCCTCCTCTGGTGATTGTTTGCTTTGTCTTGTTAAGATATTTAAATCTGAACTCAAACAAATAAAGACAAAGTTATGACAAATTTTGTATCGACACTTCGTTATTATCTTCAAAAACAAGATCTCAACTCAAACGGTCATTTGAAAGTTCGGAAAACAGATTTGTTATTTACATTTTACAATAAACTTGATATCAAAGTTTGCTTGTGTTCGTAAATTAGGGCATAATACGGAAACGAACAAATTTATGAGAATCATGATTATTGCTTTTGTTCGGACAGAATTACAACTCTAATATACTCAGTCAGTGTTGATGTTTGGAAATTTTGTAATAGGTACGTGCAGATATAAAATATGTAATTGTTTTTATCCAAAAAAATATGCAAGAACAAACATATACCTACAGCAAAGAACTAGGACACGTTGTATTTAATGTTGATATAGTACTCGTATCTACTCATAAACCTCATCAATAGTGCAAATACAAAATCTAATAAGTCATTGTGTTTTTCAATCATTTGTGTAAGCCCTAATGATTTATAAGCGAAACACCCACATACATTATGTAATATGTAAATTTTCAGTATTTTTGAATAGATTTATTTAAGTGAAATTAAACAAAAAGTTAACTAAATAATATATATACAAGGATGTAGTTTAAAGAAATGTAGATATAAGTCATTTTTTTTTTTGGTTAAAAATTTAATCTACATACCAGCACCTTATCTAGGGGTCCACAGTTGCAGGAAGTCGGTAGTGAAGTTTTCGCTTCAGCGGGATCCTTGCGAAGACTACGTAACTTTCTTCCAACTACCTCTAAATCTGCCCTTGCACAAGCACTTCTTCTTCCAATTCTCGACGATGTCTGAATCTCACAGAAGCACGATATAATAAGCCTGAGCGACAATTTTTTTGTATAAGATTCATATGTTAGGGACTAAGAAAATATGATCACGTTTCAGAATTCCGTCAAAAGCTGAAGTGGCGTCTAATCCGCTCTCGCCGGAATACTCATATCCTCTTTTTACTTTACAACGTCTTATTCAACCCTAAAGAACCATTTTATCTCAAAGAACGGTTTAAGTTCCTTCATGAAACACATGACAAATGTTTAAGGTCATCTGAAGATTTGAAACTGGAGATGCCACAGCATTTCACAACATTTTTTGATCATTCTTTTACTGTTTAAGCTGTACGCTCGTGGGATTCCTTACTAATAAACATTAGGCGTGCACACGTTTTTAAATACGTATTTAAAAAAAATGTTTATGAACCTAACCTTTCACTTTAGTTATTATATGTGCATGTAATTACTACTTATCACTTAAGATAGGTATACTGTAAATGTATGTATTTTATATTTGTTTGTATATTGATAAGTATTGGTTTTTATAGTAGGTAAAGTAGGTTAATGTAGAATATCTGTATATTTTTTATATTTATTAGAAACTACAAAATTATTTTTATTTTTGTGTTTTTAAATACATCACTAACTCTGTCTCTCAGAATAATTTGATCCATCCGAGGGTTGCTTGGGAGAGATTGCATCTAGCAATAAGGCTAATTGTATGTTTGATATAATTATGTAAATGTGTGATACTTTCACTGTAACAGTAGTGTACAAATAAAGAGTTATTTATCTATCTACATAGTTCCCATAAATGCAGCCTCAGCTCAACCTTAGCCACGTATTCATTCTTTGTGGTACGAGTATTTTATAATGTTATCTACCAAGTGAGATAATTGATGTTTTTCTCTTTTCTCTCTTTCTATAATGGAAAAAGACTATTATTATTAAGCCTTTTATTTATTTCCACATCAATGTATTTTACATTTCAAATGTTTGTTAATCGTGTTAGTAACTTTAAATTATTAATCTAGTGTTAGTATGGTTAGTCATCATCCTGTGACGAGGATGTGTGAAGGCTTCCTCTTTCTCCTTTCATACTTCTCTATCTCTGGCAAGGGTCAACCAGTCTTGTCCGATGACAAATCTTTTTCCTAATGGCTATTTACAACATGTAACTTTTATGGTCCATCTAGACAGGTGATAAGTCTATATTCTATGTATTTATTCTCTTACAATCTCTCTTTTGATATATTAACAGAGTTATCAAAGTCTCAGGTTAGGCCTCAAAAATTAAAATAACCTAGCTACACTGTGTGCAAACTAAATGTCGAGAAAAATCACACTTACTTCCAATATGCGATATAACTTTACGTTTATCTTTACTATAACTTTACTTACAACGCAACTGTACAGTTGCGTACAAACTAGTCGAAACCAACCAACAACATCCTTTGTAACTGAAATTTTGGTCCCATAAATTTGCGGGTTGTACCAAAGTTCCCGTATGCAGTGGACATAAATCTTCTTTACATATTCTACAATACAAAAAGACTGGAAGTGATACAAAATCTTAAGCCAACTTATCGTCATTTAATTTTTAGTTTACATTAATATTTTGTAGAATTATTTAGGTTTAAAAACGACTAAGACCGCAATAGGCTCCTTTTTTCATTGTATGAATTATGTATTTTTATGGCATAATATTTATTATGCGAGAAACATCAAAATGTTAAAACTATAAGTATATTTATTTTTTTATTTAAATTTAATTTATATTTTCATGTATTATGTACATTGCCAGTGTTATGACATTTGAAAGCTTAACACGGTAAACCTTGAATCTCCGCTTCGCTGTTCAAAAAGTCACATCAAAAGCGTTATTTCCCAATGAAGTAACTTTGCGAATATGAGGCCTTACACTCACTGCCAATGGATATAGAATAGTCTTTCTAAACGCCACTCCACTCTACTCTAATGAAGCTGTTCCATCCATTAAGCTATTCAGTTATTAGGTGCGAGCACGATGCCGCAGTTGCAAATGGACCGCAATGAGTGAAATAGCTCGTTCATTCACTCATCTGACGCATTCATGTTTGTGAAAATAACACGCGTGGCACAAAAAAAAGATTTGAAGAATTGACTAATTGAATTTTTAAATAAGAACTTGTTACTAACCCATGTCTTATTAATTTAGTCTCAAGTAGAAAATATATATTGAGACGTTTGTAATAAGTATAATAATAATAATAGTAAATAATAATAATAAAGCCCTCTATTCAGACCAACTTAGTATCTATTTATTAAGTACTGTTATAGTACTATTATAGTATTAAGAACTAAAAACTGAGTATGGATATACAAATATATTTTTGTAGCTAAACTAATCTTAATCTAATCTATTCTAATACTTAATTATTTTTTGTAGGTATGTTTGCCACTCGGCAAAGGCCTCCTCCAACCTTTTCCATTCCTGTCTGTCTTGCGCTACTCTATTCCACGTTACTCCTGCTACTTGCCTACTGTCATCATCCCACCTTTTCTGTGGTCTGCCCCTTTTCCTTTTCCATTCTCTAGGGTACCATCGTGTCACAATTTGGCTCCATTTCTCTTGGCCTCTTATCATGTGCCCTGCCCATTGCCATTTGAGTCTTCTAATTTTGGATGTTATGTCTATGACCTTCGTCTTTTTTCTGATGACATGGTTTTTTATTCGGTCCGACCGTTTCACATTCAGCATACTTCTTTCCATTGCATGTTGGCAGGTTTCCAGTTTCCTTGCCGTATTTTGTGTTAAAGCCCATGTTTGACTGCCATACATTAAAACAGGTAGTACGCAGGTGTTAAAAAGATTTTTCTTAACATTAATGTGAATAGTTTTGTCTTTCATGACCTCTTTCAGACTCCAGTATCTCTTCCAGCCATTTGTTATTCTACTATCAACTTCTTTGCGTATAGGATCCTCTTGTGTTATTAGTTGTCCCAGATAGATGTATTCGTCGGTGTAATGGATTTGGTTATTTCCTAGATATATGGTGGTTTTCTTCCCGTTTGTCATGACCTTTGTTTTCTCTGGGTTCAACTTTAAACCTATCTTCTCACTTTCATCCGCTAGTTCATGTATCATTTGTTGTATATTTTCCGGTGTATCAGCAAATAACACTATATCGTCTGCGAACCTCAAGTGTGTTAGGGACGCTCCGTCGACATTGATTCCGAGGTTTTCCCAGTTAAGACCCCTAAAGATTGTTTCGAGAACCGCTGAGAATAGTTTTGGAGATAGAGGGTCTCCTTGTCTGACACCCTTTCCTACTCTAAATGGTTCACCTTTCTTTTCTAGTTGGATTCTTGTGGTACTGTGACTATATACATTTTTTATTAAGCGGATATATTTTTGTTCGATTCTTTGTTCTTTTAGGGACTTCCATATCTTTTCGTGGTACAAGGAGGCGAATGCTTTGGTATAGTCGATGAAAGCAATGTAGTACTCGCGTTGGTAGGCTTTATACTTGTCTACGACTTGGCGGACAACATGAATGTGATCGATTACCGAGTAGCCTTTCCGAAAATCCGCCTGTTCAATGGGTTGATGTTCATCTAGTGTTCCTTCTATCCGTTTTAAAATTATCATGGCAAATATCTTATATATGTTAGACAATATTATATATATTATATATGATTGGACGGTAGTTTCTGATGTCGTGTTTGTCTCCTTTTTTATATAGAAGGATGATGTTTGATTCTGTCCATTGCTGTGGGATAATTTCTGTGTCTATGATATCTTTAAACATTTTCGTGAGGATCGGTGTGATAGCCTGCTTATTTTGTATTAAGATTTCGTTGTTGATACCATCGGGTCCTGGTGTTTTGTCTTTCCATTGTGTGTCTATTGCTTTCTCTATTTCTACGTGAAGGATTTTGGGGATATCTGAGGTCTCTACCAAATTTATTTCTTCTCGCGAGATGTTATTGTATTCATACAGTTCTTTGTAATAGGATGTTGCAATTTCCAGTATGTCTTTTCTGTCGTGGTTCCATTTTCCTCTATTGCTTTTCATTTTTACTACCCAGTCTATAGATTTCGTTAGTTACTTGTATGCTTTTTTGACACCACCCGTTTTTATTATGTTTTTTTCAATAGTCTCCATTCTATTTCTGTTCCTATCTATTCTTATGTTATTTTTTATTTCTTTGTTTGTGTTTTAATTTCTGTTAGATATTTTCTTCTGTCCTTTGCGTCTCGTGTGTTAATTAAGTGACTCCTTTGTTCTAGCAACTATTTTATAGTGGTAGTTGTAAGCCATTGCTTGTGTTCTCTACTTGTATTTGCAGCGAGTTTTGTTTCAGTTTTAATAATATTCTCTATCCAGTTATATTTTTCCTGTATGTTTAGGTTCTTTGTGTTTTTTTTAAAGTTTGTGAATTCTGTGAATGACTTTTCCATTTTGTGTTTTCCGAGTTTTACATTTACTGGTTCTTGTCTAGGTCTAGGTTTCCTTGGTTGTTTTGTTTTTAATTCTGCCCTAATCAGCCTATGATTGGTGTTGAAGTTGAATTGGTTGATGACATTGAAGTTGCTAAAGTAACTGTTTTTGTTAGTCATGAAGAAATCAATTTCATTTTTTGTATTCCCGTCTGGTGAGATCCAAGTATACATTATTTTCTTATTTTTCTTATATATAGTGTTTAAAATAGTAAGATTGTTTTCTTGTGTGAGGTTCATAATTTTTTCCCCGTTCCTGCTTCTGGTTTTGTTGCAGTATGTGAACGGTCCTAGTGTATTTTCTCCAGGACGCTTGTCTCCAATTTTGCCATTGAAGTCTCCCATTACTATTAAGTTTTTATGAGCGTGTTCTTAGATGACTCTATTTAATTCAAGATAAAATGTATCTATTGTTTCTAGGTCTGACTGTTCTGTAGGTGAGTAAACTTGTATAATAGACCATGAGTCTTGGTATCCTGGTAGCTTTAAATTCATCATTGCTATGCGCTCCGAAATGCCTATAAACCCTTCTATACAGTCTGTCAGGTGTTTCTTTACAATAAAGCAAACCCCATGGTGGCCAGGAGTGGTCCCTATATGGTATAATACGAAATCCTGATATGAAAGAATTCTTTCTCCTAATCGTCTCACTTCGCTAAGGCCAACGATGTCCCATTTGATATGTTCTAGTGCGTATGTTAATTCTATTAGGTTTTCTTCGTTTTTCAGAGTAAGGGTATTTAGTGCTGCAATATAGATTTTTACTTTTCTTTTTTGGAATGTTGGAGGGTTGTGGTCTTTATCCCCCACGAGGACCAGTCGGGTTGGGGGAGATTGTGTTTTTACGTTTTGTTGGTTTTTTTCATAGTTTGTTTGAATTTCCGGTGTACCGAATGTTAATTGCTATTGGTTCTTGCGTGTGGAAATATTGGTTAGAGAGTTTGATTTGATTCTCATTGTATCGTAGGCGTTTGTTCTGTTGTTTTTGAGAGAGCTCAGCGTTTGTTGTTTTTTGGGCTGAGATTTTGCCGGTGACTGTGGTGAGGTAGATTGTTCCCTTTTTCTTTTATCATTGTTGGTGTTAGGTTCTTTGATTACTATTTTATCATATTTTAGAAAAGCTATGTTTCCTTTTTTAATCTCTTCTAGTAATTGCGGTTGTAGAGCTTTCCTTTTCTCTAATACTTCTTTCGAATAATCCTCCGATATATAAATTCCGTTTAGTTTCTGTTTGTTTTTCATAATTTCGTTCTTCTTCCATTCGCTTAAAAGGGAACATAGTACGTTTGTAATAAGTACGCAGCCTTAAAAAAAGAGAAACCTAACATTGAAATGTACATGGGTTGTGTCCTTTACGACATCAAAACTCCATCAAGTGGAGCCGATGCTGATCTGAATTTGATACGCGTGTGTGGGTTGCGTACAATCCACAACGGATATTTTATGCGCATAATATGTACATATGTACAATTATACTTAATGTGTGCCTATAAAACACATATAGATTACAGGTATAGAAAAAATAATTCAAACTACAGCGGTGTCTTTCTTGAATAACAATGGATTATAAGATAATTATGTTTTTAAGTTTATTAATAGAAATTACAAATCTTTGGTTTGTCTGACGCTTCGACCAAATTGCGTTGGTCGTAGTCACAGGTTGACTAAAGATTAAAAGTTAGTAAAGGTTGATGATTGATGTTTCTAAAATACTCAAACCCCAGTGGCGAAGAGGGATTCATATGACAACTTTTTTGCTGATTTTCCTTTTCAGTTAAACTTTCCACTACAATTGTATAAGTTTTTTTAAATAAGGCAAAGATATTATTTCTTAATAAAATAATCATTAAATCATTCCTTATATAAAATATTCATTCTCAATTCAATGCTGCAATAAATTGCATTAAATTGAGAATACAGCTGTTGGCAAACAATTTATACTTACACATGAATATTTTAATTTATAAAGTGACGTATTAAGATTTCAATAATAATTTAACTACATTTCAAACTGAAAATATGTATATAAAATATCAACAACATGATTATATAATATTCTGTTGTTAAATTCTTAATAAACTACCGTCGCTTGTCAGTAAATCAGAATTTGAATAAAACCAATAACAAAACAAAAGGATAGCAATTATTCTTAAAAACCAAATTACTCGGCGTTCATAAGATTGATAGCATTTGAAACACAAAAGGCATTATTTCGTTTGAATGTTCCTTAGTTAGTGCCCTCGCTAAGTCCCGCTGAATTGTTGTGTAAATACAACAAGGGTGTTCTCCTGAACTCGATAGAACTCCGAGTCTACAGACATTATTGCTTTCTAAGAGCACTTCATTCATTATCTTTCACCGAACTCCAGAACTTTAATAGATGTTTGGTTTTATACAGGCTTTATTGTATTAGGATAAAATAGCAGATCGTTTAATGTATCTGATGTTTTAAACATTTATTATTATAAGATAAATTTTATAAAAAATTAACAGATTAATTTAAACATAAAGTACAATAATCTAGACACGTGGCAGCATGTCAAGCCAAGTTCAAGAAAAATTAACTGGCGACGCAGCAGCCTTGCGTTATATTACACGCGCCATTGGGAGCCGCTTTTAAGTCATAACCTATTTAATTTAAATACTTGAATTTTTGTTTATTTATTAAAACCCCCCAGATTAACTAGAATAGAAATTTCATAAATACAACTCAAATGGTAATTGAGATATTATAGTTTAAAAATCGGCATTTTTATCACTGACTGACTGACATATACATCAAAAACCTAACCCACTTCCCGGTGACCTAGAAAGTTAAAATTTGGCGTCCAGCTGGATAATTGCGTGTGTGCATACACTTTGAAAATGTACAGAATCACTACCAAAAATGTAGGTTACTTAAAGGATACTAACAATAATAATACGTAAGGAAGGATTTATCAATGAATGGGCAATGCGCTGTAATAATTCTAATGTTCAAGAAAATGTACAAAATAGCACAAAAAAGAAAACTGTACAACGTAAACACAGGAAAAATGGTAATTTTCAAATCACTTTTAAATGATGAATAATTTATTTATTTATTTATTGCTGAACACAGGTACATAATTACTAAATATCTAAGGTGTTACATGATGATATCCAAGCCATGTTCTGCCTGTTTGGGCATGCAACATTAGTTAATTAGGTTCTACATTATTTATAATAAATGTTAAATTCAAATTTACAGGAATTACATAATTACTTAGAAAACTTAGTTATACAATAAAAAAAAACTAGAATGTCATAGAGATTTCACAATTATGTCATTATAATAAATAAAATTGAATGGCATGAAAATTAAATTACACAGTATATTTAAAACAGGTTTTAAAATATTAAAAGTTGAAATGTTTTAATTCGATATCAATAATTATTCAAAATTATTAGGCACAATCTAAACATACATATTTGTTAGCCATTATTATTAAGGTACTCTTCCACTGAGTAGTAACTATTATAGATAACAGCTTCTCGTGGAAAACACACATAACACACCTATGTGACAAACTCAGATTAGTGCTTGTAAAGTTCCACCACCTTAGTTTTGTACTAGATAGGGCCACTATGTACACGGTCTACTATGCACTGGTGGACTCACTACTTTCATATGGACTGGCATGCTATGGTAATACATTTAAAACATATTTGGATAAAATAGAATCATTACAAATCAGATTTATGAAACTATTAGTTGATAAAAACACAAAAAACCGCTGTAAAAGTAGTAATTACGAAGAACTATTCAAAGAGTGTAAGATATTGCCAGTCCACCGAAAGGTAGTGATGTTACTAGCTATAGAAAATTATTGCAATGACGAGTTTAAAATAGACACGGTACACTTAAGGGCTCAAAGGATAAAATGCGTGAGAAGATATGTAGTACCCACCTGTAATAACTATTATGGACAAAGATGCAGGAAATGTTTAGTTCCAACAATTTTTAATGATATGCCATACGATCTAGAAAGTAGCTGTACCACAATAATGTCTTTTAAAAATAAAGTAGGGAGATACCTTTTTAACATATTTTGTCAAAACTTCATAAACAAAAATGCATAGATTCAAATGTGTTTGTGTAATTTTATGTAATGTTTAATGTAAGTACCTTTTATGGATAAAAAGTACAAGTAGTTAAGGATATAAATATAAAAGTGTATATGGGAGCTCCATCTGCCAACAAACTGTTTTACAGTTTGGCAGAAGTAATACTTCTTGTAAAATGAAAAAAAAAAAAAAAAAAAAAAAACTAAATACTCAAATAATTGTATTTTGAACATATTAATATTTTCTGCATTTCTTAGCATTTTTGGCAATTTGTTATATATTTTAAGAGCATATAGAGATAATAATTTCTTTGCAAAAAGTAATGATATTACATTAAAAACATAAATGTGAAAATGGGAGTCAAGTTCAAGATTAAGAATATACGTGGTTATCGACGACGACGACAAGAGAATTGAGATCTAAATGATTGCCAACTTCTGTAGATAATCCTGAAGATTTGAACAAAAATAACATAGTTTTGTATTTGTGATCAAGGTTGTCAACTTTGATACGTGCAAGTTTTAAGTAGTTAAACAAGTGAAATGTAATTATTCCTTGGGTAGATTGTCACTTAATTTATATACGGATTAATTGACACTGTACATTGTTCTTAGACATTACATATTACGCTGTTCCACAAGAGCTGGTAGTAAGCACCTGCTTTTAAATGCCAAATTTTAATAATGTTTTAGTTTAGCGAGGAAAAAACTAAGCTGGAAATGGTCTGTAGATATTTAATATGTTTTTGAGGCTTTAATTATATTTGTGTAAAAATATCATATTTCATTGAATGTAAATGTGTAAATTGCAATGTGGAGTAGTTAAATTTTTGAAAATTCTAATGATTGGCATGCTCTCGGTTCAAAGGTAAAATTGATGTATAAAGAGTAATGAGTCTCAGAGCGTTGTAACTCTCCTCAGTGTAGAGTAGATTCCCATATTAACCAAAAATAACAAGTAACAGAAATATACAAACAGTACATTTACGGTAATCAAATCAACTTTCCTCTATTATTTATCATCATACTGTATAAGTAAACAATATAAAATATAAAACAGTCAAGAATCCCTTCAATATGAAGAGCGTAGTTCTACTTACAAAAGAATTCGTCAAGTAAATAAAACAAGAGCGGACCAATATATCGCTGAAAAGGCATCGAAACAAGAAAGTTCATAGAATCCCTGCGGGAACAACACAACATTCGCAAATTTGTAAAAAAGAAAAATAAAAATCCTCGTTTCAGAAGTTGTTCCCAGCCATAACTTGTGGGCTGAAGGTTTTTTATAGAAACATGGATGAAATACAATAACGTAAGCGGTCCTTTACAAGCAAAAGGGGTAAAGTCAACTTTTACTTCATAAGAATTGAGGCCAGTTGCCCAATAATAAATATTTGATTAAATTCGCAGAATTTTAAGGGAACAAACGTGAGCTAAACTTTTAAGGAAGGAAACTTAAAGGTTATACCTTTACGTTTCCTGCTTTTTAACTTGGTGCTGCTATTATTGTAAAATATGAAGTTGAATATGTTGATACTTGACATCGAACTGTAACAATCAAAATCAAGTCTGCAGCAAGCGTTACACGGTTAACCTTTTCACAATAAACCACTTCACAGAACAAGTTAGCAAGTAAATTTCCTGAAGATTTCGTACTGTACTTAAATTAACTTGGTATATCAATTTCAAAATGACTTCAGGATTTTGATAGAACCACCACGATATTGGTATGCATCTAGCACTAACGAAAAATGTGTGATGGTATCAAAATCTATATCCAAAATTTCATAACTATCTTGTCCTGTCTGAAAATGTTTTACAATTGTAAGATGAGATCTTTAAATTTACCACTCAATAATATGATCTTCCCAGACCAATAAATAATCAGTGTTTGACACTATGAACAGCGTTACGCACGACTACTTCATGATATGGCCTAATGGGGATTGACATACTTACATATCATCAATGAACATTTAAACGATACGGTCAGTTTTACCTGTTACAGCATCAAATACGATAATATCATAAAATATTCGGACACATATTGTGGTCTGGCCTCGATATATGCATGTAACGTATGTACGCTGTACTTGAGATGAGCCTTATGTTATTATTGTTCCGTAAATTAATACTGATTAGACTTTATGTAGTTCTTGTAGTTAGTTATCCTGCCTTAAGAGGCTTGAGAGAGGAGTACGTAATCTACCATATCCGGAACGTGCTGCGCTCTTTGGTACTTAAAACATCATTAAGCAAAACAATATTCATAAAAGCGATCTAGGAAGAAAAATTAACTCATTTATAGCACCTACATAGTTGGCAAGAATATGGTACTCAACTGCATATAAATGAAGTTTCTGCAAAGTTGAACGCATCGGGGTCTGGAACTTTTGTGATATATGTACGTCTCTTTGTCTTTATTAGATAAATGAAATAGACTGAAATATAATTATAACATGAGTAATGGAGAGTGATTTATTATAATTTTTATAAGCAGAAGATGTAAGAATCCATATTAAAAAAAAATGTAGTATCGTAAAGGATATTGACAGAAATGTACTTTACCCTATCGCGATCTAAAGTGTTGATATTAATAGTAATCTTTTTTAATCCGTTCAACTCACCTAAATGCTTCTCTGAGGAGCGGGTTCATAACTACAATGCACTGGGTGGGGTTTAAACACACTACCTTTGTCACATTTGTTGACAAAGCAAATCCGATACCTTAGCCATTAAGTTACCACCGCGTCTCTAATGAATACGTAATTAATGAATAAGTGGTTAATCCAAAAACAAAACGACTAGTGAAGTTTTAACTATAAAGCCATAAAAAAATATCTGTTAAGCACTTTAATTTTCCAAAGGAACCAAAAAGATGACCAAAGAGGATAACCAAAAATTGGTATTGTACCTTATAAATATTATCGCGATTAAGTCCCGAGATACACATCTAACAATTCCACTAGTTGTATTGTTTTAAAGAAACTTACTGACAGAAATGCATTCTGTCAGTAAGTTTCTTTTCACTACCTATTTATCAACTATCTCCTGAAAGTTTTGCTATGTCTGAAGCGCTCTTATGTTTATTTATTCTTTTTAATAGTCTTAAAACAAAATTCGAGAAACCGAGATGAAAGTAGTTATCTCTACATAGTATAAAACAAAGTCGCTCCCGCCTTATGTCACTCTGTAAGCTTAGATCTTTTAATGCGGTTGCATTTAAGCAATTTTATTTTGCAAGAGAGTCTATAGAAGAATAGGTAAAATCTGCTTGTCAATAAGAGTTACTTTCATGTAAATAATCATCTATCGACATACAAAAAGACTTCAACAAATACCAACAATCAATTAGTGTGATTGACTCTAGTCAAATCTTATTAATTTTCAAACATCGAAAAAAAAAACAAAAAGCTATATGGAATAATATTATTGCTTAGGTAACTAAGTAATTGTGTATGTAGAATGGCATCGTGTACTATAAGTGTGTTAATACGATTATGGTGATATAGAAATTGGCCAAGGTTCTTTTATGACAAACATACCTAGTTTCTCAGCTAAGGCTTCAAATGCACAAGTAAACATAGTTGAGTTAAAGCTAAAAAAAATGATTTGTTGTTAAATACACCTTTGTAATTTTTATTTTATTTATTTCTTTAATTCTCTCTTTTTCTTTTGTCTTTTAATTTATTTATAATTAACTACTGAAGTCAACCCTCGGTCGATAGGTTGGTTGGTCAAAGAAAAATACTAATGGTGTGCATTTATATGTGGGCAGTGTTAGTTCAGAACATAAGTGTTTATAATATTTTCTACTATTGTTCGCCCAATGTTCGATCCATAATTATTAAACCATATCATTATTATGATCCATATCAGGTTATTGGCCGGCCAATAGCCAATAAACAAGAAAGAAAACCGATTGACAGCCAGAGGAGAAAATTATAGTGGGATTTATTTCGTTCTTTCTATTTTCTTTCGTTATAAAATTGTATTTGTATTTGTTTATTTACAACAGTGTTTATTTTTACAAACTATGTATATCGTAAACATCATTCTCTTGAGACGTAATTCTATGATCGCTTATTTTGTTTTTAAATACTTTGTTATTCTTACTAAAACTTAAATGTTATTTTAGACTAATTATGCACAATGTAAAATAAAAAGAAAACTTATTCTGTGTTGAATTACACACTTATGACAAAATAGATCAATATAATCCGTACCCAGATTGTCATTACAGCGGAGTCACATGTTCTTAAATTATACGTTGGCAATCAAAATAGCACAGGATATTATATAGAACGCGAGCTTTGTGGTTCATTACAGCCCTAAGCCTATATTAATAATTATGTACGATGTAGCAAGTTAGTTCCTCGCTGTTCATAAATGAGAAACTAAATACACTGGAAGCCAAGATTAGGGAGTCGCCAGTAAATGAGTTTATAGCGTGTTAGTTTACCTCCATTGTGTCATTAGGGATCAAAGACCCGCGTTTTAGCGTTAAAACGCTTTTGAAAGAAAATAGTTGGTTATTATACCTTAATTCACGAGCATTTTCAAAGAGTTGAATTATATTTATCATCATCCCTTTTCCTAACTACGATACCGCTGAACTTGGATATTTTACAACTGCCATCAGACCTCCACCACATAAGGACTAGGCGATATCGAAGTTCTATAGTTAGAACAGGTTGTCGAACTTTTTTAGGGCTCCAACTACCCATAATGAATGCCACAGATGATTGTATGGCACCCGGGACCGACGGTTTAACGTGCTCTCCGAGGCACGGAGGGGTCTCAATTTGTTAAGAATGATCACCTACCCTAGACTGCCCTGGCTAGTATTACTTAGCCACGAGCCCCTCAATTGAATTATATTTAATTTTCAAAATTTTTTATGTAATTTTTTTACTGACATAGTAACCCAATTTAAAAAAGAACTGTTTTGAATCTAATACATGTAGTAGATATGTATGTAGTTTTTTACCCCAACGTCAATATTTTTTAATAGAACAGAATAATCTTTATAGTACACTAACGAAGTTTAATGTGAGTTGGATGTTTACTTTTGTCTAATTTCTTTTCCTTGACATATCAAAGATAAAAAAAATATAGTTTAGTTAAACAAAAAGAAACACGCTTTAATGGCGAACTGAATCAAAAAGTAAAAAATAGTTTCACTAATTGTTTTCCTGGCTTCATCATCAGACTATCGTTACCAAGCTCAATCTATTGGACTCGTCAAAACGAATCATATGAGCCTAAACTCGAGGGGTTTACTAATAGCTACTGAATAATTCCATTATCTACCTCCTGGCTCCATCATCAGATCTTCTCCAAGATGCCAAATTATAGTATTAATATATTAATAGTAATAGCAAACTACAATACAATACAATACAATACAATACAATATTCTTTATTGTACACCATAGAAAAGTTACAACATAAATGAAAAACATTGAATAATGGTACAATCGGCGGTCTTATTGCTAGTTGCGATTTCTTCCAGACAACCTTAAGATGGACAAATGTGATGGATTAGTGCATAGGGCAGTTTGCAGGTGTACAAACTCAGTTCAGTAGCTTATTGAAGTATACGAATGTTAGCGAAAATAGATACATAATAATCATATATACGTTAAATACATTCTATAGGTTCAAACACAAATAAATATAAAATAGCTATAAACACATACTTATAGACATTCTAATATTAAATAAATATATATATATACAAATGTCCAAAATTGTCAGTGACTAACTATAAGGACAGAGTATACTGATCAGTTACTAATTTTTTTTTAATGTTTTGTTGTGTAAATTGAGCACGTCTCACTTAGAGACCGAAAAGGAGACGGTACTAGCTGTTGCCCGCGAAGATTAAATCTATCCCACGGGAACCGTACATATTTCCGGAATAAAAAACAGCATTTGTGCTAATCTAGATTATAATCTATCACTGTGCCAAATTTCAGCCAGATCCGTTAAGCTGTTTTACGAGATAAGTTAAAGACATAAGAGAAGTCTACGCTTCTCTTATGTCTCTCTCTTGTCTTGACCATTGACTTGGTATTTTTATCTATAGGAACTCTAGTTTTGTAAGATTATATTATCGATTTTAGAGACTAAAGATTTTTATGATTACGTAATAAAAAAACAATCACATATTTCTATTCTGGTTTACGAAAAATCTAAATATTTTTATACCCAAAAAAGAGGTTTTCAAATGTTATAAGTTTTAAAGGAAATTGTTTAAGGGAAAAGGGAAATTAATCTTTCTCTTAATTAGTAAAGTTAGTCGGACGTTGGACGGGGAATTCAAGGCCGATAAATCAAGGTATTGCTCTACTTTCTAACAAGTATTGTAAAAACCATTCTTTGCTTTTAACGTTTTCAATATTTTAGCACGCCCTCATCGATATTTCAACTGTAATGTCGAGTGCGAAGTTACGTTGACGGCGTAGACCTCCGTCGGTTTTCCTAAAGTGTTAATGATAAAACTTGAGACTTATACACAGGGTAAGCGGTAAATTGCTCAGCAGCGTTTCTTGTGGTTTCGACTTCTCATTCAAACAATTTCTAAAATGTTGTGAAAGTTTACGAAAGGGTAGTGATGAGGTCGTGTTTCTACTGTAGCGGTTACGTTATACAGATAATGTTTCAGTTAATTTGGAAACTTACGAGCATAAGTTCGGTTTCAATATAGGTATGTGTTAAACATGTCCATAATCTGTAGAATGTATTAAAAACTTTAAGTTAAAATCATGTTTTAAAAACTGTAATTGTTTATCATTTTACCTACTTACTCGTATATAGCACCAACAGTGTTTTTATTTCTGGTGAATAGGATCACCAAAGATCTGCGGAGGGGAAGCGCAAGGTTTGACAACGCATAAGTAAACCACTCTGTGATAAAAATAATTGCACTGTATATTGTTTATTGTGTTAACTGTATGTCGCAGTGTAACGTATACTTAGTTTAAGTATACGTTACTTTGTGTTAATAAAAATAAATAAAAAATAGTTATAACAGCAAAAAAAAAATACATAAGGCTAGCCTTCTATTATATTATGACACATGAAACTGCGATAAAAATAATAATCTCCTTAATCTCCAAAAGCTATATTTCTTATGCGAAAACTTTTGCACTGACTAAAAACTTTAAACATTGTCGAGGTAGGTGTGTAGTCAGAAACACTATGGCACTCCAATTTTCTACTTTTTATGAATAGTCTTTATAGAGTCTATCAGTGTAAGTACAACAATGCAATAATAATCTGAGCTTCTAAGTGCAGGCAAAGAAAACTCTCAGACAATGGCCACTTGACCAGTGGATACGAGTAATACCCGTAAAACAATAGACTTACACGTGGTAACTTGTTAGCTAAACACTCTAAGAACGAGTTTTATATAAATGGGGGTGATAATGAAACAATTTCTACGGCTTCGACTGCTATTTGAAGGTCATAAGCTACACACAATGTGAGCATTAGTGTACCGGCTAATGCTTCTTTAGACTTGCGATCTAATTTGCGAGTTTAAATCCCACCCTGTGCTCTGCCAACGTGAACCCACATCTGAGACAAGCATTTAGCTAAGTTGGAAGGGTTACTAAGAAAAATAGTAAGGTATGATAATAGCATGTTACTAGTATTCTTTAAAAACCTTATTATCTCAAAGAAGTTACATTATTATTTCATCAATAGTTTGGCTTTAATACTCATGTCGTTATGCGACTAATGATTATAAAATATGAAAATACTTTTCTCTGAGTATTGCAACCAACGGGCTCGTAATTAAGCCAACATATCTTCCAGCTCACGTCAGGGAATGGTGACGTTTTAACTTCCCTTTTTACAAAAGCTCTAACTGAGGTTTACACTTGTTTTAAAAGAAAGGAAAGCAAAGATATAGCTCATTTAAAAAAAAACCGGAAGTTTTCTTTCTTTATAAAAGACAACTCCGCATTAGGAATATTCCTGTGTTGTGAGGGTCTTCACAAACATTCAAACAACGGACACAAGTCCAAGTGTGTTTGTGAAGACTAGTTGTCGTTTCTTCTACACAAGATACATATTTTAGTAGAACGAAGAATTACCTAGATAAACGTTTTATAGATTATTGTTTTGAGCAGGATTTACAGTCACCTTGTTAGCCCTTGAGAGCACTCAATTTGTCAGGGTACTCAACAGACGTAGGTTGTTTCATCTTCGCTCGTCTGACCTTAATAAATGACTTTGGTGTGATCGATCAACTGCATTTGACAAACCTAATTATACTGAAAGTTTGACCTTGACAACTTGGTATATTAGATGGAAAGCTATATATATTTATGTAGTTACATTTGGACATTTTTATGTATAAAAATCTCAATCATTAATAATGAGTATATTGCCATTGAACGAAAAAGGGCTAGACGAAGGCTAACAAGGAGATTCAATAGGATACAGATACAAAGGATATTTTCTGGAAACCTTTTGTGCACATTTTATATACAATAGTAGCGTTACTTAAGAGATAGGGCACAAGAGTTGCCCGTAGCTGAGCCCGATCTACGAAGTCAGTTAACTCTAGGGAAGATCAGAGTAAGGCACTTCGCAGGTAGTTCTGGTTTACCACAATCTTACCTATACTTATGTACTTACGTAAAGAATATATACTATACTTACGTCCGATCGTAGTACTGATTTCTGTTATATACATAGAGACGCTAGATCTATAGTACAAGGGACAAGTGGTACTTTTTCTAATAAAATATATGAGAACAGTAATTGTCTTAATTTGTGGCATATGTTTGGATTCGTATTTTGATGGGAGATTGAAGAGCAATTAAGGTATGATATTATTTAGATCAACGTATACTTACCGTTTGATATCGTCAAATTAAGTTAACTTTACATCATATTCTTGTACTAACAGTCCAAAAATACAAAATATACAATGCAAACTCGAACAAAGAACTTCTTTCTGGAACTGCTGAATAAAAAATAGTTTAAGATTATTATAAACTACGTTCGGAGTCAATTGTGATCGTCTGTAGATCGTCTGGCTCTTGGGTAAGGCCTTTTGTACAATATAATATTAAGTCTTTTAGTAACATACTTGTACCGTCTCAATACATACATTTGTGTATATGGCGAGATATGACTTCTTAATTCTTTATCAAATAATCAGAGACATTTCGTTTGATATTTGGAGAACGTACCTTGCGCTCGAGTAGACAATTATATAATTGGAAAGTGACCCTTCGCCTTCAACGGATTACTGGTTAGCGCTGTCAAGGGGTCCGATCGACCCTCTTATAGTATTTGAAGACCCATTTTCTGAGCGTTTGACATTTCGTTGGGGAAAGCGGAACGTATTTCACGGTATTGGGAACTTTTGTAAGCATATTAAGTATTTTAAGTGATAATGTAAGGGTGGTGTATTATATTCAATTTAGTTCACGTAATAAAGTGGTGATGGAAAGGGTACAAGTTTTTAGCATAAACTGAAAATGCAGCGTTATGGAATGAGATTTGGTTGTATTTTGTACATTTCCTTTTTTCACTGTATGTTGGTGAATGTATGTGTTTATGGATTTTAAATAAAAAAAAATATAAAAGCCATATATATTAAATAGAGGCCGAAATAAGACTAAATCTAAAGGATTTCGGTTAACTCTTGTTAGATTAAATGGTTTTGGCTGAATGACTTTCAATGAAAGCATTCTAACAGGACATGCTGTTATTTTTAGCCCGCAACATTTAATGTAAAAGTACTGGTACATAAGTGATAAGTCTGTACAACGCAAATAGATAGCGGTATTCACTACTCGTTGTCTTACTGTTCAGGATATTTGCAGATTCTGATTTGTCACATCAATTCTTCAATCCTTTGTTTATCGTTCTCAATAAGCAATTTTTTTTATAGCTGCTACTGTACCCTGTGTATATTGTAGAAAACTGTATTGAACTCCACGATATAACTCCACTCCCCTCAATAAGGTAGAAGAAGTCACTGTCCAGCAGTTCTAATGATGGTCATAAGTCAGTCTTCGGTTTTGCACTTTAGCGCTCCTTGGAAAGCAAATACAACCTTATTAATGTAAATTGGTAAATGGAAAATGTTTAATGTAAATATCTGAACAGGTCATTGCTATGAAGATTGCTCTTAGATGTTATAACAAACATAAATATCATTACAATAAAATTATAAACTATTTGGTTGACATTTATCTTCCCGATTAATTCTCAACAATTAGAAATGTTTAATGTTCTTTAAATTTATTTATTTTCTTGTTAGTCGGGTAAAAGGGAGCAGCTAGAGAGAGATAAACTGAAGTGTCTACAGTTGACATTTTTATATCTGTCCGAAAACATCACAGAACGTTTCGTTCTATAACACTTTATCTCAAGTATAATGTAGGCCTTGTAACGTCCGGATGTCTTTATAAAAGCTGTTCCCGGATCCCTCCTATTTAAGGCGCAGTACGGCACACCGTGTGGTTTTAGTCGGTTCGATTCCAACACACCGCCCCATCGTAAACCCCGGTGGGGTGACGGCCCGAGGGGGTTTCCACACGCACAAAAAAAAAAAAAAAAAGGCCTTGTAACGTGTCCTATAACAACATCTACATATAGCCCGTGTACACATTGCCTGTTTAATTTATTACTTTTATTTTTTGTTTTATTTGATATTTGGCCAGTATTAAGGGTTTATTTATTATTAATTAAAATTAAGGGACTAATCTTGGCAAATTGTTTAAAGGACATTTTTATATATTCGATCATCCACAATATAAGAAGTATGTAAAATGGTTTCAGAAATAATTGCAATTAATAATGGCTGTTAATCTAGTGGTTAGTGACCCTGACTGCTAAACCAAAGGTCGTGGGTTCGATTCCCACCCAGGACAAATAATTGTGTGATGAGCACGATCATTTGTTCTGTATCTGGGTGTAATTTATCTATAATATGTATGTATTTAGAAATATATAAGTATGTTTATCAGCAGTCTGGTTACCACAGTACAGGCTCTGCCTAGTTTGGGATCAGACGGCCGTGTGTGAGATGTGTGGAATTATTATGGAGTTATAAACCGAAATGGGTTCCCTCATTTCTATCAAAATAGATAAAGAGATTAAATTTGTTCTCATGAAGGCAAATAGTTAGTTGAATGTAATTTACAAAATAGATATTACGAAGATTAAGAGTGAAAGGTTCAGTAAGAAGTGATTGGGGATGGAATAAATAATTATAATTCCCAATAGGGTGCGTCCCCTCTTCGTATAAGAGAGGCAAATGTTGATACGTAATTGAAATTGTGATACCAGGTGGATTTGTTATCTAAAGTGATTTTGAAACAAGTTGTAGGTGTAATCAGTAAGATAAATGACGTTGGAGAGTTAAAAAAGTTTGAGTAGCGAGTAGTCGGAACGAGTACTGACATAAAGCTATTAGAAATGAAGTTACACAGAAAATAAAATACATGCGATACGCTAAAGTTAGACACTTACGAATCCGTCCGGCTTTTACAATTTGAACTGCAATAAAAATAGAAGTGTCACTCTGTTACATGGACATGGTAAATGAGTTTTTTTTTTGGGAGTGAGTGTTCTCTAACTGCATATGAATTTTATATCACGAGGAGTTTAGGTATAATAACCCATTTTTTCATATCCTAACGGCCAATTTGAAACTTGCATAATAAAATATACAATAAATGAAACTCGATTTTGACGATAAACGATAACTCATTTGGTTTTGGTAAAAAAGGTTATGCCAAGCCATAGAATGCTGGTCCATAAGGTTTGGTTTATCCATAAACTTTACCAAATGTCAGGTGATCATCGTAGGCAGCAAACGGATTATGATCAGGATTGATACTACTTCCATCTCACCCGTAGTTTTCAATGGTTCAGTTATACTCCTAAGTTCAGTGGTTAAAGACCTGGGTTTGCATATTGAATCAACCCTTGATTGGCGTGCCCATGTGACTCACGTGAGCTAGAAAATGACAAAAAAATTCCTTGCTTCTAAAATCAAAACTATCCTATTGCAGTCCCTAATCATTCCTCTAATCGACTATGGTAATATGTGTTATTTTAACCTGAAGGAACACCTTATAAACAAACTGGACCGTCTTCTCAATAACTGCATTCGATTTATTTTCAATCTTCGCAAGTATGACCACGTGTCTGCTCTACCTTTGCAATTTATCATGGAACGCGAAAGTTTAAAAGTTAGCACATGTTTCTTTATTGAAAATTTTATTTTATGTAACTATAATTCAAATACATCCAAACAAACAAATAATTTCAACACACACTGTTAGGAGTTCAAACTCCCTTAACAATAGAAATTCTACATTCCTTTCGCTTTACGCTGAAGGACGAGAACGCTGATAAGCCGAGTAAAGTCGCTATTAAATTTATATCAAAACTATAATATAATTAAAAAAGTACTTACTATACAGACAACAGATGAAAGGAGATCAATCAGAGAAAGTGCTCTTTGAAAAAACTTGAGAAATAATTTCACATCATCACAAATCAAAGTGTAAAACTATGAAACTGCTTACTAACAGAATTACAAATATAAATCTATACATTTAGTAAAAAATTGTTAACGCCTTCTTATTGGAACGATGACATCATTTAATTGTTTTTTTTTGACATTATAATTATAACTGACACTAGCACCTACCTACTTTTTAATTATTTAGCAAGTGGAAGAACCATGCTTCGGCGCGTATATGTCGGCTCGACTAGAGTGATACCACGGCCTCACAGAAAACAGACGGTTAAGCAATGCTTCGTTGGGTTTTGCCGAGTGAATGAGGCTACTGGAGGCCCTAACCCCTCCCTCGCCTCTTCTTCCCCCCCTTCCCCTACTCCCACCTTAAAGATCGGCAACGAACTTAGGACTCTTGGTGGACTTATGGTGCCCATGGGCGGCGGTAGTCACTTACCACCAGGTAAACCGTCTGCTCGTATACCATAAAAAATACATTACTTAAAGAAATTTGGTTATTACAATTATGGACTTTTAATGGTTAGTTACAATTGTGAATGTTTTGTATGTAAGTCTTAACATGTTTTTTATCTGATATTGTGTGCTTTTAGTTTGGATGGTATGAATTATTCGTATAAAAGTATGTTGTTTATTTATTACTTTTATAAATTGTTTTATTCAGACACAACTGTTAAAAATGGTTAATGAATTAAATTATCAAATACCTGTTGGTGTTATATATATGTACTAAAAAGTCAACTTTTGTTTTAAATGTATAAAAATACTGATACATTAATATACAACACACTGTAATATACAAATTGTTCAGTTACCTTCAATTAAATCAGGGTTTTTCTTTCCCGTTTTTTTTACTTTTGGGGTAGGAAGGAAAGGTCGAGAACCATCGGGGCCTTCAAATATCAAGCCAACAAAATGCTGATCAAGTATACTAGATACTGGACCTGTCTTAGTGATATGTATAGGTTGGTGTGACCATTAATAGAAAAGATCAAGAATAAGCTGTGTATGTATCATTAATGTGTTAAAATTTTATGAATTCAGCACTAGTAGGCCTTACCCGGATACCCTAATAAAATCGTATTATGCTTTATGTTTTTTCTGCTGAAAGTAGTGATCAAACATGTTACAAAGTAAAATAATATTATATGGAATCCATGAATACTAACTTATGTTTGGCACATAAAACCACCTACTTTCCGACCGACCACTTTGTGTAACAGAAAATCAGTGAGCTCAATAACATCACGCCTCATTTCACGCTGACCTCGTTCAATGCTATCGGATATGACAATCAAAAATCATTTAAACATAAAGACTTAACGATGCCATTAGTAGGGTTTTATAAATCAGTGGGATTTAATTCGACAACGCACGCAATTCCTCGCGATTCGTGGCTAATAAATCTTTCACTAACTATAGCACATTCATTAAAATTTCTTCGAACGTGCGTGCGATAAACTGGAATACCTTCTCTGCCGAAAACTTCGACTTATCTCTCTCACGTAGAAGGTCGTTACGTTGAAATTATGGTCGTGGTTAAACACATGCTACATTTACTCGAAAGTTCATGTTACGCCCGAATAACTTCTCGTTTACCGGAAGGGTTCCATTTGGAGAACGTAAAAACACTTCAGGGGACTGCGTCAGGCACAGATGGCCCGCACTACATTATTATTTGATCTTCCTAAAGCGAAAAAACTGCGCGTTCCGTGATTTAAAATTTAGCAGAGTCATGTATGTATGTTGGTTTGGAAAGAATTGTGCTTCTTTGTATATATGTATGTGTTTTAACTTTGTTGGTTCGTATTCTTCTTTTTCTATATTGTATATAGAAAATATAGTTAGGTATAATAACTTTGATTTCGAAGTCAGATTATCCAATCGCGGAAATTTTCTGTAAAGTATGTAAAATGTAAGTTTATTATTAGTTAAATACCCATTACATAAAGTGGTTGCGGGTTCGAACCCCATCCACTACACAATAGAGTGAAAGCTCAAAATTTATCATATGTATAGCGTCTGTCTACAGCGACTGAGGAGAATGCATATATCTGTCCGTTTGCACCAATATTATTATATGACTACAGAGGTGTGTTCATACCATTTTGTCACACTGATGTGAGCATGCATATTTATAAAAGTTAAGATTATATATATACAATAATGATTTTCAGTTGCTATTCATTCATCGTAGCTATTTGACAGATAATTACCAACCCTATTTATTTACGAACGGGGCTAAAACAGGGCGTTGGACAGTTTTTTTGAGCTTTTACAATATCCAGAATGAGCATTATTAAGTCGATATAGTGTTGTTCTCTTTGTTTTGATTTAATTTTGGATATTCAAACTTTATACATCCAATTATCATTCACCAGATTTTAGCATAAATCAGTATCCACAACGAGGTGGTTGCTGAAAGGTGTGAAATATTGCAATAAAAATATGCTTCTAAAGCAAAGTAGTAATAATCTTGAGCCCTTACGACATAGTCATTATCCATAAACTCAGTAATATAAAAAAACAACAAATTTAAAGGCAAGAAAATATATTGTTCGATTTTTAAATTAATTTTCTAAATGGAAATGGCAGACTTCTCTCGAAATGACGTTCATGTAATTATTTTGTATAAATTAAGAGTTTCGAAGAGCGAGTGATAACTCAGTGCGAGTTAAACTTCTCCATCTCTATGGACATAAAACGGTGGTATATTCAATTCGATCGCGGCAATTTTAACTTGAAGGATGATGCGAGATCCGGTAGTCCGATAGAACTGACTCCCGATAAAAACATTGACACTGTACGAAAATGATTGAAATTGAACAGATCGAGGAAACCCTCAAGTAACTGTTATATAGCTAACCATTTAGTTATGAGTACGTGCGGGCTGCGACCCCACGCTATCGAATGAAAAGGAATAAACCTCAGTGTTTGATTTACACACCTGCATACATAAGAGTGGCGACGAGGCAAACTATAACGCATACGACAACGACATCATCAGATTCTTCACGACCATTTGAAAGTACGCACACTTTGTTCACTCTAGGTGACTGATACTGAGTAGCGTGTGACTTGGGTCCCATAAAGTGTAACTCGAACTGGCTGTTGCCGGGAAGTCCATGCCCCCTACACAAAATATAATAGTAAATACTTTTTTATACAACCAGTGCAAGCAAGCACACCATCCTCCAATCATAACCGATTTTTTATCGGTGTCTATAACTCACAAGATTTAAAAACACTACTAATGTTTTTAAACTGTGGTCTTCTATAAGTTAGAAGTACTTTTTCACGCAGGCGACTACAAATGAGAAGAAATTGGCTGCGGCCTACTACTTTGACTCTCGAAACGTGTTATCCACAAATAGTTGTCCCGAGTCTGAGTATTCACCGTGTCCATTGTTAGAAGTCTCCGTTAATACAGGCATCAGGAACCTTAATGCAGGCGTTGTCAATTATAACAAAGAAAACTTTCTTGTAATTTTTTTTTTTGCCACTATAAATAATTAAATTATGATCAAAGTAAAATTAAATTTCTAAACAAGCTTTATAATTTTTATTCAACAAATTGTAAGCGTATTGAAATAGCCTTTACCCTCTTCTATTTCTATTTTAATTCTCTTTTATTAAAAAATAGCTTAGAACCTAACCCTCTTGCGGATTTCTTAAAATGTCTGCTATTTGACCCCAATTTACTTGTATTTATATTCTATTGTTAGGCTAGTATTAGTATCTAGGCTAGATCGACTTTATCGGAAATAGCTCTGACTTCTAAGAAACCGCGTGGTTATATTTAGGGTTGTACAATGCTGGACTTAAATATCAAACACAAACTACGCATTATTGATCTATTTCCCTAAGTGCGCCATATGTTTTTATACGATAAACAATCATTGACAATTAAAAACTATTTGAAGCTTTTTAATTACAGAAAATAGAGAACAAAAACAAAGAAACGATATTAAAGAAGTTGCGTGCCTAAAAAACCAAGTGGTAAGAATCTAAACACTAAAAACATTAGCCAAGGATTGAATGCTGGCACACAGGGTCGACGAAAGGCAAAATAGCGTAACTATAGTTGTAACTCGAAATTACCTTGACAACGTTATCGGGGTTACAGGGGTTATGATTACATCATATGGGTGAAGGTCGACATGAAAGTAGTCAACGTCTTATTCGTTTATATCGCAAGTAATACCAGCCAGAACTCTTACCTAATAAAAAGTAGCATAGATACCGACATGCTATTTTACATCCATAGACACCGGTTGCTGTACAAACACTTCAATACTTCGATGTACCGGTCTTCGCGATTGAATCAGAAATGAGGAGATACGCAGACGAACCAAGGTCACCGACATAGCTGAACGCGTCAGCAAATTGAAGTGGCAATGGGCGGGGCACATAGCACGTAGAACGGATGGTCGATGGGCCCAAAAAGTTCTGGAATGGAGACCACGGACCGGAAAGCACAGCGTAGGACGTCCACTATCGCGGTGGACAGACAACCTGATCAAGATCGCAGGACTTTGGTGGATGCAGGCCGCTTCCAACCGGTCTTCTTGGAAGTCATTAAGGGAGACCTATGTCCAACAGTGGACGTCCTATGGCTGGAATAATGATGATGAGACACCGGTTAAACATTGGTCGGATTAGGAGTGTGATATGACCTGTGCATAATGTGTCTAAAAACCTTAAAACGTGCAGAAAATTGTGAAATAGTGACTTCTAAAAAAAAATGGGTAAAAACATTAAATTCATGGCTATAATCTTTAACATATTATGTGAATATCCAAGTAGAGTGGGAGTAGGGAGTTGAGTGCTCCAGCACAAATTTACGAGTACAAAATAAGACCAAGTGCGACTTGATCTCAAGTGGAGAAGATTCCGTACGATGAATATGAATCTACCATGTTCTTTAAACAAACTTAACATTGAAGTTAAAGACCATTTTCTCCCATACATTCAAACTGTAAATATAAGTTCGATCGCACAATATTGAGAGATTTACCATGTTATTTGAAGACCATAGACTTATAGGTTTTCTGTAATCTTATAAATAATTTTGTTTTTTTTTCAAAATTTTAGGTTTGGTAATTTCGGAGATAAGGGGGGATAGTTAATTTTTGCCTACTTTCTTAATTAATTTTAAACTATTGATCTAAAAATTATAAAAAATAAGACCCTCACAACAAGGCTTTTCATTTGATATCTTAAATTAGCAACATAAGCAGTAAGCGGCTTGCAGTTTTTTTTTTTGCTAATTTGGCTGTCAAAAGTGACCCCTATATTCAAAATTCATTTATTTACGTTGCATATTTGTGTTTGGGTAACATGAATTGATGTGAACGAAATTTCAACTTAATAAGTCTAGTAAATTCGGATCAAATTGTGGCTAAGGCTGTGTCAGACAGACAGACAGACGCACAAGTGATCGTATAATGGTTCTGCTGTATCATTCGGATATACGGAAACCTAAAAAGAACCAAGCTTTTAAAGCATGGTACTCTACTAGGTCACAAGCAGATAGAAAGACATAAGGTAACCGAAAGATAAGCTAAGAATTTCGAGAAATAACACATGTTAGGGGGAGATTGCGTTACCCTGAATATAGAAAAGGGCAAAATTTGAATAAAAATGTTAAAGAAAATATGATAATCTCTCTATATTCTGTTTGTGCCCTCTAACATAATAATACTGACTGATGCTGATGATATAGCACGAGAGTAAAATTTTTCGTCCAAAATAGAAGAGTGCGTACTACTACTTACCAAATACCATTGTAAAACTCATAGTAGTGAACACGCCCCTTTGTCAAGTCCTTGGAAGTCCATATACCCCTTACTTTACACAAAGTGGCATAATATTATGCACAGCGAGACCACAACACTACATTGGCCTATCTCATTTCGTATACACGAACACAGTCAAATTTACAACAATATGTACAAAACATGTACGAGTTCGGCGGAAATTAACAGACCACATTGCATTCCATAATAGTTGTAATTAACGAAATAATACGAACCTCGTCGGTATATTCATTTAACAGCTACATCAAAGAGAAATATTGTTCACTCGATCGAATGATACATTTCATTGTTATAGCTTTTAATTGCACATGATAAAATAATTTGCTCTATGTAATCCTATGTATATTTTAGTATAAATGTAATTTTCATACATCACATAAACTATAAATACCCAACTGATTTTCAACGCATACAGAAGTCTATAAATGCTGCAGGCAACTATTTATATGTTCATAAACTCTAAAATATAAATGGAAATATATAAGTGTAACAGTGCGCGGCGTATAAGTACATACTAAAATGTTGTTCACTACATACTTTAATTTTAAAAGTTATCTTTTTAGTTTTGATGTACTCACCAATAGGAATAAAATAATAGTTAAATATAGTACATATTCATAACGTTAAAATGCGTATTTTAACGTTATAAATTTATAGATGACTAGCTGTGCCCGCGACTTCGTTCGCGTTTTTTTCGGAAAACAGCAATTTGTCGCTTATCGCATAGTACCTCTTTCTCCAGACAGTATTTCTGATACTGTTTTGGCGGTGAAACAACCTGGAGCTTACAAAAAAGGTTGTTTTGGTTGCTTACACGTAAAATAACGACATAATTTGGCCGTGGTAACATTACTCATTTGTTTTTCGTGTGGAAGCTCACCTCACCGGGCTATTGGAACATAAAACTCGTCTCATACACCCACGGCCACTCTTAGCTTACGCATGAGAGCGCGAGTGAAGAGGTTCCACCTGGAAGTTTTTCTACCGAATCCACACCGTCACCTCCTCCTTGCGCGAGAGTTGTGTTCCTCGCAGAAAATCGTCATAAAACAACCGTGACGACCTAACATCTCGATTTGTCCGACCAATTGGGACACTCTTGCAGTCTTGTAGTCAGTCAGTCAGTGCTGCTTCCTAGAAACTATGGGCCTCCTCGGTATACCTAACAGATAAATGTTTGCTTTTCAGCTTTGTTTAGTCACGGTGTAACATAAGATTTCGCTCTACTGTAACCGAACGGAAAATAAATGGTCTGAAAGTGTAAAAAAACTTCACCGGTAACATGTCAATATTTCAGCTTAAATGTATTTTTTTTGGTGATAGTGTCTGCCATGCATTTAGTATAGTAAAAAAACTGTAACTAAAAACTAATAACTAAGTCATAGGTGCTTTAAATAAAAAATCTTTTCTATTCTGTTGACGGGAATCAACGCGATCCATGTTGACGGGAATCAACGCGATCACGTATTTAAAAGGTATGACATGACATACCTTTGCTTTGTCGTGGTCGTGGCCGTGATCACAGGCCTGTATAATACTTTTAAATACGTGATCGCGTGAATTCCCGTCAACATAATTATATTATCATGGAATGCAAAAGTTTAAAAGTTTGGATCTTCTTTTTCTATAACTCTATTTATAAATATATGTATATTTACTGGACTGGCCTGATGGTCTAGTGGTTAGTGACCCTGACTGCTGAGCCAGAGGTCGTGGGTTTGATTTCAGCCCAAGACAAATTATTCTCTGTCTGGGTGTAATTTATTTATAATATGTATGAATTTAGAAATATATAAGTATGTTTATCAGCAGTCTGGTTACTATAGTACAGGCTCTGTTTAGGATCAGACGCCCGTGTATGAGGTGTGTAAAGTTGTTGTTATTATTAATGCCCTGAAACATATTTATGAATTTAATGGCTGCGAGAGGCAAAATAGCTCGTTCGCATATTCAAAAACCAGCTATTTTTTTTCATCATCAGCTCGGCTACATGATGATTTCTAAACCCAAATACCTGATAAAGTAATGAAAAGTAAACAGAAACACTATTCGTTTCTACAATTTTAGAGGGTTTCCACCCTTGAGGTATACCCTATCTAACAAAAAAGAATAATCAAAATCGGTTCATAAATAACGGAGAGGGCTGAACATAAAAAAAAAAAGAATTATGTATTTAAACGGTCGAATTGAGAACCTCCTTTTTTTCGTCGGTTAAAAACGATATCTAATTTTAAAACCTTATTTCAAAAAAGGTGCAAAAAAGAAGAGTGTCAAAGAGGGGTTCGATCCGGCACCCAAACTAGTAGAATTCGTACTCTACACCAGATGAGCTAGACGCTCGCTGTAGTTTTGTTCGAAATAAGTATATACATTCTACTAGCGTTACAATGTTATTACAGCTTTCATTGATTTTCCTGTGGGAACCAAAGTTTAACCCGTGATAAAAAGTACCCTATAACCTGCGCAGGTACTGAAACTATTATCATACTAAGTTTCAAGCATATCCCTTCAGTAACTTCTGAGTTTATCGTGAACATACAAACAGACAGACAGAAAGACAGACAGACAAAAATTGTTTGAATCGCATGTTCGGCATCAGTATCTTAATCAGTCGATTTTTTTAAAATATATTCAATGTACAGTATTCATCCCGCTACAGATTTGTTATAAGTATAGATAACTGTGAAAAATACATCGTCAATTTTCAGTTTATTTGAATAATACTCACTTTAAAATTTTTGCGTTCCATTATTAAGGCGGGACGGGAATAAACGGGAATTCACGGGACGGACACGCGAGTTCAGTGCTTTTTCCCCATACGAAAACTGCCCAACGTGCTAAAGAAATTTTCACTTCAAAAAAATGAAGTATTAATTTATTATGAAAATCAAACGATTTTTTTCCATATTTCTTATTTCTATTAATCAGAGTAATCACCCTTGCAATCGATGCATCATTGCCAACGCAGTGGCAGTTTATTGATGCCCATCTTGAAGAAATCAGCTGGACAATAAATTTTTCAAAGGCATTTTGTACTGCCTCTCGGGTATTTAATTTTTTTCCTACCCCTACAACTTGGAGACCATCTGCTGTACAGTATGAGGTCGCGCGTTGTCGTGCAGGAGCAGCGGAGACGAACGATTGACCGAAGCTGGTTGGAGATGTTCAAGCTTCTCCATCATTGTGTTCAGTTCTTCACAGTACACATCTGCATCATGGCTCATCCCGTTTGGTAAGAAGCTGTGATGAATCACACCGGTGCTGGATCACCAAACAGTAACAATTAGTTTTGTAGGGGTAAGTTTTCTTTTAGGACATTGTTTAGGTGCTGAACCAGGATTCAACTTACGATTGTCAAACAGAATCCATTTTTCGTCGCAGGTAACAATGTGTTTCAAAATTCCTCGACACGTACTTCGTGCTGGCGATCATTGAGTTCGTGGGGCACCCATTTGTCAAGCTTTTTTACTTTGCCAATTTGACGCAAATGGACCGATATTGTTTTGACGCTAACGTTAAAAGCTGCTGCTTATTCAGCCGTGGATTGAGTAGCTTCCACAATCGCCTTTAATTTGTCATTGACGACCAAAGTTTACGGACGACCACGAGATTGATTTTCCAGATCGAAATTTCCAGAACGGAACCGGGCAAACCAATAACAGGCGGTATGTCGGTTTGTAGTGTTACCTCGGTGAACGTCGTTGATGTTACGCGCAGCTCTCAGCAGTGTACTCATATTCCATAATTACTCGAATTTTTAACGTATCCATGATGACGAAAAAGATTCAAATGCGATGAAAACATAACACTAATCAATAACCAAACGACTACTTTTGAAAAAAGAAATCCATGTTTTTAAAATAAAATTAATTTGAAATTAGAAAGAATTCTAAGCCAAGAAAAACAGTTTTTGATTTCAAATAGCCCCAGTACTGCAGAATGGCAATTTCATAGGCAAAGACCTATTATTTGCAGTACGACAATGATGCATATACTTGGAAATGATGATTTTATATTTCATCATTCATCACTGTTATTCTTCACTACATATTATAAAACAAAGCCCCCCACCGCGTCTGTCTGTCTGTTCGCGATAAACTAAAAAACTACTGAACGGGTTTTCATGCGGTTTTCACTAATAGACAGAGTGATTCATGAGGAAGGTTTAGGTGTGTTATTTGTACCCGTGCGAAGCCGGGGCGGGTTACTAGTAGGATCATATTTAAATGCTAGATGACTGTCTTCTCTTACTTGCATTTTACGTACGTTTTTTCGTTCTTCGTGTATCGTTCAATCTTATTTTGTTTATGTAATAGTATAATTCAATATTTCACACACACATATATATATATATGTGTGTACCTAATCCATCTCATAATTATATTAAACAAAATAGTATCTACAATTTTATCTACACACAAGTATAGTTTACGTATTAAAAACTATTGAAACCTGATGTATCATAAACACCTTGTCGCCACAAATTCTAAGAACCATAAATCGTTCACGTTAACTTGGCGGGAAGTGAACAGTAGAACTTGTTACCATCTATTTGTACACCAAACACCGTAGATATAGACCCTGTATAAAGTACTAGCAGCGCCCCGCGGTTTCACCCGCGTAAGTCCCGATCCCGTGGGAATATCACGATAAAAAGTAATCCTATATGTTAATCCAGGTCTCTAACTATCTACATACCAAGTTTCATCGCAATCGGTTCAGTAGTTTTGACGTGAAAGAGTAACAAACTTCCATACATCCATACTCACAAACTTTCACATTTATAATACTAGCAGCGCCCGGCGGTTTCACCCGCGTAAGTCCCGATCTCGTGGGAATAACGGGATAAAAAGTAGCCTTTATATTAATCCAAGTCTCTCGCTATCTACGTACCAAGTTTCATCGCAATTAGTTCAGTAGTTTTGGAATGAAAGAGTAACAAACATCAATCCATCCATCTAAACTTTCACATTTATAATATTATATATATTATTATTATATATATATATATATATTTATATATATATATAGTGGGATTAGTAGGATATATCAATATATGTGCTCAAAGCGTATTAACAAGTGTAATTACCTAATTACTAAGCTAATAATTAATACACAAACTCATTAACCGTAATGAGGGCCTACCATTATTGTTTGATGTACAATTGAGTAGTTATTAAAAGATTTTAATTAATAAGTATTTTGATAAAACATTTTATGACGAGCGGTTGGTTGCAAAATCATATTTTTATATAATTACAATTACGCTAGGCTTCGCTCAAAGAAGAAAAGAGTCCCTAAAAGAAAATAAACATTAATGGAACGAAATCTGTTTCGAAATTTTTTATTAAATTTTTGACAAGTCGTTAAAAGCGGAAACCAAGTGGATAGGTAGCTATTTTCTCCGAGTTATGAAACAGGTCTTGGTTTCGTCATTAAAAGGCGTCGGTTTGTTTATTTTTACTTAATGATACGAAAAAACTTCAGTTTAGCGTACAGCGTTGCTGTGACTATATATTTGTTTATAGAGACGGAGAAACCACATAGCTATCTTTGATAAAAACACTTTCAAGTCAAGGTAACTTGAGGAAATATGCGTGTTATTTATAAAAGGTCAAACGGCCGCTTATCTAAACTTCCTGAGTTTTAGCGAAGATATCGCCCTTCTCGACAGTTTGGTGAAATAACTACCCAGCGGATACGAAAGCATGATGTAACCTCAAGGTAGCTATTTGGTGTGGGAAGCTTCTCAGTGAGGGCACTTCGCCTTGATTGAAAAGACAATAAAGGCAATTTAGGTAGCTAAAGGGATCAGTATTGCCTCCTGCTAGGAACAAAAGGAAGCTTAATTCTCTGAAACTTAAGCTGTACTGCGTGTGAGTTTATGATCGTTAACAACTCTTATGACTCATTCTTATACAAAAGCCTCTAGCTTATTTGACAGAGTTGACAATGGTACTTTATTATACGAGTATATCGAGTATGTATAATATATGAGGCCGGACTTATAGAGAAGCAATCTTTGCTCCATAGCGAATTACTGTTTTGTCCCATAGAGTCCAACACGCTTGTTGGACGCAAGCTTAATCATAACTTGCAATGGACAAAGGAACTCCACGTCAGCTATTATCTGAACTGGATTATAAGGGCAGCTGCTAATTGTGGCTGTAAATATTAATAATCTAGAATATATTCTCTTATTCTTGTTTCGGTAATAAATATTTCACTATATTTTTATATTATGTTTCCATTTCTATTTATAAAAGACAAACCAACTTCTCACAGGAAGGTGAGTCATTAAGCTCATATTCATACGCATAAGTTACATATCCTACCAGTAAGTAAGTGTGGCACTTGGCCATTTCATCGCAAACATCACAATAAACCGTTTCCCTCGGTTGACTCTTAAACTTCCGAGACAGTAAATTTTTTATGATTTTTTCCCGACCGCTATAAAATATCAGTTGTTGTAAACCTGAGGTGTATGTCTCGTTAAATGATAATTTATGCTTCTAATTCAATTATTTACCTCCAGAGCGGTGTAGGTACAATTTGGATATAATGTAAATAAAATTAAACGCACGCATGAAACACTTTGCAATTGTTTTTAACCGACTTCAAAGAAGGAGGAGGTTTTATGTTCCACTGTATATATATGGACTGACGCGGACAATGGACCGATTTGGAAAATGCCAGGGAGTCACAAGGTTATCAGATCAGGACCTGATTATGGGATCCTGGAGAAATCGAGGAAACTCTTCAAATTTTATAGGCACACTTGAAGTGGGTATTTTGAGGCGCATTGAAGTCGGTGATACTTTTTTTAAGAGATAATTATTGTAGCACCGCTTATACCATGCACACATTAATGATTTTACTGCCATTGCTATGCTGAAATACGTGTTGTAGCTTATTTTATAAGGGCTACTCGTATGTACTGACTCATAATGAGGACAACGGTGTCCGTTTAGTTTGATGATTATTACATATTCCTATACAATTTTCTAGTGTAAACACATCATGATTAGCAAATCACAATCAAGAACCGTTCTACTGCGGTTATTTTAAAATAGAATGGCAATCATATAACATAAGCAGTAGGTATTAATCAAAGATAAATTATGTATTCATAAGTCATATGCTCACTAATGTTACTAAGTACCTACTTATATACTATTGTGTAAGGATTATCTGTAAACAATATGCATCTTTCTGAAAGTAACTAAATAAATCTTTATCATATTTAATGAGAAATTATCACAACTATAAGGTTCTTTAGATTTGTGTAAGGTTTGATTTTTTATAATTTTTAGTAAAAAATAATTTCAACTATACTATGTACACAGTTTATACATTAATTTTATCTATTTCTATATCTAAGCTATTTACATGCATGCGTCATAAAATTCCTCCGCATCGTTGCCTACTGGCAGTGTTCCCAGAAGGCTGTCAGCATTGCCACGTTGAATGGCAATGCTAATTCTATGTACAAGAAAAAGGCCCGCCTTCTGGTCACAAGAAGTGTCGATCAGTCGCTAAGCTAATTCCTTATAAAGGGAACGAGCTCGGGCCCCATGACCCTAGCGTTTCGACCCCAAACGGCTCAAAAACATAGTTACCAATTAAATTATTATATTTACGCCGTTTGAGGCTTTCTGCTGATGCAGCAGCAGCGCCAGCACAACCAGCTATACTTGGGAGACGTGATGGCGCGAGGGTGTCAACGCAAGTTGCGTCCCACACCAAAGGCCTACCCATCTTCCATGGCAGTAACGACATACCATCTGGTCTCTTCCCATCGTCTTGTACTAGACCATTGGGTTCACGTACTGCTGGCACGCCGGCGGTAACAAGAGCACGACGGATTATGTCGTTAAGATTGGCATGACGAGATATACGGCCTGCGCTTCTGCTACAAGAAAGGCCATGATGTCCGAGACTGTCGACATCTTCTCCACAGTGACAAAGATGCGGAGAAACACAAGGAGCTCCTAAACGAAGGCAAGTGGTTTGTGTAAGTGATATATAGAAGTATCTTACTCACTATTGTTGTTGTTTTAACAATATCACTTGATTGGACCTTTAGCGTGGTCATGGTACACCACGCTCGGAGATTGATAGATCTCACACATCAAGAATTCGAATTCTCTCAGGGTATTCTTCTTCAACCACTCGACTTTCTTCTTTTTCTAAATTTTCATTTTCTTTACAATCAATGCAAACGATAATTAATATTTAAATATGAACATCAATATTCTATCATATAGGTAATGGTCTTAGCAATTTTGTGGCAATTGTGGCAATAAAGTTATTATTAAGTCTATTTTATGTATTTTCATCATGCCAACAATGTTTGAAAAAAAAAGTGTGTGTGTCAGCTCCGGTGCACGACTGGAGTTAAAAATCTTACGGTGACATTATAACATAATTATGTAGACGCTATACAGTATAAACATATACTATACATACGTCTAATAAATAGAAAGCGCACATGTTCATATGTACAATATATATCATATTAATGCATGAATTATAAGTTATAACCTACCTAGCACCCACGTGTTAATCGGATGTTCTGGCACTATTATCTACACCAGTTTCTTCCATAGTTTATATAGTTTTCACTTGACTTTATGTAATTATAATTGTCAATACTAATAATCCACAATAATAATATTAATTATCGATATCAAAATCAATAATAAAACAAAACTTTAAAATAAAAGAAAATAATGTATATATATCTCGCAGCATACCCTGTTTACTTCGGCTGCACAGAAGTATACAAGCTACACACACACATTACTAAAAAGTTAAAGGTGCGCAAGATAGGTTGCACACAAAAAACGTAACGCTGTCATTCGATCACTAGATTTACTCCTCATATTTTTACGCCTTATATGAAAATCTTATGGATGTGATTCTTAAGAAGTTAACTCCAAAAGATTGGATTAGTAGCTACCGCTACCATAAGCACTTGCAAAATATGTGGTATCACTTCTGCGTTACTAACTCTATTCCCCCTCTAAACCTTCTTGAAAAACCATATAAATCATAGATAAAATTTAAGCCTTGTTTTATATCAGCCTCACAAATAAATTAATAAACATTTATTTACCTAATATGCAATAGTATGTTTATACTATAATTAATAACATTTCTAGTAGCACTACGTTATATTTACTAATAAAGGTTAAACATTAGCTCACATCAAACTTTTTGACTCTCAAAATAACAAATGAAAGAGGATTTTAAAACTTATGACTTCGTTTGTTTTCTATCAGCTTCACAGTAACTCAAATAAAGCATAATATCAAAGCTCATTCCGTTTTCAATAACTTTTCCAAAGTTTCAACAAATATTTTGCAATATTTATTACAGTTAAAATGTTCGTCCAATTTGTTTGGAAAATAATACTTTTGTTTGAACTGGTCATCGTTTCCCTTTAATCAGGGTTTATCGATCTATACATACATAAAATGACAGAAAGCACTCAGTTGATTAGTATTCCATCCCTATTTCTAGAGTACGAATCAACTTATAAAATTGAAAAAACATAGCGATGAATCGACTATGCCTTTCCATGAAATCAACAACGTCAATTTAATGGAAATCCTGATCTAATTTTGTAGGTAACCCAATTTTGTGTACCTAATTTTGTTTCTATCAGGTTTTCGATTTTACAAAAATAAATCAGTTGTCATTCCTGTTACATGTGAATCAATTATGTCGTTTTTGGTTTATGTCATACACGAGAACGGCCTCTACTTTTGGTGACTTGCAGCATTTGACATCGTAGTCTTACAAGGACTTACACATTTTACTTTCTAGCACCTTGAACCTGAAAACTGGCCGCCGGCTTAAAAATATCTAGCTATAAATAACTTTAGAGTATCTACTAATACTACTCAATACGACACATTTTGTTCGACAGAAAATAAGTAAGGTCTGGTTCTTTGTCTATAAACTCCTAAAACCTGAAAGTAGAGTAGAAAGTTATGAAATTGCATAAAACTCAACGTGCCTACGTTTAGGAACCCACAGATAAGTATCTGTCTATGTATATTTCTACCTATTTTTTACACCGTGGAATAAATATCCCTCCGTACTTATACATAATTACATGTTACTAGTGGAACCTGAAATCAGTCGATCGTCGACTACCGCTTTAATGAGTAAGTTTGTCACGAATAGTTGAATCACGAACCTTAAAAAAAACTGAACAAGTGCAAGTCTGACACGCGCACCGAAGATTCCGTACATAATTGTATGTAGATAGTTAGCCCATATCGAGAATCAATCCTCAAAGAGAAGACAAACTTAACTTTACTCGCAACAAACCGTTCTTAAACTACTCTCCCATAATACATCGATGTACGTCATAGTCAATTTTCCCTATAAAACTTTTTTAACCACAATTTTTTTTAATGTCATATAACAACGAATTACTGCCTTTCGGATTTTTTCCTTTACGTGTGCTGTTAGACCTTGCTTCTCGCCAAATTTAATGATAATCTATGCTTTCTGCGACGTACTCAAATTGGTTAAAATATAAGGCTTAACGATCTTTTCATTGCGTTGACACATGACACATTTATTTTTATGTTAATTATTTGTTTTTTTGTTTGATGATATATGCCGTTAGAATTTTCTAGTGTAAATAGGTTAGCTAATCATAGTCAAAAACCATTCTACTGCAGTTATTAAATAATAGTTTTTTTTTAATAGAATGGCAATCATATAACAAACCAGTATGCATTAGTGAGAGGTTTGTCATGGATTCATAATCAAATCACATGATCGCTAATGTTTATGATATTTAATGAGAAATGATAACAACTGTAAGGTCTACCCTTCTTTATATTTGTGTAAGTGATAGATAGAGTGTCTTACTCACTATTGTTGTTCTTAATTATATTTGATCTTAATTTCAACTTAATACTTCTACGTATTTCTGAAAAAAAAAGAGTCTTGATAGACAGATGTACAGACAGACAGTACGAGGACAGCGGCCGCGCTTTCGCGGCTGTTACCCAACTTGGGGGGCCCGGACGCCTCCTGCAGGAGACTTTACGTTGGGATCGTGCGGTCTATGGCCCTTTATGGGTGCCCAATCTGGGCAGAGACCTTGACGACCAGCAATATCGCATTTTGCGACGCCCGCAACGGGTAATGGCCGTCAGGATCATAAGAGCGTACCGCACGGTTTCATTTGAAGCAGGAAGTCTCCTAGCCGGGACACCGCCATGGGACCTGGAGGCTAAATCGCTTGCATCACTGTATAAACGGCGCAGAGAGACGCAAGAGCAGGAGCTGGGATCTATTGAGGCACAACGGTCCCAGCTCCACCAGGTACTCATGGCTGAATGGAAGGAACGACTTGAGCGACCCAGCGCGGGGCACGCCACAATTGTGGCGGTAAGACCCATCATGGAGGATTGGCTGGAGAGGTGACATGGCGCTCTCTCCTACCGGATGACACAGGTGCTCACCGGACACGGCTGCTTTGGTTAGTACCTGTGTCGGATAGGCCGGGAGCCAACGTCTGTGTGCCACCATTGCATGGGCTGTCGCGAGGACACCGCACTCCACACTCTAGTGGAGTGCCCTGCGTGGGCGCGGCAACGTGCTGACCTCGCGATGGCCTTGGGTGTGGGTAGCCTCTCACTGGAAACCATGGTGATGGTTATGGTCCGGCACGAGAGCGCATGGGATTCCGCCGCCTCGTTTTGCGAAGAAGTGATGAGTGCCAAGGAGGCGACGGAAAGGGAACGGGAGAGATCTAGCACTCTTCCGTCCCGAAGAAGACGCACCAGGCGTCGGAGAGAGCGAGACGATCTCCGGCCTCCATGAGCGCTTGCCTGAGGGTGATGGGATGGGTTAGCCGTCGCCCTAGCAGAAGCAGGCCCGAGACGGCGGCGCGACGTGTTCCACCCGCACCTCTCTAAATCGGAGGGGGCAAGGCCCCCACGCGAAATTGTGAGGTCGCCTGTTGCCGAGCAGGCGGCCAAGTCTGCCGGGGCTCACAGGGACTTCCTTTCTAGGGTACACCTGAGTCCCCGGCAATAGGACCCCGTGACGGAACACCGTGTGGTTTAGTCGGTTCGAGTCCAACATACCACCTTACCGTTAACCCCGGTGAGGTGATGACCCGTGGGGGTTTCCACACGTAAAAAAAAAAAAAACAGACAGACAGACAACAAAGTGATTCTATAAGGATTAATTTTTCCTTTTACTGAACGGAACCCTAAACAGGGCTGGGGCTGCTTCCTGCCTTGTCCTTTAATAATGCTTAATAAGATTGGATACAAAATCTGGGATATTGAAGCGTTGTATGATAATCTCAATTATTGTGTAATATTAATTTATTTTTTAGGGTTCCGTTCTTTTAGAGAAAAAAGGGAAGCCTTATAATATCAATTTGTTGTCCGTCTGTTTGTCTGTCTGTCTGTCAAGACCCTTTATCTCAGGAATTCGTGGACGCATTGTGATAGTATTACGTTCACATAATTTTGCTATTGAAACGCGCTATTGTTGGACGTCAACGTGGTATATTTTTAAGTATTGCTTTCCCACATGTTATAAACATAAGGATGCTAAATAGTTTAGAGTTAAGGACGTAAAAATTAGGACCCTAATAAAACTTATGTTTTATGGCTTTAAGTACGAGTGTCTTAGAATTGAACATTTGCAAATCTGGAAAAGTCAGTCATTAAGATAAATGAATAGGTTGTGTAATAAAAAGGGTCGCTTTAGAATATTTCTATGGAATATTTCGGTTAGAGGAAACAGATGTTGATGGAGTCATGGGTACAGTGGTGCTTAGGAACGGAGATGTCGGGGGCAGTCGGGTTGAGTACGTGAAGCGGGATAGTGGTAGCATCAGAGTCAGCGGGTTGACAGGGTTCAGGAAAGACGGCCGGTTCTCGTAAGTTTTGACATAGAACGTTGGGGAAGTTCGGTGAGTCTTTAATGTTTTATTGTTAATAGACGTTTATATTTGTTATAATGCTATGATATATTTTATTTAATACCATATGTCGGTTTATGTTACAAGCTGGCAATATTGTAGGAAAGAGCCTACATTCAAAAAGGTATTCTCCTACTCTCTCTCTCAGTACATTGTAAAGTGCAGTAAGGGCGCTTGAGATAAAAAGTTAATAAAAGGCTTAGATTTTGAGATTATTGCTGGTATAATTTTATATTCCAACAATATTCCATATGAATTTATGTCATACACTGAGTAACGCAGTATCCGCCAGGTAATCAAATTTATCTCCCGTGTACATACCGGTTTCAAGGTATTAATTTAATATCATTACTTTGGTATTGGTTAAGGCGTTTTTGGACGGGATGAATGAATATTATTACCCTGTAAGTCTCCTGGTTATAGCACTCGATCTTGAACAGAGGGCAACGGGGCCTTGGTGATCATCAGCCCAACTGTCGTGTGCTGTAGAAGACTAACTATCGGGTACCATAATCCCGGGTTATGGTAGTCGAGGTTTAACGGAGGCAGCGATATCCTGATCATTGGCAGGTTGTTCTCGTCTGCTGTTGAAGTCCAAGTTTCGAGTGAGTCGTTAGCGAGATGTGGTTATGGGGTAAAATGATTAAGATGGTATATGTGTGAAAACTAAATCAATGCCAAAGGGTTTAAATGTACGATTATACTAATTAACTTTTGGATCTCCTCTTATCGCGGTTTTTATTATTGATTATATCAAAATATCGAATGCCAGTGGAAAGATGTCCAGCCAGGGTCGAGTCAGTCTAACGCGGAAAAAGGCGGGGCGTTAGACCTCCCCTAATCGGAGGGGAGCTGGTTTCCGTGAAAAATACTTAGTAGATTTGACGAATAACTGTTTTACTCGGTTTAGGCTCATCGAGGTACCATCACAGCATCAAGTTGAAATTAATACCAAATATTTATGTCTGCGGTCCGTTGATACGGTCATTTAAGCCTTAGATTTTAACATATTGGATCATTTCGCAGGTACCATTGACCTAGAATCATGAAATTTGGTAAGAAGCAAGGTCTGACAGCACAAGTAATAGAACAAATCTGAAAGTCGTTAATTTGTTGTTATATCACATAAAAAAATATTTTTTATGTGATTACAAACCTATATTTTGCGGTTAGAAAGCTGACTTTATATATAGTATAGATAGTATTTTTAGAACTGCAAAGTTATGTTTGTCTTTCAGAAAAGACGAGAAAAAATCTTCGAGAATTGCCAAAATGGACGTATATCTACATACAACGCGAGAGTCAGACTCGCACTTGTCCGATTTTTTTTTTGATAACCAGACACTGTTCTGATCAATTACGCATGTATCATAGAGAGTGCTCCGAGGCATTGGTCGGACTTAGACCGGCCGCAACGTTTCGCCATCGTTCAACGCGACAAAACATTCATCCCCATCACCACGATAACTGGCAATCCACCACTGTGAGGTTCTATAGTTTTTTTTTGCCTCGCACAATCAATCTCTGAAACAAATTGTCGCCTGCGGTATTTCCGGACCGATACGACCTTCAAACCTTTAAGAAAAGAGCGTACTCCCATCTCAAAGGTCGGCAACGCACTTGTGACTCTTGAGTTGCAGGTGTCCACGGGCGGTAGTCACTTACCATCAGATGACCCAGGTAAAAAAAAATTTACTAACTGGCCTCGAAACTGCTCTCTTGATCTCGGTGCTCTCCGAGGCTCAGAGGGATATAAATGTATTAACAATGGACACCCATCTTAAGACTAACCGGGCTAGTATGACTTCATCTTGCAATGTGCTAACCTACTCGGTTACTATTAAGCCAGGAACCCCTATTTTGTAATACATATATTACTTTAAACACAAGACTCGGTTTGCCAGCAGGTAAACAACTGCCTTCAGAGGACACCAGTACCTGTAAAATCTCACAACAGCACACTTCCTAGGAAGCTCTGGCGTCACTGCTCATCAACATAAACACAACTATATGCTGATAATGTGGCCTACATTGCGGTTCTAATATAAAACTGAAAATACAGCGTTATTAGGTTAGCAAAGTTGCTTCATTAATGATTTTACACTAAATCCATAATAGCGTAAATGCTAATGTCATAAATAGAGATGCTTTGCGCTCAAGCAATAAACAAGTATCTCATAACTTTAAATAAAACCCACCACTATTATTTAAAGCTGATTACTTTCTCGTAAAGAGCAAAAATTCTCGAGCAAATACATCGCTCGTGGAATATTTTTTGTAACGAGGCATACTGCGGTGTCATACACACTGTCGGAATTTCCATATCTAAATGGAAAACGGCCCTATACAATCAATTTTGTACCCACATTCCATTTGAAAAGTGCACCTGTGCTGAGAATGTGGATTGTTTATTTTTGTTTGAATTGGAATTGAGAATTGAAATGCGTGGCCAGTACAGCTAGCGAGTTCACACTTTTGTCACGTAAGTTGTATCACTGCCATTACGAGTAAGTGGTTTTGTTTCTTGGACGTACCAAGGTGAGTACCCTGTGTTATCTCTAGCAGTTAAGGACACTGATCTTTATGTGAGAGTTACTGTTGTTAAATTTCTTATCTTGGCTACTTATGTTATGTTATTATATTGCACATGGTGTTTGTTGACCTCGAAAGGGCATTGTATTGAGAGGTTTTGTGGTTTGCTTTGAAAGGAGAAGGAGTGTCTGCTAAGTATGTGGAATTGATTTATGTTATGTACAGAGAGTCTAGCACTCATGTAAGGTCGGTCGCTTTAGACTGATTAACACCGAACAATTCAGTGTCATTATAGACTTGCACCAGAGATCTGCTCTAAGTCCATACCTTTTCCTGTTGATAATGGAGGCTCTGACATCGGTCTTACAGGATACCATGGTGCATGCTGTTTGCAGAAGCCATTGTATTGGTCGGTGAAGAGCAGACTGGAAAAATGGCAACAAAGATTGGCGAATGTTGGCTTGAAAATCAGCAGAACCAAAACTGAAAACATGTTCTATGATTTTAGCGGTCTCTCCAGTCCTGAAACCGATTTCGTTGGATAGAACAGCGATACCAGTCTGCTGCAACTTCAGGTACCTCGGCTCCCTCCTACAAAGTGATGGCGGAATAGACCGAACTATATACCATCGAAACAATGCAGGGTAGACTAAGTGGCGGCAGGTAACAGGAACAATTTGTGATCCCAAATTTCTTATTAAACTATGTAAAAGGACGTACAGGTGATCATCAGACCTGCCGACCTACCGATCTGAAAATTGGCCCTCAAAAGGAACGGATGAGAGACGCCTGCAAGTAGCTGAAATGCGAATGTTGAGATAGATGTGTGGTGTGACTAAGATGGACAAAGTGAGAAATGAAATATTTTAAAGGGAGACTGAAAGTAGTGCCAGTGGATGAAAAGTTGAGGTTATCGTGGTATGGACATGTGATACAGAGATATGAGCAAAATGTGGTGAAGTGAGTTTTATTTATGGAAGTTGACGGAACAAGAGAAGAGGATGTCTAAAAAAGATAGATGGACTGTGTGGAAGAAGATATCACTAGAAAAGGAGTAACCAGTGAAATGGCAAATGGTTTAGTACAATGCAAATAGAAAATATATTGCGTCGACCCCAAATAAAAATTTGGGCATTTGTAGGGAGATCATAATGAAATATGATGTAGGTAAAGTAAAATTTAGATTATAAATATATTCATTCCGTTAAATAACAGATAAAACAATACATAATATAATTTAATTCGCAGTTATCAACATAAATAATTAATTAACTGTTCAGCATTGCTGCAGCGATGCAGTGTGTAATCTACGACCGTAGTTCCCAGGTTCAAATTTCTGGTTCATCATCATTAGATTTTTCAGCCAAGTAAATTTTAAATTATGCATTGAATATAGCATAAAGCTCAAAATAATGTCAATAATGTTTTTAATTGAGCCTTGAAACGTAGTTATTATTTAAATCTGCTATCTCTCTTCTCTTACTCACCTCTGATAATATTATAGCAATATTGCTTTTTATCACGATAACTGACAAGAGGTATATTGTCATAATATCATCTTTCGTTTAAAGGTGATATGTCTTTTTAGAATACACATACGACTAATTTGCATAAGAAAGATTCACCGATTAAGATATTTTAAATTCTACTCAATTCAGACTAAATAACAACGATCATGCGAAATTTTTACAGGGCGCAACAGCGCGACGGCGGCGGTGAGCTGGCAACGTAGACGACAAGGTCCAGTAAACAACAATTTTTACAGTATATTATATCAATCTAAAAAAAGTATGAAAATAACTCACTATTTTGATAGCCGATGACAGCACAGTCAAAGAAGTCAATGTCGGAATGAGATATAAGAAACTATAAACTTGTATAAACATTAATTTTGACATTATAAATATTCAAAGTAAAAGCTGAATAAATCTTTAACTTTACAACATGTCAATTCCTATACTTAAAACTGTTATTTGCATTTGTTACAAATTAGTTAGACCTTTAAATTCTCTACAAAAAGTATATACGAGTATTAAAATCATATTCTGAATTGACTCACAATTGACCTTGCGCTAAGACATGTATGGCATTCTACACTCTTCACTCTGTATCTCGAAAACGGTTAAACGTCTTTAAAATTTGTAGAGGATTTTGAAAGAAAAACAGAGCCTAAAAAGCTAAGGGTCCATATTTGAATAAAGAATAATATACACTTCATAACTAGTTACTTACCTAAGCTAGTCATCAAGAAACAATTTACACCAAAAATTAAAAAAGTGGCCAAGTGCGAGTCGGACTCGCGCACCGAGGGTTCCGTAAAATATTTTTATTATATGATGTAACTAAAAATTTACGGTTTTCGCAATGTTTCCTTTATATGAGTCGTTGCTTCGTACCAAATGGCAAGATTCTGAGTTCACGGGAAGTACCCTGTAGGTTTTGATTCCCTTACGAGTTTCGAAAATAATTTGCGGCTTAAACGGCTGTATCTTTTAGATTGCGTTAGTTTAGGAATTTGATTTTTTCACAGCTTCAAGGGACAGTAGACTTAAGTATTTGATATAAATTCCAGTTTGATACCTCCACGCGTTCCTGAGAAAAAGAGTCTTGACAGACAGACAGTTTTTTCCTTTCGAGGTACGGAACCCTAATAATATGATATAACTAAAAAATTTAAGGTTTTCGGAAAATTTTCTTTATATGTGCTAAAAAACATGGCTTCATGCCAAATTTCAAGATTCTAGGTCGACTGGAAGTACTCTTTAGGTTTTGATTCCCTTGGGAGTAGTTACGAGTATGAAAATATGTGGCTTAAATTGCTGTTTCTTTTAATTGCGTTGACATAGAAGTTTGATTTTATTACAGATTAAAGGTATTATAGAGTATTTGGTATAAATTTCAATTGACTACCTATAAGCGTTCTCGTTATGAGGAAAAGTGTAGTAAGTTTAAATTTTTATTTTTTTATTATATGACGTAACTAAAAATTTACATTTTTCGAAATTTTTCCTTTATCTGTGCTATAAAACGTTGCTTTGTACCAAATTTCAAGATCCGGAGTTCACGGCAAGTACCCTGTAGGTTTTGATTCCCTTGCGAGTGTCGAAAATTTTCGGCATAAACGGCTGTGTCCTTTGATTGCGTTGGCTTAGAAGTTTAATTTTTCCACAGCTCTAAGGAACAGTAAACTTGAGTATTTGATATAAATTTCAGCTTGATACCTCCACGTGTTCCTGAGAAAAGGGGTCTTGACAGACAGACAGACCTTCGGACGGAAGGACAACAAAGTGATCCTATAAGGGTTCTGTTTTTTCCTTTTGAAGTACGGAACCCTAAAAAAATGTACCTAGAAATCGTGAAAACTGATTGGACCAAAATTATTGAATAAGATTTCTAGTGCCATATTAGCTTCAGGACGGATAAAACGATCGAGTAAATATTTCATAAAAAGGATACGTAAATCTAATAATAGGAGCACCTTGTCTTTTTCATGGCTATGACGAAATTACAACCTTTTAGTAGCTTTCAGAGTTCAAACATATTTACACGAAAAGAGCGATTTCTCACTGAATTACATCGTTCGGTATTATTATCAAAAAACGTTATCGTATAAAGGTTCAAGATACCTACAACAGAAGCCAGTCAGTAGTCCTTACCTTAGACCGATATAGATCAAGGGTAATTCTTACACTCGTATTAACTGACATTCTCACTATTTTTCTTTACTAAGAATCTAGACTAATTTTCTGAAGCTGAAGATTTTGTTTGTTTGGTTGAAAGCGCTAATCTCAGGAACTGCAAATTCGAATTGAAAAATTCTAATAGTGTTGGATAGCCCATTTATCGAGGAAAGCTATAGGCTATATATAACTTTACCCTGCAACCAATAGGAGCATCAATCAAAAATGTTGCAAAAACGGGGAAAATTTACAAACGCGGATGAAGTGTTAAATAAAACATTTGATTTTGGTATTTGTTGATTAAATAACAGCTGAATGTTTCAATTAAATCATTACACTTAGTGACTGTCAGGTGTTCATGGCCTTTGAGGTTACTGTTACCTTACGAGGACTACTGCACTTTAGCTTAAAATCATAAATAGTTCTAAGTCGAATTTATACAAATATACCTGAGTTAAAAACTTCTTGAATAACTCATATACTAAGAATAGGATACTTCCACTTAAACCAATAAAAGGGAAAAGGCCTGTTATGCACGTAGGTATTAAAAACTTAAATTACTGTAAAAAAATAAAACACACTAGTAGCGAAAAAGTAAAAAGGGTTCCACTATCTACTCTCCTGGCTTCATCATCAGACCATCACCACCAAGCCCAATCTGTTGGACTCGTCAAAATGAATCATATGAACCCAAACTCGAGGGGATTATTAGAAGCTACTAAAAATTACTACGACCCACCTGGCATTTCTATATGACAAGTAGATGTAAAAACTGACTTCCAAGATTTGTTAACATAGTTAAAAGTGAAGCTAATTGAATCGTGTTAAAAAGATATAAAATTAATTAAATATAGTTCTTTTTCAAAAAAAGCTTCAGTAAATAAAAAAAATCCCGTAAGGCCCGATCCCATGGGCATATCGGGATAAAAAGAAGTAGTAGTACAGTAGTTTTTGCGTGAAAGAGTAACAAACATACATACATCCACACATCCATACATCCTCATAAACTTACACGTTTATAGTATTAGTAGGAAGTAGGATAGATAGGATTAAACTTTATGAGTGAAAAGACTACTTATGGCACTGTGGGTCGCACATTACTAATATTCTTGTTAACCCCTTCAGCTAAGTTAAACGCTTGTGTTAGGGCGTTCACGTCGGTGGTACACTGGGTGGGGTTTGAGCCCGCAATGCCTTGATCGCAAGTCCGACACCTTAGGCATTACGCTAACACGGCTATTATGGATTAACAACGCACATTCAATACGATTAATTTAATAGAATTCACCTAGGTATAGAATTACTGGAACAAGGTTTCCCAATCAAGTTTAATATGGTAATCCCCAGCACACGTAATTAGTAATTAATACGTTACTCTGAACTAGTACAATAGCTTTAACTATATACAATCCCATATTATTTTAGTCGATTACCTACCTGCTGAACCTAGAAGTCCATTGTCCTTTAGCAATTGAAATGCATGGACATGTGAATAATATTCCTAGGTACTGTTAACGACTACAATTTCATCAGGTCCGAAGTATCGATAAGAACTATTATTTGTATTATCAAATCGACAGTGGTTTCTAAATTGAGGTCATTATTACATCGATTAATATTTAGACAGTGGTAACTGTATCGTCAAGAGATAACCAATACAGCA